>CM060910.1:309594676-311019676 GCA_030737875.1 Allium sativum | reverse complement strand
TATCTTAGCAATTCCTTGTTAAACATACGCAACCACAGTTGTTATGTATGCTTCAAATAAAATGTTCTATCATCGCACTTTACATTGGTGCTTAAATTGACTTTTAAGGAACTATAACCCCCACGTTAGATATAAACCATAAGAGTAATCGTTGCACCACTGCAAAAGAAGAAAATTGTTGGAAGGTGTTATTTTGCAAATACACCAAACACGTGAACTAAATTTAAAGATGTTATGCTATAACATAAAAAAATTATATAGACAATAGATACTTTCGCTAACATTTCAAAATACCAGCGCAGTGATTCAGTACGTGGAATGAATATGCAATTTGTACTTCAAAAGAAATCAAAACCAATCACAGTTTTAAGTAAAGAATAATTTGCAAGAAAATAACCAAAATCATAATATTATGAGTACGTGTACGAACATAATCTTAATAAAATACAGATACAATGTAGTCAGGACGCCACCCTCTGACCTTTCCAATAATATATCACATTAATTTTTACTTTTTATACATTTTTCTTTCTTGTGGCCTTGGTGGATCCTCCCATACCAAAAACCAACGAACATGGACATGAGGGGGAAAAAAGTTATACAATCATCCAAATTAGTCAGACTATGATAATATAAATGGACCACAATGTTCAAAAGGAATTTCAGCTTTGCATATACAGATGCCATTTTTCTATACATTTATACAACAAAATAGTTGGTTTTTCACCAATTTACAGGAACAAAGAACACTAACTACAGCAGCACCCCTATCTTCCCTCGTTGACAGCAAACTATTTCATGCACATGCATCAAAGTTGTGCATGCCTAGAGAACCACCAGCCCAAGCTCACCTAGCATATCAGGACAGATTTAGAGCACTATTGTCTCAAGCCCACGAGACACATCCAAGGACTAAGCATCCAAGTGCCCTATTCTATCTTCATGTTCAGAAAATGTGCATGACACCACATAGCTGTTCAACTCCCCAGTGATACATCTGTCATCTTATCCCACCCAACAGACTCAAATACATCGTGCAATCTCTTTTTGTTTAACCATCACCAGCCACATAATGCATGCCTTTCTCAACCCAGCATCTTTGTGGTTCTTTTTGAACTCATTCAGCACAACATTGCTTAACACGCATTTATAATGTATGAGCTTTGATCTTTCCTTATCCATGTATATACAACACAACCCCTAACCAATTCTTCAACACCTTCTCCTGCATATATTGCGACAACACAGTGTAATTGTACAATACTATTTGAATAATCTCATTATTCACCTGATTACGTCCATGTTATAATTGTAAAATATTTTCTTCTTTGTCTGTCTTCTTCATTTTGTTGATCATTACAGTGATGATCCAAATATTTGTAGCAGCAAATTTCTGACAAGCTTTTTATAGTGATTTCGTTTTATTTTTTTTAAATAATACGAGCTCTCCTTATTAAAGGACCAGTCTTCAATAAATAAATAAATAAATCATAGACTCAACGCTTGTTTATGACTCATATATAAAGCATATTCTTATTTATCCATTGTATTAGTTTAAGCATTGAAATAAACATAGAGAAAAAAAATGTTGTTGGGTACCGATTTGAATATGATATATAGAAAAAATCTAGTATATTGAACTAAACATGGTTTTATGCGTAGCAAAACACAATTTTGAACTAACATGGTCGTATAATAATTCAGTTAAAACTTAAAAGGATCCAAACTCCAAAAGCCTTCAGCGTAAATTTTTTGTCATAACATTAATAATTCTTAAATTACAATTGTCATATATATATGTATGTATGTATGTATGTATGTATGTGTGTGTATGCATGTATGTATGTATGTATGTAAAATAATAAAATTAAAGCTTTCTTTAAAGCAGACATCGTAACTATAATATATACTTGTTAATTTTTATTCAAATATAATCATAAAAATACATTTCGATGGAACACACATCTGTTTACTTTACGGTTTAAAATGATAACAATTGCTAAAATGAATTTAAATAATAATAACATATTAATTAATTTTGTATAATATAATTAAACAGATTTTCTTTACAGAAAGACAACCAAGAACTTAATTAAGTCTAACGTTTTAATATTACCTATTGCCACAATTACAAACTATGGCCTAATGGTAACTCCTTAATGTTAAGCCCATCTCATTGTCCTAAAAAAAACTACTTAGTAACTATACAGTAAATAGAAATTGTGACACATTCATATTGCCATTTTTTTTTTGAATTTGTTCGGGGGGAAACCGACCGGAGTCGTAAAACCCCCCTAGTGCACCTAGCCCGGTCCGCGGATATCTACCACATAAGTGGCAGTCGTAGCGTATGCACATGGTAAACCCTTTTAGCATAGCCATTCCGGGTTTCGAACCCACGCCGTTGTTACTTCGGCACAAGTCCTTAACCGCTGGGCTAATGCTGAGGACCAGTGTTATTAAGACCCAACCCAACCTCGGTTCGACCGCGGTTAACCTTCGACCTAGGAGCATCACGGCTCCGAAAATGAAATAACCTTGCGTGTGCACAGATATGCGGTTTAACCTCAAAACCCTATAAAAACCTCTAGTCCGACCTCTTTGAACCTCACTGTTTTTCAAATTTACAAAAATAATAATTGTTTCACTCTTTATTTTTTTACTATAATAAATTTAACAAATGATTTTATCGCAATTGTCATTAAATTTTGGATGATAAAAATTATTATTATGTACATTTTACGAACTATTATTAAACTATTCCTCTTTCACTATAAAAATGAGTAAATTTACAACTTTGCTATGATAAATTGTTACATAATTATTTCAGTTAAGTAGTTTGGGTGTGAGTGTTTATCATAGTTGATAAAATTTTGTCTATATTTAATATAATTTTACGTTCAAATAAAAAAAATTAGAAATAAACTATTAGCGCGGTTCTCACAGTCTGACCGATTGAACCACGAAAACCTTGGACCATGCACTACCACGGTTTGACGTACGGTTCGTTCTTCACAACTATTGTAACACCCCACCTCCGCCAGGGTAACTCTTGCAAGCACACTGGCTTTGGAGGGGCGTTTAAACAAGGTAAACATGCATGCAGATATCACAAGACAGAACATATAAGTAAAACAGAGTAGTAAAGCAGCGGATAAATTAGCATTTCAAAACCAGAGTTAAGTTACAACAAAGTACTTGATTATTATTTTCCAACAACAAAGTCTAGATAAAAGCATAAACTGAAACACTGAAATACATAAAGTACTATCCCCAAAATGAAGTGATAAACCATAGCTAGCTCAATGTCCAAAACCGTACATGAGCAAATCCAGTAAGCAAGCTGTAAAGATCTAAGATAAGCTCCAATGTTCCCACCCTGAGAACCTGAGGGGGGAAACGGAAGAAAAGAGGCGAAAGAAAACAGGTCAGTCAAAAAGACTGGTAAGCCCTACTACTATCTGTCTATGAACTAGTAAAGTTAACAGGCATGAGAAGCTGAGATGAACATAAGGATAACAACATACTGGCATGATGATTAACTAACAAGATAGATAAAGGTGTCATCGCATAATTAATGTTAAGTTTTGCACCACGGGTGTACTAGCATTCTAACATGTCAAGTAAAAACAAGAATTGATCCCTTGACCCCAAGCTTGGCCCAACATCATGAGGTGACCTAAATCAAGGTCCAACTACTCGGTCTAGTCGATCGGCTCCCTATAAGCCTAACTCGTCAAGTGTCGGTGTCATGCGGCCTAATCATGTAATGTAGTTGACTGTGCAGGGTCCACCCTAGGGTGTATCAGGCCCTATGGTGTAACCCTCTTACACCATACCATGATGCACAATCCAAACCTACCGGTGCCCGTGTTCAACTCCGGACTTAATGTGCACGACCATGGTCCGCTTGAACAACCGGGGCATCATTCAGCCGTCTCTTTTGATCTCTTACAATCAGCTCAGTAATCGTGCCCCACCCTAGCCTAGTCCTAGGGTCTTATGATACCACCAAGGAGGTTACTGCTGAAAAGGACCACGCAACTAGGGTTTCTTAACGGGTTAAATGTGGTTAACCCGATCCACACGTGGATTAAATTGGTTAAGAGTACCCAAGGCTCCTGACTTAACCTCGATTAATCCATCAAGCCCAAATTAGTTAAGTATTAAGTGGACCATGACTTAACCCTAATCAGGAGGCATTCATTAACTTAATGTGCTTTAACCTCTCACATTAGACCTTGTTGTGGTTACTAGTTAAGCCGGGCGGGTCCGGGTAGCTTTACACCACAACCTGGTCTAACCTCGGGTTTGTGCACAACATGACCAACTTCTCACATTGGGTCCTATTGTTTGTAGCCACTAGTTAAGTCGGGCGGGTCCGGGTAGATTTATGCTACAAACTCAACCCAACCTCGAGTTGGCCACACTCATATTTTCTAAGTGTCATGTCCATTATGTTTCCAAAACATAATTACAAGTTAACATATCACGTTATGTTATAAAAACCATGTTTTTGTCATAATGTTGCCCAACCCCAACGTAATCCCATCGTTTACATAATCGCAACAACGCATAAAAGGTAAAATAGGGAACTTGGCATAATCATGACAAAAAGGTGTTGAAGCCACAAGTTTATCATGGTGGCATATGAGATGTACATATGTTCATATACTTGCACATTGCATCATTAGGCTTCAAAAGCATGCATAAAACCAAACTTAGCATATGAGTGATACATGGTGATAAATGACATGTAGAAGTTGCTAGAAGTTCGCATTTAGCGTCACATGCAAGTTATCATAAGGGATATGATAACTTTCATGTTGCCAAAATGCAACCTTTGATATAAAGCTTGGAGCTTTATGCTCACAACATCAAGTTTAACTTGCATAACATAGCAATATGTGTCATACATAATGATTAAACCAACTTGCATAGCATAATGATTAACCAAACTTGCATATCATAATAATCAACCAAACTTGCATATCATAATTATCAACCCCAAACTTGCATCATTCATTTAACTTTAGAGTTCAATAAAAAGAAAGTAGAAAAGGGCTTACTACGCTATGAAGACACAAATGAATATTTATTATAAAGATTGAGACGAAGCCCTTATGCAAGCACCAAAATATGAAAGCCCCAATTGAAAAACCCTTGCGCCAAATCAATAAAAATCCTTGCTTTGAAATAGAAATGTTGCAACTTGACTTGAATGCAAACTAAGAACACTCATACAAGTTTGAAAGCACTTGTATGAACTCACAATCTCTCATAGAAATACGCTTAGGAATTTTAGCATGAGAGTGGAGGCCATGAGAGGAACAAATTTGACATAGTTTAGTTGTAGGAATGAATAATGATGATTTAGGCTAGGTGTTAGGTCCTTTTTATAGAGGATTAGGATAGTATTAGCCATAGGATTAACCCTAGATTCAATCCAAGCCATCAAAGCATGTCTTGGGGAAGAAGTCAAGTGTAGGAACCATCTAGGGCCTTTAGATTAAAGCTGAACCATGAGAACCATTCAAATGCAAATTCTGCATTTGAGCGAATTGGCCCGCGGGTTGACAGCCAAACACCCTGGATTAACCCCTAGTCGACCCAACGGGCTCGGGTCGACCTCAAAAATCGGCCGGTTCGGTTATTCCCCTCTCCCAATTCGCTGTTTTGAACATTTTTGCGTATTTATTTATTTAATTTTTCAATTATATATATATATATATCAATATATATATATTTCTCTGCGCAACCCATTTCACTTAATTAAGTATACTTTAATTTGTGAATTTTTCGTGAAACTTCGCGAGGCCATATCTTGGTCATACGGACTCCGATTTTCGAAAACTCGGACTCTATTTCGCGTATTTTTCCGAGACGAACGCAATGGCACAGCCCGTTTCCCTTGATTCAGATTTTACAGTTTAATTCTGCCTCCATTTATGTTATAACATGTTATTCAAAAATATGGGTTGTTACATTCTCCCCTCCTTAAAGGATTTCGTCCCTGAAATCTCCAAGTTAGGAAGAACGTATCCTACCATCCATCACCCATCTACTCAAAACATCATCCACGTGCAGTCATTGTCCTTAAAGGATTCTAAATGCTGTATGATCATATGCAAAGGTGTGTGTATATGTACTTATCTAATGCAAAAATCAGGCGGTTACTGATTCAGTAAACCTCCTTAATGCAAAGCATGTTAGTGAAATGAGTCCATATGTATGCAAATTCCTAACATAACTCATAGTCTCTACATGAGTGCACATAACATTCATCCATATGCAACATCCACGTGATAGCATAACAAGTTTCATCCATGAATAAGCATAAACACTCATGCATATGCGGTATGAAAGTGTGTGAGCCGATCTTAGTGCCTAATGCGTATCATGCGTCCATGAGTATCCACGTGCAAACACTTGCAACCATCAAGCATAACATGTTTCAAATACATGTTTCATCCAAAGGGTTTCTACCTAAGGTTCTCATGATATGATTAACGAGATAACAAGATGAACAGGATAAACGCGGATAAACAGAAAGATATGCTAATTAGGAAAGAGGTCGAGAATGTACCCACGAAAAGGAATGGATAAAGCCCACGCATCTTCTCCTCGGTTTCCCAAGTTGCATCTTCGTCGGCTTCACCCCACTGAACTTTCACCAATTTGACTTCTCGATTCCTCAGTTTCTTGATCTCTGTTCCCAAGATACGAATCGGAGCTTTTCTCAAGGTTGCTTCTTTCTTTACCTCAATGTCTTCAAGAATGCTTGGTTCAACCACCTCAGCGGACTCATAAAGGCACTTTCGGAGATGCGAGACATGAAAGACATTATGCACTCCGGCTAGCTTTTCGGGCAATTCCACCTTATAGGCCATCTTTCCAATTCTCTCTATGATAGGGAAGGGTCCTGCGAACCTTGGTGCCAGCTTCCCAACTGCTCCAAAACGTACCACATTTCACAAAGGAGAAACCTTCACGAAAACCATGTCTCCCACTTCGAATTCCAAATCTGCCCTTCGCTTGTCAGCATAGGATTTCTGTCTATCTTGGGCCGCTTTCATCCTTCTTCTTACTAATTCAACTTTCTCGGATGTGTCTCGTATCATATCGGGCCCAAGTATAAGTCTATCTGTTGTCTCCCACCAACAAGATGGTGACCTACACGGCCTCCCATATAAAGCTTCAAATGGTGCCATCACTATGCTGGCTTGATAGCTATTATTATAAGCAAATTCTACAAGAGGAAGGTGGTCTTCCCAAGTACCACCGAAGTCGAGAACACAAAGCCTCAAGAGATCTTCTAGCACTCTATTCACCCTTTCGGTTTGGCCATCTGTCTGGGGGTGATAGGCTGTACTCAAATTCAATCGCGTACCCATCGCTTCTTGCAAACTGTTCCAGAACTGGCTAGTGAAAATCGGGTCACGATCGCTAACTATGCTAGAAGGAACTCCATGCAACCGCACTATTTCTCGGAGATAAATAGACGCCAGCCCTGATGCGGTCCTCTTGCTCTTTACTGGGATGAAGTGAGCACTCTTCGTAAGTCTGTCAACTATGACCCATATGCTTGTGTTCCCTCTCCTTGACCTAGGCAATCCATCCACAAAATCCATAGAAATACTCTCCCACTTCCATTGTGGGACCTCCAATGGATGTAATAGCCCACCTGGTTTCTTTGACTCGGCCTTCACTTGTTGGCACACCATGCACCTTGAAACATACTCTGCCACATCTTTCTTCATTCCATCCCAAAAGAAACTGCGCTTCATATCTCTATACATCTTATCTCCTCCCGGATGTATAGTCATCTTCGAGTGATGCGCTTCTTCAAGAACTCTATGAACCAAATCTCCCACCCGAGGAACACATAATCTCTCATCACGCCTTAGCCATCCTTTATCATCAATAGTATATCTGGCAAGGTGACTAGACGTCTCACCCCGAATCAACTTGTCCATAACTTCGACTATCTGTGGATCTTCCCTCTGCGAAGCCCCAACTTGATCAAGAAGTGTGGGTCTAAGCTCAAGGGATGCTAATGAACCCGTCATCAACTCAACAGCCGTCGTGAAATCAAAGGTTGCCAAGAATTCCAAGTTCTTCATCTCAATGAACAAGGGGCTTAAAGTCAATCTCCTTCTGCTTAGTGCATCCGCCACAACATTACCCTTGCCAGGGGTATAAGCTATCTCGAAGTCATAAGATGCCAAAAATTCCATCCACCTTTGCTGCCTTAGATTCAGATCTTTTTGCGAGAAGAGGTATTTGAGTGACTTGTGATCAGTATACAACTCAAACCTTTCGCCTAGAAGATAGTGGCGCCAGGATTTGAGTGCAAAGACGATCGCCGCTAACTCCAAATCATGAGTGGGATAGTTCTTCTCATGAACTTTAAGTTGCCTACCCCCATAACATATCACTCTTCCCTCTTGCATCAGAACAGCTCCTAACCCTGTGCCACATGCATCTGTGTACACGGTAAACATCTTACCACTATCGGGTAATGCCAAAACTGGAGCTGAGGTAAGGGCTCTTTTGAGCTTTTGAAAAGCAAGCTCACACTCCAAGTCCCATGCAAAGACTAAGTTCTTCTTCGTCAACTTAGTGAGAGGGGCCGAAATCTTAGCGAAGTCTCTGATGAACTTCCTATAGTAGCCCGCCAAACCGAGAAAGCTTCTTACTTCGGTCGCATTCCTAGGAGTCTTCGGATCTTGAACCACAACCACTTTCGCGGGATCCACCGCTATGCCTTGCTTAGAAACTATATGTCCAAGAAACCGAACTTCCCTTCTCCAGAAATGACATTTGGAGAACTTGGCTTTCAACTGATGCGCTCTAAGCGTATCCATCACTTCCTTGAGATGTCTGGCATGTTCTTCCTCGTCCTTTGAGAAGATCAGAATATCATCCACGAAGACAACAACAAACTTGTTGAGGAACTCCCTGAACACCCTACTCATCAAGTCTACGAAGTAGGCGGGTGCATTAGTCAATCCGAATGGCATGACAAGCCATTCAAAGAATCCATCCGGAGTCCTAAACGCAGTTTTATCAATGCTATCCTCAGCTACTCTAAGCTGATGGAATCCGGTGGCTAGATCGAGCTGAGAGAAAACAGAAGCACCTACAAGCTGGTCAAAGAGATCATAAATCCTCGGTAACGGGTGCCTATTCTTATTTGTCAGCTTGTTCAACTCTCGATAATCAACACATAGACGAAGCGAACCATCCGCCTTAGTAGCGAATACCACCAGAGCACCCCATTCGGAAATGCTTCGTCTAATAAAACCCTTCTCAAGCAGCTACTTGATTTGCTTACTGAGCTCCCTTCTCTCACGAGGGGCCATGTGCCTAACGGGCAATGATACTGGCTTGTCATTATCGACTAGATAAATGCGGAAATCTATCTCTCGTTTAGGGGGTAACCCCTTAACTTCTTCAAAGACATCGGGATAGTCTCGGACCACCCTTACAGATTGCAGATCATCGATGGACGAGTCGAGAGATTCAAGATAACATAACATGACGGGACCTCTAGGGTTACAAGAAATTTCTAGGGGATTACTGAGGCGAGTCATGAGCCTCACTACCCTATGCTCACAGTCAAGAATGGCTCCATAACAGACAACCAATCCACCTCCAAAATCAACCCGTATCCCATAAACCCGAGAACCTAAACATTGCACATGAATTCTATGCTCAAGATAGAGATTTTCAAATCCATACAAACCACAGGTAGATGGGCGGAACCCCCAATTGGATTTGAAACACAAACGGGATCCTCAACTAAGCTAGTACTTAGGTGCAAACTTTCAACAATACCAGAAGAGATAAAACTATGCGATGCGCCAGAATCAAATAAGGTGCGAACAGGAAAATCAGAAATGTAAACATGAATTTCTATAAAAACTCTACCTCGATCAAAAGCTGGAAGAGCGAGGAGAGCCTGCAACTGCCCTCCAGAGGGTCCTACTCGCTGAGTTCGTTCTTGCCCTTGTCCTTGCTTCTTGGGGCAATCCTTGCTAAAATGTCTAGGTTCTCCGCAATGGAAACACTCGCCTAACTTCCTCTTCCTCTTCCTGCAATCTTTGGCTATGTGCCCAACGATCCGACAGAACTTGCACTTCCTTGTTTCCCTGGTCTTGTTGTCATTGCGATTGCTGTTGCCCTTGTTCCCCTTCTTGTTGTTCTAGTCTCTTTTCTCGGTATCTTCCTCTTGAAGTAGGGCCATATTCACCAAACTCTCGAAGGTCGCCCCCAGGGGTATATGAGACATGGCCAAACCGCGCAATGGCTCATTCAATCCTAGAGCAAAGTGTAGGGCCTTCTTCCGAGCTGTGTTAACCAATTTTAGACCGAACTGAGCAAGTTGATTAAACATATCCACGTATTCCCTAACTGTCATGTCCCCTTGCTTTAGAGATAGGAACTTCTCCATCTGAAGATTCTCTTCTGTCGATGATAGGAACTTTAGTCCAAACCTTCTCCTAAAGTCATCCCAAGTCTCAATGGGTCTAGTAGTAGTGGTGACTACCCACCAATAAGCGGCTTCCTCTTTCAATAGCCATACCGCCAACAGAACTTTCCTACGATCTTCCACATCCAAGATATTAAAGAGGTCTTCAGTTTCCTTTAACCAGTTTCTTGCCTCCACAGAAGTCTCCGTTTCATCAAAATTCTTGCAACCCATCGCCTTAAAGTCTTTGCAAAGCTTTGCAAAATCCTCTTGCGGATGCTGAGGGTGAGGAGGAACCTCAGCTATGGGAGGAGGAGAGATGTTAGCGACCGGGGAAGGAGGAGGAATGTTCGCGGGGCCGGCTTCATTCGCCCTTGCCTCCATAAATCTCTGGAACCAGACTGGTACTTGCATGCCTTCCGGGATGTTAAAGCGATCGGCCATACTAAAACGAAGAAAAAGATAGATTCAAAACGAAGAAACGAAGGATAGTGCTATGGCTTTTGGGGAATAGCCTTTTTAAAATAACTAGACTCTTCTTGGAAAATACTTAATTGGTTTTGAAAATAGTTTTTCAAAAGGTAAGTTTTAAAAACACTTTTGCTCAAATCTTGTAAACCTTATGCTCTGATACCAAATGTAACACCCCACCTCCGCCAGGGTAACTCTTGCAAGCACACTGGCTTTGGAGGGGCGTTTAAACAAGGTAAGCATGCATGCAGATATCACAAGACAGAACATATAAGTAAAACAGAGTAGTAAAGCAGGGGATAAATTAGCATTTCAAAACCAGAGTTAAGTTACAACAAAGTACTTGGTTATTATTTTCCAACAACAAAGTCTAGATAAAAGCATAAACTGAAAAACTGAAATACATAAAGTACTATCCCCAAAATGAAGTGATAAACCATAGCTAGCTCAATGTCCAAAACCGTACATGAGCAAATCCAGTAAGCAAGCTGTAAAGATCCAAGCTAAGCTCCAATGTTCCCACCCTGAGAACCTGAGGGGGGAAACGGAAGAAAAGAGGCGAAAGAAAACAGGTCAGTCAAAAAGACTGGTAAGCCCTACTACTATCTGTCTATGAACTAGTAAAGTTAACAGGCATGAGAAGCTGAGATGAACATAAGGATAACAACATACTGGCATGATGATTAACTAACAAGATAGATAAAGGTGTCATCGCATAATTAAGGTTAAGTTTTGCACCACGGGTGTACTAGCATTCTAACATGTCAAGTAAAAACAAGAATTGATCCCTTGGCCCAAGCTTGGCCCAACATCATGAGGTGACCTAAATCAAGGTCCAACTACTCGGTCTAGTCGATCGGCTCCCTATAAGCCTAACTCGTCAAGTGTCGGTGTCATGCGGCCTAATCATGTAATGTAGTTGACTGTGCAGGGTCCACCCTAGGGTGTATCAGGCCCTATGGTGTAACCCTCTGACACCATACCATGATGCACAATCCAAACCTACCGGTGCCCGTGTTCAACTCCGGACTTAATGTGCACGACCATGGTCCGCCTGAACAACCGGGGCATCATTCAGCCGTCTCTTTTGGTCTCTTACAATCAGCCCAGTAATCGTGCCCCACCCTAGCCTAGTCCTAGGGTCTTATGATACTACCAATGAGGTTACTGCTGAAAAGGACCACGCAACTAGGGTTTCTTAACGGGTTAAATGTGGTTAACCCGATCCACACGTGGATTAAATTGGTTAAGAGTACCCAAGGCTCCTGACTTAACCTCGATTAATCCATCAAGCCCAAATTAGTTAAGTATTAAGTGGACCATGACTTAACCCTAATCAGGAGGCATTCATTAACTTAATGTGCTTTAACCTCTCACATTAGACCTTGTTGTGGTTACTAGTTAAGCCGGGCGGGTCCGGGTAGCTTTACACCACAACCTGGTCTAACCTCGGGTTCGTGCACAACATGACCAACTTCTCACATTGGGTCCTATTGTTTGTAGCCACTAGTTAAGTCGGGCGGGTCCGGGTAGATTTATGCTACAAACTCAACCCAACCTCGAGTTGGCCACACTCATATTTTCTAAGTGTCATGTCCATTATGTTTCCAAAACATAATTACAAGTTAACATATCACGTTATGTTATAAAAACCATGTTTTTGTCATAATGTTGCCCAACCCCAACGTAATCCCATCGTTTACATAATCGCAACAACGCATAAAAGGTAAAATAGGGAACTTGGCATAATCATGACAAAAAGGTGTTGAAGCCACAAGTTTATCATGGTGGCATATGAGATGTACATATGTTCATATACTTGCATATTGCATCATTAGGCTTCAAAAGCATGCATAAAACCAAACTTAGCATATGAGTGATACATGGTGATAAATGACATGTAGAAGTTGCTAGAAGTTCGCATTTAGCGTCACATGCAAGTTATCATAAGGGATATGATAACTTTCATGTTGCCAAAATGCATCCTTTGATATAAAGCTTGGAGCTTTATGCTCACAACATCAAGTTTAACTTGCATAACATAGCAATATGTGTCATACATAATGATTAAACCAACTTGCATAGCATAATGATTAACCAAACTTGCATATCATAATAATCAACCAAACTTGCATATCATAATGATCAACCAAACTTGCATATCATAATTATCAACCCCAAACTTGCATCATTCATTTAACTTTAGAGTTCAAAAAAAAAAAAGTAGAAAAGGGCTTACTACGCTATGAAGACACAAATGAATATTTATTATAAAGATTGAGACGAAGCCCTTATGCAAGCACCAAAATATGAAAGCCCCAATTGAAAAACCCTTGCGCCAAATCAATAAAAATCCTTGCTTTGAAATAGAAATGTTGCAACTTGACTTGAATGCAAACTAAGAACACTCATACAAGTTTGAAAGCACTTGTATGAACTCACAATCTCTCATAGAAATACGCTTAGGAATTTTAGCATGAGAGTGGAGGCCATGAGAGGAACAAATTTGACATAGTTTAGTTGTAGGAATGAATAATGATGATTTAGGCTAGGTGTTAGGTCCTTTTTATAGAGGATTAGGATAGTATTAGCCATAGGATTAACCCTAGATTCAATCCAAGCCATCAAAGCATGTCTTGGGGAAGAAGTCAAGTGTAGGAACCATCTAGGGCCTTTAGATTAAAGCTGAACCATGAGAACCATTCAAATGCAAAATCTGCATTTGAGCGAATCGGCCCACGGGTTGACAGCCAAACACCCTGGATTAACCCCTAGTCGACCCAGCGTGCTCGGGTCGACCTCAAAAATCGGCCGGTTCGGTTATTCCCCTCTCCCAATTCACTGTTTTGAACATTTTTGCATATTTATTTATTTAATTTTTCAATTATATATATATATATATATATATCAATATATATATATTTCTCTGCGCAACCCATTTCACTTAATTAAGTATACTTTAATTTGTGAATTTTTCGTGAAACTTCGCGAGGCCATATCTTGGTCATACGGACTCCGATTTTCGAAAACTAGGACTCTATTTCGCGTATTTTTCCGAGACGAACGCAATGGCCCAGCCCGTTTCCCTTGATTCAGATTTTACAGTTTAATTCTGCCTCCATTTATGTTATAACATGTTATTCAAAAATACGGGTTGTTACAACTATGCTGCGGACACATTCATATTGCTATAATTGTATTACAAAATTTTCTAATCCTTACATTTCAGTGTAATAATACACATGAAAGTAAACATGGCATTACAATCATGTTGAAAAACTTTAGAAAACATAAAATACGCACAACAATTATTGAGTATGAATTAATTTAATTCTTCTAAGTGTTCAGATTTTTTTTTTATCATATTTAGTTGAATCAATTCAGAAATATTACCGACATGTAATGTGTACAAAGTTATCGAATCTTGCACAATGTTTTCTATGATGGTTTATTTGTTATTGCAAGTGTTAACATTGCGTAAATTAATATTCAAATACCATGTGTGGCAATCTTGAGTAATCTAAATGACAAAGATATTTGTAGATCAAATCCGCAATAAGTTAATCAAAAACAAAATATATAAAAACTATTGATGAAACTCTAACCTTTTGAGGACAACGTACGATTTAGAATCCCCAATTAAAGTAATCAGCATTAAGAAACATGTGTTAATTTTAGACAATGACAAAATAATAACGTTTACAAACTAAACTCCCCTTTCAGATTCAGTACAAAAAGTTGAATAAGTAAAATCACAGTCTAAGCTTTGCCACCCTATCATGTTAAGCCTATCATCTCCTTGTATAATCTAGACTTGTAGTCAACGTTTACAATGGTATACAACGAAAATGTGTACATAATGATCAGTCTACTTTCCAAAAGAGTTGATGTAGCTTCTTGATGTACATGAAATGTCGTTCTGTAATCGCATGTTGGTCTAGCTTATGTGTTGGATTTAATACATTTGTGCCGATTCATATGGATATTAAATTAAAAAAAAAAGCACACCAAATTTGGAAAAATATGTTAAAAAAATCACACCAAAATTGGATATTAAATCTCATTGTCCACCAAAATGCAACTCAAAATAGGCAATAATTACACAAATATTATCATATTTAAGTCATGGTAAAGATGTTGTCACCCTAGCTAGTTATTGAATGACGGTAAGAATTACAGGTGGCAACCATTTATTGGAAAATAATTTCTCTCTCATGGCGTCCTCTACCATCCCCTCTCTCTGCCATACCCACGCTCTAGCATTCCCGTCCAATCTGATCCATGTCCCATCACCTGTCACATCCCATCTGAACCCTCCTCCGTCCAGCCACAACCCGCCTCCCATTCCTCCTGTCCCTGACCCGCCACCGTTTCAATTCCCTTCTTCTTCTGTCTTAGGTCCAATACCCATCCCTGTACCGCCACCGCATCCATCCTCCCCTCCTCCTCCGTTAGTCTTAGGTCCAAAACCCATGTTCAATTCCCTCTTCTCCAATAAACCTCGTAATGCTGGGTCTTTCCTTCCTCCTGAAATCCCCTTGGTGTTTAACAAAGGTGCTCTCGTCCCCTCTGAAGCTATCATTAAAGCGGGTGAAGACAATTGGCAGCATACGATTTTGGGTTTTTTCTGGATCAGCCCCTATCTTACACCGTCGTAATCAATAATCTGAAGAATCTCTGGCAATTTAAGGGTAAAATTAAAGTTAATTCGAATGGCTTCTTGTTCCTGTTTAATCTGCCTTCAGATGAAGATAGAAGGAAAATCCTCGCATCTGACCCTGTTGTCATGAGGAACAAGTTGTTTATCTTGAAAGCATGGGATCCGTCTGTTGGTTACAACGCTAGTGGGATTAATGCAGTTCCTGTTTGGATGAAGATGTACAACATTATGATGTATTGTTGGTCACTGATTGGTATTAGTTGGCTATCGAAAAGAATTGGAAAATTTCTGTGTATGGACGAATCGACAGAGAAGCTCGAAAGATTATATTACGCCAAATGTTTAGTCGAGATTACGCTAACTTCGGAGCTTCCAGAAGATTTTGCTGTTGAGCTGCCTGATAGGAGCATTCAGTATGTCCAGGTTGAATATGTTTGGCGTCCGGACATCTGTACGTTATGTAAATCCTTCGGTCATCTGGCGACAAATTGTAGTAAGAACTCTGTGGAAAAGAAGGAACTTGAGAAATCCGCTGTCCAGGTAAGAAATGTTGAGGCACTTTCTTTTCATCAAGACGCTCACACTGACCCAAAAGGAAAAAACTCTAGTTTAAACATGGCTCCGGTGTATAATAAACGAGTGTGGACCAGTGTCCCTGGCAACTATAACAGAAGAAGTGGTACTATAAGATCGGCTGATGGCGTCAAAAGGTTTGATAGTGGTAAAACCAACTCAGCAAACACACTACACTATAATGTCACAGGTGGGCAAAGTAAGAACTTACGTGCATCAACAAGTAACAACAGTATTTTTATGGTAGCTTCGGAGAACTCGGTTATTGAAACTAGAAACAGTTTTGATCTGTTCAACGAGAAACAATTGAATGAGCAGCCTTTGGAAGCTATTGAGGAGGGAGAATTAACTGACACATCAAATGAGGCTTTGAACAATGAAGTATTTGATATTCCCCAAGTGGATCTGTATGAGTTCACTTATGATGTGCATGCTGACATGCACACTACTGAGCATGCGCATGTTCAGTTTGACCCATTCAAGTATGCGGCTAACCCAGTTTCCCATTCAAGTGTTTCACCATCTTTCAATACCTATTCACACTCCCTAATTTCCTCCCTTACCCATGATATTAATGACCATGCATTATCTTTCCAAGAGCAAATATTCGCAATAAATTTTCAAAAGGAAATACTCGAATTATGCAAGTTGAATGAATGCCCACCTACCACAATGCATCCTGATGATCCCTCCCAACCAGTTAATTCTTCCACTTGCATTTCCTATGCTAGCTCTTCATTTATCCATCCGCATGTTCTCTCCTCAATTTCAATCCCCACGTCCCCTTCTTGCAACTTACCTTCCTCCTCACAAAAGCTTATCTCCCTCTGAACCTTTTTCTATTCCTGCTCCAGATGATTTGCCGCCAAAGCCTCCTTACTTTTTCCCTGGCTCCATCCCTAGTTGGCCAAATGTGGCGATTGTCTCCCTTCCTCCTCCCTTCTCTGTCTCACCTTCCATTGTTGTTCACCCCTATGCAACCACTACTTCAATCCCATCACCAAGAACTCTTACAACTAGTGTCATTAGCAGCTTCCCTCTCCAAAGAGTTTAATTTATGAATCAAAACTTCGCAGTTTGGAACATTCAGGGTGCTCATAACCCTCTGAAACTTGATCAAGTTAGAAACCTTATCAACCATCACAACCTCCAGCTCTTTGCCATCTTGGAAACTAAATTATGCCTCTTGCTTTCTGTTTCCTCTGCCTCTTACATTAAGCCTACCTGGTCTATTGCCCATAACCATGATCAAGCTGATTATGGTCGCATCCTTGTTATTTCTAATCCCTCCTTCCTAACCCTTCGCATTGATATCGCTACCAGGCAACTTATGCATTTTCATGTTACCGACTTATCAAACCACTCCACTTTTTACCTAACCATAATTTATGCAGAAAATTCTGTTAATGCTCGTCAATCCCTCCTGAATCTCCTTCCCGCCTTCAGGCAACACTCCCATCCTTGGGTAGTTTTATGGGATTTCAACTGCTGCCTCTCGCTCAATGACAAACATGGTGGTACCCCTCTGTTGCCTAGGGACATTGAACCTCTCAACACTTCTATTTTGGCTGCGGGCCATATTAATGTTAATACTACTGGTGCTCGGTTCTCTTGGAACAACAGCAACAGAAGTGGTATGAGAACATTCACCAACATTGATCATGCTTTCTGCAACTTTAAAGCCTCGCAATCTTGGCCTAGCCTCCATGCTTACCTTCCCAACCCCATTTTGTCCGACCACTCGCTTATTATCCTCTTCTATGGTCTGCCATTGAGACGAGGAATTAAAAGTTTTAAATTTTTTAACTCTTGGATCAGCGATCCGGAGTTTTCTCCTAAAATTATCACTTCCTGGTCTCCACCTTTCTATGGTAATCCTATGTTTATCTTGTGCAGGAAACTCAAGAATACTAAAGACAATCTTAGAATATGGGCTAGAGTTAAATTTGGCACTGGATAAAAACTATCTGACAATCTAAAGGTCTCTTTGAATCAGGCGCAAGACAACATGCTTCAATGCCCGAATGATCCTGCCGTGGCTCTTGAGGAAAGAAGACTTTTTGCTGAATTAAATCGTGCTCTCAAAATGGAAGATAGCATGAGGAAACAGTTGGATCTAGATTAACCCTAGGGGGGGTGAATAGGGTTTATCATAGTTTTTAACTGAATTAAAAATCTAACGGGATATATATAATAAACAGATCACAGAGTATAGTAGAAACAGAAATGCAGGAAATAAATTACACACAGATATACCCAGTTTTGGCAAAACCCTGCCTACTGCTGCATTTCTACGGTTTCTACTAGGTGATAGAACGGATCCCGAATACAAGACCATGTACACTCGTAAACCCTGCTCCTATTCTAACCCTACACTCAAAACCATAGACTGATCGATGTCCCCTCGATCAGATTTCCCCTGATTACAACCCCGTAATCAGTAAATTTAGATTTTATAGACTCTAGCAACTGTCAATCAAAGACCTGACTGGTTCCCCCTAGAATTTTACAGACTCTAGAAAACTGGTTCGATGGTTTTACAACTCAAATTAAATAAAACAAATTAAACAAAGCTTAAAACCCTAGGATATAAAAATAAGGGTTATCCCCTTTCCAAATAAATGGCCGGCCTCTTTGCAATTTGATTTAGCCCGTTCCCTTTTCCTCTGAGATAAAAAATGGAAGTTGTCCCTTTGAACTAGGGTTTTCCTTTGAGTTCTTCAAATCGAATTGAGGTTGGTTGAATTTGCTGCTAGAAGATGTAATCTCGAATGAGCTTCACGTGGTGTTGTTCTGTGGTACTTCGATTTGAAATTTCCCTCTCTGGCACTCGATCGAAACTGTGAGTTTTTCTGAAAATTCTTGCTTTGAAAATGCTTGAATTGATTATGTGGGTTTTCGATAATGGGCCAGTGGTGAATTGGTTGTGTATGTATAGGGAAATTCGAAACCCTAAACTCTGATTTCACATATATGGCTCGATCTGGTTTCCTTAATTAATTTAAAGGCTTAAATGACTTGCGTGTATTCATGAATTCTGGAAAAATTATTTCTTGCCTTTTCTGAAATTTGTCCGATTCGATTTTTGCCTTGAATAAAATCTGGAAAAGAATCCTTGATAAAATTGGCTTACTTGGTTTGGCACAAATGTAAATTTTAATTGATGAATCTGGACATGATTTAGAATTTTGATTCAATTCACCCTTGCACGATAGAATATCAGGACAGAAAGTATTAATGTCCATATATGCAACCTTTAATTGATTCACTGAAATTATTTTTGAAACAAATTGTTATTGTGCTAAAAACACTTGCCATATATGATTGAAATGATTTGAATCATCCATGAATAATTTGTGAATGCCGAAATAACAACACTGGTTTGTGGTATAGCACTGCTGGACCACATTGGCTTCACACTTGACCTTGATTAAACGTGCTGTGAGTTAATGATCAAACGCTTGAAAAAAATTGTTATTTCTTATCAAATACTAATCAGTAAAATAATGGAGAAATTTGAAACTAAGAGAAATGATTTTGCTCCCCTTGATCACATGAAACTGCTGCACTCATATCCTTGCTGTAGCATCCATTTTATTATGGCCATTGAATTGCTATGTGACTTGGTACTTGTTTCTTGCTGTACTACCAGTCATGTAAATCTGCACTTGTACATTATGTTGCTATGTATCTATGTATTGTTGTGTTAACTATCATGCTTGCTTGGCAGTTGCTCTATGCAAAGTTGTGTGAAGTTCCTTATTGTCATTTGAATTGTGTACTAACCTGGAATGTTGGACCATTTTGAATTTGCCACCATATGTTGGACCATTTTGAATTTGCCACCATGTACTTCACTCTGTTTTGCCAATACTGACTTGAACAGTCTTGCTGGACCCATTTGCTATGTGAATCCATTTCTGTGTCAATTTGTTTTACTTTGGTCCACGCATGTGAACTTGACCTGGCATGTAGACAATGTTGCTTTGAACTATATATTTAGTTGCACTCATAAGCTTGCATGTTGACCTGTTCTTGTTCTTTCACTTACTAAAGTTGAACCACGTTTCAGTGTTACTCTTGCACAAAGCTCCATCATGTTCACATTTGCTCCATGTTTTAACCATTGATGCATTTGCTCCATGTTTACTACTTGACCATTTTAGTTCACTGTTCATCATATTTCTTGTCATGCTAAATATCATTATGGCTGCACCTGTTTTCATTGTTGCATGAATACTCGACCACTTTTGTTTTGTTTGGTCTTCATTGTGCTGAACTGAACCATGCACTTGAAAAAGAACCTTGAACACCTTGCACCTGAACTTGAACATGCTGCTGCCATGCTTGAATTTTGTTGCACTGTTTGCATTGTATACTTGACCATGCTGTAACATACTTGAGCTCGCACCATACATATGTTGTCTTGTTGAAATTGTTTTGCTGAACCATTTTACAGATGCTTGTCCATTTCACTGTGTCGAGCTTGGTCCATGCGGCTGCTCTACAGCTGCACTCTGATTGGCGAGGCAGTGCACACGTGTATAATTATACACGTGTGTATTTGCAGTCGATCAGAAAATTTCCTGTCCCTGTATATATACAAACTGTCTGACTAGAACAAATGAATCAGATCGGGTCATGAAAAATGATGAGAAACACACCAGAAATCTAAGGCAAATAAAATTTTAAAAATAAGATTTATATTCACATGTATTCTGTTTTATTCCTGTTCCAGTGTACTGTGTGCGTTTCTATTTTATTTGACAGGTAAGCAGAAGATGACTGGACTGACAGTGAAGTGCTGTGAAGACTGAAGACGGTGAAAGAGTGTATAAGTGTATATGAAATGTAAAGAACGTACATAAAATTGTATAACTGAGTGACAGTGTTATAGTGAGGAGCAGTGTATTATGATGAGAGAATTGTACTGGTATTTGTAATAAACAAATTTGTTTGAAATAAAATATTATTTTATTATTGTTAAACAAACTTGTCTATTTTATTCAGTTTATTTACAAGTACGAATATTTTGTGAATGTATATGAAATGTGATGTGTTCAAATAGTTGAGTTGTAAATCTATACTGTTGAATATTGAAATATAATATTATAATTAAATAAAATATTGTGTGAATATTTGATTGTTTGTACAGTCGTATTTTATTTAAATATGAATATTATATTCCTGTCTGTGATGTGATATATGAAACAGTACAGTAACAAACACATTTATAATAGAAATATATTTGGTTGTTATCATCAAACAAAAATCATATAATTGTGTATACAACACCGTTATATTCAACAATCTCCCCCTTTAGATGATGACAAACAAATATTAAGATTTTGAATACAGTAAATGTGTTTGACTGTGAAGAACAGAACTCTCCCTATTTAAATGCTCCCCCCACAACAGAAACTCCCCCTATAACTGTGCATGAGTGAAGAAACTGAATGATAATGAATTTTCAAAATTGAAAATATTTATAAAATATTCACTCATAAATCAAAATTTAATCCATTCTCCCCCTTTTGTCATCATCAAAAGGATACAAAGTTTAAAATACAGATGAAAATTGACTAAAAATATAATTTCAGCTTAAGAGGAAGAACGATCATCATAAATCTCAATCAGTCATACAAAAATCATAATAACCTGAGAACTAGTGGCATATTTCACATTTCAGATAATGACGGATTTACGATGAAATTTATATAGATGGGGAGAGTTATAAAAATGATTTCCAATTATTTTCATAAAGAAATTTATAAATTGAAGCTCAAAAACAGTGACGGATTTGGACTATAATTAATAATTCAATTTAAGTGATAAAATTGTATAATCTCAAATCCCAATAACCATCAATCAACAAATCATAATACTTCATAAGATTTCAACATATTTCACAGGCAGAATATGGATTGATAGGCTGGTTTTTATACTTAGAGGAGAATTTCAAATTTATTTCTATTTTTAGCATTTTATTTACTTTTTATTTATTTTTTATTTAAGAGCACACTGACCACGCATAACCAGAGCTTGGATTTTTAAATGGGATTAGTCGCAGCTTAAATTATAAGATGTCTCATAACCATGCATAACCAGAGCTTGGATTCTTAAATGAGGTTAGAGACACTATTATATATTAATTATATTTTTATCATTTTCAGCTTTATAAAGGAAAAACTCCTCGGTATATGAAACCAATATGGACGATAGAAATGTGGTAGGTACAGAAATGGACTGTGAAATAAATTTCTAAATTAATTATATTATGAAATATGCTCGACTGTACTGGGATTATTGAAAATTTTCAATTATCACTAATTCTGAATAATAATAACATAGCCACAGTTCAATCACAAATATTTTCACTGTTTATTCAAGATTATCTTTTAAAAAATATCAAACTCTCCACATTAATATAGAACTATCATGGATGGCAGAAAGATGATAGATAAAGGAGATGATCGTGAAATAATGACCAATTAAAAGATATTATAATAAATGTTCAACCATCATGAAAATATAAATAAAATCTCCTCTTGTTGTGAAATATACTGCAGTCACAATTCATCACAATTTCAAAATCTAATAACAATTTTGATGAATTATAAATACAGTTCAATTTGGATATTGATTTCAAATTTTGAATGAATAATTAATAAATAATTATAAAATTGAAAATCAATTACAAGAGGAAACTAAACAGATTTATACAAAGAAAAAAAATGTGTATGGTGTCTATACAAGGTGAAAATTCAAAAACAGACGGATGAAAAAGATGATACCAATTGTAGTCTCCTTTATCGAGGAATTTATTCACACCCTAGATATCTCAGATTAAAGAAATTTCGAACGCAAAGCCCAAACAGACAAGATTACAAAATTGGCACAACTATTATAGCAGCAATCAGGTTAAAGCAGGCAGTTATTTGAAAACAGTATCAGAGCAGCACATCGGAAACAGTTTCAAATCAGACTTGTTAAAATGTTGATCACACAAGATGATTCATGATCCAATGATAAAAAATACCCTTTATTTAAAATCATTTGATGAATATGAAGATATCAGGATTCAATGAATCGATCACACCAGATTATTAATTTCACATTCAAGATATGTGTGTGATTCAGTAAATCAATAATTTCAAATGATTTTAAACAAACAAATATTTAAATCAAATCATCATGAAATAACAGTGAGATTTAAGATCGGATTTTTAAACAATTTTTTACAAGAATTTCTGACAAATACAAGAGTAAATTTAGATCATATACATCAAGTTTGAGAGGTATTCATGATTTAAAAATAATTTATTTGAAATCACTTGAATCAATGTTAAGTTTGAGATATAATGAATTATTCACACAAGGATGCTAATTTCAAATTTAAGTGGTTTGTGATATTCAAAATATCTAAAATCTCAGATGATTTCAAACAAAACTAATTTCAATCATGATAATCATGAATAACGATGAATTTCAAGATGTATCACCGATTCAAGACAATTTAACATGTTCAAGCCAATCTAAAAATCAATGAAATTATCACGACTGAGAAATAGCAGTGTGCTGTAATGAGTATAATATTTCAAGATTTTCTAAAATGAATTGGAAGAAACTCAAAATAGCAGTGGTGTGTGAATCTTCATCAAATTTCAGGTCTTCAAGAATTTAGAATTCTAATTAACAGTGTTCAGGATATGATAAGAATACATCAACACTGTTATGAATTTAGAGAATCAGAAAACAAACTTCAAATCAATTGCAGATATTTACAAAAATAAATTCAAGATCTAAAAAAGATTAAACACATCAGTTTTATACAAATGAAGCGCAATTCCAGAAAAATATGAATTTTGCAATTAGAAGTTAAGGAAGCCCAAGAAGTTAAAAAGATATGAGAGTGACAAATTAAAAAAATAAAATAGAAGGGACAGAAGGAGAAAAACAGAATAAAAACAAAGAATATTTACAAAGGTGAGTTTAGAGATCATAGCAGAATCCAATGTAAATCAGAATCTCTAACTCAACAGATGTGGCTTAAGGAACTGTGAATGATTTAGTGACATGAAGCGGTTTGAATCCAGTTTTTCTTTAGCAATGTAGTTCCTCAGCCTCCTTCGATACCTAACAATTTAAGAGATCGAGTGGTCTAACAAAATTTGCAAAACCACCCACAGTTGTATTCAAATGTTTTGGTACCCAGACTTGTTTATACAACAATCCATCTGAATTTACCTTTGTCCCCTTTGGAACCCATATCTGTTTGAATTTAACGAAGTTTGTTTTATCTCTTTTTGGGATCCAGGATTGTTTAGATGGATTATTACAAAAAAAATTCAAATTTTGCTTTTGATTCAAAAATCCTTCGGAATTAACAAAGTTCAAATTATCAAGACGATTCTTTTCAAAGAAAGTTGAAGGATTTTTAAAATCGTTTGAGCTTCTCCTTTCAGAAAACTCAGATTTCCCAAAACCAAGTCCACTTCTATTTCCCGATGAAAATTGATTTTTCAACAACATACTTAAAGATTTTTCACCATTTCAAAAAATTTTCAGGGTTGTTTCAAGTTGTTGAATTTTAGTTTTATGGTCACCATTTTCTTTCATTAAATCTGAACAATGATTTTCTGTGATCTTACATTTTTCAAAAACAGATTTCAAAAACAAATTTTCGTCTTTAAGCAAATTAATTTTGGTTTGGGACTCAGCAATCTCAGATTCAAAAAGTTTTTGTTTTTCAAACTCAAATTTCTTGGATTTTTCAATCTCGTTTTCCAGTTCTTTCAAAATCAAATCGGATTTCAACAAATTATCTTTTTCAGCAATTCCAAATTTGGAATATATATCAGTCTTAAAAATTTCAAATTCCTTTTGTAACAAATTATTTAAACTTGATAACTCAATCTTGTTCTCTTTTAAGATCAGAATTTCTTTTTCAAACTTTTGAATATTTTTATTGAGATGAACAAGATTGGTTTTCAATTTCAAACAATTTTTGCAATATGAATTTGAAGAATTTTTAAAATGTTCTAGTTGTAATTTCAAATCTTCCATTCTGCTGGTCAACTCAGAATTCTTTGATTTTAGAGATTTGTTTTTAGATTGGAGTTTATCAACAGATTTAGTCAAATCAACGCACATATAAACTAAATCTTCGTATGAGAAATTTTCTGTTTCGGCATCTATTGATTCTTCATCATCTGATCCTTCTGAATTTTCATTTGTAAATCCACTCAAACAGAACTCTAAATCTGAGTTGACTTTCTCGGGTTTTGAGCTACTGTTGTCAGATCTTCCATACTTCGTATTGAGAGTATCCCAGATTTCCTGTGCAGATAAACAATGGCAGATAAGATTAAACTGTTCAGTACTAAGATAATCAACTATAATTTTCATAGCACGAGCATTGAAAGTAATATCTGCACTATCAAACCCATTGATAACAACATCCCGACATTTAATATTAACAGATTTTAAATAAAATTCCATTTTGGATTTCCAGTTTAAAAAATATGTTCCATTGAAAATAGTTGGAGATGAACTGGACTGACTCTTACTAGACTGACAACTAGGGATCACCATTACTCTAGAGTTAATAGAATACCTTCTCTGATACCAATTGTTGGATCTAGATTAACCCTAGAGGGAGGGTGAATAGGGCTTATCACAGTTTTTAACTAAATTAAAAATCTAACGGGATATATATAATAAACAGATCACGGAGTATAGTAGAAACAGAAATGCAGGAAATAAATTACACACAGATATACCCAGCTTCGGCAAAACCCTGCCTACTGCTGCATTTCTAAGGTTTCTACTAGGTGATAGAATAGATCCCGCATACAAGACCATGTACACTCGCAAACCATGCTCCTATTCTAACCCTACGCTCAAAACCATAGACAGATCGATATCCCCTCGATCAGATTTCGCTTGATTACAACCCCATAATCAGTAAATCTAGATTTTACAGACTCTAGCAACTGTCAGTCAAAGACCTGACTGGTTCCCCCAAGAATTTTACAGACTCTAGAAAACTGGTTCGACGGTTTTACAACTCAAATTAAATAAAACAAATTAAACAAAGCTTAAAACCCTAGGATATAAAAATAAGGGTTATCCCCTTTTCAAATAAATGGCCGACCTCTTTGCAATTTGATTTAGCCCGTTCCCTTTTCCTCTAAGATAAAAAATGGCGGCTGTCCCTTTGAACTAGGGTTTTCCTTTGAGTTCTTCAAATCGAATTGAGGTCGGTTGAATTTGCTGCTAGAAGATGTAATCTCGGATGAGCTTCACGTGGTGTTGTTCTCTGGTACTTCGTTTTGAAATTTCCCTCTCTGGCACTCGATCGAAACTGTGAGTTTTTCTGAAAATTCTTGCTTTGAAAATGCTTGAATTGATTATGTGGGTTTTCGATAATGGGCCAGTGATGAATTGGTTGTGTATGTATATGGTAATTCGAAACCCTAAACTCTGATTTCACATATATGGCTCGATCTGGTTTCCTTAATTGATTTAAAGGCTTAAATGACTTGCGTGTATTCATGAATTCTGGAAAAATTATTTCTTGCCTTTTCTGAAATTTGTCCGATTCGATTTTTGCCTTGAATAAAATCTGGAAATGAATCCTTGATAAAATCGGCTTACTTGGTTTGGCACAAATGTAAATTTTAATTGATGAATCTGGACATGATTTAGAACTTTGATTCAATTCACCCTTGCACGATAGAATATCAGGACAGGAAGTATTGATGTCCATATATGCAACTTTTGATTGATTCACTGAAATTATTTTTGAAACAAATTGTTATTGTGCTAAAAACACTTGCCATATATGATTGAACTGATTTGAATCATCCATGAATAATTTGTGAATGCCGAAATAACAACACTGGTTTGTGGTATAGCACTGCTGGACCACATTTGCTTTACACTTGACCTTGATTAAACGTGCTGTGAATTAATGATCAAACGCTTGAAAAAAATTGTTATTTCTTATCAAATACTAATCCTTAAAATACTGGAGAAATTTGAAACTAAGGGAAATGATTTTGCTCCCCTTGATCACATGAAACTGTTGCACTCATATCCTTGCTGTAGCATCCATTTTATTGTGGCGATTGAATTGCTATGTGACTTGATACTTGTTTCTTGCTGTACTACCAGTCATGCAAATCTGCACTTGTACATTATTTTGCTATGTCTCTATGTATCGCTGTGTTAACTATCATGCTTGCTTGCCAGTTGCTCTATGCAAAGTTGTATGTAGTTCCTCATTGCCATTTGAATTGTGTACTAACCTGGAATGTTGGACCATTTTGAATTTGCCACCATATGTTGGACCATTTTGAATTTGCCACCATGTACTTCACTCTGTTTTGCCAATACTGACTTGAACAGTCTTGCTGAACCCATTTGCTATGTGAATCCATTTCTGTGTCAATCTGTTTTACTTTGGTCCATGCATGTGAACTTGACCTGGCATGTAGACAATGTTGCTTTGAACTATATATTTAGTTGCACTCATGAGCTTGCATGTTGACCTGTTCTAGTTCTTTCACTTACTAAAGTTGAACCATGTTTCAGTGTAACTCTTGCACAAAGCTCCATCATGTTCACATTTGCTCCATGTTTTAACCATTGATGCATTTGCTCCATGTTTACTACTTGACCATTTTAGTTCAATGTTCATCATATTGCTTGTCATGCTGAATATCATTATGGCTGCACCTGTTTTCATTGTTGCATGAATACTCGACCACTTTTGTTTTGTTTGGTCTTCATTGTGCTGAACTGAACCATGCACTTGAAAAAGAACCTTGAACACCTGAACTAGAACATGCTGCTGCCATGCTAGAACTTTGTTGCACTGTTTGCATTGTATACTTGACCATGCTGTAACATACTTGAGCTCGCACCATACATATGTTGTCTTGTTGAAATTGTTTTGCTGAACCATTTTAGAGATGCTTGTCCATTTCACTGTGTCGAGCTTGGTCCATGCGGCTGCTCCACAGCTGCACTCTGATTGGCGAGGCAGTGCACACATGTATAATTATACACGTGTGTATTTGCAGTCAATCAGAAAATTTCCTGTCGCTATATATATACAAACTGTCTGACTAGACACAAATGAATCAGATCGAGTCACGAAAAATGATGAGAAACACACCAGAAATCTGAGGCAAATAAAATTTTAAAAATAAGATTTATATTCACATGTATTCTGTTTTATTCCTATTCCAGTGTACTGTGTGCGTTTCTATTTTATTTGACAGGTAAGCAGAAGATGACTGGACTGACAGTGAAGTGATGTGAAGACTGAAGACGGTGAAAGAGTGTATAAGTGTATATGAAATGTAAAGAATGTACATAAAATTGTATAACTGAGTGATAGTGTTATAGTGAGGAGCAGTGTATTATGATGAGAGAATTGTACTGGTATTTGTAATAAACAAATTTCTTTGAAATAAAATATTATTTTATTGTTGTTAAACAAACTTGTCTATTTTATTCAGTTTATTTACTACAAGTACAAATATTTTGTGAATGTATATGAAATGTGATGTGTTCAAATAGTTGAGTTGTAAATCTATACTATTGAACATTGAAATATAATATTATAATTAAATAAAATACTCTGTGAATATTTTATTGTTTGTACAGTCGTATTTTATTTAAATATAAATATTATATTCCTGTCTGTGATGTGATATATGAAACTGTACATTAACAAACACATTTGTAATAGAAATATATTTGGTTGTTATCATCAAACAAAAATCATATTATTGTGTATACAACACCGTTATATAAGATAGAAACAATAACTGAATCATAAGTGGAAGACGGATGGTGACAGGAATACTAACTTTTTCCGTGCAGCCGTTAAGGTAAAGCAGTCCTTAGAATACATTCATGTCATTACTAATGTGGCTGGTAATGTTTTCCACAACCGCCGTATCTATTGACGCTGCTTTGCTCAAGTACTACTCTGATCTATTTGGTAATAGTGATAGTTTCAGTCCTGAATTGAATCTTATTGATGATGTTTCTCTACCCCAACTATTTTGTCTTCAATCTGACTGTCTGATTTCAAAAGTTTCTGATCTTGAAATTAAAGAAGCGCTCTTCTCCATGAACAAAAAATCATGCGGCGGTCCGGATGGATTCAACGTTAATTTCTTCCTCTCTACTTGGGATATTATTGCCGCTGATTTCTATAAGGCTATACATAACTTTTTTGACAAATGCAAGTTTCTTACGGAAGTTAATGCCACCAATTTGCTCCTCATTCCAAAGAAGAAACCTGCTTCTTGTGTCATATCTTTCCGCCCTATATCATGCTATAATGTCACATATAATTGCGTCTCCAAGATACTCTCTAACCGTCTCCGTGTGGTCCTTCCTTCCTTGATTTCCGATAACCAGTCGGCCTTCCTTCAGGATAGAAATTTTCTAGAAAATGTTCTACTGACTCACGAATTAATTAAGGGGTACAATTGTGCTAATGCTACGCCAGCGGCACTGTTGAAATTCGACATTAGTAAAGCGTTTGATGGTGTTCAATGGACGTTGATTGTTCGCACTCTTGCTAGAATGAATTTTCCTAAAGTGTTCGTTGCTTGGGTTTACTCTTTTATCTCCACCCCTACCTTTTCTCTTGTGTATAATGGCAGTAATTCTGGTTTCTTCAAAAGCAAGCAAGGCATTCGTCAAGGGGACCCGATCTCCTCCTACTTATTTATTATCATCATGGAGTTGCTTACGTTGATATTTAAGGAAAATTATGCTAGCGGCAAAATCTAGTACCATCCCAAGTGCAAGCATAACTCCATCTCTACGCTGCTGTTTGCCGATGACATTATGGTCTTCTCCAAACCGTCTGACTCATCGTTGCTTGCCATTCTTGAGACACCAAACAACTTTCACTTGATGATTGGCCTGAAACTCAGCTCCTCCAAATCTCAGGCTATGTTTGCGGGATCAAAGATGATCATGCAACTCGGCTTTATTCCTTGCTAGCCATGCAGCCTCTTTTAAAGGGATCGCCTTATCTAGGATTGCCTCTATGTACTTCAAGAATCACTAAAGCCAATTGCTTGCCTCTGCACAATAAAATTACTGCTTCTCTAAACTTCTAGGAGAACAGGTTTCTCTCGCAAGCTGGCCGTTTGCTACTGGTGCAAAGTATTGGGTTCTCGTTATCGGTCTACTGGGCGAGGGCATTTATTCTGCCCAAAAAATTAATCTCGATGATTACTTCTGCTTTGCTTCGCTTTCTTTGGACAGGTTCTGTTCATGGCAAAAAGCCTATTCCCTGTTCCTTCATAAGAATGCAGCTTCCCAAGAGTAAAGGTGGCCTAGGGGTGTTATCTCTTCAACACCGGAACCACGCAGCTGTAAGTTCTCACTTCAATAACTTAATTTCCTGCAAAGAAAGTCTTTGGGTCAACTGGAATTGGAAATACAACATTAAGAATCGAAACTTTTGGACAATGGTCACTCCCCCGGTTTGTAGTTGGGCCTGGCGCTGCTTCCTTGCAATGCATGCTAAATTCTTACCTTTCATACAGTATGTTGTCTCTCCCAGATGTGCGGTCTCTTTCTAGGATGATCCATGGATCTCCAGAGGTGTTATCCTATCCAACGTTTTGGGGTATAACTTCTTGGTCCAGTCCAGAATTAATCGGAGAGCGAGAGTTACTGCATTCCTATCAATGGGCAAAGTAGTCCTTCCTTTCTCTTCTAATTCTCATGCTCACTCCCTTTGTGAAAATTTGATTCATGATGTTTCTTACAACTTGAAGGACAAAGTATCTTGCTATGGATTATCCCACTCTGTTAAACATGCATATTCCTTGCTGCTTCATCTTGATGAGCTACCTGACTGTCAATGGAATAAACTGGTTTGGAGTAAATATGCATTGCCGAAGGAAAATTTTATGCTATAGAAGGTCATCCATGATGCTTTCCTAACTAAGATCAGGCTACGACAAATGGGGTTGCTTGTTAACTCGAATTGTGTGCTCTGTGATATGAGCGAGGAGTCTTATGCCCATCTTTTTTTTGAATGCACCTTTTCTTTACTACTATGGAACAACCTGCTCCAGCTATTTGGCTTCACCGTTCCCAATGGTTTATCTAAAACACAATGGCACTTCATTTGCTTGTCCACTAAATGGAGAATTGACATCCATAACCTCTTCATTCTCTTCACTAAAAAATTGGTGAGAATGATTTGGGAAGAGAGGAACTCGAGAGTGTTCACGTCTAATAGGAAAAGTGCTAATGAATTATGATCCCTTCTGAAGCTTCGTGTTATTCGAGATTTATCTTCGCTCATTTGTGAGTTTGACATTGCCTTCTCCTCGTCTTGGCTTTCTCTTTTGTTGTAACTTTTTCTTTATTTGTGTGGGTGTTGTTTTCCTTTGTGCGCTGCGCTTAGCTGTCTTGCTGAGTGCTTTTGTATGTCTCTTTGTTTTTTAATAAATGTGGTAGGGGTCCACTCAACCCCGCTTGTCTTGAAAAAAAAAAAATTACAGATGGCAAATTAAGTTAGTATTAAACATATCAGTTCACTAATCTGGAAACTATAGTAAAAGTGAAGCAAAAATATTTTTTTAATACTGAAAATCATGAGCTTCAAAAATGAAATTTGTGTACTAAATCTTTCATAAGTACGAAAACAACATTTGCATCAAAATTCGTAGAAAAAGGAAGCAGAAGTTGAGATCATGAAAGTAAAAAATTTAGAGAAACAGATGCATGAAAACAAAAATGACATCATGATAATTTAATTCTGAAATTTAAATTTTAAAAAGGATAACATATTTCAATTATAAGTGACATAATTTCAGTCTAGAATTGAGAAAGTTGAATATTACAAAATTGGATGCGTACAACGTTTCATTAAATATCAACCACGAAATCCATGTCTTAAGAATTTATCTGGAGATATTTGTCTATAAAATAATCAGTTCAAATTATAAATAATATAATTGAGAATAGAGGGGGAAAATCTCCAATTTCTGGTGAGTGAATGTAAACGATATCGCCTGTAATGAATAACCTATCTTTGTCCACAGAATGAATTTAAGTCAAAATGAAACTGGAGATCATTTTTCAGTAAACAATGAAATCAAAGTTCACAGCGAGATAGTAATCAAAAATATATAACCAAAGTTTTGAGCAAAATTGTGTTAAAAAATATTGGATAAAAATTTATAACCTCTTTATCGTATTCTAGAGAATGGTTCGATAAATCATTGTGCATAATATGACCCTCCATTGATTACCAGGGGATGTTGTCAAAAGCAAATGAATTTAAAAACAAAGTAGGAATATGTTAAGAGATGAAAGTTGGAGAAAAATTTCAAATGAATATACTGGATTTTTCATCATGTGACTAAAAAGTCATTTGTTGGTTTTTATCACCAAAAAGAAAAGGAAGAAGATGATTGATATGCAAAATTAAATTAAAACAAAATGCATGCTTAAAATTAGCCTGAGAACCCAACGGGAAACAGAATACCAGAATTAAGAAGACGTTGAAAAAAATATAAATATAAATATGAAGTTGTAACAAAAACCATATGTATCAGTGCTGACAATTGGTGGAAATGGATGATAACAAAAAAAAATTGTTTGAGATAATAATTACGAACACATAGTAAAACAATCCATAATGACAGCCTTTAATGTTCCGCGTAGACATAATGAATAATTTGTTTGTTTACAGCAATTAGCGTTTAGCTAATCAGGAGTGCAAAATGTGTACTGAAACTACAGTTTAAAATGTTAATGGTAGCAGCACGGTGTTCTACATTTCGCATGCAGATTGATATAAGATGCAATTATTCTCTCCATTCACGCATAATAATAATATCTGACTGGTTTTCTAACAAAACATAAATCTAATCTATTGAAGGATAAAGATAGTCCGAGAAGAATTAAAAATTATTTAACAGCAAAGTTGTAAATATTTTACTTGGACATTTTGCCAACAGTGGCGTAAAAGAGGTTTAAAAATGTGTCTTGAGGACGAAGATTATGTTAGAGCGATACAAATAATATAGTATTAAATAAATTACCCGATCAATTTGAAACTGAGAACAATCCACAGAAAGATCCTCATCCCTAAATGATAAAATTAATAAGAAACAAAGCTGGAGTTTTTATGCCAACATTCAATTGAGAACATAAGCAAAGACATGAAAGCGAGCAACGATGGCACATACATCTATAGAAAGGAATATGAATCAATGCTTAAGCCTATCATAGGACCTAAATTTCCATTGAATACGCAGGTCAACTAAAATAATATTATAAAGTTTTGTAATACAAATGATGGTGCTGCTTTGCAGTATTACTATGCAAACCAAGCCTACTTCATATCTGCATCATGCTTTCAAAATTTTGGTTAATATAAATGTATCAAATATTTGGAATGAAGCTTAATCAAAGATAGTGTAATTTATTTGAATCAAGAAATTCTTTGATTTGACCACTACAACAAAAACACCATATTACAACTTTAATTTTACAACTGTGGGAAAAGCACATTTGCAATAAATGTTTTTTACAACTGTTAACTCTCTAAAGTTGTAATAAACATATTTTTAACAACCTCTCATTTTATTAGTTGTAATAGATGCCCGTTACAAACTTCATATTTATAATATCTATATTTAATAATTAATTATATTAATATTTAATAATAATAATTAATAATAAACTTAGGAATCAATAGTATTTATCAATTATTATTAAATAATTAATAGTTTATAAGTAGTAATTTATTTTTAATAGTTAATGTATGTTAACTACTTATCAATAACTGGTATTAGTAATTAATATATTTAATGATAAATTAATAACTAGTAATTAATATTTAATATTTAACAAGTAATTAATATTCATTATTTAATAAGTAGTTAATATTTAATATTTGATAATTAGTACTAGTAAATATAGTTAATTAATAACTGATAGTCAATAATTAGATATTAAATTATTATTAATAATAAATAAACTAATAGTAAGTATCTAATTAATAATTTATAATCTACGATTTATGAATAAATCACTATTAAATGCTATAATTTATAATTAATAATAAAATTTTATAAACAATGTTGATTAATCGAACGGTAATTAAATAATAATAGTTAAAATTAAATTCTAATATTAAAAAAGATAAAAATAATAATATGTATTAAGATATTTTACTTATATAAAATAATAAATGACAATAATGTTATCTATTGAATTACTTGATAAACTATGTATAATTTTAATTGTACTCAAACAAACAATCATTGGAAGCTAGTGTGACTGTATCCATATTTGTATTTCCTTTCTAAATTCATATAATTTTTATTTTTCGAATACGGATACGGTTGAATTTTGAACTTCTTAAATATTTATTATAGAATGCTATATGGTGAAGTATACAAATTCTCTTTTCTTTTGCTCCAAGTCCAAATTTTTCTTTGGCTCCAAAAAGGAAATTTTGGGCTCCAAAACGAAAATTTTGGCTCCAGACGAATATTTTCTCGTCTCTCTCCTGTCTCCCTTTCCAAAGCTCTTTCGCCAAATCCAAAATGAAACCCAAACCCGTTAAGGCAATCCTAAAACACAACGCAAACCGCTTGCGGTTTGAAGACGTTCCTCAGTAAACCTTTGACAGAATTTCTTCTCCGTTGATAAGCATCTACATCGTATTACTGCAGTTCAAAGCCAGATCTGAGAAATCCCTAAATGCGTCGAACTTAAATCCAAAACAATATGGATTTACAAAATTGCATCACCGGTTCATCTAACCTACCACCGCCAACGAAAGGTTATTCAAATACGGACGACTAAGCCATCAAGGAATTGGGTTCCAGCATGTTCCAGCGTTACTGAATTTCTTTCAGTTCCAGTTTCCTCTAACCGGTCTTCCCGATGATTCGATTATGAGCTTCTACATGAGTATGGGTGATTGGATCGAAGAACGGTTAAATGCTAACTCAATCGTACATCAGTACTGCAAGAATGAGGGCTTACGCGATTCAAATCGTACGGTCTCACTTACAATTAGATCAAGAAATTTGGGACGTATTCCCAGCATCAATCCATGCCAACGACGATGTATGGAACTGGATCTAGCGAGCTGGAACTGTATTTCAGAGTAAATGGCGACTTACTCAATTTTAAAATGGTAAATATCCTGCTAACCAGTTACAATTCCAATTTTCTATTTTACGGGTTTTTTGGGTTTCCATGGCAATTTTTTTATCATTAGATTATTCATCTATCAACGACAGATGCTTCTAGATATGTTAATGTACCTTACAAGGTGTTTTGAATAGCTTACAATAGACAATGGTAAAAGATGAGGGTAATTACTTCAAATTCGATCCCTAAATTTAAATGGCAAGATGCTAGAATTTTGCGGTAAATAGAATTTGCCTCTTCTCTACATTATGGATTACTGAATGGTATTATCAAGGATTACTTATGGATTTCTTTTGGATACTTTGAATTAAAAGCTATTGAGTTCAAAGAAACCCAGATCTAGAAGGGTGAAGCTATGTCCGAACCATTATTGTAGATCTGATGCTTCCAATATCTGAGAAATTAACTCAATAATCTATGTGAGAATTAATTTCTGCCTTAAAGTTTTTTTTCTATTCTGACTTAGTCGAAGGCGCAATGGAGCTATAGCTTCGATGCTTGTTTGTTCTGCTGTCTAGATCTTCATGTTCTAAGTTCGCAATCTTACTTTCAATAAGTTTTTATTAGTGTGCAAAATTTTATATTGTCTCCTATGACATATCTGTTTATTCACTTAAAATTCATGTTCAGAAAAATTTATAGGTATGCTGAATATGTGAAGAAAAGAAGCAAAATAGGTGAGTGTACTTATATCCGCATTTCTCCTATAACTGCTCTTTGCGAATTATATTGAAATTGTAGTCCTGAAAGCAAAAAATTTATAATCATGTGAATAGAAGATCACTGCTTTGTGTGGTGGTTAACTAGAAAAATGGTATGTGCTTCTCTTGCACTAACATGAATTCGCTTCTTTTTTTGGTATTTTCAAATTCAAAATTCTCTTTTCTTTTGTGTTAATTACATATGTGTAAGGAGATATGTGCATTTAGACATAGAGGTTTTCATTTCCTTATTGGATGCTTTGTTTTATTTCGTTATTCTCAGTTACTACACCTTGCACTACTCTATTTTCAGTGAAACTTTTAGTTTAATTATCTTATTAATAAAACTGTTGTCCTATTTTTATTGAATCTTTTTATATTAGTAAAATGTATATTCACAGTAAAACTATTGAATAGGTATGACATTAGAGCATGCTTGCTTTTTGACGGTTATGGCTTCAGGAGTATAATCGAGCAGTTTATTATCTTAGTGGGAGCATGGACGTTCTTTTAGTGTGAAGGAACAACTATATTGCTGAAAGTATATTTGTAACAATGGCTACTAGAATTCACTTTGCTGGCTATAATAATCTTGGATCTCATCTAATTCATCTACGTGTTTGAGAGTATGCAAAAATATGCCCGGTTCATACTTCAGTATTTCTAATGTAAGATTATGAAACTTCATAAAGGTCTGGAAGTCGGAGTGATGATAGCACAACAAGACAACCAGGGACGTGGTTATGAACATCATCAAAGAATAATTATATTTTAATGTTGTTGCATTATATTATGTAGATTTTGGCTATAATGTTTCTTTGGGTGTTTGAGACTATAGAAGTTGAGCATTCTATGATGTACTTCGAAGTGCCAATAGTCCTTTGAAATAAAATGATACAGAAGATGGAGCTGGACTTTTAGGCACGAGATGGGAGAAGATACTTGTCTTGGTCGAGGAAATAAGGAAATTGATTCGAGGCTCAATGGACTTTGTTGTAGTTGCTTTATGTACTTGAGATACTTGTATGATTTATAAAAAAATTATGAAAGTTTGAAATATTTAATATATTATTTTGGTTCAATCTTTAAGTTTGTTTGATATCTTCAGTTTTGTAGATAATATGTTCTAAAATAAATTCTTTTATTAATAATATGTATATAATTTGTTTATATATTACAACTTTAAATAATACTTTTAATAAAATATATTACAACAATTATAAACAGTTGTAATAAAGTTTATTACAACGGTGGAAAACAGTTGTAAAATATACATTTCACAACCTTGTCGCAACGGTGCAAAAAAGTTGTAAAAGATTTTAGTCTATTACAACTTCTTAATAGGCGACGGTGGCACAGTTGTAAAATGTCTTTTACAACTGTTTTCCGCAGTTGTAATATGGTCAATTTGTTGTAGTGGACCATGGAAATGACAAATTTTATCTTCATATTATGCAAAGTAACCTGTGCTTTGTTGGCAATAGAATGAAGCATTGTTTACCTTTTATAATAGAAAACCTTTTAGATAAAAGGCAAGTGCAAGCTGTGTTGTCCCTCTTTAAAACTATATGATATATTAGGTGAGTAAAAATAAATATGATTTATGAAATAAAAATGGCAGTCGACAGTTGATACAGTAGCTAAACATTTGTTTATCGACAATCGTTATAAAAAATAAGACAAATTAAATACAACACCTCATAACCTTAGTTAATCCATAATGCTCTGAATTAGCTAACACGTATACAAACATGTATCTGAACTCGCCACTAACACAAATAAACAAAAACACAGAAGGCACCATTGCTAAACAAACATAAACATTGAGAAAGTATTAATTACCCCTAATAAAAGAACAATGTCATTGATAACTCGTCACACATGAAATCATTCATATATAAAAACAAAAAAAGCACAACAGTTTCAAATTAAGCAGGAAAGGACTTATGTAAAAACCTTGACAATCCTAAAATCTTGCAATTGGGAAGAAAAAGTACCAGTGAATCCATACTATATCCAAGAGGGAGTAAACACTCAAATGGGAGATCATCGGAATTATAGAGGAGTTTGTGCTATATTTTAGGGATCGATGGATAGTAGAATCAATCACTAATGAAATTTAAGAGAAACGGGAGCATTAAATTTTTTGAAAATTCAAACTTAACCGTGAAAACCCAATTAAACTAAGTAATATGTGATGTGGTGATAATTGAACGTCGAAGTTCGAGACTAATGCTTTGTAATAAAGGAATTGGAATCAACTCAACTATTGGCGGTTCCTATTGATTGCATTTAAAATTATAGTAATTTGTGCGAGGTAAGGATGAAAAAAATCATCAAAATTGATTTGCAACTTATTAAGAAGTTGTGTTTTTTTTTAACTGAACACAAACCAATCAAACATACGATTTGAAATAAATAATGGATGTGTGCTAATATACAGGGTTTACATATGGAACGTAATTAGATGTGTGGTACCTTTTTTGCTATTTAAATATATGATAGTGGATGAAATGATAATGGATCAATTGAGTAAAAGTAAGACATGTTCAGTTTAAATTTGTTTCTCTAAGAACTAAAGTAGTACTGCAACTATAGACAATCTTAATTCATGAATATGTGATAATGCATGTATGACTACCGACATAATAGTGTACGATGATTAAAATATATTTTTCTTGTTGACAAAGATTTTATTTTTTTTATTTTTTTACTTATAACTTTTACTTCATTTTTAATGAAACTTTATGCATCTTGGGAGGAACCCTTAGGTTCTTGGGGCATTGGATTCTCACCAATGTTTGCGTTACTCAAGCCGACATTCTCGCTTCCACTTCGTCCACACCTGCTTGCGCGGGTGCTTTCCTCTAAGGCGGAACACTCCCCTACCTATGCATTTTGACATCCCATAGCTTCAGAAGATCGCTTAGCCCCGTAATTTAGTCATATAACACCTAGATTTGAAAACTTGCTTCTTCTCAAATAAAATGCTATATTACATAAAATAGATGATTCAGTGGGTTCTTTTTGGGCATGAATTTGAGTGCAAGTGACATAACAAAATGCATTCTCATATATCACAAAACATGGTCGTATTTCAACCATTTATTCTAATCATACTTCAATACATGTCATTTTCTTATCTGACAGAAAGTAAGAATAGAACCTTCAAAATAGAAACTCATGCATGTGCAAGTTCATTCCAAACAATGTTTTCCTAATTGATGTGTAACACATGTAACATATGGATAAAAGCGTACCACTATTAGTGATATATACATGTTCGTGTTAAAATAACATAGATTATCAACAATTACTTCCAAAATATATAAACAGTTTATATTAGTTTCGCAATTTTTTAAATCGCTAAAATTTGCAATCTAAAATTTTGTCGATGGAAACTTAATGTTAGGTAATAAAATGCAGCATTGTAAATGTAATATGAACTTCTGAAAATGTGTTCGTAATTACTACATGCAGTAAAATAATGACATGTATGCATCCGAAAAGAGAGATTGAAATTCGCAACACACATTAATCCTTGTAATCATGTATAATAATAAATAGTGATAAAGAAAAGCATAATTTCAACAATTATTAACCACTCTTATACTACTATCTATGATTGTACAGTAAAAAACATGTGCACATGTGTATACATATGTGTAAATATACCTTAGAGTATGAGATATCTTCATCATTTCCATATGTTATCACTCAAACTAAATTCATGAGAGTTTTCATGTTTAAAAATTTTGGTTTAAAAATTATGATTACTATGACATTCTGGGAGAAAAAATATTGCTTGGAGTTCTTTAATAATAATAATTGAGGCTTGTATATTATATGAAATAAGCATGGTGCAAAAGTTTGCTGATGTAATCCATTTGTTTTACATATATCCAAAATCAAGTATGAGTTATTTAACTGTCAACTCAAGTGTTGGATTTAATTTAGCATTGGAATATGAACATAAATCTTATCAAATCTTATATATTCTATGCACATCAAATTGTAAAATGTCTTAAATCTATTGAAACTATCAGAAAATTCAAACATAAAAGGCATAATATTTTTACTTATTGCAGAGTGAACTCTATGTAACAAACTTTTCAAGACATTTCACGATTTTTATACCATATTTTTTCCATGAATCATAATAAACATATTACTTAACAATAACAAATTTTGATTGAACAGAAAGCCTACAAAGATGTGCCATAATGAAGTACTGTCACCAACATGGGACAATGTTTCGAAAGTAGAAATACAATGAGCAATAAAGTCATTTTATTCATTTATTAATTCTAAATCATTAATCCATTTAAATCATTACTACCATGGAACTAATAATTTCAACTATAAGAATATTGGAAGCTCCAACGTTATGGTTGTGATTACATATTTTATTACTGCTACTAAGTTACGTATTATAACTCAATTTCTGTAATCTCTAGTAAAGCATCATTTGAAACTGGAACACATCTTCAATTTGTTCATATAAAACATATTCTCCTTCCCTAACCTATCTGAAGTAATATGTACACAATCATATGACAATGGTTACGTACTTAGAATTTATACATAGAAATAAAACAAATTTTTGATTCAATTACCTCAAGTGCAGCTGCTAGAGTCGAAAAAATTGAGTCTACTTATGTCACCATGGCAGGAGACATTGAGATGCAAGCGGTTCCTGTGGAAATCGCGATGTTGTGTTTACGCATATATGATTCGTTTGTTTATACATAGAAATAAAACAAATTTTTTATTCTATTACCTCAAGAGCATCTACCAGCGTCGGAACAATTGTGTCGGACGATGTCACTGTAGCGAAAGACATTGAGATGCAGGCGATTCCTGTGGAAATAGCGATGTTGTTTTTACGCATATATGATTCATTTGTTTATACATAGAAATAAAACAAATTTTTGATTCAAGTATTGAAATACGTCAAAAGTGGCTGCCAACGTCGGAAAAATTGAGTCTTATGATGTGACGGTCGCCGGATACATTGAGATGCACGCGATTTCAGTGGAAATTACGATGTTGTTTTTACGCATATATGATTCGTTTGTTTGGGTGATAACGTCGATGTGGAATTCGTAACAGAATTAGGTTTTCTTCCCCAAATTCAGAAACCGGCAAACATAGGGTTAGAGAGAAATAACAACCGGCAGATAGTATATGTTGAATTAACGTTGAAGAGGAGCGGTATAAGTGGACATGTGTCAAGTAAAGAATGATGTGGATTCTGCTTTCCAATATAAGTAATAGATATGTGTGAGAGTTGTTATTTTGTGGCATATGTTAGAAAAAGCAGGGATTCCATAACATGCATAATTTTAAACTTAAAATATGTCTTCTACCTAATTTTTTGGTAGTATATTTTTATTAGATAATTTGTTAATTCAGGGTTGAGCGGGAACAGCATAATCATACTGACAACTAATACAAACATGAAAGCAATTTTCCACACAAAACACACACATGTGATATATATATATATATAAGGAGCGTTCCGTGGCACTCTGTATTGCAGCATTCTTTTAGCACTTCTACCATCATGTGAGCTATATTAATCCAAATTCAACAAAATTCTATAGATGTTCAATCCATATATATATATAGAGAGAGAGAGAGAGAGAGAGAGAAAGAGAGAGAGAGAGAGCGTTCAATGGCACCTTAAATAGTGCAGCACCCCTAAATGCCCTCTGATTTCCACCACATATACAGGATCTCTCTTCCTCCACTCATTCTCTCACCTCCCACTCACTTATTCTAATATAAATTCTTGGTTTATATAGGGGGAAAATGGGGAGCTCACTATTTGGGGTGCTATTGAACACTCCTCTTTCTATATATATATCATCATTTATCCAACATTTGAGCTCGTTCCGACATTCGTAAAATTATCAAAATCTTAGCTCAATTATTCACCGTTCAGACATTTACTCGAACCGTTAAATTTAGACATCAAATATATATTTTTACGAATTTTGGAATGAGCTCAAATTTTGGATAGATGTGGATTAGACATCTATAAAATCATGTTGAATTTGGATTAATGTAGCTCACGGTAGGGTAAGAGTGCTAAAAGGGTTTTACAAAATAGGATGCCCCAGAACACTCCTCTCTCTCTCTCTATATATATATATATATATATATATATATATATATATATATATATATATATATATATATATTTGTGTGTGTATACACACACATACATACATACACACACTAGCAGAAGCCTGAAAGGACCCCAAATATCCAACAATTTTTTTTGAGTATAAGTTATAACTTATCCTGGGTCCTCTTTCCAAGGGTTATTCTCTTCCAACCCTTCAATACCAGGATCCAGTATCACCAATATAGATATATCAGTATAGTTCAGAACCTTAACTTGTATATATGATGATACACAAGTTTTCTTTTGCTTATAACGGTCATTTTAATGGCGGAATTTCTCTGAGCTTTTGCGATTTTCCTCTCTGCTATCATCTCATTTTCTCAGCTTCGCTCTTCTTCGCCTACTTCTGTTTTCCCTTTGCTTGTGTCTTTTGTCCCTAATTTTCGATTGGCTAAACCTAGTTTTATGGTTGTCTCTCCTTCATCGAAATACAATGAGTATGAGATTCGAAGCTCTTTTCTGTAGGCAAGCCCTCCTTTCAAAGATATTGTGCACTCGCTATTGACTGTTGCAAAAGGTCCGGTATCTCTTGTTTTGTGTGGGATGTCTGAGATCGAGGTTTGTGTTTATTCGTTAAGAGCCTCTACTGAACTATTGCGTTGTCGATTTTTGGAAGTTTTTGGTTGTTTCTTTGAGTTAGCTCCCTGGTTTTCTTCAACACTAGTAACTACATTCTCCTCTTGTGTGAGAGACGTTGGTTCATCGGCGTTAACGGTCGAGGGTGAGCTGCTTGCCCCTATTGATGATCGAGCCAAACAGGAATTGACCTCCTACTTTGAGCCTCGATTGCAATTTAGGTGCTCTCAAGTAGCTCCAATTTCGGCAACCCATGGATTTTTAGTTGGTTCTTTACTTTGCGGTGGTGTACTTCGTCCGGGGTTTGGTAAAGTTGTTTTGGCTGTCAACAATGACGAAGGGGGTTTGATCACCCCTCCCCACCAAGCACAGATTGTTGTCGCCCCTAAGTGGTCGAGAGTTGGGGTCTGTGAGAGAAAGGGTGGTGTTCGTCGATGATGTGGCCGACGTGCTTGTCTTTCGGAGAAACCTATATCGGTATCTGCTAGATATTTGAGTCCATCTCAAATTGTTTCTATGGTTTTTGTGCTAGATCCTCCGGTTCATGGTCCGATGCCTTGTTCGATCATCTTAGAGGACAGTGACTTTACTTGTCCGATGGAGCAGCCTATGGTAGATGGATCCTTGAACAGATCAATTGTGACGTGTACTACTAGTATGGATGCTCGAGAGGAAATGGTTTCTTCGGAAGCGTCGGAAAGTGTAGCCGTTCTTGGCAAGGCTATGAAACGTGCAGGTGTATTTTCTTAACTTTTTGGGCAAAGTTTTTTGCTCTTTGCTTGGAAAATGCTTTTATGAGGCATGGTTCCTTGTTTATGGGATCTTTTTTCTCATGACTTTGTTGTGGTTCAGCTTTTTGTTTTGAGTGGTCTTCATCTTCTTTTTTCACTTCGCTTGAGCTCTTCAGATCTTGTGTCCATATAGCGTTGGCTGGTCTGTTGGTGACACAATCGTACACACCTAAGTGGGATATAGCTCCAATTTTTTTGCATGCATGGGCGGACCTTTGGTCCCCAATTGCTGGCCAAAATGGTAATATGATTTGCTGTATGTTTTGTGGGAAGGATTGGTATATTGTCAGGTCATTGTCGGTAGCAGGTATCTTTGTGTCAGCTTGGTTCCTGGTAGGGGAGTTATCTGTTGCAGGTTTATGGGGTTTTATTGCTTGGATAAGTCACATTGAGACTGTTAGTGTTTCATTTGTGACTTGCGTTGGTTGTTTGTGGATCAGTGTTATTGCCAGTGGCACTTGAATGTTAGTAAGGGTTGACTCAACTTATGTTCGATGGTTTATTGGTCAAGACCGAATAGTTGTTCGTTTCATGAATGACTATACGGCCTTACCACATGACCGCCTTTCTATGTCGAGCAACCCACCACTCATTCGTGGTGCTTCCCCGGCTTCGTCCATATCAGATGGCTTGCCTTTGTTCGGTTTACCTGTCGGTTTATGGACATTTCATCCTCTATGGGGTTGTCAGTCCAATGGCAACCCGGTATTGGTTGTGTCCATATAGAGATCGGTGATGCGACCCTTATGCGTCCCTACATTTCCTTCTTTTTCTAGGAATAACTTAGTTTTTTTTTTTTTGCTTTACTGTCACCCGCATCAGCAGGAGAGGTTGATTCCTTTTCTGTCGATGTTTCCCCCTCCCCCTTTCTTAGTAAGGAGGAGATAGCGATAATTAATGATCGTTTATCTCGCCTTACTAAGAACTCTTATCCATCGCGAAACGTCACGATCAACCATCTTCCCAGTTCTCTGGGATACCTCTGTTCGATGGAGACCGAGGGTGTCTCCTGTACTCCCTGCCCTATTCGCACACGCTCTATAGCAGCGTCTGAGTAGATCATTAGATCTACTCGACATAGGTTATATATGATCTGAGGCGAGTTTTGTACTTCCGAGCGTGGGTTCCCGCTCTCGCGGATTCATCTCGGCCTCTGCTATCCCCGATGGCGAACTTCCTTTTTTGGAATGTTCGTGGTATTGTTAATGATGCATCTTCAACTAGGCTAAAGAGGATCATGAGGAAACATTCGGTTTTCTTGGTAGCGCTTCTGGGGCCTTTCTTGGATCCAGAAGAGGCCAACATAGCCGTGTTGTCTCTTGGTTTTGGTGGTGCTCAAGCTAATGTGTCTGGGAAGATTTGGATTTTATGGTCCAAAGAAGTCTCAGTTCAGCCAGCTTTCGTTTCAACCTAGCTCCTTTCTTTTGCTTGCTCTTTCCCTTCCTTCTCCTCCATATTTCTTTTCTCGGCGGCTTACGCCAAATGCGATGGGACTGAGAGATTGGGCCTTTGGTCAGAAATCATCTCTCTATCTGACTTGAGGTTTGGAGCTTCAGTCTTAGGAGGCGATTTTAATGTAATCACCTGTCAAGCCGAGAAATGGGGAGGCATTGCCGGTAACCGTACTGAGGTAGTGGATTTTAATGCTTTCATTGTTGACTCTGGCCTGTCTGAGGTCTCTTTTGTCGGATCGGCCTTTACTTGGTGTAACAACCAAGATGGTCCTAATCGAATTCTCTCCAGGCTCGACAGAGTATTCGGATCGGAAGGTTGGTTTAACCTACCCTTCACTTACTCTGTTTCTCACCTTAATTGTATGTTCTCTGATCATGCACCCATGTTTCTCAGCTATATACCCCATATTCATTTTGGACCTTCCTCCTTTAGGTTCTAAACTATGTGGAGATCATGTCACTCTTTCCTTCGGGTTATGGAAGACTCTTGGCTTTCCCCGACAGTAGGCTCTCATGTTGTTGTGTTCTCTCGTAAGCTTAGGCGTCTCAAGTTGTGTCTTAAGTCTTGGAATGTTCAAGTGTTCAAGAAATAGTTCGACCGTGTCTGAGCGACTGAAGAGAGTCTTGTTCTAGCAGAAGCTTTCTTCGACAGAGATTCTTCTTATGCTAACAAGGACGCTTGGGCTCTGGCCCAGTTAGCCTTCTCGTCTGAGATTCGTGTCGAGAATGACTATCTTCGCCAGAAGGCAAGGATCAAATGGATAGTCGACGGGGACTCGAACTCTAAGTTTTTTCACTCTTCCATTCGGAAGAAGAACAGATTCCTTTCGATTCTTCAGATTCAGCGACCTGATCTCTCAATGGCTTCCACTCCTGATGAATTCAAGGAGATCATCCTTTCTCACTTTCGGCCTTTTCTTGGCTCTCCTTTGGTGTTGGTCTCTGATCCATCATTGTTAGTCATCATTCTTAGGTCGATTCTTACTGAGGAGAGCGCTGTTCTTGCTGAACCTACTTCCACGGAAGTGATTCGCGCTTGTGTCTTCGGTCCTAGTAAGGACAATGCTAGTGGGTCTGATGGCTACAACTGGTTCTTCTATCGTAGCGTCTGGTCGATTATCCAGTTGGACTTCTGCCAGGCAGTTAGGTATTTCTTCTCCAGCGAAGAACTCCCTCTGGTTGGACTTCCACCAACTTGATCCTTATCCCTAAGTACAAAAATTCTATTATTTGTGCGGACTTTCGCCCGATCGGTTTGTGTAACTTCTCTAATAAGGTTATATCCAAGGTCCTAGCCATTAGGCTGGCTCCGTTTCTTTAGCACATCATCTTCACCTCTCAAGATGGGTTTGTAAAAGGATGACTAATTATAGATAATGTCCTTTTAGCTCAAGAGCTGGTGTCTCAGATTGACCGGAAGTTCAGAGTTTCTAATGTGATCGTGAAGCCGGAAATGGCTAAAGCTTACGATCGCATGTCCTAGTTTTTCATCATCAAGGTCCTAAGGGCTTTTGGGGTTCCCAAAACCCCTTATCGATCTTATCTGGAGGCTTATTTCCAACTGTTGGTTCTCCATTCTCATCAACGGATCAGCCAACGGCTTCTTCAAAGTGGGAAGGGGACTTCGTCAGGGAGACCCACTCTCCCCTTCTATGTTCGTTATCGTGGTTGAAGCTTTCGTACTAGTTTACATTCACTTACGATAGCAAATCAGATTCATCGATTTGGCATCCCCTTGGGATGCCCGCTCATTTCTTTCCTTTCCTTCGCTGACAACATTATCATTTTTATGAATGGGTGTCGGCATTCAGTTCATCATCTGGTCTGCCTCATTCAACAGTACGAGAAGTGCTCTAGCTAATTTGTTAATACTGTTAAAAGTTGCTTCGTTCCGGCTAGTGACTTGTCTGCAGTTAGATCTTCTTGGATTGAAACCTTCACAGTTTTACATCTGCATCCCTTCCCCTCCCGTACCTTGGTATTATCCTCTACAAATGTCGTAAGCTCAATGCCATTTTCAATCCCCTGACTGATAAGGTCAGGGGCAAGATTACCAGGTGGAATGCGGCTCTTCTGTCACAAGCAGGCAGATTGGTCCTCATAAGGTCTGTGTTTGACTCTATTGGATCGCATGTCTTTGTTGCTATGACCCCCACCGCTTCTTTCTTCCGGTCGTACCGGCCCTTGGCTTTGTCCTTTTTTGAGAGGAAAAGGATAATGCAAGTCATCATCATTGGATTTCGTGGGACATCATCCGTCATACCAGGAGTGAAGGAGGTTTGGGACTTAAAAACCCAGATGATACTTGTACTGCTTTCGCTTGCAAGCTATGGTCTAGGTTTGACGTGAAGGACTCCTTATGGACATCGTTCCTCCACGCCAAGTATCGTAGACTTCAGGCTTCGAACTACACCGGTGTCCCGTCCTACGCTAAAGAGATGTGGAAACGGATGCAATCAGTGAAAGCCATCTCGGATTCACGTGGCGGTGGATCCTGTTGGGACGGCAACCACTTTCGATTAGGGCGGCGTGGAGCTCCGCGAGGGCTCCAGCTCCAGGTCTTCCTCTATTTTCTTTCATCTGGGGTGTTTGTATTCCACCAAGTTCATGTTGAGGACCCTTCACGGTGGTCTTCCGATAGATTAGAACCTATAGAGGGTTAGTATCCCTTTTGTGTCCCAGTGCAGGTGTTGTGGGTCTGGTGACACAGAATCCATAGCTCATTTGTTTTTCTTTGGCTTCTGCGCTACAGTGGTGTGGAATTATTTCGGAAACTTGGTTGGTTTACGAGGTAATGCGCCATCTCTGGCGGATTTTCTGAGACTATGGTGGAACAAAAACTAAGATAAATCTGTTCGATCAATTCTTTTTAGGTTGATCCCTTGCCTTATCTGCTGGCAGTGCTCGCGGAATAAGGCAATTTTTGATGAGGTGTCCATGGAACCTATGTGTTCCTTGCGTTTCGTGGCAGACCTTTTAGAGGTTCTATTGGCCCCCGTTCGAGAAGTTTGGCTGGAATTTTGGATGTTACATCGATTTCAACCACCACTCGAGAGGGGATTGGTTGAACTTCTTCCTGGTGGGATTAGCAGGATCTGTCCCGCTATCCTTGCATCACCTCCTCCCTCCTCCCTCCGTTTGGCATTATTTGGTTTGCTATTGCTCCCAGGTCTGGATTTATAGGTTATTGGGACTATGGATTCATTGGATCAGGGATAAACATCTCGCTTGTGGAGCTCTGGGACGGACTTTCTATCATTTGGAGGCATGGATTTACAGTGTCCCTCACCTTTTTCATTAGACCTATTGGGGAGGCTGTTTTGCTTTGCTGGCCATCTTTCCTTGTTATCGAAGTTTCTTTGAGATGTTCCACTCTTGTTGTATTTTATATTCATATTTTTGAAGAGACTATTGTAGTATGTAGGAGTTGATATACTTCATTTTCTGGTGGTGGCCTTGCCAGAACTTAATTCTGAAGTAAGATGGACGGAGGTTTATTCGGAGCTCATCTATATATCCTTCTATACATACAAATAGTCATTCCCTAAGTAGATTATTTTGGTGGTTACCTGCCAGGCATGTTGGCAGTTTTGTGGAATTTTGCCTCCTGTATATATTCACAAAATATATATATATATATATACCTAACTCGAAAAGAGTTTCTGTTCCAAGTTAAAAAAATCTTTTTCTTAGATCAGAGTAAAATTAAACAGCAAAAGCTTCTTAGATTAATTCATGAGAAATTAATTCTCTACACAGCTTAGCAAGGAGATATATATATATATGGGAAGCTTTCGGTTGCACCCCAAAAAATGGAGCACCCCATATGCCTCCTGATTTCCACCTCTCATTTATATTAAATAAAGTGAGTGGGAGGTGAGAGAATGAGTGGAAGAAGAGAGGGAGGAAACGTGTGGTGGAAAATAGGGAGGCCAAACAGGTGCTCCACTATTTCGGGTGCCACTGAACCTGCATATTCATATATATACACACACACACTTGTTGTCTTTATCAATTCCAATTCATAATATAAGTAACTTAATAATATTCTAATTATATTATTAAGTGATATTGCCGCTTAGCATTTTCCTCTTTATTTTAAATTCATTTTAAAAGTGATAGCTTAAGGATATTCAAAGAGGTATCTTGTTGATATTCATGTCATTAAGTAATATAGGTTAAGTGACCTTTCCTTCCTACTGTTTGATTTCATCTCAAAGTTATGGTTCCAGTTTGCATACATATGTTCAAAACTATATAGCACTAGTATTATCCCTCTAGACTTTTACTTAACAAATACCAATAGACATTGATATTTTATCAAGGCCTTCAAATCATTTAATCTCCAGACTCTGTTATAAATTATAGTATATATATATATTAACTAGTGTGAACCCGTGCTTTGCACACGGTTTTCGACGTATTAGGATTTTATTAATTGTTTGTCTAATTTGTTTAGGTCATGCGAAAACTTTATTTTGTTGGTTATATAACATGACCCAATAAGTTATTGTATGTAATCATTTTGGAGACTACATACTTTGAGTACTACACAAAGTGCCATAAATGATGAAAGGAATATTAAAGACATAAAGTTTTCAAACTATGTTAAAAAAAGGAAGATTTTTTTAAATATCATATACATTCTATCGTTAAACATGCTTATCAAAATTAACTTGACATTCTAAGAAGAGTACACTTCATAAGCATTATATGTGCCGCACTTTGATGATTTAGAGCTCTTCAAACATCACATTGATGAAACCCTTCGCCACTAATACAAACAGACAGACTTGAATTGTAAACTCCAAAGCAAGGACAAGTCATGTACTGTTCCATGTGTTATCCTTCGTTCATCTCGCCTAAACCATGCCTAGTATTATCCCTATAATCACAGCCATGATCATCTTTGTAAGATTATGATTGCGTGCTCTGACACAAAAAATTTCAACTAACAATCAGTCAATGAAACCCTGTGAAATTATGATTACAACTGAATCAATTTGAAAGGTTATATATTTTAGAGTTATTTGCCTACACACACAATTTTCTTTTTTAAAGTACTTCCAATAGAAGGTTGCGTTTTGCACTTTACCTTTTTTTTAATAAATAATATTTAAGTACAGTTAATGATATGCAATAAGCAAGTTACTTGAAGTATAAGCAACACCCGTAATGATATTATTTTGTCACAGCAACAATGGCTTAAATGCTGAAGCTAATTTATTAATATAAGAATGCCATTGCGTCCAAATAAAAATAAGTCACCTAGTGAGCTAATGCCTTGTGACATTGAATGTTTACTTCATCCACGTCTTAAGCCTATAACAATCAATTTTAACCTGTACATCAGCAGAAGGGTTAGAAATTAGACACAACAAATATATGGAAAAAAAGAGAAGATGTGCAAATGTTTTTGCATAATTACATGATCTGTTGATTTTTTCTGATGTGCAGCATGCAAACATTGAGCATATTCTTGAGTGTGATGAGCCTTTGTGTCATAAAACTTGAGATAGAATTGGGACTTAGGAATAGATATTTTTCTTTCCAAGAATGAAGATATAGCAGCAGTTAGCTTCTGGTTTGTACACGGACTCAGACCTTCGATTGTCACAAGTTCTCCATAAGCAGTTGGCTCTTCTATTCCGCCAAATGACATTCACACTGTTCCTTTTAGCACTACCATTGCATATATATATATATATATATAAGGCTTGTCAAGGATCCGAGCGATAAATGAAGTTTTAGCTAGAATGGATGACGTGTCAACCGAATCAAGGTTGACATTAGTTGTTAGGTTAAGTGTAACGACCGGTATTTTTAGTGTATGTTATTTAAATTATTAAATTTAAATTTTGATTTCTGTTTTAATCTATTTGTTTAAAACTCAATTTGTTGGATTTTATAGAATAACTATTTTGATTTTTGATTTATTTTAGATTCTATATAACTAAGGAATTTTGATTGTTGATCTGAATATACTTTAATAATAGTAAACAATATATTTGTAATTCCAAATCTTTATTTATGAGATAAATTTTGATCGAGTATACTTAGTTGAATTTGAATTTATTCTTAGGGTTAATTCAAATATTTAAACTCGTAAATAAATTGTTTCGATAAAAAAATTTCTTTGAGTTTATTTCAGAATATTTGATTTGTTTTAATTTAATTTTATTCCTTTGCCACTTTGAAATTTAAACTGATCAATTGCTAAACACCTGCCTTTTCAAGAATTTAAACAGCTGTTTGCCATTCGTTTCTATCTCTTCCAAGACTCGTTTGATTTCATTGATTTCCAAAGCAATATCTCGATTCAAGACAACATGTGTATGTACCGAGACTGACTTATTTTGTCCATCCTCGTTCTATATGCGACTGTTCAGAAGAAAATATACTCCCTCTGTTCCACATTATAAGATGTTTTATAAAGTTTATTTTGTTTTAGAATGTAAGACGTTTAAACATTTTTACCCACTTTATCCTTCGCTCATAATAAATGCCAAAATTCAACAACTGCTTAGTTAGACTTTCCATGCATAAGCAGTTCACTTTCCAACCACTCCTTCATTAATGTGATTAAGCTTCTTAATTTTCCCTCTCTTTTTTCCCTTGTTTTTACTTCCTTTCTTCTACTACATATTTATACTTAGTGCATATTTTCAGAACTTGCTTCAGGACAAGCTGCCATGGATAACAAAAATATTTCCTCTTCACCAAAGTTTATTAATGCAACTGTGGAAGATGCAAAGAAGGAAGCTCCAGCAAATACCAACTTAGAATCCAGGCGCATGCCTTCTCGTAAAGGAGAACAACACCTTTTCTCTGCAGAAAAGTCTACTGCTAGTGCAAACGTTGATGATATGAAGAAGAAAAAGACAGAGAAAACTGCTTTAGAAGCCCGTTCATTGCTTGATTTGAACAAGATACCTTTTGATGAAGGGCAACTTGATCCTGATCCGAACATGCAAAATCTAATCCATACCATGTTGAAAATTATGTATCCGGAATTTTTCTAAAATTATATATGTAGCTTATGATGAAGTGGATGACAATGCTAGGTCTGACATTTTGGTTTCTTTTTGTAAGTCGGCTCCTCTTTTATGTAGTTTGGTGTTGGATCAATATTATTGTAATGAAATCTCTCTTTTGCTAGTAAATTTGTCTGCCCATTTACTAATACTTCCATCGTTATTTGCTCATGATTATTTGTGGTTTTAGATTATTATTTTTTATGTTGAGTTGCATTATTGCAGGTTTTTTTTTTTTTTTTTTTGGGGTTGAATTGCATGGTTTGCAGTGTGCTATTACTTGTAATCTTGGATCACAAGCTCAACAAGAGCTGCATAAAATATGTACCAAAAGCATGCATAATGTCAAAGTCCAAACCCCAGAAAAGAGATGGAAGTACAACAAATATGCTGATTTAAACCATGCAGTTACTACTTTTGAAGAGTAGGAAGCTCAATTAGTTGCAATGAACATATCTTGAATTACATGAAAAAATTGTTTGTAATTTCAATTTGCACTACATTCAAATGTTGTTCAAACTTATTTGTACTAAGACAATCAGCTCATTACATACTGACATTCTCATTTATATTGCCTACAATGCATGGAGCAATATAATTGCATGGTCGGCGCAGAACGGCTCTTGCATGCAGCACCCATGGAGCGCGGTCGGTGCGGAACGGCTCAGCACGCCGTGCCTACGGAGCGTGGTTGGCTCGGTGCGCCGTGCCCACGAAGCGTGGTCGGTTCGGCGCGTCGTTCCCTCGGAGCGCGGTCGGTGCGGAACGGCTCGTCGCGCAGCGTCCGTGGAGCACGATCGGCGCGGAACAGCTCAGCGTGCAGCAAATGAGATATGGAACCATAGCGGAACAGAGTTGATGCTAAGGTGGAAGTAACATGAACATATGCTTTTGTCTTACAAGTGTGTTCATGCCTACAATGTGTTCTCATTTTTAAACCAGACCCTTAGAAGTGTGTCCATGCCTTACAAGTGTATAATAACTTCACCATCATTACTATATATCATAAATGTGTTATGTGTGTTGTGTCCATGCTGAAATATGTGATCACTTGTTACTTTACTGTGTTCATGCCTACAATGCATGGAGCAATATAATGCAAGTTATTAGCTGAACTAATGTATATGTGCACAGCACAGACACGGCACGGAACGGCTCGACATGCAGCGCCAGAAGAGCACGGTCGGCGCGTAACGGCTCGGCGCGGATTCATACACAGAGGCCGCAGATTCATGCAAATATAAACTTGTTCAAAGAAGCAAATACAGAAGCATGCAAAAACTTGTACAAAGAAGTATGCATACATAAACTTACAAAGAAGCATACATATTGAAACATACAGAAACCATAAACAAATGATTCTAAAAATGCCTTGAATTTCATAGTTTCCATATAGAAGCATACAAAGACATACTAACGGTTAGTAGTTTTGGACCTCATGCTCAGCAATACAAGTACACAACTCATAATTTCTCTCTTAGGCTATCAAATTTCTAATAGTTTGGACCAAATTATAGTCGCAACTAACTTATGTAGGAAGACGGCCCTCTCTTTCAAGTGCATACTTGTTCACATGCGGAATTTTGTATTTGTTCGAACCTTCAACTTTCATAATCTCTTGCATGCATAGTTGTAAAGTTACAAAAATATGGTTCACTTTTCTTGCTGGATATTCGTTAAATGATTTCTCAACTACAGAGATAACAAACAAGTGAACAAGATAGATGACCGGCGGTAATCCAACCTGAAAGCATCCCATATGCAGGGAAATCACTAATCGTCCATAACAAACAAGTGAACATATGAAAATTCTTTTTTTTTTAAAATGTCGTAGGTTTCAACTCCATCATCCCATAGTTTTTTCAACTCTTCGATTAATGGTTGTAGATAAACATCGATGCCTTGTTTTGGATCATTAGGACCAGGAACGACAACAGTGAGAAACATATATGGAGTTTTCATACACATCCACAGAGGTAAATTATAAGGCGTAACGATAATAGGCCAAGATGAATATTTACTACCAAACTGAGAAAATGGTGAAAACCCATCTGTACATAAACCAAGTCTGACTTTACGGCTCTCTGCGGCAAATGTTGGATACGACCTATCAAAATATTTCCATGCTTCTCCATTCGATGGATGTGTCAAAGTTCCATCTTCTTGTATTCGCACACTATGCCATCGCATATGACATGCAATGACTGAGGATGCATATAACCATTGTAGTCTAGGAATGATTGGTAAATAATGCATTCTTGTATACGGAACTTCCTTACCTTTCTTTTTTCTAGGTTTATACCTTTCCCCGCCACATTTCTTACAGTTTTTAAGATTAATATCATCTTTCCAATACAACAAGCAACCTTTAACACAAGTATCTATTTTTTGGTACGACAAACCAAAAGCCGACATTAGTGTTTTCACTTTGTAATGACTATCGCACATCAGATTATCGGGTGGCATATGTCTTTTCGCAGTTTGTACAACCGCTATAAATGCAGCTTCTGTAAGGTTAAATTTTGATTTCATGGTGATGTACTCAGCGGTTACCGATAATTCAGTTCCACTTTCACAACCATTCCACAATGGCCGCTAAGCTGAAGCCAATAAATCATATATTTTTCTGGCTTTCGTGTTCGGTTCTTCTTCAGTATTGACGTCATCATCGTCAACCTGACCGGTAAGGAACATTGACCGTGCTGCATCTTCCACCATATCTTCTATTGGATTCGTCATAACTAATTCGACCTCCGACGCTACAGATGTACTGTAGGCGCAACAAGTTCTCCATGACGATCCCATAAATAATTATTTGGCACAAAAGCTGATTTGTACAAATGTACTTTAACGATGTCTGGTTTATGAAACCTCATCAGTTTACACTTACTATACGGACAACGAAGCTGCTCGTAATTTCGATTATTAGATACTGCAAATCTAACAAATTCATTTACACCATTATAGAAATCTTCTTTCACTGAGCCTTTCATTCCAATTCTAACTTCATACATCCAACTACGGTCAATGTAATAATTGGACATTTTTCCTGATTCAAAAATATATGCCAGTGATTTCGATAACACATACATATATTGTTCAAAGAATTTATTCAACGCATGAATATTTTTAATGGTTCATACATACAATAAAAATGTGATTTTTTTGTTCAAAGAATTTATTCAACACATGAACATTTTTAGTGGTTCATACATATAATAAAAATTTGATTTTCATTGTTCAACGAATTTATTCAACACACGAATATTTTTAGTGGTTCATACATAATAAAAATGTGATTTTTATTATCTAAGCAATTTATTTCTATCATGAATAAATTATCACACATGAATTTACTTGAACATACGAAAATAATTCAAACACATGAATATTTCTGAAAATTTCGGCAGCATAACGGCAGGGTAATTAAAACCGGCACCGTGCCGATGTACGGCTCCTCGCGCTACCTTAAAGCCTCATAGCTTTTGACAAGGGGGATTTCAATAATCTATTTCGTACGCAGACGATTTTTTTTCCCATAAACTAATCCTATTTGGTTTCAACCAAAATCAACCATCAACCATAATCCTACTTGCACCATACATAGTCATTCCATTCGAATAATTTCCACAACAAAATTCATTTTCAAGCCCCGTCCACAACCCAACAATTTCACAATCATCGCTTTTAACTAGCTATATCCAACAACATGTACACCAATCTCATATCCAATAATTACATACGCACAAAATAACGGTTCATTAACACATACATTAACACAAAATCAAACATCACACCGATAAACAACTAAATCAACAATTTAAGGTTGCAATCATTACTAAATCAACTACATTAATTCAACAATCATTGTATAATCAACTAACACATACATTTATTGTAATAACCCGGAAAATCTGGGCCAGTTTAAAATTTTTATTTTGGCAATTTTGGCTAATTTTGAATATTTAAAATAGATTATTTTAAGTAATATCGTCGAGAAATTTATTTTTGAATAGAATTCGACATATATATTTATATGCGTCGTCGTTAGAATATAAATATTTATATATAATTATAAATAGAATTGAAAATGGCGCGGTAGTTCGATAATTCGATTTCAAACTTCAATTGAATGTACCGGGTGCAAAACAATCCGGATTTTAGTGAAACCAAAAACATTAGGATCAAATTGATAATATATTTCCAACGAATCCGAAAAATCAAAATTTCATAGTGGGAATCAAAAGATATGTCCAGTTGAAAATTCTGAATACTCGCTATGGAATTCAGGCCCTTAAAATGGACATTTTGCAAACGACCTCGGATTTCGACGAAACCAGTTTTGTTGGGTCCGTGATGTCAAATTATTGTTAGGTTTCAAATTTCATAATTTTTCGAATCAATATGTGAGCGTGGCAAAGGAAAACGCGTTTGACCAGTTTCAGTTGATTTTAATCAACTGGAAATTGGCCATTTTTCATATGGTCTCAGAATTCGATGAAACTAGTTTTGTTAGGACCGTATCGTCAATACGAAGCTAGAAAATATTTTTATGGAATTTTTCTAGTTAGTATGTGACCCCGGTAAATTGAAACGCGCGTTTAAAATAGAATATATAGAGTTATATTTTAAATTCAACGGAACTGATCGTAACGGTCGAATCAGCTTGCGATACATATCCCATTGTGTTCGGAATGGGGGTGAAACGCTATGGACGACAGGCGGGGGGCCTCGTTTAGAGGTCGTATGTAAAAGTCAACTTTTTGAATTAAATAATAAATTAAATAATATAAATTTTATAAACCCCCCCTCACTTCTTCTTCACGATTCAGTTTTAAAGAAAAAAAATAAAAAAAATAAAAAGGGGAATCAGCCTTCATCCAGACCGCGCCGCCGCATCAGGAGCCCGCCGCCTGAGGGTCCCACCTCGTCGACGCCCCCCTCCAGTCAGCCGCCATCTCCAGGCCGCTCTCCCTCTTCCTCTCGAGCACCACGACCCCTCCCTCGTGAAACCCTAGAACCCATCGAAGCCGACCTCGCTCCGCCGCCCGATGGCCAACGCCACCACAAACCCACGCCCTCCCCTTCTCCTCTATCTCGCGCAACCCTCTCCTTCGACGAGCCCCGCTTGAGCAGCCTCCAATCCACCCAACTCCGACGCCTATACCCCTGCTGTGCCCTCCCTCCTCTTCTGTCTACACAAAAACGCCCCCTCTCTCGAAATTCCAACTGTAAGCGTTTTTATTTATTTATATTTATAGTTTTTAGGTTATATATAAAAAAGAAGAAGATAGATTTAGTTTGTACTCATAGAAAAGAATTGATTTTTAACATGGAAAAGAATAGATTTTTATTTATAAAGATATGAACTTTATTTGATATATTAGCAATTAAAAATGATAGGATTTTTGGCATAGTAAAAATTGGATTTTTAAAATATATCCTTCATACAAAAAAATTAGATTTTTCCGTCTGTAAAAATTAGATTTTTATTGGAATAAGGTTAGGATTTTGAGCAGTATAAAAATAAAAAAATTTATCTATACGGTAGCGTTATAAAATAAAATATGATTTTTATATTTTTAAAGTATTAAAAATATGATTTTTATATTTTTAAAGTATTAAAAATATAATCTTTACTATATAGACGATGTAAAAATGTGATTTTTGTTTATGTAGAGAATTAAAAATATAATTTTTACATGATAGGAATATTGGAAATATCATCTTTATATGTGTAGAAAAATAAAAATGTGATTTTTATAAGGATATATTTGAAAAGGCGTAATATTTATTTTTGAAAAGGCGAAATATTTATTTTTGAAAAGGTGAAATCTTTATATGAAGAATAGCGTGATAAAAGTATAGTCTTTACTATATGAGCATCGATAAAAAATAATAATAATAATAATATAATTTTTATCTATATAGTAGCGGTATAAAAATTCGATTTTTATATATTGAATAGCGTAGTAAAAATTCGATTTTTATATATTGGATAACGAAGTAAAAATTCGATTTTTATATATTGGATAACGAAGTAAAAATTCGATTTTTATATATTGAATAGCGTAGTAAAAATTCGATTTTTATATATTGGATAACGAAGTAAAAATTTGATTTTTATATATTGAATAGTATAATAAAAATTTGATTTTTATATATTGGATAGTATAATAAAAATTCGATTTTTATTTATTGAATAGCGAAGTAAAAATTCGATTTTTACATATGTAGTGGCTACAGCAACGAAGATGACAAAAATGAGATAACGAAGAAGATTTCTATCAAAGAAGAGTCAAGATGATTGGATAGCTATCGGTGAGAATTTCTCACTCTTCAATTTCTTTTCTAGTTATATATATATACTAGGATGTAGACGGTGCTTAGTAGCACCCGACACAATCGTCCACAGACCATGGACTTGTTTGTTTGGTTGCATAAATTAGTTAGATGATTTGATTTGAATTTGGTTGTTTGGTAAATTGGATTGATATGTGAATGGCGTGGGCCTTCACTAGACCGGGGATAAGGCTAGGCCTCGTCCCGTTTCTAGTATCGTGCCGTTATGCCGCCGAAATTTTCTAAAATAAGTTAGAAAAATAAAAATATCATTTTATTTAAAGAATGAACTAAATAGAAATTCATATGTTAGAATAAAATGTTTTATCGTTAAAAATATAATTTTTAACGTGAATATGAATATAGAGAATGTGAATAAATAAATATTCATTTACAAACCGGACGGTTTGTTTATGTACACCGATTTGACTGACATTGATTGGGATGATAAATTTTACACATCGCCCAACTGCACAAATAAAATCTGTGTTTGATTGTTTGAAACCCCACACGGGTGTTGGGATGAAATTTGAAGTTCACTCATCCTGATTGATTAAATATGTCGATCGATTGATTGACAGGCTGTTATAAGCGTTGAATATCTATATTTGATGCTTATACAGTGTAGTGCACTATGGTTGATGGTTGATTATTTTTCAATGCTATTATATAAGTGTGATGTATGAAAATCCATATAATTAAGATTATATGGTAATTGATTGGGCCTCATTCCAATTTAGAAATTAAAGAATATTATAAAATAAAGGTTCATGTGTTGACTGTACTCATTCGTTGAGATTAGTCATGTGTTGAACGAAGTATTTTAATAATAAAATTTACATCAATATAAAATAAAGGTTCATGTGTTGACTGTACTCATCCGTTGAGATTAGTCATGTGTTGAACGAAATAATTTAACAAAAATAGTCACACGTGGACAATACTCATTCGTTGAGATTAGTCGTGTGTTGACAAAAATAAATATTCATTTGTTGAATAGAATAATTGAATAGAAATATATGAAGTCGTGTTGGTTAGATTGACGCCATTTTACGTGAACGACATTTATATCGATTTTATTCATTTTAAAATGAATATTGAAAAGTGATTTCGAAATCGCATATTTTGAAATGAATTTGATTTGAATTGAATATAAAACGATTTCGAAATGAATTGAATATAAAACGATTTCAAAATGAATTGAATTGAAAACGATTTCGAAATGAATTGAATTGAAAACGATTTCGAATTGAATTGAATAGAAAACCGAATTGAATTCAAATTGAATAGAAAACGAATTGAATTCAAATTGAATAGAAAACGAATTGAATTCGAATCGAATTAAAATCGATTTGAATTGAAATCAAATAGAAATGAAAGTAAAAAAGATTTAAAATAGGAAATTCAATTTTGATTTGAATTTGAAATAAAGGTTGAAGTTGTTTTTGAAACGAATTCAAAACTATTTATATAATTCATTTTAAATAGAAATCGACGAAATATATATTATATATATTATATATATAATATAATGGCCTGAATAGAACGCGCCGCGCCGCGGCAGTTCGTGAATTACGACCATTTATTTCAAACGGATATTACGGGAGATCCGACCATCGGATTCTCCTAAAACCGGAACCGTTGGGTTCGTATCGAAAAGAGCTTTCTAACGAATATTTGAAATTCTAAATCTAACGGTTGGATTTGGAGATACGTCCAAATCAAATTTGAAAAAGGTCGCTATAACTGCAGTTTGATGGCCGTTGATGGAAATCGACTGTACGGGCCTTGATAAAATTATTTAAAATATCAATAATTTGTGTAAAATCATAAGAAATGATTTGGGAAAATTTGGGATGAAAAACCCCATATTTGAAAAGATAAAAATAGATTTTTATCAAAATGAACTAGTTTGAACTAAATTTAAAACCCGATTTGTTTTTAAATAAATAAATTAGATTTAAAAAGGGGTTTTAAATAATCGGAATCCCTAATATATTTGAATTAAATTAAACTAGAATTGATTCATGGGTTTATCGTGAACTGTGTTTTAAATAACACTAGTTCTTTAACCCGATAATAAATAGAATGTGATTTGGGTTTGTCGTGAACTGTGTTTTAAATAACACCTAGTTCTTTAACCCAGTAAAAGGAGTTTTAATGAATTTGCAATTAGATTGAAATGGGGAATTGATAATTTAAATTATCAACTTTAGAAAATGAGCGAGAATGGAGTATCACCAGTTTTGCTCCAAAGCGATAGTTAAATCTTTAATCAGAATTGAACGTGAAATGGTAATTGATTTTACCGATAACACTGTGGTGTTAGATATGGAGTATTACCAGTTTTCTTCATGGGGTGAATAGGTTGGGATTGGGAAATAAAATAAATAATTACTTCGTTACGGTTCGCTAATCTCGACTAGTTTAGAAAACCATAATCTGGTTTGAAACGACATCCAAAGGAAAATTAAAGGATAAATTTTAAAGAATTTATCTTATATAAAATTAATGGGAACCTTTCCCTAAGAATGTGATTTCGCGAATAAAAAGGATATTCTGCATTGGAATGAGGCGTATGTTGTGTTTGTGTAACATTTGTTTTAATATATGCGGGTTGTTCGGAAAGTCCGGGTTTATACCCATTCTGAACAACCGATTCGACGATATGTCGAAGATGAAGACGGTGGTCGAAGACCGGAAGTCTTCACATCGTTTGGATAATTACTGACGATCCTGATTGGGCTGTACACCCAAGAGGATGGAAATAGTTGGTGGTCGTCCAGACGTACTTGGAGATGGATGGATATGCGAGGAAAGTGCCTCCGGTTTCGTTCAGACCCAGAACGAACTTGTAAATGGATTGTGTGCCTGACACTGGATTTTATTCTGTGCTGATTGATTTCTGTTAAATATATATCTGTTTGGCGGCGGAGAATTTATTCTCTTGCTTAACGCCCTTCTCTGAGACGTACGAGCTTAGAGGTTATATATCGATAGATATCAATCGCATGGCATGAATTTCCTGTGTGGCATGCTAAGTTGCATGGATCAAGGCTTCTGTTGAAAAGCAAAGTCTTGTGGTTGATGATCAAAGCACGGCCCTTGTGGCGTAGCTTTGTGTATAACGTGAATTCGCGAGCCTCACACCTCAGTATGAGTTAAAAACGGGATACGGGCCGTTGGGAGAATACGACGTTTCTTTCTAGCTTTGGTGGTGTCAGTGACTTACCAGCCCTGACATTTATATACTTTTCACCTTTGTGGTTGTTGGAATGAGGCGCCTCGATTATAGGTTTGTAAGGACCGGGAAACGTGTGTTCAGGAATTGCCAATCCTCAAACGTAAGAGAGGACCGGCCCAACCGATCCAAGTGGCTGCCCAGAGTGTGTAGTCCTGAGCATTTGCTAGAGTGTCTCGAAGCGGAGAGGAGCTTGCCCCTTGCCTCGACTCATGACGGAAATCCAATTTCCAATACGTGTATTGCGGTTTTAATTGTAGAACTAGTATGGCGACATGATATATGGTACCCATGCCGTCTATGATTTATATTTATGATTGAAATGTTTTGACACTGTACACTTATTATAGTATCAAATGATTTGTTTTAAGCGTATCAAGCATGTTTGGCTATTATAAGGGAAAACCCTATCCTCCGGCTTGCGTTGCATTGTGTGATGGGACCTGGGTCTTATAATAGCTTCATTTTTCGAAAAAGCATTGCGTTGTTTATTCTATGCACTGGTATTCTTGGGAGGAAACCCGTTCCGTGTTATACGGCGTGGTCCCTTGAATTACTCTCTTTTAAAGTAAAATTTAAATAACTGTTTTAGTTCTCACACCAGTCACATGACTGACCTGGAGTTTATTATTTTAACCTAAACTCTGGGTGCCCTTATTTTCCGCATGGGCAGCTAGTAGTTTCGGTTTTGCAGATTTATATTCTCAGGATCCTGGTTTACAGCTGGAATGATATCCGGAAAGCTCTGTATCCATATATCACCTTCAGTTGTGCTTTGTATTATTTTCCGCTGCTATGTAATTTATTGTAATCTCTGATATTTATCGAATGTAATTTATTCATTTATACTCTGTATATTCTTGTATCTGATGGAATTGTTGTAATAGCAATGAAATGTTCTTCCGTCTGCGTTCTATTTTGTCTTGTACTCAACGCTATCCGCGCTTTCCCTCACGGGGAAGTTCGGGTCGTCTCGGTTTGGTATCAGAGCTTTGGTTTACAGAGCTCGAGAACAAGGCACATTAGAACCATACGAAAGAATTCATCAGATATTGGATTAGTAATATCCAATTAGAATGACTCGTTAGAGATGGGATCAGTAGTATCCTAGAACGAGTGTGAAGAGTATATTTTTCAAATGAAAACAATTTTGTTTTGAAAATTTAAATCGTTTTATATGTATTTGATTATTTATTTATTTTGAATATGGATAATCGAGTATATAAAGGTTTTGCATATACGCGTCATGAACGTATATTCGAGGTTTTAATATACTAGATAGATATGGAATCATACTCTAGTGGCCCGAAGATGATTCTGATGGTTGAGTACTCGTCGTCAGAATTTATATTCGAGTGACGAAGGTGTGATATCTATATATTTCCATTAGACTGATGTGAGAACCAAAACTTATCTATATAGCTAGGACACATTGTTGCGAATTGGCATCAAAAACATGATTTCCTGTATATATATCAAAATTATGAATTTGAAACTCTAATCCACTAATTGATTGATGTTTGTGTAGGTTGTTTATTTGTTTTATAATTTTGAACCATTATGCCTAATTGCATCAAATATTGAATTGTATTGAAAATTGGTCGCATTTGCATGCATATGCATATATTTACATTGAACAGGTCATAGCAAGGAGGCTAGAGCAGAGAATAAAATTTGTTTGCCCAACAAATAGGTACATGTTTACTACATAATTTCCTATTTTGTTTGGGTGATGATGATTTTATGAGCCTATTGGCTAGCCGCTTGGCTTTTTCTTTTTCTTTTTGAGATCAGAAGGCCTATATGGCAATTTCGGGATTTTCCCGTGGCACCCGGTGCAGGGGAGGTTATGGCGAAATTTTTCGAAAATTTAGGGTGTTAGCCAAATTTTTGAAAATTTGAAAATTCTCAGAAACTAAAAAGTTGGAGAAAGGAAGCCGGATCGAATGTAGAGTTGATTAATCAAACCACTTTCGACTTTGTTCCTTTTCGGGGACGAAAAGTTTTAAGTGGGGGAGATTGTAATAACCCGGAAAATCTGGGCCAGTTTAAATTTTTTATTTTGGCAATTTTGGCGAATTTTGAATATTTAAAATAGATAATTTTAAGTAATATCGTTGAGAAATTTATTTTTGAATAGAATTCGACATATATATTTATATGCGTCGTCGTTAGAATATAAATATTTATATATAATTGTAAATAGAATTGAAAATGGCGCGGTAGTTCGATAATTCGATTTCAAACTTCAATTGAATGTACCGGGTGCAAAACAATCCGGATTTTAGTGAAACCAAAAACATTAGGATCTAATTGATAATATCTTTCCAACGAATCCGAAAAATCAAAATTTCATAGTGGGAATCAAAAGATATGTCCAGTTGAAAATTCTGAATAGTCGATATGGAATTCAGGCCCTTAAAAATGGACATTTTGCAAACGACCTCGGATTTCGACGAAACCAGTTTTGTTGGGTCCGTGATGTCAAATTATTGCTAGGTTTCAAATTTCATAATTTTTCGAATCAATATGTGAGTGTGGCAAAGAAAAACGCGTTTGACCAGTTTTAGTTGATTTTAATCAACTGGAAATTGGCCATTTTTCATACGGTCTCAGAATTCGACGAAACTAGTTTTGTTAGGACCGTATCGTCAATACGAAGCTAGAAAATATTTTTCTGGAATTTTTCTAGTTAGTATGTGACCCCGGTAAATTGAAACGCGCGTTTAAAATAGAATATATAGAGTTATATTTTAAATTCAACGGAAACTGATCGTAACGGTCGAATCAGCTTGCGATACATATCCCATTGTGTTCGGAATGGGGGCGAAACGCTATGGACGACAGGCGGTGGGCCTCGTTTAGAGGTCGTATGTAAAAGTCAACTTTTTGAATTAAATAATAAATTAAATAATATAAATTTTATAAACCCCCCTCACTTCTTCTTCACGATTCAGTTTTAAAGAAAAAAAATAAAAAAAATAAAAAGGGGAATCGGCCTTCATCCAGACCGCGCCGCCGCATCAGGAGCCCGCCGCCTGAGGGTCCCACCTCGTCGACGCCCCCCTCCAGTCAGCCGCCATCTCCAGGCCGCTCTCCCTCTTCCTCTCGAGCACGGCGACCCCTCCCTCGTGAAACCCTAGAACCCATCGAAGCCGACCTCGCTCCGCCGCCCGATGGCCAACGCCACCACGAACCCGCGCCCTCCCCTTCTCCTCTATCTCGCGCAACCCTCTCCTTCGACGAGCCCCGCTTGAGCAGCCTCCAATCCACCCAACTCCGACGCCTATACCCCTGCCGTGCCCTCCCTCCTCTTCTGTCTACACAAAAACGCCCCCTCTCTCGAAATTCCAACTGTAAGTGTTTTTATTTATTTATATTTATAGTTTTTAGTTTATATATAAAATAAAATAAAAAGATAGATTTTGTTTGTACTCATAGAAAAGAATTGATTTTTAACATGGAAAAGAATAGATTTTTATTTATAAAGATATGAACTTTATTTGATATATTAGCAATTAAAAATGATAGGATTTTTGGCATAGTAAAAATTGGATTTTTAAAATATATCCTTCATACAAAAAAATTAGATTTTTCCGTCTGTAAAAATTAGATTTTTATTGGAATAAGGTTAGGATTTTGAGCAGTATAAAAATAAAAAAATTTATCTATACGGTAGCGTTATAAAATAAAATATGATTTTTATATTTTTAAAGTATTAAAAATATGATTTTTATATTTTTAAAGTATTAAAAATATAATCTTTACTATATAGACGATGTAAAAATGTGATTTTTGTTTATGTAGAGAATTAAAAATATAATTTTTACATGATAGGAATATTGGAAATATCATCTTTATATGTGTAGAAAAATAAAAATGTGATTTTTATAAGGATATATTTGAAAAGGCGTAATATTTATTTTTGAAAAGGCGAAATATTTATTTTTGAAAAGGTGAAATCTTTATATGAAGAATAGCGTGATAAAAGTATAGTCTTTACTATATGAGCATCGATAAAAAATAATAATAATAATAATATAATTTTTATCTATATAGTAGCGGTATAAAAATTCGATTTTTATATATTGAATAGCGTAGTAAAAATTCGATTTTTATATATTGGATAACGAAGTAAAAATTCGATTTTTATATATTGGATAACGAAGTAAAAATTCGATTTTTATATATTGAATAGCGTAGTAAAAATTCGATTTTTATATATTGGATAACGAAATAAAAATTCGATTTTTATATATTGAATAGTATAATAAAAATTTGATTTTTATATATTGGATAGTATAATAAAAATTCGATTTTTATTTATTGAATAGCGAAGTAAAAATTCGATTTTTACATATGTAGTGGCTACAGCAACGAAGATGACAAAAATGAGATAACGAAGAAGATTTCAATCAAAGAAGAGTCAAGATGATTGGATAGCTATCGGTGAGAATTTCTCACTCTTCAATTTCTTTTCTAGTTATATATATATACTAGGATGCAGACGGTGCTTAGTAGCACCCGACACAATCGTCCACAGACCATGGACTTGTTTGTTTGGTTGCATAAATTAGTTAGATGATTTGATTTGAATTTGGTTGTTTGGTAAATTGGATTGATATGTGAATGGCGTGGGCCTTCACTAGACCGGGGATAAGGCTAGGCCTCGTCCCGTTTCTAGTATCGTGCCGTTATGCCGCCGAAATTTTCTAAAATAAGTTAGAAAAATAAAAATATCAATTTATTTAAAGAATGAACTGAATAGAAATTCATATGTTAGAATAAAATGTTTTATCGTTAAAAATATAATTTTTAACGTGAATATGAATATAGAGAATGTGAATAAATAAATATTCATTTACAAACCGGACGGTTTGTTTATGTACACCGATTTGACTGACATTGATTGGGACAACAAATTTTACACATCGCCCAACTGCACAAATAAAATCTGTGTTTGATTGTTTGAAACCCCACACGGTTGTTGGGATGAAATTTGAAGTTCACTCATCCTGATTGATTAAATATGTCGATCGATTGATTGACAGGCTGTTATAAGCGTTGAATATCTATATTTGATGCTTATACAGTGTAGTGCACTTTGGTTGATGGTTGATTATTTTTCAATGCTATTATATAATTGTGATGTATGAAAATCCATATAATTAAGATTATATGGTAATTGATTGGGCCTCATTCCAATTTAGAAATTAAAGAATATTATAAAATAAAGGTTCATGTGTTGACTGTACTCATTCGTTGAGATTAGTCATGTGTTGAACGAAGTGTTTTAATAATAAAATTTACATCAATATAAAATAAAGGTTCATGTGTTGACTGTACTCATCCGTTGAGATTAGTCATGTGTTGAACGAAATAATTTAACAAAAATAGTCACACGTGGACAGTACTCATTCATTGAGATTAGTCGTGTGTTGACAAAAATAAATATTCATTTGTTGAATAGAATAATTGAATAGAAATATATGAAGCCGTGTTGGTTAGATTGACGCCATTTTGACGTGAACGACACTTATATCGATTTTATTCATTTTAAAATGAATATTGAAAAGTGATTTCGAAATCGCATATTTTGAAATGAATTTGATTTGAATTGAATATAAAACGATTTCGAAATGAATTGAATATAAAACGATTTAGAAATGAATAGAATTGAAAACGATTTCGAAATGAATTGAATTGAAAACGATTTCGAATTGAATTGAATAGAAAACCGAATTGAATTCAAATTGAATAGAAAACGAATTGAATTCAAATTGAATAGAAAACGAATTGAATTCGAATCGAATTAAAATCGATTTGAATTGAAATCAAATAGAAATGAAAGTAAAAAAGATTTAAAATAGGAAATTCAATTTTGATTTGAATTTGAAATAAAGGTTGAAGTTGTTTTTGAAACGAATTCAAAACTATTTATATAATTCATTTTAAATAGAAATCGACGAAATATATATTATATATATAATACAATGGCCTGAATAGAACGCGCCGCGCCGCGGCAGTTCGTGAATTTCGACCATTTATTTCAAACGGATATTACGGGAGATCCGACCATCGGATTCTCCTAAAACCGGAACTGTTGGGTTCGTATCGAAAAGAGCTTTCTAACGAATATTTGAAATTCTAAATCTAACGGTTGGATTTGGAGATACGTCCAAATCAAATTTGAAAAAGGTCGATGTAAGTGCAGTTCGATGGCCGTTGATGGAAATCGACTGTACGGGCCTTGATAAAATTATTAAAAATATCAATAATTTGTGTAAAATCATAAGAAATGATTTGGGAAAATTTGTGATGAAAAACCCCATATTTGAAAAGATAAAAATAGATTTTTATCAAAATGAACTAGTTTGAACTAAATTTAAAACCTGATTTGTTTTTAAATAAATTAGATTTAAAAAGGGGTTTTAAATAATCGGAATTCCTAATATATTTGAATTAAATTAAACTAGAATTGATTCGTGGGTTTATCGTGAACTGTGTTTTAAATAACACTAGTTCTTTAACCCGATAATAAATAGAATGTGATTTGGGTTTGTCGTGAACTGTGTTTTAAATAACACCTAGTTCTTTAACCCAGTAAAAGGAGTTTTAATGAATCTGCAATTAGATTGAAATGGGGAATTGATAATTTAAATTATCAACTTTAGAAAATGAGCGAGAATGGAGTATCACCAGTTTTGCTCCAAAGCGATAGTTAAATCTTTAATCAGATTTGAACGTGAAATGGTAATTGATTTTACCGATAACACTGTGGTGTTAGATATGGAGTATTACCAGTTTTCTTCATGGGATGAATAGGTTGGGATTGAGAAATAAAATAAATAATTACTTCGTTACGGTTCGCTAATCTCGACTAGTTTAGAAAACCATAATCTGGTTTGAAACGACATCCAAAGGAAGATTAAAGGATAAATTTTAAAGAATTTATCTTGGATAAAATTAGTGGGAACCTTTCCCTAAGAATGTGATTTCGTGAATAAAAAGGATATTCTGCATTGGAATGAGGCGTATGTTGTGTTTGTGTGACATTTGTTTTAATATACGCGGGTTGTTCGGAAAGTCCGGGTTTATACCCATTCTGAATAACCGATTCGACGATATGTCGAAGATGAAGACGGTGGTCGAAGACCGGAAGTCTTCACATCGTTTGGATAATTACTGACGATCCTGATTGGGCTGTACACCCAAGAGGATGGAAATAGTTGGTGGTCGTCCAGACGTACTTGGAGATGGATGGATATGCGAGGAAAGTGCCTCCGGTTTCGTTCAGACCCAGAACGGACTTGTAAATGGATTGTGTGCCTGACACTGGATTTTATTCTATGTTGATTGATTTCTGTTAAATATATATCTGTTTGGCGGCGGAGAATTTATTCTCTTGCTTAACGCCCTTCTCTGAGACGTACGAGCTTAGAGGTTATATATCGATAGATATCAATCGCATGACATGAATTGCCTGTGTGGCATGCTAAGTTGCATGGATCAAGGCTTCTGTTGAAAAGCAAAGTCTTGTGGTTGATGATCAAAGCACGGCCCTTGTGGCGTTGTGTATAACGTGAATTCGCGAGCCTCACACCTCGGTATGAGTTAAAAACGGGATACGGGCCGTTGGGAGAACACGACGTTTCTTTCTAGCTTTGGTGGTGTCAGAGACTTACCAGCCCTGACATTTATATACTTTTCACCTTTGTGGTTGTTGGAATGAGGCGCCTCGATTATAGGTCTGTAAGGACAGGGAAACGTGTGTTCAGGAATTGCCAATCCTCAAACATAAGAGAGGACCGGCCCAACCGATCCAAGTGGCTGCCCAGAGTGTGTAGTCCTGAGCATTTGCTAGAGTGTCTCGAAGCGGAGAGGAGCTTGCCCCTTGCCTCGACTCATGACGGAAATCCAATTTCCAATACGTGTATTGCGGTTTTAATTGTAGAACTAGTATGGCGACATGATATATGGTACCCATGCCGTCTATGATTTATATTTATGATTGAAATGTTTTGACACTATACACTTATTATAGTATCAAATGATTTGTTTTAAGCGTATCAAGCATGTTTGGCTATTATAAGGGAAAACCCTATCCTCCGGCTTGCGTTGCATTGTGTGATGGGACCTGGGTCTTATAATAGCTTCATTTTTCGAAAAAGCATTGTGTTGTTTATTCTATGCACTGGTATTCTTGGGAGGAAACCCGTTCCGTGTTATACGGCGTGGTCCCTTGAATTACTCTCTTTTAAAGTAAAATTTAAATAACTGTTTTAGTTCTCACACCAGTCACATGACTGACCTGAAGTTTATTGTTTTAACCTAAACTCTGGGTGCCCTTATTTTCCGCACGGGCAGCTAGTAGTTTCGGTTTTGCAGATTTATATTCACAAGATCCTGGTTTACAGCTGGAATGATATCCGGAAAGCTCTGTATCCATATATCACCTTCAGTTGTGCTTTGTATTATTTTCCGCTGCTATGTAATTTATTGTAATCTCTGATATTTATCGAATGTAATTTATTCATTTATACTCTGTATATTCTTGTATCTGATGGAATTGTTGTAATAGCAATGAAATGTTCTTCCGTCTGCTTTCTATTTTTTCTTGTACTCAACGCTATCCGCGCTTTCCCTCACGGAGAAGTTCGGGTCGTCTTATTTATATCATTATTAAACAATTAATTCATGAAATTAGGTTAGAATTCATACCTTAGAGAGAGAGAAATTGGTTTGGATGAATGGAGAGGGCTTGAGTAGGCCGGAGGCCGAAGGAGACAGGTGTCGGCTGGCCGCGGCGGGTGTCGGCTGGCGACGGCGGCGGAGATGACGGGTCTGGGAGGGTTTTGATCGTGGGTTTTGATTTGGGGGGGGGGGGGGGGGGGGCTCGTGAATGTTATTTCTTCCTGTAGCCTCGCAGTTATATTCATTTTGGGCGACGGCTTGCGAGAGCTTCTTTTTTTAACCATTGCCAGCCGTCGCTATGGTCCGTAACTAATTTGATCATTTCTTGTAGTGAAAGTGTATCTTGGTATCACTTCCAAAGACCCTTGCCTGATAGTCATTAATTAGTGGCATATGGAAATCATATGCTTTTCTTTCAAAGAAAAGGTAGAAATGATAGAGACTTCCATTACTACTTAGTATCAGCTGCTGAAATTTTGGGTTCATATTTCTTCAACTATCCATTATTCGTAGGTGTAAAATCATCAAAATTTGAAAATCTTGTCAGTTTCATGCACGAGCAAAAAAAGTGCTTAAAAAGGTGATTTCTTTTCTTTCCGTTTCTGATTTCTTAGAAGTAGAATGCGGGTCTACGTAAAAATAAGAATAGAAAAGTTATCTGTTGAAATTCTCATTACACGTAATCTTAACTGAGAGATTGAGATATATTTGTTGAAACTGATCTTATCCACCTTGTTTTGGCATTGGTTTTTAGCAGAATTCTTCAAGCAGAGCTGCCAACTATTTGGACTACTATATCTGCAAGTACTCACTGACCAAGGCTAAAAGATGCTGCATTTAAACAAAATGGTTGCAAATCAAGGTTACAAATCCCTGTTTAAAGGTGCAAGTGTAGACGTATTGGTTGTTCTTGTCCAAGTTGGATTTTTTCGTGGTTATGGAGTGAAGTTAGCGCTTATATTTTTGGGTATCAATGAGTTACTTCCTGAATAGCGATTGGTATACTTAATTTGTTTTGGCACCTGTTACTTCAGACTTATAATTAATGCATTAACATTTTTCACACAGTATTAGCTTGCAATAAGCAGGACATTTCCCTGATCCAGACAAGGGTAAAACCGGAAATTTATCAAGTAATGGTACCCATTTGGCCAAACAAATATTCGATGTATAAACAATATATTTGTAGGGGCTTGGTTATTTCTTTGCAGTTCCAAGTCAACTGAAACCATCTTCTCAAGTAAGCTATTTCCTCCCCCATCTTCTTCAATCTTGATTTAATGCAATATATTTTGGTAGTAATGTTCGCTGTTTGATAATTTTCCATATGAATTCGTTCATACTATAAAAAACTGTAGAAATGAGCTGGAATATTTTAATGTTCATGACCATTCCATAAGAGCTTGTGTTTTAGTTTTATTTTTACGTAGTTGAATTAAAATATTCTTTGTCGCTATAAACATTTATCGAACTGCAACCATTAGTGCATGTAACAAGAATGTGTTAGGATTGTCTCACATGTTCTTAAGAAGGAATGATGGTTTGGATACAATAGTCCCACATCATGAAATAAATTGAAGGATTTGGGTACAAATATGAGTTGGCAGGTATGTAACAACAGAGATTCCTTTTGTTATATGTAAGTTGTGTGTCAGTTTATATGCGTGCAAGAAGGGGGGCTTTGTTCCGACCGTCGTTACATAACAGAATGCACATAGATGACGTGAAATATTTTGGCAACTTGTTTGAAAATGAGATGACACATGATATTTGTAATTAATCGTGTTATTCAGTTATTTCTTTTTCATGCATAGATCCGGGATTGGATTACTTGTGAAGTGCCTGAACATGGTAAACCTTTCAAAACTTAACACAACACATTCCTCCTTCAGCTGAACGTGCCATTGTGTGGGTCAACGTCCGTTGGGGTGTCGGACGCCACAAAACTTCCTGTCCCATTCATAAATCTGCAAACACATCTAAATCTTGCTCGTTTTATGTTTGCACACTGTTCCTAGGCTCCGTGAAGTGTCTTTGTGCATTGTAAATAACCATGATAGTGACTAAAACAATGCGAAATCTCTTTAATATATGAAATCTCTTTAATATACGCAATTTGCTAATGGAGAGTAAAGATAGAAAAAGAGAGGCATTCATATATGCATATCGTATTTTCCTTAAAAATGGTTACATAGATGGTTAAGCCAAACACTTATACGCTAGAAATTTATCTCAGCTTTACTGCCCTCAAGTTGAGGATTATATCAATTAGTAAAGAAACTTTAAGATAAGAATTTTAAGACAAATAATGAAACTGAATTTTGTGGAGACATGCGCATGTTGATTGAATGTGTACTACTGAGAAACTCAATGCTTCCTTTCATGCACACTCATCTATGAGTCACTTTTATGTTGGCATTTACTGCCATGTGAGAGTAGAAACCTATATTTACAAGTCACTAGATCTATAAAATTTGTGAAAATACTTGAAGTATCTGCACCTTCTAATTAATGACATCTATTTACAGAGTTATGTAGGCAAATATGTCAAGATGTAGGTAGTGCAATACCTCAGAAACATCTGTGCGGAGAGCTATGTTGGTGTTTTGATTTCTTCCGAAAAGAAATATGTTGATATAGACATTTTATGTCGATGCTACAATTTTGTATGTAAGTCACTGAATGCTATGATATAGAAATATCAAAGTTGGTACGCTATTTGCTGTTCTTAGTAAAGAATCATGTGACTTCTTATTTTACGCTACAAAGCTATATTAATAGTGCAGTATTGTTATTAACAACAAGCTTATTATTTAGCCTGTTTAAGCTAGAGCGTAGTAAACCGTAACTGTTCTTGGTTGAGCCTCAATGTTTTAAAAAACTACTGAACCTTATCATCTGCTATTATGAAGAGTGCCACTTTTAACTATTCTGAAGATAATCACTTTTCTTCAGTTTGTGCTTGGATTGTATGGCTGATTACTTGGTGGGCTGTTCAGATTTAACCGTTGTGTCTGGTTGGTTTTCAGATGTTGGAGCTTTTACCAGCTGCTATGCTTCTAAGGTCTGGTGCAACCGTTTCTCTTTTCACCTCACTATCTATCAGTTTGGCCAGTCCTACTTTTATACTGCTAGAGACAGGCGATGCTATTTTGAATTTTTTTGGTTGTCGAATTGACCTCAATCTAACTACACTTTGATCTTTGAATTCAGCTAAGGATGGTACATTCATTTCTCTGATGTCAGTTTGTAATGAGATTCTTTCGTTTGGATCTTCAGATTGTTTATTTGCACTCAAGTCACTTGTGCATATTATTGAATTGGGCCATGTATAATAACCTGACATTTCTAGCAGCCAAGATCTATCAAAGTGCCCGGACACTTTGGTTACTTCATCTCGTAGCTTGGCAAACAGGCCGGTATGTTGGTATATATATTATTTGTTTTATATTTTGACTTGGCTTTTATGATTTTACAGGAAACATTTTGTAACAAGACGCGGCAACCCAATTTATAAAGCTACTTACAGGAATTTGCAGGTTTTTTCTGTAAAATAACATGCCTAAAATGAACTCGGTAAGTACCCATATTGGTGTTTATTACCATTAATTAGTGTAGTGGATAATTTATTACTGGGTATGATTAAAATTGAACTCTTTTCTTTATTTCAGAGCCCGGATTCATGGTCAAGGTCAAACTGTTTTTGTAATTCAAGCTTATTTGGTTAAAGGCTACTTTTACCTTGCCGTACAAGTCTAGCTGCAAGTTTTTTCAAAAGAGAAACAAGTAAAGTTGAAATTAATTTACTTGCTGCTATTGTGCTACTTATCATTATATAAATCTCCCTGGTTTTATATATTTTCCATTGTAGACGCCCCAACGGGCCCAGTTAATTCAAGTATGATTTGGTAGATATTAGAAGCGGTGCCTACATTCCAGGTGTTGTGGGCATGCTAAAATAATGCTTGATAATTTAGTAAGTCTGCACGTATTTGTATTGTTCCTTGAACTAATAAATAAATAAATAATCGAATATGATCAGCTGGTTGTCCAACTTTCTGAATTATCTAACATGCTATATTTTTTGTAGCTTTTATGAATTATCTAATATGCTACTCTTTGGGTCCTAAAGAGATTCATTATTACTTGAGCTGGATTAGACGGAACAAGTTCAACCCTCTTTGAAACTCACTTGTACTTGGAGTAAAAAATAGGCAGAAGTATCTCAGCATGGTATATTCACTGTAGAATACATGATCTTGAATGTTTCCCTAAAATTTGTAAAAAAATATTGTATGTACATCACATATTCAGGTAACCATGATTGACACTCATTTCGATGATAATTACGTGGCTGTTGGTTTCGGAAACCAACTCGCTAGACCGATTCTTCGCTCTAAATGGCGCGAGGAACTTACCTATGAAGAGGCTGTGAAGCTTCTTGAGAAATGCTTGCTTGTCCTTTTGTATCATGACATATCAGCAATTAACAAGTTTCAAGTATAACTCTGGGAAATCTCTTTTTTTTTCCCCCTCGTTTATACCATATTCTGAATAAAATAGATCTTTTGTGGAAGTTATCTCAGTTTATCTATGTTATCCCTTGATGTGCTCGTACTGATGCTGAAAAGGAAAAAGAAGTGGAAATAATTTTAAAAGGGGGAAAATTATATAGCAAGGGTGGACAAAATGGAGGGAATGCAGATATAAAAGATTTGTCATTTGCATAACAGCCTAACTTTTAATTTAGATTTGGTGATTAACAAAAAACGTTGATGTTTTCATTTTTTTTTTCAATGCAGATATTAGCCTAACCTTTAAGCTTTTCCATCAATGATGATTTGCAAATCAGGCCATGATTTTTTGGTAAGTTGCACATTGTCTGAGATATTTGATGATTACCTGTGATAAGAGAGAGTCGTACAAAACTGAAGGACAGACCACAAAATGCTTGGAAGGTTGTTGCAGTTTCTGGAACTTTTTCTGTTCATCTTGCCTGGGGTCTGAAAGATTATATTTTTGGTTGAAATTGGTAATTTGTGAGTGAGTACCTTTCTATGTAACTTGACATTAATACTATTAAGCTATTATAAAAATAATGCCATGTTTTTCCATAATTCCCCGGTTGATTTAACAGTAATTTTTGGTAGCAGTTGAATTAACTTTTTGTAATAACTTTCAAGCTGAAACATAATTTTTACTGTGTTATATAAAACTATTATGAAAAATATGTTATATTAAAGTGTATAACATAATCAACATATTAAAACAACTGCTAACCAAATTCTCTCTTTGAGTACCACTCAATTCATGATGTTATGTACGTTTAATTTCATCACAACTTAGAATACTTTGTTTTTGTGATCCGAAATTCTCATTAGAATTGGTCCAGCTGATGTCACCTAAAGAATCTTATCTATATCCTTAATTTATTCTCTTGATTGAGATATTTTTAGCAACCTCATTTAAAGAATAAAAGAGATCTTTAATTTATTCTCTTGATTGAGATATTTTCAGCAACCTCATTTAAAGGATAAAGGAGATCTTTAATTTATTCTCTTGATTGAGATATTTTCAGCAACCTCATTTAAAGGATAAAGGAGATCTTTATTTTATTCTTTCTCTCCTTATTTGGCTGCACGAAAGTAGAATATAAATTCATTGCTATGGTTTGTAATGAAAATAAGCTTGTAAAAACTCCATCAATTAATTAATAAAGTTTTCCTTTCTCCCGTGGTTTTTTTTCCTGAAAAGGGTTTTTCCACGTTAAATCTTGTGTGATTCTATTCTTTGCTTGCTTCTTTGATCATTTATTTATTAACAAGTGGTATCAGAGCGCTGGTTCGTTCAACATGGCGTCGTTAAAGTATGATCTTCCGCTATTGGATCGAAACACTCAATTCTCATTGTGGAAAGTGAAGATGCGGACGTTGCTCGCACAAGCTGATTATGATGATGCATTGGATGGATTCGGGAACAAGAGATTTGAACTATGGACCGATGATGAGAAGAGAAAGGATCGGAAGGCTTTGTCTCAAATTCAGCTCCATCTACACAATAATATTTTGCAAGAAGTTTTGAACGAGAAGACAGCTGCTTCTCTTTGGCTGAAACTGGAGTCAATTTGCATGACCAAGGATCTCACAAGTAAGATGCATCTCAAACAAAAGCTGTTTCTGCACAAATTGCAAGAGGGAGGTAATTTGCTTGACCATATTTCTGATTTTAAAGAGATTGTTTCTGACTTGGTTGCAATGGAAGTCAAATATGATGATGAAGATTTGGGTTTAATCCTGTTATGTTCTCTGCCGAGTTCTTACTCAAATTTCAGAGATACCATATTATATAGTCATGATACTCTCACTCTAAATGACGTTTATGAAGCCTTGCACGCCAAGTAGAAAATGAAACAACTGGTGTCTTCAAATGGATCAAGCTCTCAAGCCGAAAGCTTGTCCGTTCGTGGCAGGACAAAGGAGAAAAATTCAAATAATGGATCTCGAGGTAAAAGTTCCAATGCCTATAAAGGTCGATCTAAATCTAGAGGCAAATACAAGTCTTGCAAATATTGTAAGAGGGATGGACATGAAATATCCGAATGTTATAAGCTGCAGAACAAGGAAAAGAGAAATGGCACATACAAACCAAAAGATAACAAAGAAGATGAAGTTAATTCCAATTGTGCTCGTAATGATAGTTCTGACAATGAGGTGCTTGTTGTTACCGTGTTTGCTGGATGTGGTTAGATTAAGGATGAATGGATACTTGACACTGCTTGCACTTTCCATATGTGTCCTAACAGAGATTGGTTTACAACTTTAGAACCCATAAATGATGCTGGCTCAGTTTTGATGGGTGATGATTCAGCATGTAAAGTAGCAGGAATTGGTTCTATTCAGATCAAGATGTTTGATGGCGCAATCAGAACTTTAACAGATGTTCGGTTCATTCCCAACATGAAGAGAAATCTGATTTCTTTAAGTGCTCTTGATGACAAAGGGTACAAATATTCAGGTGGAGGTGGTGTCCTGAAAGTCACAAATGGTTCTCTTATTGTAATGAAGGGAAATCATAGGCAAACAAATGACCTTTATTATCTTCAAAGCACTACTGTTTCAGGTAATGCTTCCCCTGTTATCTCAAATAATATTTCTGATTGTGATACTGCTAATCTTTGGCATATGCGTCTTGGACATATGAGTGAATTAGTTCTGTCAGAGTTGAACAGGAGAGGACTTCTTGATGGGTACAACGCAGGAAAGCTGAAGTTCTGTGAGCATTGCATTTTTGGCAAGCATAAGAGAGTGAAGTTCAACACTGCAGTTCATACAACAGAAGGCATTCTACATTATGTGCATTCAGACTTATGGGGACCGTCTAGGAAAGCATCCATGGGCGGTGCTTGTTACATGATGACAATTATTGATGATTATTCCAGAAGAGTTTGGCCTTATTTTTTGAAATATAAATCTGAAGCTTTTTCAGCTTTCAAAGAGTGGAAGACTATGGTTGAGAGACAAACTGAAAGGAAGGTAAAGAAGCTTCGGACTGATAATGGGATGGAGTTTTGTTCAGATGAATTTAATTCATTTTGCAAGGCTGAAGGCATTGTTAGGCACTACACCATACCTCACACTCCTCAGCAAAACGGGGTTGCCGAGCGTATGAATAGGACTATCATTTCTAAGGCTCGCTGCATGTTGTCAAATGCAGGTTTGGATAGACGTTTTTGGGCTGAAGCTGCTTCCACAGCCTGTTATCTCATCAACTGCTCTCCCTCTGTTGCTATTGGTAAGAAAATTCCGATTGAGGTATGGTCTGGTTCTCCAGCAAATTATTCTGAATTGAAAGTTTTTGGATGCATTGCTTATGCTCATGTTGATAATGGAAAGCTAGAGCCAAGAGTTGTTAAATGCATTTTTCTTGGTTATAAGTCTGGTGTTAAAGGCTATAAATTATGGAATCCTGAAACAAGTAAGGTTGTAATTAGCAGAAATGTTGTGTTTAATGAATCTGCTATGTTACATGATATTCCATCTACTAATGATCTTGTTGAGAGTAAGCAGAAATCAAATGTCCAGGTGGAGCATATTATTGATTCAGATGCTACATCAAAAGCAGAAATTGAGGGACAGGATGAAGCAACCATTGTTGAGGATCCTCCAGCAGTTATGCAACCACCGCAGCAATCTATTGCAACAAGCAGACCTAGAAGGAATCCAAAACCAGTAAGAAGGTTTATTGAGGAAGCAAATGTTGTTGCTTATGCGTGTGCTGTAGCAGAAGAAATAGAAGGTATTGCCGAGCCTTCTTCATATTCTGAGGCTGTTATCTCTAGTGATTATGATAAGTGGATGGCTGCTATGCATGATGAGATGAAGTTGCAAGAAATGACACTTGTGACTTAATCAAATTTCCTAAAGAGAAGAAACCTATTTATTGCAAATGGGTTTTCAAGAGAAAAGAAGGTGTTTCTCCAAACGATAAGACAAGGTACAAAGCAAGATTAGTTGCAAAAGGTTACAGTCAGATTCCAGGTATTGACTATAATGAAGTTTTTTCCCCTGTTGTGAAACATAGCTCAATTCGCATTTTACTCAGTGTTGTTGCTATGCATGATTATGAGCTTCAACAGTTAGATGTAAAAACTGCATTTTTACATGGAGAATTAGAAGAGGATATTTATATGCATCAACCTGAGGGTTTTATCATCCTTGGAAAAGAAAATCTTGTCTGTAAATTAAAGAAATCTCTTTATGGATTGAAACAGTCACCTAGGCAGTGGTATAAACGATTTGACACTTTTATGCTATCTCAAGGTTTTAAAAGGTCCAATTATGATAGTTGTGTCTATTTGAAAATTACTACTCATTCAGCCGTTTATTTGCTACTTTATGTCGATGATATGTTGATTGCTTCAAAAGACAAGGCAGAAATTGAAAATTTGAAAAGGCAATTGAGTAGAGAGTTTGAAATGAAAGATTTGGGGGATGCTAAGAAGATTCTTGGCATGGAGATATCAAGAGATAGAACTTCTGGAAAATTATACCTAAGTTAGAGTGGGTATGTTAGAAAAGTGCTTCGCCGTTTTAATATGCTTGATGTCAAACCTGTAAGTACTCCTCTTGCTTCACATTTCAAATTGTCATCAGCCATGTGTCCACAATCAGATGAGGATATTGAGTACATGTCTAGAGTTCCCTATTCTAGTGCAGTTGGTTCACTTATGTATGCCATGGTTTGTTCACGTCCTGATTTATCACATGCTTTGAGTGTTGTCAGTAGATTCATGGCCAATCCTGGAAGAGAGCATTGGAAAGCAGTTCAATGGATTTTCAGATATCTTCATGGCACTGCAAATGCTTGTTTGCAGTTTGGTAAATCTAAAGATGAACTTGTTGGTTATGTGGATTCTGACTTTGTTGGTGATTTGGATAAAAGAAGATCATTAACAGGTTATGTTTTCACCATTGGTGGTTGTGCTGTGAGTTGGAAAGCAACCTTGCAAACTACCGTAGCATTATCTACTACTGAGGTCGAGTATATAGCTATTTCTGAAGCATGTAAAGAAGCTACTTGGCTGAGAGGTTTATATTTTGAGCTTTGTGGAGATACATCTTGCATTACTATATTTTCTGATAGCCAGAGTGCTATATGCCTTACAAAGGATCAAATGTTTCATGAGAGAACTAAACATATAGATGTTAGGTATCACTACATTCGAGATGTTATTGCTAAAGGTGGTGTTAAAGTTTGCAAGATAAGTACTCATGACAATCCCGCTGACATGATGACAAAGCCAGTTCCAATTACTAAGTTTGAGCTTTGCTCAAGCTTGGTTGGTGTTACAGTATAGTCTTTAGGGACTATTGGAGTAAGGCATATATTTATTTGTTGAAGGAGTTCGTTTTTTGTAGTTCATCTTTCTACTTCAAGATGAGAATTCGTCTCAAGGTGGAGATTGTTAATTTGTGATCCGAAATTCTCATTAGAATTGGTCCAGCTGATGTCACCTAAAGGATCTTATCTATATCCTTAATTTATTCTCTTGATTGAGATATTTTTAGCAACCTCATTTAAAGGATAAAGGAGATCTTTAATTTATTCTCTTGATTGAGATATTTTCAGCAACCTCATTTAAAGGATAAAGGAGATCTTTAATTTATTCTCTTGATTGAGATATTTTCAACAACCTCATTTATTATTTTATTCTTTCTCTCCTTATTTGGCTGCATGAAAGTAGAATATAAATTCATTGCTATGGTTTGTAATGAAAATAAGCTTGTAAAAACTCCATCAATTAATTAATAAAGTTTTCCTTTCTCCCGTGGTTTTTTTCCCGAAAAGGGTTTTTCCACGTTAAATCTTGTGTGATTCTATTCTTTGCTTGCTTCTTTGATCATTTATTTATTAACATACTTGTCTTTTGGAATTCTGGTTTTGCTAACAGGATTGATGCTAAACTTTGAAAGCAGGACCTCCCTTATTGCTATGTGGTATAAAAACCTTGACTTCTCTTATTTGTTTTCTTAAATTCTTTGCAGACTGTTAAAGTAATACAAGGACTTCAAACCAATGTGTAACAGGTTTAATACCAAGTCGATTACATAGATTACATATACGATGATATATGGATTCAGTGCCGCTGCGAGTTATCCAACCGCTTAACTTCTTTTAAAATGTCAAATTATATATCGATATTGTTATCTTGGTTCTTGATTTATTTGTTAAATAACAGTACTCGAGTATCAAATGAGATTGGTGCTGCAAAAAGAATGCAACCAATGCGCTATTTGTGACATGGAGACCATCTTGATTTCTCGTTGTGACAGCCAACTTACATTTTCATTTGGTCATAGAATTTGGGCTGTCATTTACTAACTATATTGAAATTGTTCTACAATTTTCTTATATGACACCTTTGCTCGCTACGTCTAAACTACCGAATTCTGCTCAAGGAGTTCTGTCTGGTAACTGTATTTATGTTTTTTGTTTTAACTACGTAAATATTAGGATTATTTACAACATTTGTATCATTTTGATTTCAAATATGTTTAGGGGTGGCCAGCGGTCATGGTTGGTAGCACTTGGTAGCTTGGACTAAGCTTATCACCTTTTACATGATTGGCATTAGCTCTTCTATCTGAGTACAAGTTTACCATTTTGAATATTTCTTTTTTTTTATAAAATTGTGCACTGCTTGTGATATATCATTACAAACGTTGGAGTTACTTCTTATCTTGAACTTATATCGAATAATAATTCAATTCAGTCAAATATAAGGATTAAATTTAGAGTTTTGGTTTCATCTTAGCTTTTATCAAGATAAATATCATCATTCTTTAGTTGTAAATGTAAAATGTTCCATTTTGATGTTCATTTGCACTGATTGTGCAAACAAGTTACTAAATTTTACATTGTCTAATATTCTAGCAATGCTTTTTTTTTTTGTAGACATGAATTTCAGTATGACAATATGATGAATTAAGGTGCATAGAAAGTGTTTAGGAGCAAACTTGGTTATCATTTTTTATTATTATTATTATATTGTCAACCTTGTACTTTGTTATGTAACTTGGACTTGTTGTGGTATATTTGTATATTTTTATTTTTTCAAAGATATGATTTATCTTTATTTTATAGTAATTTTTTTATGGTGAATTTGCTTATGAATTTCTAATTTGGAGAATGGTTGTATCCATTTATATTACTAAAGATATCAATTACACATTCTAAAAAAAAATTCATATCACAATCGTGGTGTGATAAATAATTAGTTTGAAACATATAATAAGTGTTTCTGATTGTCAATTTGAAATGTCTATTAAGTGTTGCTAGTTGTCATCTTGAAACACTCATTAAGTGTTGTGGTTTATCAATTTGAAACACTCAATAATAAGTGCTGCAGTTTATCAATTTGAAACACTCAATAAGTGTTGCGGTTTATCAATTTGAAACACTAAATAAGTGTTGCTGTTTATCTATTTGAAACACTTACTCGGTGTTTCAATCTGTTAATCTGAAACATCTGCTAAGTTTTCAATTTGTCAATCTGAAACATAATATAGGTGTTTCAAAAATCTGCAATAAACTAATCTGCAACACCGAAAAAGTATTTCTAAAATTTTTAGCAACGTTTTATTACCGTTTCAAATTGGTCATTTTGGTGTTGTGGCATGACTATATTCGCTTGAGATCTTAAACACAAATAGGTAACCATTCAGGTCTTCCAGGAGCGTATATTCTTGGACTTCACATGCATTCCAAAATATCATTTAACTAAGCCAAGCCTATATATATATATATATATATATATATCAGTTCCTTGCTGAAAGCATTTGGTAAATATTTAACTTTTATATTTGGATGTTAATGTCTCAACAACCAGCAGAAATTCCCAACTCATAACTCAAGCAACATATGTATCGATCACGGATAAACTATGTAATACCACCATACTTTGTACTATACACACACACACTCAATTTATTGATACTCCCTGGACCAAAATTAAAGCATGTACCAATTTTTGCTAATTCATTTTTCATACCAATACCATATCTTCTTTTCCAAAGTTATTTAACTAAACCAGGGTACTCTATTTACATTTTTTTTTTCGGAAAACATTAACAAACCATTATAATTAAATTTTTCAAATGTTTTCATGTTGCTTACCAAGTATTTGTAAATACAAATATATTCCTCTTCCTAAAATTTATTGCATCATAGTTTTCTACAGTACTTTGTCATTTCTATAATGGGTTTGACCAACTTACACTACACCATAATGGCCATTTGGCAACTATTATTTTTGTCAACTGCCAACACTTATATGTGTTGTAGACTAGTGACACTAATATGTGTTGCAGTAGTAAAAATGTGTCACCAAAAATGTGCCAACACTTATTTGTGTTGGTATGCCTAGTCAACCCTTATATTCTAAGGGCCAAATGGTAAGGTCTCATCCATAACCTAATCGGTACCTCAATCCTTTCTCCCCAACACTTATTCTTACGAAGGCCGTGACATAATCAAATTAAAAAAAGCACTTCGATGAATTGATACCGGCGATTACCTAAACGATATCAGTATCAGATACTAAGCCTCTCAAATCCTCTTTCCACCCGTTTCTCAATCATGACGTCGAATTGGGGCTTCTAGGAATCGGCGGCTTCCAGGAATTATGATAAGAGGTAAAGAAATCGATTTCACTTCGTTGTGTTTGGACTATGGATGTTAATTTTTGCTCTAGATAGTTTGCGTTCATTTGAAAGATTTACTCGTCTATTTTGCTGTATTCGGTAAGGAATCGTGAAATTATTTTTTGTGAGAGAAATAATTTGGATCTGAGATATATAGTAACAAAATAAATTTCCTTATCGTCACAGTCTCACAGATGCATTGGTTACTATTTGTTGTGTCCGGATTCAATAGGAATACATGATTAATGGTTTTTTATTTTATGTACTTATTTTGGCAAATATTGTTTGATATAATAGAATAGATAAGTTTGAACATCAACTTGAAGTTGCGTAAACAAAATTTCTGAACTAGAATTTGTATTGCTCAAAATCCAAGACTTGAAAACTTGAATTATATACAGATTTGTTAATAAAGTTTATGAACTTGAAATCTCATAAATATTTTTTATTAGCCAAAATGTATAAGCTTCTAAGTTAGATGTTCGCGAAAGTTTGAGAAATACACGTTCATAATAAATTAATTAAGTCGAACTTTTTCATGAAACAAAAATTCGAAGCTTTCTTGAAACTTTGTAAAATTATAAGATTATACTTCAAAAGAAATTGAAAGAGATCATCACATGTTCAAATATATCATATTAAATAATGATGGTGCATTCAGTAGATTTAAAAATCTCCAAATGAGTTGAATTTTACTTACATTTTTTCATTCATATAATATATTGACTAAATAAGTTGTATCTGAAGATGGAATCTGTAAAGAGAATGCAAAAGAATGTAATCTGACAGTTGCTGTGGGTAATGTGGACTATTAATTACAAAGTGATAAAAATCTTTTGAGTGCTTCTCCTCCTGAAAGCGCCAAGCTTAATGTGGATGGTAGTAAAGTGATGGCACTGGAAGAACAGTGAGGATTTGGACTTGTCTAACACTGTTGAAGCTCTTGTATGTGAGACTGGTGAGTTCGTACGAAGATTAGCACAATAGATACCATAATAGAAGTAATAGTGCTACTATGGGATCAAAAGTTTATGATTCTGTTTGATATTCTTGAATGGGCTTATAGAAAAAACTGTACATCTTTTGCTTAAATGTGTGTTTTGTCTTTTAGTTTTCCCCTAATTCGTTTCTGTGTTATGTTTTATTAAATGTGTCATATTTCATTGGTTGATGCACATGTGTTGTATTTCGCTGCTAATACATAGTTTGGTACGTAATGTATTTTCTTCTCTTGATAAAAGAGACTTATTTTCTGCTTGTAGGATTTAGATGAAGAAGTGAACTTTAGACAGTATAACAACTCTGATCTGGATCCGACTTATCTAAGGTACTACCTGTACCTTTTCATCTCTTATTTTGCGTTCTGCTTAGTTGTTTCCGCCAACGAAATTAAATTGCTGACATTTGGCAAATTCATTAATTAGATCTAGTATTTACTACGATAACTCGATGTAGGTGTTAAATTGATCCCAACTGGAATTGGATTAGCACTAAAAATAACAACAGGAGGAAACAAATTTGTTAGTGTTAAATGACTGTGTGTGTATCATATATATACTGGAAATATTCATATCTATTGGAACCTCTGCCTAAATAGCTATTTTCTATTCGTCATACTTGAATAAACTTCTATCTTGATAGCAGGTGTAGTTACATTCAAGTTCTAGTACACTCAAGACTTATATCCAATCACTATATCCTATTTAGATGTAGATACCTACAAACCATTATTGTCGTCGATTACTGGTGTCCTTGCGTAGACTAATTATCTATTACCTAAAACTCCTTGCTTAGCTGTTCATCTTCTAAGGTTCTACATGTTCTAAAATTAACTTTAAGACATATAACCTAACCAACCAGCCAATCCCTTGCTTGCATCAATATTAAATTATGTATATAACATCTTCATTTATATTATGCATGCACTTTTGCAAATGTTGTCTTGCCAATTTCAATTGCCATATGTTTTTTGCACTTGATATGTTTACTAATCTTCATCTTGTCATAATGGTCATCAAACCTTGATTTGCTACTCACTGGCCTGCATATTCTAACCTTCCATGTACTCGCTTTCTCAATTTCATCCCAACATATTTTGGCCTTCCTTGACACTTCCATATTCCTCCATGCATGCCTGCCATGTGTTTTCTTATCTTTGTTCTCAACTATTATGCACCACTACCTTGAATTATATCCTATAAGCAGTTGCCTTTTGATATGCTCATCATGCACAGTTTATCATCGCTCACTGTCTGCCTATATTTTGTTGGCTTCCTCCCTACGAAGTGCCTCTTTGCCGTTAAAGAAATATGTACATGATATTTTTCTTTTAACATAATTATAAATAAATTTTCTTTTAAGATTCGTTAACGTGTATCATAGACATTGTCAGTAAATATAGTGGACTCATCATAATAAATTGCTGAGGCAATTTAATGACTGTGTTTTAATGTGTGTAATGCCAACTTGAAATATCATAATAAACTCATATTTTGGAATCTAGTGCCAATCTAAATATCATAATATCAGCAATATTGGCAATTGTGGTTATATTACAATATCGCACTGAGGTACTTCATTATCGCAATTGTGGTTATATTGCCATATAGGGAGAGAAGCAAATGGTTAAACATTAAAACGATAGTATATGTTGAAATACTTCATTATCGAAAACCCAAAGATTTCATAATTGATCGCATATTCTGAGCTAAGGTGGATTATTATGATCACGATTATTGTTACTGTTATTGTTTTGTTTTTGTTGCTGCTGTTGTTTTTGTTGTCTTTCTGGGTTGAAGCTTGTTTTTGTCAAATATGTTACTCGTAAACTGTTTACTGACCATTCAACAACCTGGACCTTCTTTTATTGTATCTTCTCTGTATTTTATTCATCTAAATTTTATCCATTCGTGTTTCTACATGGAATGAAGTCAAAACAATGCTGAATATATTGCTTTGTCCTTCAATGCATCGTTCACAGACAATGCATGTTCAAATCAAGGAGGAATGCGAAGCTCAGGGTACTCGTATGCACCTCCTTATGATAGATAAGTATGTATTCATCGCATATACTTTGTGTTGATATGATAATTTGTTTTTTCATAGCTACTGTAGCTCAAAAACTCCTCTAAGTTGTTTAAACAGCTGCTTGATTCTATAACAGGACATGAATACAGATCTGCTTTTCAAACAGAATTTAAACCTTTTCCTAGCCACGTTTGATGAAAATTTCTAACTGAGCATGCAACTTACATATTTTACAGATGCTGCATGCTATGTATTAATCATGTTTATCCAATAATTTGTTGTATAAGAGATAGAGTACTACTAAATTTTCACATTTACAATCACAATATTACAGAGAAATTTCTACGTGCCAACACTATTTTGAATAGTAGTAGATAGTAGGAATGTTGGCGGTAGTTAAGCTACCGACAACTGGTTGCTCGTTACAGTCTCTAAGTGAATTCTCCAGTCAAAGCAATTAACGCCTTAACATATGTAGATCACTATGTGGATGCGGTATAGTTGAAGTAATATCTCCACTTGCTGCTACTGTCGAAGATGCTATGCAGGTGTAAGAATAAATCTTCTTCATATTAAATTATTATTGTTTACTGACTCTATGACCCACTATTTTAAAACAAATGTTAGAAGTTCTTATGTTTTGAAGGACAATAATTTTATTTTTCAATAATATTGGAGATTTCTGGATGTTGATATTATTTTTCTTCATCCATTATGCAAAACTCACCTAGTTCCTGTTAAATCATCATTTAGCTCCTGTCTATCACTTTTAATCAACACGTTTTCATAGTCGATGAATTTGCTAGCTGATGGTTCAAATTATGGTACTTATTACCCATATTTATTATTATTGTTATTACATATTTTGTTGCTAATTATTATTATGATTACTAGTATCACTACTGTAAGTAGGGAACGGTTGTAGCTATTCTGTAAAAAGAAAAGGAAAACAAAGAGCTACCCTTTAGCAGTCCATATTTACCCAAAATATAATGCCTTAATTTCCATTGCACTACTCACCACTTTCCATGAATAAAACTTGTTTGCTCACGGTTAAAAGTACGATGCAGGAGAAGGTTAATGTTTGTTCAGCTAAATCTCGTACGACAACTCCATTTAGCGTCTACAAGAGAATAGAATCGAGCTTACAAAGAGATTTGGAATTATTAAGTGTTCAGAATGATATGGCACCGCCTACCAGATCGACAACACCAACAAGATTGTCATCCTTGCCAACATTCAATGTTGGAGAAGTACAATCTCGAAGGTTGCTATGTCGTTGCAACATTGAACCAATATTCAAAACATGTTATTTGAATAAAAACGTTGGACGTCGATACTTTATTTGTGCAAACACTGGAACTCTTAGAAACTGTGGATTCATCTATTGGATTGACGAACCATTATGTGATCGTGGTGTGGAATTTGCGTTGGAAGTTCTTGAAGAAAACAGAAGGCTTAAAATGGAGCTTAAATTACAAGATTTCATCGAGTTCAATAGACAAAAGATGTGTCAAAATTAAGAAGGTATGATTTTGAACTTATAACATTTACCACTATTTGAAACTTAAATGATGCTATTTAATTAAATGCACACTGGAAGCAGTGAAATGGAGAAAAAGATAAAGTTTGGTGGTACATGCTATGCAAATTTTTGGATGTAAGGTTCGTTATATGGCTGGAGTTTCGCATTTGGTACTTGTAGACTTCAAATATGAAAAACATCTTGCATTATGTTAATTATGTATTGTTTTTACTATGGAATTGGATATTGTATATGTGTTGAATTTAGTATCTTTATATATTATTATTTTTTGTTAGTTTGTACTTTTTTGTTGTCACGAATATTGATTTTTTTCCTTATGGATTTCGTTACACGTTGTTATGTCGAGATAATATCATAGCTGAATGCATATTATATAGAGCTTATGCCATCTTATATGCAAATATAAGTGTTAGTAATGAATATGTTTGCAACTCTTATAAGTGTTACCATATCTTATGGTTCCAACATTTATAAGTGTTAGCAATGAATATGTTTGTAACTCTTATAAGTGTTACCATATCTTATAGTTCCAACATTTATAAGTGTTAGCAATGGATTTCCTATAACACTTATAAGTGTTACCATATCTTATAGTTCCAACATTTATAAGTGTTAGCAATGAATTTCCTGTAACACTTATAAGTGTTAGCAATGAATATGTTTGTAACACTTATAAGTGTTAGCAGTTACTCTGTTCGTAACACTTATAAGTGTTACAGGAAATTTCTCACAGGTCGTTGGTCACACATAAAAGTGTTACGGAAATTATTTGTAACACTTATACTTGTTGGCAATCCACTGTTTTGGTGTAGTGTTATACTTTATATATATTTTTCCACTGCTGGTCACTCAGCACTCGCCAAGCAATTTTTTTTCATCAAGGTCTTTAAATAATTATAATTGTTAGAATCAAAGAAACACTTTAATGTCTCCTGTGTATTCAGGTGACTTCAGTCGTGCGCATATATATTATTTTTATTATTATTATTTTCTGTCCTATTTAATTTACCATTTCAACCAATGGTGGTAAACAAAACAGGCATCCATGTATCCATACTCAAGCAATTTCAAACAATGAATTCATCAAACAAATTTTGTTGATATATGTTTTTCCAGCTGTGTACCTTACAACTACAGCTCTGACACCAAAATGAAAGAACCCCAAATATCCAACAATTTTTTTTTTGAGTTATAACTTACAACTTATCATGGGTCCACTTTCCGAGAGTCATTCTCTTCCAACCCTTCCATACCAGGATCCAGTATCACCAATATAGATATACCAGTATAGTTCCAAACCTTAACTTGTATATATGATGATACACAAGTTTTCTTTTGCTTAGATCAGAGTAAATTAAACAACAAAAGATTCTTAGATTAATTCATGAGAAATTAATTCTCTACATATCTTAGCAAGGATATATATATATATACTTGTTATCTTTATCAATTCCATTTCATAAGATAAGTAACTTAATAATATTCTAATTATATTATTAAGTGATATTGCCACTTAGCATTTTCCTCTTTATTTTAAATTCATTTTAAAAGTGTTAGCTTAGGGATATTCAAAGAGGTATCTTATTGATATTCAGGTCATTAAGTAATATAGGTTAAATGACCTTTCCTGCCTACTGCTTGAACTCATCTCAAAGTTATGGTTCCAGTGTGCGTACATATGTTCTAAACTATATAGCACTAGTATTATCCCTCCAGACTTTTACATAACAAATACCAATAGACATTGATATTTTATCAAGGCCTTCAAATCATTTAATCCCCAGACTCTGTTATAAATTACAACATATATATATATATATGTTGAATAATTTTGAATAATTTTGTGGATGAAGTGGATGGTGCTAATGAGTTTGTGGATGAAGTGGAGGGTGTTGTGGTAGGATTGGCATCTGCAATGCATAAGAAGGGGTTTAGAGTGGGAAAGTGAAAATTGCAAAGAAGACTAAATCATTTAATGGCAATGTGGTGAATTCGGTTAGTAACGATAGTTCGGTTAGTAATGATGGTTGTTATGGCCATAACATGGGGGACAGGAACGTTTTGGTGCAAAGCAATGTGAGGGTTTGTGGCAGTGTAAACAATGTGAGTATTGAAGAGATCTGGCAGGATTTGATGGGTGGTAATTCGTTGTGTTGTTCTAGATTAAATGAAAGGGTTGTAGGGCTGGTCTCATCAGGTTGTTTGATTAGTTTGCAAGTCCCGTTTGTAAGAGATATATTGCTGATATGGAGGCCGAGTTTCTGTGTATTTCAAACAATGTTTCAGATGTCTTAGGCGGAGGTTAACAATGATTTTCAGCGCAGCGATTTGAACACGGGTGATGGGACTGGAACCAGTGTTGAGACACTTCAAATGGGTGATTTTACTTCTCCATCCAGCAGGGGGAGGAGGAGGAGAACAGCGCGCAGTTTAGGAGTGGTCAGACGCAATGCAAGGCTAAGATATAGAGCGGCTTCATCTCATGGTAGGTCCTCAAGCTCGATTACGAATGATAGTAATTCGAGCTTGGGCTCAGGTATGGTTACAGTTTACGGTTGCGATTATTCTCCATTTTCATTAGGCAGTCTTTCGACTTCCCAGTTATTTCAGCTTGCTAGTGACACTGCTTTTGTCTTTTCGGACTTAGACTTAGATGCAGATTTCATTAGGAGTATGGAACTAGAGAGAGTTTCATCTATAGGTTGATGAGGATTGTTAGCTGGAACATTAGAGGTCTAAATGAACCGAAAAAATGTGCTAAAGTTAGGATTTTTTTTAAAGATTTTCACCTTGATATCGTAATTCTTCAGGAAACTAAAATAGATGTCCCGGATCCTAGTTTGTTTAGAAGGCTAGGGGGACTCTTTTTCGTAACTGGTCTTGTTTACCGGCTTTAGGTAGTGCTGGTGGTCCCATGATTGGTTGGAAAGACAATCAATTTAGACTGGTACAGGAGTTACCTATGTTGCATTCTTTGCATATTATTTTAGCTTCGACAGTAGATAATTCCCTTTGGGGAATTTCAAATGTATATGGTCCACATACTAAAATAGAGAGAAGACGGTTGTGGATAGAATGTTCTGACTTTAGAAATCTCTCCTTCAATCAATGGATAGTTGGGGGAGATTTCAATGTTACCAGATTTTTAGGGGAGAGATCACCTAGAGAAGGAGATTTCACTAATATGGAGGAATTTAATGATTTCATTCTAGTTAATAATCTGATTGAGATTCCGCTTTATAATAGAATGTTTACCTGGTTTAATGATAGAGATAGTCCTTCCTATGCTCTTTTAGACAGATTTTTTTATTAATACTGAGATGGAAGAGAGATTTTCCATATGTAGAGTCAAAGGTTTACAATTTTTATTGTCTGATTATTGTCCAATCATTCTTCATTGCGATTCGAACTTATTAATAAGTAGCAATTTTAAATTCGAGAAGATGTGGTTATTGGATAGTAGTTTCATAAATTTGGTTTCTGTTAAATGGAATTCTTTATTTTATTATAATAATTTGTATAAAGATAACTCAGCAAAGGTTTTTGTTGCAAAACTAGGAAAACTAAGATTTTTTCTTAAACGTTGGAACAAGTTCATATTTGGTAATGTTAGAATTAAAAAAGACAAGATTTTATGTGAAATGTTAGATATAGATAAAGTAAGTGAAATTAGAGTTCTTAATATGAATGAGAGGGACAGACTTAGCAATCTTAGGAATGATCTAAAGTTGATTCTGGAGAAAGAAGAGGTAATGTGGAGGCAAAGATCCCGAATTCAATGGATAAAAGAAGGAGATAATAACACGAATTTTTTTCATAGTGTAGCTAATAAAAGGAGGCATGATAATTTGATTCATTCCATTTTTATCAATGATATAGAGGTGTCTGTCCAGAAGGACCTAAACGACGCTTTTACTAGTTATTATAAGCAGATTTTAGGTACTAGGATAAAGAGAAGGATTAATGTTAGATGGAATGATATTTATCCGTCATCCTCTAGGATTGATTTAACTGGCTTAGATAGTCCTTTCACTGAATGTAAGATATGGAAGGCAATATGTGATATGCCTAGTGATAAAGCACCAGGACCTGATGGTTTTTCAGTTCTCTTTTATAAACAGTTTTGGTAGGTTTTAAAGGCTGATATTATTAATCTTTTTAATGAATTTTATAATGGTAGTCTGCGATTAGGGAATTTTAATTTTGCCAATGTCATTCTCATACACAAGAGAGTGGGAGCGAAGTCACTTAAGGATTTCAGACCTATCTCATTAATTAATGTATCGGTAAAGATCATTTCAAAAGTTCTTGCTAATAGACTAAGCACTAGGATGAATGACCTAATAGACGTTTCACAAACAACGTTTATTAAGGGGAGGAATATAGTAGATGGGGTAGCGGCAGTACAGGAGTATATTAATGTCTGTATTAAAAATAATATTACATGTGCCATCTTGAAGTTAGACTTTGAGAAGGCGTTTGATTCTATCGATTGGGATTTTACATGCGAACTATGTCTTGCTAGGGGGTTTAGTGTTAGATGGACCAACTGGATAATGCTTCTGCTTAAGTCTGGTTGTTCTAGTATAATTGTAAATGGAGTAGTTGGAAAGAAGATTCAGTCAAAGAGAGGTCTTAGACAAGGGGATCCCCTTTCGCCTTTTTTATTTAATTTAGCGGTTGATGTTTTCTCAAGAATAATTAAGAGGGTTGGGAATTTGGGTGTCTTAGGTAATGTGGGTAATGAGGAGTTTTATAATGAACTGTCTATACTCCAATTTGCAGATGATACTCTATTATTTTTGTCTCATTTACCTAAGCATGTTATTGCTCTTAAGTTTATATTATATTGCTTTGAGATGTTGTCGGGTCTTCGAATCAATTTTGATAAGAGTGTCGTTATGGTCCTTAATGATAGCAGTAATGTTGAGTACTTAGTAGCTAGCACCTTAAACTGTTCTATCATGAAATTTCCGTTTGACTATCTAGGTTTTAAAATTAGACCTTCCAAGCTTAAAACGGATGACTGGATAATTATTATTGATAAAATCAATAATAGATTATCGAATTGGAATAATAGATTTCTTTCTAGAGCAGGTAGACTAGTATTAGTAAATTCGGTTCTATCAGCTATCCCCACTTATTGGATGACAGTTCATCGTTTTCCAAAGTGGGTTATTGAGAAAATTGACAGAATTAGAAGGAATTTTCTTTGGAATGGCGGTCCTAATTGTAGTGGTCATAAATGTTTAGTTAATTGGGAATTGTGCTGCAAGCCCAAGAGAGACGGGGGTTTAGGGATTATTAACCTTGTTAATTTTAATTCCTCTTTATTAACCAAATGGTTATGGAAATTCAGAAGTCCCGATATAGTGACTATTTGGAAGAATTTAGTTTCAAAATCTTATTACTCTAGGGGCGAGTTTCTTGTGGGATCGGGTGTTAGTAGGCCTAATAGATTATCTTATTTCTGGAAGGAAGTATTAAACTGCTTTGACTTTTTAAGCTAGGTTACAAGATGATAGTTCATTCTGGTAATTCTACCTTTTTTTGGCACGATGCTTGGATTTCTAGTATACCTCTTAAAATCGAATTTGTCGAACTTTTTAATAATTGTGAATTTAAGAACTCCTTAATTGTGGATGTTTATAGAAGGAATTTAGAAACCCCATGGGAGTTTTCATTCGTCAATATTTTAGAGGGGAGATTGTTAAGACAATCGGCCCTATTGAAAGCGAAATTATCTTTATATCATCTGGATGAGTATAGGGATACCATTAGGTGGGGACTGGATAAGAGTTTAGTTTACTCAGTAAATTCAATGTATAAACTTATTAATTTTTCTGGTATGTCCTTGCTCCCTTTTAAGTTTATTTGGAGTTCAAATTCTCCTCCAAAAGCTAAGTTTCTCATGTGGTTGATTTTTCATAAGAAGCTAAACACAGTGGAGCTTTTAAAGAAGAAGAACGTTTTGTTTGATGTTAAATGTTGTTTTTGTAGTCCTTTAGAGGAAGATGTTGATCATTTATTTTTTTCGTGTAATTCTACCTATTATATTTTAACTATGGTATTAAGGATTTTTGTTATGGTTAGTTTGAATACATTCATTAACTGTGAGAAATATTGGAATCATTATAGATTTACTTACAAACCAAAACAAAGATATGTAATGGATTTATTAATTATTATCATTGGTTGGTCCATATGGTTGGAAAGGAACCAGAGAATTTTTAATTCTATTTTAGTGTCCCCTGATAAATTAATCATCAAGATAGTTTATTTTTGTCTGGACTGGATGACTACTTCAAGTTATAAGTACTTTAGACATTTGAGTTTTGGTAACTTTTTGCAAAAAGTTAGATCAATTTTGGGGTTATTTATGAGTATCATTAGATATTTTAGAAGCAATAGTTTTCGTATTTGTGCATAAAATTCTAATTTGGATAATGATAGCTTATTTTCTTTCAGTATCTTTGTTGGTTTTTTTGTTACATATATGTATGGAAATATATTTGTATATATATAGATATATATTTCTATATACATATATATACAAAATATATCCATATATATATATGTGATGGTAACTAACGGTGGGTTTTGCAGTTTCTATGCAGGTTTTCAGTTGGAAGGAAATATTGGAGAACTATAGGGACAACTTCTATTTTGGGGTTATTTATGAGTATCAATAGCTATTTTAGAAGCAATAGTTTTCATATTTGTGCATAAATTTCTAGCTTTGAAAATGATAGCTTACTTCCTTTTAGCATCTTTCCTTCTTATGATACATATATGTATGGATATATAATGGTGTATATATATATATATACACAAAATATATCCATACATATATGTGTTGGCTACTAATGGTGAGTGTTTTAGTTATAATTCAGGTTTTCAGGTGGAAGGACATATTGGAAAACTATATGGATAGCTGACTGGGTTTGGTGATTAGCCTTTCTGGTGATCAGGTTGATGGATGTTAGTGTGGAGCTTTGAAGATTGTTGTTTGGTTTGAAGATTTGCATTTCAGTTGTAGCCTTATGGGCTTTATGTTAGAGAGTTTTTTGATGTTGTACTTCTTTATTTTTGCTATGTACATAGTGAGTATGGGATATTGTATTAGAGTAGATATACTTCAATATCGGGTGGTGGCCTTGCCGGAACTCGATATTGGAGTAGATGGGCGGTGGTTTATCTAGAGATCATCTATCTACGATCTTGTGCATCCCTAGAGTCATGTTGGTTTTATTTTGTTCTCTTATGTACTATAGACGGACTCTGTATCTTTTATTTTATTTTATTATATATATGTGTGCTCTCTTCTATTCAGAAGATCACACATTTTTGTTTTCAAAATATATATATATATATATATATATTAATACTCCATCAATGTATCCTATATCATCAGCTGGACATTCTTCTTGTATAACCCATGTCTTTTATTCTCTCAACATATCGGTTTGGTTTAACTTTAAACAATGGTAAACTATGTGCAAGTTTACTCAAATATTTGCTATGCTCTATGAAAATAAAGATTCTGGCATAACAACTTTTTAAAACATACCTATTCCTTTATTACCAACCCTCTCTGTTTCTCCTTTAAAACTCAAGCAAAGCCAAAATACAAAATTTCTCTACTGTTTCCTTATAACTCAAATTAGAATAAACAGCTAATGGGTACAAGTTCCCCTTTGTTATCAATATTAAAATACCGAGAGGAACTTTTGGCGTTATTCATATTACCCGAAACAGGTTATGGTTTTCTAGGATGCCCCCTCATGATTTTAGTGCCTTACTAGCAGCTAAGACCGACTACATATAAATAGATACATGCGTGGGCAACATAAAATAATCATATACTTTACATAGAATCATGCTAGACTAGCTAGTACATATAAACTGTACAGGATAATATTTTCAAGCTTCTGAAAACAACCTTACCATCGTACTGAACATTGTCAACTTGTTGTTATATAGTCATATACTCTTCACACGGATATAAACTTAAGAATTCTTATCAGTTTTATAGCCATTTTCTAACTTTACTATGATTCAATAAGCAGGTTTTCATCAGTGACTAATATGTATTTCTTTTAACATTTTACCTTACAACTTGTCATAACATTAAATCACTATCCTCATTAATATATCAGCTTTTACTACTGACTTTACTGAAACAGTATTCATTCTTCTTCCTAAACGAATACATAAATATGTATATAAATGTTGGGGTTTGTGCGCAGCGGAAGTTTTGACAAAACACCCAAAAACAAAAAGAATCTTTTTCACCCAATCACTTGAAGATGAATGTGATTGAATAACAAACAACAACACAAAAAAATATCAGAAATATGAACACACGATATTCCACCCAACCACCCTCTTTATTGATTCACCAAAATATTGTTTACAACCGATCTCAACTATCGTTAAACAAACACAACTTGAATCAATAACCTTATTGAGAAATAGGTAGAGAATATCTAATGGCTAAGCAATTTGAGGAGAAAGATAATGAAGAACAATGGCAAATTTTTCCACCACCTAATGAAGATATCATGTAGGCCTTTTATAGAGTAACTTGTCACCCAAATTATCCTCATATATCTCAAATATATCCTCATATATCTCAAATATATCTATTTGGATAAGCACCAAATAATCCTTGCCTTCATTTTCAAATATCCCACAAAACTAGCAACAAATATTTCCACCAAAAATGGATCCACATAAAAAATTTGTTGCCTACAATTTTGTGATTTGCGTATCACAAATCTCAACACTCCACCTTGATACCAAATCACAACATCTCCTCCACTCAACACTAGCCTACTTAGCTCTCACTTTCAACCTTCTTTTCTCAATTAACATCATTACAAACCTCCACCATCGCCCACAAATGGTGCACCTCCCTCATCGTGCACCACACCAATAGCGATCTTCAAAAGCGTTTGTAATACCACAAAGACCTCCATCTTGTCTTTGTGGATTTCACAACTCGACATCCGTCTTCCGCTTGACACGATCTCTTCATCTCCGGGATCCCTCGAGCATCATCAACATCTAGACCCTTGTCGATACCATGATCCTCCACCTTAGGACCATCAGCAGTGACCATATTAACCTCTCCACTTTGCTGTGGACTAGGTTCTTCAACCGTCACCCGCCTTCCACTGTTGACCACTGAACCGACCAAACTATATAGGTTTCCCTCCTCCAAAACTCCTCGCATCATCACACGACCACCCTTCTTCACTCTCAAAACTCCACCTCGAGTCTCATAAGTGCAACCGCGGCGATCTAACTGACCGAGAGATATGAGGTTATGCGAACAAGTGGGTATGTGCCTCACACCGGCAACTTCTCTCTCCACTCCATCATGCATCTGAAACCTAACAGCTCCAACTCCACAAATTGGTAGCTCTACTCCATTGGCTGTCTTTATCATGCCAACACTCTTCTTATACGAAGAAAAACTTTTCACATCTCGACATATGTGAAAACTGGCTCCTGAATCCATCTTCCAAGGCTCCACAACACTAAATATGACATCACATGAAGAATCGCTTTCAGTACCTTCAACAAGGCCTGCTTGTGCCAAATCACTATTATTATCACCTTGCGCCTTCTTCTTCTTCTTCATATCTCGTATATATGAATAGCAATCATTGCGCTTGTGGCCTTTCTTACCACAATAATGACAAAAGATAGCACCTTCCTTCTTCCTTGTATCTTTACCTGAGTCCCTTGCTACCATCGCCTCAGTTTGAATTGATTTCAACTCCGACCCTTTTCTCCTTAGCTCCTCATTCAAAAGACTGCTTCGAACCGTTTCCAAAGAGATAGTTCCATTAGCATTGGAATTACTCAATGAAACAACCAAAGTCTCCCAGCTTTCCGAAAGAGAACTCATCAACAAAAGAGCCTGCAACTCATCATCAAAATTGACCTTCATGTTTGCCAATTGATTGATGACATCCTGAAACTCGTTCAAATGCTCTGCAACAGACTTCTCCTCATCCAATCGAAGTTGCACCAACTTTCGAACCAGAAAAGCCTTGCTTGTAGCACTCTTTGACTCATACAGCGATACTAATTTGTCCCACAACGCCTTTGCGGATTCACAACTAGCCACATGGTGGAACACAGAATCATCCAAATATTGGCGAATCAACGCAATCGCCTTTTTGTCCATTTTCTTCCACTTTCCCTCATCCATATTCGAGGGCTTCTCCCCATTTCCATCAATGGGATCATGCAAATCATTGAGATATAGAACGTCCTCCATCTTCGGCTTCCATATACCCAATTCCTCCCATTCAAAATAGCCATCTTCGACAACGTCATCATCTCCGACATCAAAAAATCAATTTTTTTTCAAACAAAAAATCAATTTTTTTTTTCAATCCAACAAACACTCCAAGCTATGCGGTGATCTGAGCTCTGATACCAACTGTTGGGGTTTTGTGCGCAGCAGAAGTTTTGACAAAACACCAAAAAACAAAATGAATCTTTTTCACCCAATCACTTGAAGATGAATATGATTGAATAACAAACAACAACACAAAAAAATATCAGAAATATGAACACACGATATTCCACCCAACCACCCTCTTTATTGATTCACCAAAATATTGTTTACAACCGATCTCAACTATCGTTAAACAAACACAACTTGAATCAATAACCTTATTGAGAAATAGGTAGAGAATATCTAATGGCTAAACAATTTGAGGAGAAAGATAATAAAGAACAATGTCAAATTTTTCCACCACCTAATGAAGATATCATGTAGGCCTTTTATAGAGTAACTTGTCACCCAAATTATCCTCATATATCTCAAATATATCCTCATATATCTCAAATATATCTATTTGGATAAGCACCAAATAATCCTTGCCTTCATTTTCAAATATCCCACAAAAGTAGCAACAAATATCTCCACCAAAAATGGATCCACATAGAAAATTTGTTGCCTACAATTTTGTGATTTGCGTATCACAAATCTCAACAATAAAATCATACGGACTTGTATGCCCTGCTTTATAAACATTATTATTTCATTACTAGATGTTTTGCACCAAAATAACTTGAATATGTTCATTTCAGTTCGGATATAGTTGGCTATATCTTCTTACATCCTGATAAACTTATAAGTTTTTTTGTTACCGAAACTCCATATACACTCCTTACATTACACATAAATTATTTCTCAATATTCAACCATCCAAGTGTTTGTAACAGGGATCATATGTCTCCAAAAACATTTATATATTTCATATCTCAAAAACATACTTTAACTTGTCAGTTTACTTCAGAAGTTATCAATTAAACACTTCAAATTTACCTTCATACAACAACACAGGCATACATCTACTCTCATAACAAATCAGTTCATTCAAGTTACATAAATCCTGTACACATTGTGTTATAAAGCTATTAATATGCTGCATTATCATGTTTCTACATCATATACTTTAAATTTTGCAAATCCTCTAGCCCAGCCTCTTGCTAACTCGCTTATCTTTCCTGTAAGCAACTATGGACTGCCTCATCAAATATGAGACACCCAAAATAGATGCAAGCAAATAAAAGGGTCAGACTTAAGTCTGGTATGAGCAATTACTCTTCACATAAATCATTGGTTTTTAGCAGGTTTAAATGCAACACATATATATAACTCTTTATTCAAATGTTCTAGAAGGAAATTCATGTAGTTTTGAGGAGCTACAACATTATCGAGGTTATAAGAAATAGGTACCCATCAAAAATCTTCTTTTGTTACTTACTAACTTTATTCAAAGTAGACATTAGTAATTAATCAATGATCTAATACAGTATTCAATATGTGTTAAATCATATCCTTACTTGAATATTTCAGCTTAGAATTATTAGCATAGATATTCATCCATTCAACCAATCAAAATCATGAATATCTCCATATATATATATATATATATATATATCATTGCAAGCATTCATACATAGCAGGTATACATCATCAAGATATATTTGATAAATTTATCTCTACATATCCTATTTTATTCAGCCACTTCCCTTGCATTTTCCAAGAATGGGTCTATGTCTAGTTTTTCATTTATTAATGAATTATCAAGTTTTTCCTGGTCTCATCTGCATATATGAATCACTGGGACACACTGTAATGATCTAATTCACACCATTACACAAAGATCTTAGGACCAAATTAGGTCATGTGTCAAACCGTGCAAGCCATATTCAGTAGCCTTCTTGACCAATATTCCTTAGTTTAATTAATAAGCATTTTCCCCTTGCTTATCTCTTTTATTTAATTCATCCTGTAGCCTTGATATACTACAACCCTCAGTAATGAAACAAATATTTAAGCAAACTCATTCATTCACATTTTCATTAAGGCAACCACCTTACAACAGTAAAGCAAGTTACATCAAACAAAAACAACCAAGTGTACAATTAAAGGTTAACAATCATCTAGCCAACAATTAGTAAACCAAATAGGCTTTATCACTTGTATAGAGTTTATGGTAGCTAATACTGACATGTAGCATTTTAGAGTATTTTATTTTGAAGGCCACTATGATTAAACTGAATTCATAGAAATCAAATCCAGTTGAAGCATAGTTTCTAGCATTGACAAAGAGCTCAGCACATAGGAATCCTATTGCACTCTTCATCTTAAGGCCTCAGCATTTATACATGTGTATATTGCAGCCTATACTTTACATTTCATGGGCTTTTTCCACAAGTCAATATAGCTTGCCATATTCTCATCACGACATAAATCTGGGTTTCAATCATTTATTTAACAAATAACTCACATCAATGTGATCTAGGCTTTTATATCAAAGAAGATACGTACATGTGTCGTAAAACTAAGCATACAGCAACAATCAAATATCCATGCATTCATAACAAACATCTTAAGTGGTTTACTATTTAAAAACTGGAAATGATATAAAGGAATATCATAAATGTGGCTGTCTCTTTTTACTTGAGGACTTATTGCCAATATCTAAGTGCGATTGCTCACCTAGCTTTCTTCTTTATTCTCAATTTAACCCTCTGTTTTTCTGATTTAATCCAGCTTCACACTTCCTCCTAGAAGCTACGGCCATTATTTAGTTTTTGTTTCTAACACTACAACAAAAAGCTGAACATAAGACCACGATTTGATACCACAATTTTTTTTGTCTTTATAGAAGGACTTATTTGGTACAATATATTTATGTCTCAATTAATTTCGCACTTAACAAAATAAACGTGACAAGTAGGTCTTAATTGACCAAGTCCCTGCAATACACGGGTATACGCATCCACTTTTCTCAGTTACCCTTTATCTCGCGTTAATTTCCGCCGCATCAGGAAACACAATCCTCAAATTCTAAAAACCCTAAATATCGATCTCTCTTTCTAGCTTTAGCGCTTCAAAATCTGCAGACTGCTCTGGAGCTTCAGAGCGATATCTCATACCTGCGCAAAGAGGAAGATTATTCTAAAATAACAAAGGTTAGTTTTCTCTGATTTAATCATACAATATCGGTGTGAATTTCCTACAATTGACACTGACTTAATCGCGTTTTTTGATCGGCGGATACGCGGTTTTTCGCAGAAAAAAGAATAAAAGGGAAAATCTGAGCTATGGATAATCGACTGTGAAGTGAGGAAGAACGAGGTATGCGATTTCGAAATTTATTTTGATATATGTCTGATCTATAATTCTTTTGATTTATTATTAGAACTAGTGCGAACCCGTGCTACGCACACGGGTTGTACCTATATGTTATTTTTGCAACTATCGTTGAACCTTTTTTTCCTTGAAACTATATCATTTAACTCAAATAAGTATTCCTTTTTCCATAGATAAGTTCGATAAAGTCGAATTCCAATGTAGATAATGCCAGTTAATGCCTTAGTCTTTAAGATTGTTAAACAAAAAGGAAGGGAAAATATATAACACTACCATATTATCATGGAGACAAACTCCATTTATATATTAAGAACTGCCAAAAGATCATTGTAATGAAGTTGTGCAGACAAATATAAAATGCATTTAGAACACACACCAAATGTGTTGAAGGCACGGATTAATGTACATACTTGGTGGTGAGAGCGGTACAATTACGTGCATGAAGGCAAGGAAGAAAAGTAAAGAAATGTATGTGAAGAGAACTTGATAGTAGCATAGCATAATTCGAACACAGTGATAAATTATTCCAAAGCATGCATAAGTTTCATGTTAGATATCCAGCTGAAATGAAGAAAAATATCTATTAGCAATAATGCTAATTGTTCCGGCAGAAGAAAACTAAGGTCAAATTAGGGTTAGCTTCATGGTCAGCAAAGGAAAAATACGCATCTTACAAAAATATACAGTCAAGACAACACAATAGGTTAAAACGTTTAACTAACACATTCACACACATATTTGCAACATTGATGTTGAATTTACGATCAGATTCAAATGGACCAAATAACATCATAATAATGCCTCTGTAAAAAATGAAGCGCAGTTCAAAGCTACAAAGACTAAGATAAAGTGGAAGGCTCATTTAAATACTACTAATCGAAACATCAAACGTATCCAGTAGTAGACTTCGAAATGGTTTTCACACCAGAACTTCCATGTGTAGCAATCGGCTGCAGCTTTAATTGCTGGAAAACATCTAAACAGAAAACATAGAAAAAGAGCTAAGTGAACATGTTGAATTATCCATAACATGTGTTATTACTGAAAACGACATCGTTATGGTGCCAAAATGTTTAACAGTACTGCAACTTCAAGGTCTCATATAGGGAGAAAAAGAAGCAAAACAGTAATGTGCGTCGCTAAAATTAGTAAAAGAAAATTAAAATGTTTTCAATGAATTTTTTAATAACAGGTGTTATTCTTTCACATTTGTTTCGGTTTCCACATAATAATTTTCTAAATTATATTGTTCTCTTAAGGAATATAAGTGTTGGAAGAGCAGAAGATTGAAACTTAATGAAGGTGTTTTCTAAGAGCAAAGGTTACCAATGGAAAGGAAGAGGACATGTAAAATATAATGAAGAGTAAACTTCAAATATATGTTTTTTCTTCTTTTTTACCAACATTTCTTAGCAAACATTGGAATGTGCAGTCCATAAATACATATAATTCAAGATGCACGCTAAGAACCACTTAATAAAAGCAAGTTGAACAACAAATTTAATTTTATTAAAGATGAACCATTTCCATCAACTTTTTACCTATATTTTTTAAGACTAAAACAGGAGTATTAACCGATAAAACTAATCAATGGGAAATAGAGGTGTCCTCATAACTATACCATTGGAAATGAAAAGGATATTAGATGACTTTCAAAAATATTTATATACATATGTTTGGGCAGTACGTAAAAACATGAATGATAAAAATGCCACACAAATTGGCATATATACCCCCACTTTTTGCATTATAGCTTATATCCTTTCTGGTATAGAAAGAACTAACTAAATTTTACTACACTTAACTGTCATCGTCATGTTAGAGTCATTATACTGTGTAGAGAAGACTTATCTTCCTAGAGGGTTCACGATACCATATGCATTTAAGAAGTTTTAAAAATGCATAGGACATTGTGTAGATGAATTTAAGGCAAATAGCAAAACATGGTATTTTTGTATGAGTGTGGAATAATAACTACTATCCAGAATGCAATTTTCCAAAAAAAAAAAAAAAAAAAAAGAAACAAAAACATTGACAATAGATGTGGGAAAACTATCATACATAATCATTTTATAATTACAATTTTTTATTACCAAGCTTTTCGTATTGAAGAACCATATGACACATTTCGAATTGACTTTGGACCTTGATTACAGAAAAACATGTAGCATATTATTTCAAATATAAAATTAACATGTACATGCATAATTATTGTTAACTTTCGATCATAGTGATGAAGGGAAGGAAGCATGCCATGGATTTATTATATGTTTATTATACTGCAGAAAACCAAACAAAATGGAAACCAAATTGAATTTAAAGCATGAGTTAAAAATGTTACTGCTTTTCTTCCATTTTCTCCTTCTGTGTATAGCCAGTGCACATGCTGGCTTGCTCTTCCATTCAGACTGTTGTATTGGCATATTGTCAGCATTTCGGTATCCCCAGCAACACTCTCCAGATTGTCACTATAGGTCTGGCTACTTGTCTGTCTCCATCTCAGGTTGGTCTTTGTTTGAGCAAGCCCACTCCACAGTCAGATTTACTGCATCCCCCCATGTGCAACATCACCCCATGTGCAGCATCCCTTAACGTACAATTGTAATGGCTTATTGAAAGTTGTTCATGCATGCCCACTATTACCAGCCAAATACTGTTGGTTGTTGCCGTATCCTCCATCTACTGAGCCAATGAATCCACCAATACTAACATCAAGCTCAGGAAATTTTGTAATTTTTGGCAACATCAGCCCTCTCTTTATCCCTCCCTTATATCACCCCAGTTTGTTTGAAACCATCATCTTACACTTAGGAGCTCTGCTCGGTCGTGATCATCCCGAAGAAGTCCTTTCCATTGTCCGTTGTCCAACGTCTAACACTATGAATTCAAAAGTATACTTGTTTGCTAAAATTCAGCAACTCTAATAATTATGACCATGTTATTTTTTAACTTTTTTATATTGCTTGATCATCATAGTAACACAATGTATTACACAAATAAAATCATAAATAATTTAAAATTGATAACACTAAAAGCAAGATAGAAATATTACATAAATAAAATCATGAATTATTTAAGATGATTGCAAAGTTAGGAATAACTGAATCAAAATCTAGTTAAGACAAAAAACTGAGAAGATTGATCAGAAGTTATGTACTGTTACCTTGGATACAAAATCAAAATCTCTCTACTGGAGCCAAAAGAAAGAAGATAAGAGTAACTTTATGGAAGAATGATATCCCTTAATCTAATTTTTACAAAATATTATATTTTATGCATTAATATTTTTAATGCAACACCAAGTCAACTCTAATTCATATCATCCAACATTAAATCTAATGAACAAAAATTACATACTGAAAAGCAAGAAGCATGACATGAATATGGATAAGGACCCTATGATCATAGCCGATGGAGCAAATTTACTAATTAGATTCAAATTGGAAAATAGGATATTATATTATTCATGGATTAAAATAATTGTTAGATAGGAATTGTAGAAAATGAAAGTAAGAAAAGAAATTAGAAAATGATTTATTATAGATAAGATAAGAAGTTGAGAAAATGAAAATAATAAATAGAAATAAGCGTGTAACATTTAAATGAAATAGAAAGCGGAAGGGCACATTGTTATTAAGATATAATAGACATTTATTTTGGGACCCGAAACAGTAAATAAGTATTAGAGCAGTAAACGAAACTTTTCCTTCCAAATAAACCGGAGAAAAGGATTAAGAGCAGGAATGTTTGAGAAGTAAGAATATTTATTCTCTCGTAAACTCATTTTTGTATATAATATAATGGAACGGATAAAGAGCAATAACTTGTATGCATAAGTAAAAGGGGATAAGGGATTGATGAAGTATCCTATGCGGAAAACTACTGACAAACAATATTAAATATGAACATTCATCTCGGTCATTTGCTCTGAAATAAGGTCTAGAAACGACAAATCAATGGGGCTTGTATCACTTTTATTTAATTATACACATTATGATTCCGCATGAATGAAACAAATATTATCGTAAAAGTAAACAACAAAAGAAAAGAGGTAAATTTTTAGATACATCTACATGATTACGTCCCTGCTTTTAGAAGATAAAATGATGAACTTCAATGGGTAGTTGGGTAATTTTACTAACCTAAAATATGCTTTTAAGGTATATGTCTATAACTTATGCCTGCAATAATAAATGTCATAGATGCCACTTTTTAATTTGGAAATGACAGATCAAAAAAGAAATTCTAAAAGGAGACATAGAAAAAACTTCTAAAAGGGAGGGATGTAAAACAAACAAATTTAGAAAAAAGAAACGTGTCCCTAATTTCCATAAAATCATGGTGCGTAACCAAGTAGAAATTATATATTTCAAGTTTAAGGAAATATAAAAAATGGTGGATAAGAACGAATGAATATTGAACAAATGATGAAAAGTTGTCTGACTGAAAACAAAAGTAGTTGGCTAACAGTATTACGAAGAGTAAGAAGAATATAGTTTTTAATTTTTATAGACAACTTCATTCAGTAAATTTATTAAGGGAGAAATTGAATAATAGACACCTAGCATATAATGGCATAACAACATAATGACTGAGTGGGAAGCATAAGATTGCAGTAACTGTGTTAATCCCTAATGAATAATTTTCTAAGAAAAAGCAATGTTTACTTTAGAAAATGACATAAACATACTTCTGAGAGAATGAACCAAGCATATGATGACATATCAAAGGAAGTTTAGTTATTTTCTGGTGTATTACAGTATTCAAATAAAAATAATAATCATTAAAAACTGAAGTGTTTAGGAGAAAAAAAATAGTAACAATCAGATCAAATATTACAGAAAACTAACATGTAGCATATGTGAGGTAAAGAATAAGAATAAATCCAAGACATAACAAATCACCAGATGAAAAGAACAATTCAGTGATATGAAAAGGATGAAAGAATGCCCTTTATAGTGCAATACAACTGATGGACTGGAATTGATAGTTTGCACATTTGAGGTGAAAAAAATAAATTTAAATTAATTTAGTGAAGTAGATTTACATAAATAAGTACTATCAAAATGGGAAGAAGATGGGGGATTTAATATTTCCTGGAATGCAATCAAATTTCAGATCAAAACTGCAATGCAGAGAGTGAAATCCAGATAGAAAGGAGAAATTGAATTTGAAACAGTATTTAAAAGGGATCACTGAAGATTACTGAGGCAGTCAAACTTATCGGCCATTATTGGCAGCTATAAAGATGTTGGATTTTAGTCAAATCTAATTAGCTATAAGTGACGTAATGTTTTTTTAAGATTTTTGAGGATGGCCTCAGTGTAAAATTTCCAAGTAGAATAGTGGGGAAAAAGCATTTAAGCAGAGAATTAATAAGAAAAAGTATAAATATTGATCCAACATTCCATTTTACATATAAGAGAACAGAAAATCTTGAAAAGTTTTTACATACAACAGAACAGAAAATCTTGAAAAGTATGAATCTTTTTTAAAGTAAAAAATAAGATAGAAAATTCAAGTTTTTAATATGTCAACATTTTTAGAATTTCACCAAACCGAAATTGAAAAAATAATTAAAGAAGCATTACTTTCTTTTCATCCAACCAAAGTTTATATAAATGGATAAAAACATCAATGCATGGAGAATAATATAAAATATGTATTATGTGATATGGGCCTTAAATTAGGATACTTGGAAATTTGCTGTTACTAAATATGACTAATGGTTTATAATTCAGTGGATGGTACATTTCATTATTTAGAGGTGGAAAAATATTGCATTCTAATTTATATAACAGAAGCAATCATATTTAGTAAGATATTTATATAGTTATTTATCAAAGAAGATAAGAAACATAACTCATTATCATATCTTTCAAATTTTGTAGACATGACTTACTATATAGAAATATCTCGTCCTAATGAAAAGCAACATGAAATAAAATATTTAACAATCCAAACATGAATAAAAGAAAAGATACCTTAATGCAATGCTCAGATTAATATGGATAAAAAGCCTAAAGCAAGTGAAATCTGCAATCAGCATAAACATCTGTTTTTTTAGCTAGTTATATGTTAAAACCGCACTTAATGATATTTAACAAATATAATAAAAAAAAGATAGTGTAAATTTATATATTCTTATAATAATTTCTTTCCTAAATAACCTAAATAGTATATATATATTTTACACGCAATATATTTTTTGTATGAAAAAAATTAAATCTACATAACATTTGGATTTTAATAAAGGGTAACTGAATGATACATTAAGTGTGACTGATAAATTGTAAAATTCAAATGAAAGAAGTAAAATGTCTTAGGTGAGTGATTAACTTGATATCATCAGTTCAAGTAATAATCCTGTGATTGATGAAGTCCTTTATAAATAAATGAATACGATCTATTCATCTTAAGCAAGTTGCACCAGTATTCCCTTTCTAGACAAATTGAAGAAAAAGGACTTCGATGGAAGAAATAAAAAATAGCATGTCATCTTCTTACAAATAATAAAATTCAGACTTAAATAGAAGAAAGTAAAAAAATTTGAGCAAGCTTTCTTCCTATTGTCAATCCCTTGTTGACTTTTAGGCTGAATAATAAAAGTAGAGAATTCAGTTGAGATAGTAACCCAATCAGAACGTGATTTTGGGAAATGGTAGAAGTAGTTATTGAGGGTTGGTCAGAGAATTAAAAAGTGAGTTTGTTGTGGCAGCTGAAATTGGAAAAGATAGCGAGAAGAATTAGCTTGAAGTGGAAATAAGTGCAACAAGATCTTGGGAAGTCATATTGTTGGATAAAGAGGCATTAGTGAAAAAAGAGGTTTGTGCATGGTCTTGTAACCATGGTCTCTCTTTGTGCATGGCACGCACATACACGTTACATTTTCCATTATGTAATGTTTCATTTTGTATATAAGTGCCTGTAGAAATTGCATTATTTGCTTTAATGTTGCATTTTTCTAAGGGTCGTGGACCAAGTGTAGAGGTGCCAGGTGTATCATTCGTGGATGGAGAGTTTAAGACTTGGTCCATTCCTATGGTTTAACTGTCAAGTTTATTGCTTCCTCAAGAATCACAAAATCCAACTTTTTTCCTTTTTTTAATTTCATTTTAGTAGTTGTCTTCAGTTTATGCATTGGAACAGATTTGCAAGCATGAATATTTATTTTTTACTGTCTTTTGAATGACTTTTTTCCTTATTTCAAAACACTTTGTAGTGGCATGATTAATTTTTTTACAATTAATACAAATGTTAGCTTTCTGCTCGTAGGCTAATTCAACAAAACTGCATTGTCCCCTTGTAAAAAAATTATAATATAACATTATCAAGTGATTTTAATTAATCGATATATATAGGGATATATTCATGTAATGTATGATTTAAACTTCATAAAATTTATCCATTTTTAAAATGCTTTTGGCAAAGTGGATTTTCATGTTTATATACATACATATATATAATATATATTTTGATTATTTATTTAATTCAAAATCGATTATACCAAAAAATAAATAAATATACTTTTTATTTATAAGTGTATACCCGATAAGGTATCATAAAACATGAAATGACATTGTACATTATTGATAAGGTATCAGATATTTTTAGAAGTAATTCAATGTTGTAGTTGTTCTAGTATTATTTATTCTTACAATATATTTTGAGCCTTCACTCCATATATGAAGTTGCAGAGGAAATAGATAACAACAAAACAAAGCTTCGTACACAACTTTACCCAACTTAGTCAGGTTGAAGGATGGAAAAGGCGATAAATGAGAAAGCTAGCATTTGTTGCACCATCTAATGCTAGAAAAAGTTCGTCGGGAGTTAGAGGTACTAAGAATAAGTATAAATATAATAGGCTAAATATATCCAAGTCATTTGTGGCATATGGTCCTTAAAGCACTGGTCTATGTGTGGACCTCTTAGCCAATCAGACATGGGCATATGTGATGGTAGATAAATATATGCAAGCTATTTCCACTTCAATGATGAATATATCACATGCACCTGACATGAGAACCAATTTCTGATAATGATAAAGAATAAGACTTACTTAAATCACAACAGTTGTTATCTATTTGAGAAGCACTTTTATTATTCAAAGATGTTATTCAGTTCCACGATTCAAATTTTTTTATCTTTACCTCAACAGCGAAAATGAGGAGGCAAGCCCGGAGAGACAGGACTGAGGTTGCGAAATGCTGGCGAAAATTGCTACTTGATATAGAGTCAAAGAAGGATGAAACCAAAAAACATCAGTATAACCTATAAATATTACAACTCCAGAATTTACCTCTTCAGAAAACAGAATTAGTACCAGAAATGAAGCGACGCCAGCAGCAGAACCCACCTGCTATAAGCAGAAGAAGCCGTATCACTAGATTGATGATAAGATCAATAAGAAAAAAAGCAAAAATCGAAAGAGTCGATCAAGGAAAAGGGGAAACAACCTATCGCATCCAAACGACACGTCAGTTAACTACATGAGCGACGCGAAAAGGAGAGAGCGACAACCGGAATAGATGATCGATCGACAACGATGAGGTCATCAAAGAAGAGGAAGGAGAATGTCTGTGTGTAGACAATTAGGGGATTAGGGTTGAATGGGGTGCGTTTTGTTTGATTTATTTTCTTCATTTCTCTGTGGATGGATTCAATGGCGTGGAGGGTTATGGAATTTGGCGGAAAATGAATTGGCATGAGAAGGGGAGGGGACCGATTGCTGGGGTAAACGGTAAAAAGAAACTGCTGCGAGCATTTGGAAAACCAAGGCCGAAGGATGATTTTTTGGACAGATGGCACAATCCTGGTTTTTCGACCAAAAGTGGATCCGAAAGGGCTATGACAATAGATTGTGCTTTCATATAATATAATAGATTATAATGGCCAGCATTCAAACATTAAAATTGTTCTGTTTCGAAATTCTTGTAATACCACTGATATTCTTGTTCATAATCATGTTATACCTCCTCAAATATCTAGCCAAAATAACTCATGACTTATTTTGTTTTTACTGTATGCATAAATCTACTATGTGATGAAATTAGTATTAGTAAAATGCTACCCATAAAGCTATGAATGAGTATTCATGTCAACTGGTTTTACTTGGTTAAGATTTAATTTTGGCTTATGGTGATGATTTCTTGACAAATTTTTTTTAAGCTTGTGATATTGAAGTTCCCTGAAATGTTGTTGCCAACTGACACTCATGATGCCGAGTTATACTCAACAAGTCTCCTTAATAAAATATAATTTGAAAATTATTGACTATCCTAGAAATTGTACAAAAAGTCTAGTTGAACTCAAGAAAAAATATGTTCAAAAAGTTATATTGCTTGACATCATTATTATACATTGCTGTACTATTACTAAAAGTAAATGAGAGGTATATATGATGTTCTCTTTGCTTTTATTTTACATTTTTTAAACTTACTTTTTTACTTTTAATGCATCCTTGGAAAACTTAAGAAAGCCATAACCTACCTTTACAAAACTAATTTTCTGCACATGCAACCTTGCAATCTTTACATATTAGGGAATTTAATTTATTTCTAATGTAGCTAAGTAAATTTTTGATGATGCTAGTGAGATAAATTGTAAGTTGTATTTACCATTTTACTTTGTTCCGTATCAATTACATAAGATGTTAATTTTTACAGCTTATAGAAAAAAAGAAAAAAAATCCATCTTAAAAATCATTTATATTATCCAGATCTTATTGCATTAATATGTAAAGTAATGTTGATATACTTTTCCACTTTGTAATAAATAATAATGTCTTGTTATTTTTTTCTTCTCGATATTACGAATTTAAGGTTTGATTATGTTAGTTATGCATATCGGTTTCTTTCTCATATAACACCGACATATTTTTGATTATGACCATTTACATCCACGTTGAAGGTTTATTATTATTACAAAGTTAAAAAAAAATTGAAACTTAAATTTATTAAATATTCGCTACAAAGAGAATACCCATTAATAAAGGGTACTATTGATACAAGGGTTTTTTAACTTTGTACAAAACATGTAGTGTATTTGTAAACATGATTTTTGAAATTTAGAATAAATAAATAAAGAATGGAAGCAACAAAAATAAACTGAACTTTTTGTATGTGATGGAAACTGTACTTGTAAAAGCAAGAAGACTTTGCTAGTCTAAAAGATAAATCCATAATTTTATTGTATGTGATGGAAACTGTACTTGTCACTAACTCATGTACATATCAAAATCGATGACTAAAATTAATTTAATTAATTGCTTATGGTTAATTTGCTTATGATATGGCAATAGATTAGTTTACCAACACCATTAATTTTATTGTATGAAAACAGTTTAGTTATTTAATTTATTTTTGAAAACGATGGCCTTCGTAGCTCCAACTATGATTGTGTCCAAGATGAAATCAAATTAACCATTGATTTATGATTTAATGCAAAAAAAAACATGTATTTTGATTCAAATTCGATCCTGACTTGTATAAATGGAATGAAAATAAAATCAGGGGAAGAACCAATTAATGAGGGGATAGTAAATTAGAAAAACACGGTCTCATTATGTTTAATATAACATTTAAGGGTGATATGTTAAATTCTTCATGTTGGATAATATTTGTAGTTTTAAATCAGCATCCTCCTTTGTCTCATACAAAACCAATGCCATTTGTTTAGGATTGATATCAAAATGAGTGATCGATCGTGGATGTATCGTAGACTTAAAGATGGATATATAAATATAGAGTTTGTCGATGGCGTCAAAAATTTTGTCGATTTTGCATTTCTTCAAGTAGAATATGGAGGAACGGTTAGATGTCCATGTTCTATGTGTAAAAATGAAAAATTTCAAATTAAAGAAGAAATCACTAAGCATTTGCTACAAAAAGGGTTTGTTCCACTTTATTCTACCTGGATTTTTCACGGGGAGGAAGAAGTTGAGGAGTCAACAATGTCTGAATCACAAAATAGCGATTTGAATGATGAGAACCCATATAGGGATATGGTCTTGGATGCAATGGGTGTTGATCATGTTAAATTTGGTGATACAAAATCACAAATTGATTGGAACAAATTTGCAAAGAATAGAAAGTAAATATTTTTATAATGGGAATGCATTGATTGCATTTGATGAGGTGGTAGAGAAATAAATGAAGGGATTAATTTCTTCCATCTATGCTAAAGAAATGGATTGATTTACTTCCTATGTTTGCACATTTGTTGTTATGGTAATTTGCCTCCATTATATTATTACCATATGTTGGTAATTTAATTGATGACTCACATAGATTTGCACTGGCTATATATTGAGGGGTAGACTTTAGTGTAAACCCATCCTGGCTTGGAGCCAGTGATCCCCAATGGTGTCTCTTCTTGTTAAACCTGAATGAGGTTTGGATATGTAAACTCTTATTTTGTAATCTCTTGTAATTCTCTCATGTGGAATAAAATCTCTCTCTGTTGGACTGGACGTACACTATCTCGAGGATAGTGGAACCAGTATAAATATTGTGTCTCTTTGTTTCTCTGTTATAGTTATTTACTATTTTGTTGATGTAATAGAATAATTGTTATCAGATTAGATTGGTGTTCATTTGGCAAATCTAGATCCTGCTTATTACGCTTCCGCATTTGTGCAATATTTGCATAACAGATTGGTATCAGAGCGAGGCAATTTGTTTTAAATTGTGCATCAATTATTTCTACAAAGGTTGGTAGATTCAGTGGTAATTATGCTATTACTATTTTGGAGAAAAGGAGACTTTGGTGGAGGAGATTATGTTGAGAGTGAAGAGCGTTCCAATCTGGGAACTTTGACGTGATATGGAGTTTACTGTGTTGAAGGGACTATTGGATTTGGGAAGTTTTGATCATGTTTCTGACAGGGGTCTTCATGTTGATGATGCTCGAAGGATCCAAGATGATCAGGAAAGGAGCTCAGATCAAGTGATAGACGGGTGTCAAGACAGAGATCATTGTGGTTTAGACAGGGGTCTTCACGTTGATAATGCTCGAGGGATCCGAGGTGATCGAGGAAGGAGCTCAGGTCAAGTGTTAGACGGGTGTCGATGTGTATTGCAAGCACTTTTAGACCGTTGGTTTATGCGTAGTGCAGCTCATGGTAGTAGATGCATCTTTTGCAAGCGGTGGGTGAAGCTTGTAATGGTTTTGATTAAGTGGCAGGAGAGAGATTTTTTGAAACACCCCACCTTCGTTAGGGTCACTCACAAAGGGAATGCCCTAATTTTGGTGGAGGTTTATAAGTATAAGTCACAGATACACAAGACAGATATAAATACACATTTTTTTTTAAACAACGGAAACAACAGCAACTTTTATTTCATCAAAATACGTGTTATACAAACCATACCATAGTTGTCTTACAATACTTCCAAAAACATTACATTTCCATAACTGTCTTGATTATCAAAGAAGCATAAAACATAAAATAAAGCAGCAAAATCCCCATAATGATATCCAAAACCATGATCCAAGCAAAAGAGATCCAAACCGTACATCGATTGTCTTCAAGCTTGCAAAAGAGTCTGACTAAGCTGAGTTGTTTCCTCCCTGTTAACCTGGAGGGGAGGGGGAAACGAAAGAAAAGAAGACGAAAAGAAAAACGGGGTCAGACATAAAGCCTGAGTAAATCTAGTGACTTTTCAGTATGTGAAAATAACTAAGGGAGTGTAGTCTAGAATTGAACATACTATCGAACCTACACTATATCTCTGCATTTGCTAGAATTATTCTAACCGGCACCCCATGCTGAGGGTGAAGTGATCCTTTTTGTTTTCTAAAGATCGGCTCCTACTCGTACGTGTGTCTTACGGCTACCCCAAAAAGTGTAGATACCTATGCTAGTCCCACCATGGGGTGTATCAAGACCCATGGTGGCGGCCCCGACACAATTACTAGAAGGCATAGGATATACTACTGGTGCCCCCAGTGCCCTGCTTGTCTGCTCCGAAGTGCGTGCACGACCGCACACCGTTAGACCGACACTGTGCACCTAACATTGCCGTTATTTGACCGCTTACAATCAGCCCAGTAATCGTGCCCCACCCTGCATAGTTTCAGGGTACCGTTGATACCTAAATTGGGTTACTGCTGAAACGGGTCCCTACGTTACCAGGGTTTTCTAGTCAGACATGTTAAGTGGTTAAGTGTATGTATATACCTAACCACCACCCATCAATATTTGTTAACATGTTGAATCTTGGTTAAGTGTTTTCAGTTGACTTAACCCAACTACCTGTCCTTAGCCTCTTGGAGCACCGGCCACTCACATTAGACAGATATCACTACGGTTACTGGATGTGCCGGTTGGTTCCGGGCAGGTTTACACCGTAGTTCAGTCTAACCTCGGGTCTTTATTGGGCTCAATGTTTAACCACCCACATTGGATAGGTATTGTTGTGAGTACTGGACAGCCGGGCGGGTCCGGGCAGGTTTATGTCACAGCTCAATCCAACCTCGGGTCAAACATGTCGTCTTTTCTAGATTTAAATATTTTATTATTTATGCAAACGTCATGTCGTCTTTTAATTTGGGTATAACAATTTATACCGCTAAAATGTCACAGTCGTTGGCACGCGCCAAACATGCCAACATATTTATTATATCATGTTTTACACCCAACGCTATTACCCCCGTTTGTACGTACTAATGTTGGGCTCGACACAATTCAGCCCAACTTGATAAACGTGAGAAAAGGGGAAATCCAGAACATATAATATTTCTATGATACATAGAAGGTGTAGCACATGAACTTGCAAATTGGCGTTAACATAAACATTGGATCATGTGAACTTGCATTCAAAATTGGTATATAACTAAATAGGTGTCACATAGGATGGCATATGTAGATTTATACAAACTTGGGTTTTAACATATTAACTTGGCATAATGTCGAACACAAAACTAGCATGTTGTAAATTAACCCAAAAATGTCCAAATCTAATATTTCCACATGAACTTGCATAGTTTATGTAACCCAAACTGCATTTAACATAGTTCTAATCATACTTGTAATGGATCTAAGATGTATACATAAGTTTTGAGTCATGTAGGCATAAAAGATCTCAGATTTAGGATATGTTTACATAAGTATATGGCCCATGATATCAACATAAACATAAAGGGGATATTAACATAAACATAAGAGGGATCTAATCATAGATTTTGCCACAAATTTGCATTTGCAATTACTTTCATATACAATCGTATAATAAACTTGCATCGACCCATTTATGCCACTAATCAATACACATAATCACGATAGAAACATCACAATACACAAGATCTACATCATTATACAACAACAATACAATTCGATTCTCAATTACATCGTATCACATCATAATTTTATTCAGATTCTGAAAGACCACTATACTTACAACGTGTGACGAGATCTTGTTTTCCGATTTCTATTTTCTAAATTTGGAGGTGCTCTCTTTTGGGTAGTAATTTGTTGATTGATTTGATTAGACTTTAATTTGCTTCTTAGTTTGATTCTTGGCGGCTACGATCAACTCCTTCCTGGCAGCATGACGACTCCTCTCTTATTTTCTTATGTGAATTAATTGAGTCTTAGGGTGTATTTATAGAGTTTTCAAGTTAATTTGAGCCGTCAGATGCAAACAGGGAGGGAAATCAGACCGTACAGCACACCAGAAGTCGAACCAGGGTCAGACCCACCTGGTCAGGCCGACCGGGCAAGTCGACCTGCAGGTCGACACCCAAGTCGACTGCGCAGTCGACTTGGGGGGCCAGGTCAACTGCCCAGTCAACACTAGTGTCGACCTGGTCACTGGGCGGGAATTTTCCCGTCCAGCCCAGTTTGAACTCAAATTCGAATTTTAAAACCTGTTCTGAGCTGTTTTTGAATTTCAAATTTATTCTGAAACTTCCGGAGATCATAACTCCTTCATACGGAGTCCATTTCACGCAAACTCGGACTCTATCTCAACCAGAATTCCGAGACGAACGGAATGGCGTAAGCCGCTTCCCTTAATTATTTCATTAGAATTAATTATACTTTTAATTTATGAATTTCACTGTTATAGAATATATGGGGTGTTACATTCTCCCCCACTTAAAAGTATTTCGTCCCCGAAATCTTCAAGCTATGAATAACGTATATCCTTACCATCCAATCGTCCATCTACTCAACCAACAAACATAGGTGTCCGTTATCCTTAAAGACTTCTAATGTTTTATGATCATATGCATTGTGTGTATGAATGTCCCTATCTAATGTAGAAATCAGGCGGTCGACTGATTCAGTTGACCCCCTAAATGCGAATCATGTAAGTGTCATGAATCCATTATGTATGCAAATTTTTCCTACTCATAATTCTACATGAGTGCACAACAATTCATACAAATGCGATAACCAAATGATAACATATAAAATTTCAACCATATGTGAACGAGAATACATATATGCATATGCAGTATGAAGTGATTGAGCCGATCTAAATCCTAGGGTGTGTGTGTATATGCATCCACGAGCAACCACTAGCAATCACTTGCAACCACTTGCAGCCATAATCCATAACATGTTTTCAAATACATGTTTGCATCCATTTGTTTTCTACCTAAGGAGTTAAGGAGAAAGGGCCGAGGAAATATGCCTAAAAGATAGATAAAACATAACTTAAGGAAAAAGAGAGATCAAAAGATGTACCCTCAAAAAGAAAAGGGTAGGCTGCGCGTATTCTAGCCTCAGTTTTCCAAGTCGCGTCTTCCTCGGCGTCGCTCCACTGAACTTTGACGAGCTTGACTTCGCGGTTGCGTAGCTTTTTCACTTCAGTTCCTAAGATGCGTGTTGGAACTCTTCTCACAGTTGCTTCACGTTCCACTTCGGCTTCTTCTAGAATGCTAGGCTCTACTATTTCAGCAGACTCGTGTAAACACTTCCGGAGGTGAGAAACATGAAAGACGTTGTGAACTCCGACCAGTTTTTCGGGTAGCTCTAATCTATAGGCCATCTTCCCAACCTTCTCGATGATAGGAAATAGTCCTACAAATCTCGGTGCTAGCTTTCCAGTGGATCCAAAACGAACAACGTTCCTTAGAGGAGATACCTTAAGAAAAACTCTGTCCCCAACCTCAAACTCAAGGTCGGTTCTTCTCTTGTCGGCGTAGGATTTCTGTCTATCTTGGGCCGTCTTCATCCTTCTTCGTATCAAGTCCACTTTTTCTGAAGTTTCTCTGATCATGTCTGGACCAAGAATAACCTTATCTGTAGACTTCCACCAACAAGTTGGTGACTTGCACGGTCTTCCATATAATGCTTCGAAGGGTGCCATGCCTATGGTAGCTTGGAAGCTATTGTTGTAAGCAAACTCCACTAAGGGAAGGTGATCCTCCCATATCCCTCCAAAGTCAAGAACACAAAGTCTCAAAAGATCCTCTAAAACTCTATTCACCCTTTTCGTCTGGCCATCGGTCTGACGGTGATAGGCCGTGCTTAAACATAACTGAGTGCCTACAGCTTCTTGCAAACTTCGCCAAAACTCGCTTGTGAAGATAGGGTCTCGGTCACTAACAATGCTGTAGGGTATCCCATGGAGTCGAACTATCTCCTTGATGTAAAAAGACGCTAGGGATGAGGCGGTCCTTCTATTCTTGACAGGTAAAAAGTGGGCGCTCTTTATAAGCCTATCCACTATTACCCAAATGCTAGTATTGCCCCTTCTCGACCTAGGCAGCCCATCAACGAAGTCCATTGAAATGCTATCCCACTTCCACAGTGGGACCTCTAGGGGATGAAGCAGTCCTCCAGGCTTTTTCTGTTCCGCTTTAACTTGTTGGCATACCATACACTTAGAAACGAAATCTGCCATGTCCTTCTTCATGCCGTTCCAAAAGAAAACTCTTTTCATGTCCTTGTACATTTTGTCTCCGCCTGGGTGTATTGTCATCTTGGAACGATGTGCTTCCTCGAGAACCTTCTTTATCAACTCCCTTGCTTGTGGAACGCATAGTCTTCCGTCGCGTCTCGACCAGCCTTTATCATCGATAGAGTATCTACTGAGGTGACTAGAAGTCTCACCCCTAATTAGCTTATCAACCACTTCAACTAGCTGAGGGTCCTCACGTTGTGCCGTCCCTATTGTGTCCAAAAGAGTAGGGCGCACCTCAAGAGATGCTAACAAACCCGGTATGAAATCAGAGGAGGGCCTAAAGTTAAAATTGGCTATATACTCTAGTCTTTGCCTTTCTACAAAGAGTGGGCTTAGGGTCAGTTTCTTTCTACTCAAGGCGTCTGCCACCACATTGCCCTTGCCCGGAGTATAAGAAATCTCGAAGTCATACGAGGCAAGAAACTCCATCCATCTCTGTTGCCTCAAGTTAAGATCTTTCTGCGAGAAAAGATATTTCTACGATTTATGGTCAGTGTAAAGTTCGAACTTCTCACCTAGGAGATAATGGCGCCAAGACTTAAGTGCAAAGACGATGGCGGCTAACTCAAGATCGTGGGTCGGGTAGTTCTTTTCATGAACTTTCAATTGCCTTCCACCATAAGCTACTACCCTACCTTCTTGCATCAAGACAACGCCTAGCCCTGTCCCATATGCATCTGTATAAACTGTGAACATCTTGCTTCCGTCTGGCAGAGTCAGGACTGGGGCTGTTGTAAGAGCCCTTTTTAGGCGATGGAAAGCGAACTCGCAATCCAAGTCCCAATTGAACACTGGATTCTTATTTGTCAGCCTTGTGAGTGGAGCTGAGATTTTTGCAAAATCCCTTATGAACTTCCGGTAGAAACCTGCTAGTCCTAGAAAACTTCGGACCTCAGTTGTATTCTTTGGTGCCTTCCAGTCCTGCACCGTAACTACCTTCGCGGGGTCTACGGCCAGCCCTTCTTTAGATACTACATGCCCAAGAAACCTTACTTCTTCTCTCCAAAAGTGGCATTTTGAAAATTTTGCCTTTAGCTGATGTGCTCAGAGAGTATCCATAATTTCCTTCAGATGTTGAGCATGCTCCTCGTCACTCTTTGAAAAGATCAAGATATCGTCTACGAAGACAACCACAAACTTATTGAGGAATTCTCTGAACACTCTGCTCATTAGGTCCACGAAATAAGCGGGTGCATTTGTCAGGCCGAAAGGCATGACAAGCCACTCAAAGAAACCGTCTGGGGTTCTGAACGCCGTTTTATCAATACTATCTTCAGCCACTCTTAGATGATGAAACCCAGTTGCTAGATCAAGTTGGGAGAAAACCGACGCGCCTACAAGCTGATCAAACAAATCATCGATTCGGGGAAGAGGGTGCCTATTTTTCTTGGTTAACTTGTTTAACTCCCTATAGTCAACACAAAGGCGAAGAGAACCGTCTGCTTTGGTTGCGAACACCACTGAAGCACCCTATTCTGAAATGCTCCTTCTAATGAACCCCTTCTCTAGAAGTTCTTTAACTTGCTTACTAAGCTCATTTCTCTCCTTTGGAGCCATATGTCTGACAGGTAAAGCTACGGGCTTTGCGTTATCGCCAAGATAGATTCGAAAGTCTATTTCCCGCTTCGGAGGTAAGCCTTTCACCTCCTCGAAGACATCCGGATATTCCCGGACTACTCTAACGGATTGCAAACTATCAACAGAAGCATCAAGCGACTCTAGATAACTAAGCATAACAGCATCCAAAGGATTACAGGAAATTTCTAGAGTGTTACCAAGCCGAGTCAAGAGTCTAACTACTCTTTTCTCGCAATTAAGAATGGCACCGTTACTGGATAACCAGTCCATGCCTAAGATCAAACCATATCCCGAGAAGCCTAGAACAAAGGCATTACAACTAAACTCAACACTGAGAATAGAGATTTTCAAACCCAAACAAACCATTGACATGTAAGCGGAGCCCCCAATTGGATTTGAAACTACCAAGGGAACCTCAACCATACTAGTGTCTAAATGCAGAGATTCTACTAACGCAAATGAAATAAAGGAGTGTGATGCACCAGAGTCAAAAAGTGTGCGAACTGGATGATCATAAAGATAGACCACACTTTCTACAGAAATATTACTACCTCGCTCCTGTGGAGGTGCTGTCAGAACATGAACTTGACCTCCTGAAGTAGATCCAACTTTCTGTCCCTGTCCTTTCTTCTTTGGGCAGTCCTTAGCTTGGTGCCCAGTCTCCCCGCAATGGAAGCAACCACCCATCTTTGCCTTCTTCTTCCGGCAGTCTTTCTCTATATGCCCAACTATGCCACAAAAATGGCACTTTCTCTTTTCACGGGACTTCTTGTTCTTTCCTCCTTTCTTAAAGTCTGTCTTCTTAGCCTGTAAACCTTCTTTCTTTTCCTCAGCCTTAGTCTCCTTCTTGCCATTATCTTCCTCATGTAGCAACGCCATGTCCACCAAGCTTTCATAAGTCGCTCCCGTGGGCACATGGGTCATGGCAAGGCTGTGTATAGGCTCATTCAGACCTTTGACGAAGCGAAGCGTCTTCTTGTGTTGGGAATTTACTAAGTCCAGCCCAAATTTGGCCAGCTGATTGAACTGATTAACGTACTCCCTGACCGTCATGCTTCCCTGTTTAAGATTTAAGAACTTCTCTATTTGCAGGCTCCTTTCAGCTTGGGAGAGGAATTTAAACTCAAACCTTGTCCTAAAATCATCCCAAGTTTCTACTGCCCTTTGAGCATTAGTGATCTCCCACCAATAGGAAGCTTCATCTTTGAGCAACCACACTGTTAGCTGTATCTTTTGCCTATCATCAACTCCGAAGATGTCAAACAGATCCTCGGTCTCCTTTAGCCAATTTCTTGCTCCTACAAAGGGTTCAGTTCCATGGAAGTCTTTTCCACCCATAGACTTGAAGTCCCTACATGTTTTGGCAAAAGCATTTCCAAGGAGAGGAGCAGGACGAGGAGGAACTGGTGCTACTGGGGGAGGAAGGATATGTGCCGGGCCCGCGCCATTTGCGGCCCTAGCTTCTAAGAACCTCCTAAAACAACCGGGTATCGGTACTCCTTCAGGAATGTTAAGGTCTCCAGACATGCTGAAACAGAAAGGAAAGATTCAAAACGAAGGATAGAGGGAGATAGTACACATGGCTTTGGGGGATCATGCCTTTTAAAATATAACACTTTTTCTAAAAAAAATGGTTCTTTAAACTTTCTTTTGAAAATAATATCAAAAACTTTATCTTATTTGGTAAACCTATGCTCTGATACCAAGTGAAACACCCCACCTCCGTTAGGGTCACTCACAAAGGGAATGCCCTAATTTTGGTGGAGGTTTATAAGTATAAGTCACAGATACACAAGACAGATATAAATACACATTTTTTTTAAACAGCGGAAACAACAACTTTTATTTCATCAAAATACGTGCCATACAAACCATACCATAATTGTCTTACGATACTTCCAAAAACATTACATTTCCATAACTGTCTTGATTATCAAAGAAGCATAAAACATAAAATAAAGCAGCAAAATCCCCATAATGATATCCAAAACCATGATCCAAGCAAAAGAGATCCAAACCGTACATCCATTGTCTTCAAGCTTGCAAAAGAGTCTGACTAAGCTGAGTTGTTTCCTCCCTGTTGACCGGGGGGGTGGGGGGGGGGGGAAACGAAAGAAAAGAGGATGAAAAGAAAAACGGGGTCAGACATAAAGCCTGAGTAAATCTAGTGACTTTTCAGTATGTGAAAAAAAAGGATATGATAGACATAAATTGAAAACATGATAGTATCATAACTAAGGGAGTGTAGTCTAGAATCGAACATACTATCGAAATCACACTATATCTCTGCATTTGCTAGAATTATTCTAACCGGCACCCCATACTGAGGGTGAAGTGATCCTTTTTGTTTTCTAAAGATCGGCTCCTACTCGTACGTGTGTCTTACGGCTACCCCAAGAAGTGTAGATACCTATGCTGGTCCCACCATGGGGTGTATCAAGACCCATGGTGGCGGCCCCGACACAATTACTAGAAGGCATAGGATATACTACTGGTGCCCCCAGTGCCCTTCTTGTCTGCTCCGAACTGCGTGCACGACCGCACACCGTTAGACCTACACCGTGCACCTAACATTGCCGTTATTTGACCGCTTACAATCAGCCCAGTAATCGTGTCCCACCCTGCCTAGTTTCAGGGTACCGTTGATACCTAAATTGGGTTACTGCTGAAATGGGTCCCTACGTTACCAGGGTTTTCTAGTCAAACATGTTAAGTGGTTAAGTGTATGTATATACCTAACCCCCACCCATCAATATTTGTTAACATGTTGAATCTAGGTTAAGTGTTTTCAGTTGACTTAACCCTACTACCTGTCCTTAGCCTCTTAGAGCACCGACCACTCACATTAGACAGATATCACTACGGTTACTAGATGTGCCGGTTGGTTCCGGGCAGGTTTACACCGTAGTTCAGTCTAACCTCGGGTCTTTATTGGGCTCAATGTTTAACCACCCACATTGGATAGGTATTGTTGTGACTACTGGACAGCCGGGCGGGTACGGGCAGGTTTATGTCACAACTCAATCCAACCTCGGGTCAAACATGTCGTCTTTTCTAGATTTACATATTTTATTATTTATGCAAACGTCATGTCGTCTTTTAATTTGGGTATAACAATTTATACCGCTAAAATGTCACAGTCGTTGGCACGCGCCAAACATGCCAACATATTTATTATATCATGTTTTACACCCAACGCTATTACCCCCGTTTGTACGTACTAATGTTGGGCTCGACACAATTCAGCCCAACTTGATAAACGTGAGAAAAGGGGAAATCCAGAACATATAATATTTCTATGATACATAGAAGGTGTAGCGCATGAACTTGCAAATTGGCGTTAACATAAACATTGGATCATGTGAACTTGTATTCAAAATTGGTATACAACTAAATGGGTGTCACATAGGATGACATATGTAGATTTATACAAACTTGGGTTTTAACATATTAACTTGGCATAATGTCGAACACAAAACTAGCATGTTGTAAATTAACCCAAAAATGTCCAAATCTAATATATAGTCTATTTCCACATGAACTTGCATAGCTTATGTAACCCAAACTGCATTTAACATAGTTCTAATCATACTTGTAATGGATCTAAGATGTATACATAAGTTTTGAGTCATGTAGGCATAAAAGATCTCAGATCTAGGATATGTTTACATAAGTATATGGCCCATGATATCAACATAAACATAAAAGGGATATTAACATAAACATAAGAGGGATTTAATCATAGATTTTGCCTCAAACTTGTTATTGCAATTACTTTCATATACAATCGTATAATAAACTTGCATCGACCCATTTGTGCCACTAATCAATACACATAATCACGATAGAAACATCACAATACACAAGATCTACATCATTATACAACAACAATACACTTCGATTCTCAATTACATCGTATCACATCATAATTTTATTCAGATTCTGAAAGACCACTATACTTACAATGTGTGACGAGATCTTGTTTTCTGATTTCTATTTTCTGAATTTGGAGGTGCTCTCCTTTGGGTAGCAATTTGTTGATTGATTTGATTAGACTTTAATTTGCTTCTTAGTTTGATTCTTGGCGTCTACGATCAACTCCTTCCTGATAGCATGACGACTCCTCTCTTATTTTCTTATGTGAATTAGTTGAGTCTTAGGGTGTATTTATAGAGTTTTCAAGTTAATTTGAGCCGTCAGATGCAAACAGGGAGGGAAATCAGACCGTACAGCACACCAGAAGTCGAACCAGGGTCAGACCCACCTGGTCAGGCCGACCGGGCAAGTCGACCTGCAGGTCGACACCCAAGTCGACTGCGCAGTCGACTTGGGGGGGCCAGGTCGACTGCCCAGTCGACACTAGTGTCGACCTTCTCACTGGGCGGGAATTTTCTCGCCCAGCCCAGTTTGAACTCGAATTCAATTTTAAAACCTGTTCTGAGCTGTTTTTGAATTTCAAATTTATTCTGAAACTTCCGGAGATCATAACTCCTTCATACAGAGTCTGTTTCACGCAAACTCGGACTCTATCTCAACCAGAATTCCGAGATGAACGCAATGGCGTAAGCCGCTTCCCTTAATTCTTTCATTAGAATTAATTATACTTTTAATTTATGAATTTCACTGTTATAGAATATATGGGGTGTTACATTTTTTGTGTGTACAGAGATTTGTATTTTGGCTCTGTATTTGAATTGGTGGTTTTGAGATTACTTTGGTGTCAGCCTTCTTTGTTATTTTGGATATTTGCAACATTTTGTTGGCGGGCGGGGACGTAGTCTGAGCTCGTTAACAATTGTGTGATGGGGGGTGGCTTTGCTGGAACCCATTTGGTAAATATTCATTTTTTTTGGTGTATCTCGTTGTGAGATTTTGATTTAAGGTGGAGTTATGTTGAAGAGTTTTATGTTGTGAAGAGAATTTGATTGGAGAAGGGGTGTTGTAGATATGTGATTTTGCATCAAGGTGGAGTGTTAAATTTGGTGATACGAAATCACAAATTGATTGGAACAAATTTGCAAAGAATGGAAAGTAAATATTTTTATAATGGGAATGCATTGATTGCATTTGATGAGGTGGTAGAGAAATAAATGAAGGGATTAATTTATTCCATCTATGCTAAAGAAATGGATTGATTTACTTCCTATGTTTGCACACTTGTTGTTATGGTAATTTGCCTCCATTATATTATTACCATATGTTGGTAATTTAATTGATGACTCACATAGATTTGCACTGGCTATATATTGAGGGGGTAGACTTTAGTGTATACCCATCCTGGCTTGGAGCCAGTGATCCCCAATGGTGTCTCTTCTTGTTAAACCTGAATGAGGTTTGGATATGTAAACTCTTATTTTGTAATCTCTTGTAATTCTCTCATGTGGAATAAAATCTCTCTCTGTTGGACTGGACGTACACTATCTCAAGGATAGTGGAATCAGTATAAATATTGTGTCTCTTTGTTTCTCTGTTATAGTTATTTACTATTTTGTTGATGTAATAGAATAATTGTTATCAGATTAGATTGGTGTTCATTTGGCAAATCTAGATCCTGCTTATTACGCTTCCGCATTTGTGCAATATTTGCATAACAGATTGGTATCAGAGCGAGGCAATTTGTTTTAAATTGTGCATCAATTATTTCTACAAAGGTTGGTAGATTCAGTGGTAATTATGCTATTACTATTTTGGAGAAAAGGAGACTTTGGTGGAGGAGATTATGTTGAGAGTGAAGAGCGTTCCAATCTGGGAACTTTGACGTGATATGGAGTTTACTGTGTTGAAGGGACTATTGGATTTGGGATGTTTTGATCATGTTTCTGACAGGGGTCATGATTGTCATGTGTTCATGCAAAGACTTCTTCCCATTGCATTTCGTTTGTTTTTACCAAAAAATATATGGGAAACTTTAATTGAACTTAGTAATTTCTTCTGTGATCTTTGTGCAAAAAATTTTAGTGTTGAAAATATGAATTCACTAGAAAAGAACATTGTTGAAATAATTTGTAAACTTAAAAAAATATTTCCTCCTTTTTTCGATCCTATGGAGCATTTGTCAATTCATCTTCCTTATGAAGCCAAAGTAGGCGGTCCTATTCAGTATCGATGGATGTACCCTTTTGAAAGGTATGTTCAATTAATATTTTTATTTTGTATCGATCAATTTTCAACCATTTATAAATTATGTAGGTACTTGTTTTATTTAAAAAAGAAAGTGGGTAATAAGGCACATGTAGAAGGTTCGATAGCTGAAGCATACCTTATTGATGAGATTTCAAATTTTACATCATGTTATTTTGGTCCAAACGATGAAACAATATGGAATCAACCACTAGAAATGATGATGGCGGAGAAGTTGCACCTGATGAACGATTATCAATTTTTCGACACCCGGGTAGAGTATTATCAAACGCGTTCACTAAAAGGAAGCTCGCCGCAAAAGAACACCTTGCTGTACATAAATATGTGTTATTCAATTGCCTTGAATTCAAGGACTTAATGATGTAAGCAGTGCTAATTTTTTTTATAGCTAAATGTATAGTTGCATAATTATGTTAACAAAATTATTTCTTACATATAGCAAGTGCAAAGAAGAACTACGAGGACAACATCCCCATAAAGATGAAAATTTCAATGATATGTTGTTGGAAACATTATTTTCGGATTGGTTAAAATCAAATGTAAGTTTATTGTCTAGATGGAAAAATAAATTATGTTGTATAGTTTCTAACTTTTAATTGCAAATGTTAAGAATAATTTTTTACTTTTGTTTGATAGGTTCCATTTCACTCTGATGGTATTCAACATCAATTTTATTTGCTTGCACAAGGGCCGAATTTTGTAGTCGAGCGTTACAATGGGTTTTTCGTAAATGGTTATAAATTTCATACAATGCACTTTGGAAAGAACAAAAAAAACAATGAATAGTGGTGTATATGTGAAAGGAAGTTGTTACGATGATTTGGAAAGTGATTATTATGGGATGATTAAAGAAGTTATTAAGCTGACATATCTTGGAGACAAAAATGAAATATTTTTATTCAATTGTGACTGGTTTGACACTATAACAAGAGATGGAATAAGAGTGCACTATACAAATGGATTGATTGAACTAAAGAAAAATTCCAGACTTCGAACAGATGATGATTTTGTGTTTGCTCAACAATGTCAGCAAGTTTATTTCACTTGTCAGCCTGATACATCAAGTGAATGGTTAATAGTTATTAAAACTGCCGCGAGAAGTCGTTTTGCACTTAATGCACCCAACTTAGAGGAGGATGTAGATGTGGATCAAGTAGATGAGATGTGTCAACAATCTACCGTTCACCTTGACGACAGTCTTGATCAACCAATAACATTTGACCATTATGTCGATGTTGATAACGAAGAACTAGAGCTAGCAATGGAAAATAATAATGAAAACGATGAATCAGAAGAAGACATAGAAGTTGATGATGACGACGACGAATTTGGAGAGAGTGATGTTGATGTGGTAGAAAGCGATGTAGAAGTTGCTACTGAAGATGACTATTCTCTTTATTAGTTCAAGAATAATATTGGATTATGTCATGAGTACTATTTTGTATTTTGTTCGAATCTAATAAAAAACATGTCAAACTTTGCAACTTTGTTTTTTAATGCAATAATAATTTATGCATTTATTTTATCGTAACATTTGAGTTCACATTATATATGGTCATGTGCCTCACTAGAGCAACCTTACTGGGTATGCATTCATTTTTCACAGTTTGTGCATATTTATGTATTACAATGGAATGCACAATACAAAGTATCACTTCCATAGTAATTTGTGATCAAGTTTCCTTAGCTCTTCAATATAGTATGCAATTGAGGATTTTTTTATCCATACATTAAATTATAACTATTTGACTGTTTTCTAATTTCATTTTTCTCAAGTGGTTTTGAAGCTCACTGAAGAAATAGGAAAGTATTGGACATCAATAGAAAGGGGTTCACTTTCTAGATTAACTACAGGTAAATATCTTTATTTTATTCAATTAATTATCGTATATGACATGCTTGCACAAAATATTTAGATAGCATACTAAAATTTTGTTGACCATTTTTCTAATTTTATGATAATACCATGCTTTTGATAATTTTTCAAATAATTAAATTTATGTGTAGTTACGATATAATGACTGGTTTAGCTTTTCGAAGTCTTATAAGAAGGATGACAAATACACGTTCAGCACAATCCGAACATGTAGATACCATGCCAAGCCAGTTTATTTTAAACACAAGCACAAATGCAATAACTGACATATGTGAGGAGAGACTAGAAGTTGTAGATGAAAGAGGTGAAGAGGGACTTGAAGTACAACAAGAGATGAGAGACGGTCCACTAGGAATTGAAGCGGATAGTGCGGAAGAAGGAGAGGAAGATGATCCAAAAGCGTATATTCCGGTTGAAGGATATGACACTCCAATCGATCCTGTTACACAAAAGAGACCACTTGAGTGGACAGGAAATCAGTAAGAATTTATGACACTTCTTTGGTATATTTTATCCTATGAATATTCTATGAGGTATTTCAATATGTTGTTTAGATTTAAAAACAAATCCGCCTCTCATCTTATTGGAAAAAATTGGAACCGTCGGTTTACGGAGCCATGGTATAGGTTTTCTAAAGTGCCTCATGAAAAAAGATCAATACTGTTTAATGAGTTTAAGGTAAGTTTATGTTCTTTTTAATTTGAATTACTGTTTTTTCTAGTGAAATTTATTTACAATATATTTCAATGTGTAGCGGGCTTACACATATGATGTTGTTTACGAGCAAAGAATTTATGAGATTTGGACCAAAGCAGCTTCCTCTATCCTAAAAAAGAAATTGTATCGTGCACGAAGAAAGGCAAAAGAATTAAGACAAACTGATAGGATGATTAACTGTTGAAATATGCCACCAAGTTGGATTCAAGAAAATATTTGGAATCAAATGATTGATATAGAATGGCATAAGAGTACGTATGATGATAAAGGAAACAAGATGAGAAATAATTGTTTGACACCTAAAGAAGGGACTCACACGCGTCATACTGCTGGTTCGGTGTCTATTGTGTCACATGATGCACAAGTGGTAAGCCAATATCATTTTTCATGCTGATTACGTAAGAATAACGACATATGCTTCGTCAATTTTATTTTAAAATATCATAAGAATAATGAAATATATAAATAACTGAAAATTACTTGCTATTCCCTCTTTTTATTAGTGCAAAAAATACTGGTTGACTTCCTTTTGGCTTTCATCATTTGATCTTCATTTGAACTTAAATTACTTGTACAACAGGTTCGAGTTTTATGGACTTAACTTTGAGACAGTTTTGCATGTTTACTTGTATTAAATATTTACTCATGCTTACTGTTTATACTAATTGATTTTAATATCCAATTTTGAAGGAACTTCAGACAGGCCATCCCGTACCATTTGCTGATAGTTTCTGTTATTGGCATACCAAAAGAGAGAAAGGAAAAGGCAAGGCAAAAGAATCGTTGATGCCAAGCAGCTCGTTTGTTGACAACAAATCAAAAAAAGTTTATGTAAGTTTATCAGTTGGTCCACTAGTTTTCTTAACAAATGAGGCGTTTGTATTCTTGTTGTTATATTCATCATTTTATAATAATAAAATATAAGATCAGAAAATTTAGGCACATTTTAAATCGTAGTCATGATAGCCCCCCCCCCATCCCAAAAAAAAGAAGCTTTTCCCCCCCTTTTCCAATCAGTTTAATCTTTTCTCCATATATGTACAAGGCTTCTTCTCTTCAAAATTTTGTTTTACATGTGCATATTCAGCATTTTACTTTCTGCGTTTATATGTCCAAGGATTAATTCCTTTATACTATATAAGTTTAATGGATTCATGAACCACAATAATTTTGGTTTTGTATAGACTTTAAAAAACATGTTTATTTTGAAAAATCACGATTATGATTTTGTAAAATCACATTGGTGCCTGTTTTTGTCATTATTTTAAGAATCCATGAACTTGTGTCTATTTGGGAGTTTAGAGTCCCTGTTAATAAAAACTGAAAAATTATCTCCACCTGTTGTTCATCTTGAAATTTATTTATCTTTTTTTTTTAATTTTGGAATTAATTCTCTGTTCTCTCCATTAGATCATACATTTTGAACCGATGTGGGTTCAAGGGATAAGCTATCAACTGAGCACCATTTTGCCATGCCCCTTTTTTAACCGTTTCCTGCATATCAATAAACATTATTTAATTATATACACCCCCTTAGCCAGTTAGTCAATGTACTTGTTTTGGCTGCAGGTATGTTGTGTGCGGTGATGCTTTATGGTTACAACTCACAAGTAGTGTTGCCGACCTCATTTATTTTCTGAATAATAAAAACACTTTAGTTTTACTAGAACACTTCATTATGGCCTTGTAATTACCACATTAAATTTATTTAATTATTTAGGTTTCACCTATTATGGAGATCCTAGCTTTATTCTTCTGCCATGGGCTTAAACTAAGTTGCACCAAAATAAGGCATGTTAATCTGCAGTTGCTTCCTTCCAGCGTATGTTATATCTTTGTTAATAGTTGGTGGTTTGAAAACGTAATTTTTTGGTCCGATCGTGAACTATCCAAAATACTCATATATATATATATATATAGCTTTTAAATATAAAATTGTTATTTCATATGATCTCTGCAACAAAATAGGAGATAAAAATCTTCCTACAAATACTTAAGACGTGTTCAAACCTAGATATGATTTCAATTATTTGGTGTAGAATTGTTCAAATCTAAGATTTTTTAGATAAATCAATCAATATCTTTAATAATAATTGCAAATTTTTAGTGTTTCACTGTTTGCTATCATCTTGAACTACTGTGAATATCATTTTATCACAAAAAAGTATGGTCTATTAAAGAAACTTTCTTTACAAAAGGTAGGTAATGTATTTCTTCATTGCATGTATACATACAGTGAGAACATCGAAAAATGCATTTTTGAACCAAAATGTCTATAGCAAAAGAGAATAATATATGGTGCGTAATCTCTAACAATTCCAGCGCATGTCGCGCTCTATGCAACCTATGAATTGATTAATGATAAGAGAATATTTTAACTTAAATAGCCAGTATAGATGAACTCCATAAAAAGTTCACATGAAGGTCTGGAAACTCACATCTGTTAGATGATTTACAGAAAAGAAAGAAGACATCAAACTGATCGCAAACCGATATAAAATTAAAGAATTGTATTATGTAGAAAAAGCTTACCTACTAATGCTCTGTATCTTAATGAGCGGAGGAGGTAAAACATAACTGAACGCGAGTTGAAGTATGGTCTTTGTGGGGAGCATACGTTGATTCGTGACCTTAGAATCCTAATTTTGTGTAATCAAATCACGATTAAATACTACATATCGTTTTTTTTATGAAATGGTTTATTTAATTAAAAAGAAAATGCTTGGTTTTCGCGTTTCAAATGGTTAAACCTTCGAAATCTTAAACCATGAGCAATCAAAAATTGATTATCGGAAACTATGGACTGGCATATGTGACATGTCATTATTGATGCATCATGCAGTAACTTCCCATAGTAGGATGAGGTACCTTTGTTCAATCTCGCCAACTCTCTACCATGATCAAGTGAAATACTGTAGTTAGCTGATAGATTAATACAGTACAAGCATTAAGGCGCGTGCTTTACGCATAATGATGAGACGATTTTCGCATAACAATGGCAAAACGCTACATTCATGAATTATATTTCGAAAAATTGTATATATTTAATATGTTCAAAAAAAAAATGATATGAACAAATATTGAACTATATTTTTAAGTTCAATTAATGTGAGGTTGGTTAATTTTTTTTATTTTTAACTTGAACATCTATTTTGTTTTAGTTTGAACTTTTGTTTTTCATATTAATAAATAGGTTAAAAAGCCATTTGGTAAATCATATTTTAAATTATATTAAATTAGTTAATTTAAGTATATTTTGAGTTTGCAAAGAGGTTTGCCTGCAGGTCAAGGGACAAGCTATCATTTTACACGTCCTTTGCATCCCGGGTCAATCTTTGATTCTGTGGTCATCTTTTCCAAGCAATACATCATCTGCCAAATCAAAATAAGTTGTAGAACTTAAATTTGAGAAAGAAAAATTCAATATTCGGCGCTAGTTTTTCGCTAAGCATCTGTTTTTTTACAAAGCTATGCCATATACAAAGGTATCCAAATTCTCTCTTTCACGATTTTTTTTCTTAAATATTTTTTTTCTTTTTATTATCATATTGGTAATCAAGGGGGATGTTCTTTCTCTGGAAACTGCTAACCCAAGTAACTAATTATTACTTTTTTCTAGTTTGAGTTTTTATTATATTCTTGCTAGTCAAATTTGTTGATTTCATTCGTCGTTCATGATTTGTAACACAAAGCTCAATTTTGGGTACATGGGCTGAAATGCGAAATCGCAAAGTAAGTTTCTGTAACATACTCGATTAGGTTGTTCATGATTACTAAATTACTACCATTTGCAAACATTGCCAACTTTTTGAGCCATGTAGCTATATTACAGAACTTCCATTTATATTTTTTGTTTATCAGTACTTTGGCAGTGCACGAATATTGATATCTCAGAATAGAAATAAATAAGTAATTTACTAAGGTTAAAATAGTGTCTGATCATTTTGCCTTGGATGAGTATACATTGTGTTTAGTTAGAAGAATGAATGATGTTATGCAAGGGGCGAGAAAAATTAAAGAGCTATAATAGTATCCAAACTTTTTTTTATATTTTTAGAGCATTGTTATTGACACTCCAAAAATGATTAAATGATCATAAATTTCCTTTTTAAAATAATGTTTTCCAAGTGTATTTTGGGTTTGGAAAAAAAAGAAAAACTTAAGAATAATTTGCTTTCTATAATATTATCCTTATTAGCAAAGAGATGATCATAGCATGATAGCAACCACCTGCACATATTGACTGAAGGACGACTTCGAGCATCTGAATGGTGCTTGTTACAACGGCGTATACTTCCGATTTTATATTTTTATAGTTGTATCTGTGTGGAGATGCTTTGGAGATGCAGGGATAAAATGGCTAACTAAGTTGTTCAACAATATTTTCAAATCAAACAAAATGCCAGATGAGTGAAGGAGAAGCATTTTAGTTCCAATCTTCAAGAATAAAGGAGATATTCAAAGTTGCACAAACTATAGAGGAATTAAGCTTATGAGTCATACAATGAAGCTTTGAGAGAGAGTTTGCGAGCAGCGTTTGAGGAGGTTGACAAGGGTCTCTAGGAATCAATTTGGCTTTATGCCTGGAAGGTCAACCACTGAGGCGATTTTCTTGGTTATGCAACTTATGGAGAGATACAGGGAGGAAAAGAAAGATCTCCACATGGTTTTTATTGACCTGGAGAAAGCTTATGACAGAGTGCCGAGGAGGGTTATGTGGTGGGCACTAGAAAGGAAGAGAGTGCCATCAAAGTATATTACCCTTATTAAGGATATGTACGAGGGGGTTGTGACTAGTGTTAGGGAATGCGATGGTGAGACCAGAGACTTTCCAATTAACATAGGGTTACATCAAGGTTCGGCTTTAAGCCCCTATATGTTTGCATTAGTGATGGATGAAATCACAAAAGATATACAAAGGGAGATTCCTTGGTGTATGTTCTTTGCCGATGATGTTGTGCTGATTGATGAAAGTAGAATAGGGGTTAATCGACAACTGGAGTTGTGGAGGGAGACCTTGGAATCAAAGGGTTTCAGGCTTAGCAGAACTAAAACAGATTATATGAAGTGTGAGTTTAGCAGTGTCAGGTCAGATGACGGAGATGTTACCCTGGCCGGTAGAGTAGTACCCAAGAAGGAATCGTTTCGATACTTAGGATTTATGTTGCAGTTTGATGGAGAGATTGATAAGGATGTTAGTTTTAGAATTCAAGCAGGATGGGTGAAATGGCGACTAGCATCTGGCATTCTCTGTGATCGGAAGATTCCCCAGAAGCTTAAAGGAAAGTTCTATAGGACAGCAATCAGGCCTGCAATGTTATATGGTGCAGAATGTTGGCCTACTAAGAGGCAACACGTCCAGAAGATAAGTATAGCAGAGATGTGAATGCTGCGTTGGAGCTGTGGGCATACCAGACGAGATCGGATTAGAAATGAGGATATTCGGGAAAAACTTGGAGTTGCACCTATTAAAGAGAAGTTAGTCCAATACCGTTTGAGATGGTTTGGACATATCCAACGTAGACCATACGATGCACCTGTACGTGCTGGAATTCTAAGCCGCGCCGAAGGCCCAAAGAGAGGTAGAGGTCGACCTAAAATGACATGGGAGGAGATAATAAAGAGAGATTTAAGTAACTGGAGTTTATCGGAAGAGCTGGTAGTTGATAGAAGTGCATGGAAATTGGCAATCCATGTACCAGAACCATAGGTTTTTTTTAAGACTTTATTTCACGTTTACTGAACCTTTTTACTTTTTATTACTATTTTAGATTTTATTTCACTTTTATTGAACATTTTTACTTATTATCATTATTATTATTATTTAAAAAAAACCTTTATCGGACGACTTTTTATTTGATTGGTTATTTTAAACCCTTTATATATATATATTATTATCATCATTATTAATTTTATTTTATTTTAATTTTGGGTTCCATATCTAGCCAACCCCAACTTGTTTGGGATATATGGCTTTGTTGTTGTTGTATAGTTGTATCTGTGTATGTCCAGATGGAGCCACCTTTGCAGGGACTAACAGGTGTTTCTTTTAACATTGCTACATTTATTTATTTTTAGGGAAAATCGAACTATACTATTATATTAAAGTCCAAAAGTCTATAAAAAACTTGAAAACATATTTTAGCCTAATCGTATTCGTGAAGAATGTAACATTCATCAACTTGGTCTAATAATTTGGTCGACGTAAATTTCTGCATCAACTAATGTATAACTGTCTCCATGCTGGTGTAAACCATATTTTTTCCTGAGAATTAGATTCTTGATATTTGACATAGTTTTTTTAAGATAATATATGAATTTTATTACTTATTGATATTTATAGAAATACAAAGACAACACCTATTCTAGTGCACAAACTCAATCACAGACTTAATGCATACTTAAATAAGTTAAAGAAAGGAGTCTAATAATGAGTTTCATGTAATTTGCGTCTTCTAGTCAGATTAAACTATGTTGTATCCTTGGACCAGACCACTTCTGTTTCATTTAAATGTGTCTAATTAACAATGCCCCCCATTTACTGGTTATCTTAACAGAGCAAATTATAACATTTAGATTAATATAAGAAGTCTGAAGTTATATCCTACTACTAAAATGTAAGCTCTATTAAAATTACGCACTTGGTAAATAAAATCCAAGCACTCTTGTAAATGTCGCTTTCATCGCTAAGGTATGATAGATTGTGATATTTATTTTGTTCTATTTTTGGCTAACTACCAATTTCAACCTAAGATGCCACTGTTATAGATAAATCTTCACCAAATTCAATCATCACTAAGTTGGCATAGACCGGACAGAAGACGTCATAGGCATAAATATTAGATAAATTTTCACCAAATTCAATACAAGAAAGTAATTCCTGTATAAGCACAATACTATTCATCGAATATGAGTTTACCTATGGTTTTTGTCCGTATAGTCCGTGTAGATTTGGTGAAAATTTTAACGACAAATATACAAAATGAAAAGTACAATCATCACTAAGGTGGTTTTATTCATTGGTGGTTAGCTAGTTTGTTAGTAAGGGTATTTGGTGTGTTATTTTCCTCCTCTCCTCTGGCTGTTTAGCATTGAATCTATTGGCTGAAGCTTCTATCCACTATCAGGCAAAATATGATAGGTTCAGATCATACGGTGTCCATTACCTGCTAGTGCTTGATGTTGAATATTTTTGGTTTGGATGTCATAACAACTATATTTGCCATCATTTTGCTTTATCTTTTTCAGGTGCATAAGTTATTTTTCTTTTGTGCTTCTTTCATAAGTTAGTTTGCATTCATTTTATTTTGGTTGAATAGTTCATCACTCCATTTATTAGCATACCTGATTATATAATATGTACTATTTTTCAGCTTCATTTAAGCTGTCAGTATAATAATCTCATATAAGCATACTTTTTTCTTTCATGAAACATATTTGAGAAAGAAAGCGGAGTTAAACGAGGATCCAACTGAATGGAATCCACAAATTTGGATAGAGGCTTCCGGGGGCCAAACAAGAGGCAGAGTATATGGAGCACCATACATTGATTCAAGTAGTCTGTTAAATAAAGATCTCAGTCTTCTATTTTAGCGGATAATATCACTTGCCAAGAAAATTTTACACAATCCAATTCATCTACAAGCATCTTGTTGGCACCGGAGATTAGAAAATTAATCGAAAAGGAAGTCGAATTGGCAATCGCTAGCAAATATAGCTCTGTTGCACCACCACAGCCTCCACAGCCACCACAGCCACAAGAAACATTCCCACAATTTTCGTTTTTTCAAAATGTTAATCGAATTCCTCAACAACTTGGACAATTTCCGCAGTCTTCATTTCAGTTTGCAGAACCATCAGTTGCTTATCATCAAACACCTGCAAGCTTCCAATCTGTTCCTGTGTCTTGCCAACAAACTTTCGGAAATTTTTCACAGCAGCCTACCATTTACGTAGCCACTTGGACCTGTTACAAACGAGTACAACATGGAGCCTGGGCAATATCAAGCAGCACCCCGTCATGGTACATTTCAGCAGTCTCTTACTGACAACATAGAATGAAACTGTTTTCTTTTTCTTTTACATTTTTAGTGTTTTGTTTGTGTTTTTGTTTTGGCTTTGATGTGGACACTAGGACATGGTTGTTTTTATTTCACTGAATTATGTTGTACTTTGTATTATGTTATAGGGATTTCTTTATTGCATCTTTGTTTTAGTCAAGTATGTTTCAGCTTTTCTGTTTTCAGTTTTTGTCATACAGCCTTTTTATCGTACAGGCTGTTTATGTCATATTATGCTATATCATTGATAGGGTATGCATGTTATTTTATGATAAAAAATGTTTTTGTACATGTGATTTGAATATTAGGTTCTGTTTGCATTATTTTTCGTGATATACGTAGTGCTGGATCTGTTAGTGTATGGATGTTAGTGTATGCCATTTTGAGCTTTCGTGATATGTGATATTAGGATATGCATGCTAGTGTATGCTATTTTGAGCTGTAATATTAAGATCTGCATGGTGTTGTGACAGCATATGGGGACTATTTGAGCATATGGCGGTTGTTTATTGTGTGCTGTTAACGTTCCTATTTGAGACATCTTTATCACCATATTCTTGGTCTTACAGCATGCGTTTGAGACAATATAAATGTCTCTAGAGAGTATTAAGCTTAGTAACAAAGTTAAGACAAATTGATTTGTCTTAAGTTTCATTGAGACAGATATTTGTTGTCTTTATAATATTTGGGATATGGTTTTAGATACCATATTTTTTGTATCTATTGGGTCTTAGGGAGAAATTTGAGAAAAAATTACTTAAATTAATACCAATATGTTAAGTATCAAACCATTGTAATTTTTGTAGTGTAATTTGAGTTTTGAGAGAGAGTAAGAATAATATAGCAACCTAAAAATGCTCAGTATTTATGCATCTCATTTTGGCTAGGGTTTTAAGGGTTAAACAATACATATTTTACCGAAGGCAAAAATATATTATACTCACCAATTTCTACACCCATTTGTCTAGGCTTTACTACCCTCTCTTTGTTCACTAGTTAGGAATTGTATTTAGGAAAAAGGTTCTCCTCATGTTTCCATTTTTACCCCAAACTCATGCCACTTGCATGTTTTCATACTACTGTTCACGTGGTATATTATTTAGCATGTGAGCTCGGGTGCAAAACAACCCATTCTTCATTTGCATATATCTATGTAAAGTGATAATATCACCTCAGGTTATTTAGTTCCAGGCCTAACGTTTACATATAAATAATGTAAGTTGTCATATGCTATTTAACTCTAGCGTAATAATTTAATTCTAGCCACTCCACTGTGCTTTAGTCATGCATTCATAATACAATATCCATATATATATATATATATATATGTATGTATGTATATATTTGTAAACATAAGAAATCTTATGTTTCAATCATTCATTATTTCTACGTACATACATTTATTTTTGATTTCTATGCACATATATTAGTTGCTGAATGTTGCTATATTTTTATTTGCATAATATCAACCTATGCATACATTCCTATGTCTTTCATAAATCACTATAATCTATTCATAGAAAGTGTGCACTTATATGTGATATGCATACTCAAGTGTTACTACTTATTGGTCATACATATTCATCTCTAATGTACTTATCCCTTATAAACAACATAATTAGTTAGTGTGTGTAAACTCAGGGTCATTGCAAAGTCTGTGCCGATGGCACAGATATAAATTTTATTTTATATATAACTTGTGTCACTATATATGTTAGGAGGATGTGAGGTATGGTTAATATATAATACTTCACATCCTTCCAACATATATAGTGCTACAAGTTATATATAAAATAAAATTTGCATTTGTGCCATTGGCACGGGCTTCTACTAGAGTGTGTGTAGGGAAAGTCCATTTGGACATAATTGTTTGACACAATTGATCTCTACCATTAGATCGTCACTTGAATTCCACTTCTTCACATAAGGACAAAAAGATCCAATGGTCAAGGCTTTGTATCTCTATGTTTCTGTCTAATTTTGAGTCCAAATAGCAGCCCTTATATATATATATATACGTGTATGTATATATGATCTACAACACCTCAAATAGTGCAACACCCCTTTAGCTCCTCTAATTTCTGCCACAAAATTTCTTTCTCTCTCCTCTCATTAACTCTCTCTCTCTCTTTGCACTTACCTATTTTAATATAAATTAATGGCCACAAATGAGGTGCTCCAAATTAGCATTGCCATGGAGCGTGCCTTATATATATATAGCACATCTCTTTCGTGACACCCCTTTTGCACCTTAATAATAGCCACTCATTTTTGTCTAAATATTGTGTGAGTTGAAGGAGAAAAAATGGAATTGTGCGGTAGAATTCAGGAGAGCTAAAGGGGTGATGCACTGTTTGGGGTGGGGGTGCTCTTGATCCTATCTTATATATATATATATATAACATTGTTTGTACTTTTTTTTAAAAGGAAATTACTCATGTTATAGGATACGTCATATACAAAAAGTCCTTAAGTATTAGTTATGCAAATGCATACAAAAAAGTATATCTTTATAATAGGATGAACATTTGTATAAGATCACATATAATCTCCTTATCCCTTTCACTTCACAGTTCTTCAGGGTAGTGGTCTTTGTCATCTTCACTAATGGAAAAATATATTTAGGGGCCAATGGTTTTTTAAGGTAAGTAGGGGTCTTCGTCTGGGAGACCCCCTATCCCCTTCACTGTTCGTCATCACTGTTGAGGATTTCGTACGTGGACTGCATTCACTTACGATAGCTAGGCAGATTCATAGGTTTGGCATTCCACATGGCTACCCTCTTATTTCTTCCTTATCATTCGTTGACGACATCATCATCTTAACTATCGGAAGTCGTCGTTCTATTTGTCGCTTTATTAGCCTTATTCAGCAGTACAAGAGATGCTCCTGGCAACTCGTTAACTCTGATAAAAGCTGCTTTGTCCCTGTGAAAGACCTGTCTTTGAGTAGATCTTCATGAATCGAAACATTTACAGGTTTCAAGGCTGCCTCCCTTCCTTTACCTTATCTCAGTATTGTTCTATATCAAGGCAGTAAACTCAACGCCGTCTTCGATCCCTTGATTGACAAAGTTAGGGGTAAGATCATTCATTGCAATGCGACTCTTCTTTTTCAAGCATGTGGACTTGTTCTCATAAGGTCTATTCTAGACTCGATCATATCACATGTCTTTGCTGCTATGACTCCCACTTCTTCCTTCCGTTCTTACTGATCTTTGGCATTGTCCTTTTTCTGAGAAACAAAGACAACGCTAATCGTCATCATTGGATTTCGTGCAATATCATCTGTCATCCCAAAAGTGAGGGAGGCCTAGGCCTCCGTAACCCTAAGGAAATTTGTAAGGCCTTTGCTTGAAAGCTATGGGCGAGGTTTGGAGCTAACGACTCCCTTTGGGCAATGTTCCTCCACGTTAAGTACCACATACTTTCGGGTGCGAATTATTCCGTTGCCCAGTCCTACGCTAATGAAACGTGGAAATGGATGCAATCCATGAAGGACTTTTTGGATTCATGTAATGGTGGAACTGACTGGGACAGAAGTCCCTTTTCGATTAAGGCAGCGTGGAACTCGGCGAGGACTCAAACTCCATGGCTCTACCTTTTCTCTTTCATTTGAGATGTCCGTCTTCCCCCAAAGGTCTCTCTATTTATGTGGAAAATCCTGCATGATGGATTATCAATAGACAAGAACCTCTAGAAGATTGGCATCACAATCGTCACCCGCTGTAGATGTTGTTGTTCTTGGGTTCGTTGGAATCCGTTGTTCATTTGTTTTTCCGTGGTTCTTATGCCACATTTGTTTGGAATTGCTTCGGGAATTTGGTTAGTTGCCGAGGTAATGCCAATTTTCTTGTAGAATTACTGAGAATCTGGTGGACCGGCTTCTCATGTAAATCTATACGTTCGATCCACTTTCGTCTTATCTCTTATCTTATCTGCTCGCATATCTTGTGCTCGCGGAGCAAGTCAATATTTGATGAAGTGCCTATGGATCCTCCTACCACCATTCGTAGGGTAAGGAACGATGTTTACATTGTGTTTCGAGGTAAGCCTTTCAAGGGTGCAGTTAGCTCCCGCTCTAGAAGATTGGCAGGTACCTTCAGTATTACCATGTTAAAGACCACTCCTGGGGTGGGAATTGGTTGATACTTTTGTCTGTGGGCTTTTCCCTATTATCTTCTCACTCTACATGTCCCCCATTTAAGGCCTTATGTTGTTTGCTAGTACTACAGGGTGTAGATTTTTAGGTTTTTGGGCTTTGACCATCTTCGGATATCGCTGTTGATGGTGGAGCTGCTGGACAGCTGGGTCTTTTGGACATTGGAGAGATGGTGATATCGGAGCTTTTGGAGTTTCTGCTTGGTTTCTTGTCGGATCTTGTGGCCTTGGTGGGCATTTCTTTCCTCGTTCTGGCTCTATGTCAGTCTTTTGAGCAGCTCTGGTGACTTCAGTGTCGCCCTAGACTTTGTTTGCTGATTGGAGACGCCTCGACTACATAGCCTGAGTTCTTGGCCTTTTATTTATTTGTCTGTTGGATATCTCTTGTATTTAAGCTATATTTGTTTTTGTATGTTTTGTATCTACCGGTTGTGTGTTCATAGTTTTTGTAGTTGTCTCTATAGAAATTATTTTTGTGAGCCGTTGGAGTTGTCTCTATAGAAATTATTTTTATGAGCCGTTGTAGAAAGGCTAGTTTATCCTCTTTTGTTATATTATATTATTTTGGTATAAAAAAGATATATAGACTTGTTTCTGTAATATTCTTTTCCAACATACATATAATCCGAAAAAATAGAACATGCAATAAATTAAAGTGCATTTATTCAATGATAATTACTAATAAATAAAGTACATTCTGTAACACCCCACCTCCGCCAGGGTGGCTCTTGCAAGCAACTCTGACTTTGGTGGGGCGTTTTAAAACAAGGTAAACATGCATAATGATATAACAAGGCAGGACATGACATATATATATGTAAATAAACAGAGTAAGTAGATAGATAAAACAGCGGAAGAATTTTAAACCATTTAGAAAACAAGTCTGCTACATCATAATGTCAATTTCCCAAATAAACAAGTCTAGTACATAAAATAACATCATCTGAAACTGAAAAGGAAAACATAAAAGTAGCTATCCCCAAAGTGGAAAAACCATAGCGAGCTCAAGTCCAAAGCATACATGAGCTATCCAAGAAAGCAGGTAAGATCCAAGCTAGGCTCCTGTATTCCCTCCCTGAGAACCTGGGGGGGGGGGGAAACGGAAGAAAAGAGGCGAAAGAAAACAGGTCAGTCAAAAAGACTGAGTAAGCCCTGCTACGATCAGTCTATAAACTAATAAAGTTAACAGCATGATGGAAACTGAGATGATCATAGATAACAACATACTGGCATGATAAATTAACTACAAGATAGATAGAGGTGTCATCGCATAAACAAGGTTAAGTTCTGCACCACGGTGTACTAGCAAACCAACATAACAGGTATTGATCCCTTGGCCCAAGCTTTTACCCAATAACATGAAGTGACCTTAATATAAGGTCCAACCAAACGGTCTAGTCGATCGGCTCCCTATAAGCCTAACACGTCAAGTGTTGGTGTCCATACGGCCCACATATGGATGTAGTCAGACTGTGCTGGGTCCACCTTCGGGTGTATCAAGCCCTCGGATGTCAACCCCAGACACTGAAGCAATAGTGCACAGTCTAAGCCTACTGGTACCCGTGCCTCGAGTTTGTCCAATACCGGATTACGTGCACGTCCGTAGCCCGCCTGGACCCGCACCGCTGTACCACTCAGCCGTCGCTTTGGTCGCTTACATCAGTCCAGTAATCGTGCCCCGCCCTAGCCCAGCCTCTAGGGTTGTGATGATACCAAACTGGGATTACTGCTGGAACAGACCACGTTGCTAGGGTTTCCTAAGAGGGTTAAGTGCGATTTAACCCTTCACTAATCATGGATTAAATTGGTTAAGCGTAACCGACAGTTCACAACTTAACCCCATTTCAATCCCTCAAACCCCCAAATGGACTAAATTGGTTAAGTGTAACCCCATTTCAATCCCTCAAACCCCCAAATGGTTAAGTATTAGTGGACCCTGACTTAACCCTAATCATGAGGCATTAATTAATTTAATTGTGCCTTAACCTCTCACATTAGACTTTGTTGCGGTTACTAGTTAAGCCGGGCGGGTCCGGGTAGCTTTACACCACAACTTGGTCTAACCTCGGGTCCAAGGTACACATGACCAACTTCTCACATTGGGTCCTATTGTTTGTAGCCACTAGTTAAGCCGGTAGGTTCCGGGTAGAATTACGCTACAAACTCAACCCAACCTCGAGTTGGCCACACTTATGTTTCCTAAGTGTCATGTCCACTTTATTTCAAAACATAATCACAAGTCAACAAATACTTGGGTAGACCTAACTTAATAGGTAAATTCCCAAGGGGTAGACCTAACTTAATAGGTAAATTCCCAAGCTCATGTTTTTATGTCCTTTAAGTTTACCCAACCCCAAACGCAATCCCATCGCCCACATATCGCAATAGCGCATAAAGGATAGAAAGAGGGAACTTGGCATAATCATGACATAAAAGTGTTAGAGCCACAAGTTCAACATGGTGGCATATGAAAGATTCATGTGTTCATACACTTGCATATTACATTTTTAGGCCCAAAAGCATGCATAACATGTTAACATGAACCACATGACCATCCCAAACTTGCATAAGCATACTTGCATACCATATGACAACTTTGCATGTCAAACTTGCATAATAAAACTTGCATAACTTATGGCAACTTGCATATCATACTTGCATAACAAACTTGCATAAACAAACTTGCACAACATATGACACTTGCATATCATACTTGCATAAATAAACTTGCTTAAACAAACTTGCACAACATATGACACTTGCATATCATACTTGCATAAATAAACTTGCATAAACAAACTTGCACAACATATGACACTTGCATATCATACTTGCATAAATAAACTTGCATAACTTATGGCAACTCGCATATCATACTTGCATAACAAACTTGCATAAACAAACTTGCACAACATATGACACTTGCATATCATACTTGCATAAATAAACTTGCATAAACAAACTTGCACAACATATGACACTTGCATATCATACTTGCATAAATAAACTTGCATAACTTATGGCAACTCGCATATCATACTTGCATAACAAACTTGCATAAACAAACTTGCACAACATATGACACTTGCATATCATACTTGCATAAATAAACTTGCATAACTTATGAAACATGTGTAACATAGCATAGTGAACTCGCATAAGCATGCATAACTTATTAAACATGCATAACATAGCATAGTGAACTCGCATAAGCATGCATAACTTATTAAACATGCATAAATCCCAACTTTCATCACATATTAACTTTAGAGTTTCTAAAATGAAGGTAAGAGGGCTTACAACGCTTATGCGAACTCAAATGAGTATAGCAAATGTAAGAAACCCCTTATGCAACAAAATAAAATCCCAAAATGCAAGCAAACTTGATCAAGACTCCTCCTTTATGATGATAATAGAGAAACAAGACTTTTATGCAAGTTAAGGAGGATCATACAAGCCTAAATACACTTGTATGCATGGAAATCTCTTAGGAATTTGTTTAGGAATTGTATGAAGAGAGTGGAGGCCATGAGAGGTTTGATTTTGACATAGTTTAGTTGCTAGAATGAATAATGAGTGATTTAGGGTAGGTTAGGGTCTTATTTATAGATTAGGCTAGTGATTTAGACCATAGGATTAAACCCTAGTTGAATTAGGTCCATCAGATTTCGGAATTCTCTAGAACCAAGCCAAAAGACCAGACCAAACCCAAAATGGTGCGCCAGGCAAAACTGCCCGGCCACCCCGTGTCGACAGGGCTGTCGACACCCTCAGACCCCTGTCGACATGCCTGTCGACATGGGGGTCTTGGCGGGAGTTTTCCCGCCTGACGCCAGTTTGCCCTAATTCCCAACTTTCAACTTGAAATTCAAATCTGTTTTTACTTAGGAATTTTCTGAAAACTTCAATGGGCCTTAACTGGGTCATACGGACTCCGATTTTCGAAAACTCGGACTCTATTTCGCGTATTTTTCCGAGACGAACGCAATGGCATAGCCCGTTTCCCTTGATTCAAATTTTAGAATTAAATTCTGCCTCGATCTATGTTATAACAGGTTATTGAAAATACGGGTTGTTACATTCTCCCCTCCTTAAAGGATTTCGTCCCCGAAATCTTCAAGTTAGGAAGAACATATCCTACCATCCAATCATCCATCTACTCAAAGCATCATCCACGAGCAATCATTGTCCTTACAAGATTCTAAATGCTGGATGAACATATGCAGAGGTGTGTGTATATGTACTTATCTAATGCAAATATCATCAATGCGAATTATGTTGGTGAAATGAATCCATATGTATGCAGTTCCTAACATAATGTATATCATCTATATGTGTGCACATAACATACACCCATATGCAACATCCATGTGATAACACACAATTTTCATCCATGAATAAGCATAAACACTCATGCATATGCAATATGAGGAGTGTGCGAGCCGATCTAGTGCCTAATTGTGTATAATGCATCCACGAGCAACCACTTGCAACCATCAAACATAACATGTCTCAAACACATGTTTCATCCAAAGGATTCTACCTAAGGTTCTCATGACAAGATAAACACGATAAACTAGATAAACTAGATAAACATGGGTAGAGAGATCTTAGAAGATAAGCAAGATAAACTCCTTTTTTTTTGGATTACAAGAAATCCATTCAAACTCTGACATATAGTACTAACCGATGAGTCATAACTCCCTTATGGAGTTTACAACAGAAATAAGATCGAGAATGGGACCGAGAGGATATATACAAAAGATAACTTGCAAGCAAGCTCCACAGGAAAACAAGGATCAAGGATGCACTCTTAAAAAGATATGATGCGCGTATCTAGTCTTCACTGTTCTTAGTCACGTTTCCTTGAGCTTAACTCCACTGTGCTTTGACCGTCTTTTACTTCATGGTTTCTTGGCTTCCCAACTCCTATTTCCCAAATTCGAGTTGGAACTCATTTCATTATCGCCTCTCGTCTTCCTTTTCCATTTATTCTTCTTTCTGTATACTTGGCGTAAACATAACTGCAACCTCAAGATTTCATGCAAGCTCTCCAAAATTCACTAGTGAATCCTGGATCTCGTCTACTTACTATAAAGTATTCCATGCAGCAGAACTTTTCTTGAAAATACCAATCCACGTTGCCAATTGCCCTTACAAACGTGATTTTCTATAACTCATGCTTAATCGAAACGAACCATCCGCCTATGAGTGATAGGCCATACCTAGATTCAGTTGCCTACCCATGGCTTCCTGTAGGCTATTTCAAAACTGGCCAACTTCTTGAGGGTAAACCGTTGCTAACCATGATGCAGTCCTCTCGCTCTTCACCGGACTGAAATGAGCACTCTTCGTGAGTCTACCTATTATGACCCACATACCCGTATTCCTTTCTTTGATCTAGGTAGTCCATCCACATAATCTATCGAGATGTTTTCACACTTCCCTTGCGGAACCTCCAATGGAGGTAATGGCCCGCCGGGCTTCTATGACTTGGCCTTAACCTGGTGGCACAACATGCATCCTGAGACCAACTCGGCCACCTCCTCGAGTGATGCGCATCTTCAAGAACCAAGTCTTCCACTCGAGGAACACATAATCTCTCATCGCGCCTTAGTCATCCCTTGTCATCTATAATATATCTAGCGAGGTGACTTAACATCTCGCCTCGAATCAACTGGTCCATGTTCTTGACTAACTGCGGGTCTTCTTCCTGTGAAACCCCCTTCTTGATCCAGAAGAGTAAGTCTAAGCTCAGGGAATGCTAACTAACTAGCCAAACGGAGAAAGCTCCTTACTTCAATTGCCCCCTTCAGAGTTTTCCGGTCTTAAACCGCAACCACTTTAGCGGAATCCACCGCTAAGCCTTACTTAGGAACTATGTGCCCAAGAAATCCAACTTCTTTTCTCCAAAGTGACATTTGGAGAACTTGACCTTCAACTGGTGGCTCTAAGCGTATCCACCACCTCCTTGAGATGTCTAGCATGCTCTTCCTCGTTCTTTTAAGGAGATCAAAATATCGTCTACGACGACCACGACAAACTTGTTCAAGGACTCCCTAAACACCCTACCCATCAAGTTCACGTAATATGCGGGTGCATTAGTCAAACCAAATAGCATGACTAGCCATTCTAAAAAAAAAAAAATCCATCTAGAGTCCTAAATGCAGTCTTGTCAATTCCATCCTCAGCCATCCTAAGCTGATGGAATCTGGTAGCTAGATCAAAAGGAAACAGATGCTCCTACAAGCTGATCAAACAAATCATCAATCCTTGGTAACGGTTGCCTATTCTCCTCACGAGAATCAACACATAAACGAAGCAAACTGTCCATATTAGTAACGAATACTACTGGAGCATCCTACTCGAAAATGCTTCGTCTCAGGAAGTTCTTCTCAAGCAACTCCTTGACTTTCTTTCTTAACTCTCATCTCGTGAGGTCATGTGCCTAACCGGCCACGAAACTGGCTTGGTATTACCAACTAGATAATGCGGAAATCTATCCCACATCTAGGGGTAACCCCTTTACTTCCCCCCAAGGTATCAGGATATTCTCGGACCATCCTCACAGATTGCAAACTATCGATAGACGAATTGAGGGATTCAAGATAACATAACATGACGGGACCCATAGGGTTGCTAGAAATTTCTAGGGTATTACCGAGGTGAGTCATGAGCCTCACAACCCTATGCACAAAAACCAAGAATGGCTCCAAAACAGGACAACCATTCCATGCCCAAAACCAACCCATATCCCCTGAAACCGAGAATATAAACATCCCACGAAAATTCTATACTCAAGATAGAAATTTTCAAATCCACCCAGACCACAGACAAACGGGCATAACCCCAATTGGATTTGAAACACATACGGGATCATCAACTAGGCTAGTACTTAGGTGCAAACTTTCAACTAGATCAGATGAAATAAAACTATGCGATGTGCCAGAATCAAACAAAGTACGAACAGGGAAAGTCAGAAAATGTAAACAAGACTTTCAACAGAAGTACTACCTCTATCATGAGCTGGAAGAACGGTGTTGAGGGGATGAACTCGCCCTCCAGATAGTCCTGCATACTGAGTCTGACCTTGCCCTTGTTTCCTCGGGCAATCCTTGCTGAGATGTCCAAACTCACTACAATGAAAGCATTCGCCCCGCTTTCTCTTCTTCTTCCTACATTCCCTGGATATATGTCCAACTTTACCACAGAAGTTGCATTTCCTATTCTCTCTTGGCTTGTCCTTGCGGTTGTTGTTATTCTTGCCTTGTTCCCCGGAATTTACCCTTTTGCCTTGAGACTCATTCGCCTTGACCTCTTTCTTGTCATTGTTATCTTCTTCGTGAAGTAGGGCCGTATTCACCAAATTCTCGAAAGTCGCCCCCAAGGGTATGTGAGACATGGCAAAACCATGTAATGGCTCGTTTAATCCTAGAGCAAAGTGTAGGGCCTTCTTCTGAGCTGTATTAACCGAGTCTAAATCGACCCGAGCCAGTTGATTAAACTTATCTATGTATTCCCTAATAGTCATGTCCCCTTGCTTCAGTGATAAGAACCTCAGTCCAAACCTTCCTCTAAAATCATCCCAAGTCTCAATTGGCCTAGTAGCGGTGGTGACTACCCACCAACGTGCAGCTTCTTCCCTTAGCAACCATACTGCTAATAAAACCTTCCTGCGGTCACCTATATCAAAGGTGGCTAAAAGATCTTCGGTCTCTTTCAACCAATTCCTTGCCTCTACAAAAGTCTCTGTTCCACTAAAATTCTTGCCACCCATCATCTTAAAGTTCTTACAAGTTTCCGCAAAATCCGTTTGTGGAGGCTGAGGGGGAAGAGGAACATCAGCTACGGGAGGAGGAGGAGGAACAGCGGCCTCGACTGGAAAGACAACATTAGAGACACCCGGGACCGGTACCGTGACTTCCAAGTACCGACGAAACCAATCGGGTATTGTTACTCCTTCGGGCAAGATGAGATTATCAGACATGCTGGAAACGAAAAGAAAAGAGTTCAAACGAGGGGTCAAAGGATAGTGCTAATGGCTTTTGGGGAATAGCCTTTTAAAAATAACTAGACTTTTCTTTGGAAAATACTTTATACTTGGTTTTGAAAATAGTTTTTCAAAAGTTTTAAAAACCTTTTTATCCCTTCTCGTAAACCATATGCTCTGATACCAAATGTAACACCCCACCTCCGCCAGGGTGGCTCTTGCAAGCAACTCTGACTTTGGTGGGGCGTTTTAAAACAAGGTAAACATGCATAATGATATAACAAGGCAGGACATGACATATATATATGTAAATAAACAGAGTAAGTAGATAGATAAAACAGCGGAAGAATTTTAAACCATTTCAAAAACAAGTCTGCTACATCATAATGTCAATTTCCCAAATAAACAAGTCTAGTACATAAAATAACATCATCTGAAACTGAAAAGGAAAACATAAAAGTAGCTATCCCCAAAGTGGAAAAACCATAGCGAGCTCAAGTCCAAAGCATACATGAGCTATCCAAGAAAGCAGCTAAGATCCAAGCTAGGCTCCTGTATTCCCTCCCTGAGAACCTGGGGGGGGGGAGGGGGAAACGGAAGAAAAGAGGCGAAAGAAAACAGGTCAGTCAAAAAGACTGAGTAAGCCCTGCTACGATCAGTCTATAAACTAATAAAGTTAACAGCATGATGGAAACTGAGATGATCATAGATAACAACATACTGGCATGATAAATTAACTACAAGATAGATAGAGGTGTCATCGCATAAACAAGGTTAAGTTCTGCACCACGGTGTACTAGCAAACCAACATAACAGGTATTGATCCCTTGGCCCAAGCTTTTACCCAATAACATGAAGTGACCTTAATATAAGGTCCAACCAAACGGTCTAGTCGATCGGCTCCCTATAAGCCTAACACGTCAAGTGTTGGTGTCCATACGGCCCACATATGGATGTAGTCAGACTGTGCTGGGTCCACCTTCGGGTGTATCAAGCCCTCGGGTGTCAACCCCAGACACTGAAGCAATAGTGCACAGTCTAAGCCTACTGGTACCCGTGCCTCGAGTTTGTCCAATACCGGATTACGTGCACGTCCGTAGCCCGCCTGGACCCGCACCGCTGTACCACTCAGCCGTCGCTTTGGTCGCTTACATCAGTCCAGTAATCGTGCCCCGCCCTAGCCCAGCCTCTAGGGTTGTGATGATACCAAACTGGGATTACTGCTGGAACAGACCACGTTGCTAGGGTTTCCTAAGAGGGTTAAGTGCGATTTAACCCTTCACTAATCATGGATTAAATTGGTTAAGCGTAACCGACAGTTCACAACTTAACCCCATTTCAATCCCTCAAACCCCCAAATGGACTAAATTGGTTAAGTGTAACCCCATTTCAATCCCTCAAACCCCCAAATGGTTAAGTATTAGTGGACCCTGACTTAACCCTAATCATGAGGCATTAATTAATTTAATTGTGCCTTAACCTCTCACATTAGACTTTGTTGCGGTTACTAGTTAAGCCGGGCGGGTCCGGGTAGCTTTACACCACAACTTGGTCTAACCTCGGGTCCAAGGTACACATGACCAACTTCTCACATTGGGTCCTATTGTTTGTAGCCACTAGTTAAGCCGGTAGGTTCCGGGTAGAATTACGCTACAAACTCAACCCAACCTCGAGTTGGCCACACTTATGTTTCCTAAGTGTCATGTCCACTTTATTTCAAAACATAATCACAAGTCAACAAATACTTGGGTAGACCTAACTTAATAGGTAAATTCCCAAGGGGTAGACCTAACTTAATAGGTAAATTCCCAAGCTCATGTTTTTATGTCCTTTAAGTTTACCCAACCCCAAACGCAATCCCATCGCCCACATATCGCAATAGCGCATAAAGGATAGAAAGAGGGAACTTGGCATAATCATGACATAAAAGTGTTAGAGCCACAAGTTCAACATGGTGGCATATGAAAGATTCATGTGTTCATACACTTGCATATTACATTTTTAGGCCCAAAAGCATGCATAACATGTTAACATGAACCACATGACCATCCCAAACTTGCATAAGCATACTTGCATACCATATGACAACTTTGCATGTCAAACTTGCATAATAAAACTTGCATAACTTATGGCAACTTGCATATCATACTTGCATAACAAACTTGCATAAACAAACTTGCACAACATATGACACTTGCATATCATACTTGCATAAATAAACTTGCTTAAACAAACTTGCACAACATATGACACTTGCATATCATACTTGCATAAATAAACTTGCATAAACAAACTTGCACAACATATGACACTTGCATATCATACTTGCATAAATAAACTTGCATAACTTATGGCAACTCGCATATCATACTTGCATAACAAACTTGCATAAACAAACTTGCACAACATATGACACTTGCATATCATACTTGCATAAATAAACTTGCATAAACAAACTTGCACAACATATGACACTTGCATATCATACTTGCATAAATAAACTTGCATAACTTATGGCAACTCGCATATCATACTTGCATAACAAACTTGCATAAACAAACTTGCACAACATATGACACTTGCATATCATACTTGCATAAATAAACTTGCATAACTTATGAAACATGTGTAACATAGCATAGTGAACTCGCATAAGCATGCATAACTTATTAAACATGCATAACATAGCATAGTGAACTCGCATAAGCATGCATAACTTATTAAACATGCATAAATCCCAACTTTCATCACATATTAACTTTAGAGTTTCTAAAATGAAGGTAAGAGGGCTTACAACGCTTATGCGAACTCAAATGAGTATAGCAAATGTAAGAAACCCCTTATGCAACAAAATAAAATCCCAAAATGCAAGCAAACTTGATCAAGACTCCTCCTTTATGATGATAATAGAGAAACAAGACTTTTATGCAAGTTAAGGAGGATCATACAAGCCTAAATACACTTGTATGCATGGAAATCTCTTAGGAATTTGTTTAGGAATTGTATGAAGAGAGTGGAGGCCATGAGAGGTTTGATTTTGACATAGTTTAGTTGCTAGAATGAATAATGAGTGATTTAGGGTAGGTTAGGGTCTTATTTATAGATTAGGCTAGTGATTTAGACCATAGGATTAAACCCTAGTTGAATTAGGTCCATCAGATTTCGGAATTCTCTAGAACCAAGCCACAAGACCAGACCAAACCCAAAATGGTGCGCCAGGCAAAACTGCCCGGCCACCCCGTGTCGACAGGGCTGTCGACAGGGCTGTCGACACCCTCAGACCCCTGTCGACATGCCTGTCGACATGGGGGTCTTGGCGGGAGTTTTCCCGCCTGACGCCAGTTTGCCCTAATTCCCAACTTTCAACTTGAAATTCAAATCTGTTTTTACTTAGGAATTTTCTGAAAACTTCAATGGGCCTTAACTGGGTCATACGGACTCCGATTTTCGAAAACTCGGACTCTATTTCGCGTATTTTTCCGAGACGAACGCAATGGCATAGCCCGTTTCCCTTGATTCAAATTTTAGAATTAAATTCTGCCTCGATCTATGTTATAACAGGTTATTGAAAATACGGGTTGTTACATTCTCCCCTCCTTAAAGGATTTCGTCCCCGAAATCTTCAAGTTAGGAAGAACATATCCTACCATCCAATCATCCATCTACTCAAAGCATCATCCACGAGCAATCATTGTCCTTACAAGATTCTAAATGCTGGATGAACATATGCAGAGGTGTGTGTATATGTACTTATCTAATGCAAATATCATCAATGCGAATTATGTTGGTGAAATGAATCCATATGTATGCAGTTCCTAACATAATGTATATCATCTATATGTGTGCACATAACATACACCCATATGCAACATCCATGTGATAACACACAATTTTCATCCATGAATAAGCATAAACACTCATGCATATGCAATATGAGGAGTGTGCGAGCCGATCTAGTGCCTAATTGTGTATAATGCATCCACGAGCAACCACTTGCAACCATCAAACATAACATGTCTCAAACACATGTTTCATCCAAAGGATTCTACCTAAGGTTCTCATGACAAGATAAACACGATAAACTAGATAAACTAGATAAACATGGGTAGAGAGATCTTAGAAGATAAGCAAGATAAACTCCTTTTTTTTGGATTACAAGAAATCCATTCAAACTCTGACATATAGTACTAACCGATGAGTCATAACTCCCTTATGGAGTTTACAACAGAAATAAGATCGAGAATGGGACCGAGAGGATATATACAAAAGATAACTTGCAAGCAAGCTCCACAGGAAAACAAGGATCAAGGATGCACTCTTAAAAAGATATGATGCGCGTATCTAGTCTTCACTGTTCTTAGTCACGTTTCCTTGAGCTTAACTCCACTGTGCTTTGACCGTCTTTTACTTCATGGTTTCTTGGCTTCCCAACTCCTATTTCCCAAATTCGAGTTGGAACTCATTTCATTATCGCCTCTCGTCTTCCTTTTCCATTTATTCTTCTTTCTGTATACTTGGCGTAAACATAACTGCAACCTCAAGATTTCATGCAAGCTCTCCAAAATTCACTAGTGAATCCTGGATCTCGTCTACTTACTATAAAGTATTCCATGCAGCAGAACTTTTCTTGAAAATACCAATCCACGTTGCCAATTGCCCTTACAAACGTGATTTTCTATAACTCATGCTTAATCGAAACGAACCATCCGCCTATGAGTGATAGGCCATACCTAGATTCAGTTGCCTACCCATGGCTTCCTGTAGGCTATTTCAAAACTGGCCAACTTCTTGAGGGTAAACCGTTGCTAACCATGATGCAGTCCTCTCGCTCTTCACCGGACTGAAATGAGCACTCTTCGTGAGTCTACCTATTATGACCCACATACCCGTATTCCTTTCTTTGATCTAGGTAGTCCATCCACATAATCTATCGAGATGTTTTCACACTTCCCTTGCGGAACCTCCAATGGAGGTAATGGCCCGCCGGGCTTCTATGACTTGGCCTTAACCTGGTGGCACAACATGCATCCTGAGACCAACTCGGCCACCTCCTCGAGTGATGCGCATCTTCAAGAACCAAGTCTTCCACTCGAGGAACACATAATCTCTCATCGCGCCTTAGTCATCCCTTGTCATCTATAATATATCTAGCGAGGTGACTTAACATCTCGCCTCGAATCAACTGGTCCATGTTCTTGACTAACTGCGGGTCTTCTTCCTGTGAAACCCCCTTCTTGATCCAGAAGAGTAAGTCTAAGCTCAGGGAATGCTAACTAACTAGCCAAACGGAGAAAGCTCCTTACTTCAATTGCCCCCTTCAGAGTTTTCCGGTCTTAAACCGCAACCACTTTAGCGGAATCCACCGCTAAGCCTTACTTAGGAACTATGTGCCCAAGAAATCCAACTTCTTTTCTCCAAAGTGACATTTGGAGAACTTGACCTTCAACTGGTGGCTCTAAGCGTATCCACCACCTCCTTGAGATGTCTAGCATGCTCTTCCTCGTTCTTTTAAGGAGATCAAAATATCGTCTACGACGACCACGACAAACTTGTTCAAGGACTCCCTAAACACCCTACCCATCAAGTTCACGTAATATGCGGGTGCATTAGTCAAACCAAATAGCATGACTAGCCATTCTAAAAAAAAAAATCCATCTAGAGTCCTAAATGCAGTCTTGTCAATTCCATCCTCAGCCATCCTAAGCTGATGGAATCTGGTAGCTAGATCAAAAGGAAACAGATGCTCCTACAAGCTGATCAAACAAATCATCAATCCTTGGTAACGGTTGCCTATTCTCCTCACGAGAATCAACACATAAACGAAGCAAACTGTCCATATTAGTAACGAATACTACTGGAGCATCCTACTCGAAAATGCTTCGTCTCAGGAAGTTCTTCTCAAGCAACTCCTTGACTTTCTTTCTTAACTCTCATCTCGTGAGGTCATGTGCCTAACCGGCCACGAAACTGGCTTGGTATTACCAACTAGATAATGCGGAAATCTATCCCACATCTAGGGGTAACCCCTTTACTTCCCCCCAAGGTATCAGGATATTCTCGGACCATCCTCACAGATTGCAAACTATCGATAGACGAGTTGAGGGATTCAAGATAACATAACATGACGGGACCCATAGGGTTGCTAGAAATTTCTAGGGTATTACCGAGGTGAGTCATGAGCCTCACAACCCTATGCACAAAAACCAAGAATGGCTCCAAAACAGGACAACCATTCCATGCCCAAAACCAACCCATATCCCCTGAAACCGAGAATATAAACATCCCACGAAAATTCTATACTCAAGATAGAAATTTTCAAATCCACCCAGACCACAGACAAACGGGCATAACCCCCAATTGGATTTGAAACACATACGGGATCATCAACTAGGCTAGTACTTAGGTGCAAACTTTCAACTAGATCAGATGAAATAAAACTATGCGATGTGCCAGAATCAAACAAAGTACGAACAGGGAAAGTCAGAAAATGTAAACAAGACTTTCAACAGAAGTACTACCTCTATCATGAGCTGGAAGAACGGTGTTGAGGGGATGAACTCGCCCTCCAGATAGTCCTGCATACTGAGTCTGACCTTGCCCTTGTTTCCTCGGGCAATCCTTGCTGAGATGTCCAAACTCACTACAATGAAAGCATTCGCCCCGCTTTCTCTTCTTCTTCCTACATTCCCTGGATATATGTTCAACTTTACCACAGAAGTTGCATTTCCTATTCTCTCTTGGCTTGTCCTTGCGGTTGTTGTTATTCTTGCCTTGTTCCCCGGAATTTACCCTTTTGCCTTGAGACTCATTCGCCTTGACCTCTTTCTTGTCATTGTTATCTTCTTCTTGAAGTAGGGCCGTATTCACCAAATTCTCGAAAGTCGCCCCCAAGGGTATGTGAGACATGGCAAAACCATGTAATGGCTCGTTTAATCCTAGAGCAAAGTGTAGGGCCTTCTTCTGAGCTGTATTAACCGAGTCTAAATCGACCCGAGCCAGTTGATTAAACTTATCTATGTATTCCCTAATAGTCATGTCCCCTTGCTTCAGTGATAAGAACCTCAGTCCAAACCTTCCTCTAAAATCATCCCAAGTCTCAATTGGCCTAGTAGCGGTGGTGACTACCCACCAACGTGCAGCTTCTTCCCTTAGCAACCATACTGCTAATAAAACCTTCTTGCGGTCACCTATATCAAAGGTGGCTAAAAGATCTTCGGTCTCTTTCAACCAATTCCTTGCCTCTACAAAAGTCTCTGTTCCACTAAAATTCTTGCCACCCATCATCTTAAAGTTCTTACAAGTTTCCGCAAAATCCGTTTGTGGAGGCTGAGGGGGAAGAGGAACATCAGCTACGGGAGGAGGAGGAGGAACAGCGGCCTCGACTGGAAAGACAACATTAGAGATGTAACAACCCGTATTTTCAATAACCTGTAATAACATAAATCGAGGCAGAATTTAATTCTAAAATGGGAATCAAGGGAAACGGGCTATGCCATTGCGTTCGTCTCGGAAAAATACGCGAAATAGAGTCCGAGTTTTCGAAAATCGGAGTCCGTATGACCAAGATATGGCCTCGCGAAGTTTCACGAAAATTCCCAAATTAAAGTATACTTAATTAAGTGAAATGGGTTGTGTAGATATATATATATATATATATATTGATATATATATATATATATAATTGAAAATTTAATAAATAAATATGCAAAAATGCTCAAAACAGCGAATTGGGAGAGGGGAATAACCGAACCGGCCGATTTTTGAAGTCGACCCGAGCCCGCTGGGTCGACTAGGGGTTAATCCAGGGTGTTTGGCTGTCAACCCGTGGGCCGATTCGCTCAAGTGCAGATTTTGCATTTGAATGGTTCTCATGGTCCATCTTTAATCTAAAGGCCCTAGATGGTTCCTACACTTGACTTCTTCCCCAAGACATGCTTTGATGGCTTGGATTGAATCTAGGGTTAATCCTATGGCCTAAAACACTTGCCTAATCTATAAATAAGACCCTAACCTACCCTAATTCATTCATAATTAAACCTAGTGACTAAACTATGGCAAAATGCTAGCTCTCATGGCCTCCACTAATTTTATGAAGAGGGTTGCATACTAATCACTCTCTAATCAACTTCTAATCCCTTCTTAGCATCTTAATCTTCTTCATTTGGTGTTCAAAGTTGCTAGTTGTGAGTTTCTATCACTTTGATGATCTTTTGGTAAACTAATTAGATGAGATGTGATGAGATTTATGGTTTTGTATGTGGGTTAATGAGCTTTGAATCATATGATATGATGTTAGCATTAATCTTATGTTTATGCATGTTGAGTATGTAAGCTTATGCAAGTTTAATATGATGTATGTAAATATGCAAGTTACATGTTTGTTAATATGCAAGTTACATGTATGTAAATATGCAAGTTACATGTTTGTTAATATGCAAGTTACATGTTTGTTAATATGCAAGTTACATGTATGTAAATATGCAAGTTACATGTTTCTTTATATGCAAGTTACATGTTTGTTAATATGCGAGTTACATGTATGTAAATATGCAAGTTACATGTTTATTAATATGCAAGTTCATGATGACACATTATGCAAGTCTATAAGCTAATATGCAAGTTTGTTATGCAAAATGAATATGTAAGTTATGTGACATATTATATGCAAGTTATGTGACATGTTATGCAAGTTCATATGCAAGTTATGTGTTTGTTAATATGCAAGATGGCACCTTTGAAACATGTTCATTCATATGCAAGTTGACACCTTTTATATGTGTTATATCATGAACGAAATTACGTGGGAACGATGGGGTAATTAAATGCATAAGTTAATAAGATTGTGTGAAATTAATATAATTATGCATAACACAAAATAAATAAACATAGTATGGGAATTTGCCTATTTGGTTAGGTGTACCCATACTATGTGTTGGGAATTTACCTATTGAGTTAGGTCTACCCCATGGGAATTTACCTATTAAGTTAGGTCTACCCATGTTAAGAAAACTTGATTAATTAGGGATAATTAATATAAAATTATGAGGGTGATTAATTAGGTGTAATTAATTGACTAAGACACGAGGTTGGACTCAGTTGTAGCGTAAAACTGCCCGGACCCAACCGGCTTAACCAGTTGCTACAAATGTTAGCCCAATGTGAGAGGTCTTAGGCACAAACTAAATACGTAATTAATGTAAAGACACGAGGTTAGACTCTGTTATGACATAAGGCTGCCCGGACCCAACCGGCTTAACCAGCGGTCATAAAAGACAGTCTAATGTGAGAGGTCTTTACAAAGGTTACGTTCTTAATTAATTAATTAAGAAACACTTAACCACATTAGCATGTAGAGGGACATGAGGGGTTAAGTGGGTGCCTCGGGTGGCATGAGAAAATCTAGTGGTTGCCTTGGGTGGCAATAGAAAATACGATTAGAATACTTAACCAAAATGGAACATGTAATTAAAACATGATTAAAGGGTTAAGTGGGATATACTAGAAAAAGGGACAAGCTTAGGTGGGTAGCTTGTGGAGGCCCATTTCAACCAGTAACCCATACGTATCTTTGTGGGCTCGACCCATGTCGAGGACGGGACACGCATACTGGGCTTGACTGTAAGAGGCAAACGGGTTAGCGGTGGCAACGCAAGTCCAACGGGCTTCATATGCGTGAGTGGGCCCGGGCTGGTAGGTAAGCCGTTGTTGCATCGAGTAGATATAAGCCGTGCACCTTTAGTTTCATCAGGTTGCCACATTGGGGAATGATACATCCCACGGTGGGGCCAGCACGGGTATCTACGTTAGGGAGCCGATCGAATGGGAAGTAGTGTGTACACCTAGTGGATTGTAGGGCCCCGTGGCGCCTACTTGGTCACCTAGGGGTACGCAGGTACTAATTAGTAAATTTTATAAGTCCTTGGGTGGGATCAACCTTTAAGTTAGGAACGACTGGTGTGGTGCAGTTTAGTAATTTACCTTAGGGAGGGTAGATGCGTCTTTATCCTTTATCTTCGTTTAGTTGACTGCTTAGGGTAGCCATTCATCCCTATATGTTACCGTATATCAGTTTATGTCTTCTCTGGTTACTTTAACGATTGTATTGTTAAAGTTATAGGACTCGCTCAGACTTATGTCTGACCCTGTTGTTTTTATCTTTTTCCCAACCCTCAGGTCCTACGGTGGATCCTAGCAGTAGTGGAGCTTGATCGGATTGCTGTTCCAGTCTTTAGGAGCTTGGATAGATGTAAAGCTCCAGTTATCCAGTTATCTTTTCTTTTGTTTGGCTATTGTATGAGAGTGGGATTATGTACTTCTTTATTTTGATGGATATTGTACTTGACCTTTATTGTGGTTTTATGATGTAACCAGACATATTTTACTTCCGCTGTTATGAGATGATGTTTTAAAATTTCAAGTACTATTTATATCTGTCTTGTTGTAATTTTTCTGTTCTATATTCACTAAAATACTCCACCGATGCTATGGCATTCCCTTAGTGAGTGATCATAGCGGGAGTGGGGTGTTACACGTGGTATCAGAGCTTAAGGTTACCAGAACAGATAAAATTTTTGAGAAAAACTACTTTCTAAGAGTATTTTCGAAGAAAGTATTTTTAAAAGCATGTCTTCTAAGAGAAAAAGTTTTTGAAAAAGAAAAGCATAATCCCCAATAGCCATATCTTTATCTTTCGGAATCTCCTTTTTGAATCTTTCCTCTTTCGTTTCAGCATGGCTGAAGATCTTAACATCCCGGAGGGTTTAGTTATACCACTATGGTATAGGAGGTTGCAAGAGGCTAGGGCCGCGGCTGCGGGTCCGGCCAATGCTACTACACCAGAGACAACCGCTCCTCCTCCTCAGCCTAGAGTGGATAATTTTGCTAAGGTTTGCAAGGAGTTCAAGGCTATAGGAGGAAAACCTTTTCTTGGTTCAGAGACTTTCGTAGAGGCTAGAGATTGGCTTAAGGAAGTGGAAGAGTTGCTAGATATCTTTGAAGTGGAAGAGGGAAAGAAAGTCAAGTTGGCGGCTTGGTTAATGAAGGGTGAGGCCTCATTCTGGTGGGAGGTCACTAATGGAGAACGCCCTGTTGACTCTTGGGCAGATTTTAAGCAAAGGTTTGGGGCTAAGTTTCTCTCAAGGGCGGAAGAGAATCTGTTTATGGAGAAGTTCTTGAATTTGAAGCAAGGGAATCTCACGGTGAAAGAATATGTCAACAAATTCAATCAATTAGCAAGGTTTGGCATAGAGTTGGTGAATACACCGGAGAAGAAGGCTTTGAGGTTCGTTAGAGGCTTGAACGAACCATTGCAAGGAATAGCTATGACTCACATTCCTATGGGGGCCACTTTTGAGAAGCTTGTCTACATGGCACTTATGCATGAGGATGATAAGAATTCTAAGGCACCAGAGAAAAAGGGGGATCAGAAGAAACCGCAACAACAACAACAAGGCAAGGGCGGAAAAGGCAATGGTGACAAAAAGAAGACGAAGAAGAAGTGCTTCAATTGTGGAACACCAGGACACCTTAGTAAGGATTGTCGCAAAAAGAAGAAGACCGGTTGCTTTCATTGTGGTGAAGCAGGGCATCTTGTGAAAAACTGCCCAAAGAAGGGGCAGAAGACGGGGTCTACCTCAGGAGGCCAGGTGCAAGCTCTTATAGCACCACCTCAGTCAGGGGGGCAAGTTCAGGTTCTCTCAGTTCCACCGATTCAGCAGAGAGGTAGAACTATTTCCGTTGAAAGTCTGGTTTTTCTGTTTGATCATCCAGTTCGTACTTTGTTTGACTCTGGCGCATCGCATTCTTTTATCTCATCATCGTTAGTTGAGTCACTGCACTTAGACACCAGTCTAGTTGATGATCCCTTGGTTGTCTCAAACCCAATTGGGGGCTCCATATATCTGTCTATGATATGTTTGGGTTTGAAGATTTCTATACTTAGCGTTGAGTTTAGATGTGATGCTTTTGTATTGGGCTTCACGGGCTATGGGTTGATCTTGGGCATGGACTGGTTATCCAGTAATGGTGCCGTTCTTGATTGCGAAAGGAGAGTTGTCAGGCTCATGACCCGCTTGGGTAACACTCTCGAGATCTCTTGCAATCCCATGGAATCTGTTTTGCTAAGTTATCTTGAATCGCTCGATGCTTCGGTCGAGAGTTTGTGTTCTGTCAGAGTAGTCCGGGAATATCCGGATGTGTTTGAAGAAGTAAAGGGTTTGCCTCCGAAGCGGGAGATAGATTTCCGAATTTATTTGGTGGATAATGCCAAACCAGTGTCTTCGCCAGTACGCCACATGGCTCCTCGTGAGAGAAGAGAACTTCATAAGCAAGTAGGGGAGTTGCTTGAGAAGGGGTTCATAAGGCGAAGTATATCGGAGTGGGGAGCTCCAGTAGTGTTTGCCACGAAGGCGGATGGGTCCCTCAGACTTTGTGTGGATTATAGAGAACTTAATAGGCTCACGAAGAAGAATAGACACCCATTACCGAGGATAGATGATCTCTTTGATCAGTTGGTTGGCGCGTCAGTATTTTCGCAGATGGACTTAGCTACAGGGTTTCATCAGTTAAGAGTGGCGGAGGACAGTATAGAGAAGACTGCTTTCCGGACTCCGGATGGTTTTTATGAGTGGCTAGTGATGCCATTTGGGTTGACAAACGCCCCCGCATACTTTGTTGATCTCATGAGTAGAGTGTTCAGAGAGTATCTGAATAAGTTTGTAGTAGTTTTTGTGGATGACATCTTGGTCTTTTCCAAGAATGAAGAAGAGCATGCCTTACATCTCAAGGAAGTGTTGGAGACTCTTCGAGCGCATAGTCTTAAAGCTAAATTCTCTAAATGCCATTTTTGGAGAAGAGAAGTGCGATTCTTAGGGCATGTGGTCTCTAAGGAAGGGATAGCTGTGGATCCCGCAAAGATAGTATCTATCCAGGATTGGAAAGTTCCTAGAAATGCTACCGAGGTAAGAAGTTTCTTGGGGTTGGCAGGATATTATAGGAAGTTCATCAAAGACTTCGCGAAGATATCAGCCCCATTAACCCGCTTGACGAAAAAGAATCTGGTTTTCTCGTGGGATGTAGATTGTGGTGATGCTTTCCGACGGTTAAAGAGAGCTTTGACCACCGCTCCAGTTTTAGTGCTCCCGGATGGGAGTAAGCCGTTTGTTGTTTATACCGATGCTTGTGGAACAGGATTAGGCGCAGTCTTGATGCAGGAGGGAAGGGTAATAGCCTATGGAGGGAGACAATTGAGAGTGCATGAGAAGAATTACCCTACCCATGATCTAGAGTTGGCCGCGATTGTTTTCGCACTTAAGTCTTGGCGCCATTATCTTCTTGGTGAGAGATTCGAGTTGTTCACCGACCATAAATCATTGAAGTACTTATTCTCTCAGAAGGATTTAAACTTAAGACAGCAAAGGTGGATGGAGTTCTTAGCATCCTATGATTTCGAGATAGCGTATACCCCTGGTAAGGGTAACGTGGTGGCAGACGCCTTAAGTAGAAAAAGGCTATCTTTGAGTCCATTGTTCGTGGAACGACGAAGCTTGGAGTTTCTTTCTTTGTTTGACTTCAGACCTTCTGTTGATTTTGTACCTGGTTTGTTGGCATCCTTGGAGGTTAGACCTACTCTTTTGAGACGGATTGGCGAGGCTCAGCGAGACGACCCACAGTTGGTTGTGTTGGTAGAGAAGCTTATAAGAGGGGAGTCGTCCAGCCATTTGGGTAGATACACCATAGATGATAAGGGATGGTTGCATAGAGACGGTAGACTTTGTGTACCGCAAGATGAGGGTTTGAAGAAGGCTATTTTGGATGATGCACATCGTTCAAGAATGACTATTCATCCCGGTGGAGACAAAATGTACCAAGACATGAAGAGAGTTTTCTTCTGGGCCGGTATGAAGAAAGATGTGGCCGAGTATGTGGCTAGATGCTTAGTGTGCCAACAAGTTAAAGTGGAGCAAAGGAAACCCGGTGGGTTGCTACACCCATTGGAAGTTCCACAGTGGAAGTGGGATAGTGTCTCGATGGATTTCATCGACGGGTTACCGAGATCGAGGAAGGGCAATACGGGAATTTGGGTTGTGGTAGACAGACTTACCAAGAGTGCCCATTTTATACCCGTAAAGAGTAAGAGGACCGCTCCATGGCTTGCTTCAGTCTATGTTAGAGAGATTGTTAGATTGCATGGCGTACCATCCAGCATTGTGAGTGATCGAGATCCTATTTTCACTAGTGAGTTTTGGAGAAGTTTGCAAGAGGCGGTAGGGACTCAGTTGTGTTTGAGCACCGCATATCATCCTCAGACGGACGGTCAGACTGAGAGGGTGAACCGTATCTTAGAAGATCTTTTGAGGCTTTGTATCTTGGATTTTGGAAGTACATGGGAAGAACATCTTCCTTTGGTGGAGTTCGCATATAATAACAGCTTTCAGTCCAGTATTGGTATGGCTCCTTTCGAAGCTCTTTATGGAAGGCCTTGTCGATCTCCTACATGTTGGTGGGAATCTACGGATAAGATCTTGCTTGGGCCGGATATGGTTAGAGAGACTTCAGAGAAGATTGATTTAATTCGAAAAAGGATGAAAGCAGCGCAAGATAGACAGAAATCTTATGCGGATCGGAGAAGGACGGATCTTGAGTTTGAGGTTGGGGACATGGTTTTTGTCAAAGTATCTCCATTGAGAAATGTTGTTCGCTTTGGGTCCGTTGGGAAGTTAGCACCGAGATTTGTTGGGCCATTTCCTATTAAGGAAAGGATTGGACGGATGGCATATAGGGTGGAGTTGCCCGACAGACTTAGTGGTGTTCATGATGTATTCCATGTATCACATTTGAGGAAGTGCTTACATGAGACCGCGGAGGTGGTAGAGCCGAGCTTGCTTAGAGATGTAGAGGTAGAGCATGATGCGACGATTCGACGAGCTCCTACTCGCATCCTTGGGTCAGAAACTAGGAAGTTGAGGAACAGAGAAGTTCAGCTAGTTAAAGTGCAATGGGGCGATGACGAAAGCAATGCTACTTGGGAGACGGAAGCAAAGATGCGTTCTTTGTATCCATTTCTTTTTGAGAGTATGTCTTTTAACTTCTCCTTTATTGCTTGTCTAGTACTTATCTTATCTTTAGTATATCCTCTCGCTAATACCTATGACCTTTAGATAGGGTAAAACCTATGGTTGAAACATGTGTTTGAAACATGTTATGGTTGATGGATGCATATGGATGCAATTGTTTGCTAGTGGTTGCTCGTGGATGCATATACACACACATTAGGCACTAGATCGGCTCAGTCACTTCATGTTGCATATTGCATAAATGGATGTGGTAGTTAGATTGATGGATGTATCATGGCTGTGTTATCATATGGATGATGCATTTTTGTGTATGGTTGTGCACGCATGTAGAAATTTGTATGTGTCAATAGGGTTTCGCATACATATTGGATGCATGGCACTATCATGGTTTGCATTAAGGAGGTTTACTGTATCAGTAACCGCCTGATTTTCGCATTAGGTAAGTACATATACACACACTTTTGCATATATCCATCCAGCATTTAGAATCTTGTAAGGACAATGATTGCTCGTGGATGATGCTTTGAGTAGATGGATGATTGGATGGTAGGATACGTTCTTCCTAACTTGAAGATTTCGGGGACGAAATCCTTTAAGGAGGGGAGAATGTAACAACCCGTATTTTCAATAACCTGTAATAACATAAATCGAGGCAGAATTTAATTCTAAAATGGGAATCAAGGGAAACGGGCTATGCCATTGCGTTCGTCTCGGAAAAATACGCGAAATAGAGTCCGAGTTTTCGAAAATCGGAGTCCGTATGACCAAGATATGGCCTCGCGAAGTTTCACGAAAATTCCCAAATTAAAGTATACTTAATTAAGTGAAATGGGTTGTGTAGATATATATATATATATATATATATTGATATATATATATATATATATAATTGAAAATTTAATAAATAAATATGCAAAAATGCTCAAAACAGCGAATTGGGAGAGGGGAATAACCGAACCGGCCGATTTTTGAAGTCGACCCGAGCCCGCTGGGTCGACTAGGGGTTAATCCAGGGTGTTTGGCTGTCAACCCGTGGGCCGATTCGCTCAAGTGCAGATTTTGCATTTGAATGGTTCTCATGGTCCATCTTTAATCTAAAGGCCCTAGATGGTTCCTACACTTGACTTCTTCCCCAAGACATGCTTTGATGGCTTGGATTGAATCTAGGGTTAATCCTATGGCCTAAAACACTTGCCTAATCTATAAATAAGACCCTAACCTACCCTAATTCATTCATAATTAAACCTAGTGACTAAACTATGGCAAAATGCTAGCTCTCATGGCCTCCACTAATTTTATGAAGAGGGTTGCATACTAATCACTCTCTAATCAACTTCTAATCCCTTCTTAGCATCTTAATCTTCTTCATTTGGTGTTCAAAGTTGCTAGTTGTGAGTTTCTATCACTTTGATGATCTTTTGGTAAACTAATTAGATGAGATGTGATGAGATTTATGGTTTTGTATGTGGGTTAATGAGCTTTGAATCATATGATATGATGTTAGCATTAATCTTATGTTTATGCATGTTGAGTATGTAAGCTTATGCAAGTTTAATATGATGTATGTAAATATGCAAGTTACATGTTTGTTAATATGCAAGTTACATGTATGTAAATATGCAAGTTACATGTTTGTTAATATGCAAGTTACATGTTTGTTAATATGCAAGTTACATGTATGTAAATATGCAAGTTACATGTTTCTTTATATGCAAGTTACATGTTTGTTAATATGCGAGTTACATGTATGTAAATATGCAAGTTACATGTTTATTAATATGCAAGTTCATGATGACACATTATGCAAGTCTATAAGCTAATATGCAAGTTTGTTATGCAAAATGAATATGTAAGTTATGTGACATATTATATGCAAGTTATGTGACATGTTATGCAAGTTCATATGCAAGTTATGTGTTTGTTAATATGCAAGATGGCACCTTTGAAACATGTTCATTCATATGCAAGTTGACACCTTTTATATGTGTTATATCATGAACGAAATTACGTGGGAACGATGGGGTAATTAAATGCATAAGTTAATAAGATTGTGTGAAATTAATATAATTATGCATAACACAAAATAAATAAACATAGTATGGGAATTTGCCTATTTGGTTAGGTGTACCCATACTATGTGTTGGGAATTTACCTATTGAGTTAGGTCTACCCCATGGGAATTTACCTATTAAGTTAGGTCTACCCATGTTAAGAAAACTTGATTAATTAGGGATAATTAATATAAAATTATGAGGGTGATTAATTAGGTGTAATTAATTGACTAAGACACGAGGTTGGACTCAGTTGTAGCGTAAAACTGCCCGGACCCAACCGGCTTAACCAGTTGCTACAAATGTTAGCCCAATGTGAGAGGTCTTAGGCACAAACTAAATACGTAATTAATGTAAAGACACGAGGTTAGACTCTGTTATGACATAAGGCTGCCCGGACCCAACCGGCTTAACCAGCGGTCATAAAAGACAGTCTAATGTGAGAGGTCTTTACAAAGGTTACGTTCTTAATTAATTAATTAAGAAACACTTAACCACATTAGCATGTAGAGGGACATGAGGGGTTAAGTGGGTGCCTCGGGTGGCATGAGAAAATCTAGTGGTTGCCTTGGGTGGCAATAGAAAATACGATTAGAATACTTAACCAAAATGGAACATGTAATTAAAACATGATTAAAGGGTTAAGTGGGATATACTAGAAAAAGGGACAAGCTTAGGTGGGTAGCTTGTGGAGGCCCATTTCAACCAGTAACCCATACGTATCTTTGTGGGCTCGACCCATGTCGAGGACGGGACACGCATACTGGGCTTGACTGTAAGAGGCAAACGGGTTAGCGGTGGCAACGCAAGTCCAACGGGCTTCATATGCGTGAGTGGGCCCGGGCTGGTAGGTAAGCCGTTGTTGCATCGAGTAGATATAAGCCGTGCACCTTTAGTTTCATCAGGTTGCCACATTGGGGAATGATACATCCCACGGTGGGGCCAGCACGGGTATCTACGTTAGGGAGCCGATCGAATGGGAAGTAGTGTGTACACCTAGTGGATTGTAGGGCCCCGTGGCGCCTACTTGGTCACCTAGGGGTACGCAGGTACTAATTAGTAAATTTTATAAGTCCTTGGGTGGGATCAACCTTTAAGTTAGGAACGACTGGTGTGGTGCAGTTTAGTAATTTACCTTAGGGAGGGTAGATGCGTCTTTATCCTTTATCTTCGTTTAGTTGACTGCTTAGGGTAGCCATTCATCCCTATATGTTACCGTATATCAGTTTATGTCTTCTCTGGTTACTTTAACGATTGTATTGTTAAAGTTATAGGACTCGCTCAGACTTATGTCTGACCCTGTTGTTTTTATCTTTTTCCCAACCCTCAGGTCCTACGGTGGATCCTAGCAGTAGTGGAGCTTGATCGGATTGCTGTTCCAGTCTTTAGGAGCTTGGATAGATGTAAAGCTCCAGTTATCCAGTTATCTTTTCTTTTGTTTGGCTATTGTATGAGAGTGGGATTATGTACTTCTTTATTTTGATGGATATTGTACTTGACCTTTATTGTGGTTTTATGATGTAACCAGACATATTTTACTTCCGCTGTTATGAGATGATGTTTTAAAATTTCAAGTACTATTTATATCTGTCTTGTTGTAATTTTTCTGTTCTATATTCACTAAAATACTCCACCGATGCTATGGCATTCCCTTAGTGAGTGATCATAGCGGGAGTGGGGTGTTACAAGAGACACCCGGGACCGGTACCGTGACTTCCAAGTACCGACGAAACCAATCGGGTATTGTTACTCCTTCGGGCAAGATGAGATTATCAGACATGCTGGAAACGAAAAGAAAAGAGTTCAAACGAGGGGTCAAAGGATAGTGCTAATGGCTTTTGGGGAATAGCCTTTTAAAAATAACTAGACTTTTCTTTGGAAAATACTTTATACTTGGTTTTGAAAATAGTTTTTCAAAAGTTTTAAAAACCTTTTTATCCCTTCTCGTAAACCATATGCTCTGATACCAAATGTAACACCCCACCTCCGCCAGGGTGGCTCTTGCAAGCAACTCTGACTTTGGTGGGGCGTTTTAAAACAAGGTAAACATGCATAATGATATAACAAGGCAGGACATGACATATATATATGTAAATAAACAGAGTAAGTAGATAGATAAAACAGCGGAAGAATTTTAAACCATTTCAAAAACAAGTCTGCTACATCATAATGTCAATTTCCCAAATAAACAAGTCTAGTACATAAAATAACATCATCTGAAACTGAAAAGGAAAACATAAAAGTAGCTATCCCCAAAGTGGAAAAACCATAGCGAGCTCAAGTCCAAAGCATACATGAGCTATCCAAGAAAGCAGCTAAGATCCAAGCTAGGCTCCTGTATTCCCTCCCTGAGAACCTGGGGGGGGGGGGGGGGGAGGGGGAAATGGAAGAAAAGAGGCGAAAGAAAACAGGTCAGTCAAAAAGACTGAGTAAGCCCTGCTACGATCAGTCTATAAACTAATAAAGTTAACAACATGATGGAAACTGAGATGATCATAGATAACAACATACTGGCATGATAAATTAACTACAAGATAGATAGAGGTGTCATCGCATAAACAAGGTTAAGTTCTGCACCACGGTGTACTAGCAAACCAACATAACAGGTATTGATCCCTTGGCCCAAGCTTTTACCCAATAACATGAAGTGACCTTAATATAAGGTCCAACCAAACGGTCTAGTCGATCGGCTCCCTATAAGCCTAACACGTCAAGTGTTGGTGTCCATACGGCCCACATATGGATGTAGTCAGACTGTGCTGGGTCCACCTTCGGGTGTATCAAGCCCTCGGGTGTCAACCCCAGACACTGAAGCAATAGTGCACAGTCTAAGCCTACTGGTACCCGTGCCTCGAGTTTGTCCAATACCGGATTACGTGCACGTCCGTAGCCCGCCTGGACCCGCACCGCTGTACCACTCAGCCGTCGCTTTGGTCGCTTACATCAGTCCAGTAATCGTGCCCCGCCCTAGCCCAGCCTCTAGGGTTGTGATGATACCAAACTGGGATTACTGCTGGAACAGACCACGTTGCTAGGGTTTCCTAAGAGGGTTAAGTGCGATTTAACCCTTCACTAATCATGGATTAAATTGGTTAAGCGTAACCGACAGTTCACAACTTAACCCCATTTCAATCCCTCAAACCCCCAAATGGACTAAATTGGTTAAGTGTAACCCCATTTCAATCCCTCAAACCCCCAAATGGTTAAGTATTAGTGGACCCTGACTTAACCCTAATCATGAGGCATTAATTAATTTAATTGTGCCTTAACCTCTCACATTAGACTTTGTTGCGGTTACTAGTTAAGCCGGGCGGGTCCGGGTAGCTTTACACCACAACTTGGTCTAACCTCGGGTCCAAGGTACACATGACCAACTTCTCACATTGGGTCCTATTGTTTGTAGCCACTAGTTAAGCCGGTAGGTTCCGGGTAGAATTACGCTACAAACTCAACCCAACCTCGAGTTGGCCACACTTATGTTTCCTAAGTGTCATGTCCACTTTATTTCAAAACATAATCACAAGTCAACAAATACTTGGGTAGACCTAACTTAATAGGTAAATTCCCAAGGGGTAGACCTAACTTAATAGGTAAATTCCCAAGCTCATGTTTTTATGTCCTTTAAGTTTACCCAACCCCAAACGCAATCCCATCGCCCACATATCGCAATAGCGCATAAAGGATAGAAAGAGGGAACTTGGCATAATCATGACATAAAAGTGTTAGAGCCACAAGTTCAACATGGTGGCATATGAAAGATTCATGTGTTCATACACTTGCATATTACATTTTTAGGCCCAAAAGCATGCATAACATGTTAACATGAACCACATGACCATCCCAAACTTGCATAAGCATACTTGCATACCATATGACAACTTTGCATGTCAAACTTGCATAATAAAACTTGCATAACTTATGGCAACTTGCATATCATACTTGCATAACAAACTTGCATAAACAAACTTGCACAACATATGACACTTGCATATCATACTTGCATAAATAAACTTGCTTAAACAAACTTGCACAACATATGACACTTGCATATCATACTTGCATAAATAAACTTGCATAAACAAACTTGCACAACATATGACACTTGCATATCATACTTGCATAAATAAACTTGCATAACTTATGGCAACTCGCATATCATACTTGCATAACAAACTTGCATAAACAAACTTGCACAACATATGACACTTGCATATCATACTTGCATAAATAAACTTGCATAAACAAACTTGCACAACATATGACACTTGCATATCATACTTGCATAAATAAACTTGCATAACTTATGGCAACTCGCATATCATACTTGCATAACAAACTTGCATAAACAAACTTGCACAACATATGACACTTGCATATCATACTTGCATAAATAAACTTGCATAACTTATGAAACATGTGTAACATAGCATAGTGAACTCGCATAAGCATGCATAACTTATTAAACATGCATAACATAGCATAGTGAACTCGCATAAGCATGCATAACTTATTAAACATGCATAAATCCCAACTTTCATCACATATTAACTTTAGAGTTTCTAAAATGAAGGTAAGAGGGCTTACAACGCTTATGCGAACTCAAATGAGTATAGCAAATGTAAGAAACCCCTTATGCAACAAAATAAAATCCCAAAATGCAAGCAAACTTGATCAAGACTCCTCCTTTATGATGATAATAGAGAAACAAGACTTTTATGCAAGTTAAGGAGGATCATACAAGCCTAAATACACTTGTATGCATGGAAATCTCTTAGGAATTTGTTTAGGAATTGTATGAAGAGAGTGGAGGCCATGAGAGGTTTGATTTTGACATAGTTTAGTTGCTAGAATGAATAATGAGTGATTTAGGGTAGGTTAGGGTCTTATTTATAGATTAGGCTAGTGATTTAGACCATAGGATTAAACCCTAGTTGAATTAGGTCCATCAGATTTCGGAATTCTCTAGAACCAAGCCACAAGACCAGACCAAACCCAAAATGGTGCGCCAGGCAAAACTGCCCGGCCACCCCGTGTCGACAGGGTTGTCGACACCCTCAGACCCCTGTCGACATGCCTGTCGACATGGGGGTCTTGGCGGGAGTTTTCCCGCCTGACGCCAGTTTGCCCTAATTCCCAACTTTCAACTTGAAATTCAAATCTGTTTTTACTTAGGAATTTTCTGAAAACTTCAATGGGCCTTAACTGGGTCATACGGACTCCGATTTTCGAAAACTCGGACTCTATTTCGCGTATTTTTCCGAGACGAACGCAATGGCATAGCCCGTTTCCCTTGATTCAAATTTTAGAATTAAATTCTGCCTCGATCTATGTTATAACAGGTTATTGAAAATACGGGTTGTTACACATTCCATCAATTAAAATACATAATGATAAATGATAGCTTCAACCTGAGCATGGACCTACCACCCACTCAACTTGATAGTTGTATGAATTAAAATTTTGACCATTTGCAATTTATATTGTTGAGTCCGTTAACAGTTTATGCAAAATTAATTGTATTTGCAAGATGATTTAAGAGGTAATTGTTTTGCGAGCTATACTAACCATATATATTATAAAGGAAAATTAGCCTCTATGAATGACAAAATGTAGCCACCGCACAACTTGCACTGTGTAGATAAATAAACTGTCATGCTAACTAAATATAACTAATATGAATATTGCAGGCGGATGAAATAAGCTAAAGAGGTAGCAGCATAAAAGAGCAATGTATTACTATTCACCGACACTACAAGAAAAGTACCCTATTGAAACTAGCTATTTGCAACAGGCGACACATGATAGTTGCAGTAAATGATATTTAGCAATAGACCTATTACAGAAGTTGCAATAGATGTTATTTAGCAACAAGCCTTTTCTTTCTATTGTGAAAAGCATATTTTTAGCAACTGCGCATCGCTTTCTGTTTCAAAAACATACTTTTAGCAGCTGTGCTTCCATAACAGTTGCAACAAACATATTATTTGCTACTACACTTTCAAGCCGTTGCGAATAAATATTTTTAGCAACTGTTTTCGCCACTTGCAATAACTATTTTTTTACAATTGGTAAAGCCAGTTGCGAAAAACATACTATTAAAAATAAGTATCAGCTTTTAATGATTAAATTTTAATAATTAATTTTAAATAGTTACTATTATGATTAACTACTAGTAATTATATAATAATTAAGATTAATATTTAATCATTATTAATAAAATTTAAGTATTATAAAGTGGCATTTCTGACTAATAATTAAATAATAATGAACAAATAATAATAATTAACATTTAAAAATAATAAAATAAATAATTAAATATTAAATAATAATAAATTATAGTTTTTAGTTATCATTAATAATTATTTTTATATTTCTAATATTATATTTAATTATTAATGATTAATAAATTATAATTAATAATCACTAGTTACATTTAATAATTAATTAATATTTATTATTAAATAATCAGTAATCAATAACTAGTACTTGATGATTAATATTTAACATTTAATATTTAATACATAAATAAGATTTAACTATTAAAATTTAGTATTTAGTAGTTAATTTTTAATAACTAATAATTTCACTTAAATAATAAACCATTACTAATTATATAACAATAAACTATTACTAATTATGAAATAATAATATTATTTTCCATTATATTAATTCTCAATTATATCTAATATTTTTAATAATTAAATATTAAAATAAAATTAATATTTATTAATAATTGATAAGTTATAGTAAAATATAATTCATATTGAATAGTTAATGTTTAACATTTAATTATTAATAAGTAATATTTAGTAGTTAAGAACTAATTTCTCTTTCTCATTGTTGATATTTTTGATCAAGCAAGAAAGACAATAAATTTGAAATTCAAATGCGTATGGTTAGAATACTTTTTATATAAAAAATAAAATAAAACATTTTCAAATATTCATTTGGAATGATAGTGTATTGTTTTCCAAAAAAATTACCTTCCTACAATCTAATTTGTATTGAAAAAAATAGCATGTAGCATGTAAGGTAGGTAAACTTTGACTCGACCCGCTATACACGTTAAAACCTCTATCGCGTTCAAGCTGTAGCCGCCTCCTTCTCTTTAGCGTGTGAAACCCTAGCTGGCGTTGAAAATAATAGCGTACTCCTCAATTTCTTTCGCTCGTAATTACTTATCCTCGTTACAGAAGCCCATCAGTGTTCTCCTATCTTCCATGTCTAATTCAACACTACCTTACGCTGATTCATCGTGCTTCTAGGCGGTTCCTTCTCAGCTGTGGGGCCTGCGGGCTCTGTTCCGTCACATTAGGCAAGTCCGCCTTCCTGAAGGTTCTGATAGAAATAGGAGGGGTGGGTTAGGGATTGGAAGTTGGTGATTGTCGAGAGTATCAGACTTTAAGTTCAGATCTGTGGTAGCAATGTATGGTAAGGTGAAGGATGATATTTGAAGTGATTTGCGATTGTTGCAGCTTTGAAGGGAATTTGGAGAATCAAAGTGGGGGTGGCGCTGGCGGTTTGGGTTTATGTTTGTGTACAAGGGGGAGGGATGACGGTCGGTTGTGGTGTCGGAGGGTTGTAGCAATGGGGTGGCTTGCTGCATTTCAGTGCAGGTTTTAGAGGATGTGCAAATTTGGTTTTTGAAAGGCAGAAGCTGGTTTTCAATTGAATTCAAGGCACATAGGTTTTGTTAGCTAAGTTATTAGCATTTTATGTCACCTGTAATAATGTTAACATAGGTTGAAACAATTTGATATGGTTTGGTTACTTAATTTTATATTAGCTGCAGGGGCGTAGCCAGGAATTATATGGTGTAGGTGCCAAAAATTTTAAACAAACAGATAAGTATTTGCTTAAATTTTTTGACATGGTATTAATAATTGTGAAAGTAAATATGAAGTGGAAGTGCAGAATGGTAATCTCACTGAAAGTGGCACAAGTTTGAGGACTGAAACCGATAATGCTGAGGAAGCTTATAATGATAACCAAAGTAATTTGCATTCAGAAGAAGTGTAGCATGCAATCATGAATCATTAATGAAAATGTTGCCAGTACAAGTCTTGAACCTAACATAACAAACAACCGGCTTATCCAACCACTGCTTGGTGAAAATAAAGCAACTGGAGAAATAATGGAAATACCAAAGAAAAGTGGTAATGAAGCAATGGAGGAAATCCCTTCTGAACTGACCCAAGTTACATCTGCTACACAATCTGATATTGGGATTCAAGCCTCAAAGCACCTATGCACCACAGAAGACAATGCTCTTCCTATCAATGAACTTTGTTACACCTGAATTTGAACCTGCACTGCTAGCATGCTTACCTGCCATTTTAATAAAATCTTGGGGGGAGGGCGGAGGGGAGGGGGCATGGCCCCCACTGGTCCTCCCAATGCTACGCCCCTGATTAGCTGCATTGCTTTTAGGGATCCCATCTGTGAAGACGTTGCTGAAGCTTGTCAAATTATTGTACACTCTTATGTAGGAAATATATCTATTTGTTTCAATATCACCCAATTTTGGGGTTTAAAGAGTTTGTTGTGACTCAGTTGCAAGCTGAGTTGCAACCAGCTAAGTGGCAACTTTGTTTTGCAAACTAAAATGAAACCCAGTTTGTAAAATTAAGTTGCAAATAACCATTCATTTTCACTGTGTTGCATATAACTTTGTATAGTTTTTATTTTGACTGGGCAAGCGACATTCATTTTCTTACACATGTTTAGTGATTGTTTTGCAGTATTGCATACTGGGTATGTGGGGTCGACTTAACTTATTACAGTGGTTGGATTAATTTAGTACGAGGAGGTCGCATAAGGGTATTAGTGATATGCAAGATGTAATGAGAAGCCACATGAGGCATTGTGTAGATAATTAGAGCTTATACAAACGGCCAGGTATGTTAAGAAGCACTCTTGTCTTTTTATTATAAATTACTTATTGATTTTTTTTAATGATAGCAGACATTGTTGTTGCACTTGCAACTATTATAAATAAGTCCAGCATTACCTAATTATTCTAATAGGATGTTCAATATCAATGTTTTCATGAAGATTAAGTACCACGTAAATGGATTCTTTGACTTCTATTTCCTTAGTAGTTTCATTTGTTGAGAAAAATAGGTTAAAATTATTTAATTCTGGTACGAGCCTTTCAATTTTAGAAAAGTTCAGCATGTTTACGAAGGTTCAGTGTACTCAAATTGAGTATTCCTACTGTTTTGTATTTCAATTCTGGTTCATTAATTTGGGCTCACATACATAAACTAAATTTATAAAGATGTATTTGGACATTCATTAGCAAATAAAATAGCATAGCCTGGATGTGCAACTTTTTAGAAACCGATTCATGTTTTTGAGTAGACTAGGTTGGAATTTCCCACCCATAAGATACATAAAAGTTTAAAGCATTTTCTACCCTATTAAATTGGTGATGGTTGCTGCACATTATGCACCTTTTTAAACTACAATATTTTGTCCAATTTTTTCAGCTTTCAAATAAATCCATAGTTTCAACACTCCACTTTTTTTAAGCAAGCACTTAAAATATTTTTTCTACCATGCATCTATATTATGGAATATACATGGTTTTTGATGGCTATGTGAGTTATTATTTGAAATTATTTTTCGAAAAACCATTGTTTACTAATTTGAATAAAACCGTCTTATCTTTCAGCATTATTTTAGATCTTTATTTGGATGAACTTTAAAAAACTAGCAAGCGATGAATAAACTTAATCAAAACCATTAATTCATTTTTGTTAATAATTCGCAAAATAAGAACATAAAACTTTGTTGTTTACATTGGTTATTCTTTTGGTTAAAAAAAAGAAATGGATGAAACAAAAAAAGATTAAAAGGTAAACAAAAAGGAAAAGTTAGTAGCGACAACTTGATTGAAATGGTTAATAGTATTGATACGAAAATCTGTTAACTCATAAAGGATAAACAGTTTGGTTAATTCAATCAATTTTTATTCAAAATTTATTACCTTGAAACCATTATATTTTATTCTCATTAAACAACATACTATCTTCGACTTTTATTTTAGAAGTTTTAAAAAACATTCCAAAAAAAAAAACAAGACGTGAGTACGTCTAATCAAAATAGGCAAGTTATGTTTGTGAATAATTTGTAAAATACGAACATCGAATTTTGCAGTACATAAGGGGAAAAATGATAAATGCGAAAGGAAAAATTTATAATGACATGTTGCTCGAGAAGGTTGAGGGAATTAATAGAAACATATGAGAACTAAGGTGGAATTAAATAGCAAAATAGGGCCTAAATCTGCAAATTGGCCATAAATTCAAGAACCGTATTTGAAATAGCATCGGAGTAGAACTTATTGCATAACCATTATTTATTAATTTCAGTAAGTACCATGTGTTCTTTCAACATTACTTTAGATCTTTCTTTTAGAAGAATTGTAAATGAAAATGCTTAAATATGATCTTAGACTATATCAGAATTATGTGCATTATGTATGATTCTTTTTATGGCATATGTCTGAAATGCTCTAAACTTAAAATGATATTGTTCTAAGTCTATGTTTCCTTATCTTAGGTTGAAGTTGAAGGAAAATATGTGGTGTCTGCTTACTCAAAATTTTACTTGCTTCCTCAACCCTTCAACGAAGACTATGACAGAGAACTTAAATATGCTGATGCAATAGTGGTGTCATCAATGTTTATTGTCAAGTATATTTCTCTTTGTGGAAGTCTAGTTTTTAAACATAATTGAAAAAAAATACAACAATGAAATACATATTTATCTTTCAAAATAGTGAAGTTACCACCTACATTGTAGTCGTTGATCTCATGCAAACGATTGGTTGGATGCGCTAGAGGTATACAACTGTTGTGGCTTTATTACTTATTTTTTCTAGTCAGTATTGTTTACAAAATCAATAAAAATATATGATTCAGATCCATCGTTGTCCATTCCAAAAGATCAAAAGAAAACTATGGGCTTAGGTTCCAGTAATGACTTTAATATCATTGCTACAAATAGGTGGTGGATAGAGTCATGGGTCCTTTTAGTTTAATCTCATATCCTGGTAAAAATAATGTGTTTTTAACTAATTGGGTAACATGTGTTGCTTATTCCTTGTGTGCAGCTAAATACTATCATGTTATATTGTACAATGAGAAGTATTATGATGATGAAGATTAATTGCTTTTAATTTATTTTCTGGTTTTCTGTCATACCAATTTGTAGGCTCTTGCAAAGACTTCAACTGTTCCTTAGCTTTGAATGACGAGTTGATACTTTGATCGGTGTCTGAATGACAGTTGGAAAGGAGTATTGTTGCACCACCCATTCTGAAGAGGCTGTTTGTTACAAGCATCGATTGGTTGTTGCCAAAATATGGGTTCAGAGTTGTGTTTCCTGTGCTAAATACTAATGCTTAACTGTTTGGGTGTACCTGTAATAAATAGGGGATTTTTTCCATTAGGACAAAAAGAGAAAAGAGTTTGCTTAAAAGAACAAGAGCTAAAAAATTGTCCAAAAGGACATTTTCTAGTGGAAATGGTGGAATTCGGGGGGGGGGGGGCTTGTTTTTTCATTTTACACTAAAAGTTAGCATTTTAAGCAACTTTTTTGGCTCTTGTCCTTTTGGCCAAACTTTTTGCTTTTTTTGTCCTTTACACAAGTTTCCTGTAATAAATATTGATTTAAAGTTACAAGACCTCATGTAGATAATGTGATTAGTTTTATTCCATCAAGTGATTGACCTTATTTGCAGTAATACAGTGAAATAAAACATGATGCAATATGTATGAGATTCGATATGCCAAGTAAATGGTTAATTATTTCAAAAAAGCATATATGTGCTTTGCACCTAACCTAGTTTTTTTTTTTTTTTTTTTTGTAACAGTTCATGAGTCACTTGCAGGCTTGGTTATAACAGGATTCTAAGGTGAGGTTCTCAATCACTCAAGTCTAATGTTTGCTTATTGTATCATAAAATATTGGATAAAGATTTATTATTCAAAACTTTTTACTGTCCATGACAGTGATAAAGCTGGCTAGTACACTTTCACATGGATTTTTGTTTCTTTTTAAGTGAAAGTATGGCGAGTGGTCCTGTGTACTAGTATTTAAAATTTAGATCAACTAGAAGTTGATTTACAGTTTTTGTTGTTTTCTGTTGGGACAGCGAAATGTGGAGAGATTCTACAAATACCCTACACTTAATTAGATGAATGTATGGCACCCTTATAACTAAAATTTACAATTTCTAAGCAATCGCAAACAAGTGTGTGTATGTAGGAGTTGAGGTTAATGCTTAAAAACCTGGTAAACGTGTCTACTATAGAAGAAAAATAAAATGTTTTAGTATTATCAAGTTAAGCTAAGCCCATGAATATTAATATAGTGTTAATGTTGACCGTCTATCTTATGAGTATATGTTGGCCGATCTATGTGGTCTAGTGCACATTCGTTGTAAGGTTTGAGGACCTACCATGACTTACCCTGGAATTCTTTTTGCCTACCATGAAGAATCATGCTATGTAGTTCCTGATAAACTGTAGTATTTTATTCTCTAAGTTAAAAATACTTTTCAAGACATAATAAACTGTATATTTATTTTATTTTATTTTTTTGTCCTAGACATAAAAATCGCTTTTCTTAGAATCTGCTCACTCACCTCTCAAGACTGGTCAATAGGTAATGCAGGACATAACAAAACACTTAAGCTTAAAACATATAAATTATAATTATATTAAGTGTGTCAAAAAGGTAACTAGTTTGTGCTTTCGTTAATAAGCTCTTGCAAAGACTTCAACTGTTCATTCAGACGAGGAACAATTTGCAACCTTAGGACCCAACAAGAACGGTTACATTTCCTCGCAAAACTATTAATCGGTTAGTAGTTTTTTTTTCTCTTTGGGTTTCTGTTCTTTTTCGTTTTCAATATGTTTACACATTTCTTATAATAAATGGAAACACAAGCCTTAATGAAGTGATAGACTGAAGCTATAAAAGAATCCAAAGTTCTTGATTTTGTTAACATCTCTAAAGTATCTAGTTTGTTTCTTTCAAATTTGCTTTGGTATCTCAAATGTAGCGACAGTAGAAATGATTATGTTTCATTGATTCATGATTTGCAGGTGAGCTCTCTTCAGTATGTGGTAAGCTAGATTTCCAAGAATTTGATGTTGCATGCATAAAGCATATATCAGTTGGAAGCATTAGCATAGTGGGAGCAGCATGCTCGTAGAGGCTATGAATTATTTGAAAAAGATGGAAATTGACCCATCACGATTGAAGAGCTTCCATCGGTAAAGTACACGAAGATGTATTTTCCTTTTCTCAGGTTGAAGTATGTGGTTATTGACGAAAAAAAGGCTATAGTAGTGAAACACCCCACCTCCGTTAGGGTCACTCACAAAGGGAATGCCCTAATTTTGGTGGAGGTTTATAAGTATAAGTCACAGATACACAAGACAGATATAAATACACATTTTTTTTAAACAGCGGAAACAACAACTTTTATTTCATCAAAATACGTGTCATACAAACCATACCATAATTGTCTTACAATACTTCCAAAAACATTACATTTCCATAACTGTCTTGATTATCAAAGAAGCATAAAACATAAAATAAAGCAACAAAATCCCCATAATGATATCCAAAACCATGATCCAAGCAAAAGAGATCCAAACCGTACTTCGATTGTCTTCAAGCTTGCAAAAGAGTCTGACTAAGCTGAGTTGTTTCCTCCCTGTTGACCTGGGGGGGCGAAAGAAAAGAAGACGAAAAGAAAAACGGGGTCAGACATAAAGCCTGAGTAAATCTAGTGACTTTTCAGTATGTGAAAAAAAGGAAATGATAGACATAAAATGAAAACAGGATAGTATCATAACTGAGGGAGTGTAGTCTAGAATCGAACATACTATCGAACCCACACTATATCTCTGCATTTGCTAGAATTATTCTAACCGGCACCCCATGCTGAGGGTGAAATGATCCTTTTTGTTTTCTAAAGATCGGCTCCTACTCGTACGTGTGTCTTACGGCTACCCCAAGAAGTGTAGATACCTATGCTGGTCCCACCATGGGGTGTATCAAGATCCATGGTGGCGGCCCCGACACAATTACTAGAAGGCATAGGATATACTACTGGTGCCCCCAGTGCCCTGCTTGTCTGCTCCGAAGTGCGTGCACGACCGCACACCGTTAGACCTACACTGTGCATCTAACATTGCCGTTATTTGACCGCTTACAATCAGCCAAGTAATCGTGCTCCACCCTGCCTAGTTTCAGGATACCGTTGATACCTAAATTGGGTTACTGCTGAATCGGGTCCCTATGTTACCAGGGTTTTCTAGTCAAACATGTTAAGTGGTTAAGTGTATGTATATACCTAACCCCCACCCATCAATATTTGTTAACATGTTGAATCTTTGTTAAGTGTTTTCAGTTGACTTAACCCTACTACCTGTCCTTAGCCTCTTGGAGCACCGACCACTCACATTAGACAGATATCACTACGGTTACTGGATGTGCCGGTTGGTTCCGGGCAGGTTTACACCGTAGTTCAGTCTAACCTCGGGTCTTTATTGGGCTCAATGTTTAACCATCCACATTGGATAGGTATTGTTATGACTACTGGACAGCCGGGCGGGTCCGGGCAGGTTTATGTCACAACTCAATCCAACCTCGGGTCAAACATGTCGTCTTTTCTAGATTTACATATTTTATTATTTATGCAAACGTCATGTCGTCTTTTAATTTGGGTATAACAATTTATACCGCTAAAATGTCACAGTCGTTGGCACGCGCCAAACATGCCAACATATTTATTATATCATGTTTTACACCCAACTCTATTACCCCCGTTTGTACGTACTAATGTTGGGCTCGACACAATTCAGCCAAACTTGATAAATGTGAGAAAAGGGGAAATCCAGAACATATAATATTTCTATGATACATAGAAGGTGTAGCGCATGAACTTGCAAATTGGCGTTAACATAAACATTGGATCATGTGAACTTGCATTCAAAATTGGTATACAACTAAATGGGTGTCACATAGGATGGCATATGTAGATTTATACAAACTTGGGTTTTAACATATTAACTTGGCATAATGTCGAACACAAAACTAGCATGTTGTAAATTAACCCAAAAATGTCCAAATCTAATATTTCCACATGAACTTGCATAGTTTATGTAACCCAAACTGCATTTAACATAGTTCTAATCATACTTGTAATGGATCTAAGATGTATACATAAGTTTTGAGTCATGTGGGCATAAAAGATCTCAGATCTAGGATATGTTTACATAAGTATATGGCCCATGATATCAACATAAACATAAAGGGGATATTAACATAAACATAAGAGGGATCTAATCATAAATTTTGCCACAAACTTGCAATTGCAATTACTTTCATATACAATCGTATAATAAACTTGCATCGACCCATTTATGCCACTAATCAATACACATAATCACGATAGAAACATCACAATACACAAGATCTACATCATTATACAACAACAATACAATTCGATTCTCAATTACATCGTATCACATCATAATTTTATTCAGATTCTGAAAGACCACTATACTTACAACGTGTGACGAGATCTTGTTTTCTGATTTCTGTTTTCTGAATTTGGAGGTGCTCTCCTTTCGGTAGCAATTTGTTGATTGATTTGATTAGACTTTAATTTGTTTCTTAGTTTGATTCTTGGCGGCTACGATCAACTCCTTCCTGGCAGCATGACGACTCCTCTCTTATTTTCTTATGTGAATTAGTTGAGTCTTAGGGTGTATTTATAGAGTTTTCAAGTTAATTTGTGCCGTCAGATGCAAACAGGGAGGGAAATCAAACCGTACAGCACACCAGAAGTTGAACCAGGGTCAGACCCACCTGGTCAGGCCGACCGGGCAAGTCGACCTGTAGGTCGACACCCAAGTCGACTGCGCAGTCGACTTGGGGGGGCCAGATCGACTGCCCAGTCGACACTAGTGTCGACCTGGTCACTGGGCGGGAATTTTCCCGCCCAGCCCAGTTTGAACTCGAATTCGAATTTTAAAACTTGTTCTGAGCTGTTTTTGAATTTCAAATTTATTCTGAAACTTCCGGAGATCATAACTCCTTCATACGGAGTCCGTTTCACGCAAACTCGGACTCTATCTCAACCAGAATTCCGAGACGAACGCAATGGCGTAAGCCGCTTCCCTTAATTCTTTCATTAGAATTAATTATACTTTTAATTTATGAATTTCACTGTTATAGAATATATGGGGTGTTACATTCTCCCCCACTTAAAAGGATTTCGTCCCCGAAATCTTCAAGCTAGGAAGAACGTATATCCTTACCATCCAATCGTCCATCTACTCAACCAACAAACACAGGTGTCCATTGTCCTTAAAGACTTCTAATGTTTTATGATCATATGCATTGTGTGTATGAATGTCCCTATCTAATGTAGAAATCAGGCGGTCGACTGATTCAGTTGACCCCCTAAATGCGAATCATGTAAGTGTCATGAATCCATTATGTATGCAAATTTTTCCTACTCATAATTCTACGTGAGTGCACAACAATTCATACAAATGCGATAACCATATGATAACATATAAAATTTCAACCATATGTGAACGAGAATACATATATGCATATGCAGTATGAAGTGACTGAGCCGATCTAAATCCTAGGGTGTGTGTGTATATGCATCCACGAGCAACCACTAGCAATCACTTGCAACCACTTGCAGCCATAATCCATAACATGTTTTCAAATACATGTTTGCATCCATTTGTTTTCTACCTAAGGAGTTAAGGAGAAAGGGTCGAGGAAATATGCCTAAAAGATAGATAAAACATAACTTAAGGAAAAAGAGAGATCAAAAGATGTACCCTCAAAAAGAAAAGGGTAGGCTGCGCGTATTCTAGCCTCAATTTCCCAAGTCGTGTCTTCCTCGGCGTCGCTCCACTGAACTTTGACGAGCTTGACTTCGCGGTTGCGTAGCTTTTTCACTTCAGTTCCTAAGATGCGTGTTGGAACTCTTCTCACAGTTGCTTCACGTTCCACTTCGGCTTCTTCTAGAATGCTAGGCTCTACTATTTCAGTAGACTCGTGTAAACACTTCCGGAGGTGAGAAACATGAAAGACGTTGTGAACTCCGACCAGTTTTTCGGGTAGCTCTAATCTATAGGCCATCTTCCCAACCTTCTCGATGATAGGAAATAGTCCTACAAATCTCGGTGCTAGCTTTCCAGTGGATCCAAAACGAACAATGTTCCTTAGAGGAGATACCTTAAGAAAAACTCTGTCCCCAACCTCAAACTCAAGGTCGGTCCTTCTCTTGTCGGCGTAGGATTTCTGTCTATCTTGGGCCGTCTTCATCCTTCTTCGTATCAAGTCCACTTTTTCTGAAGTTTCTCTGATCATGTCTGGACCAAGAATAACCTTATCTGTAGACTTCCACCAACAAGTTGGTGACTTGCACGGTCTTCCATACAATGCTTCGAAGGGTGCCATGCCTATGGTAGCTTGGAAGCTATTGTTGTAAGCAAACTCCACTAAGGGAAGGTGATCCTCCCATGTCCCTCCAAAGTCAAGAACACAAAGTCTCAAAAGATCCTCTAAAACTGTATTCACCCTTTTCGTCTGGCCATCGGTCTGACGGTGATAGGCCGTGATTAAACATAACTGAGTGCCTACAGCTTCTTGCAAACTTCGCCAAAACTCGCTTGTGAAGATAGGGTCTCGGTCACTAACAATGCTGTAGGGTATCCCATGGAGTCGAACTATCTCCTTGATGTAAAAAGACGCTAGGGATGAGGCGGTCCTTCTACTCTTGACAGGTAAAAAGTGGGCGCTCTTTATAAGCCTATCCACTATTACCCAAATGCTAGTATTGCCCCTTCTCGACCTAGGCAGCCCATCAACGAAGTCCATTGAAATGCTATCCCACTTCCACTGTGGGACCTCTGGGGGATGAAGCAGTCCTCCAGGCTTTTTCTGTTCCGCTTTAACTTGTTGGCATACCATACACTTAGAAACGAAATCTGCCACGTCCTTCTTCATGCCGTTCCAAAAGAAAACTCTTTTCATGTCCTTGTACATTTTGTCTCCGCCTGGGTGTATTGTAATCTTGGAACGATGTGCTTCCTCGAGAACCTTCTTTATCAACTCCCTTGCTTGTGGAACGCATAGTCTTCCGTCGCGTCTCGACCAGCCTTTATCATCGATAGAGTATCTACTGAGGTGACTAGAAGTCTCACCCCTAATTAGCTTATCAACCACTTCAACTAGCTGAGGGTCCTCACGTTGTGCCGTCCCTATTGTGTCCAAAAGAGTAGGGCGCACCTCAAGAGATGCTAACAAACCCGGTACGAAATCAGAGGAGGGCCTAAAGTTAAAACTGGCTATATACTCTAGGCTTTGCCTTTCTACAAAGAGTGGGCTTAGGGTCAGTTTCTTTCTACTCAAGGCGTCTGCCACCACATTGCCCTTGCCCGGAGTATAAGAAATCTCAAATTCATACGAGGCAAGAAACTCCATCCATCTTTGTTGCCTCAAGTTAAGATCTTTCTGCGAGAAAAGATATTTCTACGATTTATGGTCAGTGTAAAGTTCGAACTTCTCACCTAGGAGATAATGGCGCCAAGACTTAAGTGCAAAGACGATGGCGGCTAACTAAAGATCGTGGGTCGGGTAGTTCTTTTCATGAACTTTCAATTGCCTTCCACCATAAGCTACTACCCTTCCTTCTTGCATCAAGACAGCGCCTAGCTCTGTCCCACATGCATCTGTATAAACTGTGAACATCTTGCTTCTGTCTGGCAGAGTCGGGACTAGGGCTGTTGTAAGAGCCCTTTTTAGGCGTTGGAAAGCGAACTCGCAATCCAAGTCCCAATTGAACACTAGATTCTTCTTTGTCAGCCTTGTGAGTGGAGCTGAGATTTTTGCAAAATCCCTTATGAACTTCCGGTAGAAACCTGCTAGTCCTAGAAAACTTCGGACCTCAATTGCATTCTTTGGTGCCTTCCAGTCCTACACCGCAACTACCTTCGCGGGGTCTACGGCCCACCCTTCTTTAGATACTACATGCCCAAGAAACCTTACTTCTTCTCTCCAAAAGTGGCATTTTGAAAATTTTGCCTTTAGCTGATGTGCTCGAAGAATATCCATGATTTCCTTCAGATGTTGAGCATGCTCCTCCTCACTCTTTGAAAAGATCAAGATATCGTCTACGAAGACAACCACAAACTTGTTGAGGAATTCTCTGAACACTCTGCTCATTAGGTCCACGAAATAAGCGGGTGCATTTGTCAGGCCGAAAGGCATGACAAGCCACTCAAAGAAACCATCTGGGGTTCTGAACGCCGTTTTATCAATACTATCTTCAGCCACTCTTAGCTGATGAAACCCAGTTGCTAGATCAAGTTGGGAGAAAACCGACGCGCCTACAAGCTGATCAAACAAATCGTCGATTTGGGGAAGAGGGTGCCTATTTTTCTTGGTCAACTTGTTTAACTCCCTATAGTCAACACAAAGGCGAAGAGAACCGTCTGCTTTGGTTGCGAACACCACTAAAGCACCCCATTCGGAAATGCTCCTTCTAATGAACCCCTTCTCTAGAAGTTCTTTAACTTGCTTACTAAGCTCATTTCTCTCCTTTGGAGCCATATGTCTGACAGGTAAACCTATGGGCTTTGCGTTATCCACAAGATAGATTCGAAAGTCTATTTCCCGCTTTGGAGGTAAGCCTTTCACCTCCTCGAAGACATCCGGATATTCCCGGACTACTCTAACCGATTGCAAACTATCAACAGAAGCATCAAGCGACTCTAGATAACTAAGCATAACAGCATTCAAAGGATTACAGGAAATTTCTAGAGTGTTACCAAGCTGAGTCAAGAGTCTAACTACTCTTTTCTCACAATCAAGAATGACACCGTTACTGGATAACCAGTCCATGCCTAAGATCAAACCATGTCCCGAGAAGCCTAGAACAAAGGCATTACAACTAAACTCAACACTGAGAATAGAGATTTTCAAACCCAAACAAACCATTGACAAGTAAGCGGAGCCCCCAATTGGATTTGAAACTACCAAGGGATCCTCAACCATACTAGTGTCTAAATGCAGAGATTCCACTAACGCAGATGAAATAAAGGAGTGTGATGCACCAGAGTCAAAAAGTGTGCGAACTGGATGATCATAAAGATAGACTACACTTTCTACAGAAATATTACTACCTCGCTCCTGTGGAGGTGCTGTCAGAGTATGAACTTGACCTCCTGAAGTAGATCCAACTTTCTGTCCCTGTCCTTTCTTCTTTGGGCAGTCCTTAGCTTAGTGCCCAGTCTCCCCGCAATGGAAGCAACCACCCATCTTTGCCTTCTTCTTTTGGTAGTCTTTCTCTATATGCCCAACTATGCCACAGAAATGGCACTTTCTCTTTTCACGGGACTTCTTGTTCTTTCCTCCTTTCTTAAAGTCTGTCTTCTTAGCCTGTAAACCTTCTTTCTTTTCCTCAGCCTTAGTCTCCTTCTTGCCGTGGTCTTCCTCATGTAGCAACGCCATGTCCACCAAGCTTTCATAAGTCGCTCCCGTGGACACATGGGTCATGGCAAGGCTGTGTATAGGCTCATTCAGACCTTTGACGAAGCGAAGCGCCTTCTTGTGTTGGGTATTTACTAAGTCCAGTCCAAATCTGGCCAGCTGATTGAACTGATTAACGTACTCCCTGACCGTCATGCTTCCCTGTTTAAGATTTAAGAACTTCTCTATTTGCAGGCTCCTTTCAGCTTGGGAGAGGAATTTCAACTCAAACCTTGTCCTAAAATCATCCCAAGTTTCTACTGCCCTTTGAGCATTAGTGATCTCCCACTAATAGGAAGCTTCATCTTTGAGCAACCACACTGCTAGCTGTATCTTTTGCCTATCATCAACTCCGAAGATGTCAAACAGATCCTCGGTCTCTTTTAGCTAATTTCTTGCTCCTACAAAGGGTTCAGTTCCATGAAAGTCTTTTCCACCCATAGACTTGAAGTCCCTACATGTTTTGGCAAAAGCATTTCCAAGGGGAGGAGCAAGAGGAGGAGGAACTGGTGCTACTCGGGGAGGATGGATATCTGCCGGGCCCGCGCCATTTGCGGCCCTAGCTTCTAAGAACCTCCTAAACCAACCGGGTATCGGTACTCCTTCAGGAATGTTAAGGTCTCCAGACATGCTGAAACAGAAAGGAAAGATTCAAAACGAAGGATAGAGGGAGATAGTACACATGGCTTTGGGGGATCATGCCTTTTAAAATATAACACTTTTTCTAAAAAAAAAATGCTTCTTTAAACTTTCTTTTGAAAATAATATCAAAAACTTTATCTTATCTGGTAAACCTATGCTCTGATACCAAGTGAAACACCCCACCTCCGTTAGGGTCACTCACAAAGGGAATGCCCTAATTTTGGTGGAGGTTTATAAGTATAAGTCACAGATACACAAGACAGATATAAATACACATTTTTTTTTAAACAGCGGAAACAACAACAACTTTTATTTCATCAAAATACGTGTCATACAAACCATACCATAATTGTCTTACAATACTTCCAAAAACATTACATTTCCATAACTGTCTTGATTATCAAAGAAGCATAAAACATAAAATAAAGTAGCAAAATCCCCATAATGATATCCAAAACCATGATCCAAGCAAAAGAGATCCAAACCGTACATCGATTGTCTTCAAGCTTGCAAAAGAGTCTGACTAAGCTGAGTTGTTTCCTCCCTGTTGACCTGGGGGGGGGGGACGAAAGAAAAGAAGACGAAAAGAAAAACGGGGTAAGACATAAAGCCTGAGTAAATCTAGTGACTTTTCAGTATGTGAAAAAAAAGGATATAATAGTCATAAACTGAAAACAGGATAGTATCATAACTAAGGGAGTGTAGTCTAGAATCGAACATACTATCGAACCCACACTATATCTCTGCATTTGCTTGAATTATTCTAACCGGCACCCCATGCTGAGGGTGAAGTGATCCTTTTTGTTTTCTAAAGATCGGCTCCTACTCGTACGTGTGTCTTACGGCTACCCCAAGAAGTGTAGATACCTATGCTGGTCCCACCATGGGGTGTATCAAGACCCGTGGTGGCGGCCCCGACACAATTACTAGAAGGCATAGGATATACTAATGGTGCCCCCAGTGCCCTGCTTGTATGCTCCGAAGTGCATGCACGACCGCACACCGTTAGACCTACACTGTGCACCTAACATTGCCGTTATTTGACCGCTTACAATCAGCCCAGTAATCGTGCCCAACCCTGCCTAGTTTCAAGGTACCGTTGATACCTAAATTGAGTTACTGCTGAAACGGGTCCCTACGTTACCAGGGTTTTCTAGTCAAACATGTTAAGTGGTTACGTGTATGTATATACCTAACCCCCACCCATCAATATTTGTTAACATGTTGAATCTTTTTTAAGTGTTTTCAGTTGACTTAACCCTACTACCTGTCCTTAGCCTCTTGGAGCACCGACCACTCACATTAGACAGATATCACTACGGTTACTAGATGTGCCGGTTGGTTCCGGGCAGGTTTACACCGTAGTTCAGTCTAACCTCCGGTCTTTATTGGGCTCAATGTTTAACCACCCACATTGGATAGGTATTGTTGTGACTACTGGATAGCCGGGCGGGTCCGGGCAGGTTTATGTCACAACTCAATCCAACCTCGGGTCAAACATGTCGTCTTTTCTAGTTTTACATATTTTATTATTTATGCAAACGTCATGTCGTCTTTTAATTTGGGTATAACAATTTATACCGCTAAAATGTCACAGTCGTTGGCACGCGCCAAACATGCCAACATATTTATTATATCATGTTTTACACCCAACGCTATTACCCCTGTTTGTACATACTAATGTTGGGCTCGACACAATTCAACCCAACTTGATAAACATGAGAAAAGGGGAAATCCAGAACATATAATATTTCTATGATACATAGAAGGTGTAGCGCATGAACTTGCAAATTGGCGTTAACATAAACATTGGATCATGTGAACTTGCATTCAAAATTGGTATACAACTAAATGGGTGTCACATAGGATGGCATATGTAAGTTTATACAAACTTGGGTTTTAACATATTAACTTGGCATAATGTCGAACACAAAACTAGCATGTTGTAAATTAACCCAAAAATGTCCAAATCTAATATATAGTCTATTTCCACATGAACTTGCATAGTTTATGTAACCCAAACTGCATTTAACATAGTTCTAATCATACTTGTAATGGATCTAAGATGTATACATAAGTTTTGAGTCATGTAGGCCTAAAAGATCTCAGATCTAGGATATGTTTACATAAGTATATGGCCCATGATATCAACATAAACATAAAGGGGATATTAACATAAACATAAGAGGGATCTAATCATAGATTTTGCCACAAACTTGCAATTGCAATTACTTTCATACACAATCGTATAATAAACTTGCATCGACCCATTTATGCCACTAATCAATACACATAATCACGATAGAAACATCACAATACACGATCTACATCATTATACAACAACAATACAATTCGATTCTCAATTACATCGTATCACATCATAATTTTATTCAGATTCTGAAAGACCACTATACTTACAACGTGTGACGAGATCTTGTTTTCTGATTTCTGTTTTCTGAATTTGGAGGTGCTCTCCTTTGGGTAGCAATTTGTTGATTGATTTGATTAGACTTTAATTTGCTTCTTAGTTTGATTCTTGGCGGCTACGATCAACTCCTTCCTGGCAGCATGACGACTCCTCTCTTATTTTCTTATGTGAATTAGGTGAGTCTTAGGGTGTATTTATAGAGTTTTCAAGTTAATTTGAGCCGTCAGATGCAAACAGGGAGGGAAATCAGGCCGTACAGCACACCAGAAGTCGAACCAGGGTCAGACCCACCTGGTCAGGCTGATCGGGCAAGTCGACCTGTAGGTCGACACCCAAGTCGACTGCGCAGTCGACTTGGAGGGCCAGATCGACTGCCCAATCGACACTAGTGTCGACCTGGTCACTGGGCGGGAATTTTCCCGCCCAGCCCAGTTTGAACTCGAATTCGAATTTTAAAACCTGTTCTGAGCTTTTTTTGAATTTCAAATTTATTCTGAGACTTCCGGAGATCATAACTCCTTCATACGGAGTCCGTTTCACGCAAATTCGGACTCTATCTCAACCAGAATTCCGAGACAAACCCAATAGCGTAAGCCGCTTCCCTTAATTCTTTCATTAGAATTAATTATACTTTTAATTTATGAATTTCGCTGTTATAGAATATATGGGGTGTTACAAGTAGTATGTGCATTTTTAGCTTTATGGTTTTATATTGTATTGTATTTTGAAATAATGCATTTAGATTATGTGTATGGATTACATTTTTTAATATGGTAGAACTTTGAATGTAACTTTAACTAACCTTTTGAAATGTCTATTAGAATTTAGTGAATCTGATTTTATATTGTCTATGTCTATTGGAAATGTATTTTTACTTATTGTTTTGGTAATGTACCTTTTTATTATTAAATTATTAAACGTAGATGATGGTGGGATATATTAGACAAATGGGTTTTCTGAATTTTGTAATGGGCAGTTAGTGATGCAAATAATCAAATTGCAATTGTCTTAAACAGTTGTAGTATTTCAGTTTTTCAACGTGTATTCTAGGTTTGCATGTTAAAGGCATAGGTTCAGTTCGATTGAAAATGAATGATGGAAAGGTGATGAAGCTAACAGAAGTTAGGTACATCCCAGAAATTAAGAAGAATCTTGCTTTAATTGGACAGTTGGAACAAAAAGGTTGCAATTTCTCGATTAGAGGTGGAATTACAAGGCTTTGGAGGGGTAATAAGGAGCTTCTACGCGCCAAATGGGGAAATTATAACATATATAAATTGCTTGGAAAATCAATGGAGAATGTTATGAGTTCTCAAATTGGATTAGGAGAGGCGAGTTTATCTGAATCAAGGTGGAGCCATCTAGGTGGAGAATGTTATGGTTTTTTGGTTTATGGATTTATTGATTGTTGGAGAGATTTCATATCAAGGTGGAGTGTTATGGTTTGTGATATTTATCACATGGATATTGAAGATTGAGAAATTGGAAGTTGTGGAATTTAAGGATCTGTGGCGAATTTTATGGATCTATTAAGATATTTTAGGAAAGATTTATTTGGAGCAAGTTTTAAGGAGGGAAAGTTTTATTTTGAGCAAGTTTTAATGAGGGAAAGTTTTATTTTGAGCAAGTTTTAAGGAGAATTTATTTCTAAGATATTTTAGGGTCCAATTGAGTATAAACCTAGTCTTTCCATTTGTAATTATAAGCATGTCATTAGGGATAGATTTATTTGTATTTGGAAGGAATAAAAACTTGCTTTTTGTTTTTAGGAATTGAGATATTCTCTCAATGTTAGGTTTTCATTGTAACCAATTGGTGAAATAATAAAGGTTTGTTTGGAGGAATTCGTTTGTTATTGTTTTCTTTTCCCTCTTTTAAAATCTAATTGTGTAGAGATCTCGGGGAAACCATAACAAATAATTCCATTGGTATCGATGCCACGACCTTCATGTAGGATAATCTTGATGTTTTCTTCAATGCAGTGGATGCTATAGGTAATCCTTTGAATGTTGTTAGGCTGGATGGTGTTTTGGATTTTCTTTGTTCTGATGATATGTCAGTGAGGAATTCAGTTGATGTTATTGACTTTATTATGGAGATTGATTTTTGTTTGGCTCCTGTTCATTTTTTTCCAGCTCCACCCTCATTTCCTCTTTGTTCAAACTTAACTATTATGCTTAAGGATAAGGACTCTTCGCTGGTGACTTTTCCTTGGGCTTACAACTGGCCTAGCTCGTCTATGAGGGGTAGTGGTCTCAGTTCTTCGAATGTTGTTAGATCTGATTTTTTGGAGGTTAGTGATTACGGTTTTGATATTGTGGATATTATTCTTGGTTTTGTGCACGTCCTTTCGGTTTGCATGCATAAATTTTATCTGAGTAATTCTTTTCTGGTTGTGATGAAGGAGTGGATGCATGGGGAGTTATTTCTTATGTTCTTAGTTGTTCTGATTTTGGCGAACAGTTAAAGAAGTGGGGTCTATTGTATTGAGATTGAAAGCACTATTGAGTGCCGTTAGGGAGTTAATTTTGGCTACTCATATTTGTAGTGTTTTGGGGGATCAATTGTATGTTTCATTTTTGGTTGGTGGGGATGATGTTTTGGTAGTTTCATAATTAAGTAATGCTGATGAGATTCAGCTGTAGTTTAATTCTACTTCTATTATTATTGTTGTTAGTAGTGAGTGTTCTTCAATGAAGAGTCTGGTGGTTGATCATCTAGGGACGTTGTCCCCGCTGATATGGTTGATGGTATGCAAGTTACTTAGTGTCATCTTGGTATGAGTGTTGGTGGTTCGCCTTCGCGTTCGAGCTCTTGTGTTAGATGGAGTGCTAAGTTGAGAAGGAAGGGATTTGCTGGCATATCTAGGCTCGAGTAAGATACAGACTCTATTTATGTTAGCATATATGGTCCTTGTGCTTTGTGTGATTTATCGTACATTGATTTACTTTATTTAGCTAAAAATAATGGTTTTTGTTTTTCTGATTATGAAATTGAAACATATTTAATTAGAAACTGATATACATGTAAATGTGTATATTTTATCCGCTTATTTATCTTATTTTTACTTTAGAATAATTGATATTGTGTATTCATAGTTGTGTTTTCAGATTGTTTATAAGAAGAATGGTTTAGAGAATTTGATGGATAAAGCATGAAGAATTTGCTTTAAAAAGAGTGAAGTTTGAAATTACTAAAGCTTGAAGGGTGTAAAGCTTGAAGAACGGTTGCAAATAGAGTTCAGTTAGGAGGATTTGGCTTAATGATTACTCATGTTGCGTTCACATTAGCTCATTTGCAAGGCCACTCACTCTACAGTTGCGTTCACACAGGCTTATGTGTTACTTGGGCTAAACCTTTAGTCTCACATTGTGTAATTAGCCAAGTAGTCTTTGTCATATCAGCTATAAATACATTGTATCTCATTCATGTAAAAACACATTAGGTTTTATTCTGTAATTCTCTTCTTGGAATAAAATCATTCTTCTTCCTTTCTTTTTACTTTTTATTGTATTTTATTTATGTTGTTTATTTTATTTTTCTCTTCTTCTTTAGCTATGTCTAGCTAATATCCTTTAATTAGGGGGTGATGATGCTGAATTAGATTCAATATGAATTACATAGCCAAAGAGATTAGAACTTTACGTATATAGATCTAGATCTGAACCAAGAGTTAGATCTGAACCTTCATATTCTGTGTCGTTTAAGAGCTATGCTCCTTCACAGGGTATATTCGAGTTCGATCTAATGTTTATCAGATTTAGATCTAATATTTAGGATTTTAGAAATAAATTGGTGAATCTGTCCTGATAGCGTATGACTATTTAAGAGCTTAGCTCCTGCATAGGCTATACTTGTTGTTATTCACATATTTGTTTCTAGAAACCTAATTATCGTTGATTCATGTTTGTGACAGAAACATGAATTAGATCTGTATTAATTCGCTTGGTTATTGATGAGTATTTATCTAATTTATGTCATTACTCCCTAATTGCTTTCTCCTATTATTAAAAACTCGCTTTTTCATATATTTTCTATGTTTTCAACTAATCAAAATTCTGGAATAACTTGATTGGATCAACTAGTTTAAATATTTTTCGTCCTAGAGTTTGACACCCTCTACAACAATCCTTGTTGTTTAGGAAAGCTGGACAGATTTTACAGTTGTTTACAATTGTTTAATTTGTTCGCAAACAAATTTTGGCGTCGTTGCCGGGGATCAAAATAATTTTTATTAGTAAATCCTTTGGGCTATATTTTTATTTTATTTTATTTTATTTTCTCTTTAGTTCTCATAAAAAAACACAAAAATATTTTTATTCCTTTTATTTTCTTTTATATATAGAAAAAAATCTCTTGGTTAGTTTTTGATTTGGTGCTGCTGATTAATATCTTCTAATTAAGAGATAGAAAAAAAATATCTTGCAAATTTTGTTTCTGTTCTTGTCTTATTGCCTTTCCATTTTTCAATACATTTCTTTTCCATTTCTTCTTTTACAAGTCAATAAAAAAAAAATTGCAATTTTTGTTTGATTTGTTTCCTTTCTTATTCCTTTTCCCGTCTTTACATTTCTTTTTCTACAAGTAAAAAAAGATTTTTCTTTGATTCCTTTTTCTTACTTATTACTTGCCATTTCTTTTCTAATTTCTTTCCAATCTTCTACCAATTTCTTTCCTTTTCACTATTATTACAAATAAATTAAATAAAAAATATGATCTTTCCACTTTTTTTTCCTTGCTATATAATTCTTCTACTCCCATTCACATAGAAAGAACCACAAACCAACTTTAGACCAATACAACCACCCTCCATCACGCTTAGCTTTTTCCCTCTCATCACCTTCTCAGCCGTGAACATCATCACTAATTCTCTCTGCCACCTTCCTACCTCAATTCAACCCTTCAAAAAATCTACCTTACAGCCTCCATCTCTACCAAACCTCAGCAGCCAATCATCCATTGCATCTCAATTCCGTTCAAACTTCCTCTGCCTCCTTTATTCTCTAACCATCCGAGCTCTCTCCACCCCAATCCTGCACTACAAGCCCATTAGCCACACCTTCATACAATCCACGTTAGTCACCATCGACCATAAAGCACCTCCCACTTCACCATTCAACAAAGTATACATTTCAGCCACGTGAACTCCTATCTTCCCCAATCTCCTATGTAAGCCTCACGCACAAATCCACCTGCAACAGATTCAGATCACCACCGAACCCTAAAACAGCAGAGAACCGATGGAAAACCGGCAAGTTATCACACATCCGCCAGTAGCACCTCCAATTCTCAATCCCAATTCGAACATCAACAATTGCGTGAACTCCTCACCCACCTCCACTTCAGTACGCATGTGAACTGCCAACCCAAATCCACACACAACTCCCCTACCTCCAACCGCGACTTCAAATTCTCTAGCCCCAAGACCCGTTTCCTGAAATCAAAACTTTTGAAACCCAACGCAGGCACCTCCTCTGACTCGTGATAGCGATTCCTGAACCCCAATTCTTAATCACGAATCCCTAAATCCGCAACCAATCAGCGGAATTCCATGTCGACCAACTCCAACTGTTGACCCCCTTGTATTGAAATGTTTTTCACAATTGAGTTTGGACAGAAAGTTGTTAATTTTTAATTTCCTTTTCCCCCTTTCTTTTCATTACTTTAATCTGAAAGCAATTTTTTGTTTAAAAGAGAAAGGTCGGTGGTTGGTATTTGTTTTATAAGAAGGTCGGTGTTCTTTTTCTTTGTTGGGCTGGTGTGTGGCCCGGGCCAATGTGGTTTTTGTGTTAACTAGGATATATTTATCTAGTTTTTATTTTTGATTATTTGTTTTAGTTTAACTACCAAAAAAAATTTGTTTTAGTTATTGTTTTTTTTAGATTTCAATTTGTTGAGCCTATTTGTGTGGATTTTGTTCTGTTTTCATCATTTCTTTGAATTTAGATTTTTCTTTTTCTTTTTCTTTAGTTTAGTTTTATTAAGGTTAGTTAGTTTAAAGTTATCTTTCATTTTCTTGTCGTTTGTTTTGTTTTTCCATTAAAAAAATGACAAATCAAATATCAAAAGCGAAAAAGAATTCAAGCAGCAAAACAGGAAATACAAGAGACAAGCACTTAGCGGAATTTGAAGTGTTCGAGCGGTTGCACACCAAGTGGGGTGTGAACGCGCTAGCGCTACTCAATTGCACTGGACGGAGTGCCGATCTAAGTGAGAATTTTCTAAACTCTACAGGTGCTCTGCTGCAAACAAAAAATATAGACATTGCTTGTAGAAATCTTCTGCAGGGGCAGCGACTTGCTTGTAAAATATTTTAATTTCTGCGATTATTATTTCTGCATCTATATTCATTCTGTTAAGGGCAATACCCCAATTCACATAAGGTGAGGGATTTCATCACCCTTTCCTTAGCCCACAAATTGCATTTCATCGTAGAATCTGACTAATAATAACGGTTAGACATTGGACTTAAGGGATTCGCGGGCTCATGTAGGGCTTAATTATATTTTGATAGTTGATTTATTTGGAACGAATTAATTCTTGGTGTCTAGACTACGGCAGAGAAATAGCCGTTTATAAATACTATGGTGATTCATAAATATTATATCGGTTGTTAATCTGAATGTACTTAAACCTTCGACTGGAATGCTAGGGTGATTCCTGGTGCACCGATAACTCCTGTCCGTTAACTGGTTGAGAAATCTTTTGTTCTAAGTAATCAAATGTGTCACTATATAATTTTGGGTTTGGAGCTATTAAGGACTGAAAATTTTATTGTAGCTAATTTCTGTGTGTTTGATTATTTGGTGAATAGCAATAAAAAAAAAATCAAAACTCCTCAAAAACAAATAAAAAATTGAAAAAAAAATTAACTTTGTTTTTTTACCCTCGTTAATTTTGTAGGTCATACTTTTCTTAAACTTCCATTTTTCAAGACTTTTTCTCTCTCACCTCTTTTCGAACTTCTCCACTGTCTAAATTTCTTTAGCGAACTCTTTTCTTCTTCATTCTGGTGCATGCAATCTTGGACCCGTGACCAAGAATCTCGTCGTTTAGTTTGAATCAGACCACCTTCTCTTTCCCCAAAACCCATTTTACTCGAATAACCCTTAGAAATGGGTAACGAACCTGCACTTCATACCCTGATGGACTGAATCCTTCCCGATAGAGTTTATGTCCCTTATTGCATTCAATTACCCAATCCTGTGGGTAACAACTATGAAATACGATCGAGTCAGATAAACATCCTTCCCAAATTCGGTAATTTTTCTCATGATGAACCATATAGTTTCTTAACAAAATTAGAATATGCTTGTGCAACCTTTAAATTACAGCAGTTATGTGAAGATGGTATTAAACTTCGTTTGATTCCATTTGCACTAACTGACTCCGCAGAAAAATGATTTCTCAGCTTGCCCCCAAATTTGATTAAAAAATGGGAGGAATTCTACCCCCTAGAAAAAATAGCTAGAGTCCAAAGCGAAATCACCAATTTCCACCAAAAAGTGGGGGGGGGACCTTTTTGGCAATATTTTGAAAGATTTAAAGAATTGTTGTTAAGTTGTCCCCATCATGGTTACGTAACATGGTCGTTATGACAAACTGTATACGATGGACTTGATAATAGTTCTAGGCAAATGTTAGAGTCCATGTGTCAGGGCAATTTTCTAAAACAGACTGACGTAGAAGCTTGGGAATTTCTGGACGAGTTAGCATGAAAATCGAAACAATGGGAACGAACCAATGAAAAATCTCTCTATTCACGTTCCACTAGCAATTCTATCGAATCCTCTTCTTCTTCTAATACTCTTGTTGATGCCATACTGAACGTTGTTAGAACACACACTTAGTCTAATAATGTTTCCCAAGCCATGTGTCATATATGTCTTAACTCTGATCATATGGCTGGTGACTGTCCCCAATCCCTTGAGCAAGTGAATGCTTTCAACAGACCCAACAACCACCCAGATCTTTCTTATGGTCCAAGTAACCCCCTGATGAATAGGCCTTCAATTCGAGCATTTCCGAACAATGCTGCGAACCCTCCTTTTAGGCAAAATTAGTACACTTCGAACCAGGCGCCCCTCCACAATCAAATGGTTGCACCCAAATATGAAAAACACTTTTCTACGATTGAGGAGAATTTAGTTGAGGCAAGTAAACTTTTAGTGCAAATGAATAAGCAAAGTTTTGAAAATCAAAACAAGTTAGACAACTCCTTGTAATCATATATGAAAAACACGAATCAACAAATGAGTGAACTTCAAAAACAAATGTCTCAACTTAACGCTAGATTAAGTGAAAGGGAAAAGGGTACGTTTCCAAGTCAACCCATCCAAAACCCTAGAGGACAAAATTCAAACCCCAACCAAATTCATATCATTCAAGATTCAAATGTTAGTCAATTGAATGCTGTCACGACTCTTAGATCCGGCAAAAAGATTGACAACCATGTGGTCGACCCAAATGATTTACCAAACGATATTCCAAACCCAACTGAAAATTTGACCAACTCGGATCAAAACATCGAGCCCATTTCTGACAGGGGTCATCCTCAAACTCAAGTGTCCCAACCTACTGAGTTGTATGCTCCATTTCCTCATAGACTCCGACCTAGGAAAAAGATGGACCAGATAGAGAAGATCCTAGAAATATTTAAGAAAGTTAAAGTGAACATTCCTCTTTTAGATATTATACAACAAGTTCCACAGTACGCGAAATTTCTAAAAGATTTGTGCACTCAAAAACGTCACACACAAGTACCTAAGAAAGTGTTTCTAGCGGCAATTCTAAGCAAAGTCTTGTCCCAACCAATGCCAGTGAAATACAAAGATCCTGGCTGCCCCATAATATCATGTACTATTGGGGACAAGAAAATCGACAGATGCCTACTAGACTTAGGTGCTAGTGTCAACTTGCATCCATATTCTGTCTACCGCCAATTAGGACTAGGAGAACTGAAACCCACTAAGGTTACTTTCCCACTTGTTGACCGTTCAACTAAAAGACCTATGGGAGAAATCGAGGACGTTTTGAAAAAAGTTGGCGAATTCATATTTCCAGTTGATTTCATTGTCCTAAAAACTCAACAGGAAAGCAATCCTACGAACCAGATCCCTTTGATTTTAGGACGACCCTTCTTAGCAACCTCTAATGCGCTTATCAACTGTAGAAATGAGTCTATGAAACTTTCTTTCGGTAACATGACCATCTAACTAAATATCTTCAGAAGCGAAAACTCTCCCAACTCTTGCGTGGACCAGTTTTCTGAAATCCATGTTGTCCACGATAATGAACCTGATCTCGACCTTCTGAACAAGGAAATTGAATCAAATTATGAAACTTTGTTTCAAGATATCCCCTAAAATGTCTCTGATTCAATTCCTGTCGAGCCACTTACAATTGAGTCTATCCCTCAACCAGTTTCTTCGGTATGTCGTCTCCAAAATCCAAACTCAAAGTGCTACCCAGTCATCTTAAGTACGCTTACTTAGGAGACAATGAAACTCTTCCTGTCATTATCACTTTTGACCTTACTCTAGAGCATGAACAATTGCTCCTTCCCATCCATAAGAAAAATAAGGAAGCAATTGGTTTGTCTCTGGCTGATACTAAGGGAATTAGTCCTTCGAAGTCCAACATCGAATCCACCTTATAGATGATGCCAAACCCACTCGTGATCCCCAGCGTCGACTAAAACCCATTATGAAAGAAGCAGTTCATGCTGAAATTCTTAAATGTCTTGACAATGGAATCATCTACCCGATTTCCGATAGTCAATGGGTTAGTCTGATTCATGTCGTACCTAAGAAATCAGGGATAACCGTGATCCAAAATGAAGCTAACAAGCTTATTCCAACCCGTACCTAGACTAGTTGGCGTGTTTGCATTGACTATAGGAAACTTAATGCTGCAACACGTAAGGATCATTTCCCTCTACCATTTATCGATCAAATGTTAGAACGACTAGTTGGTCATGAGTACTATTGTTTCCTTGACGGGTATTCGGGATATAATCAAATCCCTATCGCTCTTGAGGACCAAGAGAAAACCACTTTCACTTGTCGTTTCGGTACATTTGCATACCGTCGTATGCCTTTTGGTCTCTGTAATGCACATGCAACCTTTCAGAGGTGCATGATTAGCATTTTTTCTGATATGATCGAGCTATTTTTGGAAGTTTTCAGGGATGATTTTTCCATCTTCGGGGATTCTTACATTGAGTGTTTACATCACCTTGATCTTGTTCTTAACCATTGTAAAGATAAACACTTGACTCTTAATTGGAAAAAATGTCACTTCATGGTCAAACATGGCATTGTTCTAGGACATGTCATCTCGAATAAAGGAATTGAAGTAGATAACGCCAAAATCGAAGTTATCTCTAATTTTCCCATTACAAAATCCATTAAGGACATCCGATCCTTTTTAGGTCATGCTGGCTTTTACCGTCGCTTTATAAAGGGCTTTAGCAAAATCACTCGACCTTTGACTAGTCTTCTTGGTAAGGATGTTCCTTTCGACTTCAATTCTGATTACATTTCATCTTTTGCGCATCTTAAAAATGAACTTGTCATAGCCCCAATCATCTGCTCTCCTAATTGGAAGCTGCCTTTTGAAATCATATGTGATGCCTCAAATTTCGCTATAGGCACTGTCTTAGGACAACGAATCGATAAAATTCTTTATGTCATTTACTACGTGAGTAAGACTTTGAACGACGCTCAAATCAATTATACGACCACTGAAAAAGAACTCTTGGCAGTCGTTTTCGCTCTAGAAAAATTCAGACCTTATCTAGTTGGCTCACACATCACTGTTCATACCGATCATTCCTCACTTAGGTACCTTTTCTCTAAAAAGGATGCTAAGGCTCGTCTCATTTGTTGGATCCTTCTATTTCAAGAATTTGACCTTACCATTAAGGATAAAAAAGGATCTGACAATGTTATTGCGGACCACTTGTCTCATCTTCCAAATGCTCCATCTTCTTCTCTTCCAATCAACGAGAATTTTCCAAATGAGCAGCTCTTTTCTTTATCCACAGATCCTTGGTAGCTGACATTGTCAACTACTTAGTCACCAAGCAGACCCCTTCTTTTTGGTCCAAGCAGGATAAACACAAATTCTTTTCCCAAGTGAAACATTTCTTCTGGGACGACCCCTATCTTTTCAAGTATTGTCCCAACCAAATCATTTGAAGGTGTGTTCCCGACACTGAAACCCACAGTATTCTCTCTTTCTGTCATGACCAAGCCTATGTTGGTCACTTTGGTCCCAAAAAGATAGCCGAAAAGGTTCTCCAGTCAGGTTTCTACTAGCCCAACCTTTTCAAAGAAGCTTATGAATTTTGGAAAACTTGTGATCGATGTCAATTCTTAGGGAAAATTGGTAAACGAAATATGATGCCCCTAAACCTCATTCTAGAGGTCGAAATTGTTGATGTTTGGGGTATAGACTTCATGGGACCCTTCCCAAATTCTTTTGGGAACCTTTACATTCTCTTAGTTGTCGATTATGTTTCTAAATGGGTCGAAGCTTTTCCATGCAAAACAAACGATAACAAGGTTGTTGTGTGCTTCTTAAAAGAAAACATCTTTTCTAGGTTTGGCACACCTCGCACAATAATCAACGACAATGGAACACACTTTTGTAATCGTTCTTTTGAGGCCCTCATGAGAAAGTATTTGATAACCCACAAGTTATCCCCTCCTTACCATCGTCAAACTTGTGGGCAAGTTGAACTATCGAATAGGCAGATTAAACAAATCCTTGAGAAAACTGTGAATCAAAATCGTAAAGATTGGTCCCAAAAGTTAACCGACGCTCTTTGGGCTTACAGCATCGCTTTCAAAACAAACTTGGGTATGTCCCCTTATCGATTGATTTTTGGTAAGCCATGTCACTTGCCAGTTGAATTAGAACATAGGGCATTATGGGAAATAAAAACTTTAAATCTTCACTTAGAGCAAGCAGGCGAACTTAGGAGGTTACAACTTAATGAACTTGATGATATTCAAAATGATGCTTATGAAAATGAAAGAATTTATAAGGACAAAACAAAAGTTTTTCATGATAGATTAATTTTACATAAAACTTTCTTGCCAGGTTAAAAAGTTCTGTTGTATGACTCAAAATTGCATTTATTTCCGGGTAAGTTAAAATCTAGATGGACAAGACCTTACACTGTGCGGACTGTTTTTCCATATGGTGCTGTAGAAATTGAGAATCCAACCGATGGATCATCCTATAAGGTAAATGGTCAATGCCTTAAACCTTACTTGGAATCAATACCCAACCAAGAGGAAGAGCTCATGGTCCTCCATGAGCCACATTACGTTCGGTAAGACGCACTAATCCACTTTGTACATATGTAAGTATTCTCTCATTTTATTTTGCTTTCACTAAGATATGTCTGATTAACGACTGTGGGGGCACAGTCACACTCAAGTGTAGGGGGGAGGGGGAGTGGGAATATACATTACTTCAGCAATCAAATTTTATGAACTAGGTCATCCATTGAATAAGGACTAACTTAAAATTCATAAATAACACCTTGGTTCTTGTTTGATAAGTTGAACTGTTGGGTGATGGGAATGATCATTATTTATTCATTGAGTCGTAATGTGTCTTTTTAAGATGCTAGCTTGAGACTATGCAGACGTTAGTTGTGTTCTGGAGTAAGCGTGCCAACCCTTGTTATACATGTTAGAATGTGCAAGTAAAAATAATAATAAAAAATCAAATAAACAATGATTTTGCCCTGCATTTGTTGGATTTTCTGAGTTCGTTTTCATGCATAATATTTTTTCTCACTCAAATTTTCAAAATCGCAAGTTCTAAAATCCACTTGGCCCAATTAAGAAGAAATGACTCATTGTAGTGTTCTTCTTCGATACCCCACATTATTCAAACCCAAGTTTTAGTCAATTTACATCCATGTTTCGAAAAGTTTTTCTTATATTTATACTTAAGAACCTTTTTTTTAAAGGTTAAAATCGTCATTTTTATTCCAATATTACACTACCCACTCCGTACTTGTTTTAAGGTAGGATAACCATATACCACATCTTATTTTATATGGGTTATCAATCTTACGAAACTTTGCTTATCTTTCCTTTCAGCTTTTTTATATAACATCAATCCAGATTTTTGTGTTGAATTAGAGCTATAGAAGTAAAGTAACTAGGGCACAAAATTTTCATTTCATAAAGTGTTGTGATTCTCTTAGTAGAGAAGGAATCAAATGAAATAATTTACGGTATCATTCCATTCCATCTCCAATCATCATTCATCATGTAGAAAAAAATAAAAAGAAGAAAAAAATTACAAAAAGAAAAGAAAAAAAGTAATGAAGAGAAAATCTCTCAGAAAAAAAGTTATCCATCATTCTTGACCATAAAGCATTCATTTCCATTCCATCCACATCCATCATATTGTACTTGGAAGCGAGGATTATAGTAGAGGAGACAAAAGGAAACAAAACGTCCATATGTGCCTTAGTATTACTTTATCTTTTGTACCTTGAAGTTCAACTAATACACTTGCCCTCTTATCTATAACATGTTTAGAACTTACAAAATTTCCTTTCATCTATGCATAACTCACATCCAATACATTACAGTTACACTGGTGCAAAATTATTCAAAAAAAGAGAATGAATAAATGATTGGGTGCACATTGTCGATGTGTAGAACGTTGGTTGACACCACACTCTTAACCTTCAAGACAATTACAGTGTTATCAAGGGATTACAATTCAACTTGAAATTTTTTATTCATTTTTGCACCAATTATGGGATGGACATTTTAGGACTGAACCGTTATTATTGAAGTTAGGTAAAGTCCTTGAAATTTGAAAGACCTTAAATATATCATTTGATTAATTCGCGTACGTAAGATGCTTTGGATTTTGTGGGTAGTATCCGCCGAAAACCCTCACGAGACAACACTCGTCCTACTGGGGACACCTAGGGGTTTAACGACTTGTTGCATACGCTAAATGCAATCGTGTTTCCTACGAAAGTGTGACATATCTTAGTTTAGTTTATTCGAGGACGAATAAAAAGATAAGTGTGGGGGTATTTGATATACACGTAAATGTGTATATTTTATCCGCTTATTTATCTTATTTTTACTTTAGAATAATTGATATTGTGTATTTATAGCTGTGTTTTCAGATTATTTATAAGAAGATTGGTTTAGAGCATTTGATGGATAAAGCATGAAGAATTTGCTTTAAAAAAAGAGTGAAGTTTGAAATTACTAAAGCTTGAAGGTTGTAAAGCTTGAAGAATGGTTGCAAATAGAGTTCAGTTAGGAAGATTTGGCTCAATGATTACTCATGTTGCGTTCAGATTAGCTCATTTGCAAGGCCACTCACTGTACAACTGCGTTCACGCTGGCTTATGTGTTATTTCGTTTAAATCTTTAGTCCCACATTGTGTAATTAGCCAAGTAGTCTTTGTCATATCAGCTATAAATACATTATATCCCATTCATGTAAAAACACATTAGGTTTTATTCTGTAATTCTCTTCTTGGAATAAAATCATTCTTCTTCCTTTCTCTTTACTTTTCATTGTATTTCATTTATGTTGTTTATTTTTTTTTCTCTTCTTCTTTAGCTATGTCCAGCTAATCTCCTTTAATTAGGGGGTGATGATGCTGAATTATATTCAATATGAATCACATAGCCAAAGAGATTAGAACTTCACGTATATAGATCTAGATCTGAACCAAGGGTTAGATCTGAACCTTTATATTCTGTGTCGTTTAAGAGCTATGCTCCTTCACAGGGTAAATTCGACTTCGATCTAACTTTTATCAGATTTAGATCTAATATTTAGGATTTTAGAAATAAATTAGTGAATCTGTCCTGATAGCCTATGGTTATTTAAGAGCTTAACTTCTGCATAGGCTATACTTATTGTTATTCACATATTTGTTTCTAGAAACCTAATTATCGTTGATTCATGTTTGTGAAAGACACATGAATTAGATCTGTATTAATTCGTTTGGCTATTGATGAGTATTTATCTAATTTATATCATTACTCCCTAATTGCTTTCTCCAATTATTAAAAACTCGCTTTTTCATATATTTTCTGTGTTTTCAACCAACCAAAATTCTGGAATAACTTGATTGGATTTACTAGTTTAAATATTTTTTTGTCCTAGAGTTCGACACCCTCTACAACAATCCTTGTTGTTTCGGAAAGCCGAACGGATTTTACAGTTGTTTACAATTGTTTAATTTGTTCGCAAACAGAAACAGAGAATTATAGAGGGTAAGATTGCTTACTAAATGAAGATGTTGAGTTGGAATATTAGGGGTCTCCATGATTTGGATAAATGTTATAAATTAGATCTTTTTAAGGATAATTTTATTGATACAACCCTATTACAAGAATCTAAAATAGAACTTCCAAATTGTAACATTCTTACGTGTTTAGGTGGTCTTTTTATTAGTAATTGGAATTTTTTCCAATTAGAGGTAACGCTAAGGGTTTAGTGATAGACTGGAAAAATTCTTGTGTGAGACATGTATAAACTATTATTAAGAAGCACTCAATTCATGTTATTTTCTCTAATATTAGTGATGATACTATTTTAAAAATTTTAATTTTTTATGGTCCTTGTAATAAAATAGATGGTAGGGTACTTTAGAGAAAGTGTCTGGAATTTAGATCGTTCGCTCCTAGTCCTTGGATCTTAAGTGGTGATTTTAACGTTACAAGATTTCTTGGAGAGAAATCTCCTAGAAAAAGAGATATCTCTACAGTGGAAGAATTTGATCAATTTATTAATAATAGTATTTTTGCTGAAATTGAATTGAGTAATAAGCATTTTACTTGGTCTAATATGAGAGATTTGGCCCGATTATATAGGTTTTTCATTAGTGATGAGTTGAAAGACAAGTTCTCTTCTTGTAATGTTGTAGGTTTACCTACTTTATTTTATGATTATTATGCCATTATTCTTTCTTGTTCTAATATTAATTTCAATTATAAAAATTTTATCTTTGAAAAAATGTGGTTATTGGAAAATAATTTCAAGGATATAATTTTGAATAAATGGATTTCTATGACTAATTGCAAATTCAAATTTTCCAGTAATATAGCTAGAGTTTTGGTATTCATGTTTAAAGGGCTTAGGATCTTTCTTAAAAAATGGAGTAAAATTTTTGGCAATGTCAAGCAAAAGAAAGATAAAATTTTAAATGATGATTTAAATTTAAATAAAATTGCAGAAAATAGGATTTTAAATATATCAGAGAAGAATGTGCTTGCTAATCTAAAAGTGGATTTTTTAAAATTATGATGCAACAAGAAATTATGTAAAAGAAAAGGTCTAGAGTTAAAGGGATGGATGATGGTGATAAAAACACAAAAAATTTCATAAAGTTTCTAATGGTAGAAAAGACGCAATATTATTTATTTTGTTTTTGTTAATAATGTTGAGATTTCTAATCAAGTTGATCTAGTAATGAATTCACTAACAATTTTAGAGGTGTTTTTGGTAAATATTTTAACCATAGATTGAAGGCAAACTAGAGTTTACTTTATAATGAGAATAGTTTTTTTGATTTAAATGGTTTAAGTAGTCCTTTTACTGAATCAGAGATTTTAAAAGCTATTAAGGATATGCCTTTAGATAAAGGCCCTAGATCTGATGGTTTTCCTATTATGTTTTATGTCACTTTTTCGGATGTCCTTAAAAAAATGATTCAATTTCTATTTCTAAAGAATTTTTTAAGGAAAATTACAATTAGGTAGATTTAATTCCGCTAATGTTGTTTTATTGCATGAGAAAATTAGGGCAAATGTATTAAGGATTTTAGGCCAAATTCCTTATTAAATTGTTCTATTGAAATTATTTCTAAAATTTTATCTAATAAATTAAGTTCCAAAATGCATGATTTAAATGATAGTTCTCAGACTATTTTCATAAAAGGTAGGAACATCATTAACGACATTGTTGCTGTTTAGGAATATATTAATTTTTGTTGTAAGAATAATGTGACTTGTGTTACTCTTAAGTTTGATTTTGCTAAAGCTTTTGATTCTACTAGCTGGCATTTTCTTAAGGATCTTTTACTGGATGGAGGTTTTAGTAATAGGTGGATTATTTAGATCTGATCTCTTTTGAAATCTAGTCATTCTAATATTCTTGTTAATGGTATTCCTAGTGGAAAAATTTAGTCTATATGTGGTTTTAAGCAAGAAGATCCTTTGTCTCCTTTACTATTTAATCTTGTTATAGATCTTATTTTAGAATTATTAGACTAGCAATTAAGAATGATGTATTAGAAGCAGTTGACAAAGATATTATTAATGGTTGTATTTTGTTTTGTAATTTACGGATGATACTTTTATTTTCTTTTCTCATTTGCCAAAATATATCATTACTCTTAAATTTATTTTATATGTTTTTGAGTTGCTTTCTGGTTTAAAAATCAATTTTGATAAGAGTTCAGCTTTAGTTCTTAATAACTTTAATAACTGTGAAACTCTAGTTGCTAACACTCTTAATTTTAATATAATGAAACTTCCTATTAAATACCATGGTTTTCTCATAGGCCTCAGAAATTAAAACATGATGATTCGAACACCATTATTGATAAGATCATTAATAAATTATCTATTTAGAATGCTAGATTTCTTTCGAGGGCCGATACGGTGGTTTTAATTAACTCTGTGTTATCTGCTTTACCCATTTACTAGATGTCTTTTTACAGCTTTCTGAGTTAGGTTATTAAGAAAATGGATAAAATTAGACGGAATTTTCATTGGTGCGGTGATCACTCTTTCTCATGTTCTAAATGCATGGTTCAGTGGGAAATTTCTATAAACCTAAAAAAGAGGGTGGTTTAGGTATTTTAAATTTGTACAATCATAATATTTCCTTTTAAGCAAATGCTTGTGGAAATTAACGATTGTATTGCTGATTTTAAATGAAAAGAATTAGTTTCTAATCAATGGTCTAATGGTAATTTTAATCTAAATCTTGGCAGTTATAATAATTCCAACATTCTCCCACATTTTTGGAAATTTATTGTTCTTAATTTCGGTTTTTATAAGCTAGGCATTAATTCTATTGCCCATTCTAGTAATAATATCTCATTTTGGGATGACTGTTGATTTATGTCATTCCTTTCAAATCTGAATTTAAAGAATATACGATATATGCAATTTTAAAAAGGCTTTGATTTCTAATATTCACAATTAAAATCAGAATTTTCCTTGGAATTTTAATTTTAATCGTACCCTTGTTTGTCTTACTCAGACAGTTTGTCTTGTAGTGTACCAAATTGAATTTATATATGTTTGATAACGAGATAGATAATAATATTTGTTGTTGGGATAAAGGTGGTTCTTTTACTTCTAGATCATTCTATAAATTTCTTAGTTTTTCCAGTATTGTAGGTAAAGTTTGATTATTTTTGAAAAATCAATGGTCCTCCCAAAACCAAATTACATATATGGATTATCTTACATGGTAAACTTAATACTATTAAATTAATTAAATTGAAATATACCACTATTAAAAAAAATTATTATTTCTGTAATAATCATTTGGAAGATATTACTCATTTGTATTTTGACTATACTATTACTAAGCTTATTTTATCTAGTATTTTCAATCGATATAATTTTCCTTTTAACTTTGATCATTTTGATTGCAATCTTTATTGGAATATATATAAGTTTCGTTATAATGTTAATAACACGTATTTATGTGATACTATTTTTTAATTACTTGTTGCTATATTTGGTTTGAAAGAAATCAATATGCTTTTCATGACTATAATGATAATACTAATAATTTGATTTGTAGAATTTCCCTTTTTAGTATCAATTGGATTTCAAATCCTTCTTATATACCTAATAGATTTACTGATTTTTAAAAATTTCTCAATAGCATTAGGTATCTATTAGATCAAACTTTGGTCCTAACACCCAAATGTTGTGTGAAATCCTCACAATCACAGATCACAGAGAATAAATGCAGGGAAAACAGTAAACAACAGGAGACACATGCAGTTTTTATAGTGGTTCATCTCAAACCAAGCCTACGCCACTTTATAGTTTCTTAAAGCCTAAGAAATTACAAGTACAATGCTATCTCACAATCCGTGAGATTCATTCATACACAATAGCCTTGTGATACAATGAAGAAAAGGAGATTAGAGATTGATTTTATACACGAATTCCTCGTGTTAGAGTGATGAGAAATGTCCTTGCTTGGTTGTAATGGAGGACAAGTGTTGGAGTGGCCAAAAGTCCCTCCGAAATGTCATGTAAGGGTGCATTTATGGCCGTAGAGAGGCCCTAAGGAGTTCCGGTTCGAATGCCACGTGGAGGACATCCCTTTCATCTCGAGATATCATGGAGAACCTGGAGGAAGCCTGTCCAGTTTGTATTATGCCAAGTGTAAGCCGATCCGGATTAATAGAAGGTGGTTATGGCATGAGAATCGGTCAACTTTGCTGTGCGTGTAGGAATTGCCAAGAGGGTCGGATCGGATCCAAGCTGAACCGGTGCCCTCAAACCGATCCGGAGTCTTCAAGCCAAAGACAGAGTGCTCTTTGGAGCGTCTGGAGAAAGCGGATCGGGTCCAGGCCGAAACGAACCGAAGGTGACAGCGTGCCAATGCAAATGCCAAGTTATTCATCAGGAAGATAAGGTCTGATCTGAACCGAGACCTCCGATCCAATCCGAGGTTCTGCCCCACACTAAACACCAAACTTCCAAGTTATTCCAATTCTACATGTGTTCACGGACATGAGCGTAACTTCCAAAACGTAAGTCCGTTTTGGCCAAACGAAAGCTCGATCTGAAGCTAATTCAGAGGGCTACAAAAGTTACTGAGCAAAGCTCTATAATTGATGTTTTCAGACCCAAAGGAGGTCATCTGATAGGAGTTTCGGGCCAATTTTTGATTGTGATGCAACTTCAACCAAATCGCTCCATGTCTTCTGACGATGTTTTCAATACTTGAACGTATTATTAACAAGAAATTTCATGTGTGACGGCTTTGACTAAAAAGTAGGTCAACACTTTGCCCCTCAGAACATATCTTGCTGATTGAAGGAAGATGTGTTCTGGATAACCCAAGAAAACCAGGGCCACGCCTGGCCCGCCAGCTGCAAGTATAAACCATACCTGCGAATAAAAAAAAGAGTAGACATGTGTGTTTAAGCCTGATAAAATTGATTACACCTTCGAGCATAAACCATGCTTGGGCATCCAGTTGAGCATAAACCATACTCGAGGGACATTCAAATCGTCCTGCCAAAACCTGGCAAGGGACCTGACCTTCAAGGTATAAGACATACCAGGAAGTTCAAACTGAGCATAAGCCATACTCGAGTTTTATTGAGTTCCTTTGCCAAATCCTGACAAGACCGTTCGCCGTTCCAGAGTATAATCCATACTTAAGAATTTAACTTAGTACAAACCGTACTCATACCAAGAAAGAGATATACTTGCCACAGCTTGACAAAGTAGTCCGTCCCTAGGCATAATCTATACCTAGGGATTCTTAATAAGTATAAGCCATACTTAAATTTGCCAAACATAATCCATGCTCGGAAAGTCCTTCCTTATTCAATTCAAAGTACAATACCAAAACAAATCCTGATTGGTTTGTCATCGAGTCCAGAGCACGCTCTTGGGGCTAAATCCTAACCCCGTACGTGTGTACTCCGATTCAGCCAATCGTAAAACCTAAAGAAAGCAAAAGAACATATCTTAAATCCTTAGAAATGCAGAAAACGTTGGTTGATCTCATCCAGATCAGTTGATAATGAGCCCACGTGATCTCGATCCAGGATCATTCCCTCTCCGGGGAGCAGGAGGTGGTAGCGCAGGTGCAGGCGTTGTTGGTTGTTTCACATACTTGGGTTGCTCTCCGCGTCTAATCCATTCCTCAATCAAGTTTCGCAAGTGCCAACAGTCGTTTGAATCATGACCGTCCATATCATGAAATATGCAGTGTTTTCCAGAGTCGCGTTCTCTTTGCGATGGCTCCCTTCTGGGAGGCTTTGGGTAGGAGATGGCACCGTTTGTGTCCATGTAGATGTCAATCAGGTTTGAATTGAGCTCTGTGCACTTTTCATATCTGGGCCCTCTTCGGGGCTAAGCGTTGCGGTCATTCTTGACAGCAGCTTTTCCTTTGTCTTTTCCAGAATCAGACGGTTCTCCGTCTTTAAGCATGTTGACATCGAGAATTTTCTTTTCAGATGTTGCGTCTTCCTCACGCAGAAATCTATCTGATTTAAGATAGAATTCGCTGAGATTCCGCAGTGGGTCTCGGTACAAAGATTTTTTGAATTCCGTGTTATCCAGAGTGCCGGATACTGCTGCCATCGGTACCATCGATGGTTTAGGTCGATCGACTGATGTTGCTACAACGTTGAATCTTTTCAGAAATGAGAGCAGAGTTTATCTGGGCCTCTGCTTGATAGTAGTAAGTGACATGACATTCTTGGGCTAGCGATGTGGACCCGAAACTGTTCAATAAAGGGAGCGACCAACAAGTTCCAAATGTTGATCGATTCATATTCCAGCTGCCGAATTCACATAGCAGCTATATCAGTCAAAAAGAGGGGGAATCATTTTGCTATGACATTTTCCGACGTCGATTGAACTACCATATGATGCTTGTAACGCATCAGATTCATGGTAGGATCCGTCATGCCGCTATATGGTTCCTAAATTGGGAGTTTTAAATACAGAGGATTGTGGGAATTCCTGATTTCCTGAGTGAATGGGTTCTAATTGACGTCATCCACGTCATTTTGGTAAGTACGGCCTCTTGAGAGGCGTTCAATGAGATTGGCGAGCCGATCACCTTCAAAGAGCTGTTCCAGGTTGCCAAAATCAGAGCTGGTGCTCCCAGTGTAGCCTTCAGAAGAGTAATGGGGCGCCAGGAATGTGATCCGGTTCGGATCGGTGGTGTTCGGATCGGATGGACCGAACCGAGCCGGATCTGGTTCTCTGCTTCGAGCCATATTAGGTTGCGGTTAAGCTGAAGTAAGTGGATGAATGTCGATTCGAACCGGAGTGGAGGAAGGTCGTGCTTGACCTGAGCTTGTGTTTCCATCCAAAACATTAAGTGTTGCAGCTGCAGAATGCTGAGGGGGATTTCCCCTTGTTCCCTTCGTGCCCCCGATTTGGATCAGATCCGAACCAATCCGATTCGTTGTTCCTGCGGGAGCCATTTCTGCGCCATTTCCAGCGAGTTGAATGGCATTGCTCGGCCTTCTATCCATCTGAGCGAAGTACTCGTCCACCATCTCTTGTTGTTTGCAGATGAGATAATCTTGCCTTGCCATTTGAGTTCTCAATTCATCGAGAACGCCATCCATCTCTTCTCTGGTCAAGTACGTCGATGGATTTCCATGAGAGGAAGCCTCCTGGCTCGCCTCGTTCCTTGCGCCTTTAGTGCCAACGTCCTCAGCATGAGAGAAGGTTCCGTCTTTCTTTCGTTTCATCATTTATCCAATAGCTGAGTAATCTGATTCCTTTCAGGCTTGAAATTGAAGTAGTATCATGTGCCCCTTCCTGGCATGCCAAAATTTGGTCCTAACACCCAAATGTTGTGTGAAATCCTCACAATCACTGATCACAGAGAATAAATGCAGGGAAAACAGTAAATAACAGGAGACACGCCCAGTTTTTATAGTGGTTCGGCTCAAACCAAGCCTACGTCCACTTTATAGTTTCTTAAAGCCTAAGAAATTACAAGTACAATGCTATCTCACAATCTGTGAGATTTGTTCATACACAATAGCCTTGTGATACAATGAAGAAGAGGAGATTAGAGATTGATTTTATACACGAATTCCTCGTGTTAGAGTGATGAGCAATGTCCTTGCTTGGTTGTAATGGAGGCCAAGTGTGGGAGTGGCCAAAAGTCCCCCCGAAATGCCATGTGAGGGTGTATTTATAGCCATAGAGAGGCCCTAAAGAGTTCCGGTTCGGATGCCATGTGTAGGACATCCCTTTCATCTCAAGATATCATGGAGAACATGGAGGAAACCTGTCCAGTTTGTATTATGCCAAGTGTAAGCCGATCCGGATTTATAAGAGGCAGTTATAGCATAAGAATCAGTCAACTTTGCTATGCGTGTAGAAATTGCCAGGTCGGTCAGATCGGATCCGAGCCGAACCGGTGCCTCAAACCAGTCCGAAGTCTTCAACCCGAAGACAGAGTGCTCTTTGGAGCGTCTGGAGAAAGCGGATCGGGTCCAGGCCGAACTGAACCGAAGGTGCCAGCTTGCCAATGCAAATGCCAAGTTATTCATCAGGAAGATAAGGTCCGATCTAAACCGAGACCTCTGATCCGATCTGTGGTTCTGTCCCACGCCAAACTCCAAACTTCCAAGTTATTCCAATTCTGCACGCGTTCACAAAAACGAGCGTAACTTCAAAACGTAAGTCCGTTTTGGCCAAACGAAAGATCGATCTGAAGCTAATTCAGAGGGCTACAAAAGTTACTGAGCAAAGCTCCGTAATTGATGTTTTCAGGCCCAAAAGAGGTCATCTGATAGGAGTTTCGGGCCATTCTTTGATTGTGATGCAACTTCAACCAAATCGCTCCATGTCTTCTGACGATGTTTTCAATACTTGAACGCATTATTAACAAGAAATTTCATGTGTGACGGCTTTGATTAAAAAGCAGGTCAACATTTTTCCCCTCAGAACATATCTTGCTGATTGAAGGAAGATGTGTTCTGGATAATCCAAGAAAACTAGGGCCACGCCGGGCCCGCCAGCTGCAAGTATAAACCATACCTGCGAATAAAAAGAAAGTAGACATGTGTGTTAAAGCCTGATAAAACTGATTACACCATCGAGCATAAACCATGCTTGGGCGTCCAGTTGAGCATAAACCATACTCGAGGGACGTTCAAATCGTCCTGCCAAAACCTGGCGAGGGACCTGACCTTCAAGGTATAAGCCATACCAGGAAGTACAAACTGAGCATAAGCCATACTCGAGTTTTATTGAGTTCCTTTGTCAAATCCTGACAAGACCGTTCGACATTCCAGAGTATAATCCATACTTAAGAATTTAACTAAGTACAAACTGTACACATACCGAGAAAGAGATATACTTGCCACAGCCTGACAAGGTAGTCCGTCCCTAGGCATAATCCATACCTAGGGATTCGCAATAAGTATAAGCCATACTTAAATTTGCCAAACATAATCCATGCTCGGAAAGTCCTTCCTTATTCAATTCAAAGTACAATACCAAAGCAAATCCTGATTGGTTTGTCATCGAGTCCAGAGCATGCTTTGCGGCTAAATCCTAACCCCGTACGTGTGTACTCCGATTCAGCCAATCGTAAAACCTAAAGAAAGCAAAAGAACATATCTTAAATCCTAAGAAATGCAGAAAACGCTGGTTGATCTCATCCAGATCATTTGATGATGAGCCCACGTGAGCTCGATCAAGGATCATTCCCTCTCCGGGGAGCAGGAGGTGGTAGCGTAGGTGCAGGCGCTGTTGGTTGTTTCACATACTCGGGTAGCTCTCTGCGTCTAACACGTTCCTCAATCAAGTCTCGCAAGTGCCTACAGTCATTTGTATCATGACCGTCCATATCATGAAATATGCAGTGTTTTCCAGAGTCGCGTTCTCTTTGCGATGGCTCCCTTCTGGGAGGCTTTAGGTAGGAGATGGCATCGTTAGTGTCCATGTAGATGTCAGTCGGCTTTGAATTGAGCTCTGTGTACTTTTCATATCTGGGCCCTCTTCAGGGCTGAACGTTGCAGTCATTCTTGACAGCAGCTTTACCTTTGTCTTTTCCAGAATCAGATGGTTCTCTGTCTTGAAGCATGTTGACATCGAGAATTTTCTTTTTGGAAGTTGCGTCTTTCTCACGCAGAAATCTATTTGATTCAAGGTAGAATTCGCTGAGATTCCGCGGTGGGTCTCGGTATAAAGATTTTTTGAATTCCAAGTTATCCAGAGCATCGGATACTGCTGCCATCGGTACCATCGATGGTTCAGGTCGATCAATTGATGCTGCTACAATGATGAATCTTTTCAGAAATGAGAGCAGAGTTTCTCTGGGCCTCTGCTTGATAGTAGTAAGCGACCTGACATTCTTGGATCTAGCGATGCGGACCCGAAACTGTTCAATAAAGCGAGCGACCAACATGTTCCAAATGTTAACCGATTCAGATTCCAGCTGCCGAATCCACATAGCAGCTATATCGGTCAAAAAGAGGGGGAAGCATTTTGCTCTGACGTTTTCCGACGCCGATTGAACTTCCATATGACACTTGTAATGCATCAGATGCACGGTAGGATCCGTCCTGCCGTTATATGGTTCTAAAACTGGGAGTTTGAAATACGGAGGATTGCGGGAATTCCTGATTTCCTAAGTGAATGTGTTGTGATTGACGTCATCCACGTCATTTTGGTAAGTGCCGCCTCTTGAGAGGCGTTCAATGAGATTGGCGAGCCGGTCACCTTCAAACAGCTATTGCAGGTTGCGAAAATCAGAGCTAGTGCTCCCAGTGGAGCCTTTAGGAGAGTCATGGGGCACCTGGAATGCGATCCGGTTCGGAACGTTGGTGCATGGATCAGATGGATCGAACCGAGCCGGATCTGGTTCTCTGCTTCGAGCCACATTAGGTTGCAGTTGAGCTGAAGTAGGTGGCTGAATGTCCATTCGAACCGAAGTGGAGGAAGGTCGTGCTTGACCTGAGCTTGTGTTTCCATCCAAAACATTAAGTGTTGCAGCTGTAGAATGCTGAGGGGGATTTCACTTGTTCCCTGTGCCCTCGATTCGGATCGGATCCAAACCGATCCAGTTCGTTGTTCCTGCAGGAGCCATTTCTGCGCCATTTCCAGCGAGTTGAATGTCATTGCTCGGCCTTCTATCCATCCGAGCGAAGAACTCGTCCATCATCTCTTGTTGTTTGCGGATGAGATCATCTTGCCTTGCCATTTGAGTTCTCAATTCAGCGAGAACGCCATCCATCTCTTCTCTGGTCAAGTACGCTGATGGATTTCCATGAGAGGAAGCCTACTGGCTCGCCTCGTTCCTTGCGCCTTCAGTGCCAACATCCTCAGCACGAGAGAAGGTTCCGTCTTTCTTTCGTTTCACCATTTATCCAATGCTAAGTAATCTGATTCCTTTCAGGCTTGAAATTGAAGTAGTATCGTGTGCCCCCTTCCTGGCGTGCCAAAATGTTATATCAAAATTTGGTCCTAACACCCAAATGTTGTGTGAAATCCTCACAATCACAGATCACAGAGAATAAATGTAGGGAAAACAGTAAATAACAGGAGACACACGTAGTTTTTTAGCGGTTCGGCTCAAACCAAGCCTACGTCCACTTTATAGTTTCTTAAAACTAAGAAATTACAAGTACAATGCTATCTCACATTCAGTGAGATTCGTTCATACACAATTGCCTTGTTATACAATGAAGAAGAGGAGATTAGAGATTGATTTTATACACGAATTCCTCGTGTTAGAGTGATGAGCAATGTCCTGGCTTGGTTGTAAGGGAGGCCAAGTGTTGCAGTGGCCAAAAGTCCCCCCGAAATGCCATGTGAGGGTGTATTTATAGCCGTAGAGAGGCCCTAAGGAGTTCCGGTTCGGATGCCACGTGTAGGACATCCCTTTCATCTCAAGATATCATGGAGAACATGGAGGAAGCCTGTCTAGTTTTTATTATGCCAAGTGTAAGACGATCCGGATTAATAAGAGGCGGTTATGGCATGAGAATCGGTCAACTTTTCTATGCGTGTAGGAATTGCTAGGTGGGTCAGATCGGATCTGAGCTGATCCGGTGCCTTAAACCGATCCGGAGTCTTCAAGCCGAAGACAGAGTGCTCTTTGGAACGTCTGGAGAAAGCGGATCGGGTCCAGGCCAAACCGAACCGAAGGTGCCAACGTGCCAATGCAAATGCCAATTTATTCATCAGGAAGATAAGGTTTGATCTAAACCGAGACCTCCGATCCGAGGTTCTGTCCCACGCCGAACTCCAAACTTCCAAGTTATTCCAATTCTGCATGCGTTCACGGAAACGAGCGTTACTTCCAAACTGTAAGTCCTTTTTGGCCAAACGAAAGCTCGATCTAAAGCTAATTCAAAGGGCTACAAGAGTTACTATGCAAAGCTTTGTAAATTATGTTTTCAGGCCCAAAAGAGGTCATCTAATAGGAGTTTCGCGCCATTTTTTGGTTGTGATGCAACTTCAACCAAATCGCTCCATGTCTTCTGACGATGTTTTCAATACTTGAACATATTATTAACAATAAATTTCATGTGTGACGGTTTTGACTAAATAGCAGGTCAACATTTTGCCCCTCAGAACATATCTTGTTGATTGAAGGGAGATGTGTTCTGGATAATCCAAGAAAACCAGGGCCACGCCGGGCCCGCCAGCTACAAGTATAAATCACACCTGCGAATAAAAAGAAAGCAGACAGGTGTGTTAAAGCCTGATAAAATTGATTACACCTTCGAGCATAAACCATGCTTGGGCGTCCAATTGAGCATAAACCATACTCAAGGGACGTTCGAATCGTCCTGCCAAAACCTGGCGAGGGACAAGACCTTTAAGGTATAAGCCATACCAGGAAGTTCAAACTGAGCATAAGCCATACTCGAGTTTTATTGAGTTCCTTTGTCAAATCCTGACAAGACCGTTCGCCGTTCCAGAGAATAATCCATACTTAAGAATTTAACTGAGTACAAACCGTGCTCATACCAAGAAAGAGATATACTTGCCACAGCCTGACAAGGTAGTCCGTCCCTAGGCATAATCCATACCTAGGGATTCGCAATAAGTATAAGCCATACTTAAATTTGCCAAACATAATCCATGCTCGGAAAGACCTTCCTTATTCAATTCAAAGTACAAAACCAAAGCAAATCCTGATTGGTTTGTCATCGAGTCCAGAGCACGCTTTGGGGCTAAATCCTAACCCCGTACTTGTGTACTCCGATTCAGCCAATCGTAAAACCTAAAGAAAGCAAAAGAACATATCTTAAATCCTAAGAAATGCAGAAAAAGCTGGTTGATGTCATCCAGATCAGTTGATGATGAGCCCACGTGAGATCGATCCAGCATCATTCCCTCTCCGAGGAGCAGGAGGTGGCAGCGCAGGTGCAGGCGTTGTTGGTTGTTTCACATACTCGGATAGCTCTCTGCTTCTAACCCGTTCCTCAATCAAGTCTCGCAAGTGCCTACAGTCATTTGTATCGTGTCCGTCCATATCATGAAATATGCAGTGTTTTCCAGAGTTGCGTTCTCTTTACGGTGGCTCCCTTCTGGGAGGCTTTGGGTAGGAGATGGCACCGTTTGTGTCCATGTAGATGTCAGCCAGTGTTGAATTGAGCTCTGTGTTCTTTTCATATCTGGGGCCTCTTCGGGGCTGAGTGTTGCGGTCATTCTTGACAGCAGCTTTTCCTTTGTCTTTTCCAGAATTAAACGGTTCTCCGTTTTTAAGCATGTTGACATCGAGAATTTTCTTTCCGGAAGTTGCGTCTTCCTCACGCAGAAATCTATTCGATTCGAGGTAGAATTCGCTAAAATTCCGCGGTGGGTCTTGGTACAAAGATTTTTTGAATTCCGAGTTATCCAGAATGCTGGATACTGCCGCCATCAGTACCATCGATGGTTCAGGTCGATCAACTGATGCTGCTGCAACGTTGAATCTTTCCATAAATGAGCGTAGAGTTTCTCTGGGCCTCTGCTTGATAGTAGTAAGCGACATGACTTTCTTGGGTCTAGCGATGTGGACCCGAAACATTTCAATAAAGCGAACGACCAACGTGTTCCAACTGTTGATCGATTCAGATTCCAGCTGCCGAATCCACATAGCAGCAGTATCGGTCAAAAAGAGGGGGAAGCATTTTGCCATGATGTTTTCTGATGCCGATTGAACTTCCATATGACGCTTGTAACGCATCAGATGCAGGATAGGATCTGTCCTGCCGTTATATGGTTCCAAAACTAGGAGTTTGAAATCTGGAGGATTGCATGAATTCCTGATTTCCTGAGTGAATGGGTTGTGATTGACGTCTTCCACGTCATTTTGGTAAGTGCGACCTCTTGAGAGGCGTTCAATGAGACTGGCGAGTCGGTCACTTTCAAAGAGCTATAGCAGGTTGCTAAAATCAGAGCTGGTGTCCCCAGTGTAGCCTTCAGGAGAGTGATAGGGCACCTGGAATGTAATCCGGTTTGGATCAGTGGTGTTCGGATCGGATGGACTGAACCGAGCCGGACTTGGTTCTTAGCTTCGAGCCACATTAGGTTGCGGTTGAGCTGAAGTTGGTGGCTGAATGTCCATTCGAACCAGAGTGGGAGGAAGGTCGTGCTCGACCTGAGCTTGTGTTTCCATCCAAAACATTAAGTGTTGCAGTTGTAGAATGCTAAGGGGGATTGCCCCTTGTTCCCTTCGTGCCCACGGTTTGGATCGGATCCGAACCGACCTGGTTCGTTGTTCCTACGGGAGCCATTTCTGCGCCATTTCCCGCGAGTTGAATGTCATTGCTCGGCCTTCTATCCATCCGAGCGAAGAATACGTCCATCATCTCTTGTTGTTTGCGGATAAGATCATCTTGCCTTGCCATTTGAGTTCTCAATTCAGCGAGAACGCCATCCATCTCTTCTCTAGTCAAGTACGCCGATGGATTTCCATGAGAGGAAGCCTCCTGGCTCGCCTCATTCCTTGCGCCTTCAGTGCCAACGTCCTCAGCACGAGAGAAGGTTCCGTCTTTCTTTTGTTTCGCCATTTATCCAATAGCTAAGTAATCCGATTCCTTTCAGGCTGGACATTGAAGTAGTATCGTGTGCCCCCGTCCTGGCGGGCCAAAATGCTAGACCAAACTTTGGTCCTAACACCCAAATGTTGTGTGAAATCCTCACAATCACAGATCATAGAGAATAAATGCCGGGAAAACAGTAAGTAACAGGAGACACATGCAGTTTTTATAGTGGTTCAGCTCAAACCAAGCCTACGTCCACTTTATAGTTTCTTAAAGCCTAAGAAATCACAAGTACAATGCTATCTCACAATCCATGAGATTTGTTCATACACAATAGCCTTATGATACAATGAAGAAGAGGAGATTAGAGATTGATTTTATACACGAGTTTCTCGTGTTAGAGTGATGAGCAATGTCCTTGCTTGGTTGTAATGAAGGCCAAGTGTTGGAGTGGCCAAAAGTCCGCCCGAAATGCCATGTGAGGGTATATTTAAAGCCGTAGAGAGGCCCTAAGGAGTTCCGGTTCGGATGCCACGTAGTGGACATCCCTTTCATCTCGAGATATCATGGAGAACACGGAGGAAGCCTGTCCAGTTTGTATTATGCCAAGTGTAAGCCGATCCGGATTAATAGGAGGCGGTTATGGCATGAGAATCGTTCAACTTTGCTGTGCGTGTAGGAATTGCCAAGCGGAGAACCGGTGCACTCAAACCGATCCGGAGTCTTCAAGCCGAAGACAAAGTGCTCTTTGGAGCGTCTGGAGAAAGCGGATCGGGTCCAGGCCGAACCAACCGAAGGTGCCAGTGTGCCAATGCAAATGCCAAGTTATTCATCAGGAAGATAAGGTCTGATCTGAACCGAGACCTCTGATCTGATCCGAGGTTCTGTCCCACGCCAAACTCCAACTTCTAAGTTATTCCAATTCTGCATGCGTTCGCGGAAACGAGCGTAACTTCAAAACCGTAAGTCCATTTTGGCCAAACAAAAGCTCGATCTGAAGCTAATTCAAAGGGCTACAAGAGTTACTGAGCAAAGCTCTATAATTGATGTTTTTGAGCCCAAAAGAGGTCATCTGATATGAGTTTCGGGCCATTCTTTGATTGTGATGCAACTTCAACCAAATCGCTCCATGTCTTCTGACGATGTTTTCAATACTTGAATAACTTGGCTTTATGGTGCTTAAGCGTCGCTTAAGTGTTGCCTATGCGCTAGATCCATGCACAGCTCTATTGCGCCTAAAGGCAATTAAGCAATGCATAAGAGCAATGCTTAAGCTGTGCTTAATTGTTTTGCTCATAAGTTATCGCTTAATATTGCTATACAAATGCTTAAATTTAAGTGAGGCGCTATTAAGTGCCTGAAATGTGCACTTAAGAGCTAATGGCTTAATGTATTCCGCTTGTCCGGGAATTGAGCGATGTAGTTGTCAAAATTGCTTTAGCGGTGCCTAAGCGCACTTTTCATAACATAGCTTCCGACCGGTATTTTTGTCTTATTACTCAATTGTTTTCTACATTGTTCTGTATGTATAACTGTTGTTTTATGTGTTTCAGTCTTTGTTTGTTTTGTTCTTGTGTGTGAATTTGTCATTGTTTTTTAATCTCAATTTGGTTTTTGTTCTGCTTGTGTTGTTATTGTTCATATCTTTATTTTTGTATTTTATTCTTGCTATACTCTGTTAGTTTCTTTTTTACATCAATAGGTTTTAGGTAAGTATTTTCTTTTTTTGGACTCTAGTTTTTAGGCTTTTGTATTTTGTATGTTCTTTTCTCTGGACTCTAGTTATTAGGTTTGGTTTTTTTTTATATTGTATAGGACCGAATTTGCTACATGTCAGGTTTGTCTATAGCGTTTTTTTTGTGTGGAATAAAATTAAATGAGTGCTCTCCTTATGAGGATCACTCATTTCTCTCAAGAAAAAATTGCAAGTTCCTCTAGGCGTATCGGCTCTAGATAAATGTGCTTTATAAATACATCATTTTCAATATAAACTTAAACGTGAATTTTAAATTTTAAAAACGAATATATACCATCTATAGTTTAAAATATATTTGGCTTTAGTATACATATAAGGCTCGAACAAATGCAAGATTCAATTTTGTTTGATTTCAACACGTTATGTATGTGAAGTTTACCACATAATAGTACTTAACATGTCTGGATATCAAAGATACGTATAGACCTTTAAAATTATAGGGTCTTGAACACAAGGTATTACATGCATCACTACAAGAAAAATACCCTATTGCAACTAACTATTTGCAACAGGCGACACATGACAGTTGCAGTAAATGATATTTAGCAACAAACCTATTATACTAGTTGCAGTTGATGAGATTTAGCAACAGGCCTTTTCTTTCTGTTGCGAAAAACATATTTTTAGCAACTGCACTTCTCTTCCTGTTGCAAAAACATACTTGTAGCAACCATGCTTTCATAACAGTTGCAACAAACATATTATTTGCAACTGCGCTTCCAAGCCAGTTGCGAATAGATATCTATAGCAATTGTTTTCGCCACTTGCAATAACTGTATATTTTTTACAACTGGTAAAGCCAGTTGCAAAAAACATGCTATTAAAAATAAGTACCAGCATTTAATGATTAACTTTTAATAATTAATTTTAAATAGTTACTTTTAAATGATCAATTGATGATAATTATATAAAAATTAAGATTAATATTTAATAATAATGGATTAATAATAAATTTTAAGTATTATAACGTGATATTTATAACTGATAATTATACAATATTATTTATAACTGATAATTAGATAATATTAATTAATAATAACAAATAATAATAATAATTAACATTTAAAAATAATAAAATAAGTAAATAATTATTAATTGTGATAAATTAATAATAAAATACCAATGGATAATAAGTAATAATTAATTTGAAATATTAGTATGTTTAAATATTAAGTAAATAAATAATCATAATAAATAAATAAACGATAATTGATAATTAATAACCAAGTGAAAATATGGCTATATTGCATCTCGATATTCATAATTAATAACTAAATAATTAACAACATTTAATAATAAGTGATAATTAAAAATTAATAAATTATAATTAGTGTTTACTACTCAATACAATAATAAATGCTTAAGAAGAAATAATTAGTACCAATTGTCAAGAAGTAATAATTAAAGTTTAGATATTAATTTTTGAAAATTATTTATCAATGATACCGATAATTACAAATATTAGTAATAAATAATTAGTAGCTAATATTACAAAATTTATCGTAATATGTACTAAAGCCTTACAACTTTAGATTACGCAAGGCAGCTTAAGTTTTTAGTTTAGCTTGCTTTTTTGGTTCTAAATTCTTTAATTTCAAATAAACTTGTAGTAATTATATTTCTAATCAAAAATTATACTTGATCTGAAAATGCGTTTGTCATTTAATGCGAAAACAATCTGGTTTCGTTTTCTTCCACCATCCTGAATTGTGCGGTTAAAAATTAGATCCGCCCAACCATATTCAATATTTTCGATCTATTTGCATCTGTTACGTTCCCGCTGCCTTTTCCTCGAAAATTTCATTTCCTGCTTTTACCCCAAAACCCTATCATCGGATCCCCTTTCTTCATATTCTAAACCAAGGCCATAATCTTCGTCTCCATTGATTTTCATTATTTACATCCGCAAAGAATCCCCATTTCCCAAAGCCCCAACCTCTCCAAACACATTCTCTCCAATTCTGGCTCTGGCGTCCACGAGAACAGCGGATCGAGATCTGGATCCAACAATGGAAAGGTCGGCGGCGGAGGCGGAAATGGTGGCGGTGGCGGAAATGTTTTGGGCGACATGGCTTCTCGTGCTAATTTTGCATCCTTCTCCTTGCCACTTGTCCGATTGTGTTTCCTTGGAAAATCTGATTCCTCCTTATATATTTATTTTTGTTCGTTGTTTGCAATCCTCTACAAAACAGCTGCATATGAGCATCGATTTACGATTTGAGCTCCATTGTGGCATATTAGGTTCCAGGTGATTTTCCTGTTTTCCTTTTTGGTGGTGTCTGATTTTGTCTACCCGTGCCTAAGATTGTGTGATTGTACCAATATTTGAGCTCACCTTCCAGATCCAAGGTCTTCAAAATCTTAGATAATTAGTCGGGAATTTTTTTTCCTTAAAATTGGAGAAGAATATGAAATATCTGTCTTTGAAAGAAACAAAAAGTTGCTTGTATCATAGGCATAGCTACTTTGGTTATCTGCACAAACTGAATGCTCATAGCAATTGGAGAAGCAGGTTTGGTCGCTTATCATATTTCTCAATAATTTTTTGTTCTGAAATGGGAGACTGATGTAAATAAATAAAATGCACATACAATCTAAAACTACATGATACTTGATAATTTTTTTTATCTAAATGAGACTTGGGTCCATTCAAATTGACAAAGTGCTATACTAGTATCAATTGGCTTTGTTTGACTATCTCAAAAGATAGTCAAAGAAGGATCAACAATAGATCTTGATAGGGATTAGAAGTAATACTTTGCCAGGATTGTAAAATTGATATAAAGATCAGTGATACAAAATTTGTGATGTCACTGAATATACCCATATCAGTTCTTATATTCTTACACAGGAAATTTCATTAACAATTTGTTTACAATTAAGAAGTAAACCATGACAAATACATATAATTTGGACCAGTAGAACACTTAAATTAGGTGAAAACGATGTTCATTTGTTAGCTGCTATAACTTCGGGACTAGACTTTACAAACGCAATATTGATATAAAAGAAAAATATTACAATATTAGTACTGCGTGCTTAAAGTGATATGCTAAGTATTAGCTGTTATGCCTTGATCAAATACATATTGCATCACAATCAATCATAGATCACATGAAGGCTTATGCAGCAAAATATATGAAAAGGAAGCAAGATAAAGAACACGAGTCCATAACAAACAGGATATAAGAAATTTGCGGTGACAGTTCCCTCTGTTTGGACAATAGTTTCATTTCAGCTGAAAGCAGGCCCTTCTTGGAGCACTGCACCTGAACTCCTAATGGAATTTATGAAGCAAACTATCAACTTCATATCCATATACCGTATTGCATATTGTGTTAGATGCTTGTTGTAATTGCTATATTATACCAAGACAATGACTTATTTGTAGAAAGGTCAGATGTGTCCTATGGACCCATGTTAAGTTTGAAAAATCACTAGAATTAATCTATGGCCCAAAACCGAATGTCTGTTCATTTTAAATATATATTAGGGGTGCTGGGGTAGTTTAGTGTTTATAATTTCTCTGTTGATCTTTATAGTAATAATTACATCTTAATGTGTTCCTGCATTTTTATGTATCACTCAATAGTTATTAGTACCACTGCTTGCATGTCAATTGTTTGCAGGCTCAAGCACGTGCAGTTGAAGCTCTTGTTCATGCTAAAATGCAGCATAAAGAGTTCATCGTATTATGTGTTGGGGACTGCAGCGGCTGGAGGAATGCTACCACCCGAAGAATAGTTATGCAGGTCTTTACTTTTTTAATGGAACTCGTCTCATAGTTATGATCATGTTATTAGACCTTTAAATGTGTGATATTTATCCTTTTTTAATCTGTAGATGGATCCCGGGCTATCCAGAATTATTGCAGACAAAGGTTTGAATGTTCACATTTTCGTTTTTAAGTGGTGATATAAATATATTAGATCATTTATTGTTGATGATCAATCAGTGCATGAGTTTTATGATGTTCCAAGTCATTAAAATGTACTCTTCAAGCCTTTGTTATACCTTTTTCGTTTTATTTGTTGATGATGCATGTATGTGCATTTACAAATTCATTACAGGTGATGAACAAGGTGCTAGGGAATTCTTAAAACTAGTATTTCGAGCATTGTGCTTATGCTGGGATAGACAGACATAGGATGGTAGTTATAATTTGCGACTACTTTCTCACCTTTATAGACCTTTTGTTTCTTTTACTAACAAAATTTTATCGTTCTTATTTCAGGTTCGCTGGAATGGCATACATATTCCTGAATATGCATGTTCATGATCGACAACAAACTTGGAGCATGAACTGTAGATTTGTTCTGGTGAACTGATGATATTTATTCTCTTGTTAGAGTATATGTATGTTAGAGTAGAAATATGAGTAGAAAATACTCTATTTGAAAAAATGTGTTGTGTGAGAGAAGAAATTGTTATACATGAATGGTGTATGAAAAGTGTAGAAAATTTTATTGTAATTGTTTGTACTATCAAAACTTTGTTAAAATAAAAATTTTATTTGTTTATTTCATTCCGTGATCTACATTATTACTAAAACAAGTACATTTAATATACAATATCTATAAGCTGTTATATAATTTTTTTTTACAGATTTAAAATCTATTGCAATGGTCATTTACTATTGCAAAATGGTCTGTTGCAACAGCAAAAGCCTGTTGCAAAAAAGTCTACCGCAACAGGAATTAACCGTTGCAAAATGGAACTGACCTATTGCAACTTGGGCTATACAGACGGGCCCTTGCCTGTTCCAATAGGTCTACTGCAATAGATTTTGCCTGCTGCGAAAAGTGTTTTTTGTTGTAGTGCATACAATTACCAAATTTTTAAGAGGGACTTCGAAAATATATAAAATTTTGGTACACATATTTTAGATTTTAAAGAAATGACATACAAAAGTTTTAAGCACAACATGCTTTAACAAAGCTTTAAATTATATATATATATATATATATATATATTTGTGTGAGCAGCATTCAATGGAACCCCAAACAGTGGAGCACTACTTTGGCCCTCTGATTTCAACCGCAACCAAGTATTCCACACCATCTCTCCTTCCACTCATTCTCTCACTTACCACTCACATTCTTTAATATAAATGAGTGGTTGTGGTTCGGGTGCAAATGGGGGCTGAAATTCAAGGGGCTCCCTGATCCTATCCTATATATATATATATATATATATATATATATATATATATATATATATGGCAAGCATTTGGTTGCACCCAAAAAATGGAGAATCCCAAATGCCCCATGATTTTCACCACCCGTTTAAATTAAAGAATGTGAGTGGGAAGTGAGAGAGTGAGTGGAAGGAGAGAGAAGGGGAAATACTTGGTGGAGATTGAGGGGCATTTGGGGTGCTGCACTATTTGGGGTGCTCTCGAACCTGCCTATATATATATATATATATATATATATATATATATATATATATATATATATATATGGGGAGGGTTATATGGCACCCCATTTTTGGCCTCCCTTTTGCACCTCATTTGTGGCCAAGTATTTATAGTTAGATAAGTTAGTGGAGGGAGAGAGAATTGGTGGGAGGAGAGAGAAACGGGAATGTGTGGTGGAAATCAGGGGGGCTAAAGGGGTGCTACACTATTTGGGGTGCCATTGAACGCTCCTCTCTCTCTCTCTCTCTATATATATATATATATATATATATATTTATATATGTATGTATGTATGTATGTATGTATGGCTCGTTAATGGCGACTGGAGAACTTAACCAGATTTCGTCATGCGTGAGCATCTCTCCATCTTCACTTTTCTTCACCTTCCTCAAATCGCTTTGCGATTTTTATTTCTATAACCTTCAACGATTCTATCATTGATAAGACTTCCGTATTACTTCACCACCTAGTTTAACATCTGGATTTGTCCGCATCTATTTCAGATCTGAAGATTTTGCTCAATTTTAACCCTAATCACATAATCGCTTTGCGATTGACGTTTTCTACCCTTTTTCATTTGTTTTCCTTTCGATTTTCACTTCCATTTGTTTTCCATCAAACCCTATTTCTGGGTTTCGATTTCCATCCTCATCACGGTTCTCGTTAGATCAGATCTGTTATGTATTTCATACAGCTATTCCCAGAGTTCTCATGCATCTATGCCTATCAGGGGATCCACAACCGATTTGAAAAAGGAGAATAGCTGGAGAACAAGACATCCGGAGAATTGGGTTCTGACATAGTCGACGAAAGTGTTAAATCACTTCCGATTCTTCATAACCGTTTCTACAGTTATTTAATTTTTTTTAAGATCTGGTATGTGTTTAGATCTGTTATTTTGATCATTTTGCGTTCGAATTTTTGGGATTAGATGGTCTTTGTTTTGAATAGCTCTGGTTTTAATCCCTCTACGCAATGAGCAGTAGATTACATGGGAATATTTAGATCTGGTCTTATGTCTCAGTTGTGATGATCTTCTGTTTATCATCGAGTACTGATTTGGTGTATTTGATGGTTTTATTGGTTTTGTCCGGATATGATTCCCAGTTTTCAATGGACAGAGATTATATGATATGAGACATTCCATGAAATCCATATTTTAATTTGTTGATTCTGGCAATAGAAGTGATACATAGAGGTCTGTGAATTCTCAGCCAGACCTAGTGTTGGAATTGAATACTTTTTTGGGAATTCACTTGTTTGCGCTCATGGGTTTGGATTCATCTCTGTTCTATTTGTCATTGGTGAAATATTGGGATTCATGTCTGTAGCACATCTGGATTGGATCAAATATCCATGGATTTAATAGTTCACTGCTCGTTTGAAGAAATTCTGATTCTATTTCAAGTCCTATTACTACATTTATGGCTCCTAATTTGAAGAACTTATGGTGTTGGATTAAATAATGGAGTCTTCCATAAAGATTTATGACCGATGATGGTCTTTATTCAGAGGATTTGGCTTGTTTGGCTCAAGAGGAGTCGAGAGTGGTACATACAGTGCACGGAAGTGGGAAGAAGGCTTATTTAGGGGATGTTTTTTTTCTAGTTAGGCTATTACTATTTGAGGTTTTTAGTTTTTTCTTTAATATTTTGCTTATGTAAAGGTTAGTATGCTAACCTCTTTCTTGTATGTCTTCTTTTTGGTAGAAATAAAGTGAACCAATTTTCAAAAAATATATATATATATGTATGTATATTCATTTCTTGCTGGTGCTAGAACAGATGCTCTAGATGTCGAGGAAGAGCAAATAACATCGATATTATCAGTTGCTTACGATGACATGTAGGCCAAGTCATTGTTACAAAAATAAGAAGTAGAGGAAGATGATGGAGGGTTATCTGGGGTATCATTGCCTGATTCCGCAGGCTCAATCAAGTCTTCAATATCATCTCATTTTGGTGGCATGAATAATCCTTCGCTTTTCAATTCAAAACCGCCTGCCTATGAAGACAATAGGTCATCCCCTGCTATAGCAGTTCAGCAACACTTCCTGCGGGACTCCATCAACAGTGTACAAATCATCGATTTCCCCTACTAAGGAAGAATCTCCACCATATTCTACTTTCGCTATTCAAAGACATGAATCATTTGAGAATCCATTAGCAAGTCGTCGTTCTCAAAGTTTTAGCTCTCATGATGATGACTGCACGAATTCTGAGAATAAGTTTAGGAAAGCTTTATTTGACTTCACGACTTGAGGAGATGATAAATTGGACTTGACCGCTAGAGAAGAGGTTGAGACATACTATGAAGTTGATGGTTGGTACTACGTAAAGAAGAAAGACTAGATAAAGATACTAAAATGACTAGACTTATTCTAGTCTCTACGTGGATGCATTTTGATCGAAAGAGTTCTGTTAGCTGCTAGTACAATTGGTACTAATTCATTTTTACTATGGTAGATTTCAGTTGTATACCGAGAGGTGTTTGGTTATATATCGCATTTGTTATGGTTTATGTTTCATGTCTTCACTGAGCTTCAAAATACATTATTTTACTATATGTGATTCAAAATACATTTTTTCGCTACACCTCTTATAATGCACGTGAAATTTCCCCTGAATTCCAGCCACACATTCCCATTTTAATATTCATTCTTTCTTTCTCTTTCCACTACACTATGTTATTTAAGTGGAAAGAGAATGAATGAATGAATATTAAAATCGGAATGTGGTTGGAATTCAGGAGGAATTTCACATGCAATACAAGAGGTGTAACAGAACATTTCTCATATATATATATATATATATATATATATATGTATATATGTATATATGTATATATATAGAGAGAGAGAAAGAGAGAGAGTGTGTTTTTTAAATGATACACGATTTTAGAGTCATAGAAAGAATATAATTTTGGCAGTTTCATAAGTATCAAATACACATTAAATTTAGAGAATATATTTTGAGGTGTGTTTGCGCGTAACAGAGGAGAAGAATTTAAATAGGGCATTTAAACGGAGTAGGAATTTAAATGATGTATGTGTTTGCTTGCTTCGAACGTGGCACTCAAGAGGAGCATTTTTAATTTGTGATTTTTTGATTTAGTTATTTTATAGTTAATTAATTATTATTTTTGTTGTGCAACATGCGTTTAATTGAAATGAAATAACAATACAGAAACTGAAATAAATGTATATAATCATATAGTACTAAAAAATACAAATTAAATTATTCAATCAATCAGTTTGTCATTCTGATATTTAGATGTCATTGATCCTCTCACGTGCTCTATTTGTTTACTGTAATATTACTCTAGGTATTCTTCTGAAATAATATCATGATCATCATTATAAAACGTAAAATCTAGATCACTCATGTTGTATTTTCATATCTAATTATGTATTGTCATTGTAGTTATGAACACTTTTGATTTCCAAATAAGCATGTTGGCATATTCTTTAAAATGACAACTTTTTCTTCCACATTCCAAATGTTCTCTCAATTATCAGATGTAAACTCAAATTGTAGAAATTAAAATTTTCATTTATCAATTTCAATTTATTTGTAGTTTCTCGAAAACATGGAATATGTTATCTAACATTATGACACGGTGGTAAATATCCATTTTGACATGAAAAACCTGAATTAATTACATAATACTGTCCGTAAGGAGGATTAGAAGAATTCAAGGTTTTATTATGTACTATTGAATTAAAAATTCTACTATTATGCATGGTACATTTTCAACCAGGCACGACATATGTAAATTGTAAATCGAACGAGCATGCAGATAAGATATTATGTGTATGAAAACATTTTCGTTTTATATATGGAATAACTCGATCATGAAGTAGGTGTGTAATTATGTGTGTACCATCTATTGCACCAACGCAGTTTTGAAAATACGAATAACATCGATCTGAACTTCTAGCTAATTTCATTAGAAATTATATTAAACTGAGTATTAACAGGTTTGATGATATATGAAGTAAGTGTACAAATCTAAAGCAGAATGAAATTGTGCTATCTGACCATTGGAATTTTTCAGTCATTTGTCAATCGGAGATCGCTGAAGCTCTGTGCATACAAATATGTCTATCGTTTCTCGCACACCAATGCCTTCCCTTGTAATCAAAACATGATCTTGCAATTTATCGGATAACGAGGGGAAACCCAAAACCTTTTCATTTGGAACTTCAATTAATAACGTCTTTGATGATCTTTCAATATGTCTTCCATCCACGGTAGACTGGTAAATTCCGATGTGTGCATCCGGTAGATATCACTTCTTCGTATATGTAAATACACTCCAATAATAACCATGTCTTGCAAAACTTGGTTGTTGGAATATGTTCTTGAGTTACTCGTTATTCTTATATATATAAATGTACGAAGGTAATGGAAGTAGAGGAGATGAGAAGTTAAAGAAGATGGAGAAGGACGAAGAGAAGGTGGAGATATGACAAGATTATTTAGGGGTAGAGAAAATGCCAAGAGATCGATTTCTTACCGTACGAAAATAGAACAAAATGGTGAGTTATCGTATTTGACATGCCGAACGCGACCAACATAGAAACTGATCATTTTGTGCATTGATCGGTACGATTGCATCAAATACTTGCTCTTTTAGTGAATATTTTGATTTGCATGTCAAAACTTTAGGTTTGCGGATTTGGAATGGATATGAGACTTTCGAGAGTAAATATTGAGATGGATATTGCAACACTTTATATGTATCACCGCAAAGGATGGACATACTGCCTCTAGGATCGATAAAAGGGCCTTTTTGTTTCGTAATTGGCAAAAGAACCACCATTTCTATTGCTTTGAAGTGGGTGCTTTGCCATTCTGAAGATATATCAAGTTAGTGTCTTTCCATCCATCAACTGGGAGTTATATCGCCTTAAAAGTAAAAGCGTGCCACCATGTCCTTACTTAGAGGGTTTATATTGCCTCACTCCAAGTCGATAGAACAATACCGCTTTTGGCAACCTCTCCGCCTTTCAACAAAATTAATCAACCATGAAAGGTCGCGTTGCCTTCCTGCCATCAAAAATTTGTATCGCTCCCTTAATCAAACCACAAGCATATCGTTATGTCACCTCCTTCATCCTATATAGCTGTATTGCCTCTCAACAAGTCAGGCCACTTTCTTCTTACTGTGATATATGCTACCTTCCTTCCACGTCGCCCTCATTCTGGACTGCCTTCACCTTGTTTCGATTCCACTCAATATTGACATGGATCAGTACTTACATACAAGCAATGATAGTGTATCGCCTTTATCTCATGCAAGCCTTCAGGCAAAGCCTTCCCGACAACATTTTATATAATTATCGACATCACGCATAGTAATAACTATACATTGTAACACCCCAAAATTAATACACTATAACCATACTTTAAAGACAATAAAATGGGAATTACTTAATTAAATATTCGGAATTAAGTAAACCGGCTTTACAGTTGCGTTCGCCTTGGAATTCTGGTCTAGATAGACCCCAAGTTTGTGTAAATCGAATAACGTATGAAGAAGTTATGAACCCTAGAAGTTCGTATACATATAAGGGGTTTTATATATATATAAATTCAAAATAAATCAAACTAGAATTACGTGCAGAAATTAACGCACCCGGGACAACCCACAACGGGCCTGGATCGACCTATGGGTCAACCCACCCAGATCTAGGGTGGATTCCTTGCTCTGTATTTTGATTGATTTGTTAGCTAGGTTCATCGTTGACTCAGCACTACATGTATGGCTTTGAATGAAACCCTAAAATCTTTTTACATATACGTGGTTATAACATGAGTATTATATACTTTTAATAAATATGATATTTTTTTATAGTATTTAGTTGCATCAATGGTAATTATATAATAATAAATGCATGCATTCTGAATGATTATCGTACAATTCATTTTGTTATCATCATAAACACATTATTAGTTGTATTTAATTTATCATTTAGCGATTAAAAAATATAAATAAATAAAATTGTATATATTCGTATACAATTTCATTAGGTCTTGGGGTGGGTCGGGTCTACTCTGATTCATATAGGTTTCGGGTATGGGGTAAAATTTCAAACCTGCACCGGCTCTACAGGGAGGGTCTGGGGCAAAGTTCAAAAACCTCGGGATGGGTCTGGGGTTGTCATCCTTAATCTTATAACTGGTGGACCAAATTTTGATTTAGCCTTTTAATGCTACAAGGAGGGCTTAATGCACTCAACATGCTTGAAAATTGACCAAATTAGGCTACAATTTAGATCTTGCAATTTGCTTCTAACTTTAACCTAAACTTGCTACTAAATTTAATAAGGTTAGGTCAAAAAAGTTTAGAAAACTAGCACAACGTTAAATCACACATTAAGAAGATTGACATTTCCAACAGAAATTTAATACTAACTAATTTTAAATCAAAATTCAATTGTTTTATATTCGTTATTTTATGAATGATATAATTATTTGGTCAAAACACAAATGATAAAATAAACTAAGCAATAAAAATGATCAATAAAGATGTCAAAACAACATAGTAAAAATTTAGATACAAATACATCCAAATAAATATTTTGACACCACAAAATATAAATACTAAACCGAGCGTCATCAGAAATTTGAACAATTAACACGATAGCAAATGCTGAAATGATGAACTAATTAAAAGAAGGAAAGTGAGAAATGCATAAACAACAAAACTTTTACCTTGAACGCTTGATATTATGTATGTCTAGAAGTTTGAACCTCGGACCTTCAAAAACAACTCAAGCTTGGTATTTTACCACTCATATGAATGCAAAAACATGTTTTAAAAAGATCTTCATCCTAACTGATACATGTTGTATTAGTGAATCATTAAATCACACGTTAAGAAGAGTAACGGTTCCTACACAAATTTGATGTTAAGAAATTATAATTCAAAAATCAATTGTATTGACTATAATCTTGTTATGTTCATTACTTATGAACGATATGATTATTTGGTCAATATATAAATAATAATTGAAAATAAACCAATCAATAAACATGGTCTATACATCAAGATAGTGTGATAGGAATATAAATGTATTGATACCACAAAATATAAATACCAACCCAAGCCTCATTGGAAATTAAAATTTAAACACAGTAACAAACACTATTGCAGATTAACATTCCAAAATAAGTTCACATTGGCAACAAAAAAATAGATTAAAAAATTTGGTTAAAACAGTTGCAAATAAGTATTTGTTGAATAAATTTTGAAGTCTTGAATAAGCAATAACATACCATCTCCAAAAATTACGTATCTACTTAAATGGTTGCTGCTAATTTCAATTGCAAATGGCTGAAAAAACAAATAATAATAACATTAACATATAATAGAAATATAAGTATCAAATCCAGTGTAGTCTAGTTCGGTTAGGATACATGCCTTTCACCAAGGTGACCCGGGTTCAAATCCCGGCAATGGATTTTTTTTCCTAGTTTCTGTTCAAATTAACAATCCAGACGTAACCACACTTATCTCTGTTATAAGTTGTTCAACTGCAGTACGTTTTTTCATTCAATTAAAAAAAGGAAAATTCAATTGGTAAAATAAGTTCACATTGGTAGAAAAAATTGGTTAAAAATATTTGCAAATAAGATTTTGTTGAATAAAATTTGAAGTTTTGTATAAGCACTAACGTACCATCATACCGTATGTACTTAAATGATTGTTGCAAATTTAAATTGAAAAGGGATGAAAAAACAAATAATAAGAAAATTAACTTGTAATAGAAATTTACGTATCAAATCTATTGTAGTCCAACCCGATTAGGAAACATGGCTTTCACCCAAGCGACCTAGGTTCAAATCCCAACATTGGAAAAAAAATCGTAGTTTTTGTTCGAATAAATTGTCCAGACATAACCACACTGATCTCTATTACGAATTGTTCAACTTCTAGTATGTTTCTTCATTCAATTAAAAAAAGGAAAACTCAATTGGTAAAATAAGTTCATATTGGTAAAAAAAGATAGATTAAAAATATTAGTTAAAAAAAGTTGCAAATAAGTTTTTGTTAAATAAATTTTGAAGTCTTATATAAGCACTAACATACCATCTCTTAAAATACCATATCTACTTATATGGTTGCTGCAGTAATAGAAATTTAGGTATCAAATCGATTGTAGTCCAGCCCGGTTAGGATACTTCGCTTCCACTTAGGCAACCCGGATTTAAATCCCGGCAATGGTTTTTTTTCCTAGTTTCTGTTCCAATTAATTATCTAGACAAAACCACACAGATCTCTATTACGAATTGTTCAACGTAAATTTTACAACGGGCATAGGTAGCCTGTCGTAATAGAATGCTATTACAACGGTCACTTTAGAACCGTTGTAATAGATGCATGTACAACACCCTTTTACAACATGCATAGATTGCCTGTTGTAATAGAATGCTATTACAACGGTTGTTTCTAGACAGTTGTAATAAATATCCTTTACAATGCTCTTTTTACAATGAGTAAAAACTGCACCTTGTAATAGAATGTTATGACAACGGTCATTTCAGGCCCGTTGTAATAGATGTCAAATGTTCATAAATGGTCCGTTGTAATAGATGTCTCGGTTACAAAGGTCACAAAATTCCCATTGCAATAATGCCAATTTCCGACAGTCAATAATTAATAATTAAAATACTTCCACAAAATTAGTATTGCTTATGTTTTATTTAAGTAATCATTAATCATATATTACTAATTATTAACTATAACATTAATATTATATTATTTATTAATATTTAATAATTAATCACTAATAATATTAGATTTTAATAACTAATCATTAATGATAATTATTAACAATAATATTATATTATTTATAATATCATTGTAAAAGTAATAATATTTGCAATGTCTACCCAAATAGCTATAAAAGGTTTTAAATAATGACGTTTTCTTTATATTATTACATACATATTAGATTTCATTCAATGATGCACTACCAGAATTACTGAATTTAGTGACTCTTTTTTTTATGATAGAATTTTCCATCACTGAATTGCAACGGATTTTGTAATAACCCGGAAATCCGAACCAATTTAAAATTATTATTTTGGCAATTTTGATGAGTTTCGACTATTTAAGATGAATTATTTTAAATAATAAATACGAGAAATTTATTTTTGATAGAATTAGAACGTATATATTCATATGAATCGACATTAAATTATAAATATTTTATTTTAATTATAAAAGGAATTGAAAATGGCACGGTAGTTCAAAAATTCGATTTCAAATTTCAAATGAATGTACAGGATTCAAAATAAACTGGATTTTAGCGAAACCTATTTGAAAATATCTTTCTAACGAATCCGAAAAATTGAAATTTCATAGCGGGAATAAAAAGTTATGTCCAAGTGAAAATTCAGAATAGTCGCTATGGAAAATATAGCCCTTAAAAATGGAAATTTTGCAAACAATCTATGTTTTCGACGAAACCACTTTTGTTGGATCCGGGATATCGAATTATTGCTAGATTCCAAAATTCATAATTTTCAAAATCAATATGTGAGCGTGGCAAAAGAAAACGTGTTTGGACAGTTTCAGTCAATTTTGATCGACCTGAAAATGACCATTTTTCAAACGCTCTTCAAATTTGATGAAATTAGTTTTGTTAGGACCGCATCGTCAATGCGAAGCTAGAAATAATTTTTCTGGAATTTTTAGAGTTAGTATGTGACCCCAGTAAATTGAAATGTACGTTTAAAATTAAATATATAGATTTATATTTAAATTTGAAGAAAACTAATCGAAACAGTCGAATCAGCCTGAGGGGCATATCCCATTGTGTTCGGAATGGGGGTAATTAGCTATGGACGACAGTCGATGCGCTCGATTTGGAGTTCAGATGAAGAAGTTACTTTTTGAGAAAATTAAATAAATCAATTATATAAATTATTATATATTCTCTTTCCCAACCCTCCCTTTATCTCCTTCAGTCAACGCAAATTTATAAAATAGAAAGAAAAAAAATCCCGTACCGCTGTAGCCCTAACCGCCACTCCACCCCCAACGTCGCCCCATCGCTTGAGCTCCATCCAAGCCGCCACCCTCACCTCCGATCCCCCTCTCTCTCCCTCCTCCTCTATTTTCTCTCCCTCCCCTCGATTTCAGTGCACGAGCCCCCCAACCCTCAGAAATTCGACACAACCACCATTTCGCCGCAGAGGGACCCACCGCTCCCCCTCAGCTCCATTTCCGACGCAACCCCCACCACCTGCGACAGCGACCATGACTCCGCCGGCCCTCCTCCTTCGAAAGACAATAAGTTTATAACTTTTAATTTATTTAAAAACTGATTTTTGTATAGCTTAAAAACTGAAAAAGCATTGATTTTAAATTGTTTAAAGTTTGATTTTTAAATTGTTGAAAGCTTAGATTTTGTTTTAACATTGAAAGCTTAGATTTTTAACATTGAAAGCGTAGATTTTTTTTTTGGGCATTGTTATTGACACTCCAAATATTGTTAGGGGGAGGCCAATTTTTTATTTTTAAAAAAATTGTTAAAGGGAGTACCAAGGAGGAAAGTAGCCCCTTAACAAATAAATGTACTTTTACATTATTATCCATTTAGGCTTAATTTGGGTTTTTGTGATTTAGGAAACTTATGATTTTATGATTGGCTAATTCTATTTATACACCAAAAATTGCTAAACATATACCAAAAATTATAATAAAGTAATGTACACCATATATTACTTTACATACACCGTTTCTTTTACTAAAATATCCATGTTCTCATCTTCTTTTTCTTTCCTTTTTCAAACTTAAAACACAATTACCAAAAATTAGAAACTCTTTGCATCAAATTGAGTAAAATTTTACAAAATAAATATATTTCTTGTACTAATATTGCAACTTTTATTAACTTTATGTAAAAAATTCAATTTCAACAAAATTACTGTAATTTTACAAAATAAATCAACATCTCTAAATTAGACCATTATTTATGAATGTTTTCTTAATTGAAATTTTAGATTTTATGATTAAATAATTTGTTAACATATCTAGTTTGTATCAAATTTCAATACATTTAAGAATAATTTGACTTTTTATATGCAGAAGTATTAAAAAAGCAACTGTGAGAAAAGGGTAATTTAGTAATAAAATTTTATAGAAAAAATAATGGTGTAATTTAGTAATAAATTTTTATAGAAAAAATAGTGGTGTATGTTAAGGAATTTTTGGTGTATAAATAGAATTTGCCTTTATAGTGAGTAATTTTTAGAAGTAAGGGTAAAAACGTAAAAAGTAAAAAAAATAGTCACCTACATTGATCCCTCCCTTAACAATTTAAAAAAAGTGGAGTGTCCTTAAAATTTGGCCTCCCCTTAGCAGAAAATGGAGTGTCAATAACAATGCTCTTTTTTTTAACATTGAAAGCTTAGATTTTTTAACATTGAAAGCTTAGATTTTTAGCATTGAAAGCTTAGATTTTTAACATTGAAAGCTTAGATGTTTAACATTGAAAGATAAGATTGATTTTTATATATTTTGATTTGAAGTAAAAATACGATTTTTATATATTTAGATTTGAAATAATAATATGATTTTTATTTATATAGTAGTCGTATAAAAATGTGATTTTTATAGCGTTGAAATAAAAATATGATCTTTGTATATAAAAATGTGATTTCTATATGGGTAGTGGCAAGGTAAAAATGTAATCTTTATATAATTATTAGCGATCTAAAATGTGATTTTTACAGATAAATATATGATTTTTATTTATAATAGTAGAACGATAAAAAAAATATTATTTTTATCTGTATAGCGTTGTATTAAAAATGTGATTTTTTAATATAGAAACTGTGTGAAACAGACTGCGATGGAACCGAAAGAAAGCGAATGGAATCCAAATTGTTCAGAAATAAAACTGGCGGAGTGGAACCCAAAGGTGAGAACTTCTCACTTTTATTTTATTTTCTAGTTAAAATATATACTAGGATGCAGACGGTGCTTAGCAGCACACGACACCCGTCGTCCACAGACCATGGATGACTTGTTTGTTTGATTGACGTGTTGTGAAAATTTATTGTGATGATATGGAATGGAATAAAATATTTTATCGTTAAAAATATTTTATAGTTAAAAATATAATTTTTAACATGTATATGAATAAAATAAATATTTATAAACAAATCGGACGATTTGTTTATGTACACACATTTGACTGATATTGATTGGGACGATAAATTTTACACATCGTCCAACTGCACAAATAAAACCTGTGTTTGATTGTTTGAAACCCCACATGGGTATTGGGTTGAAATTAGACATACACTAATCCCAATAATTAGCTGTATGTCGATCGATTGATTGACAAGCTGTTGTAAGCGTTAAATATTTATATTTGATGCTTATACAGTGTAGAATGCACTCTGGATGATGGATTGCTGTTTTCATTGTTGTTATACACATTTGTTGTGTGAAATCCATATAATCCAATTATATGGTAATTGACTGTGTCTGATTCCAGTTCAGAAAGAACGAATATTTTAAAATAACGATTATTTTAAAATAATACAAATATTTTTCAAATAATATTCAGAAAAGAATAAAAATATGATTTTGATGTTCGATTTGGAATGGACACGAATATATTTAAATATATGTAGCCGTGTTGTTTAGATCGACGCCATTTTGACGTGAACGATAATTATATCGATTTTATTCATTTTTATAATGAATATCGAAAAGGAATTGATTTCAAAATACAATGTTTTGAAAATATTATCATTTATATATCGATGATATGGAATATTCAATTTTGATTAGAAATTGAATAAGAAGTTGAAATCGTTTTGAAAACGAATTTAAAATGATTTTTAAAATACGTTTTAAATAAAAATCGACGAAATATATATTATATATATAATATAATGGCCTGAATAGAACGCGCTACGCTGCGGTAGTTCGTGAATTTCGACCATTGACTTCGAACGGACATTACGGGAGATCCGACCGTCGGATTCTCCTAAAACCGGAACCGTTGGGTTCGTATCAAAAAGAGATTTCTAACGAATATTATAGATTTGAAATCTAATGGTTGGATTTGTAATTTTGTCCAAATCAAATTTGGAAAAGGTCGTTGTAAGTGCAGTTCGATGGCTGTTTATGGAAATTGACTGTACGGGCCTTGATAAAATTATTAAAAATATCAATAATCAGTGTAAAATCATATGAAATGATTTGGAAAGAATTATGATGAAAAATTCCATATTTGAAAGGATGAAAATATATTTTTATCGAAATGAATTAGTTTTGAACTAGAATTATAATCCATTTATTTTTAAAATAAATAAATTGGATTTGAGATGGTTTTAAAAATAACCAGAATTTCCAATATATAAATTGGAAATGGATTTGAATCGAAATTGTCTTCGGAATATTTCGATGTTGGATTTCGTGATTATACAGATATCGTTATGGAAATCTGAAAGATATATTTATATCATTATTTCCAATATAATATTTGTTGGTCGTAGAATTTGATATTTAATATAAGCTGATATATTTTCTATTCAGAGCCTTGTATTTAATATCAAATGGGATTTGGGTTTGTCGTGAATGGTGTCTTCATTAACATTGTTCTTAAACCCAGTTGAGAAAAAGACTGAATCTTTTTATTTAGATTTAATGAAGTATACCAATTAATTAATATTTAATTGGAATTGATTTTTGGGTTTATCGTGAACGGTGTTTTAAATAACATTTGTTCTTTAACCCGATAATTAATGGAATGCGAATTGGGTTTGTTGTGAACTGTGTTTTAACGACATTCGTTCTTTAACCCGATTTACAGTGAAATGTGATTTGGAATTTATAAATCTTTTGTTAAGATTTAAAGGAGATTTTCCAAAGTAAAGTTTTCCAATTTAATAAACTAATTTGGAATTGAATGGAATTCGATCTGGTGATAATTGAGATGAGCTTCTGTAGAGGAAGGCTGTTAATATATATGGAATTTAAAAGGCCTTGCCGTTATTCCATTTATATTATCGATTGGATATGGAAGTGCATATCGATTATATATATTGATATGTTTTCCGTGAAGATTCCATTGATAATGGAATGAGATTTTGGGTTTATCATGAACTGTGTTTTAAATGACATTCTTATCCCCATTAAAGATAAGATTTATTTCTTAACTTTGAATAATCATTAAGTAATGATTTTTGGAAATTAAAACTGAATTAGAGTTTTAATGAATCTTTAAATAGATTGAAAGGTGAATTTGATAACTAAAATTATCAAATTCAAGAAATGGCCGAGAATGGAGTATCACCAGTTTTGCACCAAGCGATAGTTAAATCTTTAATTAGATTTGAACGTGAAATGATAATTGAATTTACCGATAACACCATGGTGTTAGATATGAAGTATTACCAGTTTTACTTCATGAGATGAATATGTTGGGTTTGGGAAATTTAACAAGTGATTACTTCGGTAAGGTTCGCTAATCCCGACTAGTTTGGACAAACCATAATTTGGTTTGAATTGATATTCAAAGGAAGATTAAAGAATAAATTTAAAGAATTTATCTTTGATAAAATTATTGGGAACCTTTCCCAAAAGATAAGAATATTTGAATAAAGAAACGTTCTGGATTGGAATAAGGCGTATGTTGTGTTTTTATAGCACTTGTTTATTATATACACGAATTATTCGGAAAGACCGGGTTTATCCCATTCTGAATAACTGATTCGACGATATGTCGAGGATGAAGACGGTGGTCGAAGACCGGAGGTCTTCACATCGTTTGGATAATTACTGATGATCTTGATTGGGTTGTACACCCAAGAGGAGGGAATCAGTTGGTGATCGTCCAGACGTACTTGGAGATCGATGGATTTGCGAGGAATAAGGTTCCTCCGGTTTCGTTCAGACCCAGAATGGACTTGAAAATGGATGTGTGTCTGACATCAGATTTCATTCTGTGATTGATTTACATCGGTTGCATAGCGTGAATTGCCTGTGTGGCATGCTGAGATGCAAATGATCAAGGCTTCTGTTGAAAAGCAGAGTCTTGTGGTTGATGATCAAAGCACGGCCTTTGTGGCGTAGCATTGTGTAGCATTAATTCGCGAGCCTCACACCCCGGTGTAAACTAGAAACGGGAGAGGACATCAGGGAGGGCCTCGTTTCTTTCTAGCTAGGAGTGGTGTCAGTGTTTTGCATGCCCTGACATTTTACTTATGTGGATGATGGATAGGAGGTGCCTCGGTTATATTGGTCGATCCGGGACCGATGGAGTCATTTGGCTCATTTACGCCCCACAGTGCGGGGAAACACAGTGTTTAGGCATTATAATCCACAACGAGTGGACCGGCCCTGACGATCCAAGGCTTGCCTGCGCGCTGGCTTGAGGGGCGGGCTAGAGCGTCTCGAAGCGGTAAGGATGATCCCTTGCCTTGGTTCACAGACGGAAATCTAGCTTCCAATACGTGACAATTGCGGTTTTGATTGTAGAGCCTAGTATTGGCAACATGATATATGGTACCCATGCCGCCTAGGATTGATACATTTATATTTGAAGTTGTTTTATACACTATGCACTTATAATAATATCAAATGATTTGTTTTAACGTACCAAGCATGTTTGGCTATTATAAGGTAAAACCCTATCCCCCGGCTTGCGTTGCATTGTGTGATAGAGCCTGGGTCTTATAATAGCTTCAGTTTTCCAAAAAGCATTGCGTTGTTTTGTTATATGCACTGGTATTCTTGGGAGGAAACCCGTTTCGTGTTATACGGCGTGGTCCCTTGGTATATCTGATTTAAAGTAAAGTTTTAAATAACTGTTTTAGTTCTCACACCAGTCACATGACTGACCTGGAGTTTATTGTTTTAACCTAAACTCTGGGTGCCCTTATTTTGACATGGGCAGCTAGTAGTTTTGGTTTTGCAGATTTATATTCACAGGATCCTGATTTACAGCTGGAACGATATTCAGAAAGCTCTGTATCCGTATATCTCCTTCAGTTGTGTTTTGTATTGTTTTTCCGCTGCTTTGTAATGTATTGTAATCTCTGATATTTTTCTGTTGTATTATAATTATTCATACTCTGTATATTCTTGTATTCTGATGAAATTGTTGTAATAAGCAATGAAATGTTCTACTGCCTATGTTCTGATTCGTCTTGTCCTCAAGGAAATCCGTTCTTCCTCTCCTCTTCGGAGACCGGGGGAGTATCGAGGCCTTACAGTGGTATCAGAGCTTTGATTTACAAAGCTCGAGAACAAGACGCGTCAGGACCAAACGAAAGAATTCATCAGAAATTGAATTAGTAATATCCAATGAGAATGACTCGTTGGAGATGGGATCAGTAGTATCCTAGAACGAGTGTGAAGAGTATATTTTTAAAATGAAAACAATTTTTGTTTTGAAAATTTAAACCTTATTCAACATATTTGAATATTTATTTGTATTTGAATTTGGACAATCTAATATATAAAGATTTTTCATATACGTCTGATCCACGGGTATTTGAAGTTTTAATATACTGGATAGATATAGAATCACACTCTAGTCGCCCGGAGATGATTCTGATGATTGACTAGTCGTCATCAGCATTCATGTTCGAGTTTCGAAAGTGGGACATCTATATATTTCCAATTGACTGGTGTGAGAACCAAAACTAGATAGGGCTTATTGTTGTGATTTGGCATCAAAAAACTGATTTTTGGATTATGTATCAAAATTATGAATTTGAAAAGCTAATCAACTAATTTATTGCTGGTTGTGTTGTATGATTATTTGTTATCTAATAAAACCATTATGTGAAAGAACGGTATATATAACCAAATTTTATCAAATAGTGAATTGTATTGAAAATCGTTTGGAATTGCATGCATATACATGTGTATACATAGAACAGGTCATTGCAAGGACGCTAGAGCAGAGGAATAAAATTGTTTGCTGGACAAATAGGTACATGTTTATTGTATTTCTTGGGTTTTGGATGATTTTATGAGCCGATTGATTAGCTGCATGGTTGTTTCTTTTTGGATTGGAGAGGCCTGTATGGAGTTTTTGGGATTTTCCCGGTGCTCCCGTGCAGGGGAGGTTATGGCGAAATTTTTCGAAAATTTAGGGTGTTAGCCAAATTTTTGAAGAATTTGAAAAGTTTTTAGAAACTGAAAAGTTGAAGAAATTAGGCCATAATGAAAATAATGAAAATTGAGTTGATTTGTAAAACAACTTTCAGCTTCGTTTCTTGTCGGGGACGAAAAGTTTAAAGTGGGGGAGATTGTAATGACCTGGAAATCCGAACCAATTTAAAATTTTTATTTTGGCAATTCTGATGAGTTTCGACTATTTAAGATGAATTATTTTAAATAATAAGGACGAGAAATTTTTTTTTTGATAGAATTAAAACATATATATTCATATGAATTGACGTTAAATTATAAATATTTTATTTTAATTATAAAAGGAATTGAAAATGACGCGGTAGTTCGAAAATTCGATTTCAAATTTCAAATGAATGTACAGGATTCAAAATAAACCGGATTTTAGAAAAACCAAAAATATTAGAATCTATTTGAAAATATCTTTCTAACGAATCCGAAAAATTGAAATTTCGTAGCAAAATAAAAAGTTATGTCCAAATGAAAATTCAGAATAGTCGTTATGGAAAATATAGCCCTTAAAAATGGAAATTTTGCAAACGATCTCTGTTTTCGACGAAACCACTTTTGTTGGATCCGCGATGTCGAATTATTGCTAGATTCCAAAGTTCATAATTTTTGAAATCAATATGTGAGCGTGGCAAAAGAAAACGTGTTTTGACAGTTTTAGTCAATTTTGATCGACCTGAAAATGGCCATTTTTCAAACGATCTTCAAATTTGACGAAATTAGTTTTGTTAGGACCGCATCGTCAATACGAAGCTAGAAATAATTTTTCTGGAATTTTTAGAGTCAGTTTGTGACCCCATTTAAATTCAAATGTATGTTTAAAATTGAATATATAGATTTATATTTAAATTTGAAGAAAACTGATCGAAATAGTCGAATCGGCCTGAGGGGCATATCCCATTGTGTTTGGAATGGGGGTAATTAGCTATGGATGACAGTCGGTGCGCTCAATTTGGAGTTCAGATGAAGAAGTTACTTTTTGAGAAAATTAAATAAATTAATTAAATAAATTATTATATATTCTCTTTCCCTACCCTTCCCTTATCTCCTTCAGTCAACGCAAATTTATAAAATAGAAAGAAAAAAAAACCTAAACCGCTGTAGCCCTAACCGCCGCTCCACCCCCAACGTCGCCCCACCGCCTGAGCTCCGTCCAAGCCGCCGCCCTCACCTCCGATCCCTCTCTCTCTCTCCCTCCTCCTCTATTTTCTCTTCCTCCCCTCGATTTCAGTGCACGAGCCCCCCAACCATCATAAATTCGACGCAACCACCATTCCGCCGTAGAGGGACCCACCGCGCCCCCTCAGCTCCATCTCCGATGCAACCCCCACCACCTGCGACGGCGACCGTGACTCCCCCGTCCCTCCTCCTTCGAAAGACAGTAAGTTTTTAACTTTTAATTTATTTAAAAACTGATTTTTGTTTAGTTTAAAAACTGATTTTCGTATAGCTTAAAAACTGAAAAAGCATTGATTTTTAATTGTTTAAGGTTTGATTTTTAAATTGTTGAAAGCTTAGATTTTTTTTTTACATTGAAAGCTTAGATTTTTAACATTGAAAGCTTAGATTTTTTTTAACATTGAAAGCTTAGATTTTTTTTTAACATTGAAAGCTTAGATTTTTTAACATTGAAAGCTTAGATTTTTAACATTGAAAGCTTTGATTTTTAACATTGAAAGATAAGATTTTTATAAACATGAAAGGTTTGATTTTTATATATTTAGATTTGAAGTAAAAATGCGATTTTTATATATTTAGATTTGAAATAAAAATATGATTTTTATTTATATAGTAGCCGTATAAAAATGTGATTTTTATAGCGTTGAAATAAAAATATGATCTTTATATATAAAAATGTGATTTCTATACGGGTAGTGGCGAGGTAAAAATGTAATCTTTATATAATTATTAGCGATCTAAAATGTGAATTTTACAGATAAATATATGATTTTTATTTATAATAGTAGAACGATAAAAAAATATTATTATTATCTGTATAGTGTTGTATTAAAAATGTGATTTTTAAATATAGAAACCGTGTGAAACAGACTGCGATGGATCCGAAAGAAAGGGAATGGAATCCAAATCGTTTAGAAATAAAACTGGCAAAGTGGAACCCAAAGGTGAGAACTTTTCACTTTTATTTTATTTTCTAGTTAAAATATATACTAGGATGCAGACGGTGCTTAGCAACACCCGACACCCGTCGTCCACAGAGCATGGATGACTTGTTTGTTTGATTGATGTGTTGCGAAAATTTATTGTTGTGATATGGAATGGAATAAAATATTTTATCGTTAAAAATATAATTTTTAACGTGTATATGAATAAAATAAATATTTATAAACAAATCGAACGATTTGTTTATGTACACACATTTGACTGATATTGATTGGGACGATAAATTTTACACATCGCCCAACTGCACAAATAAAACCTGTGTTTGATTGTTTGAAACCCCACACGGGTATTGGGATGAAATTGGACATACACTAATCCCAATAATTAGTTGTATGTCGATCGATTGATTGACAAGCCGTTGTAAGCGTTAAATATTTATATTTGATGCTTATACAGTGTAGAATGCACTCTGGATGATGGATTGTTGTTTTCATTATTATTATACACATTTGTTGTGTGAAATCCATATAATCCAATTATATGGTAATTGACTGTGTCTGATTCCAGTTCAGAAAGAATGAATATTTTAAAATAATGATTATTTTAAAATAACGAATATTTTTCAAATAATATTCAGAAAAGAATCAAAATATGATTTTGATGTCCGATTTGGGATGGACACGAATATATTTAAATATATATAGCCGTGTTGTTTAGATCGACGCCATTTTGACGTGAACGATAATTATATCGATTTTATTCATTTTTATAATGAATATCAAAAAGGAATTGATTTCAAAATACAATGTTTTGAAAATATTATCATTTATATATCGATTATATGGGATATTGAATTTTGAGTAGAAATTGAATATGAAGTTGAAATCGGTTTGAAAACGAATTTAAAACGATTTTTAAAATATGTTTTAAATGAAAATCGATGAAATATATATTATATATTGTATATATAATATAATGGCCTGAATAAAACGCGCCGCACTGCGGCAGTTCGTGAATTTCGACCATTGACTTCGAACGGACATTACGGGAGATCCGACCGTCGGATTCTCCTAAAACCGGAACCGTTGGGTTCGTATCAAAAAGACGAATATTAGAGATTTGAAATCTAACAGTTGGATTTGGAATTATGTCCAAATCAAATTTGGAAAAGGTCGCTATAAGTGCAGTTCGATGGCCGTTTATGGAAATCGGCTGTACGGGCCTTGAAAAATTATTAAAAATATCAATAATTAGTGTAAAATCATAAGAAATGATTTGGAAAGAATTGGGATGAAAAATTCCATATTTGAAAGGATAAAAATATATTTTTGTCGAAATGAACTAGTTTTGAACTAGAATTATAATCCATTTATTTTTTAAAATAAATAAATTGGATTTGAAATGGTTTTAAAAATAACCAGAATTTCCAATATATAAATTGGAAATGGGTTAGAATTGAAATTGTCTTCAGAATATTTCGATGTTGGATTTTGTGATTATACAGATATCGTTATGGAAATTTGAAAGATATATTTATATCGTTATTTCTTATACGATATTTGTTGGTCGTAGAATTTGATATTGAATATAAGTCGATATATTTTCTAATCAGAGCCTTGTATTTAATATCAAATGGGATTTGGGTTTGTCGTGAATGGTGTCTTCATTAACACTGTTCTTAAACCCAGTTGAGAAAAAGATTAAATCTTTTTATTTAGATTTAATGAAGTATACCAATTAATTAATATTTAATTGGAATTGAATTGGAATTGATTTTTGGGTTTATCGTGAACGGTGTTTTAAATAACATTTGTTCTTTAACCCGATAATTAATGGAATGTGAATTGGGTTTGTTGTGAACTGTGTTTTAATGACATTCGTTTTTTAACCCGATTTATAGTGAAATGTGATTCAGAATTTATAAATCTTTTGTTAAGATTTAAAGGAGATTTTCCAAACTAAAGTTTTCCAATTTAATAAAATAAATTGGAATTGAATGGAATTCGATCTGGTGATAATTGAGGTGAGCTTCTGTAGAGGAAGGCTATTAATATATATGGAATTTAAAAGGCCTTGCCGTTATTCCATTTATATTATCGATTGGATATGGAAGTGCATATCGGTTATATATATTGATCTATTTTCCGTGAAGATTCCATTGTTAATGGAATGAGATTTTGGGTTTATCGTGAACTGTGTTTTAAATGACATTAGTTCTTTAACCCCGTTAAAGATAAGATTTATTTCTTAACTTTGAATAATCATTTAGTAATGATTTTTGGAAATTAAAACTTAATTAGAGTTTTAATGAAACTTTAAATAGATTGAAAGGTGAATTTGATAACTAAATTTATCAAATTCAAGAAATGGCCGAGAATGGAGTATCACCAGTTTTGCTCCAAGCGATAGTTAAATCTTTAATTAGATTTGAACGTGAAATGATAATTGAATTTACCAATAACACCGTGGTGTTAGATAAGAAGTATTACCAGTTTTACTTCATGAGATGAATAGGTTGGGGTTGGGAAATTTATCAAGTGATTACTTCGGTAAGGTTCGCTAATCCCGACTAGTTTGGATAAACCATAATTTGGTTTGAATTGATATTCAGAGGAAGAATAAATTTAAAGAATTTATCTTTGATAAAATTATTGGGAACCTTTCCCAAAAGATAAGAATATTTGAATAAAGAAATGTTCTGGATTGGAATAAGGCGTATGTTGTGTTTTTATAGCACTTGTTTATTATATACGCGAGTTATTCGGAAAGACCGGGTTTATCCCATTCTGAATAACTGATTCGACGATATGTCAAGGATGAAGACTGTGGTCGAAGACCGGAGGTTTTCATATCGTTTGGATAATTACTGATGATCTTGATTGGGATGTACACCCAAGAGGAGGGAATCAGTTGGTGATTGTCGAGACGTACTTGGTGATCGATGGATTTGCGAGGAATAAGGTTCCTCCGGTTTTGTTCAGACCCAGAACGGACTTGTAAATGGATGTGTGTCTGACATCGGATTTCATTCTGTGTGATTGATTTACATCGGTTGCATAGCGTGAATTGCCTATGTGGCATGCTGAGATGTAAATGATCAAGGCTTCTGTTGAAAAGCAAAGTCTTGTGGTTGATGATCAAAGCATGGCCTTTGTGGCGTAGCTTTGTGTAGCGTTAATTCGCGAGCCTCATATCCCGGTGTGAACCAGAAACGGGATTGGACATCAAGGAGAGCCTGCATTTTTTTCTAGCTAGAAGTGGTGTCAGCATTTTGCACGCCCTGGCATTTTACTTATGTGGATGATGGATAGGAGGCGCCTCGGTTATATCGGTCGATTCGGGACCGATGGAGTCATTTGACTCATTTACGCCCCATAGGGCGGGGAAACGCAGTGTTCAGGCATTATAATCCACATCGAGTGGACCGGCCCTGACGATCCAAGGCTTGCCTGCGTGCTTACCTGAGGGGCCGGCTAGAGCGTCTCGAAGCGGTAAGGACGATCCCTTGCCTTGGTTCACAGACGGAAATCCAACTTCCAATACGTGACAATTGCGGTTTTGATTATAGAGCCTAGTATTGGCAACATGATATATGGTACCCATGCCGCCTAGGATTGGTACATTTATATTTGAAGTTGTTTTATACACTATGCACTTATAATAGTATTAAATGATTTGTTTTAACGTACCAAGCATGTTTGGCTATTATAAGGTAAAACCCTATCCCCCGGCTTGCGTTGCATTGTGTGATAGGGCCTGGGTCTTATAATAGCTTCATTTTTCCAAAAAGCATTGCGTTGTTTTGTTATATGCACTGGTATTCTTTGGAGGAAACCCGTTCCGTGTTATACGTCGTGGTTCCTTGGTATATCTGATTTAAAGTAAAGTTTTAAATGACTGTTTTAGTTCTCACACCAGTCACATGACTGACCTAGAGTTTATTGTTTTAACCTAAACTCTGGGTGCCCTTATTTTGACACGGGCAGCTAGTAGTTTTGGTTTTGCAGATTTATATTCACAGGATCCTGATTTACAGCTGGAGCGATATTCGGAAAGCTCTGTATCCATATATCTCCTTCAGTTGTGTTTTGTATTGTTTTTCCGCTGCTTTGTAATGTATTGTAATCTCTGGTATTTTCTATTGTATTATAATTATTCATACTCTGTATATTCTTGTATTCTGATGGAATTGTTGTAATAAGCAATAAAATGTTCTTCTGTCTGTGTTCTGATTCGTCTTGTCCTCAAGGAAATCCGTTCTTGCTCTCCTCTTCGGAGACCAGGGGAGTATCGGGTCCTTACAGATTTGCTACGGATAAGTCACGGCTTTTATTTGTAGAATCAAAGCTTGAAAGTAACAAGTAATGGTGATGAAAATCAATTCCATGGAAAATCCATCGCTGAATTGCTATGGATTTGCTTTGCACTACTAAACCATAGCAGAATTTGGCACCAAATGCAATTAAAAAAAAGTAGCATAAGATTTTCATAGCTAATCCATCGCAAATTAGCCATTGATTTGCAATGGAATTTAAAAATGTAGCTAAATTTTGCTGTAATATATGGCAGGAAATATGACTAGTTAAACGGAACAATTCCGTGGCTAATCCATTGCAAATTAGCTAAGGATTTGTGATGGAATTTAATATAATGTCATATTTAACTATAAAATGTGATGAAATTAAATATGAGAATCTAATAGAATAGTCAACTTAAACGGTATATCTTATTGTTTTTTATTTTAAAATAAACAAAAAAATTAATGGAAAAATTAAAACTTAAATTAGCTTTTTCTGCTAGTGATGTTATATAACATATATTATTGCCTTTAACTATAATATTACATTAATGTCTTAAATTAATTCGTTTGTTCTAAAACCCGTTTGTTTCTCTGATTCATTCGTTGATTTTGTATTGGATAAGATTACTTTTGTCAAATAATTCAAATATGATTTATATTTACTTATTAGTATTAATAACTTATAATTAATAATTTATTACATAGTGTATAAATAATAATATATATGTAATGGTGTACAATTTATATTTAGTTTATAATTATGATGATTAACAATTATAAGTAATGGACTAATGGTAATTGAGTATCAGACATCTGGGAACGATTTCCCGCTTTGTGTTTTCATTCCCACTACAGGATTTCATTGATTTTCCTATTCCTTCTATGTTCCTTCACTTCAAATTAACGTTAAAAAAATCCAAATGCGTCTTCCCGATCCCCGAATTGCCCAAACCTAGATCTAAATCCTAGCTACTTAACTGTAAAAAGATTCCTTCACCGCGAGATCTCTCCAACCTCTTCACTCTTTGTCAGCTCTGAATCCAATAATAGACCCTGATCCACTTATAGAAAATTCACGAATTCGTCCCTTTCATAATTTGTGAGTTCAGATATATTTGGTAAATCGAGTTTCGGATGTCAGTTCTAGACTTCACGAATTTTGAGTGTAATGACCATATCAAATTCCCAGACATTTCCTAATTGTTGAACTTCTACTTGCCAGCTTATTTATCTATCGGATTTGGATTTTGACTATATCAACTCGTATGGTTCGTTATCTCAGATAAATGCAGTTGTCATTTCCGAATTTGTAGTTCAAGGAGTTTTGTGCTTCCTTTTGATCCTAACATGGCACTGGTTTCCCTTTCTTTTAATGGCACCAATCACATATTACGATATACAACAGTATCTATGACCTTCTGTTCATTGCCAACATACTTTATTTTTTCCTGCATTATTTTTGTATAATGTAACATAGATGCTGCTTCTAATTTCTAGTCTACTATTTGGTAGTTTTGATACTGAGAACGCATTAGATAAACATTAAATGGTGAGAAGTAGATGATTTTGATACCATTATATTCCAATGTATTGCCATTATTAAGTGCTTTTTTGTTCCATTTCACTTGGTTGCAGTTTTCAACTTAACTGATTTGCACTAGACTGAGATATCGAATGGAGAGCGAAATATAAGTTGGGAAAAAATTCAATGCATTTAATCATTGACTTAGAACATAGGCAAAATCTACTGATCCTTTACTACAAGATGCAATTTTAGTAGCTGAGATACAAGCCGAGGGTGTGTGTACTATCTTATCTGGATATCATGCAAAATTACTAAAGTCGGTGTTATCTAAGTACTATTTTTGTTCATTCACATTGCTCAGGTGATATTTTATCCTTGAATTATTAATCCTCACATAGTAGTTTTGTTTGCATTCACCCATGTTAATACTTGTCTCACTAAATACTTGAGATGGTTAAAACCATTTGCAAAGCAACCTACAAATTTCTTAGAGCTTGAGCCAACCAGGTTGCAAATGTTAAATATTTAAGCCTTTCTTATTGGATGTAGGTCATACATGTGTGCACAAATTATAGGGTAAATATAGGGGAGTATTTTTGTGAAATCCGCAAATTTTGTGTCGATGATACTACGAAAGGGTAGTATCATTGTGATGACTGTGGAATTTGTCGAGCTGGAGGGAAGGGTAATTATTTCCATTGCAAAAAATGTGGATCCTGCTATTCGAAGGGTTTCATAAGTATTGCACTAGCTGGACAAAATGGGTACAATATTTTTTTCTAATATGATGTGCCTATTGTTCTATTTGTTACTACATTAAAGTTAGAACATAGTTGTGATGATTTCTATTCTCATTATTTTTTTGAAAAGATAGGAGTTATCTATATGGAATCAACACAATTATACAATCGTTCCTATTTCACCACCTATTATCTATATGGAATCAGCACAATATATACCTTGTTTATCTTCAAGCATATCACTATAGACAATTGCTGCATCTACTGACCATGACCACAACAACATAAGTACACCATCACCTATCAGTCGTTCCACTTTCACCACCTATTAGTTTTCTTCTTATGGTATTTATGCAGTCATATCAATCTTTTTTTAAAACCATTAATTAGTTTTCTTAACACATTGTTTGACAGATTCGACAATATAACAGGTACTGGTTTAACTATCTTTTGCACATTTTTTATTTTTGTATGTTGTAAATTATGCATACAAACTGTTTGTTTTAACATCTATGTGGTTTTATGAGTTATTTCAACTTAAGTTATGGCTTTATTGATTGAAGTCAAGTGCTTAATGGATGCTTTTGTTGTAGTGGCTCTAAACATCCAATTATTTCAATGGGTTTAATTTTTTGTAGGAATCGACATAAGGCATTACCTTCAGATGGATCTAAGTCCGCTTTAGATGGTTAGTTATAAAATTGATCGATCAATCATCGAAGATGAAGATATTGAATGTGAGATGATGTAAGTGTGCAACTGAGTGTATATAGTGAGGCAATATTTGTACAAATGAGTTGTGACGACCCAAACTTCCCCGTAAAGGAAAGTCGGATTGCTTTGAGAACAACACACATCAGAACACAAAATAGAAGAACATTTTATTGCTGTTACAGCAATTACATCAGAGTACAAGAATTTTCCAGAGTACGAATAATAATATACATTGGAAATACAATAATATCAGAGTTTAAATTACATTTAAATAGCAGCGGAAAAATAATACAAAACACAACTGAAAGAAATACACGGATACAGAGCCTTCCGAGTATCGCTCCAGCTGTAGACCAGGATCCTGTGAATATAATATCTGCAAACCAAAACTACTAGCTGCCCGTGTGGAAAATATGGGCACCCAGAGTTTAGGTTAAAACAACAAACTCCAGGTCAGTCATGGGACTGGTATGAGAACTCAAAAACAGTTATTAACTTTAATTTTTAAAGTTAGGTAAATCAAGGGACCATGCCACTTTCGCGGTTCCTCCCAAGAATACCAGTGCATAATACAACGAAATGCTTTTTAGAAATATGAAACCGTTATAAGACTCAATCCCTTGCACGTACGCCGAAGGATAGAGTTTTTCCTTATAATGGTCAAAAATGCTTAATACGCGAAATTCATCTTTTATACTATGAGTGCACAGTGTAGAAAACAATTTCGAATATAAAAGTATCAAAATTAGGTGGCATAATATGTTATGTAAGCGACATAATATGTTATGTCACCATATAAGTATACAACTAAAAACCGTAAGATCGTATTGGAAAATTGAATTCCATCATGATGGCTACTGATTCGAAAGATCAATCGTGAATGTATCTCCACGGCTTACGTCTCGGCAAGAGAAAACACCGAAATACATATACTACACACTTTGGATGAGCAGTAATCTGATCTATCCTCATGAGATTCGGCTGAAATGACCTATCCCACTTCTAGGGTGGTGCGACCACCCAAGCCCATCGACCGACCCCAAATCCATATAAAGTATATTGGTCAAACCGAACATTATCAAACAAATCGTTCACCATCATACCGTGGTGTGTGAGGCCCGCGAAATCACGTTGTATCCAAAGCGGCGTTATATAAAAGCTATGCTTTGGTCTTCATCCACAAGGCTCTGCTTTTCAATAAAAGCCTTGATCATATGCATCTTAGCATGCCACATTATCAGACCATACCATATCATTGATTCATCTATCGAATATAACAGGGTGTTAAGCAAGAGAATAAATTCTCCGCCACCAAACAGCTATATATTAAATAGATATCAACGAATACAATATAAAGGAATACAATGTCAGACACACAATCCATTTATCAGTCCGTTCTGGGTCTGAACGAAACCATATCCGGTAGATCTCCAAATACGTCTGAATGATCACCAATTTTTCCCTCATTTTGGGTGTACGGTCCAATCAAGATATCAATAATCATCCATTCGATAAGGAAATTTCCCGGTCTTCAATAACCATCTTCATCATCGATCTTCAGTCGCCGTATGAATTATTCAGAATGGGTTAAACCCGGTCTTTCTGAATAATTTGCGTAATTTAAAATCATGTGCTTTAAAACACAACCAATGCCTCATTCCAATCAAGAGTATTCTTTGATTTTAATTTAAACCAAATTAAGGTTTATTCAACAAGTTGGGATTAACGCCTTACCGAAGTAATCATTAATTAATATCCCATTCCCAACCTAAACAACCCATGGAGTAAACTGGTGGTACTCCATATCTAACACCCAATGTGTTACGGTAAACTTAATTACCGTTTTATCGATCAAATCTAATTAAAGATTTAACTACCGCTTGGAGTAAAACTAGTGGTACTCCATTATCGTTCATTTCTTGATTTAAGTAAATTTAATTACTTTTATCCTCATTCAATCCAATTAAAGATTTGTTAAAACTATATTTAGTTTTAATCTTCAAGAATCATTATTTAATGATTATTTAACTTTCAAGAAATAATCTTTCCTTTAACTGGGTTAAAGAACTAATGTCATTTAAAAACATTGTTCACAATAAACCCAAAATCGTATTTCAATTTAATATTAAAATTGAAACTTCTCTTTAGAATATTTCACTAAATCTTAGTTAAAAGATTTATGAATTACCAATCTAAATTTCACTGTCAATCGGGTTTAAAGAACTAATGTCATTTAAAAACATTGTTCGCAATCAACCCAAAAGTCAGTTTCACTTAATTTCAATTATGTTTAATAATTGGAAATCTTATTTAAATCTTAATTAAAAGATTTATTCTTTCCCAAATGGGTTTAAGAACAGTGTTATTTAAGACACTATTCACGACAAACCCAAATTTTAATCTGACATTAAATATCATGCTTTGAATAGAAATTATATCGATTTATGTTCAATATCAAATTCTGAAAATTAACTTATATCAAATTGGGAATAACAATATTAATATCTTCCAAATTCCCACAATAATATCCGTATAATCACAAAATACAATACTGAAATAATCCGAAGATTATTTCCATTCAAATCCATTCCAATATATGTACTGGAAAATCTTGGTTTTATTAAAACCACTTTAATCCTTTTATTTATTTTAATTAATTTATTAAAATAAATAAATCACTCATTCTTTTAAATTGAAATGTATATTTACATTAAAATGAATCTTTTTCATTCTTTTGAAACAAATTAACTAAAAAAAAGGTATTCTTTCTAATGTAATCAATCTTAAATAAAAATGAAATCTTTTTAGTTCAACCTTTATTACATTGAAAAATGTAATATTTTCATTTCAATCTTTATTACATTGGAAAATGTAATGTTTTCATTTCAAACTTTATTTTCAATTCAGTCTTTATTACATTGAAAAATATAATATTTTCATTTCAATCTTTATTACATTGGAAAATGTAATGTTTTTATTTCAAACGTTATTTTCAATTCAGTCTTTATTACATTGGAAAATGTAATATTTTCATTTCATTCTTTATTGCATTGAAAAATGTAATATTTTCAATTCATTCTTTATTTTGAATGTAGTCTTTATTACATTGGAAAATGTAATATTTTCATTTCATTCTTTATTGCATTGAAAAATGTAATATTTTCAATTCATTCTTTATTTTCAATTCAGTCTTTATTACATTGGAAAATGTAATATTTTCAATTCATTCTTTATTTTCAATTCAGTCTTTATTACATTGAAAAATGTAATATTTTCAATTCATTTTTTTTACACTGGGCCAGACCTCCCACATTAAGCCTACGACTTCTGCATGCTGGATATGCCGGTTGGTTCCGGGCAGACTTATCCCACAAGTTGGGCTTAACCTCGTGTCATGGCCCAATTCGTATTTGCACACTTGGACCTCTCACATTAGGCCCAACATTTGTGGCTGCTGGATAAGCCGGTTGGTTTCGGGCAGACTTCCACCACAAATGTGACCTAACCTCGTGCCCAAGTACAATTATAATTTTATAATTATAATTAACTTTTTTAAAACGTACTCTTTGAAAATATCCTTTCCATTAAAGAATCTTAATTTTAAATATTCTTTAATTCTAAAATGACGTGATTCCAAATGTCTTAACTTACCTTTCAAATCTTTATAAATATCTGAACTTTCCATATTATTATAACAATTAATAATAATCTTCCCAAAATGTCTTTCTTTTTGAAATCAAATCTATTTATTGCCACATAATGACGAATAAATGTAATCTTTCCAAAACGTTCAAATTTCGAAATCAAACTTTCTTATCTTAACATGTGGACAGTAAATATGTAATCTTTATAATTAAATCTCCTTTATTATAACTTTTAAACAATAAAGATATAATCTATTTAAATCAAAGCCAATTAATTCCATGAATTGAGTATAAATTAAAATATTCATTAATTCAAAATTGATAACAATAATATTAATCTTTTCAAGATGTTCAGTTTTGAAACAAATCTTCTTAATTTAACATGTTGACAATTAAAAAGGGTATCTTTTAATTCTAATCTTTTATTGTAACTTTTTACTAAAAAAATGTTATCTTTCCAATTCACTCTTTTTATTGTGACTTTGACAACACATACCTTCCCATTTGAAAACATGGAAACCATCCTTTGGTTTTTTTTAATTGAATATTGGATTATAATATTCTTTAACTCAAAATTGGAATGAGACTCACACAATTTCCATGTAATTTAATTACATGGATTTCAAACATTGCACTTATTCCATAATAATGTCAACCATTCACATAACAGCCAAAGTGCAATTCACACTAAACACAAGGGTGATGTGTAGTCAAATATCAACCCAAGACCCGTGTGGGGTTTCAGCCAACACATAATTTTGTGCACTTGGGCGAGGTGTAAAATAATCGTCCCAATCAACATCAACAAGTCAGGTAACTTGTCAATGGCAGTGTAACATCATTTTAAATTATCATAAATAATAAATCATTAGTTTAACATGTTGAATATTTTCAATTTCAAACATAACATGACATAACATCCAAATCCACAATCCGTTCAACAAACAATTACTTCCATCACCAATAATTTATTTACATTTAATTATAAAAATAAATAACTATTCGAAAATTGAGTGAGCAAAAGAGTTCTCACCTTTGCCGGCTTTAAATGACGGTTCGAGCCCAATTTTGGCCCAAGATCCAACATGCTCTAAATTGGGCGTAGTTAGTGTCGTTGCGAAGCTCTCGACTCGCTGATCGCAGCAAATCCTGTTTCGCGCGATTTTGAGTTCGTATCACCAAGTTATGAATTTTCGAAGTTTGTAATAATTAAATAATTAATTTAAATTATGAAAATTATCCAAATTTTCAACTTGCTCAGAATTGGACAAAATTACAGCTGGCTCGAAGCTCTTGACATAACGATCTCAACGGATTCAGTTTCATGCAATTTCGATAACGTGACAAAAAGTTATGCACTTGCGAAGTTAACAAATCGATTTAAATAATATTTAAATTTGTAAAAATTACCCAAAATTTTAACTTCCTCCAAATTGGACAAATTTTGTGTCCACGCGAAGCTCTCGTCGCCACGATCGCAGCAGACCTGAAATCGTCAAATTTCGATCTCGTATGTAAAAGATATTGCATTACGAACATTGAATACAAAATTAAATAAATGTTTCGAGTTTAAGCCCTAAACCTTTTTTTTCAAACAGCACCCTAAACTTAAAATGCTCGCCACGGCCAAACCATAAGTCGTAATTGCACGAAACCAGCGCCATTCTCTCCGGATTCTCCCCCTCTTTCCACGCCGGTGCTTCCCCCTCCAGTTCGCCACGTGGGGCCCACGATCTGCAGTTGAACGGAAAAGTGCAGTTTCCGTTCATCTCAGTGATGCGGCCGCCTCGGTACTCCAAATGCCACCAATTTTTATCGGTAGCTAGATCTCGACCTCCCGAACAACTTCTGTTATGGGTCACTTCGCCTGAAAATGCACGGATCGACGGGAAATTGCTCTTCTATGCGACTGTCCTGTTTTCAGCACCCCTCCCGTAAAATTGACATTCCGGCCAACTCCGGCCACCTGAGACCATGCCACCGCTGCCAAAAGAACCGTATGCTTCCCCTCTACCACTTCCTGAAGTTGCTCAACCTATCTCTCTTCGTGGGGTCCGCAGCGAACAAATAATCGAAATCAGTTTTCTGTCTTTCAAGCTACATCCCAGCGAATCCGTGCGACGATAGGTCTTGAATTTTTCGTGGTAGATAGAGGATAAAAAGATGAACAAAACCCAGAAAGGGTTTGGTCTGATTTTGTTCTGATTGAGAGATATAAATTATTTTGTTTTCAGGGGCTAATTTGCAAAATAATTTTAGAGGAGCGAGCCGCCATGGAATAGAGGAAGAAGAAGGTGGCTATGTTACGCTTAGGGTTCAGCTAATGGCTGTTAAAAGATAATATATAGGTAGATTATAGACTCAATCAGGCCCAATTACCCTTATGTACATATATTAATACATTTTTTTAGTTCGCTTTTCGTAGTTTAAAAATTTGTGTTAACACCTACGAATTCCATTGTAATTGAAACATAAATATTCCTTGACATTGCGGATTTAAAGAAACTGGTTTTGTCATTTTCCCAGTCCGTATGAATTAATAATGAATTTTTAAAGTCTGAAAATTGACCGTTTTCACAGAAAAATCAATTATAATTACATATTAATACTAAAAATTCCAGAAAAATCATTTCTAGCTTTGTTTTGACGATTCGAACCGAACAAAATTAATTTCGTTGAATTTGAAGACCGTTTGCAAAACTTCACTTTTCAAGGCGTATATATTTTATATTTAAAAATATATTTTATATATGAATAATTTCCAAAACTCAAAATATATAAGTGTTTATACTTTTTCAATGCAGAAACATCATTTTGAACTCAATGGAAGTGGTTTCGAGTCCAAATTCATTCGTATGTAAAAAGTAGCGTTTTGGGTCCTATATATATAAACTTTCCCGTGTTTTTCTGATATCTTGATTTGGGCATAACTTTTGATTCCCGCTATGAAATTTCAATTTTTCGGATTCGTTGGAAAGATATTTTTAAATAGATTCTAATATTTTTGGTTTCGCTAAAATCCGATTTATTTTGCATCCTGTATAGTCAGTCAAAGCTAAAATTCAAATTTTAAAACTACCGCGCTATTTCTAACTCCTTTTATAATTTAAATAAAATTTATTCATTTTAACTTCGATTAAAATAAATTTATAGTCGTTATTATATAAAATAAATTATTTTAAATATTAAAGACCCATTAAAATGATTAAAATAAAAAATTTAAATTCGGCCCAAAATGCCGGGTCGTTACAATCTCCCCCACTTAAGAACTTTTCGTCCTCGAAAAGGAACGAAGCTAAAAGTCGTTTACTTAATTAACTCAATATTCATTCTAATAAATTTTCAATTCAGTTCAATATTGAATTTAATCTAGTTAAATGTATCATTCTATTATATATTGGTTTTGTTAATTACCATTTCAATAATTTTATTAGTTAAACTAATAATCAAACATCACAACCAGCAGTCGATTAGGTGATTAACTTTTCAAACATATATAGCTTTAATATATATAGATAAAAATCATATTTTTAGTGCAAATCACAGCAAATAACCCTATCTAGTTTTGGTTCTCAAACCAGTCAATTGGAAATATATAGACATTCCACCTTCGTTACTCGAACATAAATACTGATGATGCAGCTGTCATCATCAGGATTATCCCCGGGCGACTAGAGTGTGATTCTATATCTATCCAGTATATTAAAACTTTGAATATCCGTTAATTACTCGTATATTAAAAATCTTTATATACTCGATTGTCCAAATAAAATATAATAATATATCAAATACGTATTTTTAAGATAAAAAATTTCAAAATATTAAATTTGTTTTCTTATTTATTTTAAAGAAAATAATACTCTTCACACTCGTTCTAGGATACTACTGATCCTATCTCTAACGAGTTATTCTTATTGGATATTACTAATCCAATCTCTGATGAATTCTTTCTTTCGGTTCTAATGTGTTTTGTTCTCGAGCTCTGTAAACCAAAGCTCTGATACCAAATGTGACGACCCAAACTTCCCCGTAAAGGAAAGCCGGATTGCTTTGAGAACAACACACATCAGAACACAAAACAGAAGAACATTTTACTGCTGTTACAACAATTACATCAGAGTACAAGAATTTCCCAGAGTATGAATAATAATAAACATTGGAAATACAATAATATCAGAGTTTAAATTACATTTAAATAGCAGCGGAAAAATAATACAAAACACAACTGAAAGAAATACACAGATACAGAGCCTTCCGAGTATCGCTCCAGCTGTAGACCAGGATCCTGTGAATATAATATCTGCAAACCAAAACTACTAGCTGCCCATGTGGAAAATATGGGCACCCAGAGTTTAGGTTAAAAAGGATTTATTTCAGTAAATGTCACCAATTTACTCTGATACAAAACACCGGATTTCTTTCAGTTGTGTTTTGTATTATTTTTACCGCTGTATTATTTATTGATGTACTCTGATATATTCTGTACTCTGATGTAACATTATTATTGATGTTATAAAAGTCTGTGCTGTTGTCCTGATGTGTTGTATGCCCAAAGTTAACGTACGCGGGTTTTGAACGGTCTTGATCGATCTTGCGATCGATTGGGGTCGGGCGAAATCCGGGTCGTTACAGCTATCCTGGGACCTGTGGATATCAGACCGAAACTTCCCAGTAAATGTTAATTTAATGGGTCGTCACATTTGCTAACCCCAAAGATTTATTAAAACCTGGCTCTGATACCAACTGTGATGACCCCAAACTTCCGTAGACCGAAAGTAAGGATAATCATTTAGGAATACAACATATTTACAACAAAACAGATCTCAGATAATTATCATAACACATAAACCATTGCAGCGGAAATAAATGTCATCAGCATCATAATATCCAATACATCAGAGTACGCAGTACAGGATACAACTTAGCCAAATAAAGAGTCTCAACAAAAGGGAAATAAGTTTTCAAACGGAAAAGAAACAAGTCTCAAACTCCATCACATACATCAAAACTGCAGAAGGAAAAATGTCCCAAAGCAGAAGTAAAAACTAGAGAAAAGGTCTTCTTCTTCTTCCGTCCAAGCAAGCTCAAATCAGAATGTATCACCTGAACCTGTCAATTGGCTGCCCGTGTGGAAAGAGGGCACCCGAGTTTGCAAAAGTGAAAAAAACTACGAGTCAGTCATGGGACTAGTGTGAGAATTCTTAACTAAATTAACTATCAATATGGCGAATCACAGGACCACGCCGCTAACGCGGAACGGGTTTACTCCATTGGATTTGCCAGTGCATAATTTTATAAAGTTCATATAAAACAGCGAAATGACTTTTAAAAAAATGAAATCATCATAAGACTCAAGTCCTATCACACAATGCAACGCACACAGGAGGATAGAGTTTTCCCTTATGATGATCAAACATGCTTAATACGTGAAAAGTAATATTATCATTAGTGATTAAGCAGTATTAAAATACTTCAATATAAATATATCAATCATAGACGGCATAGGTACCATATACTATGTTGTCGTATATAAGTTTACAATCAAAACCGAAATGTCGTCGTATTGGGAATTTGGTTTTCTGTCATGAAATCGAGGCTAGGGATCGTCCTCTTCCGATTCGAGACACTCTAGTAAATGCCTTAGGATCACACCTATGGGCAACCCTTGGAATGGTAGGGCCGGTCCCCACCTAACGGTAGTGGATTGGCAATTCCTGAACATACGTTTCCCGGCCCCTTTGGACCTATAATATGACCACTTCCGGCCTATAAAAACGAGGTACCTCAATCCATAATCCACATAGTAAAATGCCGGGTCGTGTCAAAGCCCAAACACCACTTCTAGCTAGAAAGAAACGTATGCACTCCCTACGGTCCATATCCCGTTTTTGACTCATACCGGGGTGTGAGGCTCGCGAAGTCACGATATACACAAAGCTATGCCTAAACAGGCTATGCTTTGTTCATCGACCACAAGGCCTGCTTTTCAACAAAGCCTTGATCATTGCATCTTGGCGTGCCACCTTGACAATTCAACGCCATGCGATCGATAACTATCACTATATATCCGGGTGTTAAGTAGAGAATAAATTCTCCACCACCAAACAGACATATATTAATACAAATCGATTTAATTACATGGAATGAATTCCAACGTCAGACACGCATCCATTTACAAGTCCGTTCTGGGTCTGAACGAAACCGAAGACACCAAAAAGGCGCTCGCTTATCCGCACGACCAACACATACGTCCGGACAATTACTGCTTCAACCCTGTCCTGGGAGCAAATCAGTCCAAGGCATCAGTAGTCGTCGTTCATTCGATGTGAAGATCGCCGGTCTTCAACCATCGTCTTCTCACATCTTTGATTTAATCGCCGTGCAATTATTTGAAATGAGTTAAACTCGGTATTTTCAAATAACTGTCGCATAATTATAGTTTAAAACATTTCGTATATATTTATAACTGTCTATCGCTATTTCTATTTATAAAAATAGCTCAAAATAATAAAACGACGCTTCGGGTCAGTGGGCGGCCCTGGCGCTATTTTTATCAAATTTTGATTTACACATATCTTGAAATCTAACCGTCGGATTTTGGTGAAATTCGTATCGTTGGAAAGCTCTTCCCAATGCGGTCCGAACGGTTCCAGTTTTGGGAAAATCCAACAGTCGGATCTTTCGGTATAATCGTTTAAATTTACGATTGCCGATATGCGAACTGTCGCACGCGTTTCGTTTTAATTTTATAGTTTGTATATAAATATAAAATTATATAGTTTGGTGATTTCAACTATAAAAACCCATCCTTTTTATCGCATCTAAAATGACGATAAAAATATTACTTATATTTCTCTGCTCTTATTAACCTTTAACATACAAATGATATATACCTTTCTTTTCTCTATGTTTTTATTCATATTTAAAAAGTAAATAAAGTATCACTCTTTCTAATTCATATTTTCTCCAAATAATACTGTATTTTATACTTCTGTTTTTATTTGCAACTACTTTGCAAATAAAAAGTATAATTCCTTCCTATGTTTGTTTGCACCTAGAAATACAAACAAAATATGTAATCTTTTCTTTGTCATATTTTATTAACACTAGATATGAATAAAATGTCCCTTTCTGAATTTATGTTTTATTTACACTAAATGTGAATTAAACATTATTCTTCCTTTTTATATTCATTTACACAAAATGTAAATGAACGTGATCTTTTTTTTCTATACAAATTTATTTACACTAATTGTAAATAAAGTTCCTTTTCCCCTTTTCTTATTTATTTACCCTATATGTAAATAAATGTTACTTTTCCTTTTTCTATTGTTTACACTACATATAAATAAATGAAACTTCTCCTATTCCTTATTTATTTACACTACATGTAAATAAACATAACTTTTTCTATTTCTAATTTATTTATACTACATGTAAATAAATATACTTTTACTATTTCTGACTTATTTACACTACATGTAAATAAATATAACTTTTACTGTTTCTTATTTATTTACACTACATGTAACTAAATATAATTTTTACTATTTCTTACTTATTTAACAATGAAAATAAGGTGTTCGTTCTTTCAATTATCAATTTTTGTACTTTTTCTAATGATCCAAATCTTTACTTACAACTAAATTTGTTCTTTTTATCTACATATGGAATGTAAATAAAATTCAATCGCTAAACTTTATCCTTTTATTTACATAGAATACATAGAAAAAGTGTTAATAATATGCATCGCTAAATTTTATCCTTTTATTTACATAGAAAAATGTAAATAATAAGCATCGCTAAATTTTATCCTTTTATTTACATAGAAAATGTAAATAAGATTTCATCGCTAATTTGTACTTTTATGTACATAGAGAAATGTATATAATGTTTCAATGTTTAATTCCTACTTTTATTTACATAGAAAAATGTATATAAGGTTATGTTTTGTTCTTTTTATATTTACGAAGAAATGTAAATAAAATTCTATGTCATGTTTTGTTCTTTTTATCCTACATAGAAAATGTTAATAAATATCGTCTCAAAATTTGTTCTTTTTATTACATATAAAATGTAAATAAAATTTCATTGTTACATTTGTACATTTTTATTCATATAAGGAATGTGAATAAAAGTTCATTGCTAATATTGTTCATTTTATTCACATAAGGGATGTGAATAAAATTCTAGCGTCAAAATTGTTATTTTTATTCATACAAGAAATGTGAATAAAGTTCTATCACTAAGTTTGCTCTTTTTATTTACAAAGGAAATATAAACAAAAATACTTTTTCAATAATCGAGTTTTGACCCTTTTTCTTTTACAAATGTAATGTAAATAAACTCACTTTTTCATATTTCAAGTTTTGACCTCTTTCCTTTATTTACAAAGAAATGTAAATAAAATATAATTTCATGTTCGCTAATCAAATTTTGATCCTTTTTCTTTTATTTACAAAGAAATTTAAATAAATTATCATTTCATGTTCGCTAATCAAATTTTGATCTTTTTCTTTTATTTACAAAGAAATGTAAATAAAATATCATTTCATGTTCGCTAATCAAATTTTGATTTTTTTTCTTTTATTTACAAAGAAATGTAAATAAAATATCATTTCATGTTCGCTAATCAAATTTTGATCCTTTTCTTTTATTTACAAAGAAATGTAAATAAAATATCATTTCATGTTCGCTAATCAAATTTTGATCTTTTTCTTTTATTTACAAATAAATGTAAATAAAATATCATTTCATGTTCGCTAATCAAATTTTGATTTTTTTTCTTTTATTTACAAAGAAATGTAAATAAAATATCATTTCATGTTCGCTAATCAAATTTTGATCTTTTTCTTTTACTTACAAATAAATGTAAATAAAATATCATTTCATGTTCGCTACTCAAATTTTGATTTTTTTTCTTTTATTTACAAAGAAATGTAAATAAAATATCATTTCATGTTCGCTAATCAAATTTTGATCTTTTTCTTTTATTTACAAAGAAATGTAAATAAAATATCATTTCATCAACATAGCGATGTCATGACATCACACAAATTATAAGGTTTGATTTCAATGTGATAACACTATGCTAGATATAAGGTTCATTCTCTAATATGTTAACATAACGCTACAAATAAAGTTCATTTTCAATGTGATAACATGAAATGACAAAACATATCTCTTTTTATGTTTGAATTGATAAAATAGATCAACTCAAAAGAGGCAAAGAATGGTAACAATATATGTGACAATCATATTTCTTTTATTTTTGCATTGATAAAATAGATCAATTCAAAATAAACACAAGTGATAAATTAGCATGATTAATACACATGGATCTACAACTATACATTACAACACATCTCAATTCATCATCAACATGTCGGAACAAAAATAGAATTGAAGCATAAACATGTGATTATTACAACGCAAACAAATAAATTAAATTAATTAATTAATTTAGACAAAGAAATCTCACCAATTTCATATATGAAAGTTCCATCGCTAAGTGGTTCATTTTATTAACATATGAAATGTAAATAAAATCCCTTTTCCAATAATTTAGTTTTTTTTTTACAAAGAGACGTAAACAAAATTCAATGTCATGTTTTGTCTTCTTCTTTTTTATACCAATGTAAATGTAAACAAAATTCTACTTTCAATATTTTTGTCCTCTTCTTATTTACAAATGTAAATAAAAATCTAATTTTCACTAATCAAATTTTTTGTCTTCTTCTCTTTACGCCAAATTTCTATAATGAATCAAATCCAAATTTTTATGGGTTAAAATAAAAGTTGAGACTTTACTTCAATCAAAAGGGTATACATGGACCTTGAAATAAAAATGACAGGAGATACATCTAGGGGATAGTATGAGCCTATATTTTTAATTCAAAATATAATGGTTTTAATCGACATCTATGCATATGAACCAATATACGATTTCAGATCTGAATTTATCGCAACTAGAAATGTAGCGAAATAAGATTTCTTCGTAGATCTATAATTTTTTTCATGACATCTCAATACATCTAAATAACAATACAATAATCACAACCATATACATATCATGATTTCACAAGCAAGAAAATAATTAATTTAAAATTAACTATGTAAATCAGAATTCTCACCTAGATCTTAACTGTTGGATTTAATCATCCCTCTATGTTCTTCGTTTTTGTAATCGGAAGGACTTGAATTTCATTCGCAGATTTTGAGAACGAAGGGAGGAAAGACTGGGAGATTTCAGCCATTCGTAGAAGGAGAAGGCGGCTGGTTCATAAGGGGAACTAGGGACAATATGAGATAAGTGGTGAAGTTTATGGTTTTATGTGAGGCTTTAAAGACGATACTAGATTTTTATTTTATTTTAGTTATATTAAAGCAATGAATGCATTCCATTTTTGTGCTTGATTACAATTTAAAATTATTCCTACATTTTAACCTGAACGTGTTTATCGACTTATTTTATACATTTTATAATGCATGTTTTAAAGAGCTAATTCCAAAATAAATATTTTGGAAATAATATTATTTTAATATGATAATAGATACAATATTCAATTTGGATTTAAAATTGAAATAAAAGTTGGAATCGTTTTATAAACGAATTTATAAACATTTTAGAATAAAGTTTGAAAATATTACATTTTTCAATGTAATAAAGGTTGAACTAAGAAGATTACATTAAAAAGATTTCATTTTTATTTAAGATTGATTACATTAGAAAAAATACTTTTTTTTAGTTAATTTGTTTCAAAAGAATGAAAAAGATTCATTTTAATGTAAATATACATTTCAATGTAAAAGAATGAGTGATTTATTTATTTTAATAAATTAATTAAAATAAATAAAAGGATTAAAGTGGTTTTAAATAAAACCAAGATTTTTCAATACATACATTGGAATGGATTTAAATGGAAATAATCTTCGTATTATTTCAGTATTGGATTTTGTGATTATACGGATATTATTGTGGGAATTTGGAAGATATTAATATCATTATTCCCAATATGATATACGTTAATTTTCAGAATTTGATATTGAACATAAATCGATATAATTTCTATTCAAAGCATGATATTTAATGCCAGATTAAAATTTGGGTTTGTCGTGAATAGTGTCTTAAATAACACTGTTCTTAAACCCATTTGCGAAAGAATAAATCTTTTAATTAAGATTTAAATAAGATTTCCAATTATTAAACATAATTGAAATTAAGTGAAACTGACTTTTGGGTTGATTGCGAACAATGTTTTTAAATGACATTAGTTCTTTAAACCCGATTGATAGTGAAATTTAGATTGGTAATTCATAAATCTTTTAACTAAGATTTAGTGAAATATTCTAAAGAGAAGTTTCAGTTTAACATATTAAAATTGAAATACGATTTTGGGTTTATTGTGAACGATGTTTTTAAGCAACATTTGTTCTTTAACCTAGTTAAAGGAAAGACTATTTCTTAAAAGTTAAATAATGATTCTTGAAGATTAAAACTAAATATAGTTTTAATGAATCTTTAATTGGATTGAATGAGGATAAAAGTAATTAAATTTACTTAATTCAAGAAATGAACGATAATGGAGTACCACTAGTTTTACTCCAAGCGGTAGTTAAATCTTTAATTAGATTTGATCGATAAAACGGTAATTAAGTTTACCGTAACACATTGGGTGTTAGATATGGAGTACCACCAGTTTACTCCATGGGTTGTGTAGGTTGGGAATGGGATATTAATTAATAATTACTTCAGCAAGGCGTTAATCCCAACTAGTTGAATAAACCTTAATTTGGTTTAAATTAAAATCAAAGAATACTCTTGATTGGAATGAGGCTTTGGTTGTGTTTTAAAGCACATGATTTTAAATTACGCAAATTATTCAGAAAGACCGGGTCTAACCCATTCTGAATAATTCATACGACGATCGAAGATCGATGATGAAGACGGTTATTGAAGACCGGGAAATTTCCATATCGAATGAATGATTATTGATATCTTGATTGGACCGTACACCCAAAATGAGGGAAAAATTGGTGATCATTCAGACGTATTTTGGAGATCTACCGGATATGGTTTCGTTCAGACCCAGAACGGACTGATAAATGGATTGTGTGTCTGACATTGTATTCCTTTATATTGTATTCGTTGATCTCTATTTAATATAGCTGTTTGGTGGCAGAGAATTTATTCTCTTGCTTAACACCCTGTTATATATTGATAGATGAATCAATGATATGGTATGGTCTGATAATGTGGCATGCCAAGATGCAAATGATCAAGGCTTTTGTTGAAAAGCAGGGCCTTGTGGGATGATCAAAGTATAGCCTATTACGACATAACTTTGTGTATATCGTGACTTCGTGAGCCTCACACCCCGGTATGAGTCAAAAACGGGATTAGGACTGCAGGGAGTGCACACGTTTCTTTCTAGCTAGGAGTAGTGTCAGTGCTTAAATTGGCTGACATTTTACTTATGTGGATGATGGATTTTGAGGCACCTCGGATTTTTATAGGCCGTTAGTGGTCATACTATAGGTCCAAAGGGACCGGGAAGCGTGTGTTCAGGCATAACCAATCCACTGCCGATAGGCGGGGACCGGCACTGAAGATCCAAGGGCTGCCCATAGGTGTGATCCTGAGGCATTTGCTAGAGTGTCTCGAATCGGAGAGGAGCTTGCCCCTAGCCTCGACTCATGATGGAAATCCAATTTCCAATATGACCTTGCGGTTTTGAATGTAGAACTAGTATGGCGACATGATATATGGTACCCATGCCGTCTATGATTGATATATTTTGATTGAAATGGTTTTTTAAAACATATACTCACTAATATCAAATCCGTTTTATCGTATCAAGCATCTCTTAACCATTATAAGGTAAAACCCTATCCTCCGGTTGGCGTTGCATTGTGTGATGGGACCTGGGTCTTACAATGGTTTCATTTTTCTAAAAAGCATTGCGTTTTTAATGATTTACCTTATTTTTTGCACTGGCAATCCAATGGAGTAAACCCGTTCCGCGTTAGCGGCGTGGCCCTGTGATTAGCCTTATTATTAGATAAGAAGTTAAGATTTCTCATACCAGTCCCATGACTGACCTGTAGTTTGTTTCACTAGCAAACTCGGGTGCCCATATTTTCCACACGGGCAGTCGAGTAGCTTTTTTTGCAGATATATTTACTGGATCCTGATTTACAGCTGAAGCGGTATTCGAAAAGCTCTGTATCCGTGTATTCCTTTCAGTTGTATATTTGTATTATTTTTCCGCTGCTATTTTAATGTAATTTAATCTCTGATATTATTGTATTTCTATTATGTAGTAAGTATTCATACTCTGTTATATAATTGTACTCTGATGTAATTGTTGTAATCAGCAATAAAAATGTTCTTCAGTTTGTATTCTGATGTGTGTTGTTCTCAAGGCAATCCAGGCTTTCCTTTACTGGGAAGTTTGCGTCGTCACATTTGGTATCAGAGCAAATGTTAATTTAACGGGTGATACCCACAGGTCCCAGGATAGCTGTAACGACCCACAGGTCCCAGGATAGCTGTAACGACCCGGATTTCGCCCGATACTCCAAATATTGGGCCCATATTTATATCAGAGTAAATCTCACATTAGACCCAAACAGGATAGCTGTAACGACCCGGATTTCGCCCGATACTCCAAATAAATTTATAGTCGTTATTATATAAAATAAATTATTTTAAATATTAAAGACCCATTAAAATGATTAAAATAAAAATTTTAAATTCGATCCAAAATTCCGGGTCGTTGCAATCTCCCCCACTTAAGAACTTTTCGTCCTCGAAAAGGAACGAAGCTAAAAGTCGTTTACTTAATTAACTCAATATTCATTCTAATAAATTTTCAATTCAGTTCAATATTGAATTTAATCTAGTTAAATGTATCATTCTATTATATATTGGTTTTGTTAATTACCATTTCAATAATTTTATTAGTTAAACTAATAATCAAACATCACAACCAGCAGTCGATTAGGTGATTAACTTTTCAAACATATATAGCTTTAATATATATAGATAAAAATCATATTTTTAGTGCAAATCACAGCAAATAACCCTATCTAGTTTTAGTTCTCAAACCAGTCAATTGGAAATATATAGACATTCCACCTTCGTTACTCGAACATAAATACTGATGATGCAGTTGTCATCATCAGGATTATCCCCGGGCGACTAGAGTGTGATTCTATATCTATCCAGTATATTAAAACTTTGAATATCCGTTAATTACTCGTATATTCAAAATCTTTATATAATCGATTGTCCAAATAAAATATAATAATATATCAAATACGTATTTTTAAGATAAAAATTTTCAAAATATTAAATTTGTTTTCTTATTTATTTTAAAGAAAATAATACTATTCACACTCGTTCTAGGATACTACTGATCCTATCTCTAACGAGTTATTCTTATTGGATTTTACTAATCCAATCTCTGATGAATTCTTTCTTTCGGTTCTAATGTGTTTTGTTCTCGAGCTCTGTAAACCAAAGCTCTGATACCAAATGTGACGACCCAAACTTCCCCGTAAAGGTAAGCCGGATTGCTTTGAGAACAACACATATCATAACACAAAACAGAAGAACATTTTATTGCTGTTACAACAATTACATCAGAGTACAAGAATTTTCCAGAGTATGAATAATAATATACATTGGAAATACAATAATATCAGAGTTTAAATTACATTTAAATTGCAGCGGAAAAATAATACAAAACACAACTGAAAGAAATACACGGATACAGAGCCTTCCGAGTATCGCTCCAGCTGTAGACCAGGATCCTGTGAATATAATATCTGCAAACCAAAACTACTAGCTGCCCGTGTTGAAAATATGGGCACCCAGAGTTTAGGTTAAAACAATAAACTCCAGGTCAGTCATGGGACTGGTGTGAGAACTCAAAAACAGTTATTAACTTTAATTTTTAAAGTTAGGTAAATCAAGGGACCACGCTACTTTCGCGGTTCCTCCCAAGAATACCAGTGCATAAAACAAGGAAATGCTTTTTAGAAAAATGAAACCGTTTTAAGACTCAATCCCTTGCACGTACGCTGAAGGATAGAGTTTTTCCATATAATGGTCAAAAATGCTTAATACGCGAAATTCATCTTTTATACTATGAGTGCACAGTGTAGAAAACAATTTCGAATATAAAAGTATCAAAATTAGGTGGCATAATATGTTATGCAAGGGCATAATATGTTATGTCACCATATAAGTATACAACTAAAAACCGTAAGATTGTATTGGAAAATTGGATTCCATCATGATGGCTACTGATTCGAAAGATCAATCGCGAATGTATCTCCACGGCTTACGTCTCGGCAAGAGAAAACACCGAAATACATATACTACGCACTTTGGATGAGCAGTAATCTAATCTATCCTCATGAGATTTGGCTGAAATGACCTATCCCACTTCTAGGGTGGAGCGACCACCCTAGCCCATCGGCCGACCCCAAATCCGTATAAAGTATATTGGTCAAACCGAACATTATCAAACAAATCGTTCACCATCATATCGTGGTTTGTGAGGCCCGCGAAGTCACGTTGTATCTAAAGCGGCGCTATATAAAAGCTATGCTTTGGTCTTCATCCACAAGGCTCTGCTTTTCAATAAAAGCCTTGATCATATGCATCTTAGCATGCCACATTATCAGACCATACCATATCATTGATTCATCTATCGATATATAACAGGGTGTTAAGCAAGAGAATAAATTCTCCGCCACCAAACAGCTATATATTAAATAGAGATCAACGAATACAATATAAAGGAATACAATGTCAGACACACAACCCATTTATCAGTCCGTTCTAGGTCTGAACGAAACCATATCCGGTAGATCTCCAAATACGTCTGAATGATCACCAATTTTTCCCTCATTTTGGGTGTACGGTCCAATCAAGATATCAATAATCATCCATTCGATATGGAAATTTCCCGGTCTTCAATAACCGTCTTCATCATCGGTCTTCAGTCGCCGTATGAATTATTCAGAATGGGTGGCTAGCTTTTTGACCAAGCCACCAAGGTTCACATACAAGAAGAAAGTATGAAATTACGTTCCTTAAGTCCATGAAGGATCGGATCGCACCAGAGGATCGCCTCTCTCGGATCGCCCCAGAGCATCAGCGATCCGACTACCTCTACACGACTCGATCTGCACTTACACTACTACCCTGCACAGACCGATCCGATCCCCCGACACACAGCGAAGCCTCTGACCTGTTCAAGCACGAGCTAGTCTTCGGCGATCCGAGATGCACGGATCTAGCGACACGTGTCCCCAACTGTCACTTTGACCAATTCCTCCTCCTTGCTCGATCCGATATTCAAAGGGATCGCGACAGCTGTCCACAACGGCTAATTTGACAAATTCTTCATCAACCTGCGATCCGATCCGATATTCTCGGGATCTGTGCCACGTGTGACCGCGATCCGCCTGATAAAATCAGCTATAAATAGCCAGAGCTTGGCATTTTTCAGGATCTTTTGGCAGTATTGAGCACTGATTCCACCATTACTGTCATACCACTATTTCTTGTCAGTTTTATTACGAGATTACTGAGAGAAATCACAATTGTAAGAGTGAGTTTGAGAGAAATCATTGATTGTACTAGCATTCAAAGTATAATCTATAACATATAAAGTGGACGTAGGCTCGTTAATGCCGAACCACTATAAATTCTGTGTGTTTTCTGCTTTTTCTTCATTCTCCAGTTATAATTCTTTACGTATCAGAACAATTTTGGTGTTAGGTCCAAATTTTGATCTAACATTTTGGTGCTTTCACTGAGAATTGAATTCTCAGCCTACCGGATTGCTATTCTACTATTTGGATTTGAAAGTCCGAAGAAAACAGTCTCAAAACTTCACTGTTCAGATTTTTGAAGATTCCAGCGACATCTGATATCATGGCTGGAAAGAAGTCTAAGGAAGTGCGAGCTTCGCAGGCGAATGAAGTGGTTGGCGAAAGTGCACACGAGCAGGTCATCGAGGGGGTCACGGATCGCGAGGACAGGGGGGCGACCCGAACCAATCAAGGTGCCATGATCCGACTTGAGGGTTGCGCTGCGAACCGCGAAGCTGGAGGGGTTGTTACTCGATCCCGTGATAACGCCCCGAATCCTCCGTATACCGTGACCACGAACCGATCCCAGGGGGGCGCTGCGAGCCACCAACCTCGATCCACAGCGATCCAAATTGATGACCAGACTACAACTCGACCTGGAAAAGAGCCTATGGCTCACTCCTACCGTCCTGGCCCCTCCGTTCGACCTAGCTCAAGCTCTTTGCGCATAAGAGAAAATGATGATGATCAATATGACCCTTCTGCTCCCGTTACTGAGGGGGATCTCTCTCGCTTTTCCGAAATGTGGGAGAGGCTGTTTGATGAATTGGCTGCTCAAAGGCAGGAGAGCTCCGTTCTGCGACAAAACTTGACCGCTATGGATAGAAGGCTTAATGATCTCGCAAGGCAAAGGACGACCCCAGTTCGTCCGCTCACCACAGAATACTCTACTTCGTCAGAGGAATCGCCGAGACCTCCGCGACGACCATATAAGAGGCCTGAAAACATAGAGCAGCTTCGATTTGGAACCCTGCCATCACGGGAAGAAGAGGCACTGGGCGCAGGGCCCTCAAACCGCAATGTGAATGATCGCGCCGCAACTCCCAGAGCTCGAGGTGTGGACAGCCCTGTTCAGAATAGACTACCTGAGCCCCGTCGCCGTACAAATGCTCATGGTAACAGGGGACAGCGAATCCCAATCCAAGCCCCGGATTTCGTGGCCGCTCCTGGAAGAGAGATTAGAGAACCCCACCGAGCAAGAAGCGCTGACCCCGAGCTTCCGCTGACCAGTGCAAATGTTGCAGCTATGATCCATCAAATTCTGGCAGATAGCCGTGGACAACGGAATGAAGATTGAGGAATTGACCACAGTCACACCCCTTTCACTGATGACATTTTAGATGCGACGTTCCCGAGGCGCTTCAACATGCCGCAGATGAACCGTTACGCGGGTAGATCTGATCCCGTCCAACATCTGATGAGATATTCTTGGTCAATGACCGTTGTCGCAGCTTCTGACGCTGTCAAGTGCAAAGCATTTCCCATATTCGTGGAGGATGTAGCGTTATTATGGTTTACTCGCTTACCAGTAAGATCAATTTCCAGCTTCAGGGAGTTGAGTGAAAGGTTCGTGGAACAGTTCCGCATCTATGCCCAAAAGACGAAGAGTGTGATTGACTTGTTCCTTGTCAAGCAACGACCAGGCGAGAGTTTAAGGGTGTATCTAGACCGTTTCAACCTAGCCGCTACTGAAGTCAAAGATCCTCATGAGCCAACTGTTGTGGCAGCCCTAATTGATGGGGTAGATAAAGACACCGAATTTGGGAGATATCTGGCCGGCAAGCCACCTCATACTAGAGAGTTATTCTACGAAAAAGCTAATGTACACTTACGCCGGGAGGAGGTATATGTTAACCGAAAGGCAAAAACGGCAGATAAAGAGGAAATCTAGAGCAATGTCGCCATTAAGCAGACAGGAGACAGCTCGGGGAAGGTCGAGGTTAATGTCGGAAATCGGAATCAGGGTGGTCGTCAGTCAGGAAACAATGATAATAACAGTAATGGCAACAACCGGAAGAGGAATCGAGGGAACGACTCCCAGAGAAGGACTCGTCCCAGGTCTTTTGAGAGTTATACGCCAATAAACGATACTTTGGAAAATATCTTCATGGATTCATATAACGTCCTCCAAAATAAAAGGCCTCCTCCCAAAGAGTCGACGGAGAAAGAACGTGAAACGGGGAAGTTTTGTCTCTTCCATCAGATTCATGGCCATTCGACAAATGAATGCCGTCACCTAAGACATGTGGTCGAGAGACTTCTCCGAGAAGGAAAATTGGATGAATACAGAGTGACGCCCAGAGACAGGGGGCAAGCCATACAGGCCCCAAATCAGAACCAGAATCAACCTGCTGTCAGGCCAACTGCCCAGCAAAAGGGAAAGGACCTTGTTATCAATACCATAATCGGAGGGCTTTATCTCGCCGGGCACGGTTCCAAGGCATTGGATCAGTATGTCAATGCAGCCAAGCAGCACCTCGGGGTAGGGGAGTGTAGCAACTCTGAGGACAACGTCCCGGTAAAGCAACAAAAGATGATGTCCGACGACATCGTTTTCCGCGAATGAGAAAGCATTGGAGTCCATGCTCCGACTGAAGATCCATTTGTAATCACAGTACCTATTGGCCCAGCCACTGTTCATAAAGTCTTGGTGGATAACGGGAGTTCCGTCAACATTCTTTTCAAAAAGACATTCGACCAGATGAATCTCGAGATAAAAGACTTGAAGCCCTGTGAGGGATGGATCCGTGGATTTAACGGAGCATCCACCGCTCCAATGGGTTATGTAGAGCTACCAGCTACGCTTGGGGAAGGAGAACGCCAGAGAGTGAAAATTCTTCCCTTCGTGGTTTTGGATATTGAATCACCCTATAATGCCTTCTTGGGCCGACCGGCCCTCGCAAAGTTTAGAGCCTGTATAGCCCCCTGGTGCTTGTTATTGAAGTTTCCTACGGAGGCTGGTGTTGGTATTGTCAGAGGAGATCAGGTTGCCGCACGAGCATGTTATATTGCAGAGCTAAAGCTGCTCCGCAATGGAGGAGACATAGAAACCAAGGGCGCTTCTCCCCCCGCAAGGGCGGAAACCTTATAGCAATTAAAGAGAATAATCGTAGGAGAGTCGCCCAGAGAGTTGCCCGAGGATATAGATCCCAGAGAGGACAAAGAACCTGGGGGCAGAATGGCGACTCCCAACGAGACAACTGTGGATGTACCGATCGATGATAGTGACCCAGAGAAGGTCCTTAAGATTGGATCCCGGTTAATTCGAATTTAGCTAAAGAACTGACGGATTTCTTGAAAGATAATTTGGATGTATTCGCTTGGACCCACGCAGACATGTGCGGGATATCTCCATCAATCATGAGCCATTCATTAAGCATTAACCCTAAGCATCCTCCGGTAAAACAAAAAAGGCGAATGCTGGGCCCAGAGAGGTCCGCTGCCTTGAAAGAAGAAGTTGGAAAGCTAAAGAGTAATGGATTTACCAGAGACTCAATCTATCCAGACAGGATTTCAAATCCAGTCCTGGTAAAGAAGGCCAACGGGAATTGGCGAACGTGTATCGATTTCTCGGATTTGAATAAAGCCTGCCCAAAAGACAGTTTCCGTTACCTCGGATCGATCAGTTGGTGGACTCAACGGCGGGCCATGAACTTCTCTCCTTTATGGATGCTTATTCAGGATATAACCAGATTCCAATGCACGTTCCAGATCAAGAACACACTAGCTTCATTACGGATCTGGGATTATACTGCTATGTGGTAATGCCCTTTGGCTTGAAGAACGCAGGCGCTACATATCAACAGTTAGTGAACAGAATGTTCTATAACCAGATTGGGAAAACAATGGAAGTATACGTCGATGACATGTTGGTTAAGTCCAGGCAATCCTCCAATCACACTACGAATTTGGCAGAGATGTTTGGCATTCTTCGAAAGTACGGGATGAAACTCAACCCAATAAAATGTTCATTCGGGGTCGCCTCCGGAAAATTCTTAGGATTCATCGTCATTTCTCGTGGGATTGAGATTAATCCAGACCAGATCGCAGCGATCAGAGGCATTCAGGAACCTAGGCAGATTAAAGATGTGCAAAGCCTTGCAAGGAAAGTAGCCGCACTAAGCAGATTTATCTCCAGGGCTACGGACAAATGCATCCCATTCTTCGAATTGATAAAGCGAGGAAAACGCCACTTTAAATGGACGCCCGACTGCATAGAAGCGTTTCAGAACTTGCTGAGACACCTGGAGAAACCTCCGATATTATCTAAGCCGGTGGATCACGAGGACTTATTCGTGTACTTGGCAGTGTCGTCCCACGCGATCAGCTCAGCATTGGTGAGAGAAGAAGATAAAGTTCAAAGACCTGTGTATTACGTGAGCAAAAAATTGATGGCAGCAGAGCGTAATTATCCAAGGATAGAAAAGTTGGCGTACAGTTTGTTGATTGCCTCTAGAAAGCTTCGACATTATTTTCAGGCTCATCCCATTACCGTATACACTGATCATCCACTCAAGCAAGTCCTACAGAGACCAGAAGCGTCTGGAAGACTACTCAAATGGAACATTGAGTTGAGTCAATTTGATCTGAACTTTCAACCCCGGCGGTCAATACGGGGGCAAGCGATAGCCGACTTCATAGCAGAGTTTACTGTCCCAGAGGAAGATATAACGAACGAAGAAGTTAACCCCTCAAAGTTACTTCTCGACCCCAGTGCCTGGAGGTTGTATACTGATGGCGCTAGGAATGACAAGAGATCCGGCGCTGGAGTAGTGCTTGAAACTCCCGAGAAACGGTTGATATCCTATGCTATCCGGATGGAGTTTCACGCCACTAATAACGACTCCGAATATGAAGCCCTGATAGCCGGGCTAAGGATCGCAAAGGAGTTGGAAATCCCAAAGCTGGACATCTTTTGCGACTCCAAGTTAGTTGTAAATCAGGTCACTGGAAAATTCCAAGCCAAAAGCCCAAGATTGATTTTATACTTGGAGAAAGTGAAGGAGTTGCTGAACGGCTTCGATCACTACAGCATATCTCATATTCCGCGGTCAGAGAATCAACAGGCGGATAAGTTGGCGAAGATGGTTAGTTCCGACGATCCTGAAGAGACTGGGCTAGTCCCAGTTGAAGTACTACAGTCTCCTAGTATAGATCAGATGGAAATTGATCCGGTACTAGAGACGGAACCAGAAAGGGAGTCATGGATGACCCCTCTAAAGAATTTATTGATGAATGGAACGCTTCCGACCAAGAAAAGCGAGAGGCGTAAAGTAATTCGTAAAGCTGCCCGATACGTTCTACAAGGCGGAGTTCTTTACAGACAAGGATTTTCGATGCCCCTTCTCCGGTGTATAGCTCATGACGACATCAAGCGTGTGCTGCAGGAGGTACATGAAGGTGAATGCGGTGATCACACCGGGGGGCAAACATTGGCGAAAAAGGTGTTGCGGCATGGTTATTTCTGGCCTACCATAAACAAAGATGCGGCGAAGTACGCACGACAGTGTGTTGCATCCCAAGGATTTTCAAAGATACCTAGGGCACCTCCTAGTCAGTTAAAAACGATGACGAGTCCATGGCCTTTCTCTATGTGGGGAATTGATATCATCGGAAGTCTCCCCATAGCTAAGGGCGGAGCGAAGTTCGCGATTGTAGCCGTAGATTACTTCACTAAGTGGGTCGAGGCTGAGCCACTGACTACAATCACAACCAAACGAGTGATCAATTTTGTCGTTAGAAACATCATTTGTCGATTTGGAATTCCAAAGATTGTTATAACTGACAACGGAACTCAGTTCGATAGCACTGAATTCAGAGACTTCTGCCAGAAATACCACATTGAGAAACGGTACACATCTGTGGCGCATTCGCAGTCGAACGGACAGGTCGAAGCGGCAAATAAAGTGATTAAGTCCATTCTGAAAAGAAGACTGAAATAGGCCAGAGCCATGTGGGTTGATGAATTACCCTTAGCACTATGGGCCTACAGGACAACGTATAAATCGGCAACAGGGCATACCCCCTTCTCCCTTGCTTTTGGAGCAGAAGCAGTCATCCCGGTTGAAATAAAAGTACCTTCTCATCGAGTGACTTATTACGATCCGATGACTAATAACGAATTGCTCCTTGAATCCCTGGATATGATCGAAGAAAAGAGGGACGAAGCAGACCTGCGTGCCTTGAGATGCAAGCAACAGGTCGCCCGATACTACAACAAAAAGGTTCGAGCCCGAACCTTTGAACCCGGAGACATGGTTCTGAAGCGTGTCTTTCCAGCCCCAACTCACATGGGCCCGAAGTGGGAAGGACCGTACTCTATTCTGTGCAAGCTTGATAATGGAACTTTCAAGCTAGCAACCGTAGATGGAAAGGAAATCCCCAGAGTGTGGAATGCCCAGCATTTACGGCCGTATCTAACGTAAAGATGACAGATCTATTCTTTTGCTTTATTAAAGACCATGTACAAGGCACGACTTGCCTAGAATAGTCCGATTTTTTAAGCAAAAATTATAAAGTGGACGTAGGTCATGATTCGACCGAACCACTATAAAAATATTGTGTGTCGTTTACCTTTATTGCACTATTTTTTATCTGCCTTTCTATTTTTATGGAAATTGCTGTGAACCATGCAACGATCACAGAAGCGTATAATTATAGGTGCCTTCCATCAGAATGGAATGCAGTCACCAGTCAAAACTCTGAAGGTGCGATAAAGTCAATCATATCATTGATAGCGCTCTAACTCTCCAGAGCCGAGAGAGAGCATAACGGACATGAGGGCGATGTCTGTAAGTCATGGCGGTGTACCATGATCGGAACCGCCTTGACGTAACTCTAACCTCAGCGACCGCCAGGAGAGTATAAAAGCGTCTCCGACTGAGCGCTGAGAAAGAGCTCTTGCCTCGCTGAAGGATCGGGGAGCGATTGAACTGCTGAGCTCGAACTCTAACTCTCCAGAGCAGAGAGAGAGTATAAAAGCGTCTCTGACTGAGCGCTAAGAAAGAGCTCTTGCCCCGCTGAAGGATCGGGGAGCGATTGAACTGCTGAGCTCGAACTCTAACTCTCCAGAGCAGAGAGAGAGTATAAAAGCGTCTCCGATTGAGCGCTGAGAAAGAGTTTCTTCCCCGCTGAAGGATCGGGGAGCGACTGAACTGCTGAGCTCGAACTCTAACTCTCCATAGCAGAGAGAGTATAAAAGCGTCTCCGATTGAGCGCTGAGAAAGAGCTCCTTCCCCGCTGAAGGATCGGGGAGCGACTGAACTGCTGAATTCGAACTCTAACCTCGGCGGCCGCCAGGAGATTATAAAAGAGTCTATGATTAAGCGCTGAGAAAGGTGCCGGAAACTCAGCACCACAAGGACAGTTATCTTATTAAATTTTCCAAGTCCTCCATATTCAGAAATAGGGGGCAACGTCCAAACAACACTAATCGATCCTTAATAAGCCCTAGTTAAGCGCTACGTTAACGATTGATTGGGGGCCATATACATATACACATGAACCTTGATGCAGCACGGAAATTTTTAAATTTTGTCTTTCTGTTGCTTGACTGATTTGTAGTTATAATCAGATGATCTATGACTAAGCATGAAAAGTTTATTAAATGCAGGTACACGATGATGCAAAAGAGATAAACTTTCATTTATAAACTGCAAGCCTACAAAGTGAAAAACAACCTAAAACAAAAGTGAGGGCCAGTCTCACAATTACATTTCATTGCCAGTGGGAAGCCTAAAGACAAAATATAGACAAGCGACAATATCCTATTTACGCTTGGACTTCTTCTCCTGTTTCTGCTTCTCCAGCCTCGCCTTGTCAGTTTCGGATTGATCACCCTTCTTTCTTTTCCTTTTGTCTATAAGAGGAACGTCCGACTCATCAGAAGACTCCTCCTCCACCTCCTTTCTCTTTCTTTTATCAGTCAAGGAAGCTGGGAAATCATCAGGGTTCGCAAAATGAAGCTGTTTGCTGATGGATTTGGGCTGGAGTTTCAGAAGCATCCCAGTTTTGGGATCAAACTCCGAGATAGGGGCCACATTCAAAGGCTCTTGTCCCACCTTCTTTGAAGCCAGCTGCTTTTCCTGCCTAGCCTTTCTTTTAGCCAAAGTTTCGTCGTCATCGCCTTCGACTTCTTTGGTACTAATGATATCCTCATCATCATCTACATGGCGCCCGTCCATATCTTTTAAGGCATCAATGGTTTCGTCATCCTTGGGAGCGTCAGCACTGGAAGCGAGGACGACCTTCTCCTTCGTGGCATCTTCGGGTTGTTTTGAATCTTTAGCGCTAGCGGTTGGTGGAATGTCACTCTTCTCTGCCTCCGTCTCTTTCTCAGCATCTTTATCGACTGGTCCGCCACCTGTATTACGAGAAACGAATGTTATTTCAGGAGACAATGCGGTCGGCTCAGTTGATTGTTCGGTAAGACGGCGACAAGTAATGACAGCCTTGACAAATTGTGGAGAAAATATAGGGATACCTTCTGTTGGCCCTCTATCCACGCCAGCGGCAGAAGCTCCGACAACAAGAGGAGTCGGACCCAGAGGAATCAGTGGATCATCAGGATTGTATTCCTCAACTCCGGAGGCCTTGGGCTCTACAGCTGAGCTCGAACCTTCGTCAATCTTGTTTTTTCCCTTAGCCAGGGTCCTCTCTTTCTCCATTTCTTCTTGAATTAGGCACCGGCCTTCTGCCAGATCCTCGGGCTCGTTATCCCTTAGAATGGTCTTCATTAGCTCCTCTTCGTCAATCTCTTCAACTCCTAATCTCTGCTTCTCACCCTCGACGATGACGTCCCATATGTTGGCTAAAGTGATGTGGTAGTCCGGGATCCACGAGATGTTATGAGTTTTGAGGACGTGGCCGAGGAAATCAAAAATCATCTCTTCGAACCCTTCAATATCCTTTTCTCTCTCGAGGAGCTTGTTGTTAGAAGCAGTAGCCATTTCAATGGCACTTTCAACATTCTTTTCGGCGAGAGCCGCGCGCCTCTCCGCATCCGCGACTTGATCATTTAAAATCACCTTCTCTGCTTCAGCTAAAGCTAGACTTTCTCTCAAACTTGCTTTTTCTTCCTCCCAAGCAGCTCTCTCAGCTTCAAAATGGCCCTGTGCCGTCTTCAACTCAATGTTGGCCATTTTAAGCTCTTCTACCTCCTTCTTTAAGGCCATTTTCTCTTGACTATTTGAGTCGAGTTCAGAATGAAAGCGTTTCTTAGCATTTTCCAATTCAGTCTTATAATTTTCAGCATCTCTCCGCGCCAAGGCAAGTTGGGATTGAGCGTCTTCCAAGACCTTCTCCATTTTTGTCCTGGCCCTTTCATTGTTATCTATCTTCACTTTGGATCTATGTGCTTCCATCTCAAGCGTTCGGATGACCTCTGAAAGATTAACAGCATGTTTCTTCATCACTTCATACTGCATGGCTACATGGCGAATGTGCCCGATGACTTCAGTATCCCAGTTCCTAGGGACTGGTTCCAAGGCTAGAACAAACATCATCCTTTCGAAGAAGATGTTAGGGAATTGTTCTCGCAACTTTTCCAGCTTAGCTTGAGTCTCGGGACCATGGATGTAATCTCGTGACCCGGGGGCAACCAAATCTTGCTGGCTGGAAGGGACAATGTCACATTTCTCCTTCTCGGAATCCTTGATTGGATCTTTGCTTTTATCCTTGGGCTCGTAGTGTCTTTTTGATGACCTGCTGTGAGAGGGTGCACTCTTCGGAGGGGTTAACTCTTTAGGAAGTTGTTTTCCCCCTGTAGGTGGCACCGAATAACTGGGAAGCTTGCCAGAGGTTGATCTTGGTGGAGACCGGGATTGCGAAGAAGTAGGCTTGTGAGAAAGGCCGTGAGAACGCTCGGGATTCGGATGAAGACTGGGTGTGCCTTCACGAAGAGAGCGATAAGAATAAGACCGCATGCGAGACATCTTTCCTGCAAAAGAAAAAAGAGCATATTAAAATGATCGACGCTAATCTATGAATTAGAAAAGCGCGACATTTAAATTAAATTCTGCAAGCATATAGGTGTGTAGCATACAGGTCGAACACATGGAGGTGTTATTAAAAATTATTATCTATTTATTCTTGGGTGAGTTAGACGGAGTTTGGAGTTGTTGTTTTTTATGTTGTTGAAATTACTCTGAATCTAATCAGTATCAAATTCAACAATTGAAAAGAAAAGGAACAATTACTAGAAAAAGAGAATAACAACTAGAACAATAACAAAAATTAAAAGTAGGATTCCTGTTGAAACTAATCAAACAGTGAATCGCTAACAAGCAGTAATAAAAGACAATAACAATATGCGTTCTACCCAAACCTAATTAGGTAGATAACACAAATTGTTATGAAATTAAAATAACAATAAAACTAGAAAAGAAAAGACTTTTATTAGAGCAAAGGAGAATACAGAATAGAAAATGAATGAATGGGATTTACAATGGGACATCATGTATATTTATAGAGATGTAGACCAAATCCTAATCAAATCAATGACTAAATGGCCCTCTTTTCCCAAGAAGTAATATCATATCTCTTGCCTTCCTTGACCAAGCTTGATTGGAAAGCAAATCACGGTGAATATCTTCCAAATCTTCCCTATCTTCCATGTGGCAAATTGATTGATGAGCAGATTGTATGTGATTAATTCTTCCAAACAAGGATACTCATTAGACACCAAAGGCAACAAGGGATAAAATCGTCAAAATTGATCTTTTCTTGGCAATATTTCTATCAGAAATTCTTTTAATTGGAAATTGGAAAATGAATGTTCTGAATTGATTTCCATGACTACTCCTGAAATGTCTATTAGTGAATATCATACATTCACATGAATATGTATATATATATAATATAACACTAATTAATATATTCTTCATAGCAAAGGGCCAGTGTGAACGCGTTCTGTTCTTTGGCAAAAAGTGAGCTCGACGGGGATCGAACTCAGGTCTCTCGGTACAAATTTCCATGCAATTACCAGTGAGCTACAACGTCTTTTGTAATTGAGGTGGCTTTAATACGGGGAAGTAGCTTTTTATCTGTAGTTGGCCTTTAATTTGAAACGAAGGAGGCATTTCTTGACATCCTGTAAAAACATACAAAAGTAACCAAAGTATCATTTATTTATTTACAAAAGATAAAATATACGAGCATAAAATAAACACATTTCTATGTTAATCAAATACCCCCACACTTATCTTTTACTCGTCCTCGAGTAAAAAGAAAATGAAAAACTAACTAGATAGGTCGCACTTTCGTAGGAAACACGATTGCATTGAGCGCATGCAACAAGCCGTTAAACCTCTAGGTGTCCCTAGTAGGACGAGTGGTGTCTCGTGAGGGTTTTCAGCGGATACTACCCACAAAATCCAAATGCAGTATGCTATGATTCTAATGAAACTACATGAATGCAATGGACATATGCAAATAAAAACGAAAAAAATGAAAACACGACTTGTTTCTGAAGTGGTACAACAAATTAAATTAACAATTTCTAGTTAGTTGATTTTATTTTAGATACCTCAACTTGTCACAAATTATCAATATAAATCAAGTTTTCAAATGTTAAATTCCAGTTTGGCCAGTTAGTTCGGTCGATAACATAGTGCAGCCATGAAATAGATTCTTAGTTTGCTTGGCACAGTTTGCAAAGTGGTATTCTAATTTTCTCATGTATGGCTAATCAAATCAATAAGGTCAAGAAGTGTTTGGGCATCATCGCTTATTCTTTATTCTATGAAATTTTTAAAATTTACGATTAAGTACATACACCTAACTTAGAAGACCAAGGTTTACCAAGCATGCACTGCCTCGCGGACTAACGGAGAGTGGGTAAAGAGCTTGGCGGATTGTGCAGGCCGACTTTGACTTTGTCAACAACGTGTCGGTAATCCTTAGGTGTCCAATCTCATAAAATGAGACCAAGATATTCCAACGCTGACTTTGTCAACAACATGTCGGATAGAGCTTGGCGGGTTTGCACACCAACGCTCGATATACAAGCAATGTTGGATACCCTTGGATTACTATTATTATTATTGAAAATATAAGCACAAAAGAGAGTTACGCGAGTTCAACTTAACACAACTTAGTTTTAAAGGTTTGAAAAGCCAATATAAGTATTTTAAGTCCTCCACTTATTTAAACAAAGTCTACAATATAGAATATATTTCATGGCCATCACCTAAGAATCTCCCTATGTACCGGTTACACTATTATCCCTCAAAATTAAACTTTTCATTATATTTCAAATTCGAATTTAGCTGAGAGAGATAAATACTATCAACTGGCTAAAAATTGTAAACTTATTTTGTTGTATCAATTGAAAATGAGTCGTATTTCAAAAAAAAATTGGCATGGAGTTTGGAGTTGTTGTTTTTTATGTTGTTGAAATTACTCTGAATCTAATCAGTATCAAATTCAACAATTGAAAAGAAAAGGAACAATTACTAGAAAAAGAGAATAACAACTAGAACAATAACAAAAATTAAAAGTAGGATTCCTGTTGAAACTAATCAAATAGTGAATCGCTAAAAGCAGTAATAAAAGACAATAACAATATGCGTTCTACCCAAACCTAATTAGGTAGATAACACAAATTGTTATGAAATTAAAATAACAATAAAACTAGAAAAGAAAATACTTTTATTAGAGCAAAGGAGAATACAGAATAGAAAATGAATGAATGGGATTTACAATAGGACATCATGTATATTTATAGAGATGTAGACCAAATCCTAATCAAATCAATGACTAAATGGCCCTCTTTTCCCAAGAAGTAATATCATATCTCTTGCCTTCCTTGACCAAGCTTGATTGGAAAGCAAATCACGGTGAATATCTTCCAAATCTTCCCTATCTTCCATGTGGCAAATTGATTGATTGATTGATGAGCAGATTGTATGTGATTAATTCTTCCAAACAAGGATACTCATTAGACACCAAAGGCAACAAGGGATAAAATCTTCAAAATTGATCTTTTCTTGGCAATATTTCTATCAGAAATTCTTTTAATTGGAAATTGGAAATTGAAAAATGAATGTTCTGAATTGATTTCCATGACTACTCCTGAAATGTCTATTAGTGAATATCATACATACACATGAATATGTATATATATAATATAACACTAATTAATATATTCTTCATAGCAAAGGGCCAGTGTGAACGCGTTCTGTTCTTTGGGAAAAAGTGAGCTCGACGGGGATCGAACTCAGGTCTCTCGGTACAAATTTCCATGCAATTACCAGTGAGCTACAACGTCTTTTGTAATTGAGGTGGCTTTAATACGGGGAAGTAGCTATTTATCTGTAGTTGGCCTTTAATTTGAAACGAAGGAGGCATTTCTTGACATCCTGTAAAAACATACAAAAGTAACCAAAGTATCATTTATTTATTTACAAAAGATAAAATATACGAGCATAAAATAAACACATTTCTATGTTAATCAAATACCCCCACACTTATCTTTTACTCATCCTCGAGTAAAAAGAAAATGAAAAACTAACTAGATAGGTCGCACTTTCGTAGGAAACACGATTGCATTGAGCGCATGCAACAAGCCGTTAAACCTCTAGGTGTCCCTAGTAGGACGAGTGGTGTCTCGTGAGGGTTTTCAGCGGATACTACCAACAAAATCCAAATGCAGTATGCTATGATTCTAATGAAACTACATGAATGCAATGGACATATGCAAATAAAAACGAAAAAAATGAAAACACGACTTGTTTCTGAAGTGGTACAACAAATTAAATTAACAATTTCTAGTCAGTTGATTTTATTTTAGATACCTCAACTTGTCACAAATTATCAATATAAATCAAGTTTTCAAATGTTAAATTCCAGTTTGGCCAGTTAGTTCGGTCGATAACATAGTGCAGCCATGAAATAGATTCTTAGTTTGCTTGGCATAGTTTGCAAAGTGGTATTCTAATTTTCTCATGTATGGCTAATCAAATCAATAAGGTCAAGAAGTATTTGGGCATCATCGCTTATTCTTTATTCTATGAAATTTTTAAAATTTACGATTAAGTACATACACCTAACTTAGAAGACCAAGGTTTACCACCCATGCACTGCCTCGCGGACTAACGGAGAGTGGGTAAAGAGCTTGGCGGATTGTGCAGGCCGACTTTGACTTTGTCAACAACGTGTCGGTAATCCTTAGGTGTCCAATCTCATAAAATGAGACCAAGATATTCCAACGCTGACTTTGTCAACAACATGTCGGATAGAGCTTGGCGGGTTTGCACACCAACGCTCGATATACAAGCAATGTTGGATACCCTTGGATTACTATTATTATTATTGAAAATATAAGCACAAAAGAGAGTTACGCGAGTTCAACTTAACACAACTTAGTTTTAAAGGTTTGAAAAGCCAATATAAGTATTTTAAGTCCTCCACTTATTTAAACAAAGTCTACAATATAGAATATATTTCATGGCCATCACCTAAGAATCTCCCTATGTACCGGTTACACTATTATCCCTCAAAATTAAACTTTTCACTATATTTCAAATTCGAATTTAGCTGAGAGAGAAAAATATTATCAACTGGCTAAAAATTGTAAACTTATTGTGTTGTATCAATTGAAAATGAGTCGTATTTCAAAAAAAAATGGCATGTTATTACAGTCTAAAAAAATGACATGTTACTACAGTCTAAAATGCATGATGGTCCTATTTAAATGATGAAAATGAAAAGAAAGAAAAATAAAGAAAAAAAAACGAAAATGAGTGAAATGCAGACTCCCCCCCACACTAGAACTAAACAGTGTCCACACTGTAATTTTTTTTTATAATTGAAAGATTATACCCAAAGGTGTATCAAATGCAGAATGATTTGTAAAATGAAATGCAATTTAACCACTATATGCGAATGCCAATTATATACAAAATGAAATTTATAATGACGGTGAGTTTTATGTGAAAAATGAGATTTTTCTTTCCCTCCACACTTGCCTCTATCGAAAATGATGGATGATGATTTCAAATCTGATTTTTGAGGTACAAAAGGCATGTCAGTGAGATCTAAGATCAAAATCCTTCCTATAAAATTTTTGTCGTGCCAATGATTTAAATCATTCAACTGAAGATTATTATACTCCCATAAGCCTGAGTTTTTAACAATGATTTCTTCTGATGCTATGGAATTACAATTATGTTTGAGACGTTCCATATATCCATCCTCGTCATTCAAAAGTTTAAGCTCATCTTCGAACAATTCCTCAAAAGACATAGTGCACACGTCAACTGAGGAAAATGATGTTTTTAGAGGAGATAACTCAGATGTGCCATCTAAAACTGTTTCTATTATGTCAACTTCTCCTATTTCGATCTCTTTGGGTTGATGAAAAATATTCAATTCAATGGTTAAGTGCCCAAACGATAGTCGAAGTTGGCCGCTCCTACAATTAATGATAGCATTTGAGGTTGCTAAGAAGGGACGACCCAAAATCAATGGAATTTGACTACCCTGACTCAAAACAGGCTCGGTTTCTAGAACTATGAAATCGACAGGGAAGTAAAATTGTTCAATTTGAATCAAAACGTCTTCAATTATACCCAATGGTTTTTTAAAAGATTGATCAGCTAACTGAAGAGTGATGTTTGTTGGTTTAATCTCCCCTAATCCAAGTTGACGATAAACAGTGTAAGGAAGAAGATTTACACTTGCACCGAGATCAAGTAGGGCACGAGATATGTGAATGTTTCCTATTTTGAAATCAATTGTAGGGCAATCGGGGTCCTTGTACTTGACTGGGGCAGGATTCGAAAGAATGGAGCTTGTATTCGCAGTTAGAAAGGCAGTTTTAGGAACATTAGTGGCTCGTTTTCGGGTGCATAGCTCTTTGAGACACTTGGAATATTGAGGAATTTGTTCGATGGTGTCTAAGAGTGGAATATTGACATGAACTTGTTTGAAGATTTCAAGAATTTTTTCAAAATTTGCATCCTTCTTCTTATTGTTAAGCCTGTGAGGATAAGGGGCTATTGGTTTATAGACTCTTTCAGAAATTTGATCGTTCGAAGAAGAAGGTTTCGATGTGGAAAGTGATTGAGGTACAGGAATAGAAGGTGAGATGCTGGGATTGCCAACATTAGAGGAGGAATTATTATCGGGGTTGCTGACATTAGAAGAAGAGATGTTGGGGTTGCCAACATTCGAAGAAGATGGGGTTTCATAAGGTTCCAAGGAGTTAGCATTGGTTGCCATTGCAAGAGTGTCAAGCTTTTCAATTGGGGTTGAAATCGAATGGTTATCGGGATTGCCAACATTATTGTCAATCATTTTTCTAGACCTCAGGGTGGTGACAACGTTAACCGAATTATTTCCATCCTCACAAGAATTCACAGTACGAGAGTTATATTTTGGATTCACCTCGGGTTGACTAGGCAACTTTCCTCGCTCATTACTTTTCATTAGTTCCTTCATCATATTCATCATTTGTTCGAGTTTAACATCTTGATTATTTATTTGTTTTTCTAATCGAACAATATCTTGTGACAGTTGAGAAGATTGGGAGGATTGGTTTGATGATTGAAAGTTGGGGTGCCTATAAGGTTCACTCGAAGGCTCAGGTTGAGGTGAAACATGAGAAGTTTGAGGACTAGAAGAAAATGGAGCTTGGTATAATGAATTCGGTATCATGTGAGATGGATTTGTGACATTATTTGAATTAGACCATGAGAAATTTGGATGATTTCTCCAACTAGGGTCAGATTTGGATGAGTAAAGACCATTTTGAGCTATGACATTGACTTGGTCTTGGGGTAGTCCATTGAATTGAGGAGTTTGAGTCTCTAAGGGAATATGAATTGTATCCACGACATGCACTCCTTTAGTGGATGCACGGATGGGAACACGAATGGACTCCCATTGCATGTCCTTTTCAGAATAATCCTCTAAGAATTTCCAAGCTACATTGGCCGTTTTAGACATAAAATATCCCCCATACATTGATTCTAGTTGAGTTCTAGTCTGATAGTTTAGACCCTCATATACAATTTGACATAAGTAATCTTTTATGATTCCATGATGAGGACAACTATACAGTAATTGGTTGAACCTATCAAAGTATTTTGAAAAAGTTTCCCCCTCATTTTGAGAAAATTGATTTATTTCAGTTCGAATTTTCAGAGTTTTGTGAAAAGGAAAAAACTTTTTCAGGAATACGCTGACGAATTCATCCCAACTTCTTATTGACTGTTTGGGAAGAGAATTTAGCCATCTTTTAGCGCTTTCAAGTAGTGCAAATGGAATTAGCCTTAGCTTGATTGATTCATTAGATAATTGTTGCATTTGAGTTGTGGATGAATACAATTCAAATTCACTTAAAAATTCATAAGCATTTTCAGAACCAGTAAATTTTGGTACCCCTTGAATAAAAGAATGTTTAAGCTCAAAATTTCCTTCAACTGGTGGAAGTACTATGACAGAAGGTTGAACGGTTCTAGTTGGATAACATCGATCACGAAGAGACAAGGGTCTATCCATTTGGATATAGAGATTTTGAAAATTTTGATTTATTTGATTTTGATCCCCAAAGTTTGGAAAGTTGTGATTCACTCGATTTTGATCCAATTCGGTTGGAAATTTTTGGTTGATTCGAGAACCCCTAGGAGAATTTTGTTGGCTCACACTTTTTTCACTCATTGTTGTTAAATGCACGCACAGAAATTAGCTACAATGAAATTTTCTGTCCTTAATAGCTCTTAACCCAAAATTATAAAGTGATGCGTTTGATTACTTAGATCAAATGATTTCTCAGCCAGTTAACGGACAGGAGTTATCGGTGCACCAGGAATCACCCTAGCAATGCAGCCGAAGGTTTAAGTACCTTCAGAGTAACAACCGATATAATATTTACGAATCACCGTAATATTTATAAACGGTTATTTCCCTGCCGTAGTCTAGACACCAAGAAATAATTCGTTCCAAATGAATCAACTATCACAATACAATTAAGCCCTAGATGAGCCTGTGACTCCCTTAAGTCCAACGTCTAACCATTATTATTAGTCAGATTCTACGATGAAATGCAATTTGTGGGCTAAGGAAAGGGTGATGAAATCCCTCACCTTATGTGAATTGGGGTGTTGCCCTTAACAGTATGAATAAAAAAAAGTGCAGAAATAACAACAATCATACAAAATAATCGCAGAAATCAAAAAATTACATTCAAGCCGCTGCCCCTGCAGAATTTTTTTACAACAATTGTCAAATTTTTTTTTTCTTTGCGGCAGAGCACCTGTAGAGTTTTTTTAAAAATTTATCACCTTGATCGGCAGTCCTCCAGTGAAATTGGGTAGCGCTAGCGCGTTCACACCCCACTTGGTGTGCAACCGCTCCAACAATTCGACTTCAACTATTTGCAATTGTTTGACTTTTGAATTTCTCCACTTCGGTCTTGCTTGTTTTCCTTCCTTCGCTTGATCTTGATTTTAATTTTTTTTTTTTAAAGAAATTGTTAAATCAAGGAAAGAGATTAAGGAAAAAAAAGGAATAGAAGACAAAACTAGAAAGATATTTTTTTCTTGTTTTTGGAGATTGCAATGTCAATAAATAACATCAAATCTGCCAATCAAGAGTTTTTTTCAGAAAAAATGGGAAAGGAATAGTATTAGAAGAAAATAAATCTAAAGTAAAAGGAAACAAAATAAATGAAAAGAGAAAGAGGGAAGGAGATTCTATTGAAAACAGGGAACGAAAAAGCAAAAGGAAAGAGTTGTTTTTTTATTAATATGTTGAAAAGAAGAAAGAATTTGTAAAAGAAGAGAATGGGATTGAGAAATAAAAAGGAAAGAAATAGGTGAAAATTGGTAACTTTTTTCCTTTTAAAATTTGTAAAATGAAGAAAAGGGGTGTATAAGAAATAGGAAAGGAAATGAAGGAAAGAAACTGAAAAAGTGGTAAGAAATTAAAAGAAAAAGTGGCAAAAAAATTTTTTTTATAAAAGGAAAGCAATGAGAGAAAATAGCAAGCAAATTAAAGATGTGAAAACTAAAAAGGTGATTGCAAAATGGAAAGAAATTTGGGTAATGGAATTATTCAGCAACAACGAGAAAATTTAGAAAGAAATTTGTTTTTTTTATTTAAAAAAAGGGTAAGAGATTTGCAACCGAAGGAGATTTATGAGAAGAAATTATAAGAAAATGGCAAGAATTTGTACAATAGGAAGAATTTAATGATAAAAATTTTCTTTTTTTTCTGATTTGTAAAAGAAGAAAGAGAACGTAGAAGATTGGGAAGAGAAATGGAAAGACGGAAAGAAATAAAGCAAAAATTGAAAGGTTTTTTTTCCCTTTAGAATTGAAAAGAAGGAAGAATTTATAAAAGAAAAGAAGGAGATTGAGAAATAAAAAGGAAATAAATAAATGAAAGAAAAAAAGAAATAAGGTCAAGAAAATTTGGCAAGTTCTTTTTTTTATTTGCCTAAAGTAGGAATAAATTCGCAAGAGGGAACAAACAAATGTAAAAATTGGGAAGGAAGGAATAGATGAGATTAAAGAAAAGAAACTAAGAGACAAAAGTGGCAAGAAATTTTTTTCTCTTCTCTTGTTTAGATGATTCTAGCACCAATGTTTGATACAAAATCAACTAATAAAGAGACTTTTTTTTATATAGCAAAACAAAAACAAAAACAAAAATAAAAATAAAAACTAACACGAATCAGATATTAAATAAACAATAAAATTTAATCGTTACCTCCCCGGCAACGGCGCCAAAAACTTGATCGACGCTAATCTATGAATTAGAAAAGCGCGACATTTAAATTAAATTCTGCAAGCATACAGGTGTGTAGCATACAGGTCGAACACAGGGAGGTGTTATTAAAAATTATTATCTATTTATTCTTGGGCGAGTTAGACGGAGTTTGGAGTTGTTATTTTTTATGTTGTTGAAATTATTCTGAATCTAATCAGTATCAAATTCGACAATTGAAAAGAAAACGAACAATTACTAGAAAAAGAGAATAACAACTATAACAATAACAAAAATTAAAAGTAGGATTCCTGTTGAAACTAATCAAACAGTGAATCGCTAACAAGCAGTAATAAAAGACAATAACAATATGCGTTCTACCCAAACCTAATTAGGTAGATAACACAAATTGTTATGAAATTAAAATAACAATAAAACTAGAAAAGAAAAGACTTTTATTAGAGCAAAGGAGAATACAGAATAGAAAATGAATGAATGGGATTTACAATGGGACATCATGTATATTTATAGAGATGTAGACCAAATCCTAATCAAATCAATGACTAAATGGCCCTCTTTTCCCAAGAAGTAATATCATATCTCTTGCCTTCCTTGACCAAGCTTGATTGGAAAGCAAATCACGGTGAATATCTTCCAAATCTTCCCTATCTTCCATGTGGCAAATTGATTGATTGATTGATGAGCAGATTGTATGTGATTAATTCTTCCAAACAAGGATACTCATTAGACACCAAAGGCAACAAGGGATAAAATCTTCAAAATTGATCTTTTCTTGGCAATATTTCTATCAGAAATTCTTTTAATTGGAAATTGAAAAATGAATGTTCTGAATTGATTTCCATGACTACTCCTGAAATGTCTATTAGTGAATATCATACATACACATGAATATGTATATATATAATATAACACTAATTAATATATTCTTCATAGCAAAGGGCCAGTGTGAACGCATTCTGTTCTTTGGCAAAAAGTGAGCTCGACGGGGATCGAACTCAGGTCTCTCGGTACAAATTTCCATGCAATTACCAGTGAGCTACAATGTCTTTTGTAATTGAGGTGGCTTTAATACGGGGAAGTAGCTTTTTATCTGTAGTTGGCCTTTAATTTGAAACGAAGGAGGCATTTCTTGACATCCTGTAAAAACATACAAAAGTAACCAAAGTATCATTTATTTATTTACAAAAGATAAAATATACGAGCATAAAATAAACACATTTCTATGTTAATCATAAAACCTTGAATACTGTTGATATAAAAGTGTGGGGTCAGGCAGTGCGTGTGATTTGTGCATCCCATATAATTCCCCCTAACAGACCAGGGCCCGAAGTCAGGCTCATCTGAGTCGTTTCTTGTCCTCCAACTGGAATAGTTGTTTCCTCAGAAGCAGGGAAAAATGGCTCCCCTTCGAAGTCCCCCAGTGTGTATACATCGTCAGGCAAAGGAATTTTGCTCAGCTCTTTAAATAGCTGTTCTTCTGTCAAATCATCGGGAGCAGCAGGTTCGATCGGAAGAGAGGCCCTTGAGGGGAAACCCCACGGAGAAACTGGGATTTCCTTAGACTTGTCACCACGGGCCTCATCTCCTCTATATATGTTTAGGTCCTCGTCGTCCTGGAAGATTATCGGGGAAGGACTCTTACGGAATTTAATTGTTTCTGCTGCCCGTGATGTTCCTTCTCCCTCTGTTGGGGGCACGTATTTGTAGGGTTTGCCGCCTGCACCAAGTCCAAACCTTATATCCATAAGGCGATGTTTGTGAAGATTCTCGTCAGTAATGCACTTCTTGATCCTTAGAAAATCGGATCTGCTTTGTAGAAGAAGAGACAGTCGATTATTGTATACCGAGCCTTCCGTCTTGGGAAAGACGTGATCTGCTTAAAAAAAGAAGGGGGCATGTTAATGCTTCGATTTCTTAAGCAAGTTATTCAGTCAAAAGATTAAAGTTTACTTGATTTGAACCATCTTCTTGAGCACCCAGCCTGTCTCTTTATATAGAACCAATCAGCCTTGGGATCCCCTATGTTGCTGTATTCGTCATACAGAACCTTCCTATTCGCTACCGATTCGAAGAAAGAGAAATTTGGGGTTGCCGAGGAGCGATGCTTGAAAAGATAAAAGAATTTTAAATCTTTAAATGTAAGCTCGGTATGCAGGATTTCCGCGTATGCGATATATAGAGTGTATAGAGCCGCGTAGGCATTGGGATGAAGCTGCATCGGAGCGATACCCAATCGTTTTAAGGTCTCAATGACGATTGGAGGAAACAGAGGAATAGCTCCTACCCAGCACATGAGTCGGCTGACTGTCATATACCCTTCCAGAGCTAAGTGAGGTCTATCTTCGCTCCCGGGTGTCCTCACATCATCCCAGGGGATCCCATGTCTCAGGCAAATTCTCTTAAGCTTTATGTCATCGAGTTTGGAAGCTAAAGAATCAGTAAATTTCTCTATCCCAAGTGCGTCAGGAATCTCGTCAGGAGCTCGGCCGTCTACTTCAGACTCCTCGTCAAGTGAGGTACTTTCAGATGGATCCGATTTCGTTGCCTCATATTCGGATCCAGAATCCTCGCCCCCTGGGTTAATTGGAGGGACCTCGGGGTTGTGGTGCTCAGACACCTCGGGATCAGTCTCTGTGTCAGATCTTGAAGGGGAGTGATTATCCAACATTACTGTTTAGGCGAGTAAACATGAGATATAATAATATAATTGTCCTCCCCCCCTCCCCCGTGTGTGAAAGTGCAAGTGCGTGCCTGTGCATGCATTAAAGAAAAACATAGAAGTTAAAAGATCATGGAGACATTAGTGGTTGTCCGTTGTTAAGTTATGCTGCTGATCAGTCCAGAAATGTTCGTCTAGAAGGCTCTAGCCTAACTGTCCATCGATATATCAGAGTTAGGTCGCATTATTTAACAAGTTCATCAAACTGGATCGCGCAGCAGGGACCGGATCATGGTATATCTACGGATCGTGAAGCGGGTATGCACCCGCGGCAAAAGCACTAACTCATGAAAAAGCATCGGATCGTGAAACCGAAACGGATCGCAAGGACCCCCCCGCGATCCACTTCTTCCTATTCCCTCGTGAACCAGTGACTTTTCACGACCCGGTCCGACCCGGTCCGACCCGCTCCTGCTACCTCATTCCGATCCAAGACCGCTCTCCCACTCCTCTCTTTGCTTTCACCATTGCCGCGACCCGAGTCGAAGCCCCTACCCACGAACCGACCTGGTCATCCCTTCCTTCTTCTTCCTCAACTCTCCTCTCCACCCTTAAACCCATGGAACCGAACCAGGCACGTTCATGTTTACTATCACCAAATCCTACAAAACTCCGCTGTCTCCACTCTCTAAACCAGTGCGAACACGGTAGAAACTAAAGAGAAGTTGTTTAATTACCTTTTTAAAGTTTGAAATCGGGTGGGAATTTGGAAATCAAAGTTAGGGTTTTTCTCAAGAAAACTGGCGGCGGCTGCGAAAGAAGGAAGAAGAGGAGAAGAATGAGGATGGGGATCAGCTTATATAGACTAAAGGGCGACCGTTAGTCTCCCCCTTTTTGTCTTATTCGATCCGTGAAAATAGACGGGCCACGAACCAAAGTCCCTCACGATCCATAGAGAAGCCCATCAAGTTTCAAGGTCCAGATGCTCAACGGGTCAGATGAATCGCACCACGAGTCGCATCGCGCTTAGGTGAGCCGAATCGCAAAAAAAAAAAAAGGAAAAGAGAAAAAGAAAAATTCAAGGAATTTACCTGGTCAACTCGACGACAAAGCCTCTAAAAGATCCCAGAAAAGAATTGACCAATAAATAGGGAAATTATTGAAGATTTATCTGATATTTATAGCGAGCAAAGGGACACGACCTTCCATAAACGATACGACCTTTCGAATAGACGCTACCATTGATTTGCATCTCTTTATGAAAAGATATTTCTGCAGTTTCGAAGCATGTTCCATCATCGATAAAACATACTTCGAGGGGGCAAAATGTTGGCTAGCTTTTTGACCAAGCCACCAAGGTTCACATACAAGAAGAAAGTATGAAATTACGTTCCTTAAGTCCATGAAGGATCGAATCGCACCAGAGGATCGCCTCTCTCGGATCGCCCCCCCATCGGATCGCCCCCAGAGCATCAGCGATCCGACTACCTCTACATGACTCGATCTGCACTTACACTACTACCCTGCACAGACCGATCCGATTCCCCGACACACAGCGAAGCCTCTGACCTATTCAAGCACGAGCTAGTCTTCGGCGATCCGAGATGCACGGATCCAGCGACAAGTGTCCCCAACTGTCACTTTGACCAATTCCTCCTCCTTGCTCGATCCGATATTCAAGGGGATCGCGGCAGTTGTCCACAACGACTAATTTGACTAATTCTTCGTCAAGCTGCGATCCGATCCAATATTCTTGGGATCTGTGCCACGTGTGACCGCGATCCGCCTGATAAAATCAGCTATAAATAGCCCAGAGCTTGGCATTTTTCAGGATCTTTTGGCAGTATTGAGCACTGATTCCACCATTACTGTCATACCACTATTTCTTGTCAGTTTTATTACGAGATTACTAAGAGAAATCACAATTGTAAGAGTGAGTTTGAGAGAAATCATTGATTGTACTAGCATTCAAAGTATAATTGATAACATATAAAGTGGACGTAGGCTCGTTAACGCCGAACCACTATAAATTCTGTGTGTTTTCTGCTTTTTCTTCATTCTCCAGTTATAATTCTTTACGAATCAGAACAATTTGGGTGTTAGGTCCAAATTTTGATCTAACAGGTTAAACCCGGTCTTTCTGAATAATTTGCGTAATTTAAAATCATGTGCTTTAAAACAAAACCAATGCCTCATTCCAATCAAGAGTATTCTTTGATTTTAATTTAAACCAAATTAAGGTTTATTCAACTAGTCGGGATTAACGCCTTACCGAAGAAATCATTAATTAATATCCCATTCCCAACCTAAGCAACCCATGGAGTAAACTGGTGGTACTCCATATCTAACACCCAATGTGTTACGGTAAACTTAATTACCGTTTTATCGATCAAATCTAATTAAAGATTTAACTACCGCTTGGAGTAAAACTAGTGGTACCCCATTATCGTTCATTTCTTGAATTAAGTTAATTTAATTACTTTTATCCTCATTCAATCCAATTAAAGATTTATTAAAACTATATTTAGTTTTAATCTTCAAGAATCATTATTTAATGATTTTTTAACTTTCAAGAAATAATCTTTCCTTTAACTGGGTTAAAGAACTAAAGTCATTTAAAAACATTGTTCACAATAAACCCAAAATCGTATTTCAATTTAATATGTTAAATTGAAACTTCTTTTTAGAATATTTCACTAAATCTTAGTTAAAAGATTTATGAATTACCAATCTAAATTTCACTGTCAATCGGGTTTAAAGAACTAATGTCATTTAAAAACATTGTTCGCAATCAACCCAAAAGTCAGTTTCACTTAATTTCAATTATGTTTAATAATTGGAAATCTTATTTAAATCTTAATTAAAAGATTTATTCTTTCCCAAATGGGTTTAAGAACAGTGTTATTTAAGACATTATTCACGACAAACCCAAATTTTAATCTGACATTAAATATCATGCTTTGAATAGAAATTATATCGATTTATGTTCAATATCAAATTCTGAAAATTAACGTATATCAAATTGGGAATAACGATATTAATATCTTCCAAATTCCCACAATAATATCCATATAATCACAAAATCCAATACTGAAATAATCCGAAGATTATTTCCATTGAAATCCATTCCAATATATGTACTAGAAAATCTTGGTTTTATTAAAACCATTTTAATCCTTTTATTTATTTTAACTAATTTATTAAAATAAATAAATAAATCACTCATTCTTTTACATTGAAATGTATATTTAGATTAAAATGAATCTTTTTCATTCTTTTGAAACAAATTAACTAAAAAAAAGGTATTCTTTCTAATGTAATCAATCTTAAATAAAAATGAAATCTTTTTAGTTCAACCTTTATTACATTGAAAAATGTAATATTTTCATTTCAATCTTTATTACATTGGAAAATGTAATGTTTTCATTTCAAACTTTATTTTCAATTCAGTCTTTATTACATTGAAAAATATAATATTTTCATTTCAATCTTTATTACATTGGAAAATGTAATGTTTTCATTTCAAACTTTATTTTCAATTCAATCTTTATTACATTGGAAAATGTAATATTTTCATTTCATTCTTTATTGCATTGAAAAATGTAATATTTTCAATTCATTCTTTATTTTCAATTCAGTCTTTATTACATTGGAAAATGTAATATTTTCATTTCATTCTTTATTGCATTGAAAAATGTAATATTTTCAATTCATTCTTTATTTTCAATTCAGTCTTTATTACATTGGAAAATGTAATATTTTCAATTCATTCTTTATTTTCAATTCAGTCTTTATTACATTGAAAAATGTAACATTTTCAATTCATTTTTTTTTTACACTGGGCCAGACCTCCCACATTAACCCTACGACTTGTGGATGCTGGATATGCCGGTTGGTTCCGGGAAGACTTATCCCACAAGTTGGGCTTAACCTCGTGTCATGGCCCAATTCGTATTTGCGCACTTGGACCTCTCACATTAGGCCCAACATTTGTGGCTGCTGGATAAGCCGGTTGGTTCCGGGCAGACTTCCACCACAAATGTGACCTAACCTCGTGCCCAAGTACAATTATAATTTTATAATTATAATTAACTTTTTTAAAACGTACTCTTTGAAAATATCCTTTCCATTAAAAAATCTTAATTTTAAATATTCTTTAATTCTAAAATGATGTGATTCCAAATGTCTTAACTTACCTTTCAAATCTTTATAAATATCTGAACTTTCCATATTATTATAACAATTAATAATAATCTTCCCAAAATGTCTTTCTTTTTGAAATCAAATCTATTTATTGCCACATAATGACGAATAAATGTAATCTTTCCAAAACGTTCAAATTTCGAAATCAAACTTTCTTATCTTAACATGTGGACAGTAAATATGTAATCTTTATAATTAAATCTCCTTTATTATAACTTTTAAACAATAAAGATATAATCTATTTAAATCAACGCCAATTAATTCCATGAATTGAGTATAAATTAAAATATTCATTAATTCAAAATTGATAACAATAATATTAATCTTTTCATGATGTTCAGTTTTGAAACAAATCTTCTTAATTTAACATGTTGACAATTAAAAAGGGTATCTTTTAATTCTAATCTTTTATTGTAACTTTTTACTAAAAAAATGTTATCTTTCCAATTCTCTCTTTTTATTGTGACTTTGACAATACATACCTTCCGATTTGAAAACATGGAAACCATCCTTTGGTTCTTTTTAATTGAATACTGGATTATAATATTCTTTAACTCAAAATTGGAATAAGACTCACACAATTTCCATATAATTTAATTACACAGATTTCAAACATTGCACTTATTCCATAGTAATGTCAACCATTCACATAACAGCCAAAGTGCAATTTACACTAAACACAAGGGTGATATGTAGTCAAATATCAACCCAAGACCCGTGTGGGGTTTCAGCCAACACATAATTTTGTGCACTTGGGCGAGGTGTAAAATAATCGTCCCAATCAACATCAACAAGTCAGGTAACTTGTCAATGGTAGTGTAACATCATTTTAAATTATCATAAATAATAAATCATTAGTTTAACCTGTTGAATATTTTCAATTTCAAACATTACATCCAAATCCACAATCCGTTCAACAAACAATTACTTCCATCACCAATAATTTATTTACATTTAATTATAAAAATAAATAACTATTCGAAAATTGAGTGAGCAAAAGAGTTCTCACCTTTGCCTGCTTTAAATGACGGTTCGGGCCCAATTTTGGCCCAAGATCCAACATACTCCAAATTGGGCGTAGTTAGTGTCGTTGCGAAGCTCTCGACTCGCTGATCGCAGCAAATCCTGTTTCGCGCGATTTCGAGTTCGTATCACAAAGTTATGAATTTTCGAAGTTTGTAATAATTAAATAATTAATTTAAATTATGAAAATTACCCAAATTTTCAACTTGCTCAGAATTGGACAAAATTACTGCTCGCTCGAAGCTTTTGATAGAACGATCTCAACGGATTCAGTTTCATGCAATTTCGATAACATGACAAAAAGTTATGCACTTGCGAAGTTAACAAATCGATTTAAATAATATTTAAATTTGTAAAAATTACCCAAAATTTCAATTTCCTCCAAATTGGACAAATTTTGTGTTCATGCGAAGCTCTCGTCGTCACGATCGCAGCAAACCTGAAATCATCAAATTTCGATCTCGTATGTAAAAGATATTGCATTACGAACATTAAATACAGAATTAAATAAATGTTTCGCGTTTAAGCCCTTAACCTTTTTTTTTTCAAACAGCACCCTGAACTTAAAATGCTCGCCACGGCCAAACCGTAAGTCCGAATTGCACGAAACCAGCGCCATTCTCTCCGGCTTCTCCCCCTCTTTCCACGCCCGGTGGTCCCCCCTCCAGTTCGCCACGTGGGGCCAACGATCTGCAGTTGAATGGAAAAGTGCAGTTTCCTTTCATCTCAGTGCTGCGGCCGCCTCGGTACTCCATATGCCACCAATTTTTGTCAGTAGCTAGATCTCGACCTCCCGAACAACTTCGGTTTGGGTCACTTCGCCTGAAAATGCACGGATCGACGGGAAATTTCTCATCTTTGCGACTATCCTGTTTTCAGCACCCCTCCCGTAAAATTGACATTCCGGCCAACTCCGGCCACCTGAGACCATGCCACCACCGCCAAAAGAACCGTATGCTTCCTATCTCTCTTCGTGGGGTCCGCAGCAAACAAATAACCGAAATCAGCTTTCTGTCTTTCAAGCTACATCCCGATGAATCCGTACGACGATAGGTCTTGAATTTTTCGTGGTAGATAGAGGATAAGAAGATGAACAAAACCCAGAAAGGGTTTCGTCTGATTATGTTTTGATTGAGAGATATAAATTATTTAGTTTTCAAGGGCTAATTTGCAAAATAAATTTTAAAGGAGGGAGCCGCCATGGAATAGAGGAAGAAGAAGGTGGCTAAGTTATGCTTAGGGTTCAGCTAATGGCTGTTAAAAGATAATATATAGGTAGATTATAAACTCAATCAGGCCCAATTACCCTTATGTACATATATTAATACATTTTTTTTGTCCGCTTTTCGTAGTTTAAAAATTCGTGTTAACACCTACGAATTCCATTGTAATTGAAAATTGAAACATAAATATTCCTTGACATTACGGATTTAAAGAAACTGGTTTCGTCATTTTCCCAGTCCGTATGAATTAATAATGAATTTTTAAAGTCTGAAAATTGACCGTTTTCACTGAAAAATCAATTATAATTACATATTAATTCTAAAAATTCCATAAAAATCATTTCTAGCTTTTTTTGATGATACGAACCGAACAAAATTAATTTCGTTGAATTTGAAGACCATTTGCAAAACTTCACTTTTCGAGGCGTATATATTTTATATTTAAAAATATATTTTATATATGAATAATTTCCAAAACTCAAAATATATAAGTTTTTATACTTTTTCAATGCATAAACATCATTTTGAACTCATGGAAGTGGCTTCGAGTCCAAATTCATTTGTATGTAAAAAGTAGCGTTTTGGGTCCTATATATATAAACTTTCCCGTGTTTTTCTGATATCTTGATTTGGGCATAACTTTTGATTCCCGCTATGAAATTTCAATTTTTCGGATTCGTTGGAAAGATATTTTTAAATAGATTCTAATATTTTTGGTTTCGCTAAAATCTGATTTATTTTGCATCCTGTATAGTCAGTCAAAGTTAAAATTCAAATTTTAAAACTGTCGCGCTATTTCTAACTCCTTTTATAATTTAAATAAAATTTATTCGTTTTAACTTAGATTAAAAATAAAGTTATATTCGTTATTATATAAAATAAATTATTTTAAATATTAAAGACCCATTAAAATGATTAAAATAAAAAATTTAAATTCGGCCCAAAATTCCGGGTCATTACATGAGTATTTTGTATAGTAATTGTATTACAGAAAGAAATAAAACTGTGTATTTTTCAAAAGTGTAATAAAATATTTATTAAAATAAGAAATTTTGAGTTCAATATTTTAATTTTTTATAGTTCAATGCTCAGATCTCTTTCCAAATTTGAACATTTTATAGTAAAACAGACTTTTTACAACCGGCAATGCTCGTTGTAATAGGGTTTGCACAAGAGGCATTGCGGCCGTTGTATTAGTTCATGCTATAATAGGTCCCCATTTCCAACGACCACTACCCATGTAAAAAGGTTTTTTACAACGGGAATTGACTGTTGTAAAAGGGTCCTATTACAACATGAGCTAATACAACCACCGCAATGCCCCTTGCGAAAACCCTATTACAACAGGAATTGCCCGTTGTAAAAAGTCTGTTTTGTCGTAGTTTCCCCATTCACTTAAAAAAGGAAAATTCAATTGGTAAAATAAGTTCACATTGGTAAAAAGAAAGACAGATTAAAAAAATTGGTTAAAAAAGTTGCAAATAAGTTTTTGTTGAATAAATTTTGTAGCCTTGTATATGTAGTAAGATACCATCTGCAAAAATACCGTATCTACTTAAATGGTTGCTGCAAATTTCATTCGGAAATGGTTGAAAAAACAAATAAGAAGAAAATTAACTTGTAATAGTTTAGGTATAAAACCCACTGTAGTCCAGCCCGGTTAGGATACCGGGCTTTTACCCAAGCGACCCAGGTTCAAATCCCGACAATGAATTTTTTTCCTAAGTTTTATTGTGGATTATTCAACTCCTAGTACGTATCTTCATTCAATTAAAAAAAGGAAAATTAAATTACTAAAATAAATTCGAATTAGTAAAAAAAGAAAGATTAAAAAAATTTGGTTAATAAAAGTTGCAAATAAGGTTTTGTTTAATAAATTTTGAAGTCTTGTATAAGCAATAACATACCATCTCAAAGAAAAAATATGTACTTAAATGGTTGCTACAAATTTCAATTGAAAATGGCTGGAAAAAAAATTGAATAATAAGAACATTAATTTGTAATTGAAATTTAGGTACCAAATCCATTGTAGTCCAGCCCAGTTAGGATACATGGCTTTCACCTAGGCAACCTGGGTTCAAGTCTTGACAAAGGATTTTTTTTCCTCTTGACAAAGGAATTTCCCCTAGTTTCTATTCCAATTATCTATCCAAAAAAAACCACACTTTTCTCTATTACGAGTTGTTCAACTACCGGTGCGTTTCTTCATTCACTTAAAAAAGGAAAATTAAATTGGTAAAATAAGTTCATATTAGTAAAAAGAATAAACTAAAAAAATTTCGTTAAAAAGATGCAAATAAGTTTTTGTTGAATAAATTTTAAAGCCTTGTGTAACAACCCGAAATTTCAGAACCAATTTAATTTTTTTTTTATTTTAGCTATTTTAATGTATTTTGAATATTTAAAATGATTTATTTTAAATAATAATGATTTAAAATTTATTTAAATCAAAGTTAGAACGTATAAATTTATTTTAATTATAAATAGAGTTTGAAACGGCACGGTAGTTTGAAATTTCGATTTTTAATTTCAACTAAATGTACAGAATTCAAAATAAATCGAATTTCAGTGAAACAAGAAACACTTGAATCTATTTAATTATATCTTTCTAACGAATGTGAAAAATTAAGATTTTATAATATAAATTGAAAGTTATGAACGATTTAAAATAGTCGCTATCGAATTTTTGTATATATATAAATATATATAATATATAGCCCTTAAAATAGCCATTTTGCAAACGACCTCCGTTTTCGATGAAACCACTTTTGTTGGATCCATAATGTCAAATTATTGTTAGGTTTCAAATTTCATAATTTTTGGAATTAATATGTGAACGTGGTGATTTTAAATGTGTTTGGTAATTTCGGTTTGAATTTAATCGACTGGAAAAAGGGGCATTTTTCAAATGGTCTCCAAATTCGATGAAATTGGTTTTGTTACGACCGTGTCGTCAAAACATAACTAGATTTATTTATTTTTTGTAATTTATGGAGTCAGTATGTGGCCCCTGTAAATTAAAATGTATGTTCAAATTCAATATATATTAATTTATATTTTGATTTTGACGAAAACTGATCGAAACAGTAGAATTGGCTTATGAAACATATCCCATTGTGTCCGGAATGGGGATATTTAGCTAGGAACGAAAGTCGTTGGGTTTGATTTGGAGTTCGGATTGACAAACAAGTATTTTTGGAATTAATTAATAAATATCATATATATATATATAAAAGAATATCCTCACCCTCTCTCCCTCATAACTGCGCAGGCCCTAATCTATTGATAGCCAATATTTTCGAAATTTCCTCTTGCAAATCCGATCAATCCTATCATCAAATTGATAAATTTCCAAAGACAAAATCGAAGAGCACCTTTCGATCTTTATAATCAACGGTAGTGATGAAGTTTAGTTGTTAGATTTGCTCGAAATTCGAGCTCAAAGTCACTGCGCTCACCAGCGGTTCTTGGCCACCAAACGAGGCCGAGTTCGCCTCTTACGCAAGTGATAGGAGAGGGAAGCAAGGCGCTTCGCATGGGCTATCCTGATCAACTTCCGGTTAAGCAAAAACAGCGCACAGTGGAACCCGAATTCTTGAAGTTGGGTTCGAACGGTTGTATGAAGAAGACGATGATTAACAGGTGCGGGCGGCCACGATTTTCTTAAGAAAGTAATTAAGTAATTTAATTATTTTAATTATTTAAATTGTGTGATTAATATTAAAACTATTGTAACATTTTCATACGAGCACAGAATTGGGCAAATTCGGAACCGTTGGAACCGTCACAACAAACTCTACGCAATGGAACTGACTAGAACAAATTTGGAGCAAATCAGAATTTGAGATGAATTTAGGTTCAAACATAATAAAATCATCATTAAAAGAATGGCGGAGTGGAACCCAAAGTGAGAATTCTCTCACTATTTTTTTTACAGTTATTTAATTTAATTTAATGACTGTAAATATATAGAAATTGCCAGTATAGATTTTTATCTGTTGTATGTTATTTATTTTTGGAGTTTAACACAAGAATTCGCACAAATCACATAAATTGGAAGCGATTTATGGATATTAGTGACACTCGTGTTTCATACTCCGCGAATGGCCACTTATGACGCTGTAAATGGCATTGGGTAGTTGAGTATTTATTTATTTGGATGATTTGGTGATTTGTGTTTTGTGATATTTAACACATTAGAAATGTTAATGTTAAACTGATAGAGGAAAATGGATAAACTAATCATTTATATATTGAGCAGTGAAAATAAAGTTAATTAGAAAATAATTCAAACCGAATTTGAATTGGTAAAATTTATTAACCAATGAATTATTTAAATTGACTATTGTTGTTTGAAAACCCCACACGGGTAATAGGATGATATTTGATATACATTAATCCCAATATTTTTTTGTATGTCAATCGATGGATTGACAGGCTGTGGTGAGCGTTATTTATTTTAATGCTTACACAGTTGTAGAATGCACTCTGGATGATGTTTGAATGGTTAATGATTATTTATCATTATTGTTGAATACATGCGATGTATGAAATCCATATAACTGAAATTATATGGTAATTGATTGAGCGCATTCCGATTCAGAAATAACGAATATTTTAAAATAATATTCAGTAAAGGATCAAAATATAATTTTTATGTCCAATTTTGGATGGACACAAAAATATTGAAATATATGAAGCCGAGTAAGTAGATATTCGCCATTTAAACTCGAACGGGTTTATAAATCGATTTTATTCATTTTATAATGAATATCGAAAAGACTTGATTTCAACATCTGTTATTTTGAAAATATTATCATTTTAAAATTACAATGATATAGAATATTCAATTTTTGATTTAAAATTAAAATGGAAGTTAGAATCGTTTTTAAAACGAATTTAAAACAATTTATAAAATACGTTTTAAATGGAAATCGACGATATAATAGCTTGAAAAGAACGCGTCGCGCAGAGACCGTTCGCGAATTTCAACCATTAACTTCAAATTGATGTAACGGAATATTCGACTGCCGGATTCTCCTAAAACCGGAACCGTTGGGTTCATATCGAAAAGATCTTTCCAATGAATATAAGAGATTTTAATTTGAATGGTTATATTTAAAAATATGTCCAAATAAATTTCAGAAAAGGTCGCTATGGATGTAGTTCGGTGGCCGTTATTGAAAACCGACTGTAATTGCCTTAATAAAATTATTGAAAATATGGAAAAATTGTATAAAATCATAATAAATGATTTGGAAAGATTTTGGATGAAAAATTCCTTATTTTAAAAGATAAAATATATTTTTATCAAAATGAACTAGTTATTAACTAGAAAAATAATCCAATGTTTTAAATAAATAAATTGGATTTGTAAATGGTTTTAGAAATAACCTGAATTTTCCGGCATATGAATTGGAAAGGATTTAAGTGGAAATAATATTCGGATATTTTGATATTGGATTCCGTGACTATATGGATATCGTTGAGGAATTTGGAAGATAAAGATGTCGTTATTCCTAATACGATATTTTTTGGTTTCAGAATTTGATATTGAATATAAGCCGATATAATTTCTATTTAGAGCCTTGTATTTGATATCAAATTGGAATTTGGGTTTGTCGTGAATGGTGTCTTTAATAACACTGTTCTTAAACCCTGTAGAGAAAAGAATAAATCTTTTAATTAAGATAAATGAAGTTTACCAATTAATTAATATTTAATTGGAATTAAATGGAATTGGATTTTTGGGTTTATCGTGAACGGTGTTTTAAATAAAATTTATTCCTTAACCCAATTAACAGCAAAGTTACGATTTGGAATTTACAAATCTTTCTAATAAGATTTAATGGAAATTTTCCAAAGAAATGTTTTCCAATTTAATATATTAAATTGGAATTTAATGGAATCCAATTTGGAATAATCGAGATGAGCTTCTGTAAAGGAAGACCGTTACTATATATGGAATTTAAAAGACTTTGCCATTATTCCATTTATATTATTAGTCTGATATGGAAATTTATATTGATTATATATTGATTTGTTTTCCTTAAAGATTCCATAGTTGATGGAAGACGATTTAGGTTTATCGTGAATTGTGTTTTAAATAACATTGATTCTTTAACCCAGTTAAAAAGACAGGATTAATTTTCTTAATGATTGGATAATCATTAAGTAATGATTTTTGGAGATTAAAACTAAATGGAGTTTTAACGAATCTTTAATTAGATTGGAAAGTGAATGAGTTAATTAAATTTACCTAATTCATGAATTGATCGAGAATGGAGTATCAACAGTTTTACTCCAGACGGTAGTTAAATCTTTAATTAGATTTGAAACGTGAAATGATAATTAAATTTACCGATAACATCGTGGGTGTTATATATGGAGTACTACTAGTTTTGCTCGATCGGATGAATAGGTTAGGATTGGAAAATATAATAAATGATTACTTCGGTAAGGCTCGATAATCCCGACTAGTTTTATAAACCTTAAATTGGTTTAGAATTGCTAAAGGATAAAATAAAATATTTTGAAAATGATATCCAAGGAAGAATAAAGATTAAGTTCAAAAGAATTATCTTTGATAAAATTAATGGGAACCTTTCCCTAAAGATGTGAATATTTTAATAAAAGAATATTCTGAATTGGAATGAGGCGAATGATGTGTTTTTATAGCACTTGATTATTGATTATAAAATACACGAGTTATTCGGAAAGACCCGGTTTATCCCATTCTGAATAACTGATACGACGATTAAATGTTGGCGATGAAGACGGTGGTTGAAGATCAGAGATCTTCACATCGAATGGATGATTACTGATGTATTGATTGGGCTGATCCCACGAGACAAGGTAATAAGTGGTGATCGTCTAGACGTACTTGGAGATCGGCCGGATATACGAGGACTCTCTCCTGTATTGGACACATGGGACAAGGAATAAGGTGCCTCCGGTTTTGTTCAGACCCAGAATGGACTTGTAAATGGATGTGTGTCTGACATTGGATTTCATTCTGTGTTGATTGATTTCTATTAAATATATATATTTGTTTAGTGGCAGTGAATTTATTCTCTTGCTTACCACCCTTCTCTGAGACGTACAAGCTTAGAGGTTATATATTGATAGACATCAGTTGCATGGCGTGAATTGTCAGTGTGGCATGCTGAGATGCAAATGATAAAGGCTTTTGTTGAAAAGCAGAGTCTTGTGGATGATGATCAAAGCACGACTTTAATTAGCACAACTTTGTGTATAGCGTTAATTCACGAGCTTCACACCCCGTTATGAACCAGAAATGGGATGAGGGGCTGTAGGGAGGACATGCGTTTCCTTCTAGCTAGGAGTGATGCCATGGTATGGAGCCCAAACATTTTACTTATGTGGATGTTGGAAAACGAGGTACCTCGGATTTAATTCCCTTGTGGCCCTTGATGTGGTCGATATACTGACCATTTTGCCCCATAGGGCAGGGAAACGTATTGTTCAGGAATAACCAATCCACTAATGTAAGTGTGGACCGGCCCTGAAGATCCCAGGTGCAGTTGTGGCTGGATCCTGAGACATGGTAGGCTAGATTGTCTCGAATCGGATGGAGAGATCCCTTTCCTTGGTTCATGATGGAAATCCAATTTCTAATACAATACTTCTCGGTTTTAGTTGTAAAACTAGTATGGTGACATAATATATGGTACCTATGTCGTCTGGGATCAATACATTTATATTTGTAGTTGATTTTGACACTACGCACTTGTAGTAATATCAAAATGATTTGTTTTAAAACATACCAAGCATATTTGGCTATTATAAGGGAAAAATCTATGCTCCGGCTTGCGTTGCATTGTGTGATGGGACCTGAGTCTTATAATAGCTTCATTTTTCGAAAAGCATAGCGTTGTTTATAAATTGCTTTATTTTAAACTAAGATTCATGTGGAGTAAACCTGTTCCGTGTTATACAGCGTGGTCCCGTGATTTCCCCAACTTTTAAAGTAAAGATTTAATAACTATTTTGAGTTTTCGCACCAGTCCCATGACCGACTCGGAGTTTGTTGTTTCTACCTAAACTCTGGGTGCCCATATTTTCCACACGGCAGCTAGTAGTTTGGTCTTTGCAGATTTATATTTAACAGGATCCTGGTTTACAGCTAGAGCTATATTCAGAAAGCTTTGTATCCATGTATTTCTTTCAGTTGTTTTAGTTGATGCTTTCCGCTGCACATTATACTTATGTATTATTTTTCCGCTGCTATGTAATTTAATCTCTGATATTATTTTTTCGCTATGTAATATTTATTCGTACACTGATATTCTTATACTATGATGTAAATTGTTGTAATATCAATGAAATATTCTACTGTTTGAGTTCTGACGTGTCGTGTTCTCAACTAATCCGGGCTTTCCCGTATTGGGAAAGTTTGGGTCGTTAAAGGCCTTGTATAAGCAATAAGATACCATCTCCACAAATATCGTATCTACTAAAATGGTTGATGCAAATTTCAATAGGAAATGGATGAAAAAACAAATAATAAGAATATTAACTTGTAATAGAAATTTAGATATCAAATCCATTGTTGTCTAGCCCGGTTTAGATACCTGGCTTTCACCTAGGCGACTCGGGTTCAAATACCGGCAATGAATTTTTTTTCCTAGTTTCTATTCCAATTAACTATAGAGATGAAACCACACTAACCCCTACTATGAATTGTTCGACTGTTAGTACGTTTCATCATTCAATTAAAAAAGGTAAAATTCAATTGGTAAAATAAGTTCAAATTGGTAAAAAAAGATAGATTAAACAAAATTTAGTTAAAAAAAGTTGCAAATAAGTTTTTGTTCAATAAATTTTGAAGTCTTATATAGGCAATAGCATAACATCTCCAAAAATACCGTATCTACTTAAATGGTTGCTGCAAATTTTAGTTGCAAATGGCTGGAAAAAAGACAAGTAATTAGAACATTAACCTGTAATATAAATTTAGGTATCAAACCAATTGTAGTCCAGCCCCGTTAGGATACCTGGCTTTCACATAGGCGACGCAGGTTCAAATTCCGGCAATGGAATTTTTTTCCTAGTTTCTTTTCCAATTAATTATCGAGATGTAACCATGCTGATCTCTATTACGAATTGTTCAAATGCTAGTATGTAACTTCATTCAATTAAAAAGAAAAATTCAATTGGTAAAATGAGTTCGAATTGGGTAAAAAAAGATTGATTTAAAAAAATTGGTTAAAAAAAGTTGCAAATAAGTTATTGTTGAATAAATTTTGAAGCCTTCCATGAGCAATAAGATACCATCTCTTAAAATATCATATTTACTTAAATGGTTGCTGCAATTTCAATTGGAAATGTCTGAAAAAACAAATAATAAGAATATTAACTTGTAATAGAAATTTAGTTATCAAATCCATTGTAGTTAAACCCGATTAGGATACTTGGCTTTCACCCAGGCGACCCGGTTTCAAATCCAGACAATGGAATTTTTTTCCTAGTTTCTATTCCAAGTGACTGTCAAGATGTAACCACACTGGTCTCTATGAAAATTTGTTCAACTACTTGTATGTTTCCTTATTCAACTAAAGAAAGGAAAATTCTATTGGTAAAATAAGTTCGAATTGGTAAAAAAAAGATAGATCCAAAAAATTTAGTTAAAAATGCAAATTTGTTTCTGTTGAATAAAATTCGAAGCCTTGTATAAGCAATAAGATACCATTTACAATAAAACCGTATCTACTTAAATGGTTGCTGCAAATTTCAATTGCAAATGGCTAAAAAACAAATAATAAGAATATTAAATTGTAATATAAACATATGTATCAATAAATTGTAGTCCAGCCCGGTTAGGATACCTGGCTTTCACCCACGCGACCTGGGTTCAAATCCCAGCAATGGAATTTTTTTTCTAGTTTCTGTTCTAATTAACTGTCGAGATGTAACCACACTGATCTTTATTATGATTGGTTCAATTGTAAGTATGTTTCTTCATTCAATTAAAAAAAGGAAAATTCGACTAGTAAAAGAAGTTCGAATTGGTAACAAATGATAGATAAAAATTTTGGTTAAAAAAATTTGCAAATAAGTTTTTGTTGAATAAATCTTGAACTCTTGTATAAGCAATAACATACCATCTCCAAAAATACTGTGTCTACTTAAATGGTTGTTGCAAATTTCGGTTTTAAATGGTTGGAAAAAAACAAATAATAAGAACGTTAACTTGTAATAGAAATTTAAGTATTAAATCAATTGTAGTTCAGGCCCGTTAGGATACCTGGCTTTCAACCAGGTGACCCGGGATCAAATTCCGGCAATGGAATTTTTTCCCTAGTTCTTATTCCAATTAAGTGTTGAGATGTAACCATACTAATCTCTATTTCAAATTGTTCGAATGCTAGTACGTAACTTCATTCAATTAAAAAAAGGAAAATTCAATTGGTAAAATAAGTTCGAATTGGTAAAAAAGGATAGATTAAAAAAATATGATTAAAAAAAGTTGTAACTAAGTCTTTGTTGAATAAATTTTGAAATTTTTTATAAGCAATAACATACCATCTCCCAAAATATCGTATCTAGTTAAATGGTTGATGCAAATTTCAATTGCAAATGGCTGGAAAAAAGAAAATAAGAACATTAAATTGTAACAGAAATTTAGGTATCAAATCAATTATAGTCTAGCCCGGTTAGGATACCTAGCTTTCACCCAGGCTTACCCGGGTTCGGATCCCGGTAATGGAATTTTTTTCCTAGTTTTTGTTCTAATTAACCGTCCAGACAAAACCATACTGATCTCTATTACGAATTGTTCAACTGCCAGTAAGTTTCTTCATTCACGTAGAAAAAGGAAAATTAAATTTGTAAAATAAGTTTACATTGGTTAAAAAAGATAGATTAAAAATTTTCATTAAAAAAGTTGCAAATAAGTTTGGTTGAATTAATTTTGAAGCCTTGTATAAGCAATAAGATACTAGCTCCAAAACTACCGTATCTACCTAAATGGTTGCTAGCAATTTCAATTGGAAATGGTTTAAAAAGCAAATAATAAGAATATTAACTGGTAAAAGAAATTTAGGTATCAAATCCATTGTAGTCTAGCCTGATTAGGATACCTGGCTTCCACCCGGACGATCCAAGTTCAAATCCCGATAATGGAATTTTTTCCTAGTTTATGTTTCAATTAACTGTCGAGATGTAACCACACTGATCTCTATTCCGAATTGTTCAACTGATAGTACGTTTCTTCATTCAGTTAAAAAAAGGAAAATTCAATTGGTAAAAAAAAGGAAAATTCAATTGGTAGAAAAAAGAGAGTAAAAAATTTGATAAAAAATAGCAAATAAGTTGGTTGAATAAATTTTGAAGCCTTGTGTAAGCAATAAGATACCATCTCCAAAAATACTGTATCCACTTAAATGGTTACTGCAAATTTTAATTCGAAATGGCTGAAAAAGCAAATAATAAGAACATTAAATAGAAATATAAATTTAGGCATCAAATCCATTGTAGTCCAGCTCGATTAGGGTACCTGGCTTTCACCCAGGCGACCTAGATTCAAATCCCGGCAATGGAATTATTTTCCTAGTTTCTGTTCCAATTAACTATCGAGATGTAACCACACTAATCTCTATTACAAATCGTTCGACTGCTAGTACGTATCTTCATTCAATTAAAAAAGTAAAATTTAATTAGTAAAATAAGTTTGAATTGGTGAAAAAAGATAGATTAAAAAATTTTGGTTAAAAAAAGTTGCAAATAAGTTTTTTTGAACAAATTTTGATGTCTTGTATAAGAAATAACATACCATCTCCGAAAATACTGTATCTACTTAAATGGTTGTTGCAAAATTCAATTTCAAATAGCAGGAAAAAACTAATAATAAGAGCATTAACTTGTAATAGAAATTTAGGTATCAAACCCATTGTAGTCCATCCCGGTTAGGATACCTGTAACACCCCACACTTTTCTGCGCCCAAATTTCGACAAAAATCAAAACTTGAACACATCCAAGCATGAAGCGTATATATCTGGTACCTATAATAAATGAGCATGAGCATATTCATAGTACGATAAAAGAAAACTCACTGCGGAAACAAAATAAGATAACTAGTATTAACTCAAATAGCTACCTTTTTCGAAGCAAGTCACTTTGCCAATACCGAGCATGAGAGAGAACGAGAACCAAAAGCCAAACTTAAACATCTGTGAGAACCCGACCTTCTCTAGGAAACCTGGGTGGTTGTAGTGAGGAGTGGGGTCATAATAACAAGTTCTGGTGACTAAGAAGTGTACAACACAGGCTAAAATACACGTATATATCCCGGTATGCCTAACAAGGTTAGTAATTCTAACTTAAATTTGTAAATGTTTACGCACGACTCTACCAGTATTCCCAAAATGGTATTCTAAGGTATAATACCAAGATAAAACGTTTACGCATATTTTTGTGATGCCTTTATACCAGAGCTTAGTGGTTACTATATCGAGATTAGACCCCCAATTACGGAGTTTCTATATCCATACACTTTCATTCACTTATCCTTCAACATATATCGCCTCACTACCAATGATAGATAGGGTGGATTCTTCCTAATCGCTTAATATCCTAGGCGGACCGATTGGTCATTTACTATTTCTCGATAATTTACTTAACGTTACATGATCTAAAGGGCACTAGCTACGGGACCTACTAGTTAAGGCTTCTGTCATTCACACATATACCCTCGCCCTGCATAAGGTGAGAGATGGTATTTTATCATTTTCTATACCTTCTAGCTGGCCTTATTAGATTACCCCCTTAGCTTCTTATTACTTCCCCTAGAATAGGTAGCCATATCTGACGCTGTTAGTTTCCAGGTATGGGTAGGCCCACACACACCTGCCATTTAAGACCCTTAAACTGAAAGACCTATTCTTAGGTGGACTCCTTAACCCTAGCCGCTTAAGACCCAAGGAAGCAGACTATACGCGAAAGTTATTGGATTCATACCCCCATTTTCCTTTAGCTCCTTTCCTTATTGGGATAAAATACGCAATGTTATTAAGTTATTCCTGTTTAGTCCATCTACATGGAAATACAATACGTATACGATTCATTATCGTCACGGGTTTATATGATTAATAATATTTTATATTATTAACCTACTAAGTCCATCTATATTTTATATTTTAAGCTTTATATTTATTAACATAATTAAGGAAGGTTGTATCCCTTTTTCACTAGGGTATTTATTTGATTTCTTTCTTAATTTGGACTTAGTATTTAAACGACAATCAATATCCATTAATCCCCTTCTTGACACCTATTTTCTTTTATTTCTAATTTTATTACCCTTTATGACCATAACGGTCATATTCTCCTAAGGCAACCATTTATCAGTCCCAAGGTATCTACTTATTGTACCCCAACATGCAATCACTATTATTATTCATTTAATTATCTATTTATTTATTTATTGGTTGACTGTTATATATATATATATGCACTAGGCCTCTCACATTAAGTTAACTACCTGTGGATGCCCACAAGTTGAACTTAACCTCGTGCCCTAGTACATTTACATTTACGCGTTAGACCCCCCACATTAAGCTGACTACCTGTGGTGCTGGATTTGCCAGTCAGTTCCAGGCAGGCTTATACCACAAGTTGAGCTTAACCTCGTGTCCAAATACAGTTATAATTAAAATTTCCTAATTTGGGATGTACAACATTTATCCTAATTAATTTAGGAATTATAACCATTATCCTATTATATTTACTTTCCCCCAATCAACATTGGTTAAATTGCTAATTATTTATTTATGGCCTCATTTATAGCAATCAATTATACTAACTGCTACAACGGTCACCATAAATATATTTATTTAGTATGTAATATAATTTACATGTATGATTCCATAAATGAATACCATTCAACATTTCACACCTTAAAACATTTAATACAATGTATAATTTACCATTTTACGCTGATTTGGACATATAATATGTATTTGTTTTTATTTATGTTTTCGTGCGGTCAACGTAGTTGTTATTTTATTTTATTATAACTTAAATGATTTGGTTTAATCAATAACCAAACATTCCTTTTTGCATGCAATCTTGTCAAAAGGTTCAAATCTTATAAAAAGACCGTTAGTATGGTTGGCACTTAGAACCGAGAACCCGAACCGACCCAAAAAGACCTGAACCCGAACCGAACCTGATGGGTCTCGGGTCGGGTCTAGGCGGTGAAAACCACCATCAAGACCAGATCAAACCCGACCTGCATAGACCCAACCCAAAAGACCCGACCAAAAAGCATTGAAATATATGTATTTTTAGTGTTATTATTCGACCGGACCTGACCTGACCGGAAGCTCGGTTCGGGTCCAGATTTTTGAAACGCATAGTTTAGACCCGACAAAACCCCACCCGCCTAGAACCAAGACCCGACGGGTCGGGTTCGGTTCCATCGGGTCGGGTCTAATTGCCACCCCTAACCGTTAGCCATAATCACTGTAAATAATGCCTAATTAGTGGAATTGGCATATTTCAAAATCACAAGAAATATATGTAAATATATAATTTGGAATAGTTGATGTAAATTACGCATATATATATATATATATATATATATGTTTATGTTTATATTTATCTGTACACTTGCACCACTTTTCCCTTTTTGATCTTTTTATCACACCTCTTGTGATTTCAAGATAATGCCTTTTTATGCAAAAGGAGGAAAACGACACAGTTACACTAATTAAGAAAAAACCAAATAATATTGAATACAAAAAGACATGTTTCTTTTAATATTACAATCACACAATTTACCAATTTCATCATTTTACCCAAATTTACATATTTTAATATTCAAAACTGAACTAAAGATCTGGAATGTAACTACATCTACATGGTGTTTAATGGGACTGATGTCAAGATCTACAGTGTTATGCAATGTCCACAATACATTTTTACCACATAATTGCAATCTTTTTCATAACATAACTGTAGGAATATGTGTGAACAAATTTAAGAATCCTACAATTGATATTAGGCATAACCACAATTTACAATTCACAAGTTTTAACCATATTTATAATCAGATTTGATGGTTGTCAATAAATTCACAGTATTTATATGAACAGATCTAATAGGGAATAGGTATAAAAACATAGATCTAATTCAAACGAAATAGATAAGTTACTATACCCATATTTGTAAATTTCCCACTCACCTTATAGCCTCCAAAATCAAAGTTTTGAACCCTTTAGGCCTACAATCCCCAAATTCTTATAAATCTATAGTTTATCTACAAGGGAAAATTCTAGATTTGTAGAAATGTATGAAAACAGGAAGAGAGGGGAGAATCTGAGCATCACTTTGCATTCTTATCCATTAGATCTTCTTATCCTCTCAATTTCATATTAATTGGATTTGATTTGTTATGTATGGATATATTTTTATTTTAGAAATTAGGTTTGGAGAAGGAGGAAAATTGCAGAGCTCCGCTGCCTCTGCAGATTTATGTGAAAAAGAATGAGGCCTTACCCCTTTATTTATAGGGGTGGAAATGGCCTAAAACCATTGGATTAGTTTTAAGTTATATCCGTCCATCCGTTATATTATTTTATTCATCCAAACCCTAGTCGTCACTGCTTGGCTTGACCAAGCGGTCGCAGCCAGTGGTCGACCGCCGATCGGCCGCTTAGTCGACCTGGCAGTGAGGTGGCTGGGTAATTATATATTTCTCTATATATATATATTCTGTTTTATTTATTTTCCTCCCCTTTTCATTTTCCGTCCATAACTTTTTCATATAGACTCCGTTCGCGAAACTCCAAACATGAAAGTTGACCAGAATTCCGAGATAAACACATCAGTTAAAGTTTCATGGTCAAATTCCATCATTTCCAAAAAAAATTATTTTTTTAGATATTAATTAAATAACCGTTTATTGTCAAAATTATGGGTTATTACAATACCTGGCTTTCGCTTAGGCGACCCGGGTTCAAATCCCAGCAATGGAAATTTTTTCCTAGTTTCTATTCCTATTAACTGTCCAGGCAAAATCACACAGATCTCTATTACGAATTGTTCAACTGCCTGTAAGTTTCTTCATTCACTTAAAAAAGGAAAATTCAATTTGTAAAATAAGCTCACATTTGTAAAAAAAATAAAGATTAAAAAAAATTGATGAAAAAAAGTTGTAAGTATGTTTTAGTTGAATAAATTTTATAGCCATGTATAAGAAATAAGATACAATCTTCAAAAAAAACCGTATATACTTAAATGGTTGTTGCAAATTTCAATTGGAAATGGCTGAAAAAACAAATAATAAGAATATTAGCTTGTAATATGAACTTGAGTATCAAATCCATTGTAGTCCAGCCCAGTTAGGATACCTAGCTTTCACCCAGGCGACCAGGTTCAAATCCCGACAATGGAATTTTTTCCTAGTTTCTGTTCCAATTAACTGTAGAGATGTAACCACACTGATCTCTATTACGATTTTTTCAATTGAAAGTACGTTTCTTCAATCAATTAAAAAATGGAAAATCGGATTGGTAAAATAACTTCGAATTGGTAACAAATGGTAGATTAAAAAAATTTGGTTAAAAATTTTTGCATATAAGTTTTTGTTGAATAAATTTTGAAGTCTTGTATAAGCAATAACATATAATCTCCAACAATACTGTATCTAGTTAAATGGTTGCTGCAAATTTCAATTGCAAACGGTTAGAAAAAAACCAAATAATAAGAACATTAACTTGTAATAGAAATTCAGGTATCAAATGCACTGTAGTCCAGCCCGGTTAGGATACCTTGCTTTTACCCAGGCGACCCGGGTTAGAATTCCGGCAATGGAATTTTTTTCCTAGTTTATGTTCTAATTAACTGTTGAGATGTAACCACACTAATCTCTACTATGAATTGTTCAACTGCTAGTATGTTTCTTCATTCATTAAGAAAAGGGAAATTTAATTCTTAAAATAAGTTCGAATTGGTAAAAAAAGATGGATTAAAAATATCTGGTTAAAAAAGTTGAAACTAAGTTTTTTTTGAATAAATTTGTAAGCCTTTTATAAGCAATAACATTCCATCACCCAAAATACTGCATATAGTTAAATGGTTGCTGCAAATTTCAGTTGCAAATGCCTGGAAAAAAGCAAATAATAAGAATATAAACTTGTAGTAGAAATTTATGTATCAAATCCATTGTAGTCCAGCCCGGTTAGGATACCTGGCTTTCACCCAGGCGACCCGGGTTCAAATCCCGGCAATGGAATTTTTTTCGTAGTTTTTGTTCTAATTAACTGTCCAGACAAAACCACACTAGTCTCTATTACGAATTGTTCAGCTGCCAATACGTTTTTTCTTTCACTTTAAAATAGGGAAATTAATTTTATAAAATAAGTTCACATTGGTTGAAAAAAAGATAGATTAAATAAATTTGGTTAAAAAGGTTGCAAATAAGTTTTGGTTGAATAAATTTTGAAGCTTTGCATAAGCAATAAGATACCATCTCTAAAAATACCATATCTACCTAATTGGTTGCTACAATTTCAATTGGAAATAAGTGAAAAAGAAAATAATAAGAGTATTAACTTGTGCTAGAAATTTAGGTATCAAATCTATTGTAGGCTAGCCTGCTTAGGATACCTGGCTTTCACCTGGGTGATCTAGGTTCAAATCCCGATAATGGAATTTTTTTCCCTAGTTTCTATTCAAAGTAACTGTCGAAATGTAACCACACTGATCTCTATTACGAATTGTTCAATGGCTAGTACGATTCTACATTCAATTAAAAAAATGGAAAATTCAATTAGTAAATTAAGTTCGAATCGGTAAAAAAAGATAGATTAAAAAAATTTGGTTAAAAAGTTTGCAAATTAGTTTTGTTTGAATAAATTTTGAAGCCTTTTATAAGAAATAAGATACCATTTCCAAAAATACCATATCTACTTAAATGGTTACTGCAAATTTCAATTGGAAATGGCTGAAAAAGCAAATAATAAGAACATTAACTTATAATATAAATTTAGGTATCAAATCCATTGTAGTCCAGCCCGGTTAGGATACCTGGCTTTCACCCAGGCGCCCCAGGTTCAAATCTTGGCAATGGAATTTTTTCCTAGTTTCTGTTCCAATTAACTATCGAGATGTAACCACACTAATCTCTATTATAAATTGTTCGACTGCTAGTACGTTTCTTGTAACAACCCGGAATTTTGGAACCAATTTAAAATTTATTTTTAATGGATTTTTAATGTTAAAATAATTTATTTTAATAAATAACGACTTGCAATTTATTTTAAAACGAAGTAAGAACGTATAAATTTAAAATTTAATTAAAACAAACTCGAAATGGCGCGGTAGTTAGAAAATTTGGTTTTGAACTTTTAATGAATATACAGAATTTGATATAAGTCGAAATTTGATGAAACAAGAAACGTTAGAAATAGAGCTTTTTACTTTATTAATTGTAAATTATGTCCAGTTTAAAATTTAAAATAGTCGCTATGGAATATATATATATATTAATATTATATATAGCCCTTAAAAATAACCATTTTGCAAACGATCTCCGTTTCCGACAAAATCATTTTTATTGGATCCGGAATATTAAATTATTTCTAGATTCCGAATTTCATAATTTTTGGAGCTAGTATGTGGTCGTGCGCAATAAATTATGAATAGATCAGTCATTTGAGTCCGAAATAGAACTTTTTGAGCAAATGGACTCGGAATTCAACGAAACCAGTTTTATTAAGACTGTATCGTCAAGACATAGCTGTGTGTCAACATTCACCGCCAACGGAGTTCGTGTGTGACTGTGACATCGCTAAATGTCGAATGAAGAGAGCGTTAACTAAGAAAATTATAAAATAAAACCCCTCCACTATATAAGATCTTTTACTCCACAAAACCCTATTTCCTCTTCTCTTCTCTGCACCGAAAATGGAAGCCACTTCCACTCTCCCGAAATTTTGCAAAAAAGCCCCTAGAACTATATAATTTATATCTCCCAAACCGTAGGAGTTAGGCTATGAAATTTTGTGAGATTCTAGAGAATGAAGAGAGATACTCATGCCTAAAATTTGGTGGTGATTAGGTTTGTGGTTTGGTCGGAATTGAGCTCGAAGTGCAACAGCTCCTTTTGGGTATTTTTCTTGCAGCACTCCCCACGTAGAGAATTAGGTTGAGCAGTTTGGAGGTATGTTAAAGTGGAAGCATACAAAGATTTTGGCGGTGGTGGCATGGTCTCAGGTGGCCGGAGTTTGCTGGAATGTCAAGTTCATCAGAGGGGTGCAGGAAAACGAGGCAGTCACGAAAATGATCAATTTTCCGCCAATACGTGCATTTTCAAGCGAAGTACTCTAAAGGAAAGTTGTCCGGGAGGTCGAGACCGGGTAACTGGTAAAATTTGGTAAGATTTGGAGGACTGAGATGGCCGCAGCACCAAGATGAATGGAAATTGCGGTTTTCGTTCAACTACAGATTGTAGGGCCTACATGGCGAACTGGAGGGGGGACCACCAGTCGTGGAAAGAGGAGGAGATGCCGGAGACAATGGCGCTGATCTCGGGCGATTCCGAATTACGGTTTGGTCGTGGAGAGCGCTTAAAGTTAAGGGTGTCGTTTTGAGAAGAAGGTGAATAGTGATTTTATTGTTTAAATGATTGTCTATGTTCGTATGCTAATATCCTTTTGCTACGAAATCAAAATCACGCGAAATAGGATCCCTTGCGATCGGGGAGGCGAGAGCTTCACAACAAAACTAATTTCGGGTGAATTGAAGCTCATCTCGATTTTTGATGATAGAAAACGTCAGATTCGATCAATCGATCATTTGACGATATTTAGCTACAACCGATCAAGGCGAGAAACCGAAACCGAAAGAGCTAGTGTTGATTAACTGTTTTGTGGTTGATTAAGTTTGGGTTGGAGAAATGATTATTGATTGATCATATAATTTTAATATGATGTTAAAAGCTAAGTTGTGCGATAAAAATATGATTTTTATTTGTTACATGTGAGAAACAGAAACCGAAAGGGCTAGTGTTAACTAACTATTTAGTAGTTGATTAAGTTTAGGTTGATGAAATGATTATTAATTGATCATATACATTTAATATTATGTTAAATGCTAAGTAGTGCGATAAAAATATGATTTTTATCCGTTACATGTGAGAAACCAAAAGGGCTAGTATTAATTAACTATTTAGTAGTTGATTAAGTTTGGGTTGATGAAGTGATTATTGATTGATCATACAATTTTAATGTGATGTTAAATGCTAAGTAGTGCGATAAAAGTATGATTTTTCTCCGTTATATGTGAGTACTCGCTCACTAAATTATTTTGTTAGGTTCATGATTTTTTGTGTGGTTAAGTTGCAACTTAGAAATTGCATCATGTAGTATAATATCCTTTTTAGAGTTCAACACAAACTCTTCACAAATCATTTGCATTAGAAGCGTTGTATGAATATGTGACACTCACATTTCATACTCTGTGGACGGACACTTGTGGCGCCTTAAATGGCATTTGATAGTTGAGTATTTATTTATTTATGACTACAGTGTGTGCATTAGATTTTAGAGATTTAAACTAAGTTGAGTTTTAACAAATCTTTAATTAGATTTGGAATGAATAAATAGCAATTAAATTTACCAAAACACGAGAAGTGGTATAAACCAAATTTACATGGTTGTTGATATTCATTGTTATGGATTGATTGTTTGGATTCTGCTCGACCAGTTTATGAGCAAAATATGCTTTTACATTTAGCATTGGGTTGGATAGAAATATGTGTATGTTAACATCTTGTGAAACACTGCATGATTTGACTATGAGGTGTTTAGCGATGTTGTTTGAAATCATTTCAAATTTAATGAACGATTTTGAAATGTGATTTTCTTAACTAAAAAGAAAATTTTCTTGATTTTGGACAGGCAATGTTTTACAAAAAAATGTTTTATAAAACAGAAAGGATTTCGAGGGCTAAACCCGATGTTTCCGGAATGACTTAGAAATGTATTATGTGTTTGACATTGTAGTTCATCACATAGTCGATTAGTTGTTATTGATGATATATCTGTTTGTTGGTAGAGAATTTGTTCTCTTGCTTAACACCCTTCTTTGAGACGTATGAGCTCAAAGGTTATGTGAATAATAGTGACTGATCATATGTGCGAATTGCTGCTGTGAAGTATGTATTATAGTTTGAAAATACTTGTGATTACTATGTTGTGATATGATTTTCCCCACTTCGGGAAAATGATTAGTATGTGGCTAAAGATTCCGGTAACCCTGACGACTAAAAATATGGGGGAAGGGAGGACCCAGGACCTTAAGAATTGGTCAGTGGTCGGTGCATGCCTATTTCTATAGGGTACAACATATATATATATATATATATATATATATATATATATATATCGAGTGACTAAAGAACCGACCCTTGGCCTTGTTAATGGGAGAAACCTCCCGATATTTGGTTGCATATTGTTTGTATGCATTGTGATGTTTTGAAATTCATATTTCCAAAGATTTTGGTTTCAGATCCCGAAGTGAAATCTACTTTGCTATGAAAGTTAGATATGTATTTCAAATGATTTGAAATAAGAAATTGGGAAATAAAGTCCAAAGAGGTAATTTCTGTAAAGTGAATTGGATTTCGAAATCTAAGTTTGGGAATTAATCCTATATGGGTAGATTGAGGAATTGCACGCTTTTTGATGCATTGTAGATCCCATAAGTTTATTTATGCTAGTTGTTTGTGCACTGGCAATCTAGTGGAGTAAACCCATTCCATATTATACGGCGTGGTCCCGTGATATGCCTCACTTTTAAATAAGTTAATTATAACTGTAGAGTTTCTCATACCAGTCCCATGACTGACTCGTAGTTTGTTTTTCCTTTGCAAACTCGGGTGCCCATATTTTCCATATGGGCAGCCGAGTAAATTTTTTTGCAAATATTTATCTAAAACAGGATTTTTGATTGAAGCTTAAAGCTATGTCCAGAGCATTGATAGTCTTCCGCTGTGCATTGTATTACATTTATTGTAAATTTATCTGCTGTTGTATTATTTTCGACGTACTCTGACATTCTGTTCTCAGATGTAACATTATTATGATGTTTATAAAAGTCTTCTTTTGTTTTTTCTGATGTGTTGTGAGCCCAAAGTTAGCGTATCCGCCTTTTTGGTTCGATTTAAGTCTGTTTAACGATCGGTTTGAATTGTCTTGAGAAGGAGGGTCGCTACATATGGTATCAGAGCTTTGGTTAACCCAAATCTTTGGGGTGCAACTCATTAGAATAGAATAAAAGACTCATCAGAGATTGGATTAGTAATATGCTAGAATGAGAAATTCATTAGAGATAGGGTTAGTAATGCCCTAAAATTAGTTGAGAGTGACAAATTTATAAGTAACATATTTGTGATTATATATATAATCTAATCTTATAAAATATATTTTTGAATATGTAAAAGTTATATGTTTAGAAAATTTAATAATCAGTTGATTATTTTCGTGATTGTTTGATTTTCTGTTTGATTACTTATGACATCTGATTTAAATAAATTAGACAGAATCTTTGGCAATTTTGGACATTGAATATACGAAAACACTTGTTATTTATTGAATTGAGTTAAGTTAAACTGAATTGCAAATTTAGTTCGAACTGGATACATATATATATACACACACACACATATATATTTATATGTGTGTGTGTATGTGTTGAGCAGGTTAATGGCTTGGCGTTGTGTAGAGAAATAAATTGTGTGCCCGACCAACAGGTGCACCTTAATGAGTTGGTTGTGCAATGTTATTATTATATTAAACTACTATGAGTGATTTGGATGCGTTGTGATGGTTGTTCTGTGTGAAATTAAAACATACACCATAAGATAAGAACAAATAAATTATGAACCACACCGCGTGGCATACTTCAAGGAAGATAGCATAACATATTATGTTCCATATAAGCATTTGGTGCTTATGTGACGAGGTCTGGATTACCATATGAGCAAGATGCTTGTATAGTGAGGACTGAATTATAGGTTGAACTGACGACTGATTATGAACTTAATAACCTAAAACGGTAAATTGCATGATTTAATAACAAAACCTACACAGGTCTTGAGATAATAAAATTGCACACATCTCTCTTGTTTTAGATACGGCACATGGATTATGATTAATTCCCATCACTGGGTCAAAGGATGATTTTTTACACATCTCCTTTGAGCATAGATAATTCACATTTGATTTGTATGCGATTTATTGATTTATTGGGTGCCTAATACGGCCCAATAAATTTATTCAGATCAACCCATACAAAGGACGTTATGGCGAATTTTTTCAGAAATTTAGGTTGTTAACCAAATTTCAGGAAAATTTGAAAGTTCCTAGAAACTGAAAAGTTGAAGAACTCAAGCCAGAATGAAAGTTGAGTTGGTTAGTTAAACAACTTTCAGCTCCGATCTTTCTCGAGGACGAAAAAGTTTTAAGTAAGAGAGGTTGTAACAACCCAGAATTTTGGAACCAATTTAAAATTTATTTTAATTGATTTAACAGATTTTTAATGTTAAAATAATTTATTTTAGTAAATAACGACTTGCAATTTATTTAAAACGAAGTAAGAACGTATAAATTTAAAATTTAATTAAAATGAACTTGAAATGGCGCGGTAGTTTGAAAATTTGGTTTTCAACTTTAAAAGAATATAGAATTCAATATAAGTCAAAATTTGATGAAACAAGAAACGTTAGAATCTATTTAATAATATCTTTCTAATAAATGTGAAAAATTGAGATTTTACTTTAAAAATTGTAAGTTATGTCTAGTTTAAAATTTAAAATAGTCGTTGTGGAATTTATATATATTTTAATATTATATATAGCTCTTAAAAACGACCATTTTGCAAATGATCTCCATTTTCGACGAAACCACTTTTGTTGAATCTGGAATATTAAATTATTGCTAGATTCCAAATTTTATAATTTTTGAAGCTAGTATGTAGCCGTGCGCAATAAATTATGAATCGATAAGTCATATGAGTCCGAAATAGAGTTTTTTGAGCAAACGAACTTGGAATTCAACGAAACCAGTTTCATTAAGACTGTACCGTCAAGATATAACTGTGTATCAATTTTCATCGCCAATGGAGTTCGTGAGTGACCACGACATTGCTAAACGTCGAACGAAGAGAGCGTTAACTATGAAAATAATAAAATAAAAACCCTCCACTATATAAGATCTTTTCCTCCACAAAACCCTATTCCCTCTTCTCTTCTCTCCACCGAAAATGGTAGCCACTTCCACTCTCCCGAAATTTTGCAAAAAAGCCCCGAAAACTAAATAATTTATATCTCCCAAAGGAGTTAGGCCATGAAATTTTGAGAGATTCTAGAGAATGAAGAGAGCTACTCACGCCTAATATTTGGTGGTGATTGGGTTTGTGGTTCGGCCGGAATTGAGCTCGAAATGCAATAGCTCATTTTCGTTATTTTTCTTACAACAGTCCCCACGTAGAGAATTAGGTTGAGTGGTTTGGAGGGATGGTAGAGTGGAAGCATACGAAAATTTTGGAGGTGGTGGCAATGGCATGGTCTCAGGCGGCCGGAGTTAGCCGGGATGTCAAGTTCATCGGAAAGGTGCTGGAAAATGAGGCAGTCACGAAAATTATCAATTTTCCACCAATCCGTGCATTTTCAGGCGAAGTGCTCTAAAGTAAAGTTGTCCGGGAAGTCGAGACCGAGTTACTGGTAAAATTTGGTGGGATTTGAAGCACCGAGGCGGCCGCAGCACCAAGATGAACGGAAACTGCAGTTTTCCGTTCAACTACAGATCGTGGGGTCCACGTGGTGAACTAGAGAGGGGACCACCAGTCGTTGAAAGAGGAGGAGATACTAGAGATAATGGCGCTGTTCTCGTTCGATTCCGAGTAACGGTTTGGCCGTGACGAGCATTTAAAGTTGAGGGTGTCGTTTTGAGAAGAAGGTGAATCATGATTTTATTGTTTAAATGATTGTCTATGTTCGTATGCTAATATCCTTTTGCTATGAATTCAAAATCGCGTGAAACAGGATCCCTGCGATCGTGGAGCTAAGAGCTTCGCAGAAAAACTAATTTGGGGTGATTTGGAGCTCATCTCAATTTTTGACGATAGAAAACGTCAGATTCGATCAATCGATCGTTTTATGATATTTAACTACAACCGATCAAGGTGAGAAACCGAAACCGAAAGGGCTAGTGTTAATTAACTATTTTGTAGTAGATTAAGTTTGGGTTGATGAAATGATTATTGATTGATCATATAACTTTAATATGATGTTAAATGCTAAGTAGTGCGATAAAAATATGTTTTTATCCGTTACACGTGAGAAACCAAAACCGAACGTGCTAGTGTTAATTAACTGTTTAGTAGTTGATTAAATTTGGGTTAATGAAATGATTATTGATTGATCAACTAATTTTAATATGATGTTAAATGCTAAGTAGTGCGATTAAAATATGATTTTTATCCGTTACATGTGAGAAACCGAAACCGAAAGGGCAATTAACTGTTTAGTAGTTGATTAAGTTTGGGTTGATGAAATGATTATTGATAGATCATATAATTTTAATATGATGTAAAATGCTAAGTAATGCGATAAAAATATGATTTTTATCCGTTATATGTGAGAATCACTAAATTATTTTGTTAGGTTATTATGTCACGATTTGTTTTGTGGTTAAGTTGCAAGTTAGAAATTGCGTCATGTAGTATAATATCCTTTTTGGATTTCAACACATGAACTCTTCAAAAATCATTTGCATTAGGAACGTTGTATGAATATGTGGCACTCGCATTTCATACTCCGTGGATGGACACTTGTGGCGCCTTAAATGTCATTTGATAGTTGAGTATTTATTTAATTATTTATGACTACGGTGTGTGTATTATATACGAGTAATGATTTTAGAGATTTAAACTAAGTAGAGTTTTAATAAATTTTTAATTAGATTTGGGATGAATAGATGGTAATTAAATTTACCAAAACATGAGAAGTGGTATAAACCAAATTTACGTGGTTATTGATATTCATTATTATGGATTGATTGTTTGGATTGTGCTCGACCAGTTTATGAGAAAAATATGCTTTTACATTTAGCATTGGGTTGGGTAGAAATATGTGTATGCTAACACCTTGTGAAACACTTCATGATTTGATTATGAGGTGTTTAGCGATGTTGTTTGAAATCATTTCAAATTTAATGAATGATTTGAAATGTGATTTTTTTTAAGTGAAAAGAAATGTTTTCCCGATTTTGGATAGGGAATGTTTTATAAAAAATATTTTATAAAACAAAAAGGATTTCGAGGGCTAAACCTGATGTTTCCGGAATGATTTACAAATGTATTATGTGTTTGGCATTGTAATTCGTCACATAACCGATTAGTTGCTATTGATGATATATCTGTTTGGTTGCAGTGAATTTATTCTCTTGCTTAACACCCTTCTTTGAGACGTACGAGCTCAAAGGTTATACGATTTATAGTGACTGATCATATGTGTGAATTGTTGATGTGAAGTACCATAGTTTGGAAGTACTTGTGATTATTATTGTAAAGACCCAGAAATTCGAACACTTTATCTTCGAATATCGTGACTACTTGTAATACTGTTAAATGTTATAAATGTGATTTTATAACCTTGTTAAACATCATTTAATTAATAATTCTAAACTATTTCGGAAAACTGCTTTCAAAAATATATTTTTTGGGAAAATGTCGAAATGTGACTGAAAACTGTTTTATCGATATATAGCTATTTTCTCAATAAATGTTGCTAAAAATTCAAATGAATTTCTAATTATTAATTGAAAAAATAATTAGCAAATAAAAGTAATTTTCATATTTATGGCTAACTATTTTGATGATGTCATCATTTTAAAAAAATGAGCATTTAAGGTAAGTTTTTGTATTTTGGGTATTTAAATATTCAAATAAGTGCTTTATGATTCAGACATGTTTGTTTTAATTATTTAAATAATTTAATGAATTTATTTCCAAGTTTTATTTAATCAAATAAATCATTTGATAAAGAACTAAAGATATGATCGAGATTCAACTTCCAGATTCACATCCTATCGTTGAACAGAAGTTGTTTCGTATCGTGCAACATTGTTTGGTACATTTATATACGTGCACATACATGCATATACAAATATATATGTATGCGTAACTAGTCACATCAGAGGTTTCAAAAATATCCTAAGTGTATGTATATAGGTTCCTTATATGTATATAAAGGAATGCTTAATCCTTAAGCTTTTAAAAAGCAAACTTACCATCTCTTGCACACCTTTCACTTCTCTTACACACCAACCCTTCTCTCATTAATGATATTAGGGTTTCAAGTGTATTTTAGTCTTTTCCCATCCATCTTTATTTTCCTATATAAGGAGGGGTGTGCCTTCTCTTTTCATTCACAGAATTCCTAAGCAAAATGAAGCTCCTTTAATGGCTTATCTACTTCTTCCTCTTCCTTACTAACTTTCTCAAACCATACTCAAAGCAACTCCAAATCAACTCAAACTTTGAGTGATGCCTTCTTACATCATTACAAGACCTTCTAGCAAGTTAGAAGTTGAAAAATCCAAGCCCCTCTCAATTTCCATCTTTAGCCGTGAGTTATATAAGGAAGGAAGCTAGGAAAGGAAGGAGGTTGCTAGCTTGGATCTTTGTTCTTATTCTTGGATCTTTATTCTTATTCTTGGATCTTGGATTTGCTAAGGATTAAGGTGAGTTTACTCACTATTTAGGACAGCGAGCATAAATCATATACATGTTTTAACTATACTAAAAGTTGCTTGAATGTTGGTAACTTATGTTAAAAATGTTAACTTGATTATTACTTTAAAAGAAGCGACATATGTGATCCATATTAATGGATTGGAATGGACTTGAACGGACATGGAATTGTACTTGAATTGACTTTTATAACAAGTGGAATTGACTTGAAACAAAGCACAAAAGGATTAGTAGGGAATTGACATATTGTGGACTTGAACTCGAAAGTGCACCTATAGCGATAGTCGCTATAGATGCAGTTTGAATTGTTGTGTTTTCAACACTTTGTATGAAACTTTGTAATGACATCTTTAGTGATTTCTTATCATATTGAATCTTTTATTACTCGTATGTTTACTAGCTTCAAGTTATTTAATAGTAAAGTGCTAAGTAACCCATTGAAAATGACCAAAACTTTACTAGTGCAAAACTACCAATTTCCCAAATAAAACAAAGGTTAGAAAGGGTTATGAATTGCTAAACCTTGTCATGAATAAGTCACTAGAATAAAAAGGTAATTGATAATGCTTAACACTAATAAGCCAACGAAGTAGGCTTATCCATTTGTGAGAGTTAAGATTGATGTCGAGTAGGGATGGAGAAATAGAGCTCTAACCTACCGGCTTCCCTCTTGACCGAAGAGTAGATAGGTTGGAAATGATAGAAACGTGTTATTCATGTTGATTACTTACTTGTATATTGAATATCATGATTACCGTGCTTAATTCTAATAAGCCGACAAGTAGGCTTATCTGTCTGTGAATGTCAATAATGGGGTGTCTAGGCAAGGGGTGATATGCAACAAGTTCTCTAACTTACCTGATCTCACTCTTGACCGAGGGATAGTTAAGTTGATAATGTCGGAAATGAGTTAAGTGTACGAAGTGTGATTTCTATAAGCATAAAATGGTTTTGGGTTTGTCGTGACAATGTGTTAATTACATTCGTCTTTAACCCTCTCATATTATATCATCGAAGTAAATATAATTGAATCTTTAAATGAACGTTTAAAGATAATTATAAAGATTTGTTTTGGGTTTGTTGTAAACAGTGTTTTAGCAACACTTGTTTTTAAACCCTTGGAATATAGTTGAATTGGAATATACGTTTTAATGATTTTGAGTATACTTAGATATTTAATAATCATTTTAAAGATAGAAACAAGTATAGAAATCTTTTAGAATAAAGATACTGAATAAGATGTTTAACTCATAAAAGTGAAGAGGTTCTTTATTAAACAATGGTTTTAACCTCTTTGATTATATTTTAGGAAATCTTAGAAATGAATTATGGATATACTTATACCCGAGGGATAAGTATAAGAATATGTTTTGAAGTATTGAAGTTATAAAGGAAATCTTAGAAATGAATTATGGATATACTTACACCGGAGGGATAAGTATATGAATACGTTTTCAAGTATTTAAGTTAGAAAGGAAATCTTAGAAATGAATTGTGATTATACTTATACCGGAGAGATAAGTACATTAAAACCTTTTTTAAGTAGTAAGGCTATAAAAGAGATAGAGAATTAGTAGAATATATACATATACACATTTTATATGTACAAGTTGAATATATACACTAGTATATAAAGGAATATTAATCGAGTATGAGTTATTGATTAATAAATGATGTCTTATTAATAAGTGACGTCTTATTAGATAAATGAAGTCTTATTTGACAAATGAAGTTTTATTAGATAAAAGAAGTTTACTAATAAAGGAGTATTAATCAATGAAAGATTAATTAAATGGGAAAGAGACTAAAAGACATTTATATGAGTTAATCGTGCTTCGACTATTATCATTCTTTGTGAATTGATAGTGATTTAACTGTTATCATGCTTTGTGACTTGATAGTGATTTAGCTGTTATCATGCTTTGTGACCTGATAGTTATTTGACTATTATCATGCTTCGTGACCTTAATACTGCCTTGGATGCTTAGTGTTTTTTATGAAAAGTAAGCGAGGCTGTTTTCCATACACAATCGTCTATTGTGGGAATTGTGGTCGGTTAATCGACTATAGAACTTGACCTTAAATCTATCGACTGGTTTTGAGGAGACTGGGATTGATAAGTGTTCTACTTATCAAAAATGACTTCAAAACTAGTATACGAGTTCTATGTTTTGGAAGCAGTTGTGAAGTGAAGGTCATATGGTGATTCGAGATCTGTTGAGATGCTCGAACACATATAGTGATTCTAAGATCTATGAATGAATCTATGTGTGATTCCAAGATCTTTTGATGTATTGGAATCCATGTGTGGTTCCGAGATCTGTGAAGGAATCTATGTGTGATTCCAAGATCCATTGAGCTGTGGGAATCCATCTGGGAATTCTTTTTCTATTCGAGTGATGAAGACTCGTTTGGAAGATGCCGAATGAAACCTCGAAATCGGAAATGACAGAAAACAGAGTGGGAGCACAATCTGGGGTTTTGCTGACCCATGGCAGGATATATTGAGTCTATATCTAGTGTATGCTCATTATCGAATCGTGCGGGAGATCCTCAAAGTTGTGCGCCGGAGGTGGGTATATTTGGTTCCACGTGGTGCACTTCGTTGTTTTTGTGCGTGGGCCAGTTGTGCTTACCTTATGGTATATTTTATCTAGAGATATACGACGCTTGGAGGTGCTTTCTGACCCGTGTGCATGGAGTTCGGATCTGTAATGAGAGATCTCCGATGGGAAAATCCCATATGCAAACGTGCCTTATCGGTTTTGATTGTACACTCAATAGTTGTTGAATATAACCAATGTGACCATTCTTTCTGTGACGTTCCCAAAACCCCGTACGACGGTGTTAAGGGTAATCTTTGGAATATAACACATAAACAGATAACAGCAGAACAAAATTAAATAAATACACCAAATAATGGACAATAGAATACACTGGATAAACATAATCATCAGAGTTACACAGTATACAGGATCATACTTAGTACAAATACAGTTCAGCTATACATAAATGTCTACAGCGGAAACAAACATAATATGTACAATAGGAGCTGAACAGCATAAAAAGAGATAAATGATAGAATCCATCTTCAGCTCCAGCTATCCAAAAAGAGCCTGCTAAAACCTGAAGACAAGGCTGCCCGTGTAGAAATAAGGGCACCCGAGTTTGCAAGTGAAACAAACTACGAGTCAGTCATGGGACTGGTATGAGAAATCTACTTAACACATTTATAATATGGCTAATCACAGGACCACGCCACTTTCGTGGAACGGGTTTACTCCATTGGATTGCCAGTGCTTTAAAACAAATAATTCTTTTAAACATCGCAATGCCTTTTTATAAAAATGAAGCCATTATAAGACTCAGTTCCCATCACACATACAACGCAAACCGAAGGATAGAGTTTTACCTTATAATGGCCAAAATACGCTTGATACGAATAAAACAAAAGCATTTGATATTATTACTAGTGTTTACATGTTTCAAAAACAATTTCGAATCATAACTATCAATCATAGACGACATGGGTACCATATATCATGTCGCCATATATATATACAATCAAAACCGCACGGTGTCGTATTTGGAAATTGGATTTCCATCATGAACCAAGGCAAAAGATAATCCTTACCGAATTCGAGACTGTCTAGCTTGAGTCTTAGGCAAGCGCGCAGGCAAGCCTTGGATCGTCAGGGTCGGTCCACCGATGTGGATTATTATGCCTGAACACTACGTTTCCCCGCCCTTTGGGGCGTAAATGAGCCAACGAATGACTCCATCGGTCCCGGATCGACCGATATATCCGAGGCGCCTCGCAACAGCAACAACCACATAGGTGAAAATAATATAAATGTCAGCCAGCTCAAGCACTGACACCACCTCTAGCTAGAAGGAAACGCATGCCCTCCCTGAGGTCCTCTCCCGTTTCTGGTTCATACCGGGGTGTGAGGCTCGCGAATTCACGTTATACACAAAGCTACGCCACACAGGCGGTGCTTTGATCATCAACCACAAGACTTTGCTTTTCAACAGAAGCCATGATCACTGCATCTTAGCACGCCACACAGGAAATTCACACCATGCAATTGATGGCTATCAATCACACAGAATGAATTCCCATGTCAGACACATAGTCCATTTGCAAGTCCGTTCTGGGTCTGAACGAAACCGGAGGCACTATATACCTCGCATACCCATCGATCTCCACGTACGTCTGGACAATCACCACTCATTATCCATATTTCGGGATGCCTCCCAATCAGGACATCAGTTACCATCCAAACGAGGTGAAGATCTCCGGTCTTCAACCACCGTCTTCATCTTCGATTTCTTATCGTCGATTCAGTTATTCAGAATGGGATAAACCCGGTCTTTCTGAGCAACTCGCGTATATAATAAATAAGTGCTACACAAACACAACATACGCCTTATTCCAATTCATTAGTCACTAACCGTAAATCAGTAAGAGAACGATTCCCCAAATATTAACCCCGAAGGCCGAAACCAACATCAGATCAAAATCCAGGAAATCATTCGACTTAGCCAACCTTCAGTTTGTTTCTAAATTTCACATTCCATATCGTTTATAATATTTTATAACGATTTATCGTTATTTTTATTTATTTAAAAATAGCTAATTTATTCAAACGACGCTTCAGGCCATAACGCGGCCGTGGCGCTGTTTTTCTTCAGATTTGTTTTACCCATATCTGAAAATCTAACCGTTGGATCTTCACAAAATTTGTATCACTAGAAAGATCTTTTCAAAACGAATCCAACGGTTCCAGTTTTGGGAAAAACCGACGGTCGGATCTCCCGGTACACTCGTTTGAAGTTTCAATTTCAAAATACGAACTACAGCGTCGTTATTCGATTTAATTTAATTATATATATGTATATATAAATATAATCGATTCTGGCGCTGTTTTTCTTCAGATTTGAATTAAACATTCCAGACAATCCAACCGTTGGATCTTTACAAAGTTGGTATCATTGGAAAGATATTTCCAAAGCGAACCCGACGGTTTCGGTTTCGGGAAAATCCGATGGTCGGATCTCCCGCTCTAATCGTTTGAAATCACGGTTTCAAAACATGAACTGCAGCTTCGTTATTCGATTCGTTTAAATTATATATACATATATATATATATATAAAATCTATTCTTCGATTTCAAAACCATATTCTTTTCCTACCTTTGATAAAAATGATATTTTTATCAAACCGACATTTATTTCAACACTTCACTATTTTTAACAATTCATGTATATGATAAAAATGTGATTTTTATTGTAAAACAATTTATATGAAAACCCGACTATTTTATATAGTTCATATTGATGATAAAAATATGATTTTTATTATAAAACAATTTATTTCAAAACATGAATACCATTCAACACATGAATTTCTATTTAACGAATGAATTTCTATTCAACACATGAATGTCTTCTATAGTTCGTATATATACAATAAAAAGGTGATTTTTATATTTAAAACAATTTATTTGAAACACGAATACCATTCAACACATGAATTTCTATTCAACGAATGAATTTCAATTCAACACATGAATGTTTTCTATAGTTTATATATATATACAATAAAAATGTGATTTTTATTGCAAAACAATTTATTTCAAAACACGACTATTTTATATAGTTCATATAGATGATAAAAATATGATTTTTATTATGAAACAATTTATTTCAAAACACGAATGTCGTTCAACACATGAATTTCTATTCAACACACGAATATAGTTTCAACACATGAAAATAATTCTAACACATGAATATTATTCAAAATTTCGGCAGCATAACGGCAGGGTAGTTAAAACAGGGGCCGTCCCTAGTACGGCTCCTCGCTCTACCTTAAAGCCTCGCAGCTTTTGACAATGGGGATTTCATGCATCTAGTTCGCACGCAGGCGACATGTATATTTTTCTTTCTTTTCCACAAACTAATACTATGTGGTTTCAACCAAATAATTCTCAACCACAAATGGGTATTTTTCAACCACAATCAATCAATTTCAACCACAAACAATTCAAATCAACCATTCGCTATCAACCAAATTTCACACCAATCACAACCAATAAATATCATCCATGGTTTGTGGACGAGGGGCGTATATATATATATATATATTTATATTTATACAAGCATTTCACTTCTATCTCGACACATATATAATTTTTACAATGCATATATAACTTATATATCGAACGTACAACTTATACAATGCTTATACAAGAGGTGTACAACGCTTATATAACTCATAAATCGACTATGTGATTTATACATCGTCGTTTTCCATATCATTTATAATTTAGAAATCTCACATTGGGTTCCACTCCATCAAAAATAGCAGAAGGCTCAGAAAAATATGCGGTCTCTTCTAGAATGTAGAAGACGTCCACACGAGTCCACTGTCTCTTGTTTCACTGAATTTCGTCAAGAAACGAAAAAGATATGATTTTTACAGTGAAATCAAAAACCGTAGCACTTTAAAGTGCTATAGAATAGTTGAAATAAAAATCAGTCGTTACCTCGTTTTGATGTTCTAAACTAGGTTTAGATTTTTCTCGTAATCCGCGCAACGACACGTCGATCGGCCTTCGCCACGTGAAAGAGGGGAGAGAGGCGCGCCTAGGGGTGGCGGTGCAGTCAGGCTCGATCGCCTGTGGCGTTCGTGGCGGCGCGATGAACGGCCGACGTTCCTGGGCTCGAATCTCGACGAATACCAAACTATAAATTACAAATCCTATATGGATTTGAAGAGGATAGAGAGAGCTTCAAAATGGATCAAGAATTACGTGATTTCATTGAGTGGTTTGAGAGAAATCGAAGAGAGAAGTTTGGAAGGGTTTTCTGTCGTCGGTCTCGATATTTTACGGGGGAGAGAGAGAATAGTTTGACCAATGATATTTTTTATATATTTTTTTTTTCAAAAATACCCTCTTTCACACACGAACCCCAATCCAAACCCAACGACTGTCGTCCCTAGCAAAATACCCCCATTCCGAACACAATGGGATATGTTTCGTAGGCCCATTCGACTGTTTCAGTCAGTTTTCCTTCAAATTAAAATATAAAATATTCAATATTTGATTTGAACGTACATTTCAATTTGCCGGGGCCACATACTGATTCTAAAAATTCCCGAAAAATAAATCTAGCTATGTTTTGACGATACGGTCCCAACAAAACTAGTTTCGTCGAATTCTGAGACCATTTGAAAAATGGCCCTTTTCTGGTCGATCCAATTTAATAGAAATCGACCAAACACATTTTCCTTTGCCACGCTCATATACTAGCTTCAAAAATTATGAAATTTGAAACCTAGCAATAATTTGACATCCCGCATCCAACAAAAGTGGTTTCGTCGAATTCTGAGGTCGTTTGCAAAATGGCCATTTTCCCGGGCTATATAAATTCTATAGCGACCTTTCTGAAAATTCATTTGGCCATAACTTTTGCTTTCCGCTACGAAACTTCAATTTTTCAGATTCGTTAGAAAGATATTCACTAACAGATTTAAATATTTTTGGTTTCACCAAAATCCGTTTTGTTTTGCACCCGGTACAGTCAGTCAAAGTTTGAAATGAAAACTTGAAACTGCCGCGCCATTTCAGGCCTTGTTTATAATTAGAAATAATTATATTCATTTTCAAATGTCGATTAAAACTTACTTTTCATCATTATTATTTAAAATATTTATTTTAATTATTTAAAATCCACCAAATTAGCCAATTTAAAATTTTTAAATTGGTTCAGATTTTCTGGGTCTTTACAATCTCCCCCACTTAAAACTTTTCGTCCCCGAAAAGGAACAAAGTCGAAAGTGGTTTGATTAATCAACTCTACTTTCAATCTGGCTTCCATCCTCCAACTTTTCAGTTTCTGAGAATTTTCAAATTCTTCAAAATTTTGGCTAACACCCGGAATTTTCGAAAAAATTCGCCATAACCTCCTTTGTACGGGGAGGGGTTTGGAAATTTACTGGGCCGTATTAGGTACCCAATAAATCGTATAAAGCATACACATATTTATATTGATATATTCTGGTGTTTACAGAGGAGCGTGTATAGATAATAACTCCAGAGAATAAATTCTTGTCACCCTGTCTAAGTCTGAGGGAGTGTGTATTTTTAATTACTCCAGAGAATAAATTCTCGTCACCTCGTCCCGTGTGGGAAATAAATAATCCATGTGCCATATTTAATAACTAGAGAGACGTGATTATTGTCAACTCTAGACCCATGTGGGATTTTTATTAATCTGGCAATTTATCGTTACAATTTTATATGGTCCATATCAGTCATCAGTTCAACTTGTAATATATAGTCATCGCCATACAAGCCTCTCGCTCGTATGGTAAATCTTCTACCTCGTCACACAAGCTCCAAATGCTTATGTGGTATATGATGAAGTATGCCAATCTTCACGAAGTATGCCATGTAGTGTAGTTCAAAATTAATTGTTACTATCCTATGGCGACGTTTATTATTACACACAGAACAACCAGCACTCCGCATCCAATGGCATTCACAGGAGTTGATATAATAATATTTCGCATCCAACTCATTAAGGTTTACCTATTTGTCGGGCACACAAATAAATTCTTTACTCAACAGCTAATCCATTTACCTGTTCAAACATATATGATACACATGTATATATTGCTATCTATTTTTAAATCAGTTCAATGTGTGATTTAATCGAATAAATTCTATCATTCATCCTCTTATTGATTAAATTAGCTATCGTTCTAATAATTTAATTAATCAAATTCACTATCACACAACACAAACAACAATCAATTTGTTTTTAACTTTTCAAAAATTTACTAATCGATTCATATACTCTTTTAAAATAATCAGATTATAGAATTAAAAGTGCACATCCATGAAAAGAAAATAACAACAAAGTTGAGAACTAAATGGTAATGCAAAGTATGGTAAATGTACCTTGCACCGGAGTCAATCAGAGATATCCACTCGACACTTAGGATAGGCTTTCTGAATGCTCTCCTCAGTTTCCCAAGTACAATCTCGCGGATCTCCACTCCATTGCACTTTGATTAAGTGAACCTTCTTGTTCCTCAGCTCTTTGGTTTCTTTGCCAGTGATCTTTAGCGGCTCTCTTCTCACAGCCAACTCTGGAGTAATTTCAATATCCTGTTGTGCGGCTTCTTCCACGATCAAGTCTGGATCATGAACGTGCTTTGAGATATGTGGAATATATCGTGCACTCCAGACAACCAATCCGGCAATTGAATTCAATAAGCGAGAGTTCCAATCCGTTCAAGAATAGGAAACGGACCAATGAATTTGGGCACCAATTTCCCTATTTTACCGAACCGGATAACTCCTCTCATCAACGATACTTTCAAATATACATAGTCGCCAACAGCAAATGATATATCTCTTCTTCTCTTATTGGCATAGCTCTTTTGTCAGCTTTGAGCGGCGAGTAATCGTTTCTTAACGAAATCGACTTTGTTCGCAGCATCACGGATCATATCAGGTCCCAATACAAGCCTATTGCCAGGTTCGACCCAACAAGCAGGAGATCGGCACGGTCTACCATACAATGCTTCGAATGGTGACATTGTCAGGCTTGCTTGGTAGCTGTTGTTGTATGAGAACTCCGCCAAATGTAAATGGTCTTCCCATGATCCACTGAAATCTAGAACACAAGCCCGCAATAAATCTTCTAGTATACGATTCACCCTCTCAGTCTGACCATCTGTCTGAGGATGATAAGCGGTGCTCAAGTTCAGCTTCGTTCCCAGTTCTACTTGAAATGCCTCCCAGAATTTGCTAGTAAATATTGGATCTCTATCACTAACTATACTGATCGGCACTCTGTAATAACCCGAAAATCTGGGCCAGTTTAAAATTTTTATTTTGGCCATTTTGGAGAATTTTGAATATTTAAAATGAATTATTTTGAATAAAATCGACGTGAAATTTATTTTGAATAGAATTCGACGTATATATTATATACGTCGTCGTTAGAATATAAATATTTATATATAATTATAAATAGAATTGAAAATGGCACGGTAGTTCGATAATTCGATTTCAAACTTCAATTGGATGTACCGGGTGCAAAACAATCCGGATTTTAGTGAAACCAAAAACATTAGGATCTAATAGTGAATATCTTTCCAACGAATCCGACCAATCGAGATTTCATACTGAGAATCAAAAGATATGTCCAGTTGAAAATTCTGAATAGTCGCTATGGAATTCAGGCCCTTAAAAATGGACATTTTGCAAATGACCTCGGATTTCGACGAAACCACTTTTGTTGGGTCCGTGATGTCAAGTTATTGCTAGGTTTCAAATTTCATAATTTTTCGAATCAATATGTGAGCGTGGCAAAGGAAAACGCGTTTGACCAGTTTCAGTTGATTTTAATCGACTGGAAAATGGCCATTTTTCTAACGGTCTCAGAATTCGACGAAACTTGTTTTGTTAGGACCGTATCGTCAATACGAAGCTAGAAAATATTTTTCTGCAATTTTTAGAGTTAGTATGCGACCCCGGTAATTTGAAATGCGCGTTTAAATTCAATATAGTGATTTAAATGTAAATTTAACGGAAACTGATTGTAACAGCCGAATCAGCTGACGATACATATCCCATTGTGTTCAGAATGGGGGTAAAACGCTATGGACGACAGGCGGCGGGCCTCGTTTCGAGGTCGTATGTGAAAGTCAACTCTTTAGGATAAAATAAATAAATTAATAAATAAAAAAATAAAAAAAATATAATACCCTTCTCCCTATAACCTTTGGCCCCCCCCCTTTTCTTCGATTTTCAGAATTAACCGATTGGAAAAAAAAAAAAAAAAAAGAAGAGAAAACGAGGATCGAAGGAGGAGCAGGCGCGCCCCCTCCTTCCACTGGCGATCGATCGCCTCTCCCCCCCCCCCCCCCCCTCCGAAGGCGGCGCCGCCCCAGTCCCTCTCTCCTCCTCCCACGACCATCGAACAACCACCGCAACCCCATCGATGAAAACCCACGACCCTCCCTCACCCCCTGCGACGCCCTACCCCCTCCAACGACCGCCCCCTACCTCCCTGGCCCGTCCTCTTCCTAATCCGACCCCCTATTCTTTCTCCCCTCTCCAAGCCGTTGCGTAACACCCCAAAAATCGCTGCCCCTAGGCCGTTGCCTTGCTTGCGCCGACCACATCAACGCCCCGGAGGCATCTCTTGTCACCCAAATTTCAGCGGTGAGTTTTAGTTATTTATTTATGCAAATAAAGTTAGAATTTTTGTACCGGATTAGCGTATGAAAGTAGTGATCTTCATATATACGTTAACAGAATGGAAAAAAAAACCAATTTTTATTATATATGGTAGCAAGAAAGATCATATCTTTGAGCTAGAAAAGATAGGATCTTTATTTATATAAAGATGAGGGTTTTATTCATAATAAAAATATGATCTTTACTATATAGAAATAATAAAAATATGATCTTTACTATATAGAAATAATAAAAATATGATTTTTATATTTTTAAAGTATTAAAAATATAATCTTTATAGGATAGAGAATATAAAAATATCATCTTTGTGTATGTAGCAAAATAAAAATCTGATTTTTATTTTCTATACGTCGAAATAAAATGCTGATTTTTATAAAGATGAAATCTTTATAGTTGAAAAGGCGAGATCTTTATATATAGAATAACGATGTAAAAATAGAATTTTTATCTATATAGTAGCGGGGTAAAAATAGCATTTTTATCCATATAGCGTGAAAGTAAAAATATGATTTTTATATATTGAATAGCATAGTAAAAATTCGATTTTTAAATATATGAAGTGATTATAAAAATATGATTTTTAAATTGAAAGTGAACAAATAAAAATGTGATTTTTATTTTAAAGACAGCAAAATATAAAAATGTGTGATTTTTATATATGTAGTGACTACGGGCAACGAAGATGATAAACAGACGAGAATGAAGAAGATTTCTTTAAAAGAAGAGTCAAGATGTTTGGATAGCTATAGGTGAGAACTTCTCACTCAAAATTCTTTTTCTAGTTATATATATATACTAGGATGCAGACGGTGCTTAGTAGCACCCGACACCCGTCATCCACAGACCATGGATGGCTTGTTTGTTAAATTGTTTGGTTGTGTAGTTGGTTAGTCTAATAGATTGAAATTTGAATTGTTTGGTGAATTGAAATTGATTTGATTGATGTGTGAATGGCGTGGGCCTTCACTAGACCGGGGATAAGGCTAGGCCTTGTCCCGTTTCTAGTATCGTGCCGTTATGCCGCCGAAATTTTCTAAAATATGTTAGAAAATAAAAATATCATTTTATTGTGTAAATGAATTGAATAGAAATTCATAGGTTGAAATAAAATGTTTTATCGTTAAAAATATAATTTTTAACGTGAATGTGAATAAATGAATAGTTATAAACAAATCGGCCGATTTGTTTGTATATACACTGATTTGACTGATATTGATTGGGTCGATAAATTTCACACATCGCCCAACTGCACAAATAAAATATGCGGTTGATTGTTTGAAACCCCACACGGGTGTTGGGATGAAATTTGAAGTTCACTCATCCTGATTGATTAAATATGTCGATCGATTGATTGACAGGCTGTTATAAGCGTTGAATATCTATATTCGATGCTTATGCAGTGTAGTGCACTTTGGTTGATGGTTGATTATTTTCAATGTCATTATATACATGTGTTGTATGAAAATCCATATAATTAACTTTATATGGTAATTGATTGGGCCTCATTCCAATTTGAAAAATAAAGAATATTATAAAATAAAAGTTCATGTGTTGACAGTACTCATCCATTGAGATTGGTCATGTGTTGAACGAAATATTTTGATAATAACAACTATTTTGAAAATAGAAATTTATGAAGCCGTGTTGATTAGATTAACGCCATTTTGACGTGAACGATATTTATATCGATTTTATTCATTTTGAAATGAATTGAATTGAAAACGATTTCGAAATGAATTGAATTGAAAACGATTTCGAAATGAATTGAATAGAAAACGATTTCGAAATGAATTGAATTGAAAACGATTTCGAAATGAATTGAATAGAAAACGATTTCGAAATGAATTGAATTGAAAACGATTTCGAAATGAATTGAATTGAAAACGATTTCGAAATGAATTGAATTGAAAACGATTTCGAAATGAATTGAATTGAAAACGATTTCGAAATGAATTGAATTGAAAACGATTTCGAAATGAATTGAATTGAAAACGATTTCGAAATGAATTGAATTGAAAACGATTTCGAAATGAATTGAATAGAAAACGATTTCGAAATGAATTGAATTGAAAACGATTTCGAAATGAATTGAATTGAAAACGATTTCGAAATGAATTGAATTGAAAACGATTTCGAAATGAATTGAATTGAAAACGATTTCGAAATGAATTGAATTGAAAACGATTTCGAAATGAATTGAATTGAAAACGATTTCGAAATGAATTGAATAGAAAACGATTTCGAAATGAATTGAATTGAAAACGATTTCGAAATGAATTGAATTGAAAACGAATTCAAATTGAATCGAAAGTGAATTGAAATGAATTCAAATTGAATTGAAATTTGAATTGAATAGAAATGAATTTTAAAACGAATTTATAAAGAAGAATTCAATTTTGATTTGAATTGAAATGGAAGTTGAAATTACTTTTGAAACGAGTTTAAAACTATGTATATAATTCGTTTTAAATGGAAATCGACGAAATATATATTATATATATTATATATATAATATAATGGCCTGAATAGAACGCGCCGCGCCGCGGCAGTTCGTGAATTTCGACCATTTATTTCAAACGGACATTACGGGAGATCCGACCGTCGGATTCTCCTAAAACCGGAACCGTTGGGTTCGTATCGAGAAGAGCTTTCTAAAGAATATTAGAAATTAGAAATCTAACGGTTGGATTTGGAATTATGTCCAAATCAAATTTGAAAAAGGTCGCTGTAAGTGCAGTTCGATGGCCGTTGATGGAAATCGACTGTACGGGCCTTGATAAAATTATTAAAAATAGTAATAATTTGTGTAAAATCATAAGAAATGATTTGTGAAAGTTTGGAATGAAAAACTCCATATTTGAAAAGATAAAAATAGATTTTTATCGAAATGAACTAGTTTTGAACTAGAATTATAATTCTATTTATTTTTAAATAAATAAATTGAATTTGAAATGGTTTTGAAAATAACCAAAATTTCCAATGATTGCATTGGAGTGGATTTGAATCGAAATTGTCTTCGGAATATTTCGATGTTGGAATTCGTGATATTACAGGTGTTGTTATGGAAATTTGAAAGATATATATTTGTATCGTTATTTCCAATACGACATTTGTTAGTCGTAGAATTCGATATTGAATATAAGCCGATATATTTTCTATTCAGAGCCTTGTATTGAATATCGAATGTGATTTGGGTTTGTCGTGAATGGTGTCTTCACTAACACTGTTCTTGAACCCAGTTGAGAAAAGATTAAATCTTTTTATTTAGATTTAATGAAGTGTACCAATTAAATGATATTTAATTGGAATTGAATTGGTATTGATTTTTGGGTTTATCGTGAACAGTGTTTTAAATAACACTTGTTCTTTAACCCGATAATTAATGGAATGTGATTTTGGGTTTATCGTGAATCGTGTTTTAAATGACACTGATTCTTTAACCCAGATAATGATTAAAACTAAGTGGAGTTTTAATGAATCTTTAATTAGATTGAAAAGATCGAGAATGGAGTATCACCAGTTTTGCTCCAGGCGATAGTTAAATCTTTAATTAGATTTGAACGTGAAATTTAGAAACTAACTGTCGGTTAGCCAAGCAGAATGGTTTTCTAGATATTGATCTGATGTTGGTTTCGGCCTTCGGGGTTAATATTTGGGGAATTATTCTCTTGATTAATTTACGGTTAGTGACTAATGAATCGGAATGAGGCGTATGTTGTGTTTGTGTAACACTTATTTAAAATATACGCGAGTTATTCGGGAAGACCGGGTTTACCCCATTCTGAATAACTGATACGACGATAAGTCGAAGATGAAGACGATGGTCGAAGACCGGAGGTCTTCACGTCGTTTGGGTAATTACTGATGATCTTGATTGGGCTGTACACCCAAGAAGATGGAAACAGTTAGTGATCGTCCAGACGTACTTGGAGATCGATGGATATGCGGGGTACTAGGTGCCTCCGGTTTCGTTCAGACCCAGGACGGACTTGTAAATGGACTGTGTGTCTGACATCGGATTTCATTCTGTGTGACTGATATCGGTTGCATAGGATGGTTTGCCTGTGTGGCATGCTAAGATGCAAATGATCAAGGCTTCTGTTGAAAAGCAAAGTCTTGTGGTGATGATCAAAGCACGGCCTTTGTGGCGTAGCTTTGTGTAACGTTTACCTCGCGTGTTTCACACCAGGTATGAACCAAAAACGGGAGACGGACCTCAGGGAGGACTTGCGTTTCTTTCTAGTTAGAAGTGGCGTCAGTGGTTTTACACGCCCTGACGAGTTTGACTTATGTGGTTGTTGCTGTTGCGAGGCGCCTCGGTTATATCGGTTTCGGCCGATGCATTCTGGTCGGCTGACGGACCAGACTTACACCCCATAGGGTGGGGAAACGTAGTGTTCAGGCATTTTAATCCACATCGGTGGACCGGCCCTGACGATCCAAGGGCCCACCTGTGTCTGGGTCCTGAGACACGGACTAGAGCGTCTCGAATCGGTTGAGGACTATCTTTTGCCTCGGTTCATAGATGGAAATCCAATTTCCAAATACGTGACTTTGCGGTTTTATTTGTAAACCTATATATGGCGACATGATATATGGTACCCATGCCGCCTATGATTGATACTTATGATTTGAAGTTGTTTTATACACTATGCACTTATTATAGTATCAAATGATTTGTTTTAAACGTATCAAGCATTCTTTGGCTGTTATAAGGGAAAACCCTATCCCCCGGCTTGCGTTTGCATTGTGTGATAGGACCTGGGTCTTATAACAGCTTCATTTTTCTCTATTTAGCATTGCGCTGGTTGTTTTATGCACTGGTATTCTTGGGAGGAAACCCGTTCCGTGTTATACGGCGTGGTCCCTTGATTTACCTAGCTTTAAAAATAAAGATTAACTGTTTTAGTTCTCACACCAGTCCCATGACTGACCTGGAGTTTATTGTTTTGACCTAAACTCTGGGTGCCCCTATTTTGACACGGGCAGCTAGTAGTTTTGGTTTTGCAGATTTATATTCACAGGATCCTGGTTTACAGCTGGAACGATATCCGGAAAGCTTTGTATCCGTATATCTCTTCTAGTTGTGTATTGTATTATTTTCCGCTGCTATGTATTTAAATGTAATTTAAATCTCTGATATTTCTGTGTAATATTCATTTATACTCTGTATATTCTTGTAATCTGATGCATTGTTGTAATATACAATGAAATGTTCTTTTGTATGCATTCTGATTTGTCGTGTTCTCAAACCGATAGGGCGTTTCGAACGGCTTGAATCGATTTAGCGACCGGTTCGGACCGAGCGAAATTCCTTGTCGTCACAGTTGGTATCAGAGCTTTGGTTTACAAAGCTCAGAGAACAAGGCACATTAGAAACATACGAAAGAATTCATCAGATATTGGATTAGTAATATCCAATTAGAATGACTCGTTAGAGATGGGATCAGTAGTATCCTAGAACGAGTGTGAAGAGTATATTTTTAAAGTGAAAACAAATTTTGTTTTGAAAATTTAAATCAATTATTCGTATTTGATTATTTATATGGATGTGGACAATCGAGTATATATAGATTTCGCGTATACGCGTCATGAACGTATATTCGAAGTTTTAATATATTGGATAGATATAGCATCACACTCTAGTCGCCCGGAGATATTATTGATGATAGCGATCGCATCATCAACATTTATGTTCGTGTTTCGAAGGTGTGATTTTCTATATATTTCCATTAGGCTGGTGTGAGAACCAAAACTTATATATAGCTAGAATACATTGTTGTGAATTGGCATCAAAAACATGATTTTTGTATATGTATCAAAATTATGAATTTCAAACTCTAATCAACTAATTGATTGATGTTTGTGTTGTTTGTTCATTTGTTTGCTAATTTTGAACCTTTATGCCTAATTGAACCGAATATTGAATTATATTGAAAATTGGTTGCATCTGCTTGCATATACATATATATCATTGAACAGGTCATAGCAAGGAGGCTAGAGCCAGAGAATAAAATTTGTTTGCCCGACAAATAGGTACATGTTTACTACATAATTTCCTGTTTTGTTTGGGTGAAGATGATTTTGTGAGCCTATTGGCTAGCCGCTTGGCTTTTTCTTTTTCTTTTTGAGATCTGAAGGACCGGGGAAGCTATTTGAAATTCCCCGATGCTCCCATTGCAGGGGAGGTTATGGCGAAATTTTTCGAAAATTTAGGGTGTTAGCCAAATTTTTGAAATTTTGAAAATTCTCAGAAACTAAAGAGTTAGAGAATGGAAGCCAGATCGAACATAGTGTTGAATAATCAAACCACTTTCGACTTTGTTCCTTTTCGGGGACGAAAAGTTTTAAGTGGGGGAGATTGTAATAACCCGAAAATCTGGGCCAGTTTAAAATTTTTATTTTGGCCATTTTGGAGAATTTTGAATATTTAAAATGAATTATTTTGAATAAAATCGACGTGAAATTTATTTTGAATAGAATTCGACGTATATATTATATACGTCGTCGTTAGAATATAAATATTTATATATAATTATAAATAGAATTGAAAATGGCGCGGTAGTTCGATAATTCGATTTCAAACTTCAATTGGATGTACCGGGTGCAAAACAATCCGGATTTTAGTGAAACCAAAAACATTAGGATCTAATAGTGAATATCTTTCCAACGAATCCGACCAATCGAGATTTCATACTGGGAATCAAAAGATATGTCCAGTTGAAAATTCTGAATAGTCGCTATGGAATTCAGGCCCTTAAAAATGGACATTTTGCAAATGACCTCGGATTTCGACGAAACCACTTTTGTTGGGTCCGTGATGTCAAGTTATTGCTAGGTTTCAAATTTCATAATTTTTCGAATCAATATGTGAGCGTGGCAAAGGAAAACGCGTTTGACCAGTTTCAGTTGATTTTAATCGACTGGAAAATGGCCATTTTTCTAACGGTCTCAGAATTCGACGAAACTTGTTTTGTTAGGACCGTATCGTCAATACGAAGCTAGAAAATATTTTTCTGCAATTTTTAGAGTTAGTATGCGACCCCGGTAATTTGAAATGCGCGTTTAAATTCAATATAGTGATTTAAATGTAAATTTAACGGAAACTGATTGTAACAGCCGAATCAGCTGACGATACATATCCCATTGTGTTCAGAATGGGGGTAAAACGCTATGGACGACAGGCGGCGGGCCTCGTTTCGAGGTCGTATGTGAAAGTCAACTCTTTAGGATAAAATAAATAAATTAATAAATAAAAAAATAAAAAAAATATAATACCCTTCTCCCTATAACCTTTGGCCCCCCCCCCCCCCTTTTCTTCGATTTTCAGAATTAACCGATTGGAAAAAAAAAAAAAAAAGAGAAAACGAGGATCGAAGGAGGAGCAGGCGCGCCCCCTCCTTCCACTGGCGATCGATCGCCTCTCCCCCCCCCCCCCCCTCCGAAGGCGGCGCCGCCCCAGTCCCTCTCTCCTCCTCCCACGACCATCGAACAACCACCGCAACCCCATCGATGAAAACCCACGACCCTCCCTCACCCCCTGCGACGCCCTACCCCCTCCAACGACCGCCCCCTACCTCCCTGGCCCGTCCTCTTCCTAATCCGACCCCCTATTCTTTCTCCCCTCTCCAAGCCGTTGCGTAACACCCCAAAAATCGCTGCCCCTAGGCCGTTGCCTTGCTTGCGCCGACCACATCAACGCCCCGGAGGCATCTCTTGTCACCCAAATTTCAGCGGTGAGTTTTAGTTATTTATTTATGCAAATAAAGTTAGAATTTTTGTACCGGATTAGCGTATGAAAGTAGTGATCTTCATATATACGTTAACAGAATGGAAAAAAAAACCAATTTTTATTATATATGGTAGCAAGAAAGATCATATCTTTGAGCTAGAAAAGATAGGATCTTTATTTATATAAAGATGAGGGTTTTATTCATAATAAAAATATGATCTTTACTATATAGAAATAATAAAAATATGATCTTTACTATATAGAAATAATAAAAATATGATTTTTATATTTTTAAAGTATTAAAAATATAATCTTTATAGGATAGAGAATATAAAAATATCATCTTTGTGTATGTAGCAAAATAAAAATCTGATTTTTATTTTCTATACGTCGAAATAAAATGCTGATTTTTATAAAGATGAAATCTTTATAGTTGAAAAGGCGAGATCTTTATATATAGAATAACGATGTAAAAATAGAATTTTTATCTATATAGTAGCGGGGTAAAAATAGCATTTTTATCCGTATAGCGTGAAAGTAAAAATATGATTTTTATATATTGAATAGCATAGTAAAAATTCGATTTTTAAATATATGAAGTGATTATAAAAATATGATTTTTAAATTGAAAGTGAACAAATAAAAATGTGATTTTTATTTTAAAGACAGCAAAATATAAAAATGTGTGATTTTTATATATGTAGTGACTACGGGCAACGAAGATGATAAACAGACGAGAATGAAGAAGATTTCTTTAAAAGAAGAGTCAAGATGTTTGGATAGCTATAGGTGAGAACTTCTCACTCAAAATTCTTTTTCTAGTTATATATATATACTAGGATGCAGACGGTGCTTAGTAGCACCCGACACCCGTCATCCACAGACCATGGATGGCTTGTTTGTTAAATTGTTTGGTTGTGTAGTTGGTTAGTCTAATAGATTGAAATTTGAATTGTTTGGTGAATTGAAATTGATTTGATTGATGTGTGAATGGCATGGGCCTTCACTAGACCGGGGATAAGGCTAGGCCTTGTCCCGTTTCTAGTATCGTGCCGTTATGCCGCCGAAATTTTCTAAAATATGTTAGAAAATAAAAATATCATTTTATTGTGTAAATGAATTGAATAGAAATTCATAGGTTGAAAAAATGTTTTATCGTTAAAAATATAATTTTTAACGTGAATGTGAATAAATGAATAGTTATAAACAAATCGGCCGATTTGTTTGTATATACACTGATTTGACTGATATTGATTGGGTCGATAAATTTCACACATCGCCCAACTGCACAAATAAAATATGCGGTTGATTGTTTGAAACCCCACACGGGTGTTGGGATGAAATTTGAAGTTCACTCATCCTGATTGATTAAATATGTCGATCGATTGATTGACAGGCTGTTATAAGCGTTGAATATCTATATTCGATGCTTATGCAGTGTAGTGCACTTTGGTTGATGGTTGATTATTTTCAATGTCATTATATACATGTGTTGTATGAAAATCCATATAATTAACTTTATATGGTAATTGATTGGGCCTCATTCCAATTTGAAAAATAAAGAATATTATAAAATAAAAGTTCATGTGTTGACAGTACTCATCCATTGAGATTGGTCATGTGTTGAACGAAATATTTTGATAATAACAACTATTTTGAAAATAGAAATTTATGAAGCCGTGTTGATTAGATTAACGCCATTTTGACGTGAACGATATTTATATCGATTTTATTCATTTTGAAATGAATTGAATTGAAAACGATTTCGAAATGAATTGAATTGAAAACGATTTCGAAATGAATTGAATAGAAAACGATTTCGAAATGAATTGAATTGAAAACGATTTCGAAATGAATTGAATAGAAAACGATTTCGAAATGAATTGAATTGAAAACGATTTCGAAATGAATTGAATTGAAAACGATTTCGAAATGAATTGAATTGAAAACGATTTCGAAATGAATTGAATTGAAAACGATTTCGAAATGAATTGAATTGAAAACGATTTCGAAATGAATTGAATTGAAAACGATTTCGAAATGAATTGAATTGAAAACGATTTCGAAATGAATTGAATAGAAAACGATTTCGAAATGAATTGAATTGAAAACGATTTCGAAATGAATTGAATTGAAAACGATTTCGAAATGAATTGAATTGAAAACGATTTCGAAATGAATTGAATTGAAAACGATTTCGAAATGAATTGAATTGAAAACGATTTCGAAATGAATTGAATTGAAAACGATTTCGAAATGAATTGAATAGAAAACGATTTCGAAATGAATTGAATTGAAAACGATTTCGAAATGAATTGAATTGAAAATGAATTCAAATTGAATCGAAAGTGAATTGAAATGAATTCAAATTGAATTGAAATTTGAATTGAATAGAAATGAATTTTAAAACGAATTTATAAAGAAGAATTCAATTTTGATTTGAATTGAAATGGAAGTTGAAATTACTTTTGAAACGAGTTTAAAACTATGTATATAATTCGTTTTAAATGGAAATCGACGAAATATATATTATATATATTATATATATAATATAATGGCCTGAATAGAACGCGCCGCGCCGCGGCAGTTCGTGAATTTCGACCATTTATTTCAAACGGACATTACGGGAGATCCGACCGTCGGATTCTCCTAAAACCGGAACCGTTGGGTTCGTATCGAGAAGAGCTTTCTAAAGAATATTAGAAATTAGAAATCTAACGGTTGGATTTGGAATTATGTCCAAATCAAATTTGAAAAAGGTCGCTGTAAGTGCAGTTCGATGGCCGTTGATGGAAATCGACTGTACGGGCCTTGATAAAATTATTAAAAATAGTAATAATTTGTGTAAAATCATAAGAAATGATTTGTGAAAGTTTGGAATGAAAAACTCCATATTTGAAAAGATAAAAATAGATTTTTATCGAAATGAACTAGTTTTGAACTAGAATTATAATTCTATTTATTTTTAAATAAATAAATTGAATTTGAAATGGTTTTGAAAATAACCAAAATTTCCAATGATTGCATTGGAGTGGATTTGAATCGAAATTGTCTTCGGAATATTTCGATGTTGGAATTCGTGATATTACAGGTGTTGTTATGGAAATTTGAAAGATATATATTTGTATCGTTATTTCCAATACGACATTTGTTAGTCGTAGAATTCGATATTGAATATAAGCCGATATATTTTCTATTCAGAGCCTTGTATTGAATATCGAATGTGATTTGGGTTTGTCGTGAATGGTGTCTTCACTAACACTGTTCTTGAACCCAGTTGAGAAAAGATTAAATCTTTTTATTTAGATTTAATGAAGTGTACCAATTAAATGATATTTAATTGGAATTGAATTGGTATTGATTTTTGGGTTTATCGTGAACAGTGTTTTAAATAACACTTGTTCTTTAACCCGATAATTAATGGAATGTGATTTTGGGTTTATCGTGAATCGTGTTTTAAATGACACTGATTCTTTAACCCAGATAATGATTAAAACTAAGTGGAGTTTTAATGAATCTTTAATTAGATTGAAAAGATCGAGAATGGAGTATCACCAGTTTTGCTCCAGGCGATAGTTAAATCTTTAATTAGATTTGAACGTGAAATTTAGAAACTAACTGTCGGTTAGCCAAGCAGAATGGTTTTCTAGATATTGATCTGATGTTGGTTTCGGCCTTCGGGGTTAATATTTGGGGAATTATTCTCTTGATTAATTTACGGTTAGTGACTAATGAATCGGAATGAGGCGTATGTTGTGTTTGTGTAACACTTATTTAAAATATACGCGAGTTATTCGGGAAGACCGGGTTTACCCCATTCTGAATAACTGATACGACGATAAGTCGAAGATGAAGACGATGGTCGAAGACCGGAGGTCTTCACGTCGTTTGGGTAATTACTGATGATCTTGATTGGGCTGTACACCCAAGAAGATGGAAACAGTTAGTGATCGTCCAGACGTACTTGGAGATCGATGGATATGCGGGGTACTAGGTGCCTCCGGTTTCGTTCAGACCCAGGACGGACTTGTAAATGGACTGTGTGTCTGACATCGGATTTCATTCTGTGTGACTGATATCGGTTGCATAGGATGGTTTGCCTGTGTGGCATGCTAAGATGCAAATGATCAAGGCTTCTGTTGAAAAGCAAAGTCTTGTGGTGATGATCAAAGCACGGCCTTTGTGGCGTAGCTTTGTGTAACGTTTACCTCGCGTGTTTCACACCAGGTATGAACCAAAAACGGGAGACGGACCTCAGGGAGGACTTGCGTTTCTTTCTAGTTAGAAGTGGCGTCAGTGGTTTTACACGCCCTGACGAGTTTGACTTATGTGGTTGTTGCTGTTGCGAGGCGCCTCGGTTATATCGGTTTCGGCCGATGCATTCTGGTCGGCTGACGGACCAGACTTACACCCCATAGGGTGGGGAAACGTAGTGTTCAGGCATTTTAATCCACATCGGTGGACCGGCCCTGACGATCCAAGGGCCCACCTGTGTCTGGGTCCTGAGACACGGACTAGAGCGTCTCGAATCGGTTGAGGACTATCTTTTGCCTCGGTTCATAGATGGAAATCCAATTTCCAAATACGTGACTTTGCGGTTTTATTTGTAAACCTATATATGGCGACATGATATATGGTACCCATGCCGCCTATGATTGATACTTATGATTTGAAGTTGTTTTATACACTATGCACTTATTATAGTATCAAATGATTTGTTTTAAACGTATCAAGCATTCTTTGGCTGTTATAAGGGAAAACCCTATCCCCCGGCTTGCGTTTGCATTGTGTGATAGGACCTGGGTCTTATAACAGCTTCATTTTTCTCTATTTAGCATTGCGCTGGTTGTTTTATGCACTGGTATTCTTGGGAGGAAACCCGTTCCGTGTTATACGGCGTGGTCCCTTGATTTACCTAGCTTTAAAAATAAAGATTAACTGTTTTAGTTCTCACATCAGTCCCATGACTGACCTGGAGTTTATTGTTTTGACCTAAACTCTGGGTGCCCCTATTTTGACACGGGCAGCTAGTAGTTTTGGTTTTGCAGATTTATATTCACAGGATCCTGGTTTACAGCTGGAACGATATCCGGAAAGCTTTGTATCCGTATATCTCTTCTAGTTGTGTATTGTATTATTTTCCGCTGCTATGTATTTAAATGTAATTTAAATCTCTGATATTTCTGTGTAATATTCATTTATACTCTGTATATTCTTGTAATCTGATGCATTGTTGTAATATACAATGAAATGTTCTTTTGTATGCATTCTGATTTGTCGTGTTCTCAAACCGATAGGGCGTTTCGAACGGCTTGAATCGATTTAGCGACCGGTTCGGACCAAGCGAAATTCCTTGCCGTCACAGTTGGTATCAGAGCTTTGGTTTACAAAGCTCAGAGAACAAGGCACATTAGAAACATACGAAAGAATTCATCAGATATTGGATTAGTAATATCCAATTAGAATGACTCGTTAGAGATGGGATCAGTAGTATCCTAGAACGAGTGTGAAGAGTATATTTTTAAAGTGAAAACAAATTTTGTTTTGAAAATTTAAATCAATTATTCGTATTTGATTATTTATATGGATGTGGACAATCGAGTATATATAGATTTCGCGTATACGCGTCATGAACGTATATTCGAAGTTTTAATATATTGGATAGATATAGCATCACACTCTAGTCGCCCGGAGATATTATTGATGATAGCGATCGCATCATCAACATTTATGTTCGTGTTTCGAAGGTGTGATTTTCTATATATTTCCATTAGGCTGGTGTGAGAACCAAAACTTATATATAGCTAGAATACATTGTTGTGAATTGGCATCAAAAACATGATTTTTGTATATGTATCAAAATTATGAATTTCAAACTCTAATCAACTAATTGATTGATGTTTGTGTTGTTTGTTCATTTGTTTGCTAATTTTGAACCTTTATGCCTAATTGAACCGAATATTGAATTATATTGAAAATTGGTTGCATCTGCTTGCATATACATATATATCATTGAACAGGTCATAGCAAGGAGGCTAGAGCCAGAGAATAAAATTTGTTTGCCCGACAAATAGGTACATGTTTACTACATAATTTCCTGTTTTGTTTGGGTGAAGATGATTTTGTGAGCCTATTGGCTAGCCGCTTGGCTTTTTCTTTTTCTTTTTGAGATCTGAAGGACCGGGGAAGCTATTGAAATTCCCCGATGCTCCCATTGCAGGGGAGGTTATGGCGAAATTTTTCGAAAATTTAGGGTGTTAGCCAAATTTTTGAAATTTTGAAAATTCTCAGAAACTAAAGAGTTAGAGAATGGAAGCCAGATCGAACATAGTGTTGAATAATCAAACCACTTTCGACTTTGTTCCTTTTCGGGGACGAAAAGTTTTAAGTGGGGGAGATTGTAATAACCCGAAAATCTGGGCCAGTTTAAAATTTTTATTTTGGCCATTTTGGAGAATTTTGAATATTTAAAATGAATTATTTTGAATAAAATCGACGTGAAATTTATTTTGAATAGAATTCGACGTATATATTATATACGTCGTCGTTAGAATATAAATATTTATATATAATTATAAATAGAATTGAAAATGGCGCGGTAGTTCGATAATTCGATTTCAAACTTCAATTGGATGTACCGGGTGCAAAACAATCCGGATTTTAGTGAAACCAAAAACATTAGGATCTAATAGTGAATATCTTTCCAACGAATCCGACCAATCGAGATTTCATACTGAGAATCAAAAGATATGTCCAGTTGAAAATTCTGAATAGTCGCTATGGAATTCAGGCCCTTAAAAATGGACATTTTGCAAATGACCTCGGATTTCGACGAAACCACTTTTGTTGGGTCCGTGATGTCAAGTTATTGCTAGGTTTCAAATTTCATAATTTTTCGAATCAATATGTGAGCGTGGCAAAGGAAAACGCGTTTGACCAGTTTCAGTTGATTTTAATCGACTGGAAAATGGCCATTTTTCTAACGGTCTCAGAATTCGACGAAACTTGTTTTGTTAGGACCGTATCGTCAATACGAAGCTAGAAAATATTTTTCTGCAATTTTTAGAGTTAGTATGCGACCCCGGTAATTTGAAATGCGCGTTTAAATTCAATATAGTGATTTAAATGTAAATTTAACGGAAACTGATTGTAACAGCCGAATCAGCTGACGATACATATCCCATTGTGTTCAGAATGGGGGTAAAACGCTATGGACGACAGGCGGCGGGCCTCGTTTCGAGGTCGTATGTGAAAGTCAACTCTTTAGGATAAAATAAATAAATTAATAAATAAAAAAATAAAAAAAATATAATACCCTTCTCCCTATAACCTTTGCCCCCCCCCCTTTTCTTCGATTTTCAGAATTAACCGATTGGAAAAAAAAAAAAAAAGAGAAAACGAGGATCGAAGGAGGAGCAGGCGCGCCCCCTCCTTCCACTGGCGATCGATCGCCTCTCCCCCCCCCCCCCCCCCCCTCCGAAGGCGGCGCCGCCCCAGTCCCTCTCTCCTCCTCCCACGACCATCGAACAACCACCGCAACCCCATCGATGAAAACCCACGACCCTCCCTCACCCCCTGCGACGCCCTACCCCCTCCAACGACCGCCCCCTACCTCCCTGGCCCGTCCTCTTCCTAATCCGACCCCCTATTCTTTCTCCCCTCTCCAAGCCGTTGCGTAACACCCCAAAAATCGCTGCCCCTAGGCCGTTGCCTTGCTTGCGCCGACCACATCAACGCCCCGGAGGCATCTCTTGTCACCCAAATTTCAGCGGTGAGTTTTAGTTATTTATTTATGCAAATAAAGTTAGAATTTTTGTACCGGATTAGCGTATGAAAGTAGTGATCTTCATATATACGTTAACAGAATGGAAAAAAAAACCAATTTTTATTATATATGGTAGCAAGAAAGATCATATCTTTGAGCTAGAAAAGATAGGATCTTTATTTATATAAAGATGAGGGTTTTATTCATAATAAAAATATGATCTTTACTATATAGAAATAATAAAAATATGATCTTTACTATATAGAAATAATAAAAATATGATTTTTATATTTTTAAAGTATTAAAAATATAATCTTTATAGGATAGAGAATATAAAAATATCATCTTTGTGTATGTAGCAAAATAAAAATCTGATTTTTATTTTCTATACGTCGAAATAAAATGCTGATTTTTATAAAGATGAAATCTTTATAGTTGAAAAGGCGAGATCTTTATATATAGAATAACGATGTAAAAATAGAATTTTTATCTATATAGTAGCGGGGTAAAAATAGCATTTTTATCCGTATAGCGTGAAAGTAAAAATATGATTTTTATATATTGAATAGCATAGTAAAAATTCGATTTTTAAATATATGAAGTGATTATAAAAATATGATTTTTAAATTGAAAGTGAACAAATAAAAATGTGATTTTTATTTTAAAGACAGCAAAATATAAAAATGTGTGATTTTTATATATGTAGTGACTACGGGCAACGAAGATGATAAACAGACGAGAATGAAGAAGATTTCTTTAAAAGAAGAGTCAAGATGTTTGGATAGCTATAGGTGAGAACTTCTCACTCAAAATTCTTTTTCTAGTTATATATATATACTAGGATGCAGACGGTGCTTAGTAGTACCCGACACCCGTCATCCACAGACCATGGATGGCTTGTTTGTTAAATTGTTTGGTTGTGTAGTTGGTTAGTCTAATAGATTGAAATTTGAATTGTTTGGTGAATTGAAATTGATTTGATTGATGTGTGAATGGCATGGGCCTTCACTAGACCGGGGATAAGGCTAGGCCTTGTCCCGTTTCTAGTATCGTGCCGTTATGCCGCCGAAATTTTCTAAAATATGTTAGAAAATAAAAATATCATTTTATTGTGTAAATGAATTGAATAGAAATTCATAGGTTGAAATAAAATGTTTTATCGTTAAAAATATAATTTTTAACGTGAATGTGAATAAATGAATAGTTATAAACAAATCGGCCGATTTGTTTGTATATACACTGATTTGACTGATATTGATTGGGTCGATAAATTTCACACATCGCCCAACTGCACAAATAAAATATGCGGTTGATTGTTTGAAACCCCACACGGGTGTTGGGATGAAATTTGAAGTTCACTCATCCTGATTGATTAAATATGTCGATCGATTGATTGACAGGCTGTTATAAGCGTTGAATATCTATATTCGATGCTTATGCAGTGTAGTGCACTTTGGTTGATGGTTGATTATTTTCAATGTCATTATATACATGTGTTGTATGAAAATCCATATAATTAACTTTATATGGTAATTGATTGGGCCTCATTCCAATTTGAAAAATAAAGAATATTATAAAATAAAAGTTCATGTGTTGACAGTACTCATCCATTGAGATTGGTCATGTGTTGAACGAAATATTTTGATAATAACAACTATTTTGAAAATAGAAATTTATGAAGCCGTGTTGATTAGATTAACGCCATTTTGACGTGAACGATATTTATATCGATTTTATTCATTTTGAAATGAATTGAATTGAAAACGATTTCGAAATGAATTGAATTGAAAACGATTTCGAAATGAATTGAATAGAAAACGATTTCGAAATGAATTGAATTGAAAACGATTTCGAAATGAATTGAATAGAAAACGATTTCGAAATGAATTGAATTGAAAACGATTTCGAAATGAATTGAATTGAAAACGATTTCGAAATGAATTGAATTGAAAACGATTTCGAAATGAATTGAATTGAAAACGATTTCGAAATGAATTGAATTGAAAACGATTTCGAAATGAATTGAATTGAAAACGATTTCGAAATGAATTGAATTGAAAACGATTTCGAAATGAATTGAATAGAAAACGATTTCGAAATGAATTGAATTGAAAACGATTTCGAAATGAATTGAATTGAAAACGATTTCGAAATGAATTGAATTGAAAACGATTTCGAAATGAATTGAATTGAAAACGATTTCGAAATGAATTGAATTGAAAACGATTTCGAAATGAATTGAATTGAAAACGATTTCGAAATGAATTGAATAGAAAACGATTTCGAAATGAATTGAATTGAAAACGATTTCGAAATGAATTGAATTGAAAACGAATTCAAATTGAATCGAAAGTGAATTGAAATGAATTCAAATTGAATTGAAATTTGAATTGAATAGAAATGAATTTTAAAACGAATTTATAAAGAAGAATTCAATTTTGATTTGAATTGAAATGGAAGTTGAAATTACTTTTGAAACGAGTTTAAAACTATGTATATAATTCGTTTTAAATGGAAATCGACGAAATATATATTATATATATTATATATATAATATAATGGCCTGAATAGAACGCGCCGCGCCGCGGCAGTTCGTGAATTTCGACCATTTATTTCAAACGGACATTACGGGAGATCCGACCGTCGGATTCTCCTAAAACCGGAACCGTTGGGTTCGTATCGAGAAGAGCTTTCTAAAGAATATTAGAAATTAGAAATCTAACGGTTGGATTTGGAATTATGTCCAAATCAAATTTGAAAAAGGTCGCTGTAAGTGCAGTTCGATGGCCGTTGATGGAAATCGACTGTACGGGCCTTGATAAAATTATTAAAAATAGTAATAATTTGTGTAAAATCATAAGAAATGATTTGTGAAAGTTTGGGATGAAAAACTCCATATTTGAAAAGATAAAAATAGATTTTTATCGAAATGAACTAGTTTTGAACTAGAATTATAATTCTATTTATTTTTAAATAAATAAATTGAATTTGAAATGGTTTTGAAAATAACCAAAATTTCCAATGATTGCATTGGAGTGGATTTGAATCGAAATTGTCTTCGGAATATTTCGATGTTGGAATTCGTGATATTACAGGTGTTGTTATGGAAATTTGAAAGATATATATTTGTATCGTTATTTCCAATACGACATTTGTTAGTCGTAGAATTCGATATTGAATATAAGCCGATATATTTTCTATTCAGAGCCTTGTATTGAATATCGAATGTGATTTGGGTTTGTCGTGAATGGTGTCTTCACTAACACTGTTCTTGAACCCAGTTGAGAAAAGATTAAATCTTTTTATTTAGATTTAATGAAGTGTACCAATTAAATGATATTTAATTGGAATTGAATTGGTATTGATTTTTGGGTTTATCGTGAACAGTGTTTTAAATAACACTTGTTCTTTAACCCGATAATTAATGGAATGTGATTTTGGGTTTATCGTGAATCGTGTTTTAAATGACACTGATTCTTTAACCCAGATAATGATTAAAACTAAGTGGAGTTTTAATGAATCTTTAATTAGATTGAAAAGATCGAGAATGGAGTATCACCAGTTTTGCTCTAGGCGATAGTTAAATCTTTAATTAGATTTGAACGTGAAATTTAGAAACTAACTGTCGGTTAGCCAAGCAGAATGGTTTTCTAGATATTGATCTGATGTTGGTTTCGGCCTTCGGGGTTAATATTTGGGGAATTATTCTCTTGATTAATTTACGGTTAGTGACTAATGAATCGGAATGAGGCGTATGTTGTGTTTGTGTAACACTTATTTAAAATATACGCGAGTTATTCGGGAAGACCGGGTTTACCCCATTCTGAATAACTGATACGACGATAAGTCGAAGATGAAGACGATGGTCGAAGACCGGAGGTCTTCACGTCGTTTGGGTAATTACTGATGATCTTGATTGGGCTGTACACCCAAGAAGATGGAAACAGTTAGTGATCGTCCAGACGTACTTGGAGATCGATGGATATGCGGGGTACTAGGTGCCTCCGGTTTCGTTCAGACCCAGGACGGACTTGTAAATGGACTGTGTGTCTGACATCGGATTTCATTCTGTGTGACTGATATCGGTTGCATAGGATGGTTTGCCTGTGTGGCATGCTAAGATGCAAATGATCAAGGCTTCTGTTGAAAAGCAAAGTCTTGTGGTGATGATCAAAGCACGGCCTTTGTGGCGTAGCTTTGTGTAACGTTTACCTCGCGTGTTTCACACCAGGTATGAACCAAAAACGGGAGACGGACCTCAGGGAGGACTTGCGTTTCTTTCTAGTTAGAAGTGGCGTCAGTGGTTTTACACGCCCTGACGAGTTTGACTTATGTGGTTGTTGCTGTTGCGAGGCGCCTCGGTTATATCGGTTTCGGCCGATGCATTCTGGTCGGCTGACGGACCAGACTTACACCCCATAGGGTGGGGAAACGTAGTGTTCAGGCATTTTAATCCACATCGGTGGACCGGCCCTGACGATCCAAGGGCCCACCTGTGTCTGGGTCCTGAGACACGGACTAGAGCGTCTCGAATCGGTTGAGGACTATCTTTTGCCTCGGTTCATAGATGGAAATCCAATTTCCAAATACGTGACTTTGCGGTTTTATTTGTAAACCTATATATGGCGACATGATATATGGTACCCATGCCGCCTATGATTGATACTTATGATTTGAAGTTGTTTTATACACTATGCACTTATTATAGTATCAAATGATTTGTTTTAAACGTATCAAGCATTCTTTGGCTGTTATAAGGGAAAACCCTATCCCCCGGCTTGCGTTTGCATTGTGTGATAGGACCTGGGTCTTATAACAGCTTCATTTTTCTCTATTTAGCATTGCGCTGGTTGTTTTATGCACTGGTATTCTTGGGAGGAAACCCGTTCCGTGTTATACGGCGTGGTCCCTTGATTTACCTAGCTTTAAAAATAAAGATTAACTGTTTTAGTTCTCACACCAGTCCCATGACTGACCTGGAGTTTATTGTTTTGACCTAAACTCTGGGTGCCCCTATTTTGACACGGGCAGCTAGTAGTTTTGGTTTTGCAGATTTATATTCACAGGATCCTGGTTTACAGCTGGAACGATATCCGGAAAGCTTTGTATCCGTATATCTCTTCTAGTTGTGTATTGTATTATTTTCCGCTGCTATGTATTTAAATGTAATTTAAATCTCTGATATTTCTGTGTAATATTCATTTATACTCTGTATATTCTTGTAATCTGATGCATTGTTGTAATATACAATGAAATGTTCTTTTGTATGCATTCTGATTTGTCGTGTTCTCAAACCGATAGGGCGTTTCGAACGGCTTGAATCGATTTAGCGACCGGTTCGGACCGAGCGAAATTCCTTGCCGTCACACACTCTGTGTAGCCTAACAATTTCCTTGAAATATATCTGCGCCAGACTCTGAGCAGTTCTGTTCGATCTAACAGGTATGAAATGGGCGGTCTTCGTGAAGCGATCTACGATCACCCAAATACTGTCATTTCCTTTTCTGGTTCTGGGCAAACCATCTATGAAGTCCATGGAAATATGTTCCCACTTCCAACCTGGAACGTCCAGCGGTTGCAACAATCCAGCAAGTTTATGTTGGTCGCTTTTGAGTAGTTGGCAAGTAGGGCATCAGCTAACATATAAAGAAATGTCTCTCTTCATCAATCTCCACCAAAAAGTGTGTTTGATGTCATTATACATTTTGCTTACTCCTGGATGGATACTAAGTTTTGACTTGTGGCACTCATCCAGGACTTCCTTTCGGAGCTCAGAAATGTTAGGAACACAAATTCGACCTTTTAGCCTTAGAATCCCATCATTATCAACCTGAAAACTCGAGGGCTCGCCTTTCTGCATAATCTCTCTGATCTTTTGAATGAAGTGATCATCCTTCTGAAGAGCGGATATTTTATCAATCAACTGGCGATCATTACATTCTTTCTACTTAGCGCATCGGCCACGACATTGGCTTTCCCTGGAGTGTACAGAATCTCAAAATTGTATGCTGCAAGGAACTCTAGCCAACATTGATGCCTCAGATTCAAGTCTTTCTGGGTGAACAGATACTTTAACGACTGGTGATCTGTAAACAGATCGAATTTCTCACCCAGAAGATAGTGTCTCCAGATTTTCAAAGCAAATACTGTAGCCAACAACTCAAGATCATGAGTTACATAATTCTTTTCATGTGGCTTCAGCTGACGGCTAGCATAAGCAACAACTTGACCTCTTTGCATTTACACTGCACCAAGGCCTTCTCTAGAGGCATCTGTCCAGACTTTCAAGTCCTGATTGCCGTCAATAATCATTAACACTGGAGCCGTTGTTAATCTTAACTTTAGCTCCTCAAAAGCCTCCTCACATTCGGGAGTCCACTTGAATTTCGAGTGTTTCTTTGTAACCTTCGTTAAGTGACTAGATATCTTTGAAAAATCTTTAACGAACTTCCGGTAATAACTAGCCAATCCAAGAAAACTTTGGACTTCTATGGGAGTACTGGGCTGTTTCCAATTTTGAATAGCAGTGATTTTACTTGGATCCACAACAATTCCTTCTTTTGATACGACGTGGCCAAGAAACTTTACTTCATCTTGCCAGAATATACATTTGGAAATTTAGTTTTTAATACATTCCTTCTCATAATTTCTAGAACCTGCTCCAAATGTTTTTCATGTTCGGCCTTTGACTTAGAGAAGATTAGAATATCATCAATAAAGACCAGAACAAACTTATTCAAGACTCCCCTGAACACTCTATTCATCAAATCGACGAAGTAAGTGGAGCGTTACATAAGCCGAACGGCATTACTAACCACTCATAGAATAAGTCTGGACCTCTGAATGTCGTCATAGGAACACACTCTTCAGCAATACGAAGCTGATGGAAGCCTGTAGCTAGGTCCATCCTTGAAAATACTTGTGCTCCATTCAGACGATCCAATAAATCATCGATTCGCGGCAATGGATATTTATTCTTTATTGTATGCTTGTTCAAATCACGATAATCCACACATAGTCGCAGAGTACCGTCAGACTTTGGGACAAACACCAGTGCTGCTCCCCAATCAGAGAAACTAGGCCTGATCAGACCCTTCCATACAAGCTGTCGAGTTTGATTGTCTAGTTCTTCTTTCTCCTTTAGAGTCATCCTCCGAATAGCGTGCACTACTGCCCTTGCATTCGGAATTAAAGCGATCTTGAAATCAATTTCTCTCTGCGGAGGTAAGCTGACAACTTCTTCGAACACGTCCGCAAAATTCTTGACGACAGGAATATCTTTTATGAGGTCGGGAACATTCTCTGTGACTACAGGGATATTTTCTATTTGAGCTGGAGAAACATCGAGAGCTGCCCAGAAGTCTTTTCTATTAGAATTCTGACCTTCACAGGGAATGGTTATATAATCACCTGATTTAATCCTTGCCTTAACGACTCTGTCGGCGCATTTAACCTCAGCTTCATATTTGGTCAACCAGTCTAACCCCAAGATAAGATCAAATTCTGTAAAATTCATGACGACCGCGATGGTAGGGAACCGATAACAAGAAAAAGAAACTGGCACCCCACAAACCTAACTGAGATTGAGGGAACCCCCAACCGGATTATGGACAGTCATTGGTTCTTTGAGCCTTTTCAAATTCAAATCCAGTTTCTTAACCGCGTTCTTTGCAACAAAGCTTCGCGACGCGCTAGTGTCAAACAGTACTTTAATTGGAATATCTTTGACAGTTAGCGTGCCTTCTAAAACATCTGGCCTTTCCTGAACAGCCGAGGGTGCTGGGGTTTCTGCCACTTCATTTTCCTGAGCCTCTTTGGTCTTTTTTAACAGCCAGCAATCTCGCTTTATATGACCGGCCTGATAACAAAGATTGCACTCTCGAGTCACATGAAACTTGCTCTTGGATTTAGACTCATCCTCCTTTCGTTTCTTCGAGGATTTACAATTCCTGGTCAAATGCCCTTGTTTATGGCAGTCGTTACCGGTTCTTTCTTAGATCTGGCCCTTTTCCGATTGGCTTTAGGCTTCTTACTGACCTCAGACATCGTACTGGCCTCAAAATTATCAATTTCAGACTCTCTTTTATTACTAGAACTGACTTCCTCTTCGTAGCGCAACATACCTTTCTTGTCGAGATCCTCATACTGGTAAGCCATGTATATCATTTCAGAAAAAGGAAGCTTCACATTCCTCATTACACTATTCCGATATTTCCTTTGCAGGCCATGAATAAACCTCAGATTCTTCCTCTTTGGATCTTGAATCAGATGAGGGGCAAAATGGGAAAGTTCATTGAATCTCTTATGATATTCTGGAATGGTCATATCTCCTTGTATCAGATAAGAGAATTCATCATATAACCACTCAGTTGATTCAGGAGGAGTAAATCTTTCTAGGAAAATCACTTTAAATCTATCCCAGGTGATATCACCTTATGGATTATCCTTAATAATCGAATCCCACTAGAACAAAGCTTCTTCTTTGAGTGCCCAAGACGCCAGTAATCTTTTCTGATCATCTCTCAGCTTTAACCCTTCAAATATTTTCTCAGCAGAACGAATCCAAGCTTGTGTTTCCATAATGGACTCTTTGCCTAAGAATGGTGATCCACCCAGATTTCGAAATTTCTTGAATAGAACTTCTATATCTGATTCTGGCTACGGGAGCACAACTGGCTCATTAGCTTGTCGAGCCGTACGATTATTTCTTCTGTTTCTGCCACTCATTTTCTAGTACGTCAGCAATTAGTAGACAAAGTGTCAGGTCAACAGAAAAGATATTTCAAAACATAGAGACAAATACCTCAAATGTAAATGTGTCTATTGGGGTGTTATTTCATTCTGCTTTACTCATACTAGGATATTACTGATCCTATCTGTAATGAGTTACTCGTCCTAGAACACTACTGGTTCTATTTCTGACGAGTTCGTTAATATGTTATATTCCAACACTAAGCTTAATCAAAGCTCTGATACCACGTTGTGACGTCCCCAAAACCCCGTACGACGGTGTTAAGGGTAATCTTTGGAATATAACACATAAACAGATAACAGCAGAACATAATTAAATAAATACACTAGATAATGAACAATAGAATACACTGGATAAACATAATCATCAGAGTTACACAGTATACAGGATCATACTTAGTACAAATACAGTTCAGCTATACATAAATGTCTACAGCGGAAACAAACATAATATGTACAATAGGAGCTGAACAGCATAAAAAGAGATAAATGATAGAATCCATCTTCAGCTCCAGCTATCCAGAAAGAGCCTGCTAAAACCTGAAGACAAGGCTGCCCGTGTAGAAATAAGGGCACCCGAGTTTGCAAGTGAAACAAACTACAAGTCAGTCATGGGACTGGTATGAGAAATCTACTTAACACATTTATAATATGGCTAATCACAGGACCACGCCACTTTCGTGGAACGGGTTTACTACATTGGATTGCCAGTGCTTTAAAACAAATAATTCTTTTAAACATCGCAATGCCTTTTTATAAAAATGAAGCTACTATAAGACTCAGTTCCCATCACATAATGCAACGCAAACCAGAATATAGAGTTTTACCTTATAATGGCAAAAATATGCTTGATACGAATAAAACAAAAGCATTTGATATTATTACTAGTGTGTACATGTTTCAAAAACAACTTCGAATCATAACTATCAATCATAGACGGCATAGGTACCATATATCATGTCGCCATATATATACAATCAAAACCGCACGGTGTCGTATTTGGAAATTGGATTTCCATCATGAACCAAGGCAAAAGATAGTCCTTACCGAATTCGAGACTGTCTAGCCCGAGTCTCAGGCAAGCGCGCAGGCAAGCCTTGGATCGTCAGGGCCGGTCCACCGATGTGGATTATTATGCCTGAACACTATGTTTCCCCGCCCTTTGGGGCGTAAATGAGCCAACGAATGACTCCATCGGTCCCGGATCGACCGATATATCTGAGGCGCCTCGCAACAGCAATAACCACATAGGTGAAAATAACATAAATGTCAGCCTGTTCAAGCACTGACACCACCTCTAGCTAGAAGGAAATGCATGCCCTCCCTGAGGTCCTCTCCCGTTTCTGGTTCATACCGGGGTGTGAGGCTTGCGAATTCACGTTATACACAAAGCTACGCCACACAGGCGGTGCTTTGATCATCAACCACAAGACTTTGCTTTTCAACAGAAGCCTTGATCACTGCATCTTAGCACGCCACACGTGCAATTCACACCATGCAACTGATGGATATCAATCACACAGAATAATTCCCATGTCAGACACACAGTCCATTTGCAAGTCCGTTCTGGGTCTGAACGAAACCGGAGGCACTATATACCTCGCATACCCATCGATCTCCACGTACGTCTGGACGATCACCACTCATTATCCATATTTCGGGATGCCTCCCAATCAGGACATCAGTTACCATCCAAACGAGGTGAAGATCTCCAGTCTTCAACCAACGTCTTCATCTTCGATTTCTTATCGTCGATTCAGTTATTCAGAATGGGATAAACCCGGTCTTTCTGAGCAACTCGCACATATAATAAACAAGTGCTACACAAACACAACATACGCCTTATTCCAATTCATTTGTCACTAACTGTAAATCAGTAAGAGAACGATTCCCCAAATATTAAACCCGAAGGCCGAAACCAACATCAGATCAAAATCCAAGAAACCATTCGACTTAGCCAACCTTCAGTTAGTTTCTAAATTTCACATTCCATATCGTTTATAATAGTTTATAACGATTTATCGTTATTTTTATTTATTTTAAAATAGCTAATTTATTCAAACGACGCTTCGGGCCATAACGCGGCCGTGGCGCTGTTTTTCTTCAGATTTGATTTACACATATCTGAAAATCTAACCGTTGGATCTTCATAAAATTTATATCATTAGAAAGATCTTTTCAAAACGAATCCAACGGTTCCAGTTTTGGGAAAATTCGACGGTCAGATCTCCCGGTACACTCGTTTGAAGTTTCGATTTCAAAATACAAACTGCAGCGTCGTTATTCGATTTAATTTAATTAAATTTATATATATATATAAATATAATCGATTCTGGCGCTGTTTTTCTTCAGATTTGAATTAAACATTCCAGACAATCCAACCGTTGGACCTTTACAAAGTTGGTGTCGTTGGAAAGATATTTCCAAAGCGAACCCGACGGTTTCGGTTTCGGGAAAATCCGATGGTCGGATCTCCCGCACTAATCGTTTGAAATCACGGTTTCAAAACACGAACTGCAGCTTCGTTATTCGATTCGTTTAAATTATATTTATATATATATATAATCTATTCTTCGATTTCAAAACCATATTCTTTTCATATCTTTGATAAAAAAGATATTTTTATCAAACCGACATCTATTTCAACACTTCACTATTTTTAACAATTCATGTATATGATAAAAATGTGATTTTTATTGTAAAACAATTTATTTCAAAACCCGACTATTTTATATAGTTCATATTGATGATAAAAATATGATTTTTATTATAAAACAATTTATTTCAAAACACGAATACCATTCAACACATGAATTTCTATTCAACGAATGAATTTCTATTCAACACATGAATGTTTTCTATAGTTTGTATATATACAATAAAAAGGTATTTTTATATTTAAAACAATTTATTTGAAACACGAATACCATTCAACACATGAATTTCTATTCAACGAATGAATTTCTATTCAACCCATGAATGTTTTCTATAGTTTATATATATATATATATATACAATAAAAATGTGATTTTTATTGCACAATAATTTATTTCAAAACACGACTATTTTATATAGTTCATATAGATGATAAAAATATGATTTTTATTATGAAACAATTTATTTCAAAACATGAATGTCGTTCAACACATGAATTTCTATTCAACACACGAATATAGTTTCAACACATGAAAATAATTCTAACACATGAATATTATACAAAATTTCGGCAGCATAACGGCAGGGTAGTTAAAATCGGGGTCGTCCCTAGTACGGCTCCTCACTCTACCTTAAAGCCTCACAGCTTTTGACAATGGGGATTTCATGCATCTAGTTCGCACACAGGCGGCATGTATATTTTTCTTTCTTTTCCACAAACTAATCTTATGTGGTTTCAACCAAATAATTCTCAACCACAAACGGGTATTTTTCAACCACAATCAATCAATTTCAACCACAAACAATTCAAATCAACCATTCACTATCAACCAAATTTCACACCAATCACAACCAATAAATATCGTCCATGGTTTGTGGACGAGGGGCGTATATATATATAAGCATTTCACTTCTATCTCAACACATATATAATTTTTACAACGCCTATATAACTTATATATCGAACGTACAACTTATACAATGCTTATACAAGAGGTGTACAATGCTTATATAACTCATACATCGACTATATAATTTATACATCGTCGTTTTCCATATCATTTATAATTTAGAAATCTCACATTGGGTTCCACTCCACCAAAAATAGCATAAGCTCAGAAAAATGTGCGGTATCTTTAGAATGCAGAAGACGTCCAAACGAGTCCATTGTCTCTTGTTTCACTGAATTTCGTCAAGAAACGAAAAAGATATGATTTTTACAGTGAAATCAAAAAGCGTAGCGCTTTAAAGTGCTATAGAATAGTTGAAATAAAAATCAGTCATTACCTCGTTTTGATGTTCTAAACTAGGTTTAGACTTTTCTCGTAATCCGCGCAATGATACGTCGATCGGCCTTCGCCACGTGAAAGAGGGGAAAGAGGGACGCCTTGGGGTGGCGGTGCGGTCAGGCTCCATCGCCTGTGGCATTCGTGGCGGCGCGATGAACGGCCGACGTTCTTGGGCTCGAATCTCGACGAATACCAAACTATAAATTACAAATCCTCTATGGATTTGAAGAGGATAGAGAGAGCTTCAAAATGGATCAAGAATTACGTGATTTCATTGAGTGGTTTGAGAGAAATCGAAGAGAGAAGTTTGGAAGGGTTTTCCGTCGTCGGTCTCGATATTTTACGGGGAGAGAGAATAGTTTGACCAATGATATTTTTTTCTTTCAAAAATACCCTCTTTCACACACGAACCCCAATCCAAACCCAACGACTGTCGTCCCTAGCTAAATACCCCCATTCCAAACACAATGGGATATGTTTCATAGGCCCATTCGACTGTTTCAGTCAGTTTTCCTTCAAATTAAAAATAAAATATTCAATATTTGATTTGAACGTACATTTCAATTTGCCGGGGCCACATACTGATTCTAAAAATTCCCAAAAAATAAATCTAGCTATGTTTTGATGATACGGTCCCAACAAAACTAGTTTCGTCGAATTCTGAGACCGTTTGAAAAATGGCCCTTTTCTGGTTGATCCAATTTAATAGAAATCGACCAAACACATTTTCCTTTGCCACGCTCACATACTAGCTTCAAAAATTATGAAATTTGAAACCTAGCAATAATTTGACATCCCGGTTCCAACAAAAGTGGTTTCGTCGAATTCTTAGGTCGTTTGCAAAATGGCCATTTTCCCAGGCTATATAAATTCTATAGCGACCTTTTAGAAAATTCATTTGGCCATAACTTTTGCTTCCCGCTACGAAACTTCGATTTTTCAGATTCGTTAGAAAGATATTCACTAACAGATTTAAATATTTTTGGTTTCACCAAAATCCGTTTTGTGTCGCACCCGGTACAGTTAGTCAAAGTTTGAAATGAAAAATTGAAACTGCCGCGCCATTTCAGGCCTTGTTTATAATTAGAAATAATTATATTCATTTTAAAATGTCGATTCAAACTTACTTTTCATCATTATTATTTAAAATATTTATTTTAAATATTTAAAATCCACCAAATTAGCCAATTTAAAAATTTTAAATTGGTTCAGATTTTCCGGGTCGTTACACTTTCCATGTGAATTTATTTATATTCTACACCCTAGACATTATCTATTATATAACTATAGTAAAATTAATGAATGGTTGGTTTCTTTTGAGGGGAAAATCGGAGTGGTAATCTATACGGTCCTCTCAGTTTTTTAAATGTAATGTGTAGCTTGAGTTTCTCATACCAGACTGATGTCTGACGCTTGGTTTTTGTTTTCCCTAAAATCCTCACGTACTCCTTCAAGTAGGCTGAGTACGGCAGGTTTTACTTTGGAGCATCTGGAAGAGAGTTAGAGTTCATCTTACCACACTTTTTATATCCACTGCATTCTATGTTGTACATCAACATTTATGAGAACGGGTTGTTATAACTGTTCAAGTTGATGATAGGTTAGTTTTCTCTGATAATTGTAATCATACAGTTTTATTTTGTAAAGATCATTCATTATATTTTACGTTACCGTTCCGTTGTGAGATTCTGATATTGTGTCCTCTTCTTCCTCAATCCATTTTCTTTTTATTTTATTTCACCCTAACTTTTCATCTTTTCGGCACTTAGGTGCTCTGCATGTGAAAACCGTGGACGTATTAGTGTCGACATTATAGGGTTGAAAAGGTGGGTCGTTACAATTATGTTTTGAAATGATTTCCCCTACTTCAGGATATAAAATAATTAGTATGTGGCCAAATATTCGGTAACCCTGACGACTAAAAGTATGGGGGGAGAGGACCCAGGACCTTACGAATTGGTCAGTGGTCAGTGCATGCCTATTTCTATAGGGTGCAACATATATATATCGGGTGACTAAGGAACCGACCCTTGGCCTTGTTAATAGGAGAAACCTCCCGATATTTGGTTGCATACTGTTTATATGCATTGTGATGTTTTGGAATTCATATTTCCAAAGATTTTGGTTTGAGATCCCGAAGTGAAATCTACTTTGCTATGAAAGCTAGATATGTATTTCAAATGATTTAAAATAAGAAATCGGGAAATAAAGTCCAAAGAGATAATTTATGCAAAGTGAACTGGATTTTGAAATCTAAATTTGGGGATTAACCGTAAATGGGTAGATTGAGGAATTTCATGCTTTCTATTGCATTGTAGACCCCATAAGTTTATTTATGGTGGTTGTTTGTGCATTGGCAGTCTAATGGAGTAAACTCATTTCGTGTTATATGGCATGGTCCCATGATATGCCTCATTTTTAAATAAGTTAATTATAATTGTAGAGTTTCATACTGGTTCTATGATTGACTCGTAGTTTGTTTTTCCCTTGCAAACTCGGGTGTCCATATTTTTCACATGGGCAGTCAAGTAATTTGTTTTGCAGATATTTATCTTGAATAGGATTTTGGATTGAAGCTTAAAGTTGTGTCCAGAGCATTGATAGTCTTCCGTTGTGCATTGTATTACATTTATTGTAAATTTATCTTCTGCTATATTATTTTTGATGTACTTTGACATTTTGTACTCTGATGTAACATTATTATGATATTTATAGAAGTCTTTTTTGTTTTTTCTGATGTGTTGTGCACTGAAAGTTAGCATATCCCTTTTTTTGGTTTGATTTAAGTCAGTTTAACGATAGGTTTGAATTGTTCTGAGAAGGAGGGTCGCTACATTTCTTCATTCAATTTAAAAAAGGAAAATTTAATTGGTAAAATAAGTTCAAATTGGTAAAAAATGATAGTTTCAAAAAAATTTGTTAAAAAAGTTGTAACTAAGTTTTTGTTGAATAAATTTTGAAGTCTTTTCTAAGCAATAACATACCATCTACCAAAATACCATATCTAGTTAAATTTTGCTGCAAATTTCAATTGCAAATGGATGGAAAAAAGCAAATAATTAGAACATTAGCTTGTAATAGAAATTTAGGTATCAAATCCATTGTAGTCCAGCCCGGTTAGGATACCTGGCTTTCACCCAGGCGACCCGGGTTCAAATCCCGGCAATGGAATTTTTTTCCTAGTTTTTGTTCCAATTAACTGTCCAGACAAAATCACACTGATCTCTATTTCGAATTGTTCAACTGCCAGTATGTTTCTTCATCCATTTTAAAAAGGAAAATTCAATTGGTAAAATAAGTTCACATTTGTGAAAAAATATAGATTAAAAAAATTTGGTTAAAAAAAGTTGCAAATAAGTTTTGGTTGAATAAATTTTGAAGCCTTATATAAGCAATATGATACCATCTCCAAAAAAACAGTATTTACTTAAATGATTGCAGTAAATTTCAATTGGAAATGGCTGAAAAACCAAATAAATTAACTTGTAATATAAACATAGGTATCAAATCCATTGTAGTCCAACCCGGTTAGGATACCTGGCTTTCACTCAGGCGACCCGGGTTAAAATCTCGGCAATATAATTTTTCCTAGTTTCTATTCCAATTAACTGTTGAGATCTAACCACACTGATCTCTATTACGATTTGTTAAACTGTAAGTATGTTTCTTCATTCAATTAAAAAAAGAAAATTCAATTGGTGAAATAAGTTCGAATTGGTTACAAATGATAGATTAAAAAAAATTGGTTAAAAGAATTTGCAAATAAGTTTTGGTTGAATAAATTTTTAAATCTTGTATAAGCAATAACATACCATCTCCAACAATACCGTATCTACTTAAATTTTTGCTGCAAATATGGTGTAAACGGGTCGGACCGGACCGGACGGAGGTGTGTCCAAGCTCTGTCCTTTAAGAATTCAGATGGACACGGACCGGGCATCATATAGCCTCGAACCGAGCCGGACAACAGACTGTCCTGTCCGATATAGTTTTGGATAATAAAAAACATCGAATATTTTTGATCGGACCAAACACTAGCGTGTCTAAGCTCTGTCCTGTAAGAGAATCAGAAGGACACGGACCGAACACCTTATAGCTTCGGACCGAGCCGGACAACCGACTGTCCTGTCCGATATACAGTGCAAATTTCAATTGCAAATGGCTGAAAATAATAATAATAAGAACATCAACTTGTAATAGAAATTTACGTATCAAATTCATTGTAGTCCAGCCCCGTTAGGATACCTGGCTTTTCCCAGGCGACCCGGGTTAAAATATCGGCAATGGAACTTTTTTCCTAGTTTCTGTTCCAGCTAACTGTTGAGATGTAACAACACTAATATCTATTACGAATTGTTCAACTGCTAGTGTATTTGTTCATTCAATTAAAAAAGGAAAATTCAATTGGTAAAATAAGTTCGAATTCGTTAAAAAAGATAGATTAAGAAAATCTAATTAAAAGTTGTAACTAAGTTTTTGTTGAATAAATTTTGAAGTCTTGTATAAGCAATAACATACCGTCTCCCAAAATACCGTATCTACTTAAATGGTTGCTGCAAATTTCAATTGCAAATGGCTGGAAAAAAGCAAATAATTAGAATATTAGTTTGTAATAGAAATTTCGGTTTCAAATCCATTATAGTCCATCCCGGTTAGGATACCTGGCTTTCACCTAGGCGACCTCGGTTCAAATCCCGTCAATGGAATTTTTTTTCCTAGTTTTTGTTCCAATTAACTGTCCAGACAAAACCACACTGATCTCTATTACGAATTGTTCAACTACCAGTATGTTTCTTCATTCAATTAAAAAAAGGAAAATTAAATTGGTAAAATAAGTTCACATTGGTAAAAAAAATATAGATTAAAATACTTTGGTTAAAAAAAGTTGCAAATAAGTTTTGGTTGAATAAATTTTGAAGCCTTGTATAAGCAATAAGATAACATTTCAAAAAATACCGTATCTACCTAAATGGTTGTTACCAATTTCAATTGGAAATGGACGAAAAAGAAAATAATAAGGATATTAACTTGTAATAGAAATTTAGTTATCAAATCCATTGTAGTCTAGCCGGCTTAGGATACCTGGCTTTTACCCAGGTGATCCAGGTTCAAATCCCAGTAATGGAATTTTTTTCCTAGTTTCTGTTCCAATTAATTATCGAGATATAACCACACTTATTTCTTTTACAAATTGTTCAACTGCTAGTATATTTCTTCATTTAATTAAAAAAAAGGAAAATTCAATTGGTAAGTTTGAATTGGTAAAAAAAGATAGATTAAAAAATTTTGGTTAAAAAAATTTGCAAATATGTTTTTGTCGAATAAATTTTGAAGTCTTTTAGAAGCAATAACATACCATCTCCAAAAATATCGTATCTACTTAAATGGTTGTTGTAGATTTCAATTGTAAATAGCTAGAAAAAATAAATAATAAGAATATTAACTTGTAACAGAAAGTAGGTATTGAATCCATTGTAGTCCAGCCCGGTTAGGATACCTGGCTTTCACCCAGGCGACCCGGGTTCAAATCCCGGCAATGGAATTTTTTTTGAGTTTTTGCTTCAATTAACTATCGAGATGTAACCACACTGATCTCTATTACGAATTTTTCAATTGATAGTACGTTTCTCAATTCAATTAAAAAAAGGAAAAGTCAATTGTTAAAATAAGTTCGAATTAGTAAAAAAGATAGATCAAAAAAGTTTGGTTAAAAAATGTTGCAAATAAGCTTTTGTTTAATAAATTTTGAAGTCTTGTATAAGCAATAACACACCATCTCCACAAATACCATATCTACTTAAATGGTTGCTGCAAATTTCAATTGCAAGTGGCTGGAAAAATAACAAATAATAAGAACATTAACTTGTAACAGAAATTTAGGTATCAAATCCATTGTAGTCCAGCCCGGTTAGGGTACGTGGCTTTCAGCTAAGGGACCCGGGTTCAAATCCCCAAAACGTATTTTTTTCCTAGTTTCTGTTCTATCCAAACATAACCACTGATCTCTAATACAAATTGTTCAACAGCTAGTATGTTTCTTCATTCAATTAAAAAAGGAAAATTTAATCGGTAAAATAAGTTCACATTGGTTAAAAAACATAGATTTAAAAAAGTTGCAAATAAGTTTTTGTTTAATAAATTTTGAAGTTTGTATAAGCAATAACATACCATCCCCTAAAATACTATATTACTTAAACGGTTGCTACAAATTTCAATTGCAAATGGGTGAAAAATATATAATAAGAACATTAACTTGTAATAGAAATCTAAGTATCAAATCCTATGTAGTCCAGCGCGGTTAGGATACTTGGCTTTCACCTAGGTGACCCGGGTTCAAATCTCGGCAATGGAATTTTTTTTCCTAGTTTCTGTTCAAATTAACAGCCAAACATTACCACACTGATCACTATTACGAATTGTTTAACATCCAGTACGCTTCTTCATTCAATTAAAAAATTGAATATAAAATTGGTAAAAAAAAGATAGATTAAAAACAGTTAGTTAAAAAAATTGCAAATAAGTTTTTGTTGAATAAATTCTGAAGTCTTGTATAAGGATCAATGTATCATCTCTTAAAATACTGTATCTAATTAAATGTTGTTGCAAATTTCAATTGCAAATGGTTGAAAAACAAATAACATGAACAATAATTCTAATAGAAATTTAAGTATCAAATCCATTGTAGTCTAGCCAGGTTAGGATACCTGGCTTTCACCCAGGCGACCGGGATTCAAATCCGAGTAATGGAAACTTTTTCCTAGTTTCTGCTCCAATTAAATATTCAGACATAACCACACAATACACTTATCTTTATTACAAATTGTTCAGCTGCCAATAGGTTGAAAGTTATATATGACAAATTTTGGCAGATTTTTGTGATATATGGAACATACTCACTGATTTTTTTTCCCTTAAGCACACAGAAAGTTGCAACTAAAATTTGATACAAACATTGTAATAAAAAAATTACTATTTTTTATTTCATTTTAAATCAAATTTATTCATTTATGATTCAATTTATATTCTAATTCAAACTCATAATTACAATATATCATTCATCCATTCTAACAAATGAAATGTATTATTTGAATCCATAGGACCATAATTTCTATTCTTATTTTTCAAATCGGAATAACTATGAACATGATAAATAATTGAATTTCAAGTACGGATGTTGAAGTTAAAACATCAAAATCAATTCCAAAATATGAAAGAAAACCTTAATGTATAGTTCTTCTGAATCTACAATTTATAATTAAGAAGTTCATAATTTATGATTTGATTCCCATTTTGAAAACCATTTCAAATAGAATAAACTGGTTTCCTTGTTTCTTCATTTAGTAAATTGTATGTTCATTTAAAAAATAACTCAAAATCATACTTATTTCCTTAACTTTTTTACCAATTGCCCATGTACTGGTAGACTAAAGAGTGAAGTACCCAAAAAGGTACATAATATAGTATGTACAAGAACAAACTTATATAAAACGATCAACCCTCCATAACTAATCATATGGACTTGTAAAAGAGATATAAGAAACATATCTGCTCATATAAAAAATGAAGATATGAAAAAAAATGTATGCTTTTCCCTTGTACTTTTATTATGCGGTAAACCTACTTGTACATGAATAGGTTAAAAAAATGGCTAAATTTATTCGCACCCCACTTTTTGTCTTTCTTACCCCATCGTCTAAAAAAAACATTACACCCCACTATTTGTTTTTCCTACCCAAAAGATATCAGTAACGACCCAACTTTTCGCTCTCCAAAATCAACACTAGTACATCCTCTGTATTCATGTATCTCAAATCAAGTACCAGAAACTCTGATAGTTAGGGGGAGAAGAAAGGAGATAGAAGAATAAAAAAGAAGATATAGAACAAAATCTCACAACAAAAGGAATAATCTATAATAATAGCAGTGCCCTTCACAAAAAGCAAAAAACTTTTGATATACATAAATCAATCAGAGTACACAGAAAACAATGAATCAACCTGGACAATTATAACAACCTGTCCATACAATTGCTGATACATATAACAACATACACAACATAATAAATAAAAGAATATGAGCATACATCTTGTCATCAGCTCCACTTTTGAAGCACCAAAAAAATCCAAGTCCGATATGCAAATATGCTTGATCTGACTCGAGTATTATCGCAAAATTACACCCAGATCAGGCTAGGCAACCGCGTGAGATAACTCAATCATTTAAGTGACCAATCACAATACATTCAGAGGCCGTACGCATGTCTGTAACAGCTATCCCCTAGATAACATCCAACCATTCATTAGGAGAAGTATAGGTTGTACAATAGATAACGTGTAAGGTGTAGAATATTTATAAATTCATATGGAAGGAATGATTACAAACAAAACTGCTAAGACACGTTTCGCGTATGGGTTTTTCCATCGGAGATCTCTTAATACAAATCTGAACTCCATGCATAAGGACAAGAGACTACCACGTAAGGCCTACAATAAAGGACCGCATCATATTACATATGTCATTTTCGATGTCAAAGGTACGTTCAGCATATTTCACATGAGTCTTCATCATTTAAACAGTACAAAATTCCCGGTTGGGATCACTAAACACAATAGATCTTGGAATCACCCATGGATTCCTCAACAGATCTCATAATCACATAAGGATTCCCATACATCACTAGCTCTTGGAATCACACATAGATTCCTCCACAGATCTCAAAATCACTACATGTATTCGTTATCTCAAACAGGACTCGAATCATCACATAGACTTCACAACTGCTTCCAAAACATAGAACACATATACTAGTTTTGAAGTGGTATTCGATAAGTAGAACACTTACCAATCATGGTCTCCTCAAAACCATTTGCTGGATTTAAGGTCAAGTTCTATAGTCGATTAACCGACTACAATTCCCACAATAAATGATTATACATGGAAAACAACCACTCTTAATTTCCATAACAAATGAATAAACATTCAAGGTACTATCAAGATCACGAAGCACGATAAACAATAGAAGCACGGTTAACTCATATAAACGACTTCTAATCCCTTTCCCATTTAATTAATCTTTCATTAATCAAAACTTCTTTTATTAGTAAAACATCTTTATCACTTGGCATGCCAATTGTCATTCTATAACATATAATTGATAATCGCTACGCATTTAACCTTTAAGCTCATACGTCTCAAAAAGGGTGTTAAGATAAGAAAATAAATTCTCCGCTACCAACATAAATATGTTTAACAAAAATCAAACACATACTACAAAATACGATGTCAGACATACATTAATAGAAGCCTGTTCTAGGTCTGAACGAAACTGAAGGCACGTTATTCCTCGTCTAATAAAGGAGAGAGGTCCTTGCAGTCCAGAATTCCTTCAAATACGTCTGGGCCACTACCACTTAGGATTTCTATAATCAAAGAGGTAAAACCATTGTTTAATAAATACCTTCTCTCTTTTATAAGTTAAAAAATCTTATTCACTATCTTTATCTTGAAAGAATCCTATACTTGTTTCTATGTTTAAAACCTCGTTGTTTAAAGATCTAAGTATATTCAAAACCGTTAAATAGTATAATTCCAGTTTAACTATATTCCATGGGTTTAAAAATAAGTGTTGCTAAAACACTGTTTACAACAAACCCAAAACAATTCCTTCTATATAATTATCTTTAAACGTTCGTTTAAACATTCAATTTTATAAACTTCATCAATATAATCTAAAAGGGTTCAAGATGAATGTAATTAACACATTGTCATGACAAACCTAAAACCATTTTAATACTCACTCACATCATTAAAATATACGTTTAAAGATGTAATATCGATAAACATTCAATAAGGTGAAATACTGAGATTTCTAAATCATTGATTACAACAGATGTGATATAATCCAATCATCATTTCTCAATCTTGTAAAACAAGCCTATTTGGTTTCAAAATATATATAGTAAAATAAGTTAAAAACAAGTTTTAGATAAAAGGGGTTAAAAGTACATAGTAAAACGGTTTAAAATAGGTTTTAAGTAAAAGAATTTATAAGATTATTTTATTACAAACCCATTTCTTTCAATTTCCCAATTCTCGTTCCTATTCGTATAATTTCCCAATTCAGTCGAGTTATGCCAAACACACCAAATTGTGTGAAATAGACAAACTCAATATATTATATAAAACAATATATTCACTTCACGATAATTTCACATATAACAACGTTATATAGTCAATGGGGTCCACAGTCAGGTTTAACACATTATCAATTCATAATGCAACATATGAATATATTTACGGTAACAATCATATTGAGAAATGCTATTGGATTCCTCCAACGTGTCCCTCTGCATCACATCTCATATATCAGCACATATGCATGTAATATAGTTCAACATTAACTAATTCATATAAGATGAATCTTCTGCTAACGCAGATAGTGTCAAAGGATCATCGGTTCATAGACGGGAATTTTATATATATATATATATATATATATATATATATATATATATAGACAACCACCAATAAAGCAATAAATCATCCAACAATCAATTATACATATAAATATGTAAATAATAGTCAATACTAATATATGGTATGATAGTATTGCAAGAAGCATGAGTTAAACTCACCATCCATTTCAATCGTCGATTTCACGCCTTTTTATCTAATTTCAAAAAGGTGTTTGAATTTAGATAAAATTCCAAACTCTCTAGAATGATACCAGTCCATTGGCTGTGCGTAGTATTCTTCGCTACAATTCCAAAGCAACTGACAGTTCGTCAATTCGACTTCGAACGAACTTGATATAGCGTTTACAAGTTAAGAAATGATTATAACACAATTAAAACTTATTTATTTAACAATTTAAAACTCCCTTACCCATTCATCCCCTATCGCCTCCTTTTCTTCCCCAATTTCTTTTCCAGCATATCTCCCCTTTATCACACATAGTGACATTGTGTGCACCTCCAACCCTAAAATGAGCATCGCTCCACTACCTGCCAAACAGGCTTCGCCGTTAAACTCTTCACCTCCAAATACACTTGCCCATCACCGTAGTGGCAACTCCCCCCTCCCCCACGTTTTTTGACCTAACACCTCCCTCTCGCTGCCCCCTTGCAGGTTGCAACCTTTTTCCTCCAAACATCACCAAATACCGGCAATCAACCTCTCCTTTAACCTCGAGTTCAGTACCACCTTCCTATTGATTCACCTGCTACCACGTTGGCCTTGAAGCCCAATCCTAGCCTTGTTGCCCCAAAAATGTCGACCTCCAATATCGACACCCCCTATTTTGCACACTATCGTGAACCCCTCACACACACAACTCCAATGGATCTAGAGTTAAGTGATTTCATCAAGTATTCGTGTGGATTTAGGTTAATGAATATTGTTGAAGAGTGGCGGCCTCTTTTTGCTGGTTACAGAGAATTGTTTCGGTCATAAGGGAGAGAGGAGATCGCCTATTTATAGGAAAACATATTTTTAAATATTTTTATGTTAGGCATTTATTAGGAAATTTTCATTATTATAACCACATATATTCACGTCGAGCCTTTCAAGCTCGCACGATCTCATATCTCGTCTAATTGCAATGAAAATTGACACTCTGCTACTTTACAATATTCCGGACTCGATGAAACTGGTTTCGTCGGATTCCGAGCCCGTTTGTAAAAACAATATTTTTACGTGTTAATTAAACTGAGCTAATATTTAATCGATTTACAAACACTTCTATCCATTGATAATAAATTATTATTATTATCATTCTCATTCAAACAGAATTTTACATAAGCTACAAATTCAATTTAATTTCATATTAACTACCAGAATCGATCCAGTTATATATTAAATAACTCGTATATTCTGAATTTAAGTTATCCAACTTCTAATTCAGTCACGTTCATATTTAAATAAATTAAATATCTGAACGCTAAAAAACTGGGTCATTACATTCTTCCCTTTAAAAGGATTTTGTCTCTAAATCACAAGTTCGGACGAATGTCACAAACCATTAATTTTACTACAAAATTTTATTTTCCAAAACTATGTCAAATTTTTCTAACAAATTACGGAAAATTTCGCCAGCGCCTCTTTTATACGACTTGATTTGAAAATTCCCAAATGCCACGTAGGGCCTCACTCAATCCAACAAGAAAATAAAAGCCAAGCGGCTACCCATATCGGGTACATAAAATCCATCAAACCCAATTAATTACATAAATGTGTACTTATTTGTCGGGCAACAAACTCTATTTATGAAATCAAAAGCGACTAGTCCCATTTGCTTCCATAAACCTGTATATACTTACATAACCCAAAGGAGAGTTAAACATATTGACAAATAGTATAATAACCACAACGTGGCAATCATATGAAAAAACCAATATGATGCAACTGGTAATAATGGTGCAAATCCATAAGCAATAATCATATAACATCATAATCAATACTTATCATAACTTAGGATTAATTCAAGTTCTGGAATCTCATTGCTGCAGAAGGATGGTAAACAATCCATTAAGCATCACTTTATGCTCAACAGCCTCAGGTTAACATTTAACCAACCATTCATGCTACCTCAAACAATTCAAAGGTTCAATTCCCAGATTCTCCTCAAGTCAAACATAGCATGAATATTCAAGCCATACGATATACATAAACCATTCGTATGCAATATTAAATTTGATCGCTTGCTCGATCACATAATTTCATATCCAAACAAGTATCGTTCACTCGATCACTCTAGAGCGGACTCAGAACTTGTTTCTTGATTAGAAACCACCATTCTCCTTACATAGCCACATACTACGATAGAGAATTACATAATCATATCAAAAATCCTATATCTAACTTCGTCGTCAAGTATCAAATGAAATTTTCCAACTCGGACTGGTATAAGCTACCACAAAATCATGCACTCGAATCTGGATCAAATCGCAAAGCGAAAAAAACAACCTACGTAAATCTTATGTACTCATTCCCAATTGGTTTAATTATTATTCCAAATCTTTTTCATCTTTATTTAATACTTAGTATATAATTCCATAATACTATTATTTCTGAATTATTCAAACAATTCACTTCAAGTTACATAAACCAAACATTTCATTTTCATAAACACTTTGCTTCCGAACAATTTATATAATCAATACGATTATATTTCTATAGTTCTCTTCCTTACTAAAATTCTTATTATAAATGTAATCAATTTCATATAAGTTTATAATTCATTAAGTACATTATATTCCAATGTCCACCTATTCTTACAATCAATAAATGTATAAACACCAAACAATTCAAAATTTTCCTTAAATCAACTGGTTTGATAATTCAAAACTAGTTCAAACTTAATAATTCTCAAAATTCAATGATTTAAACTTTGATTTCATTATTATTTTAGTTTTAAATCGCGAACTACCAAACCGTGATTTTTCTAAAAATTTGATTTAGCCATAACCCAAAATCTACAACATGAAATCTAAAATTTTCTCTTTCATTAGAAAATTATAATCCAACAGATTCTGATGATTCCTTTTTCAAAGAATTCGGACTTATATTGGATCTTGTACAGTCATTTAAACTTCAATTCAGAAAATCAAGAACTGCCACTATGCACCGAGCTTGTTTCAGCTAAACTTTTATTATATTCGTTTATCGTTTGTTAAAATTATAAAATTATAAACCTATTCTCAATCTTTTTCACACAAACTAATTTAACATCCAATTCAACTTGGAAATATCGACTATCCAAAATCGTCGATATCTCTCTGTATTGTACAGATGAAGTCTACCAAACATCATATCAACTGAGATACAAAATTATATAACTCCAATATATAGACTACATGCATCCATATTCAATTTAGTTGAAAACTTCATAACCGAACTTCTGGATTTTGTACTTCAAATACTCTAGATTAAAGCAGAAATCTATTTTAATCCAAACTGTTATCCATGGTAGCAAGTTCTTACTTAGAAACTCGGAAATGAATCTCGATGATGTTGCAACCATCATCAACATTATTTTCCAGCATCCAAAGCAAGATCAACGTTTTTCTAAAATTTTAAAATCCTTTTATTCTCATAAACACTTCTAAACAATGCCAATATTTCCTTCAAGCTTTGAAAATCATTTTCAAACTTATCGAAAATTCAAATCTTAAATTTTCAACTCAAACTCAGTTCATATTTGTAAATCTCGTTTCTAAATTACACTTTCATATCTTCCTGTTTAAATTCAACTTAAACAACTTCATTCAAATTGAATTCTTACCCCATATCATCTTCGAACGCCATAAAGTCAAATCATGAAACTAAATTTCACAAGGAGTTCATTCCCAATGTTCCCAACATTGTAAATCAACCTAACCCATGCAATAAAATGGATAAGATTACTCTTACCAAAACACAATAGTTAATACCCATAAACTGGTCAGGCACAAATAAAAATCAGCCAATAATAGTCAACCCTCCTAAGTGAGCATGACCAATCAACCAACAAATGATAATAATTTAATATCACCATTACCTAACAAGTAACTCATCCATATAACTATTTTTGTTATGAATGCCTTCTTTATATATAAAAAATATATAAATTATTGGTAACATATTTCATTTACCCAATTCGAAAACAATATCGAATTAAATGACTTATTCGAATTTTTCATAATCTTCATCAAAACGATGATCAGTCGATTGATTTGGATTGAGAATTCAGACTTAACAAATCAAACCACCCAATACAAAATATTTTATGTTCACTAACAAGTACGTGATCATATATATAATTTATGTACTCTCAGAACTCAATCTAAGGTGTTACTAACCATATCTCTAGTGAGCTATAACCTCATACAATCCTAGGTGTTAGCCAAACCTAACCTCTAATACCAAATGTAATGACCTAACTTTTCGGCTCTCAATAATCAAAACTAATACATCCTCTATGTTCATGTATCTCAAATCAAGTGCCAGAAAGTCTAATAGTTAAGGGGAGAAGAAAGAGATAAAAGAATAAAAGAAAGAAGATACAGAACAGAATCTCGCAACGAAATGAATAATCTATAATAATGATAGTGCCCTTTACAAAAAGCGAACAACTTTTAATATACATACATCAATCAGAGTACAAAAAAAATAATGAATCAACCTGGACAGTTATAACAACCAGTCCTTACAATTGCTGATACATATAACAACATACACAGTGGAATAAATAGAAGAATATGAGCATAGATCTCAGCATCAATTCCTCTTCTGAAGCACCAAAGCAATCCAAGTTTGATCTGCAAATATACTCGGCCTGAATCGAGTATTATCGTAAAATAACAGCCGGATTAGGCTAGGCAACCGCGTGAGATAACTCAATCATTTAAGTAACCATATCACAATACATTCTGAGGCCATATGCATGTCCGTAATGGTTATCCCCTCAATAACATCCAACCATTCATTAAGAGATGTATAGGTTGTATAATAGATAATGTCTAGAGTGTAGAATATAGATAAATTCACATAGAAGGAATGATTACAAACAAAACTGCTAAGATAGGTTTGGGTATGGGTTTTTCCATCGGAGATCTCTCAATACAAATCTGAACTCCATGCATAAGGACAAGAGACTACCTCGTAATACTAGGCCTACAATAAAGGACTGCCAATATACCAGGCCCACAATAACAGACTGCTTCGTATTACAGGCTCTTTGTTTTATGTCGTTTTCAATGTCGAGGCTACGTTTGGCATATTTCATATGAGTCTTCATCACTCGAACAGAAAAAAATTCTCAGTTGGGATCACAAAACACAATATATCTCGGAATCACCCATGGATTCCTCAATAGATCTCGAAATCACATAAGGATTCCCATACATCACTAAATCTTGGAATCACACATAGATTCCTTCATAGATCTCAAAATCACTACATGTATTCGGCATCTCAAAATGATCTTGAATCACTACATAGACTTCAATTCACAACCCCTTCCAAAACATAGAACACGTATACTAGTTTTGAAGTGGTTTTCAAAAAGTAGATAACTCACCAGTCCTGATCTCCTCAGAACCAGTCACTAGATTTAATGTCAAGTTCTACAGTCGATTAACCGAATACAATTCATACAATAAACGATTGTGCATGGAAAACAGCCTCGCTTAATTTCCATAACAAATGAATAAACATTCAGGCACTATCAAAATCACGAAGCATGATAAACAGTTGAAGCACGGCTAACTCATATAAATGACTTCTAATCCCTTTCCATTTAATTAATGTTTTATTAATTAAAACTTCTTTTATTAGTAAAACATCTTTTATCACTTGGCGTGCCACACTTTCATTCTGTAACATATAATCGATAATCGCTAACCATATAAGCTTTGAGCTTATACATCTCAATGAATGGTGTTATGCTAAGAGAATAAATTTGTAACACCCCAAATTTTAATACACTATAACCATACATTAGTATGGTAAATTGGGTAAAAATTAATTAAATATTTAGAATTAAGTAAAACAGCAGTACTGTTGCGTTTATCTCGGAATTTTTGTCCGGAAAGACCACAAATTTACGTAAAACAGATAACGTATGAAAAAGAAATGGGCATTAGAAGTTTGTATACATATAAGGAGCTTATGTATGAATATAATTTAAAAATAATTCCGTAATATTCAAATGAAAATCAACGCGGTCTTAGGTGGGAAACTCGACCATTGTAGGACAACCCACAAACGGCCTGGGTCGACCTAAGGTCGGCTGAGTCGACCCTAGGGTCGACCCTATGGGTTGGTGGGTTAACCCACTGCATATCTAGGCAGATTTTTTCTATGAATCTGGACTGTTTTCTAACTGGATTCGTTGCTGACTCAGCGCTACATGTATGGTTGAGATTAAAACCCTAGAATCTAAAGGCTGAGGTTGACTCCGTGAATCTATAAATATGTAGCTTCTCCCATTCCAATTTACACCATTTCTTCATGTCTTCTGCCTTTATGAAATTCTTCTGAAAATATAAACATATAATGGGGGAAAGCTGCAGAGATTCAGATCTACAGAGACAACATTCAGGACTTGCATACATACAACAACTAAAAGGATTAAATTGGACTTTTCTACGACATACTGTTATATATATAAGAGATTTAATCTTTTCTTCACCAAGACCCACTGTGAGTTCCCTGTCATTTTCAGATTTGATTTCTTAGACTATAACATGACAGTTAAAATAAAATTGGATTAGGATATGCAGTGTTTGTAGGATAAATGTTATACATGTTAAACACTTATGTAGTTGTGATAGTAAAACATATGCCTTTACTGTTGTTCCCTTTTTCTATGTTTTATGTTTATTTCCAGTCTTGCCTATATACCTATGTGATTGATTCTATTCTTCTTCCTCTATTTTCCTTTTTATTTTACGCTAAGCCTAGGCCTTTGGAAGCATAGGCTATACCCGATTTGAGTGTGTGTATAACTAGGTCAATAATGAATGGCATAAAAATAGGAATATAGGCATGTAATTAAATTGGACTGTTTAACTATAATTTGGGAAAAGGATAATACACACATGTTTAGACTTGCTATAAACTGTTAAAAAGTGAAATGTGTATATAGATGTTGTAAACAGATAATATGCACAAACCTGTACATGTTGTAATTTGGGAATATAGTTGATGAATAGTATGCACATGTATTGGACATGTTAGATTTGACATAATACGGACATTAAGTAAATGACATGTCAGAATATTGTAAGTACCAGATATGGGTTAATAAACTGATATGCTATAGAAATTGTATACATCTGGGCAGGTGTTTTGGGGAAGGGTTGTACATATATAATGACATGTAATATTACAACCACACTTATTAGTAAATCTAAACCTGTTAGATTAAACATGAGTTTTAATAAGCTAAGAGGTCCCTCGTTTTGCTGTTGTATTGGGTTTTGGGGACTCTTAAATCCTAGTTTTGGGGGCACAAGCTTAGGGGTTTGGCTGGTGTCAATTTTCTGTTGGGAACCCATATCAGCCGGTTTCCCTGTGGTATTTTGTTAGAGGGGGCCTCGCACTAGGTAGGGGCCAGGGCATGCTTTACTGAACTGGATAGTTAGAGGTTCACATGGGGAAGGTAGGTATGGGTGCGTTACGACGGAGTCATGAGCGTGCATGGGTCCGAATAGGGAAGATAAGCCGCTGTAACACCAGTAAATAGGTCTGTGTTATACAGTTGCTGGGTTAGGGAATGATACACCCTACTCCCGGGGCTGACACATGTAGTAGGGAGCCGATCACATAGGTAGTAATTAGGGTACACCTAATCCTACTGTTATGTAATTAGGTTAAAACCTAAACCTATTATGCAATTAGGGTACGTCTAATCCTGATACTAATCTTGTTGTTTAATTATGTTATTAATCCCGCTGATATGTAATTAGGTTAAGTACCAAATCCTGTTAAACCTGTTATAATAGTATTGGCGCAGACATACCCATTTAGGATTTAAATGTTAAGCATTACTCGATCATAGTTTATTCCTGTTATTCCTGCATATCCTGCTATTCTATTAAAGTTTATTTTACCTAACATGACACTATACTTTTCTCATCCAGACTTATTTACTTGTCTAGGCATTTCTATTTTTTGCATATTTGAAAATAACTAGAACTCGCCAGACTATATATTTGGCCCGTTTTCTTTCGCTTCTTTCTTCCTCTTCCCTACTCCTCCAGGTCCTTAGAGTGGAAGTACTCAACAGTGACTAGGACTTCTCTTATAGCTTGGACTTGGATTTCTTGAGATGTATCGTTTGGCTTGTACTCTACTATATAATGGCTAATGGCAAGGGATATGATTTTATGTACTCTGATATTTTATTTCATGAGATGTTTTGTGAGACATATTCAAGACATTTGGTTAGTTATAACTAGTTTTGATGTACTTTTGAAACTATACTTTATTTTTAATAATGAAGTTAAAATTTCCCGCTGCTTATTTTATATTTACCTTGTGGATTTCTGTACTGTTTACCTATTGCACTTCACGAAACTTAATGCATTCTCTTATGAGTGACATTAACGAACGTGGGGTGTCACATTTGGTATCAGAGTTGAAGGTTACAAGACAATTATTCAACCATTTCATTTTACCAAGTTCAACGTTTTTTGTCTTCTGGTGTCGCCTTCTCCCAAAAATGTGATGAGCAGGCATATAGTCAAAATTGAATTGTTTTCAAAAGAGAAGTATTTTCAAATAAAAATTTGTTACAGAAAAACATATCCCCTCAAGCCATAGTCAATATTCTCTCAATCTTTTGTCGAATCCTTTTTCATTTCTTTTCAGCATGTCTGGGGCACCTAGTCTTCCCGAGGGCATTCCGCTACCGATATGGTTCCGTAGGTATCTTGAGGCTACGGAACCTACCGCGGGTTAAGGAGATGCCCCATCCCTAGCTGCAACCGTTGTTGCTCCACCTCCATGAGTAGATAACTTTTCTAAGATGTATAAAGACTTCTGCTCTATGGGAGGAAAACCATTCCGTAGTGCCGAGAGCTTTGTTGAAGAGCGAAATTGGCTACGAGAGACAGAGAACGTGTTTGGGCTTTTTGAGATAGATGACCGAAGGAAGATACAGTTGGTCGCATGGCAGTTGAAGGATGAAGCTTCCTACTAGGGGGAAGTAACGCAAGCAGGAAACCAGTAGCTACTTGGGATGATTTCAGGCATAGATTCGAGAAGAAATTCTTATCTTAGGCGGAAGAAGGATTACAAATGGAAAGGTTCTTGGCTTTGAAACAAGGGGACATGTCTGTTAAGGATTATGTGAATAAGTTCAATCAACTGGCGAGATTTGGATAGGACTTGGTGAATACGCCCCATAAGAAGGGGCTTAGATTTGGGAGATGGTTGAACCAACCTTTCCAAGGACTTGCATTATCTCATATACCGATGGGGGCGACGTTTGAAAGGTTGGTTGACATAGTCCTTATGCATGAAGATGGCAAGGATAAGAAGAAAGTCAGTAAGATTGAGGGGACACAAGCTAAGGGCGAGAAACAGAAATGGTGGCCTAGTCAATATTCTCTCAATCTTTTGTCGAATCCTTTTTCATTTCTTTTCAGCATGTCTGGGGCACCTAGTCTTCCCGAGGGCATTCCGCTACCGATATGGTTCCGTAGGTATCTTGAGGCTACGGAACCTACCGCGGGTTAAGGAGATGCCCCATCCCTAGCTGCAACCGTTGTTGCTCCACCTCCATGAGTAGATAACTTTTCTAAGATGTATAAAGACTTCTGCTCTATGGGAGGAAAACCATTCCGTAGTGCCGAGAGCTTTGTTGAAGAGCGAAATTGGCTATGAGAGACAGAGAACGTGTTTGGGCTTTTTGAGATAGATGACCGAAGGAAGATACAGTTGGTCGCATGGCAGTTGAAGGATGAAGCTTCCTACTAGGGGGAAGTAACGCAAGCAGGAAACCAGTAGCTACTTGGGATGATTTCAGGCATAGATTCGAGAAGAAATTCTTATCTTAGGCGGAAGAAGGATTACAAATGGAAAGGTTCTTGGCTTTGAAACAAGGGGACATGTCTGTTAAGGATTATGTGAATAAGTTCAATCAACTGGCGAGATTTGGATAGGACTTGGTGAATACGCCCCATAAGAAGGGGCTTAGATTTGGGAGATGGTTGAACCAACCTTTCCAAGGACTTGCATTATCTCATATACCGATGGGGGCGACGTTTGAAAGGTTGGTTGACATAGCCCTTATGCATGAAGATGGCAAGGATAAGAAGAAAGTCAGTAAGATTGAGGGGACACAAGCTAAGGGCGAGAAACAGAAATGGTGGCCTAGGAAAGGAAAGCAAAAGAAAGAGAAAGGTGGAATGCCTGACAAGGCTCGGATTAAGAAGGATATCAAGTGTCATGGTTGCGGGGCTATGGGTCATTTTGGGAAGGACTACAGAAAGATGAAGAAAGCCTGCTTTAATTGCAGACAAGTGGGACACTTCAGTAAGAAAGGATAAGGGGCAGGAACTTTTAGACAATACATGCTTTAGAGACTAGTGTACCTGATCGAGGTACGAAAGTCACGGTTAAAGGTTTGATCTCCCTTTTTGACTATCCTTTTAGAACCCTGTTTGATTCTGGCGCTTCACATTCGTTTATACCCGGTTCTGTAGTAGATAGTCTGCACCTTAATACTATATAATTATTGATCCTGTAGTAGTCTTAAACCCCATAGGAGGATCGGCTCATTTATCCATGATGTGTAGGGGATTGAGAATTTCTATCTTGGGCGTCAAATTTGAATGCGACGCATACATGCTGGGCTTTATGGGCTATGGTTTGATTCTAAGTATGGATTGGCTAGCATGATGCCATTATTGATTGTGAAAAGAGAGTAGTTAGACTTCTTACTTGTCATGGTAGAACTCTCGAAATTTCCAATGACCCACGGGGGTCAGTGATGCTCAGTTTTCTAGAATCACTTGATACTTCTGTTGATGATTTGCGATCTGTACCCATAGTCAGAGACTATTCAAACGTGTCTGAGGAGGTGAAGGGGTTACCTTCAAGGTGTGAAATAGACTTCTGGATTTACTTGGTAGAGAATACAAAATCAGTTGCTCTACTAGTGCGCCACATCGCTCGTAGAGAGAGGAGGGAGCTAAGCAAGCAAGTAGGGGAGCTATTTGAGGAAGGTTTTATTAGACAAAGCATATCAGAGTGGGGAGAAATAGTCATCTTTACAACTAAAGCAGACATCTTACTTTGCCTATGTGTGGATTATAGGGAGCGGAATAGGCTCACTAAGAAGAATAGGCACCCGCTACCGAGAATTGACAACTTGTTCGACCAACTAGTAGGCACATCATTTTTCTCGTAGATGGATTTGACCATGGGATTTCATCAGCTAAGGGTGGCAGAGGACAGCATTGATAGGACTGCATTCAGAACTCCAGATGGTTTCTTTGAGTGATTGGTTATGCCTTTTGGGCTAACCAATGCACCCGCCTATTTTGTGGACTTGATTAGTAGGATGTTTAGGGAGTTTCTGAACAAGTCTGTGGTGGACTTTGTGGATGACATTCTAATCTTCTCAAAGAATGAGGAGGAGCATGCCCAACACTTAGGAGAGGTTCTAATCACTCTCCGATTGCATCAGCTCAAGGCGAAATTTTCCAGTTGTCACTTTTGGAGAAAGGAAGTAAGGTTCATAGGGCATGTGGTCTCCAAGGACGGGACAGCAATGGCCCTCGCTAAAGTCATCGCAATTCAAGATTGGAGGTGTGACGGCCGGGAATTTCGCTCGATCCGAATCAGTCGTTAAACCGATCTAGACCGTTCGAAACCCCTAATCGTTTGAAATAAATGGTCGAAATTTACGAACTACCGCGGCGCGGCGCGTTCTATTCAGGCCATTATATATATATATATATATATATATATAATATATATTATCGTCGATTACTATTCAAAACGAATTTTATAAATAGTTTTGCATTTGTTTCAAAAATAATTTCAACCTTCATTTCAAATTCAAATCAAAATTGAATTTTTCCTTATAAATTCGTTTTAAAATTCATTTCTATTCAAATTTCAATTCAATTTGAATTCAATTCAATTCGTTTTCAATTCAATTCGAATTCGTTTTCTATTCGATTCAATTCAAATTGGTTTTCTATTCAATTCAAAACAAATTTGATTTCAATTGAATATATGATGGAATTTAAATTGAATCGAATAGAAAACCAATTTGAATTGAATCGAATAGAAAACCAATTTGAATTGAATCGAATAGAAAACCAATTTGAATTGAATCGAATAGAAAACCAATTTGAATTGAATCGAATAGAAAACGAATTCGAATTGAATTGAAAACGAATTGAATTGAATTCAAATTGAATTGAAATTTGAATAGAAATGAATTTTAAAACGAATTTTAAGGAAAAATTCAATTTTGATTTGAATTTGAAATGAAGGTTGAAATTATTTTTGAAACAAATGCAAAAATATTTATAAAATTCGTTTTGAATAGTAATCGACGATAATATATATATTATATATATATATAATGGCCTGAATAGAACGCGCCGCGGCAGTTCGTAAATTTCGACCATTTATTTCAAACGATTAGGGGTTTCGAACGGTCTAGATCGGTTTAACGACTGATTCGGATCGAGCGAAATTCCCGGCCGTCACAGGAGGGATCCAAAGAATGCGACGGGGGTAAGAAGTTTTCTGGGGTTGGCCGGTTACTATAGAAAGTTTATCAAGGACTTTGCAAGGGTATCAGCCCAGCTTACCTGATTAACGAAGAAGAACTTGGCTTTTTCGTGAAGCATTGATTGTGAGGATGCCTTTCAGAGATTGAAAAGGTTTCTGACAACAGCCCCAGTTTCGACTCTCCCAGATGGAAGCAAAATGTTCATGGTCTACATAGATGCTTGTGGCACAGGGCTTGGTGCCGATCTGATGCAAGATGGAAGAGTGGTGTGCTATTAAAGTAGATAGTTGAGGGTTCATGAGAAGAACTACCCTACACATGTCTAGAGTTTGCTACAATAGTGTTCGCATAGAAGTTTTGGTGGCACTATCTACTTGGAGAGAGATTTGAGCTATATACGGATCATAAGTCGCTCAAATACTTGTTCTCACGAGGAGGATCTCAATCTAAGACAGCAACGGTGGATGGAGTTCTAAGCGTCTTACAACTTCAAGATAACCCATACCCCGGGCAAGGGTAATGTCAAGGCGGATGCTTGAGTAGGCAGAGGATGACTTTGAATCCTCTATTTATAGAAAGGAGAAGCTAGGAGTACACCTCGGCATTTGATTTTAAGCCATCAACGGATTTCATAGTGGGATTGTTAGCATCATTGGAGGTGCGACCTATTCTACTGGAGCGAGTTTGATCTACACAGTGGGAGGACCCACAAATTTCAAACATCTTGGACATGCTTGGATGAGAAAGGGTGGCTAAGACGAGATGGAAGGTTATGCAGTGGACGAGAAAGGGTGGCTAAGACGAGATGGAAGGCTATGCGTCCCTAGGATTGGGGAATTACTAAAGGAAGTGCTTAAGGAAGCTCATCATTCTCGGATGATTATCCATCCGGGTGGTGACAAAATGTATCGAGACATGAAGGGGATTTTCTTTTAGACTGGCATGAAGAAGGACGTGGAGGAATTTGTAGCTCGATGCTTGACATGCCAACGAGTTAAGGTTGAACAAAAGAAACCGGGAAAATTGCTTCAACCATTAGATGTCCCACAATGAAAGTGGGAGAGCGTCTCTATGGATTTCACCGATGGATTGCCCTGATCAAGGAAGGGCAATACGAGCATTTGGGTGATAGTGGATAGACTTACGAAGTGCGCTCATTTTATTCCTGTTAAGAGTAAGAAAACGACATCTTGGCTAGCATCAGTATATTTTTGAGAGATAATTCGGTTGCATGTGGTACCTTCCAGTATAATAAGCGACTGCGACCCCATCTTTACTAGCGAGTTTTGGAAGAGCTTACGAGAGGCGTTAGGTACACAGCTACGTTTGAGCATGGCATACCACCGTCAAATAGATGGACAAACTGAGAGGGTGAATAGAGTTCTTGAGGATCTTCTAAGACTGTGTATCCTAGAGTATGAAGGGACTTGGGATGATCATCTCCCATTGGTGGAGTTCGCCTACAACAACAGTTACCAATCGAGCATAGGCTTGGAACCCTTCGAAGCGCTATGCGGACGACCTTATAGATTGCTAACTTGTCGGTAGGAGTCTACAGACAGACTTCTATTTGGACCAGAGATGGTTCGAGATACTTCCGAGAAGATTGATCTTATCTGTCGAAGAATGAAAGATGATCAAAACAAACAGAAATCATATGCTGACAAAAGGAGGACCGATTTGGAATTCGAAGTGGGAGATACGGTCTTCATTAAAGTATCACCGCTATGGAATGTAGTTCACTTTGGCTTAGTAGGGAAGCTGGCACCGAGATTCATAGGGTTGTTCCCTATAATATAGAGGATAGGACAGACGGCTTATAGGATTAAGCCACCAGATAGACTGGCAGGCGTATAAGATGTGTTTCACATTTCCTATTAAGAAAATGTCTCCATGATACGGTAGAGATAGTAAAGCCGAGCACATTTGAAGGCGTGGAAGTTGAAAAGGAAGCATTGGTGAGAAGAATTCCTAATCACATCCTTGGATCAGAAATCAAGAAGCTAAGTAACAAGGAGATCAGATTGGTAAAAGTGTAACGGGAAGAAGACTGCGAAGATTTGACGTGGGAACCCATAGATAGGATTCGCGCTTCTTATCCTTCTCTTTTTGAAAGTGCGTTCTTGACTTCTTTTCCAAGCTTTTACTTTGCATTTTCTTTTGTCGTTCAAGTTTATTTATCCTTTTGTTCGAACCATTCGATCCTTATGTAGAATCCAATAGTTGGAAACATGTGTTTGAAACATGTTATTATTGATGATTGCAAGTGGATGCAACTGTTTGCTAGTGTGGTTTCTCGTGGATGCATATACACACACTAAGCGCTAGATTGGCTTAATCACTTACATATTGCATATGGATATGTGTGCATTTTTAATTTTCTACGGATGGAAATGGGTGACTCATCATATGGATGTTACATTTTGATGAATGATTGTGCACACATATCGAGTTTATATGTTATAATAGGATTATTTTCATACATTTTGGATTCATCGCACAAAACAAATATTGCATTAAGGAGGTCAACTGAATCAGTCGACCATTTGATTTTCGCATTAGTGTAAGGACATATATACACAACACCTTTGCATAGGTTCATATAAGCATTAGAAATTCTTAAGGACAATGGATGCCAATGGATGATGGATAAGTAAATGGTTGTAGGTGGTTGTAAGGATAATAACAAACTTCTTAACTTGGAGATTTCAGGACGAATCCTTTGAGTAGGGGAGAATGTAACACCCCAAAATTTAGTACACTATAAACATACATTAAGATGATAAATTGGGTATAACTTAATTAAATATTCAAAATTAAGTGAAACTGACATTAAAGTTGCGTTCGTCTCGGAATTCTAGTTCAGATAAACCCCAAGTTTGCGTAAAACGGATAACATACGAAGAAGATATGGGCATTAGAAGTTTGTATACATACAAGGAGCTTATGTATCAATATAATTTAAAATTAATCCTAGAATATTCAAACGAAAATCAACACAGGCTTAGGTGGGAAACCATACCATTGTGGGACGACCCATAAACGTCCTGGGTCGACCCTATGGGTTGGTGGGTCGACAGACTGTAATCTGGGAAAATTCGTTTTGTGAATCTAAACTGTTTTCTAACTAGGTTAAATCAACGCGGGCTTAGGCGGGAAACCATACCATTGTAGGATGACCCATAAAGGTCCTGGGTCGACCCAGCGTTGGCTGGGTCGATCCCATGGGTTGGTGGGTCGATGCACTGTAGATCTGGGCAGATTCCTTCTGTGGATCTAAACTGTTTTCTGACCGGGTTTGTTCTTGACTCAGCGCTACATGTACGGTTGGGATTAAAACCCTAGAATCAAAAGGCAGAGGTTGACTCTGTGAATCTATAAATAGGCGGGTTCTCCCTTTCCAATTTACGCCATTTCTTCGTATCTTCTACCTTTATGAAATTATTCAAAAAAATATAAACATATAATGGGGGAATGCTTCTGAGATCCAGATCTACAGAGACAACATTCAGGACTTGCATATATACAACAACTAAAAGGATTGGATTAGAGTTTTATACGGTATATTGTTATATGTATATGAAAGAGATTTTATCTCTTCTTCACTAAGACCCACTGTGAGTTCCTGTCATTTTCAGATTTGATTTCTTAGACTATAACATGACAGTTAAATAAAATTTGGTTAGGTTATGCAGTGTTTGTAGGATAAATGTTATACATGTTAAACACTTACGCCGCTGTGATAGTAAAACATATTCCTTTATTGTTGGATAATTAACAAGTATTATGTATCTATCTTCCTATTCTTGTTTCTGTGTTTTATGTTTATTTCCAGTCTTGCCTATGTGCCTATGTGATTGATTCTATTCTTCTTCCTATGTTTGCCTTTTTTTATTTTACGCTAAGCCTAGGCCTTTGGAAGCCTAGGCTATACCTGATTTAAGTGTATGTATAATTGGGGCAATAATGAATGACATAAAAAAGAGGAATATAGGCATGTAATTAAATTGGGACTATCGATAGTTTAGGAAAAAGGATAATATACACATGTTTAGACTTGCTGTAAACTGTTAAAGAGGGAAATGTATATATACTTGTTGTAAATAGATAATATGCATAAACCTGTGTACATGTTATAATTTGGGAATACAGTTGGTGAATAGTATGCATATATATCAGACAAGTTAGATTTGACTTAATACAAACATTAGTAAACCTAAACCTATGACAACCCCAATTTCGACAGACCGATTTTTTTTTTCAAAATTCCAATCTATCGAAACTCGGATTGGTTTGCTCCGGTATCCTGCAGAAAAGACAGAGGCATAAAACATGTCAGAGCTCAGAAAAATATCTCACAGCGGAAAGGATAAAATATAACATAATCAAAACATAGCCTTACCGTATTATTAATACTGCTACCAGTATCCAAAGCTATCATGTCTCCGCCACAATCTAACCTGCGAGTGTGTTATGAGGAGGGGGTCAGAACACAAGTTCTGGTGACTGGATTTAAACTATACACTTTGGATAATCTTACATATACTATTCAATCACATTTTCTTATTTATTAGGTTACTTGGGTTAACAGCACTCAAGGCTTACACACACGTCGTACCCATTTACTTCCCAGTGAATTAATCTAATATAGTATATGTAGCTATCTCTCAATATTGAGGTACACCCCATGGTACCCCACTCGCACGTTCTCTACCGTATCATCGCAGGAATATAGCAGTCCCTAACCCTACGCTCGAATGTCGTACGGATTTCTGTATATATGTAAATGCTACGTCGGCAAAGAACCACTACTTCTATATTACATAAGCATTCGGACTGCCATATTTGAACCATTCGATCGAATTAGGTTCCATCCACGAATAATGCCCTCTAGTCTTATGATACACCACCCAAAGTGACATGAGTGTACCTAGACTTTCCCACGTACGTATCGTCAATCGTTCTCGATGTCTATTGCATATGTTCTCTATATGCACGCCCGAGTCCCGTGGCAGGGCTAATAAAGAAACACGGAACTCGGTCGGGAGCTTTCAGATATCTGCCGATTGCAGATGCTAAGGTCTGCTTTTACAGTGGCTATGGTCCCACTAGACCCCTCCCTCAACTAATGAAAGGCACACAAGAATATCAAGAATGAGAACTTAACCCCGGCCCCCTATGCCCTTCAAACCTATTGGCCAACCTCACCCATAACTAAATAGCAAAGTATATGGTCTTTTGGAGTTATACGCCTTTCCGCTTTACGTACTGACTGAAGATGGTAGGTAGACGACGAGTTGCTATCACAGGGTACTAACTGGTTTCGCCGAATCACGCTGGTCCATCTTAGTCTTTTGATTGCCCCTTATTATTGCAATCAAGGCATACTCATTAGTTCACCTATGCAGACCTAACCTCTGTGAGTACAGGTGTATCATCTTCCATGCACAGAGGAATACCAAGAGTACCCTACGTCCCCGGAAGCCGTGTGCTTCCCCTTCCAGTCCTTTGGAGCCGTCAAACAATCAGATGAATGTGCGCTCCCCTCGTGCCTTATAACACCTCGATGATCTACCCTGTTGGGTTATTCATGCTCAACCGTACGGACTGGTCTAAGCGCCTTGCTTTAGCATGTTGTTAGACCCTATGTCTAAACATTCTTTTACGCGCTTGTCTCACCTCACTAGGTTTCCAGTTAACTTGGTTATTCCAATTCATATTGAATTCTTATTCAAATTACCAAATTTCTCTTGCTTATTAATTTCAGTCATACAACTTAATTCATTTAAGTTTATCAATAAGCTTACAACATGTTATTCTCTAGATTGTGGCCCAAGGTCTGTGATCCACAATCCCTTTTATATTCTAGTTTGATTTCAATAACATGTTTTACTTAATATGTAATTAAGTATATCTAATTCACATGTTTCCAATTAACATGTCACGTACCATTTGTGATTAAATATAACTTATTTCATTTCATAAGTTTTCCTCATCCTTTCTCATTTAATCATAATTCCACTTTACGTAGTTAATACGACTTACTTTTTTTTACTTATTAACTTAGTTCTATTAACTAAGGCCAATTAATAAGTTACTCTACCCATTTATTATAACCTATGTTATAATTTTCCCTTGTCCCTAGGATAAGTCTAAACATGTTATTCTTACCAACGGGTTTCAGACTCCCAGACTACTTAATTTATAATTAAGTATTTTCCCCTCTTTTGTTAACTGGTTTTAGGTTTTCCCCTTTTCTGAATTACTTAATTTACTATTAAGTGTCACTTAACTTAATTCACCAGTTATCTCATTCCCTTACTAGTTTATTATAACCTAAGTTATAATATTCACTTGTCCCTAGGACAAGTCTACCTATTATACAACATTTTCATTAATGTTATTTATTTATAATAGGTTACTATCATTCCCCTTTTAAACCATTTACTGTTGTAAACCATTATTCTTCATTCTCTGTAATATATATTCCTTCTTATATTAAGGAAAACACTTCATGCACCTTATTAGTTTGATAGAAGGAATCAATGATTTATTTTCACAATGTTTTCCCATCTGAATCCGTGGTAGCAAGTAATTTCTTTACTTTTCTATATTTATTGTGGCTTACTTGCAACAATGTTTTCAGAAATAAGTCATTTAGGGAAATACATCACTTTTCCCTCTTATCACACTAACTCAGTTCATTACATCCCTTCCTTTCTTATTTTCTGAGTTAGACATTTAATTACCACCCTCGCCATTTATTCATATCTTGTTATATATATATATATATATATATAAGCACTAGACCTCTCACATTAAGCCTACACTTGTGGACGCTGGATTTGCCGGGCGGGTGCGGGCAGACTTCTACCGCAAGCTGACTTAACCTCGTGTCTTAGCACATGTTGTTAATTCTTGCACTTAGGCCTCTCACATTTGGTTCAACATTAGTGGCTGCTGGATATGCCGGTCGGGTCCGGGTAGACATCCGCCACTAATGCAACCTAACCTCGTTCCATAAGTTTATTTACAATTTCTAATTGTAATCCTAGGCATATTCATTTTCATTCAATCACTTATGTTCATATCAAATTGCGCTTCCAAATTAAAATCTCAAAACATAACATATGTTATGTTCATTACATGAAAATTTTAGACATATTATCCTTTTTACTGTACAGTAATCTAATTTACATGCCGTCCAATTTTTGCCTATATTTTGTCGTATGTCATTTTCAACATATATTTAATTCTACTAGGACATGTAAACATTCAATCGGGTAATCATTTTAACATGTCGTTCAATCAATAATATGTCCCAAGTAAAGCATGTAATTACAATCACTGAATTGGCTATTCATATCCTAACAAGTTTATTTTCTCTAACATGTAAACATTCAATAACTTAGCCAATTCAACATAGGAATTTCCTTACATATTCATATCAACATTTCAATTCGTTACAACAGCAATTTATAATTAAACTAGCCATTTCACAATTTATTAAAAAGGGGAATGATAAACGATAGTCATAACATTATCTAAAGGCTATAGCTTAAACCCACTCACCTTTAAGCTTTCCCCAAATTTTTGATCTGATCCGTTCTATCATCCATGGTTTTCCTTTTCCCTTTAATTTGATTCATGACCTAACGACCAAGGATTTATTATTTCATGAAAAGAGAAGGGAAAGAGAAATAATTTAAGTAGACTGGTTCTTAGAGGTTTACCTTGATTTTATGATTCAATAATCGTTGATTCCCTCTTCCAGATCTGAATTCATAATTCTCCTAGGCTAACATTTTAATTTCAGAATAGATTTGAGAAGAAAGAGAGAGGGAGCCATGGCAGAGCTCCAGCGTAGCTGCTGAATTATGATGTTTAGGGTTAGGTCTAGGGTCTTATTTATAGGTGCTCAAGACCTTATCGTACAAGCGGCGCTGAGTCAGCATTGAAACCAGTTAAGAAAATAGTCTTGGTTCGCAAATGAATCTAGCCAAATCTTATCAAACACGCAGTGCTGAGTCAGCATTGGGTCCCGCAAGCTGTTTTGGCGTAGAAATTTGAATTTCGAATGTTTGAATTGTTTTGGCATAGAAATTTGATTTTCGAACTTTTGAATTTCTGGAATTTATTTAACTGTTTTATTCACATGAAATATTCTTATATGTATACAATTCCCCTGCCGACCACTTTACGCATATATATATACGCATAATTTTCGTTTTATTTTCAAAATTCAAACGATGTTGCACCGTTATTTGAGTCTTGCCATATTTCACTGACTGTAGCCTTATCTTGAATTTTATCTTTTGTATACATATATTTATGCGCATATACATATATATATTCTCATATATATATATATATATATCTACAAATATTTTCTTTATTTCCTTATATGTACTTTCTTATCCTTTCAAAATTTGAATTCGTATACGTACATATATTTGCATGTTCAGTTGGCCCTTTCTAAAACAAAGATAAAAATTATGCGGCCGTCGGGGTTCAAACCCCTGACCTCCATGTTACAAATCCAATGCCTTAACCAACTAAGCTATGAAGTCTTTTCTTAATAAGTCTCAGAACAATGATAATTAGTTTTCTCTCCTTACTTCTCTTTTTCATGTTAGTTACAGTGCTTAAATTAAACCATTGCATGAATCTTTTAATGTTAATGCATTATGTTTGCAAATCAGTGCATGCAACATATTTACATTGCATGCAACCAATCCTTTCTTTCTTTCAATGCATGCATTACAATTTTTTTCAGTGCATGTATTTATTATATGCAATCCTTATTTTATTCTTTATTTTATATTTTAATTTGTTTGTGTGTGTATGTGTATATATATATCACTTGTGCGTATACAAACTTCTAGGCTTAATAACTTCATATGATGTCCGTTTTACGCAAACCAAGTGTCTATCTTGACCAGAATTCTGAGACGGATGCAATGGCGTAGTCCGTTTTACTTAATTCTCATTATTTAATTAAGTTATTCTTATTTTATTATCTTAAAAGTAGGGGATGTTAAATTCTCCCACCCTTAGAAAATTTCGTCCCCGAAATTTAATAAGGGTAAAATCAATTAACCTCTCGCATAATATACATCCATTATGTGTGCATCCAATTTTAGCAAACATTGTGCACTTGTGCAAAGTGAAATACAACATATTAATGCATGTATGCCTAAGCGGTACCTCCTATGTGTATGTAAATTTCTCAAAAATTCTTTTTAAAATATGATACTCACATCCTAGATATACTGGCAGTTCTACATGAGTGTAATATTTTGAAAATCAAAATGCTTTTCCATTCAAATTTTTCCACACTCTTACTGAGTAAGAGCATAGTCCATCCAATTGTTGCATCCATAATCCTACCAACCAACTTTATTTTTCGAATTTCAGAAAAATCTAATTTTCTAAATTCGATTTCTTATGTTACAAAAAGGTGGAAAATGGAAAATTTCACAACTTCTGTTTTTCTTTTATATACCTTTTTCCAACCGTACTTGGATTTTATGAATTAATGTATAAAGATTTCCTATTTTCCTATCCAAGCATATCCCACATAAGAAAATTTTCTTTGTTGTAGCTTTTCTTTTTCGTCTTATCTTGCAAAAAAAAATCGCAAAACTGGAGTAGATACGAACTACTATTTTCCTTAATCAGGTTTATGACTTGTTCTTACCTATAAGGTCAGTTCAGTCTCCTACTACAAGGTGCCAACACCACTCTATTCTCATTTTCTACAACTTATTTTGCCCACCCAACAAAATTCTCTTTTAAACAATTTATCAAAAATAATTGTCAAAAGAATAGAGACTTCAAAACTTTCTTAATTAAAAATTCTTGTATGAAATATAACTAGAAAAACTAGTGAGCTATACATGTTCTATAATAAGCACCTTTTACTGAGAGAATTTTACTTTAAAACTCAATATGTACTTCTTTACATATTTTAAAACTATAACTTTTAAGATTAAAACTTGAAAATACTATAAACCGTTTTTTCCCAAACTTTTATAATCTCAAGTTCTTAAAAGTTAATAAAGGGGTTAGACTCAAAGCGGGTTTCCAATTTTTCTTGGCTCTCCTAAACACTCCCCAAGGTCAATTATCTCAACTATATATATCCTAATCCATTTTTCTCTGTTCAACTTTTTCCAAAATACTAATCATATGGGATTTATTTTCCTTCCGTACAAAGTATATTGTACACTTCCCAACCAAACTTCCTAAGGGTCTCAAATTTCCTTATTCATTCCTTTAGTGTACAAAACAAACATCCCATTTCATACCATATTATACTCTTTTTATTTAGTGGGTTCCTCTATGGATCTAGGTATATATATATAATATATTTATATTTAAAAAAAAAACAAATACGTTCAGTCACAATTAATATATGAATTCTAAACCTAAGCTCTGACACCAGATGTGACAACCCCAATTTCGACAGACCGATTTTTTTTTCAAAATTCCAATCTATCGAAACTCGGATTAGTTTGCCCTGGCATCCTGCAGAAAAGACAGAGACAAAAAACACGTCAGAGCTCAGAAAAATATCTCACAGCGGAAAGGATAAAATATAGTATAATCAAAACATAGCCTTAACGTATTATTAATACTGCCTAACCAGTATCCAAAGCTATCATGTCTCTGCCACAATCTAACCTGCGAGTGTGTTATGAGGAGGGGGTCAGAACACAAGTTCTGGAGACTGGATTTAAACTATACACTTTGGATAATCTTACATATACCGTTCAATCATATTTTCTTATTTATTAGGTTACTTGGGTTAACAGCTCTCAAGGCTTACACACACCTCGTACCCATTTACTTCCCAGTGAATTAACCTAATATAGTATATGTAGCTATCTCTCAATATTGAGATACACCCCCATGGTACCCCACTCATAGTATCCACTGTATCATCATAGGAATATAACAGTCCCTAATCCTACGGCTGAATGTCGTACGGATTTCTGTATATATTTCAACGCTACGTCTGCAAAGAACCACTACTTCTACATTATGTAAGCGTTCGGACTTCCATCTTTGAACCATTTGATCGAATTAGGTTCCATCCTCGAATAATGCCCTCTAGTCTTATGACACACCACCCAGAGCGATATGAATGTACCTAGACTTTCCCACGTACGTATCATCAATCGTTCTCGATGTCTATTGCATATGTTCTCTATATGTGCGCCCGAGTCCCGTGGCAGGGCTAATCAAGAAACACGGAACTCGGTCGGGAGCTTTCAGATATCTGCCGATTGCAGATGCTAAGGTCTGCTTTTATAGTGGCTATGGTCCCACGAGACCCCTCCCTCAACTAATGAAAGGCACCCAAGAATATCAAGAATGAGAACTTAACCCCGGCCCCCTATGCTCTTCAAACCTATTGGCCAACCTCACTCATAACTAGATAGCAAAGTATATGGTATTTTGGAGTTCTCCACCTTTCCGCTTTACGTACTGACTGAAGATGGTAGGTAGACGACGAGTTGCTATAACAGGGCACTAACTGGTCTCTCCGAATCACGCTGGTCCATTTTAGTCTTTTGACTGCCCCTTATTATTGCAATCAAGGCATACTCATTGGTTCACCTACACAAACCTAACCTATGTGAGTACAGGCAGATCATCTGCCACTCACAGGGGAATACCAAGAGTACCGTACGTCCACGGAAGCCGCGTGCTTCCCCTTCCAATCCTTTGGTGCCGTAAAACATTCAGATGAATGTGCGCTCCCCTCGTGTCTTATAGCACCTCGATGATCTACCTTGTTGGGTTATTCACCCTCAACCGTACAGACTGGTCTAAGCGCCTTACTTTAGCATGTTGTTGAACCCTATGTCTAAACATTCTTTCACGCGCTTATCTCACCTCACCAGGTTTCCAGTTAACTTGGTTATTCCAATTCATATTGAAATCTTATTCAAATTACCAAGTTTCTCGTGCTTATTAATTTCAGTCATACAACTTAATTCATTTAAGTTTATTAATAAGCTTATAACATGTTATTCACTAGATTGTGGCCCAAGGTCTGTGATCCACAATCCCTTTTATATTCTTGTTTGATTTCAATAACATGTTTTACTTAATATGTTATTAAGTATATCTAATTCGCATGTTTCCAATTAACATGTCACTTAGCATTTATGATTAAATATAACTTATTTCATTTCATAAGTTCTCCTCATCCTTTCTCATTTAATCACAATTCCACATTACGTAGTTAATACAACTTACCGTTGTTTACTTATTAACTCAGTTCTATTGACTAAGGCCCATTAATAAGTTACTCTACCCATTTATTATAACCTATGTTATAATTTCCCCTTGTCCCTAGGACAAGTCTAAACATGTTATTCTTACCAATGGGTTTCAGACTCCCAGACTACTTAATTTATAATTAAGTACAATATATTTCCCCCTTTTCTTAACTGGTTTTAGGTTTTCCCCATTTCTGAATTAGTTAATTTACAATTAAGTGTCACTTAACTTAATTCACCAGTTATCTCATTCCTTTACTAGTTTATTATAACCTAAGTTATATTATTCACTTGTCCCTAGGACAAGTCTACCTATTATACAACATTTTCATTAATATTATTTATTTATAATAGGTTATTATCATTCCCCTTTTAAACCATTTACTGTTGTAAACCATTATTCTTCATTCTCTGTAATATATGTTCCTTACTATATTAAGGAAAACACTTCATGCACCTTATCAATTTGATAGAAGGAATCAATGATTTATTTTCATAACGTTTTCCCATCTAAATCCGTGGTAGCAAGTAATTTCTTTACTTTTCTATATTTATTGTGGCTTACTTGCAACAACGTTTTCAGAAATAAGTCATTTAGGGAAATACATCACTTTTCCCTCTTATCACACTAACTCAGTTCATTACATCCCTTCCTTTCTTATTTTCTGAGTTAGACATTTAATTACCATCCTTGCCATTTATTCATATCTTGTTATATACATATATTTATTTATATATATAAGCACTAGACCTCTCACATTAAGTCTACACTTGTGGACGCTGGATTTGCCGGGCGGGTCTGGGCAGACTTCTACCACAAGCTGACTTAACCTCGTGTCTTAGCACATGTTGTTAATTCTTGCACTTAGGCCTCTCACATTAGGTTCAACATTAGTGGCTGCTGGATGTAACGAACCGGGATTTTCGACTCCGAAAATCAACATCAAACTATCATGTTGACCATTCAGACATCGAACATTCCAGATCATTAATAGAAAGAAGTTAGAGGGTGAGATAAGAAAGAAAGAAATATTAGAATAGAAGAAGAAGAAGAAACACCACACACAGAGTCTCACATCGCAGCGGAACAAAATATAATACAGAAGTAAATCTTTATTGAGAATTTTGAAAATACTTACAATATCAGAGTACATCAACATCTGGACAGTGATAATCTGTCCTCATACAACACACAGCGGAATACTAGTAATATCATACGTCTGGACTCTTCTAGCTCGTCTCTTCATAGCAGTCGATAACCTGAACCTGTACAACCCGGTCTAACCCGAGCATTTACAAAACACCGGGTCAGTCTGGTGAACCAGAGTGAGATAAACTCGCACAGTAATAAGGGTGAATCATCAAATCTTGATTTTTGAGTTCAAAAACCTTTTCGAAGAAAAGGATAATCGTAAGACCAAATCCACACATAAACACGGACGGTTTTTACCTTACGATAACCCCAAAACGGTTTTGAAAACCAATATCTTTTCTGATATTATAATAATGTCTACATACAAGTAAATATCAATTTAGTAGAACGCTTGCATCTCACGCTCCACATATATAGTATACAATCAAAACCCGCAGGCGCTTATTGGAGATTGGATTCCGACCTTGACAAGGTATGGGACCACCTGCCGATAGTGTATCTCTAGAGACGAATACACTGGGTTCAACAAGAACTTCTTGCAACCCGGCCCTCACATGACCGACCCCTCATTTCGCTTGAGAGTATCGAATGTATATCACCGACGGTTGGGATCAGCAACCGTCTCCCGACAAGGGACAGCATCGAAACATAGACATAAGAAGCAAATAGGATTTCCTCTAGATAGGTGATCATACACCCTAATGGGAGCGACCCACATAGCCATGCTGCCTGCCCGATTTTTGTCATTTCCCGGTTGATGAGGCTTGAGGCCAGAATTAACTCTTGACATCTTGTCGCCATCTACTTTGAATGCCACATCGTCAGATCCGTCAGATATCACTAATTGACTTCCACAAAAATACTCTAGCTGAAAGCTAGAGAATGGCAATTCCCTGCCAACAACTATCGTACGTTTGAAGAAATCAACGTACGTGACCCTTTTGGAAATACTTTGTCAGACATCCGTCCATATACGTCATCCAGGAACAGGATGAACCGAAGGCACTCTCCTACCGCATCCATATAGGAATCACCCCATGGATCAGTAGCGAGAAGTCCTTGCACTCGTGGATTCCAACCACGACCGAACCACAGTTTATCTCTGGCCGCTAAACCAGAGATTCTTAGCAGTTCCTCCGCTTATGAAGATCCACGGTCTTCAATGCTCCATCTCGACCGTCTTCAAATATCTTCACGTATTTGTTGGTCGGAATGGTTTTCGAATGTAAATTCGATCCCGGTCTTTCCATACCAACAATCGTATTGGGAAGATTTGATAGTCGGTGTTTTAACTATCAAAATATACAGTGTTTCAAACATGACACTCCAATGAGTTCACTGGCTCAGTATTTTGCATCATTTGGCCTTTAACAAACTAATTTCCTTTTTGTTAAATTGAAATTTCAAATTCTTTTAATATTCAAAAATACGATATTTGAATAACTCTAATTGATTAATTAACATTCGTCTTAACTCCATTCGCTTGACTCTAGATCACAGCGATCACAATGGTTACGCCTGATTCCCTCAGGAAACATCCGACCGCCGTAGGCTATCTGCAGCCCTGCGAATTACGCTAGCAGTCGTACGAAATGGCAACTTAGCCGAATAACTATGTTTGGCTAATTCTATCTCGAATAACTATATTCAATTTCCCAATTTGAAATCTCATTTAAAATTCTCCTTTTTACTAGATCTCGTTTTCAAATAACGTTAATGTAAAATTAACGTCTTAACACTTTAAATCTCACTTAAAACCTCTGGTTTATAATAAACCCTTTTTATCGTAATCTCCTTTCACTTAATTCATATAATTGAGTACGTTTATTTCCTTTCACCATTCAATTGGCTTGCATCTCACATTCGGTAACTTTTTAAATGAATTCCCATTTAAAAATATATCCCTAAATTCATCATTAATTTAAAATAATAACTTATTTCAAACATTTACTACTTTAGTAGTTAATCCCTTTCTTAACTAAATTAAATATTAAATCCCTTTTTAAATTCAAACAATATTCATTTAACTATTTTAGTCAAAACACATTAACTTGATAAACAATTCTAATTCCAAACAATCGATTTAATTAACTCAAAAACTTAATTATCTCATTAACCGATTTCAACAATCCTCGCTTTAAATTAATTAAAAATATAATTAATTTAGATAGATTCTAATTATTTGTTTTCTTTACAAAACAAATTTTCAAGGTTTAACCATTTAATTCATTTCTTATTCTTCAACTGGTAAATCTGATTAACATCAGCATTTGCTTTGCAAAATAAATTCATAACAAATCAAAGTCTTAAACAAATAAAAATATTTATTTATCTCTCTTAAATAACTTTTATCCAAAAATATAATTCAAATCTAACTCTGGTTATAAAAATAAATTTTATAACCTCAACTCTATCGATTCACCTGACGGTGAATCAATATCTATAACTCGATTGGTTTTAAAGGCCATACTCTGCCAAACACTTAACCAATATCGCCCATTGGCTCAAACCAAACAGATGTTGAATATTCAATTAATAATCAACCATCAAATCAATCACACAAACAGATCAGTTCATATATGATAATATGAAAATAAATAATACATTTGAGGGATCCGGTTGGGTCCCTCCAATCTGTTCTTCCCTGTATCCAAATGGTTATCTCAAATCAAACTATTCAGTTTTGTTTAACTGATAACACTAAATGGCAACCATTCAACATCAACCACAAGCAACGCAAACAATTCAACCATTTAAAACACGTTTATAAATAAACGTGACCAACCAAGGTGAGTTACCTTTATTGGGACCAATCGTTAAAAATAACGATTTGGTATTTCACTGAAATTAAACACAGTTTAATTCCATCGTTTAAATCCACAGTTAAATAGATAACTAGAAAAGCAGTCAACCATTGGCAAGCAGAGCACACAAAATAAAAACACCCAATTTATATAAAATATAAAAAGGGTAACTGAGTGAGTTTAACTCACCTTGATTTCCATTCGTTGTTAAGACAGTTTTGTTTCGGTTGCTTTCGATTTCACCCAATCCAGCTCCAAAATATTACGTCCGTTGACGCAGTCCCAATGTCATTTGTTTCATCCACTTTTGTTACTGCATGACACAGTTTGACACTTAATACTATATCCGTTACGTTAAAATAATACTATTATAACCTTTAATAATAATCTATTTTTCTTCTAAGTTAAAATAGTTTAATATCTAACTTCTCATTTCGTTTTTCCTAACCGTGATTTGGTATAATATAATAGGCAGTTTACTTGCGTTCAATTTTCTTACTATGATTAGGCTATTCTAAAACTGTTTTGGCATATTAAACGATTCTTAGGAACAATTATAGAAACTTCCAAGCACCTTATATTTGTGGTTAATCATGGGTTAGGGCCGCTTAAACTTAGATTAGGCATTGGCGGAAATTATCAAACAAGGTACTGTTCATCACCTTTTTAAAATCCTTTGCTTCCCTTTTCTTTGTTGGACGCTTCCTTCTCCACTACCGAAAATGACAGCAAGCAACTCCCCTTCCCTTCTTTCTCCCATGCATACGTATTCCCTTCAGCACCCTACCGTTCATTTCTTGTTCCCACAACACGCCCAGACCCCCCTCCCTTTTCCATTGTTCACGTGAACTGATGCCACCAGCCACCGTTCTTCCATATCCTTCACGGTTCCATCCTTTATCGTTTTTTTTTTATATATATATATAAAGATGAAGATGGGCTTAGGTCCCAACGCCCACGTATTCCATTCAAAAAGAAATGCACGCCTGTACCTTTTCCTCTGCCTCCATCCATTCTTATTTCTAGTTCTACAGATCTTCCTCCCATGGTCCTACCCAGTTCAACTCTTCCCTCTTTCGTTTTTTTTTCTTTTTTTTTTTTTTTAGAGGCGCAGTTAATATAGACGAAGGAAAGCATCAGGAAGGCTGTCGGCCTTTGGTTTGCGGAAGGAAAAGAAATGAAGTATGTTGTATTTATATGAGGGGAAACGTGGTGACCAAATAGTATTGTTTGGCGGCCAAGTAACATAGGTGCTTAGGATGATGTAGAGTAGGAATCCAGACTTTGTCGGCACGTTTTTGGTTGGGTATGATGTAGGTCTGCATCCTTACAGTAGCTGTGTTTCTTTCGAATTGATAGTTGATGTGCACTAGACGTGGAGAAAGGCTAGGGTATGAGAAGACAATTGAAAATAATTTAGTCCGTATGAAACTTCACCGCGAAATAGTTGATAAAAACCACCCCAATTGATTTCTGTCTTCTGATAAAAACTAATTCTGGTGTAAAAAGGTATTCCGGACCCAATGGGACAAGTTTCGTCGAAATCCGAGGTCGTATGAAAATTTTTCCTTTATAAAACCAGAAATGAACACACGTTTAATTTTTCCATGGTCACCAGATAAATCAAATTAACTTGAAACTGCGAACATCGACAATAACTTTTCGATACGAATCCAACGGCACTAATTTCGTCGCATTCTGAGACTGTTGCCCCGGTAGGCTGTTTTTACCCCGAACCGCTATACCCCTTTTAACACCAAATTTTCCGGTCTCTAAAAATAACAAACTATATACCTATCCTGACTCTAATCGACGATACGAACTCAACGGAACTGGTTTCGTGGCCTAATTCGATCGTCTGCTCAAGTTACACTCAAATACCTCTTTATTTATTTAAATACGCGCTATAGAAATTGAACGGGCGTTTTCGGCTACCATGGTCACATACGATATCGATTTTCCACGCAATTCACCACCGTACAATAATTTAGCGATACGGTTCTAATGAAACTGATTTCATCGAAATCTGAGTCCGTTTGCAAAACGGCCATTTTAAAGGCCTATAATTTAATAACGATTTTCCATAGCGACTATTTCAAAATTTAATTTGACCATAACTTACTATTTATAATACGAAATCTGGATTTTTCTCTTTCATATGAAAATTATCGTCAATACGGTTCCAACGTGTCTTGTTTCACAGAAATCCGACTTATATCGAATCCTGTATTCTCAGTTGAAGTTCAAAACTTCATTTCACGAACTGCACGCCATTTTTGAGCTCGTTTTATATTATATAAATAAAATTAACGTTCAACTTCATTTTAAATAACGAATTAAATATTAAATTCCATTAATATTCCCAATATGATATTTAAAATAAATAAATTAAATTAAATATTTGACTGGCAAAAACACGGGTCGTTACACTGGATATGCCGGTCGAGTCCGGGCAGACTTACGCTACTAATGCAACCTAACCTCGTGCCATAATTGTATTTACAATTTCTAATTGTAATCCTAGGCATATTCATTTTCATTTAATCACTTATGTTCATATCAAATTGCGCTTCCAAATTAAAATCTCAAAACATAATATATGTTATGTTCATTACATGAAAATTTTAGACATATTATCCTTTTTACTGTAATATAGTTTACAGTAATCTAATTTACATGTCGTCCAATTTTTGCCTATATTTTGTCGCATGTCATTTTCAACATATGTTTAATTCTAATAGGACATGTAAACATTCAATCGGGTAGTTATTTTAACATGTCGTTCAATCAATAATATTTCCCAAGTAAAGCATGTAATTACGATCAGTGAATTGGCTATTCACATCCTAACAAGTTTATTTTCTCCAACATGTAAACATTCAATAACTTAGCCAATTCAACATAGGAATTTCCTGACATATTCATATCAACATTTCAATTCGTTACAACAACAATTTATAATTAAACTGGCCATTTCACAATTTATTAAAAAAGGGAATGCTAAACGATAGTCATAACATTATCTAAAGGCTATAGCTTAAACCCACTCACCTTTAAACTTTCCCCAAATTTTGGATTTGATCCGTTCTATCATCCATGGTTTTCCTTTTCCCTTTAATTTGATTCACGACCTAACGACCAAGGATTTATTATTTCATGAAAAGAGAAGGGAAAGATAAATAATTTAAACAGATTGGTTCTTAGTGGTTTACCTTGCTTTTATGATTCAATAATCGTTGATTCTCTCTTATAGATCTGAATTCATAATTCTCCTATGCTAACATTTTAATTTCAGAATAGATTTGAGAAGAGAGAGAGAGAGGGAGCCATGGCAGAGCTCCAGCGTAGCTGCTGAATTATGATGTTTAGGGTTAGGTCTAGGGTCTTATTTATAGGTGCTCAAGACCTTATCGTACACGCAGCGCTGAGTCAGCATTGAACCCAGTTAAGAAAATAGTCCGGGTTCGCAGATGAATCTAGCCAAATCTTATCGTACACGCAGTGCTGAGACAGCATTGGGTCTCGCAAGCTGTTTTGGCGCAGAAATTTTAATTTCGAATGTTTGAATTGTTTTGGCGTAGAAATTTGATTTTCGAACTTTTGAATTTCTGGAATTTATTTGACTGTTTTATTCACATGAAATATTCTTATATGTATACAATTCCCCTGCCGACCATTTTACGCGTATATATATACGCACAATTTTCGTTTTATTTTCAAAATTCAAACGATGTAGCAGCGTTATTTGATTCTTGCTATATTTCATTGACTGTAGCGTTATCTTGAATTTTATCTTTTGTATACATATATTTGTGCATATATATATATTCTCATATATATACATATATTTTCTTTATTTCCTTATATGTACGTTCTTATCCTTTCAAATTTTGAATTTATATACGTACATATATTTGCATGTTCAGTTGGCCTTCTTTAAAACAAAGATAAAAATTATGCCACCACCGAGGTTCGAACCCCTGACCTCCATGTTACTAATCCAATGCCTTAACCAACTGAGCTATGAAGTCTTTTGTAAATAAGTATTAGAACAATGTTAATTATTGTTCTCTCCTTACTTCTCTTTTTCATGTTAGTTACAGTACTTAAATTAAACCATTGCATGAATCTTTTTCTTTTAATGTTAATGCATTATGTTTGCAAATCAGTGCATGCAACATATTTACATTGCATGCAACCAATCCTTTCTTTCTTTCAATGCATGAATTACATTTTTTTTCAGTGCATGTATTTATTACACGCAATCCTTATTTTATATTTTAATTTGTTTGTATGTATATATATTTCACTTGTGCGTATACAAACTTCTAGGCTTAATAACTTCTTCATATGATGTCCGTTTTACACAAACCAGGTGTCTATCTTGGCCAGAATTCCGATACGGACACAATGGCGCAGTCCGTTTTACTTAATTCTCATTATTTAATTAAGTTATTATTAATTTATTATCTTAAAAATATGGGGTGTTACAAAACCTAATAAGTTAGACATGGGTATTAATAAGCTAAGAGGTCTATCGTTCTGCTGTTGTATCGGATTTTGGAGACTCTTAAATTCTAGGTTTGGGGGCACAAGCTTGGGGGGTTAGGCTTGTGTCAATCTGCTGTTTGGAACCTGCATCAGTCAGTATCCCTGTTGGTATTTTGTAAGAGGGGTCCTTGCACTAGATAGGGGATAGGGCACGCTTTACTGAACTGGATAGTAAGAGGTTCACATGGGGAAGGTGGGTACGTCGCGTTCCGGTGGAGTCCTTCACAACCTACTGCTGGATTAGGGAGTGATACGACCTACTACCGGGGTTGACACATAGTATTTATGTAGTAGGGAGCCAATCACATGTGTAGTAATTAAGATATACCTAATCCTGCTGTTATGTAATTAGGTTAATACCTAATCCTGTTATGTAATTAGGGTATGCCTAATCCTACTGTTAATCTTGTTGTTTAATTCTGCTGTTAATCTTGCTGATATGTAATTAAATTAAATACCTACTCGTATTAAACCTATTATACTAGTATTGGTGCAGACATACCAGTTTAGGATTTAAATGTGAAGCGTTACTCGATCATAGTTTATTCCTGTTATTCATGTCTATCCTGTTGTTCTGTTAAAGTTTAGTTTACCTTACATGACACTATACCTTTCTCATCTAGTCTTATCTACCTGTCTTGGCATTTCTATTTTTTGCATATTTGAAAATCACTGGAACTCGCCAGACTATATGTCTGACCCTTTTTCTTTCGCTTCTTTCTTCCTTTTTTCCCCAGGTCTTCAGAGTGGAAACACTCAACGGTGACTAGGACTTCTCTTACAACCTGAACTAGATTTCTTGATATGTACTATTTGACTGGTACTCTACTCTATTATTACTTATGGCGAGGAAAATGATTTTATGTAATCTAATATTTTATTTCATGAGATATTTTGTGAGACATATTTGAGACATTTTGTTAAATCCTCCACCACCAATAGAAATATGTTTAACAAAAATCAATCACATACTACAAAATAAGATGTCAGACATACATTCATACAAGTCTGTTCTGGGTCTGAAAGAAACCGAAGATACCTTATTGCTCGTCCAATAAAGGAGAGAGGTCCTTGCAATCTGGAATCCCTTTAAATATGTCCGGACCACTACCACTTAGGATTTCTTAAAATACAATCAAACAAGTAAAAACCATTGTTTAATAAAAACATCCTCTCTTTTATAATTTAAAAGAATCTTATTCACTACCTTTATCCTGAAAGATTCATATACTTGTTTTAATCTTTAAAACCCCATTATTTAACGATCTAAGTATATTCAAAACCGTTAAATGGTATAATTCCAATTTAACTATATTTCATGAGTTTAAAAACAAGTTCCTAAAACACTGTTTATAATAAACCCAAAACAATTCCTTCTGTATAATTATCTTTAAACATTCGTTAAATGATTCAATTTTATAAACATCATCGATATAATCTAAAAGAGTTCAAGACGAATGTAGTTAACACATTATCACGAAAAACCCAAAACCATTTTAATACTCATTCACATCATTAAAATATTGGTTTAAAGATGTAAATATTCATAAACATTCAATAATGTGAAATACCGTGATTTCTAAATCATTGATTACAACAGACGAGCTATAATCCAATCATCATTGCTAAATCTTATAAAATAGAATTATTTGGTTTGAAAATATATATACAGTAAAATAAGTTAAAAATATATTTTAGATAAAAAGGGTAAAAGGTATACATATTAAAATAGTTTAAAATAGGTCTTAAGTAAAAGAATTTATTAGACTGTTTTATTCCAAAACCATTTCTTTCAATTTCCCAATTCTCGTTCCAATTCTTATAATTTTTTAATTCAGTCGAGTTACGCCAAACACACGAAATTGTGCGAAATAGACAAACTCAATATATTATTTAAAATAATATATTCACTTCACGACAATTTCACATATAACAACGTTATATAATCAATGGGGTCCATAGTCAGGTTTAACACACAATCAATTCATAATACAACATATGAATATATTTACGGTAATAGTCATACTGAGGATCCTGAGGATTCCTCCAACCTGTCCCTTTGCAGTACAACTCATATATCAGCACACACACACACACACACACACACACATATATATATATATATATATATATATATATATCGACAACCACCAAAGGAATAAATCATCCAATAATCAATTGCACATAAAAATATGTAAATAACAGTCAATACTATTATATAGTAGAATAGTATAGCAAGAAGCGTGAGTTAAACTCACCATCCATTTCAATCGTAAATTTCACTATATTTAATCTAGTTTGAAATCGGCGTTTGAAATTAGATAAAATTCCAAACTCTCTAGAATGATACCAATCAATTAACGATGTGTAGTATTCTTCGCTACGATTCCAAAGCAACTGACGGTTCGTCAATCCGTCTTCGAACAAACTAGATATAGCGTTTACAAGTTAAGACACGATTATAACACAATTAAAACTTATTTGACTTAACAATTTAACACTCTCTCACCCATTCATTAAGTGTCGCCTCCATTTCTTCCCCAATTTCTTTTTTAGCGTATCTCCCGTGTATCACACATAGTGACATTGCGTGCACCTCCAACCCTAAAATAGGCATCGCTCCACTACCTCGCAAACAGTCTTCGCTATTGAGCTCCTCACCTCGAAATACACTTGCCCGTCACCAATGTGGTAATACCGGCTCCATCCCTCCCATGTTTTCTGACCTAACACCTCATCTCGCTGCCCCTTGTTGGTTGTGACATGTTTTACCTCCAAACATCACCAAATTCCGGCAATCAACCTCTCCTTTAACCCCGAGTTCAGTACCACATTCCTCTTGATCCATCCATCATCACGTCGGCCTTGAAGCCGAACTGTAACACCCCTCTCGAAAAGCTAAAACAAAGATCTTTTAGTACAGTGGTTAGTGCGTGGTGTTGCTTTCCGGGAGGTAGGGGGTTCGATACCCACGGTTTTCACATTTGGTATCAGAGCCAATACCCAGCTAGAATTGTGGCTCCTGTGTGGACCACAGCGACTGGGTGAGGTGTTTGTGAGTCAACGGGGACGTTGGGTTCTGTAGAAGGGTAGAATGTAACACCCCTAAGTCCCACATCGTGGAAGCCTGTGTGAAGTGGGTACTTATATAGTAAAGCCCATCTCTTACTAACGCCGAGACCTTTTGAGGAAAAAAACCCCACACCTATACGGTGGCTAAGTTGGGGACAATATCTTGCGTGAACGGAGGTGAGGGTTGCTATAGTGGTATCAGAGCCTATACCCAGCTGGAATTGTGTGTGTAATGTTGCGGATGTCATTCGGTGTAGTACTGATGCTTGTTACATGCACAACGCCTGGTCGTGAGTGATATGATCCAACGAGGACGTTGTGCTCTTTAAGGAGGGTAGTCTGTAACACCCCTCTCGAAAAGCTAACACAAAGATCTTTTAGCATAGTGGTTAGTGTGTGGTGTTGCTTTCCGAGAGGTCGGGGGTTCGATACCCGCGGTTATCACACCAACCCCAGCCTTGCTGCCACGAAAATGTCGACCTGCAGTATCATGTCGCACCCCCCATTTTGCATGCTTTCATGAAGCCCTCACACACACGACTTCAACAAATTCGGAGTTAAGTGATTTCATCAAGTATTCGTGTGGATTTAATTTAATGAATATTGTTGAAGAGTGGTGGCCTCTTCTTGTTGGTTCTAGAGAATAGTTTAGGTCAGAAGAGAGAGGGGAGATCACCTATTGATAGGCAAACATATTTTTAGATATTTTTTATGTTAGATATTTGTTAGGATATTTTCATTATTATAATCACATATAATCACGTCGAGCCTTTCAAGCTCGCACAATCTTATACCTCGTCCAATTGCAACGAAAATTGGCGCTCTGCTACATTATAATATTCCGAACTCGATGAAACTGGTTTCATCGAATTCCAAGCCCGTTTGTAAAAATAGTATTTTTACGTAATAAATAATTATTATTGTTATTATCATTCTCATTCAAACAAAATTTTTATAAGCTATAGATTCAATTTAATTTCATCTAACTTACATATTTGATTCAGTTATATATTAAATAACTCATACATTCTGAATTCAAGTTATCCAACTTCTAATTCAATCACATTCAATTTAAATAAATTAAATATCTGAATGCTAAAAATCTGGGCCATTACAATACTGGAACAACCTATTATTTTAATTTTTTCAAAAACAAATAACTCTACATTAACAATGGAAAGAAAAAGCAGATTTGATCTGAAAACAATAAAGCTATAATCAATATTTGTTTTTTCGTACTTTTTGCAATCTACAAAATAAATTATGTTTTAGCTCAATTTAAAAATAAATGAACAAAATATTATATTAAAAAATCCTAAAATCAAATATCATTAAAGGAAAAAGACATAAAAACTGAAAAGAGCAGATTTGAAATTAACACCATTTTCTTTAAAAGAAATCTCGGAATCTTTTGTCTTTTCAAAATATATTAATATTGTTGTAATTTTTAATTAATAAAGTATATAATAGAATGGAAAATTGTATAAGAAAACTAAAATAATATATAACAGTAAATTTGTGATCTTATTTTTAAAAGTTTCAAATATGGTGAGAAAGACGGTAATCGGGGAAAATGACTGAATTTTTGGAAAGATAGAGCTGAATATTTTAGTTGTTTATGTATGTAATTTTAGTTGATTCCATTAGACAGATTTTGTTGATTGATTCAATATGTCTCTTCCTTCGTTAGTCGAACTATCAATCCTAATTATGGTAAAATCCTTCTTTATGTTGGTGACTCCATTTTATTGATATCGATTTACTGTATGGGCTTACGAGTGTTTATTTACCTTTTGTTGTTTTTTGTTAATGTAGTAAGTCTCCGATTTGATGTTGTAACTTTCACATCTCTATCTTAGATCATTTTTGTAATTTGCATCTCCCATAAAGTTTATGATCTCATTAATGTGACAAAATGAAGGTTGCATACATTATGCGATTATATTTTGCTTTGGAACTTCCAATGGTAATCCCCTTTTTTATTTCCGTGCTGCTTGCAATTTAGTTTTTTTATTATTTCATACACTTTGCTAGACATGATACATGAGTTATTTGAGCTGATATTTAGCATTCTTTTCACATGCATATATGTTAGAAGAAATCAATTAAGTGTTTGCTTATGTTAGAAACATGCATGGTTAAGAATGACAAGTCGATTTGTTTGTATTACATTTTGTAATATGTGTAAGGACATTATAGTTTTCCCAAGTCAAGAATACATTATTTAGAGATCATGTGATGCACTTGAAGACACTGACAAACAAGTTTAAAAAAACTGTTTTCTTTTCATTTGCATATTTTGTTTCATATTAAGATTTCCTAATTATACATTAATATTTGTATATTTTGGCTTACAGGGACTATAATGGCATAACATGCATGGTCTTTGTCGTTGACTTGAGTTATATTTTTGTATAATAATAAGGAATCGACAATTTTTTCATGTACTAGCTATATAAGCATTACTTTCTATTTTATCATTTCGTTTGACATCCAAAACTGTATGCCATATTGAAAGATGTTGTTTATTATTTCATGTATAAGGAATTGGTTTTTCGGATTACTCTTTGGCACAAGGGTGGTCAGATGTACTTTATGAAGAATGGTCTCTTTACTTAAAATGATTCACCTTTCACAAGATAAAGTTATATTATAGAGTTCTGCATTTTTTTTAACTGTGTTATGTCATATAAGCTGTGTAGTGGGCAGAGAGTCACATTTATTATTAACTATTAATTTCTACTACAGTCTGCATCTCATAATATGAAAATATAAATTACAATTTTCTCATCATATTAAGTATATAGATCTTACTCTTTAAATTTACAAATTGTTGAAGTATTTGGAAATGGTTGCCAAACGTGTTCTTTAAGGAAATCTTGAATGAGCATATATGTTTTCATTCTATGTAGAGATATATGTGGCTAAGAGTTATTGTGCTTTAATAATTGTTTTGTTGCTTCATAATGCAATACATGTCGGTAAGAGCTGTAGTAATTTTATAATTTTTTGTTGCTTCATCATGCAAATGCATACTATGAGCACAAAGGTACATACTGCTTTACCACACTAACTTAGTACATGTCTTCTTAGAAGACTAACTTACTAGCTATCAATTCCTGTCATTTATCCTTATTTCTCGAAGTTAATAGTTTTAATTAGATAATTTGTAAGCGAGTGAGTGAGTCAGTGTTCGTTCTAATTCTAAATTGCGCTTTTATTTATAATATGTTTATGTTAATTTCAGGACTTTAAGATTTCATTCTTTCTTGAGCTAATTGAAATGGGTAAGCAATATTATGTTGTTAGACCAAAAAGTGGTTCTAACACCCAAATTGACTAAAAGTAGAATAAAATAAGATCAAAAGTAAAATGAACACACAGGATTTATAGTGGTTCGGCGAAGAAATGCCTACGTCCACTTGTCTTTCACTATTTTCAATGATGTAGTTGCAATTACAATGAAATATTCACTGAATTTCTCTCACAACTCACTTATATTCACTCAATTGTCTAAAAACAAATAATGAAAGAAGATTTGGATTTTCCGGGAGTGCTGGAATTCGGGTTATGAAGGTGGTTGAACTCTCAAAGTGCCAGAAAAAAGATCCTTTTCTTTGTCTCCAAACGGGGTATTTATAGGTGAGAATTTGCTCAGAACCCGATCCGGATCAGAGCCACGTGTCATCCATCCCATCAGCCTCGGGTTCGGATGGATTTCTATGTTGACAACGCATCAGAGCAGTGGACGTTGTGGGTAGGAACTGGTCATAGCCGCTCCGAATAACCAGGCGCTCATGTAGGGGAGTGACGTGGAAGACAGGCTCGGATCGGAAGGGTGTGCACAAGGGATTCGGATCGGAGTACCCGATCCGACCCGGGTTAACTTAGGACTAATTCTTGTTTTTACTCTGCTCCGCTCCGATCCGCCTTTGTAGCAAGTTGCTCTCCGCTCTAACTGGAAGTAGGTTGCTCTCTGATCCGAACAGCCGAGCCTCTCAGATTCCAACAACAATGGTTCACCGATCCGAACAGCAGACTTTATCTGATCCGAACCGCTACACTGCTCCGATCCGACCCGCTTCAGTGTTTCTCAAGTTCTTCAATATTTCACATCTTGACTTTGTGTTGCCCAGTTCACAAAGTGAGCTAACATTTTGCCCCCTCAAAGGATGCTTCTGTTGGAGATGGAGCATGCTTTGACTATCTTTGCACAGCGTTCTTCAAGGCAATTTTTCTTTTGATTTTCCTTGTATTTTCATCTTCTTCTTCAAATTTCAATTTAATTCGTTGCTGTGCTAAAGAACTCGGTTCGATTCGGATTCCGATCCGAACAGACCCCTTCTCCTTTCTATTTTTCACTGGACTATTGGGCCAAGCTTTGCTTCTGGACTGTCCATCCGATCCGAACGGAAGTTCTTCTACTGGGCTGCCGATCCGAATGGGGAGACGAATGGACACTCTACTCCTCTATATAAGCTGAGTCTTCTTCCTTCTCTCACTTTTACTGTTTTACTCCCCAAGTTCTGCAAAACGAGAAAAAACCTAATTCGTGAAGCATCAAAATTCCTTTTAATTCTCGAAGTAATTACATCAGTAGGTTATAAAACTTTAGATAATTCCTTTTTTAATTGATTTCGATTCGAATTCGTAGATGATTAGGACGATCTGAGCATGGAATTTGGATGACCTTGGCACCGCGACCCCCCCCCCCGTCATCGTCGCCAGTAGACTCGTCGTTACCTCGAGGTAGTAACAGAGGGGGTTAGAATTTGTGGTTGAATGCGCCAGCGCATAGTCACTTGGCTTTGATTTGGGTGATGGGCACGAAACTGGCCTTGGCGTTGGTTAGGGAAGAAATAGGATGAAGGAGAAGAAGAAGATAGTAGGGAATCGGTTCGGTTCGGAGGGATATAGAAGGTGAAAAAATAAAAGAGGAAGGAAGTTCAGGCAGTCGGACCGGGACGGAGCAAGTAAAGAAAGGAAAAAGAAAAGAAATCCAGGAGATCGGATCGGGTCGGAGCAAGTATTTAAAGAAGGGGGAAAGGGAGCTCACCTAACCGGATCGGGTCGGACCGTAAGATAAAAGGAGGAGAAGTATGACTATGTGATCCGATCCGAACCGTCAGGGGACTTTACCTCCGAACCGATTCGCTTTTGATTTCTGAGTTCCACATCTTATCTGAGCTCAAGTCGGGGCCGCGCCTCCGATCCGATCCCCATAAATGCACCCGAACCGAACCGAAGAGCAGTTCACCTCAATATATGAAAACTTGTTTAATTGGCCCGATCAACCTTTGGCATAATCTTCAACCTAATGGACAGTTAGGATAGTGCCTTGCAAACGTAACTGGACATCAAGAACTACTTCAACTCTTTATATTTTTCCAAATTTTTTCATCGCACTTTTAAACATTTACTTTGCACTTTCCGTATACATTGTTTACACTTTAGTTTGCACACATGCACGGGGGGATACGGGCTAATTTGCTCTAATTTGTGCTATTGCTTCTTCAATAGTTTTATGACCATGACACCCAGACGCTCTTCCAGACTAGCTGAGAGGAAAGAAGCCCCGGAAACCTCTAACAAAATTACTCTCGAGGACATATCTTCTCCGTCGGATCCAGAATGGAATAATGAGGGTTCAGACTACGGGGTTGGAAATCGTGAAAGTGACGAAGTGTCTTCAGAGAATGAAGTTTCCCTAGGTTTTGAAGAGGAAGGAGGGGTTGGTGACGACCGGGCTCCTGATGAGTTTGAATCGGCTGTCATATTGGAATCACCCCCAGATTCTGTTGAATCAACAATCGACAACGACCGGCTTATCCGAATTTGTTTAAAATACGGGATAATGAAAAGGGACACTCTAGTGCCTTCGAGATCTGACCGTCCCCACAACCCTCCAGAAGGATATATGGCGGTCACTCGGTTGATGTGTATGGTCGGCGCTATCCCTCCATTTTCTCCCTTCATCGTTGACTTTCTAAGACAAATGCGGATTGCCCCCATGCAGCTGCATCCCAATTCTTATGCCTACTTGCACACTTTATACATAGCATACCGTGAGATCTTAGGCATAGAGCTCACTTTCGATGACGTTCATTTCTTCTATAACTTCAAGCATCGGACTCGAGAGACTCCATCTTTCTGCTATTTTGAGTCTATTCCTAAGAGGAAGATAATCTCAGCGCCATTCAGCAGTAAAGCTGGAGATTCCAGACTGGAATGGTTCTATGTGAAGCGACAGCCTGGATGTGCCAGGAGGTGGACGAAATCAAGTAAAGCACTGATTTTCTAAATCCGGGCTCTATACACTCGAGTCATCGCCTTAACTTGTTTTTTCTTTTTGCTTGCAGTCGACAACCCAAAACAAATATCAGATCAGGTGTTCTTTGACCGGATGCACCAGCTTCTTAATGGCGACCAGAAATTCCTGACTATTGATGAAGTCCTTAAGGACGAATATCTTCACTTTCATGGGCTGTTATCCGTTTTTCGTAGTATCGGTCATGGGACGGCTCCATACGTATATATTCCTCAAGTGGATGTAGTCCCAGAGACAGGAGAAGGTTCTGGAGCTCCTGCAGTGCCTCTTCAAACTTCACCTTCTCCATCTTCTACTCAAGATGACGAATTGGCTAACTTGGCCGAAAAGCATCGTGAAGGGTATACTGCCCCTGAGGAGGCTACTTCTACGGAAAAGTCAACATCCTCCAAAGAGTCGCCACTTAATGCTTCCGAGGGAGACGTCCCTAGTACTGATGATCCATTATTTCAGGGTTTGGGGGATCTCCCTTTACCTAAAATTATATACACCTCAGAGGATTTTAGGAAGGATCCTTTAGTCTTCACCTCTTCTGAAGAGACCACTCCTGCTAAGGCCAAAGAGCCTGCCCGTACTAGTCTAGCTTCGGACTCGGGTTGGTTGGGGGGAAACACACCACTTAGGACACGCTTTACACAATAGCATTAGCATTCATTGCATATTTCTCTCAGTGAAACTATTGATTCTGAATTTCATTTGTCTTATTGTGCAGGCACGATGTCCCGATCTTACTATGATATCAGAAAGCTCCACCGCAACATGTCTAATCCACCTCAGGATATCGAGTATGATCGCCGCGACGATCGCGGTAGGGAGGAGAGAAGGCCTTATGAACCCTATCGCTCTCGAACCTCACGCTCTCGCTCTCCCGTTCGATCAGACCAAGAGAAATATAAAGGTTATCAAAGTTGTAGGGAAGAGGACATGCCACAATCGAAAGACTCCACCTCTTCCCACGAAAAGCGCAGCAGAGAGAAAAGTCCTCCAAAAGATACTGAGTCTCAAAGTAAACGCAAGGTCCCTGCTACTAAACGGCCTAGGACAGATAAAGCAACTATTGAATCCTCCACACACAGGGATACTGAATTGACGATCCCCGCTCCTCCACCACTAGATGCGGAAACTGCAATCAAGCGGGCGTATTTGAAGGAGCAATTTCCCGAACATTACTTCGAGACTTTGACTTTTTTACCTGCCCTCGAACCTATTTCTTCCAGGTGGGCAGACGAGGCCAAAGCAAAGATAGACGCGGTTGAAAAACAGTATTATGAAATGTTCAAATATTCACGCAACCTTTCTAGAATTATCCGTACTCTAATCACGAATGTTGATTCAATGCAAAAAACTGCGGAAGAAGATGCAAAGGCCTTAAAGAATCTAGGAAAAGATTTGGAGGACACACAGGCCCAGCTTGCTATTGCTCAGAGGGACGCTACGAATTTCAAACAACATTTGAAGATATGCAAAAACGTTATCATGACTTGCTTGAATCTCACACTCAAGAGCGTTCTGAGTTAAAAAAGCAAGCTGATAATGCTAAGTCAGAAGCTGCTAAGACGCGCCTTGCTTATACTGACCTTGAACGGAAAAATGCCGAGCTAGCAAAGAGGAATGCTGAGCTAGAAAAGAAGAATGCTGACTTGGCTTCAAAGCTACTGGAGGCAGAGAACAGAGCTGCCCTGGCGGAGGGCAACGTTGAGTGTGATATTAAATCTGCGGAGGAGGCCCGCAAACAATTGTCAGAGGCGGAGGCAGATATTCAGGGTTTCGGCGAATTAATGATTGAATTCTTCGCACACATCATCCGTCGCCGGAACATTTCTTGGATTGAGGATTATCCATCCACTCTAGTCCAAGTATGGAGTCAGATTGTTGACTGGGAAAAAGAGGAGCTCAAAGTCGACTCCGTCGATGAAGACAAGCTGATGGAGAAATACTTAAGGGATGATGAGCCAGAACGCCTAGCTGAAGGGCGCCGCCTCATTGCTGATGCTATGGAAGAAGAGAGGCGGAGGACTAAACAGAAAAACATTCCCGAGACTGGTTCCTCTTCTGCTGCCCCCGCAACTCCTGAAGTAGAGGGATATGATCCTGAACACCCGGGAATCCCTCGAACAACTCTGCTATCCCCAATCCCTGAAATGGCATCAGAGACAGCAGTTACCCCCGCTGAGAAGTCTTCGGAAGGTATCCCTACCTTTTCTCCTCAATTCGTCAAGGCTATTTCTACCTTTCGCCACGTGATTGAGCAATCGATGAAAAACCCATTATTTTCTCCTGAGTTGATAACTGTTGCTTCTCACTCTGTAGGTATTGAGCCATCCGGAAAGACAGATGTGACTCAGGGAGCCGCCTCTGGGGTAGAGCCTACGGAAAAGGCAAAAGGAGGGAAGGACAAGGCTGCTCCTATAGACTTGGGAGAGGGAAGTGAGCTGACTAAGGCTGACACTCCCCATGATGAAGAAATGATAGCAGCCTTAAAGGATGATGGCGGTGACGGAGGACATGAGGAAGATCCAGAGGTGGCAATAGTCGGGGAGTCAAAAAATGCTGATGATGTTACTTTGGCTGCAATGAAAGCTGATCAAGATAAACGCTTGCAGTTAAAAGCCGAATACTTAGACCCTGAAGCCCTCAAGCCTCTCGCAGTTGTGGATGCGGGATCAAGGTTAGTTGTTAAGCTCTCAAATAGATCTATTACAGAGGAACTCGCTAAAAAATCTTCTCTTGATTCCAGCGCTCCGCCCTCCGGGAAGAAGTCAACCGGTTCCAGCACCGCATCTTCAGGAAAGAAAAAATCAAAGCGCATCTTGACTGAAGCCAAGAAAGAGGCAAAGGATGCGGAGAAAGCCGCCAAGAAGTCCAAGACTCCCTCGAAGTCTAAATACTGGGTTGTCTTGTGTCATTTTAGCATTTAGTGAACCAATAATTGCTGCTACAAGAGTGGCTCTTACACCTTCTTTTTTTAGCTATTTTCCTGTACAAATTCATTCATTCGTAAATAAAAAATAATTCATTTTCTGTAATGTCTGTTTGTCAGTAGTTCTGCACTTATGTAAAAATGCATGTCATACTATAGTTATGAAATGAAGTTACGGAGGGAGGAAATATGTGTATACATATATGCCCCCAGTCAATTCTCAAAAATTATTTAAGGCTTAATCAAGCAATCTGAATGCTCCCGATTTCTGACGAGATAGCATTTTCTGTGTCGTGAATGCCTGTCGTTTTTTCTAGCATTTCTTTTATACTCTCCTGTCTTATACTCAGGTTAGAGTTCTTACTGAGGCGGTCCCTTGTTTGGGTGCACCTTCATGCCTCAGAGGACGTCGTCTTCCCGTCCTTTTATACTCTCTCTCTCTCTGGAGAGTTAGAGTTCGAGCTCAGCAATCTATCCGCCCCCCGGTCTTTCAGCAGGGAAGGATCTCTTTCTCGGTGCTCAGTCGGAGACGCTTTTATACTCTCTCTCTCTCTCTCTGGAGAGTTAGAGTTAAGAATGTCGTTTTCTCGTTCTTTTATGTCTTGTCGCACAAATAGTCGTTGTGCTTTTTCTTATGTTTAAACTGTTTTCAACCTTTTCAGGTTTTGAATCATCTTATATTCCATAATCACAACAGAATAGTCGATGAATGTATATATATAATGCATAAAAGTAAATAACACACGATATTTTTATAGTGGTTCGGCTAAGTCGTAGCCTACATCCACTTTATAGTCCTTTATTCATATCATCAGATTTTCCCAAGGCAAGTCGTGCCTTATTACAGAGTTCATAAGAAAAAATAACAAAGAGTACAACATTTCTAATCCAAATATCGCATCAAGTGTTGGGCATTCCATGCCCTAGGGACTTCTTCGCCATCTACGGTCGTTAACTTGAAGGTTCCTTTTTCAAGTTTCCGTTGGATGACAAAGGGTCCTTCCCACTTTGGGCCGAGGTGAGGAAGGGATGGAAAGACTCTCTTTAGCACCAAATCTCCTGGTTCAAAAGTCCTAAGGCGAACTTTTTTGTCGTAATAGCGTGCCATCTGACGTCGATGTCTTGCCGCACGCAAATCCGCTTCGTCCCTTTTTTCTTCGATTTCATCAAGGGACTCGAGTAAGAGTGCCCGATTCATCATCGAATCATAATACGTCACTCGGTGGGAAGGGACTTCAAGCTTTACTGGAATTACCGCTTCTGAGCCAAAAGAGAGAGAGAAAGGGGTATGACCAGTAGCCGTCTTAAATGTTGTCCGATATGCCCACAAAGCTAAGGGCAATTCGTCAACCCATTTTGCCTTTGCACGCTCTAACCGTTTCTTGAGGATGGATTTTATTACTTTGTTTATTGCTTCAACTTGCCCGTTCGACTGCGGATAAGCAACCGCAGTGTATCGCTTGTCGATCTTATACTTCTGGCAGAAATTTCTGAATTCAGTACCATCGAACTGGGTTCCGTTGTCAGTTATAATGGTCCTGGGGATCCCAAATCGGCATATAATATTTCTAACCACGAAACTTATCACCTTTCTTGCCGTGATTTTGGTTAAGGGCTCAGCTTCCACCCACTTCGTAAAATAGTCCACAGCGACTATTGCATATTTCGCTCCTCCTTTGGCAATCGGTAGAACTCCAATGATATCAATTCCCCACATGGCAAATGGCCAAGGACTCACCATTGATTTGAGTTGGGTCGTTGGTGCTCTGGGGATTTTGGCGAATCTCTGGCACCTATCGCAGCGTCGTGAATAATCAGCTGCATCTTTATTAATTGTGGGCCAGAAGTATCCATATCGCAATATCTTTTTCGCTAAAGTCTGACCTCCTGTATGATCCCCACACTCACCTTCGTGCACTTCTCTTAGTACACGTTTGATGTCGTCGTGTGCTATACACCATAACAGGGGCATAGAAAATCCTTGCCTATAAAGAGTATCATCTTGTATGACATATCTGGTAGCCTTGTGAACTATAGCCCTTTTCTCACTCTTCTTTGATGGGAGTGTCCCATTCTTAAGGAAGTTCTTAATTGGGGTCATCCACGACTCCTTCTCCGGTTCTGCTTCGAAAACGAACTCAATTTCCATCGACTCAAAGCTTGGCGATTCCAACGTTTCAATTGGGATTATTTCAGTCTCTTCTGGATTGTCGGAACTAGCTAGCTTTGCCAGCTTGTTCGCCTTCTAGTTTTCGGCTCTTGGGATATGTGTTATATTGTACCGCTCCAAGTTGCTCAATAGCTCTCTCACTTTCCCGAGGTAGGCGATAAGTCGAGGTCCCCGAGCCGCAAATTCCTCTCGCACTAGGCAAACAACGATCTTGGAGTCACAGAATATGTCCAACATTTTTACTCCGAGATCTTTAGCAAGCTTCAGCCCGGCAATCAGGGCTTCGTATTCAGAGTCGTTGTTAGTCGCCGAAAATTCTAATCGTAGAGCGTAATAAAACGACCGTCCTTCAGGAGTGACTAAGACGATTCCAGCTCCGGACCTTCGGTCGTTCTTGGCTCCATCTGTGTATAGCTTCCATGGATCTATCTTTAACTCATCCTCGGTCTTAACCACTCTGTCATCGATTACTTCTTCCTCTGGGATGGTGAACTCTGCTATAAAGTCTGCCAGAGCTTGCCCCCTGATCGACCTTCATGGTTGAAAATTTAAATCAAACTGACTTAATTCTATATTCCATTTGATCAACCTTCCCGATGCTTCGGGTCTCTGCAACACCTACCTCAGGGGCTGGTCAGTGTATATGGTTATTGGATGAGCTTGGAAATAGTGACGAAGTTTTCGGGATGCGATTAGGAGGCTGTAAGCGAGCTTCTCAATCTTTGGGTAGTTGCGCTCTACCGCTGCTAATTTCTTGCTTACATAATATACTGGCCTTTGTACTTTGTCTTCTTCTCGAACCAGGGCTGTGCTAACGGCGTGAGCCGAGACTGCTAAGTAAACAAACAATTCTTCGTGATCCACTGGCTTTGACAAAATCGGCGGTTTCTCTAGCAGTTCCAATAAATTTCGAAAGACCTCAACACAGTCCGGAGTCCACTCGAAGTTCTTCTTTCCCTCTTAATCAAATCAAAAAACGGGACGCATTTATCTGTGGCTTTAGAGATAAATCTACTCAGCGCAGCTACTTTCCCTGCAAGACTTTGGACATCTTTAATTCTCCTCGGCTCTTCAATGTTTCTAATCGCTGCTATTTGGCTAGGATTGATTTCATTTCCTCGGGAGCTCACAATGAAGCCTAGTAACTTTCCCGATGCCACTCCAAATGAGCATTTCAAAGGATTCAACTTCATCTGATACTTTCGCAGGATACCAAACATTTCCGCCAAGTCTTGCGTATGGCTGGAGGACTGTTTCGATTTGACAAGCATATCATCCACGTAAACTTCCATAGTCTTCCCTATTTGATTATAAAACATTCTGTTCACCAAGCGCTGATAAGTGGCTCCGGCGTTTTTCAATCCGAATGGCATTACAACGTAACAATATAACCCCAAATTTGTAATGAAGCTCGTATGTTCTTGATCTGGCACGTGCATAGGAATTTGGTTGTACCCAGAATATGCATCCATGAAAGAGAGAAGTTCATGACCTGCTGTCGAATCTACAAGCTGGTCAATCCTGGGAAGTGGGAAACTATCTTTTGGGCAAGCTTTGTTCAAATCTGAAAAATCAATGCAAGTCCGCCACTTTCCATTCGGCTTCTTTACCAAGACGGGATTCGATATCCAGTCGGGATATGTCGAATCTCGAATAAATTCGTTCTGCTTCAGCTTCTCCACTTCCTCTTTGAGAGCAGCCGACCTCTCTGGGCCCAGCATACGTCTCTTTTGCTTCACAGGCGGATGTTTTGGGTTTACATTTAGTATGTGAGTTATGATGGATGGCGATATCCCACACATGTCAGCGTGGGTCCAGGCAAACATGTCCAAGTTCGCCTTTAAGAAGTCCGTTAGTTCTTTGGCCCGACGTGGATCCAATTGAGATCCAATATTCAAAACTCTTGTTGGATCAGCTTCATCAATGGGAATTTCCACTGTCGCTTCATTAGGAGTTGCATTTCTAGTATCTGGTTCCTCGTCTTTTCTGGGATCCAGGTCTTCAGGCGTTCCTTTGGGCAACTCATTCGGGGTCGATCTCTCTAAATGCTACGCCGAGCCCCCCTTTGGGGGAGGCGAGGCATCTTTACTCTCGATGTTAAGTCCTTTCATCAACATCTTTAATTCGGCAACATAGCAGGCCCGTCCTGAAACTTGATCCCCTCTCATTACTCCAGTTCCGGCTTCAGTTGGGAACTTAAGCAATAAACACCAAGGGGCGATGCAAGCTCTGAATTCAGCAAGGGCAGGCCTCCCCAAAAATGCATTATAAGGCGAATCTACGTCCAACACTACGAACTGAAGCATCTGCACTCTTCTGCGTTCTCCTTGCCCCAAGGCCACGGGCAATTCTATGTATCCCATGGGAGCTGTTGACGCCCCGTTGAAGCCTCTGATCCATCCTTCACATGGCTTCAAATCTTCAGATTCAAGCTTCATCTGATCGAATGACTTTTTAAATAAAATATTGACAGAACTTCCGTTGTCTACTAACACCTTATGAACCAAGGCCGGCCCAATGGTGGTAGTAATGACCAACGGATCATCAGTGGGTGATTGGATCCCAGTATTATCTCTGCTGCGGAACACCACGTCGTCAAACATTGTCTTCTGTTGTTTTATGGGGGCGATATCTTCCAAATCATCACCTTCATTCACATCTACGTGCTTGGCAGCATTTACATATTGATCCATTGCTCTAAAACTACGGATTGCTGGGTGAGGTCCACCCACTATGGAGTTGATAACAATTCCCTTGCCTTTCTACTGCGCTGTAGGCTTGGGAACAAATTGAATCTGTTTTGGAGCCTGCTCTCCTTGCCCCCTGTCCCTCGGGGAAACCTTATATTCATCCAGTTTCCCTTCGCGCAGCAGCTTCTCAATCACATCTCTCAAATGCCGACATTCATTGGTTGAATGCCCATGAGTTCCATGAAACAAACAAAACTTCCCAGTTGCCATTTCTTTCTCCGTCGAGTCACGAGGTGGCGGTCTTTTATATTGCAACACGTTGTACGTATCCAGGTAAATGTTCTCCAGAGTATCGTTCAACGGTGTATAATCCTCATAAGTTTGGAATCGGGGTCTTTTGTTAGGATCACTTCCCCTATTTCTATTTCTTCTGTTACCGTTCGCATTACGGTTATTGTTGTTGCCCCCGTTTCCAGAATTGTTGTTGCCACCCTTGTTTCCCACATTTACTTCAACTTTTCCGGAACTTTTCCCAGACTGCTTCACGACGACGTTACTCTGAACATTTTCTTTTGAAGTCGCTTCAGACTTTCTCTTTCAGTTTGCCCTGGCCTCCTCTCGTCTTAAATAAATATCGGCTTTTTCATAGAATATCTCTCTTGTGGAGGGTGTCTTCCCAAAAAGGTAATCTCCAAACTCGGATTCAGGATCGACTCCTTCCTTTAATGCCATCAAGATGGTGGGCTCATGCGGGTCACTAACTTCAGTCACAGCCAAGTTAAAACGGTCAAGATATGACCTCAAAGACTCTCCTGGCGCCTGCTTAATTCTTGATAATTCAATAACACTTTTGGACTTTCGGGTATGGAGTCGAAACTGATTCATAAAACGCTCGCTCAATTCCCTATAATTCGAAACCGAACGAGGGGGAAGTCGGGTAAACCAGAACAGTGCCACATCTTCTAAATAGATCGGGAATGCCTTACACTTCACTGCATCAGGAGCAGCAGCAGCATTCATGAGCCACGAGTATCGCATCAAATGCTGTCCTGGATCAGTTCTTCCATTGTACTTGTCCATCTGCGGCAGGTTAAAACGCCGGGGAAACTGAAAGTCGAGGATGTCGTCAGTGAAAGGAGTATGGCTTCGCTCAATGCCATAATCTTCATTGGTATAGTTCCGGCTTTCGGACATAATCTGGCGCACCATTGCCTGTACATCAGCATTAGTTAGGGGCCATTCATGTTCCCTGGCCCTGGTATCCGGGTTCCTTCTGGGTTCTCGTTCAGGAGACGCCCTTCTTCTTTGAGCTGCTTCTGCTCTACTCCGTTCCCTACGCTCCCGGTCGATCTCGGGAGGAGGGGACTGGAGCCTTTGCCCCTGAGTGGGATCATTGTTTCCTAGTGCTCGTGCAATATCCTCGCGAGGCCCCAAAGATCCGAATGTCAGCTGCTCCAAATTCTGAGGTCGTTCGAGCGGCCTTCGTTCACGGGACCGCTCTTCCTCGGAAGAAGAAGACTGATCCACTGGCGTGTGACGAACCGGGGATGGGGTTCTCTGTCTATGGAGTTCGCTAATTTCCCTGCTCATGAGTCTCATATTTTCTTGCATCATGAGATTGGTGCGCTCGTGGATTTTCATAGCCTCCCTAGTACTCTCAAGCATGTCAAGTAGGCGCGAGAAATCTCCTTGAGTAATGGGCGCAGATGGATTGACCTGATCATTGACCCTGGTGGCTGGAATCGGAGCATTTGTAGGGACTCGAGTAGAGGTTCCAACATCACCAAGTGTCGGATCGGTTCGGAGATGGGAGATCGGGTCGGTTCGGAGCTGGGGAGCCTGGTCGGGTCGGTACATAGCAAGCTGCTCGGGTCGGTTCAGGTTGGGGGAATGCACTGCTTCAGAATCTCCTACCCGGATCGGATCGGAGCTCTCCCCCTGAAGGCGGTTCGGGTTTCCTGTATCGATTCGTCCTGCTGCTGAGCTCTGCCCACGAGACCTTGTCACAACTGCATTTTGCTGATCTTCGCCAGCTCCATTTCCTCGACCAGATTAAACTTCTTTGCCTTTTCCTTTGGCCATGGTTCTTCAACAATCAATTCAACAAATTTCCAAGAGCGTCGAAACTTGAGGATTAACTTCTTTGAACTCAACGGTCCAAAAAGTAGAACGATAATCCCGAAAAACAAAGAATTCAGATGGTTCTCAGTGAAAGCACCAAAATGTTAGACCAAAAAGTGGTTCTAACACCTAAATTGACTAAAAGTAGAATAAAATAAGATCAAAAGTAAAATGAACACACATGATTTATAGTGGTTCGGCGAAGAAATTCCTACGTCCACTTGTCTTTCACTATTTTCAATGATGTAGTTGCAATTACAATGAAATATTCACTGAATTTCTCTCACAACTCACTTATATTCACTCAATTGTCTAAAAACAAATAATGAAAGAAGATTTGGATTTTCCGGGAGTGCTGGAATTCGGGTTATGAAGGTGGTTGAACTCTCAAAGTGCCAGAAAAAAGATCCTTTTCTTTGTCTCCAGACGGGGTATTTATAGGTGAGAATTTGCTTAGAACCCGATCCGGATCGGAGCCACGTGTCATCCATCCCATCAGCCTCGGGTTCGGATGGATTTCTATGTTGACAACGCATCAGAGCAGTGGACGTTGTGGGTAGGAACTGGTCATAGCCGCTCCGAATAACCAGGCGCTCATGCAGGGGAGTGACGTGGAAGACAGGCTCGGATCGGAAGGGTGTGCACAAGGGATTCGGATCGGAGTACCCGATCCGACCCGGGTTAACTTAGGACTAATTCTTGTTTTTACTCTGCTCCACTCCGATCTGCCTTTGTAGCAAGTTGCTCTCCGCTCTAACTGGAAGTAGGTTGCTCTCCGATCCGAACAGCCGAGCCTCTCAGATTCCAACAACAATGGTTCACCGATCCGAACAGCAGACTTTATCCGATCCAAACCGCTACACTGCTCCGATCCGACCCGCTTCAGTGTTTCTCAAGTTCTTCAATATTTCACATCTTGACTTTGTGTTGCCCAGTTCACAAAGTGGGCTAACATATGTGTGTGTGTGTGTGTGTGTGCGCGCGCGCGTGAGAGAGAGAGAGTATGTGCTCATTCTATTTCTGTATTGCGTTTTTGTTTATAATATGTTTGTGTTAAATTTAGGACTTTAAAATTTCATTCTTGCTAGAGCTAACTAAAATGGGTAAGCAATATTGTTATCTTCATAAATTTAAGTGAGGTAGAACTATATCATATGGGTGGATCATTCAATTAATAGCTCGCAATGTACAGTAAATTGACTGTCAAGTGTGCATATTCAAGCTAATTTCGTTGTTAGTTTTATGTTTGAAATTTTAGTAATTACTAATATATTTAATTTTATATTTTAATTGGGTTTTGTAGAGTACTAGATTAAAAGGGAAGATCAACTTATCGTTTTCTCTTTTCCATATGGGTTTAATCCAATCTACGAAGGTACAAAATTATGAATTTTTAATCTGCACTTTTCTCCTTTTTCTAGACTACCCCTTGAACCATAACATCCAAGTCATGGATCCTATATGCATCAAATGAGTTTTTTTTAGTCATAAATGCCTTTTGACTTAAGATTATGTAATATTTTTTATAGGTATAATTTGTCTTTAGAATTTAATCCTATGTAAAAATAAAGAACAGTGATATATTGTTAAAAGTAGAGCCAGCTTAAAAAGATACTATGTTATGACTAACCATAAAAGAAACATATTATTAATCGTTGTTAAGTATATGAATATTGCATGCTCATAAATATAAATCAAATATGATCTATCTTGGTTAATTATTTCTGTGAAGAGAATAGACAGTTAAATATATTTAGATAAATTCGTTAATTGCTTAGCTGAATTGGCAGAGGCTGATTTGAATTCAATTATGAGTAAACAAATAAACATATAAACAAAAATTTCTTTTTGCTTATTATTATTAATCAAAACTGACTTCAGTTTCCTCATTTTTCTTTATTTATATGATTTTTGCGTTTTTTTTTGTTCATCTAAATATTATGATTTGTATACGTGTAAAGTATAATAATTATTTATCTATACAAAAAGGACCATTTATAAAAATATAAATTGTGCTATGTGTATATAAGAAAAATACAAATGCCAGATATTTTATATTTCAATCGCTATGTAGTGTACCATTTATGAATATTCTAAAAAATATACTTTGTATGAACCACATTATGCGCTATTAATTATGATTGCATCTCATGTTGTATTGAATCCATTATTATCCCTCTCCATGTTTTTACAAATGCTATTCTGCGCACCTAAGCAAAAAATAATTTTCTAGGTTTGAAAATTGATGTTGAATTTTCAGGTAAAGTTTTTATACATGCAATGGTTGTTGCTGCCTTTAGCAGAGTCGAAGAAAAAAAAACATGTGCTTGCTTTAATAAGATTGGCAAGGTAAATATTACTATGGGATCTAGCTCAATATCATGTAGGGTGTCATAGTGATTATTGAGTTCATTCAATAGGAATTGTGTTTTTTCCCTTTAACTTTTCAATATCGCTTTTAATTTTAATTTCAGTCAGGTAAAATTTGTCTACTTCATATTGACACTTCGGACTTCTAATTTAACTATGTGTAAGTTTTTGCTTTATGTTGTCACAGTATTTAATTAATGGTTTTTCTGACTTCGTTATTTTAATATGTTATTTCATCAGTAACAAGTGCCTAAATTTTGAGATGAGTGATGCATTAGTAACCAAAATTTCTCATTAGGGGTTAATTCTTTGGAAATAAAGTATGAGAGATAGGTATACAAGTGAATACGCTCACCATGTGTTAAATTCTCAATTCAATAGTTCTCATAAAAAGGATGTTTTCCACATTTTCATCGTTGACATCCCTCTGAAATGGATGTAGCAATTTGCATCTGAATTTTTAATAATGCTGGTTTTATTTACCATTAAAGATAAACAATTGGAATCGATGAGCAAAGTTCATTAATAATGGATTTTAATTAACACCATGTACCTTAACTGCAATCTAATATGAAAAAATGTATTGCTATAGTAAACTGCAATATATAGGCCTACCATGCTTCATTTAGTATTATGTAAATGGCAGGAAATATCCTAATTTGAATTTGATCTTCCTTTTAGGGAATTAGAAAAACTGTATTTGTTTATAATTTTTCCTTCGATAATGTTGTAATAATATGTGATACAGAAATATTAAAATGCAAGCCTTAAGGCTTGAGATAATAATTAAAACATTCTTTGTTATCGTTAACTATATGTTTGACTGTCAAATATGGTGGAAATTAGTGATGAAGTAGAAATGTATACAGAAATGATAATAAATCTGTGTTTCTGTGTTATCCATTTATTTTTAACCAATAGAGAAATGAGAAAAATAGTAAGAACTTTGATGTGAACACAACAAAGGGGTAGGGGAAACAGAGAATAAAAAGGGTAAAGAGGAAGAAAATAGGCTGGAAAAGAAAGGTTTGAGAGAGAGAGAGATTCACGACTAATTCTTCTATATCATTTCCTTCATACCGAGGTACATTTATAGCTAGAAATCATAACAAACTTTGGACACGTGGACACTAGTGCTACCCCTACAACAACTTTTAGGCGGCAAAAACATAATGCAGAAAAGTAAAAATAGATACACTACTGCAGATTCTTACCAACTTGTGGCGCCAATTTGCATTGCTACTCTAGATACCTCTGAGGTAATCTTACCACTCTCTTTGGACGTGAATTTATCTCCTGTGCATTACTGTTGCATGCACTATCCTGTGTATCTGTGTGTGTATCAATGCCTATCTCTTCGAGAACGACCTTGTCCTCAAGGTCACCGTTATTGTCTGAGATATTTGGTGGTAGTGGGCAGGGCTCGACTGCAGCTGGTTGTGGACATGCTTTGAGTAGAGAAACGTGAAAAACTGGGTGTATGCGGGCCGTTTGTGGAAGCTGAAGTTTGTATGCTACGTTGCCGGTGCGCTCATTAATCTGAAAGGGGCCATAATATTTCTTTGTGAGTTCGTGGTGGTTGTTGCGCATTGTTTGTTGATGGTATGGTTGTAACTTCAAGAAGACCCATGATTTGACTTCAAACTGTTTACTAGTACGATGTTAATCAACATGGCTTTTCATGCGCAGCTGTGCTCATTGCAAGTTAGATTTGATGGTTTATAGTGAAGTATCACATGAAACCGACCAGTGAAGAGTAGGTATTGTACTAGAGCTGCTGACATAATCGGAGAGAATAAGTGGAGGTCGCCCGTACACGGCTTGAAAAGGAGACATGTCGACGGAGGTGTGTTTTGTGGTGTTGTACCACCACTCGACCCATGGGTGGCATTTGGCTCACTTAGTTGGCACATCACCTGCAACCGCTCGTAAATATGTTTCGAGTCAGCGATTGACGACTTCAGATTGACCGTCTGTTTGTGGATGGTAAGCACTATTAAGCTATAATTTCGTCCCATGAAGGTTGAACAATTGTTTCCAAAACTGACTTATGAAGAGCCTGTCTCTATCGGAGACGATGGAGCGCGGAAAGCTGTATAGTCTGACATATTCTTGCACGAAGTAAGAAGCTGGTTGTGAAGCAGAGAAAGATGTTGGAAATGTATAAAAGTCGACGTAATTAGACAGTGGATCGACAATAACCCAAATTAATGTTCGGCCATTTACTTGCGGCAAGTGAGCGATGAAATACATTGTAATGTCTTCCCATATTTGCGCTAGAATCAGCAAAGATGAGAGCAAACCCTTGTAAGGCGTATTATCTGGTTTAGTCTAAAGGCAAATCTGGCACTGTCTGATGAAGTCCTAAACTTATACGGCTAAATTTGGCCAATAGAAATTACTCTCTACTCTTTCAATTGTCGCTTTAATCCCCGAATGACCCCCAATCTTGGGGTCATGCAACTATGTTAAGAGTTTCTTTTTGAGCTCATCGTCCATAGGAACATACAATTGATTTCCTCAAAAAAATAAATTATTTCGGAATAGAAACTTTGGGTTTAAACAAGTACCTGTAGCGAGCTGAGAGATAATATCCTGAGTTGTTGCATCCCTTACAAGTGTTGTTTGTATTTCGGCGAGTAGCGGGGAAATCAGACCTGAAAGTGACTACATAGTGGTGGCTGAAGAGAATCGTGATAAGTTATCCGCCACTAAATTCTGCTTGCCCAGGTTGTAGCGGATCGTAAATTCAAATTCCAATAATTTCGTGAGCCACTTCTGCTGTTCTAGAGTCCGTATTGTCTGTGACGTGAGCTCACGCAAACTCTGGTGATCGGTGAAGATCTGAAATGGACGACCTAATAAATAGTGTCGCGATTTTTTTATAGAGGAAGTAATTGCGAACATCTCTCTCAAATAAATGGATGATTTTTGTAGGGTCAGGGTAGTTTAAGACTGAAGAAGGCGATTGGGTGGTTGGATTTGGATAGAACAGCCCCAATGGTGGCTGCGGAGGCACCTATAGTGATGTGGAAGGGTTTATCAAAATTGGGAAGGAAGAGGATGGGTGTATTGGTAACCACGACTTTTAATTTGTCAAAGGCCAGTTGGGTCGATAGGCTCCAAGCAAACGTTTTTTGTTTTAATAAGTCGGTAATTGGGCTTGCGATAGCTGCATAATTCTGTATAAACATGCGGTAATAGCCCATAAGTCCTGAAAATCCTCTAATGGCTGTTAAAGAATTCGGTGCAGACCATGTAATCATTGCTGATATTTTAGAAGGGTCTATGCGGGCTCCCTTTCCGGAAGTAACGTGGCCCAAATATTCCAGCTCCGTAAGGCCAAATGTACATTTATTCAAATTGGCGTAGAATTAATGTTGGTCGAGAATGTGAAGTGTTTGATGGAGGTGTTCGAGGTGATCATTCCAAGAGGAGCTATAGATGAGAATGTCATCAAAGATGACGAGTATGAATTTTCTCAAATGCGGTCGAAATATATTATTCATTGTTGCTTGTAAAGTGGATGGTGCGTTGGTTAGGCCAAATGGCATGATGAGGAATTCATAATGGCCTTCGTGAATGCGAAAAGAGGTTTTTGGAATGTTGGGTGGGTGAACACGGATTTGAAAGTAGCCACTTTGAAGATCTAATTTGGAGAAAAATATGGCACCATAAAGTTCATCTAATAACTCATTAACGTTTTGGATTGAAAATTTATCTTTTATTGTGATAGCGTTAAGTGCACGATAATCGATGCAAAATCGCCATGAACCGTCTTTTTTTTACCGAGAGAAATGGAGAAGAGAATGGACTGGTTGAAGGTTGAATGATATTAGAGTTGAGCATTTCGTGGATTCGTTTTTCGATTTTTTTTTATTTTTTTTTGAAAATATAGGTAACGATACGGCTTGACGTTTATTGGGTTGGCATTGGGCTGGAGGTTAATATGGTGGTTTAATGTATGGGAAGGTGGAAGTTTGGTGGGTGGATAAAAAATGTGCTTGAAAGTAATTAGCGTGGCGTGGATTTGTGGATTAGTGTAGGTTATGTGTTCATGGGCTAATAAGCTTGTTGGGTTAGTTATTTGTAAGTATAGAAAGGTAGAATTTGATATAGTGGTTTCAAGGCATTTCATTAGGTGGAGGGAGATTGGTGATGGGTCAATATTTGGGCCCAGCCCAGTCAAAGTGATGGCTGCATTATTTACACAGAATTTCATTGTTAATTCTCGATGATCCACTGTGATTGGACCGAGTTGCTCCAACCATTGGATGCCAAAAACAACATCAGACTCCCACTATTTCAACTTTCAAGTAAGTAAAAATCGATCAAAAAAATTATACCCTTGAATCTCGATTGAAACATTTCTGCAGCATCCCGAACTTGTCAGTTTCTCGCCACTGCCAACTATTACTGCAAATGAGCTTCTATTGTTGATATCCATCCCCACAAATTTCGCCATCTTCGGATGAAAGTAATTATGCGTGGAACCCGAATCAACCGATATTGAAATTGGGTTGCCATTAACAACGGCTGAAAGTCGAATTGCACAAGGGTGTGAAGAGCCCGTTAAAGCATGAAAAGAAATTTCTTGAGGGGTATCATATGATGCTTGGGTATTGTCTGGTGGTTCGATTATAAGGGTTTGTTCGGTATTATTGTCATCAGGGGGTGTGGTTTGGTCGGGTTTAAGATCAGGGAGAATCATGAGGATGTAGGTTGGTTTACATCTATGGCTGAAGTGATATTTTTCGTCGTAGTTAAAATAGAGTCCTTGTTGTTTCCGGTTGTTCATTTCAGCTTGTGTGAGTTGTTTGATGGGTATGGTTGGTTTAGTTGGATTAGGATGAGTTGTTTGAGGAAATGTTTGAGTGGCAGTCTGGGTGTTTGGTGGTTTGAAGGAGTATTGCTTGGATTTTGGAAATGGGTATTTGGGCTGTTTTATATTTTTTTGTTGGGAAACAATGGCTGAGTCGCGGACCAGGTCTCTCTCTTGAAGACGATTCAGCGATCTGGTCGGTGGTCCAAAACCAGTTCGTACTCTCGCCGCCGCCTCTAGGATAAAACAGCCTCGTAGAACAGTAACTGATTTGCTTGTACAACAAATCAGTGCAGATTTGCACTTTCGAAATAAATAACTGCTCGAAAATTTCTGTAAGAATATTTTAATGGCGAAGGAGAAAAAATATATATTTTTTTGTACTAATCTCGTCTACAACTGAAGATAATATATAGACGGGGATTAGGGTTAATCAAAAATACTGGGCAGTAGGAGAAAATATGATCTGCTGAAATACCGGGTCAAAAGTTTACCGCTTCATGATAAAGTCGGCTCAGAAATATTTTTCATAAAAACGGTTTGAAAAAGTCAAGGTTTTCTGATCCAAAAATATAAGTGTCTACACCACATAGCCAAGGCCCAAGTCCAAGCCCAAGCCCGTACCGAACCGAGCCGGGCCGGGCCGGGTTGGGTCGAGTCGGTCGGTCGATCGCGCGCGCGTGTGTGGTGTTCATGATGCATGGTCTCCCTCCTCACAACAAAGCATGCATTGGAAGCCCAAGGCCCCAACATGACTTCTTAGAAACAAGTATAAATACTTGCATCTTTCTTATAATCCCATGATGTGGGACTATTCACATATAGGAGCCATCATACACTTATTTCTATATTTTAAATAATTCACATAAATTTCCAACAATTCCCCACTTGAATTTTTAAAATATTATCGAGCAGTTTCTAAAAACATAAGACTGTGCATAAACAAAGGTGTCATCCGACTTGAACCTTTGCATAGTGAGTAAGATTCAGTTTTAACTAGAGTGACACGTAGTCTTGAACTCTATTCATGACATCAAACCACACACAACCTTTTCTATAGTACAATCAAATAAGCCCGTACGTTTATGGCCATGCACGTCTATCCCAGTTTAGTGAACGCTCTAGAAGTTCTGCCCAAAACTCCATAGGAAACGACCACATTTCCACATTCACACAGGTGAGTCTATCAAGAGTACTCCTGAAGGTAGGTACTCCACTCCAAATAGAGTATAGATCTCATTAAGAGTTTCTATTAACTCATCCTCTAATCACTTCAGGAATACATGCTTCTTAGTTTATTAAATAGCATGTTCTACTTCTATCACTACACAACTTGTTTTTACCCATTGAACCTATTTCTTGGGATCTCCAGTCATTTAGGTCGGGTTACCATTGTGCGTGATTCCACAATCTCAGGGCAATAGTCTAATTCTTTTAGAATTATTAAGGACTTTCTTTCTGGTCAGTCCTTTCGTCAAAGGATCTGCCAAATTATCATCACTTCATATGTGATGTCCTCTAACAATACTGTGCATACGACTGTCATTTCTTACCTTTGTATTATCGGTTCTGTTTTTCTTTCAATAGTCGTCAAATCTTTCATCACTACATATGTGATGTTCTTTTACAGTATTGTGCTTACGACGTCGTTTTTTACCGTTGTTATAACGGTTCTATACTTTTTGTAATAGCCGCGAAACTATCACAATCGATTACACCACTGGTGTCTATCTTTCCCGTATAGGGATCTCAACTAGCAGATTTCTTTAGTTCTCTGCTTCTTCACTAGCTGTGACTAGTGCTCTTATCTCAGTCACTATAGTATACTGAGTCAAGATATCATGTTTCTTAGACTTCCAAGAAACAGTTCTTCCAGTAATGCTAAATATATAGCCACTGGTCGCAATAGAATCATCAGATAAAATATTCCAGTCAGCATCGGAATATCCTTCAAGTACAGTTTGAAACTTTTCATAATGTAATCCAAGGTTCATGGTTCGTTTAAGGTATCTCATGACCCTTTCAATAGCATGTCAGTGCTCTATACTGGGTCTACTGGTAAATCTGCATAATAATCCCACGACATAGTCAATGTCGGGTCTAGTACATTTAGTGGCATACCGAAGGCTGCCAATGATGCTCGCAAAATCAGACTGTATTACACCTTCATCAGTGTTCTTAAATAACTTTATACTGAGACCATATGGTGTATATGTAGGTTTACAGTCAAAATAATTGTATTTCTTTAGAGTATTCTCATTTTAATGAGATTGATCCAAAGAAAATCCCATTTTTACCCAGTAATCTTAATACCAAGGATTACACTCAGCTCACCTAGATCTTTTCATATCAAAAATTGGCATTTAATAAGGATTTGACTGAGTTTATGGCATGAATGTTTGAACCAAAGATGAGTAGGTCATCTACATAAAGACATATAATAGTGCAAATGTCATTCTCAGATTTGTAATAAATGCATTTGTCACTTTCATTAACTTTAAAACCATGTGAAATGATTAAAGTTATCAAAAAAAAATTATGTCATTGTTATGTGCTTGTTTTAAACCATATAACGGTTTATCTAATTTGCATATTTTATGTTCTTGACTATGTACTACGAATCCTTCAGGCTGGTCCATATGAATTTCTTCTTCTAATTCACCGTTCAAAAATGCAGTTTTAACATCCATTTGGTGTATTAATAAATTATGAATGGAAGCAAGTGAGATTAATACCCGGATGGATGTTATTCTAGTTACAGATGAAAAAGTGTCGAAGAAATCTATATTTTCTTTTTCTCTAAAACCTTTAGCTACTAGTCGTGCTTTGTATTTATCAATAGTACCGTCAGGTTTTAGCTTTCTTTTTAAGTACTCATTTACAGCCTATAGATTTACAACCAGAGGGTAAATATGTCAAATGCCAAGTCTTATTGGATTTCAAAGAATCCATCTCATTATTTATAGCCTCTCGCCAAAATTGGCATCTAAAGAAGATAAGGCCTCTTGGAGGTTTAAGGGATCCTCCTCTATAGTAAAAGCACAAAATATGAACCAAAATCTTTTACGATTCTTGCTCTTTTACTTCTTCTAGGTTCAGTTTCAGAACTTTTATTAAGTTCTGTTCTAATAGGCATACTTGATGTGCCCCCACTATTCCTTAATTTAAAAGGAAATTTCGTTTCATAAAAATTGACATCATTTGATTCAAACTATATTATGTGAATTTAGATCATAAATTCTGTATGCTTTGCTATTAACAGCATAGCCTATAAATACACATTCGTATCCTCTATTTGCCAATTTTATTCTCTTAGGGTCTGAAATGCGAACATATGATAGACAACCCCATGTTCTAATGTATGACACATCGGATTTATAATTCTTTAAAGTTTCTAAGGTGAAATTTTATTCTTAGATTTGGGGATTCTATTCAGAACATAACATACAGTCTATAAAATATCCCCCACTAATGTTTTGCGGCACCAAAATTTAATAAAATGACAATTACTAATTCGGTAAAGGTCCTATATATATATATATAGCTTTACCTTCCATTTCAGGTGAAAATGGTGCAGTTCTCTTATGTACAATATATCACTTAAAAAACCAGAATAGAATTTGATTCATATTCTGTTCCTCTATCACTATATAGTCTCTTAATTTTCCTATTTGCTTGATTTCAATTTTGAATGTTTCAAAAATATCAAATGCATCACATCTTTAAGAATCAATGTCTTTCCAATCATATGTTTTATTTTCATATTACCAGTCTCTACAGCTTAAGTGGTGCGAGAATCTCACAACACACTTTCTGATCGTCAGCAACCGTGTATATAGTGAATATATCACGATCATAGCAAACATGGCGAGAAACACCAATGTCTGCCCACCAACCCTCTGATTCACCAACAAGGTGAACCTCAGTAATCATAACCATTAGAGGCTCCTCAGTCAGGTTTGCCTGCGGTGCAGGGTCTGGCCTGTTCCGACACTTTCGTGACATATGATCTGGTTTTCTATAGTTGTAATATAGAATAACTATCCAGAATCATTCATTTGGGTTGATTGCTGCTGTCATTTATGGTTTCCTTGTGGATTCCATTCTGTTATTTACTGGTCAGTTGTTGATGCTTACTATTTTTTAGAGATGTTCATATGTTTGAGAATTTATATTTTCTCATAGGAAAATATTCATAAACTCAGAGACTAACATAAATTATCTACATGTATACAACAAAGGTGTTCTATATTCTATCTTTTCACTTGTATGCATATAAACTATGTCAATTTATTTGATGCAAAAAAAAAAAACTATTCATCCAATTAATGTCAATTCTTAAGGACATTATCAAATAACATACACATTCTATTAATGTCAATTTTTTTAGTGACATTTCCCAATATTATATGTGTTCTATTAATGTCAATTTTAATGACATTTCCATATAATCATATGCATTTCAAATGTATTGACCAATTATTTATTTTGGCCACTTCTTATCTTCCCTAAAAATATATATAAATAAATCGAGAGATTTATGCATCATAATACAGTCTGAACATCGCAATTCATGCATTTCTACATGCTCAACCTCGTGGTCATCACTTGAGTGTGCAATTACATTTAACCATGTATATGTGCTTCGGCATTCACAACCAATTTAATCAGCACTGACAAAGCACATTACTATATAAGTTATCATACTTCAAATGTCACATGGAGCAAAAGAAACGATAAAAAATCAAAACCATACCAGGCATTAAGTTGCAAGTAGGAAACAAGTTCTGAAGCTTTACTTCTCTTTATGACCGCGCATCAGCTCTCTCAACTCAACTATCTCATCTTCACCGTACATGTATTTCTTCAGATCCAGGGTATACCCGAAAGCTCAATCAGGCCAAATTATTAGATCTGGGATTTTTAGTGAATATCGAGAGTGGTAGCTGCGGTCTGGTATGTACAGATAAACATAGAAATGAATACAGCAAACCCTAGACGGGTATCAGAAATGAACGAGGTTGAAGATGTTTGGTCGTCGAATGTAAATGGGGCAGTCGAAGCCATTGTTTCACGGATCGTCTTCAAATTGTTGGGAAACAATGGCTGAGTCGCAGATCAGGTCGCTCTCTTGAAGACGATTCAGCGATCTGGTCGGTGGTGCAAAACCAGTTCGTACTCTCGCCGCCGCCTCTAGGATAAAACAGCCTCGTAGAACAGTAACTGATTTGCTTGCACAACAAATCAGTGCAGATTTGCACTTTCGAAATAAATAACTGCTCGAAAATTTCTGTAAGAATATTTTAATGGCGAAGGAGAAAAAAAATATTTTTTTCTGCACTAATCTCGTCTACAACTGAAGATAATATATAGACGGGGATTAGGGTTAATCGAAAATACTGGGCAGTAGGAGAAAATAGGATCTGCTGAAATACCGGGTCAAAAGTTTATCGCTTCATGATAAAGTCGGCTCAGAAATATTTTTCATAAAAGTCAAGGTTTTCTGGTCCAAAAATATAAGTGTCTACACCACATAGCCAAGTCCCAAGTCCAAGCCCGTACCGAACCGAACCGGGCAGGGCAGTCGGTCGGTCGCGCGTGTGTGGTGTTCATGATGCATGGTCTCCCTCCTCACAACAAAGCATGCATTGGGAGCCCAAGGTCCCAACATGACTTCTTAGAAACAAGTATAAATACTTGCATCTTTCTTATAATCTCATGATGTGGGACAATTCACATATAGGAGCCATCATACACTTATTTCTATATTTTAAATAATTCACATAAATTTCCAACATTTTTCGATAAGTCTAGCAGTGTCGATAGCATCGGATATGGTGGGTGGTTTGAGGAGTAGAAGCTCATTTTGGATATGGGGTTTCAAACCAAAAATAAAACATTGCAGTATGGATTCTGGGGTTAAGGATGTGATGCAGTTGCAAAGAGTTTCAAATGTGGCTTGATAGTTATGGACGGTGGTAAGTTGCATCAGCTTAAAGAGGGTGGCCTGCGGGTTTAGAAATGTTGGTGGTCCGAAATATTTTTCTACAGCCTGTGCCAATGCTGGCCATGATGATAATTGCTTGTTGCGATACATCCACTGAAACTATGTTAGCGCTTGTCCTTCCATATGAAAACTAGCGAGCTCGACTATTTGTTCTTCCGATGTGGAATAGTAGACAAAATAGCGGTAAGCTTGGAAGATCCAATCGTGCGAATTGGTACCGTCGAATGTAATTAGTGTAATTTTGGGTTTTCAGTTTTGGTTTGGTGTAGAAAGTAATGGTGGACGACGAGTGGGTAGTGGTTGGTTAGAGCATCCCCAACAGGGGGGGTTGCTCGTGGTCATTCGAGGGGGTTGACACGAGCAACCCCCCCAACGCGGCCAAGGGGTAAAACCCTTGGCCGGCGTTGAGAAAGCCGGTTAATGTTAACCGGCTTTCTCAACACCGGTTAAGGGTTTTACCCCTTAACCGCGTGTCGGGTCCCCTCTCCCCTATTCCGCACCCGTATTCAACCTTCTTCAAAAAACCCTTCGCAGCCGCCACTCCCTTCTTCCTTCTTCCTCCGCCGAAAGCTCCAATCCTCAAAAAAAAATATGAGAAGATTGGGTAAAGCTATATTTGGTTCTGGAAGTTGTAATGCCTCCAACAACAATGCACAAGGGGAGAATGAACCGGTTGAAGACTCAAGTCCGGCCGACACTCGTCGTTCAAAACCTGTTCGGAGAAGACGGGTTGCTAAAGCCGGTGTTTATGCTGCATTGGATCCACACATCGATGTTAATTTGTCTGCAGAGAAAAAGTTGGCTGATTTTCGCGAACTGCCTGATGGGGAAAGACACCTTACCGATAACTTGAAGTCGTATTTTGAGGTATAACTTCTTAAACTGGTTAGTGTATTTGTCGGTATTTGATCAAGAAGTGTGTCGTACAAACATTAGTTATTTTTTTGTATGTTTTAGGCTCGTAATGATCGTACACGAGGATCGTGGGTTAGTATCGTCCGTTTGTATAAGACGATTCGTGCGTACGACACAGACAGAATTATTGCAGGATATCTTAGAAGTATTGGTTTTGGAGATTTCTTGAGTACGTATTTTTGATGAACCCACTTACATATTACGTATGTTAGAAAATGAAATATATTTTCTTGATTTTAATATTTTTAATTTGCATCCTTAGGTATTGAAAACCTGTACAATAACGATGTTCAATTATGTGGTGCTTTAGCCATGTGTTGGTGGAAAACGACACATACATTTCACTTTAGTTTTGGAGAGATGGGTATTACGCCATTGGATTTTACCATGCTTACTGGCATATCAATTGGTCAGGGTGCCACTTTACCATATGATGAGCTATATCAACAGTATGATTTATTGGCTAGTATATTTCCACATTTGAACTTACGAGGGGGAGGCTTAACAAACAATCATCATATCAGAACCTCTTTCATGAAGCAAGACGTAATGGACTTAGTGGAACGTCAGCCTGCAGATCGCCACTTAGAGATTCTTAGATTGTTTGTATTATATATGATGGGTAATTTATTCTTCATGAATTCATCAAACACATTGCCATGTGGATATGTAGTTGTTGTTGCCGGCATGTCGTTCGACAGTACTCCTATTTCATATGACTGGGGTACGCCGATTTTAGCTCATTTGTATAGGGGTTTGGACCAGCAGTGCACTATTAGGACTCGTGGGTCGTCGATTACAGGTTTTTGGGAGGTTCTGCAGTATTGGTATTTTGAGTACTTTCATAACATGACATTTCCGATATTGGATCCTACACTATCACTTTTCTACCCTCGTGTGAAAGCTTGGTCGCCCGATAACCGGCGGGTTGTACCAGGAGGTGATTGTCGTCATGTATTTGCAGTGGCTCGTACTCAGATAGAGATGAGGACCACACGAGAGTCAGTTATGTGGCGTCCTTTTGTCGATTCCCCGTTCTTGCTAGGCCCAGCGCAGCAGCATGCTCTATTTCTGTCTGGTAGACGATTTCCTCTGGTATCAGCCCCACCTGGTTTAGGATGTTACTGGTACTTGGGTGAGCGCTATTGGCGACAGTTACACGATGTCAACGTTGTTCCCGATGATCCCCACCTTGATACAGGTCATTTACGGGTTTATTCCAGTGCTGATTTACAGCAGTATGCCGGTGACTGGTGGCCAGCTGATAGATTTATCATTACCGGTAGAGATTACATTACTTTTTGGGGATCTGTTTATGAGCCTACTAATATGGCAACGTTTGTACATGCCGCCGGAGTTGATTTTGTTTGTCCTTCCGCGTACACTCCTTTTGGTGATCCAGGTGTTTTACGCGACATGTCTCAGAGTACCCTTACTATGTATAGGCCTCCTCAGCCCCCTCAGGCTCCTCGTCATCAGCCTCCTCAACCCCCTCAGCCTCCTCGTCAACACTCTCCTCAGCCACCTTACTCGACTACGCCGACGAGTTATGGTTGGACCGTGGGCATTCCTGGGACATCTAGTCCAGACACGTATGTTGATATTTCATGGCCTACTGTCACACAGTTTCCAGATCCCGCTGTTCTTCCCTATGAGGAACTATATCGTATGCATGTTGGTCTTCGAGATACGATGTATAGAGAGCATAAGCGCGCAGTTGATGAGTTGACGGCTCGCATTACCGAGCTAACTGCTGCGGATGACGAGCGATATCATCCTGTACGACGAGTAGATGACGATGATGATGATGACGATGACCATGGCTATAGTGGAGAAGCAGCACCTCTTGCGGATGATTCGTGGATATTTGGTGATATACCTTAGATTCAGTTTACGTGATATGTTAGTATTGCTATATGTACTCGTACGTTATCCTTTAGTGTGTTGTAGTTGTAATTTTATGTAGTATGTGCGATCTGGTTGTTATCTTATTTGTTAGACTGTGATGGTTGTATTGTAGTTGTATGTGTGTAAAAAGCATCTAGTTTGGGTTTAGTGGTTGTATGGTATCGTTATCTTCATGTCTCTTTCTGTTGTACTTGGTAACGTATCTTGTTACTAAGATTACTCGTATTGTTTATTTTTAATAATAACACAAATAGATCAAACAATAAACTTAAGGATAGAACACCGATACATTCAACAATAAGCGTAAAGATACAAAAGCTTGTAAAGACACAACAGGTAACGGTAGTAGATTCAATACGCAAACACATTAATTGTTACGCTCATTCAAAGCGGTTTGAAGTCGCCTATTCTCTTGCTCTAACTCGTTGCCGTAAGAAATTGCCCTTTGAGGGAAATGCTCGTCTATCCACTCAAAATAATTGCATCCGTTAGGCCATAGCGAGCATAAATGGATCCTGCGACCTATATTCTCTCCATCCGCTCGGACTACCACCTCTACCGCGTAACCACAGTGGCAACAAACGGGATAGGAGTTAACTTCCTGCTCGTTAGGAGCCTGGTTAACTGAAACTCGTCTTACCTCTTGATGACCTACATCTGGTGCAGTCGTAGTACGAGGGACTGTAGACGCTTGTAAGCGTTCTTCAGTTACAGTTTGGACTACTTGATGACCTACCTCTGGAACAGGTGCAACTGGTGGACGAATCATCATGCGGGTGAACTCCGGGTAGACTTGACGCAATTCCTCATAGTGCCGCTCTTGGTACTCGATATTCCAATCAATATCTGTTCTTGGACTTGAAGGAGGACGCTCTGGAAAGTTTTGATCATAGTTCGAATCCATTGACGATGGCCATGACCATGAAGACATTTTTTTATTTTTATGAAAAGTTTGGTTCCAGCTAACAACAACGTAGTAACCGTATATATTTATAGGGCCAACATGGGGAGTAAATATGAAATGTTGCAATTCCTAATACGGACTTGTCTACTATGGGAATCCGTTTACCATTCAACGTTGTAGTGTTAAATTTGTAAACTTTATCGTTTAAAATTCCAATACTGACTGGTCCATTCGCTGGACAAACGTGATAAAGTGACAGAAAGGTGAAAGTGATAGAAACAAACTTTGTAATAAAGTGACATAAAGATAAAGTAACGCCAAATTCCAAGTAGAAGGAATCCACCCTATCCACAGAACACTGTACACTATTCACTACACATCAAAGCATATGTCGGCAGTGATATAATTATTGATGTAACTAGACACTATAGGCTTGAAAGATCTATTTATATGTCCCAGTTGTATGCTGTATTAACTCATAAGTAAATTACCACACAATTACAATTTGAAAGGTAATATTCGTTATCAGGAAGGTAATATTCGTTATCAGCAATACTTCATACTTCTAGTTAATCCAGTTATTTTACTGATGCATAGGTTACATGGACGATTCCGAAATAAGTGATGAACATATGGGAAGGATTTTTGATGAGTACGAACGAAACCTACTCGTCGATAATGGAGTTGGAGTAGTTCAAGATACACAAATCGAAGAGGTGCCTGGACCGAATCAGCATCGAGCGGTTACAGCTCCGCGTCCATCTCCACTAAATCAACGACCTAGTGATAGTGTTCAAACAACGAATTCTGCAACTCGTGAATTTTCTTCCAAGGATTTGCTTGCCCTCGTAAAAGTCAAAATTGACGTTGAAAAAAGAGATGAGCTACTAATGCAAGGTGGAGGGGGTTTAACATATGAAGAAAGATGGGCACTGATCACGCGGCTGTACAACAACCATCGTTCCCAGCCGACTAGACGAACATCAGTTGAACTCCAAACAGGTAATCGTCGTTTTGCAGACGCTTGTGATCGGTACACAAAGATTATCGAAACTGTTGAATACGAAAATATTTTTAAAACAAACCAAGCAACATATGATTCTCGTTACCTTTTCGTGTACGGTGAGGAATTTGTTGGCTACAAAGCGTATAAACTCCGCAACAGTTGGTTGACTCGCTATGGAACGGAGTAGTCTTACGGTATTATGATTTTAATGATGTTTGAATGTATGTTTAATTTGATGTGTGTACGTAGAATCTGGAGTTATATGTAATCCTTGTTATGTCAACATGATATTTAACTATTTTGCATTTCTATTTAACTAATTTCCATTTCTATTTATATGTAACCCTTGTTATGTCAAATTCCAATAAAGACTGGTCTAAGCTGTGGAGAAACGTGATAAAGTGACATAAAGGAGATGTGAATCCACACTATACACTATACACCCACTATGACAGTGAAACAACATAACTTTGCAGTACAGTGACTAAAAGATAAAGTAACGCCATCATTTATGCTATAGGAATCCACACCATACACTATACACTGACATATAAAACAAATCAATGTTTCGTCTCCTAGTTAACATTTTTACTTTATCCACCATCCTTCGTAGGCCCCCCTTCATTCAACACTTCTTCTTCACCCGTGACTTGTTCAAACATAAACATATTAGCCAAAATTCCTACACTTTTAACAACTTAATTATGTCATGTGCTGGGACCCTGGGTTTGCTTTATAATAACCGTAGTGCTGTTCTTCCAACTCATCCAATTATCATTGCTTAGAAAGCATCGTTCACACCATGAATGGTTTAAAGCGATTATGGTGCTTCACAAATTCCTCATCATCTTCGTCTTCTGGTTCAGATGAAGTCGAAGAACAGTACAACAAACAACGGCTAACGTACCAACGAGAAACTTTAAACGCGATGCAACGTGATATAGCAGAGAGCTCCAAATCAACCCAAGGAGGCAGCCAAGTGGGTAGAAGAGATATACGCTATGGACGTGACTATCCAGGGGGGCACAATCAGTTGATGAAGGACTACTTTGTGTCAAATCCAGTATATGGCGACGTTTACTTTCGTCGTAGATTTCGTATGTCGCGGACAGTGTTTGATAGAGTCCTCAACAAGGTTTCTGAGTCCAATGTGTTTTTTACTCACCGAAGAAATGCTATCAAAGAACTAGGAATTTCCCCTCTACAAAAAGTAACAGCGGCACTGCGTATGATTTCATACGGAAGTTCAGCTGATTCGTTAGATGATAAGTTACGAATTGGTGAATCAACGACAATTCTATGCTTGAAAGAGTTCTGCAAAACAGTTGTTCGTGTATTCGGTGAAGAGTATCTACGATCCCCCACTGCACGCGACGTCGAACGATTGTTAAAAATGAGAGATCAACGTGGTTTCCCGGGTATGCTGGGCAGCTTAGATTGTATGCATTGGACGTGGAAATGAGGTGCACTATCACGAACAAGCAGTTATATCAGATATCATGTACTGTTGTATTATACTACATAATATGATAGTTGAAGAAGAAAGGGGGGATTCGAACTACAACTTAAAAACTACCCGGATATAGCAGTGGCGTTTAGAAGTAAGTCGTACAAGGACCCGAATACTTTTGTCGAGTACTTGCAGCGTGTCCAGGACGTTAGAGATCCCCAAGCACATCTACAATTAAGGGACGAATTAGTCGAACACTATTGGGAGCATGCCGGCAATCATTAGGAAGTGGTGAACTCTATCTGGATGTTTAAGTTAAATTACGTTCGTTGTTTAGTTATATGTTTTCCTTAATGCTTTAATGTACCTTTGCTTGCTACAGTGATGAAATATTACGTTAATGTTCTAGTATTACAAGTTCATGCTTGCAAGATTGCTAGTGACAATTAAAAAAGGAATTTCACACACATTTAATAATCTTTTACTCCTACATCATTGGTACTTAGTAACTAAAAACTACATAACGACAAAGCAACAAACAACTACAAGGAAACGATCAAAACATAAATACGTCCTATCCCATGCGTCTTCTGCGGCACGCTTCTAGTTCTTGCTCCAGTAACAATCGTTGCATCAGATTTAATGTATCCATATTGACAGTCATTAGTGCCCTGTCATCAATTCGTTCTAGGCGAGCTAATTCACGCTCCCTAACATCCAGGTCACGCTCTCTTGATATTTGAAGTTCTTCGTGTCTACGTTGCTTCTCCTTGGATCTCCCATCTCTCTTAGCTTCCCTCGCTTCCGCCAAAATTCGGTTTGATTCTTCTGAAGCTACCATTTGACTGTGTATTTGTTCGTAGTACGAACTGTAATCTGCAACTGTTTTTTTCTTACCTTTGTATTTACCAGGAGGCCTACCACCAGAACTTGTAGAAAAAGGGTTGTTTTCTTGAGGATCTGGACTTCCCGGGCTTGATTCCGCCATTGGCCTTCTTGGCATAAATCGCGCTGCAGAATGTTCTTGGCGTATAGTGCTCCATTTTTCCTCTCTAGATAAGATGGCGTAGCAATTATGCAAATTGAATGGTTGATTTTTGTGCTCTGCCATATAAACTTCATTCGCACTCTTTAGCTGTATGTGTTGACGAAACGTAAGGTGGTAATATTATACAGTAAACCATATTAACCATTATTTAAGTAATCAAAAATTACCAAGTCCGTCTCGTTGGCACCGCTTTGCTGTCTATTTAGTAGTCCAGCCATAATCTGATTCCAACTTTGACAGTTAGCGTTGATTCTCTTCCACGACTGTTTCAAAGAGTCGACTGTTCTCGATGGGTTATTGGGACTACGGCTGTTAAACAGTCTTGAAACAGAACTCCAAAATGAATTATCGGACTGACTAGTCCCTTTAAGATTGTCTTTGGAGCACTCCACCCAACAAAACGCAAGTTCTGCTTGTTCTTCTAGAGACCATTTCACTATTTTGTTTGATCTTCTCATTGGTTTGTTGAGAAAAACATCTGGATTTTCAGTATCATCGACTTCTGTTTTTTCATTCAAGCCACTGTTATCTCCAAACATATAATTCAAATTTCTTGACAGAATTGGAGAAGTTTCAGGCGGGACTAACCGTTGTTGGCTACTTGGAGAAGCGTAGTGATGCTCACTACAGTTTTGCTGAAAATACGCGTTTTGACCGGATCCAGAATTTTGAGTACTATGATAATGATTGGAGTTTTGCTGGGATTGATAGAAATTCGGGCTCTGTTGAGGATAATTAGAGTTCGGAATATTCGGGAAGTTACCATAACTGGAGTATTGATTCTGCTGGAACGACGGATGGACAGGAAACTGGTTGTTGTTGGATTGATTAGGGTGTTGCTTCTGTGCAGAATTGGAGACACCCTTCTTTCCTTTACCAATGTTTGACATTGCAAATAAGTTGAACAGAAAATGAATAAAGAATAGAGGTGTGGTTTGATGTAGAATTGTTGTGTGTTATAATGTACAAAGAAATGCTGTATATATAGATTAAAATCAAACGGTAACATAAACAACGGTAACATAAAACAACGGTCAAAACAAGTAAAAAAAATATATTAAACCGGCTTCTATGAAGCCGGCTATTGGGGGGAGATAAATTAACTCCCCCCCATGGCCGGCTTCTTTTAAGTCGGCCATGCCATAGCCGACTTTCCCCAAGCCGGCTATGGCCGGTTACTGGAGCAACCATTTGGTTGCTCCAGCAACCTCCAGGGTTGCCAAAGCAACCCTGGCCCCCCCCCCCCTTTGATCTCTGCGTTGGGGTCGGTTGTTTTTCAACCGACCCCGCGTTGGGGATGCTCTTAGGTGTTGAGGAGGTTTGATTGTTTGGTGAGAGGGGTGGATGAGTGATACCTCTGAGATAATCTTACCACTCTCTTTGGACGTGCGTTATCTCCTGTGCATTATTGTTGCATGCACTATCCTATGTATCTGCGTGTGTATCAAACTTATTATCAAAATTTCCCTATATATGTATGATTCATGTACTTATTAATTTTTATTTTGGTTAAGTACAATTTAATGCCCCTTCGAGTAGAAATTGAATTTTTGATTCTTTTTAAAACATGAGTATTTTATTTGCTGCTTCCAAACAAAAAAGACAGAACTGCATGCATTTCAAATTCATGCATTAATTATTAGTTTATTACTGTTTCATCATTATCTTTCAATTCTATTATGCATGTTGTGTTTATACGTTATTGCGCAACTCATGTTTGATAATATTTTTACATGAAAAAAAAAACTACAATTATTTGTTGTTGTCTTTAGAAAAGTAATTGGAAAAACATGTGCTTGCTTTAAAAAGACAAGCATGAGAGATTTTATTAAAGAGATCAATTCTTCCGTACCCAACTCCGGTATTTCCGTGTGTCCGACAAATCACCACCACACATCAATCACACATATTATTAATAATCTAATGAACGGGTCCTACAATCCACTCAAAACCATTAGATTTTGTGTAAATCAATGGATAAGATTGATCCGGCACATGGTCATACCGGAGTTGGGTACAGAAGGATTCATCGGTTTATTAAACAATCTAGCTGGATATCATGTAGGGCCACATAGTTATTATTGAGTTAATTCAGTATGAATTATTTTTTTCCTTCGCTTTCGACCGTCTTTTTTGTTGTTATTTAACTGAAACAGGAAAATAGGCGGAAGGAAGAACATTGGTCAAATTTAAGTTTTAAGGACGCGACTTTGTTTTTTCCATCAGAAGGACGCGCAACTTTTATTTTCGCCTGAAGGAAATTTTTTCCCACAAAATAAAATCGTCAGTCTTCTCTTCCAAGCCTTCCAAGCTGCCGCCGCCTCTCCAAGCCGCTGTCGCCTCTCCAAGCGCTAGCCGTCATCCGATCGATCAACGCCTGAAATCGTGTATTTTCTGTCAAATTTGATCGATCTATCTCAAATCGTGTATTTTATGTCAAATCAAATGAGTTTTCCATTCTTGTTGTGATTTGCGATTTTGAGAGAAAGAAATTACACTGATGTGATTTGTTTCAACTGATTTTGGTTTCTGTCCAGGAAAATGATATATGAAACTATCATTCCTGCATGTGCTATGAATTTTGCTCTATTATATGTGCAGTTTAGCTTGATGTCCTTGTATTTTATGCTGATTTGGTTTTTTGTTAGTTTCAGGCTGTTTGTTGACTTTGCTCGAGTGTGATGCAAATATTGTCTGATTTATGTTCTATTTGATTTTCTCTGTTGATTGTGTTTGTGGTTTTTCACATTTGACAATGCTTATTATATACAAATGTGTTATATTCTTCAATTATTAAGTTCACCAAATGATAGTTGAATTTTGTATTTTTTTTAAAGTGGACTGTCGCGTGTAGAACATACTAAATGATGGCTAAATATAACATTGTATTTGTAAAATGAATTAGAAGGTATGGAATATGATAAATGATAGTCAAATTTAGCATTTTATTTTTTAAAATGAACTAGCATGTACGAATATGCTAAACTATAGATGATTTTAACATTGTATTTTTAAGCTAGAAAACTAGCACGTATAGATATGATAAATGATAGTTGAATTTAGCATTGTATTTTTGAAAGTGACCTAGCATGCGTATAATATTCGAAATGATAGTTGAATTTAGCACTATATTTGTAAATTAAACTAGTACTGTATGTAGAATATAAATAACGATAGTTGAATCTAGCATTGCATCTTTTAAAAATGATTTAGCATTATATTATAAAAACGAACAGAGCATCACGTGTAGTATGCTAGATAATGGTTGAATATAGCGTTATATTAAAAATATGAACTAACATGTATCAAGTATAATAAATGATAGTTGAATTTAGCATTGTATGTTTAAATTGAACTAGCATGTGTGGAATACTTTACATGACGATTAAATATAACATTGTATTTTTATAGTGAATTACATGTATGAAATGTGAAAAATGATCGATGAATATAATATTGTATTCGTAAAAAGAACTAGCATATACAGAATATGATAAATGATGGTCAAATTTAGCATTTTATTTTTTAAAGTGAAATAACATATGTGCAATATGATAAATGATAGCTGAATATAGCATTGTATTTTTAAAGTGAACTAGCATTATAATAGTTGTATATGACTATATTAAAAAAAGAACTAGCATGTATATAGCATTATATTATAAAATTGAATAGAGCATCATGTATGGTAAGCTAAATAATGGTTGAATATAGCATTATTTAAAAATAATATGAAATAACATATATAAAGTATAATAAATGATAGTTGAATTTAGCATTGTATTTTTTAAATTGAAATAACATGTGTAGAATAAGTTGCATGACATTTAAATATAGCATTATATTTTTAGCATTGTATTAATATAATCATGTATAGAATATAATGAATGTAGTTGAATTTAGCATTGTATTTTTTAAAGTGAAATAACATATGTTCAATATGCTAAATGCTATTTGAACATAGCATTGTATTTTTAAAGTGAGCTACCGTGTATAAAATATAATAAATGATAATTGAATTTATCATTTGTATTTTTGAAATGAATTAATTAGTACGTGTTGAATTTGCAGAATAATGTTTGAATATAGCATTATATTAGTAAAATTTACTAGCATGTATAAAATATAATAAATGTAATTGCGTTTAGCATTGTATTTTTTTAAAGTGGACTAAAATGTGTAAAACATTTCAAATAATAGTTGTATACAACATTTGCATTTTTTGTCAAATACATAAGCGTGTGTTGAATGCTAAATGAATAAAGCATTATAATTGTTAAAATATTGCAACATGCATTGTATATGAAGAATGATAGATGCATATACTATATAGAATGATAGATGCATATAGCATTTCAGATTTTGAATTACAAATGCATGCATTTCATATGAAGAATAATAACTGATTAAATTATTTGATTTTTTTACATAAATAGTATGCATTGCATATATAGAATGATATCTGAATATTGCATTTGAATTTTTTTAAATACATTAGAATGGATTGCACAAGCAGAATACGAAATGATAGGAGAATATAGCATAAAAAAAAATTAAAACAAAAGAAATCAACAGCTGCAGCACGTTTGATGACTTGAATGGCGACGACGATGATAGATATGAGTTGGACGTTGGCGGTAGCTAAGGCACGTGGACGACAGCGATGACTTGGATCGGCTAGGGCATGAGGTCGGTGACGGAAGTGGAAGGTGAAGGCGGCGGCTTTGGGAGGCGGTGGCGGCGTGAAAGGTGGTAGCTAGGCTTGAGGCGGCGGCGGCTTGGGAAAACAACTATGAAGGGAACGGCGGCTGTGAAAGCGTTGATGGAGACGATTGATTTGGCTGAAAAATTAGATTAACGATGATGAAGACGATTGGATAGGGAGCGGTGTCCTTCAGCCTAATTACCCAAACTTACGTCCTTAATTTAAAAATTAGATTAATGTTTTTCCGTTAAACTAATTTCCCCTTTAATAAAATAGACAAATCCAGATGCTGTTTGTGAATTATGCTGGCAAATAAGGAGTTTTCCCCTTGCATTACTTGATTGAGGTGTAGACTAATCTAACTTATTTGCTTCACGTTTTCGGCAGTATTATCCTAACTTGAGCAAACTTTAGACAATTACTTAATATTAAGATTTAATCTGTGTTGTCCTATGCTGACTTTATGTAATTTCTCTGTATATGGTATGATATCCAATTTACTGGAATAGACACAATCGTTGAATTAACTAGTGTAATGGTTGAAATAACATTTCTGTTAAATCGGTTTTTTGCAATAATAATGATGAAATTATTTATATGTGATGCGCTTCTTTCAGACTCCTTTCCCTATAGGAGATTGAGAATGGCATCCTTTGGAGGTTGAGGGGAAGGTAGCAGATTAATTGCACTTTTTTTCCATAATATTTGCTAATGTTTAAATACGCCATCAATATGCAAGAATTCTATCAACTCAAGGTAGTAGTTTTTTGCCACTTACATTTTTCACTGACAATAACTTTTCTTTTTATTTTAATGGACATTGAAAGGAAAAAACATGTTGCATTGCATGTCCTGATCATGTAAAACACGTTTTTGTTTATGTTCTGTGAAAATTATTGTATACACACGATCTGCTACTGTTCACATTTAAAGAAAATATTTGCTTTTGCTTATACATAATTCTCTTCTAATTTTCAGAACTAATCAGTTAATTTTACTTGTTTGAACTGAATGTATGAATACTTCAAGTGGATTGACTTTGTCGGATAACAGTTAGATATTAAAAGCTTAGAGCGTCTCCTCTAAGTTTCAAATTAACACTTTCATAGATTAATAAATGTAATCCGTGTAATTTTCTAATGGAAATCGAAACAAGCATTTGTTCAAATTATGTCTACATCTGAATAAGCGAGACGCTTGTTCAATGACCATCTAAGTCTCAAGATCCGTTGAACAGGCATCTATGTACAATTGTTAAATAGGCGCATAATCATCAAAACGCATGTTCAATTGTTAGAAGCTTGTGTTTAACCATTGGGCGGCTGTTAGACAAATGCCCAGTACACTTTTCTTTGCTTGAACATGTAACTGATCACAAAACTGTAACCAATGTTGGAGTGAGTTTCGAGGTTGGATCTTACATTTTGTAATTTTGAATCTTTTGTTGGAAGTGTTTTTAGAGCTAGTTGTTACATTCTTAGTTTGCTATTTTTTATTTAATTATTTACAAACCAAAGCAAACAAAAAATGTTATGTTAAGTGAGTATACATATGACTTTTTTTTTTGGCAGTGAGTAGTTCAAGGAGCGGTTGATGTCAACATTGGTGCGAATCCTTCGGCTGAAGGTGGTGAGGATGAACCTATTGATGATCAGGCTATTAAGGTGGTTGACATTGTGAATACTTTTAGACTTCAGGTTTGTTGTACTAATTTGCAAGTTTTTTTTTTCCCCTCAGTTGTTAACCTTTAAGGTTAATCATATTAATTTTATTTTCTGTAATTGGAGCAACCAACATTTGATAAGAAGCAGTTTGTAACTTGGGGGAAACGATATATTAAGGTTCTGGCTTCAACATTGGATGCTGAAAAAAAAGAACAGTTCAAGAAAGGCATCGAGGGTGCTACTAAGTTCCTACTTTCAAAACTTAAAGATTTACAATTGTAAGTTTTTTGATTGTTTTCTTTTTTTCCCTTAATTTTGTTTTGATGTTATCTAAGACTAATTATTAAAACAAATTTGTTGATGTAGTTTTGTTGGAGAAAGCATGCATGATGATGGCAGTCTGGTCTTCACTTATTACAAAGAAGGAGCTTCAGATCCTACTTTCTTATATTTTGCTCATGCTCTTAAAGAAATTAAATGCTAGCGGTTTTATGAGCATCATTGCATTTCTATGCTGTATCAAAGTGGAAATTCAATATTATTTGTTATTATTTTAATTGGATTTTAGACATCTTTATTTATATTAGGTAGAGAAATGATACTACATATTCTGTTTTCATATTTTATGTTATAATCAATTTTGGAATTTTATGTTTGTGGGGTAATTTCAGATTAATCTGCCCTTGTTCAGTATTTTCTGCTTTTAATATAGCTTTTGATTCTTATGACAAGTATTATTGATTTCTTTTTTCTTGGCTGAAAGTCTTATTATTCATCCTCATCACATGGTATCACCGTCTTTTCAAAGTTTATTTTATGTAAGTCTCCCTGTATATACGTGTGTATCGGCGATCGCCTATTGTGATGTAAAACAAAATACAAAATTAGATGCAGAAACTGTGGATTATTGAAATTGTTTGTCTTCGTGTAAAACGTGAAATTCGAATCTTATGTCCAATTCTTTGTTGTTATTTTATGTTCGAATAGAGTTTTCCATATATATATGTGTTAACTCAGGTTTTCAACCCAAAGAGAAGAATCCTGATAATAAGTAAACATGTTCTCTGAATCATCCTAGACTCTCCAAAAAGGATCAAAACAAGAAGTGGAGGACGTCCACAAAATTTGGGACTAAGATCAAATTGGGACTAAGATCAAATACGTATATGGTCTGTTATCGGTCCATGTTCTATGGACTGGAACCGATCCATATGTTGATGGCCCAACGTTTGTACTGCTGGAATTCTTATCCTCTACTAGCCTATGTGCAAAGTCTCATGATAATCAGGCTCTCCTAACTCAAGTGACTTGATGGATTGAACCATTAATGCACCTCTAAATACAATCGACTCGCAAGTGCAAGCAAAAAACGCATAACCAAACCATACTTGACAGAAGGCATAAGAGGGATAAGAAGCATAAGAACTCATAAGAGGGATAAAAATTTTCATATGCTTAAACACTATGGACCGGTACCAGTCCATAGGCCATCGATCGATACCTGTTCATAAAGGTAACAAATTTTATTTTATTGATTAATTAGAAATGCGGGGTGTTACAATAGTCCTTATGGAATATGAAATACCTATACACCTCTATTTGTAGTTATTTATCCTAACTTGCAACCTACTTTTCAGCTGTTTGGCATGTCATTGGCTTGGGGACCGATGCATACATCAGTAGCGATAAGGAAGCCTAGGTCTCTCCTGTGGTAGTAATTTAGATATGGTTGTCTAACTCCAGTTCCGTTATTTTTTTGCATGCATTAAGTGGATCAGGCACTTCAAAGAAGATTATTTATTCTATGCATGTGCAGTATTTCTTTTACATACAATGGTCTGTCAACTATAAAACCGAATAGCTTTGCCAAAAAGGAGAAATTATAAATGTCATATCATATTATTCATTTAAGTATGACCTTGAGGTGCCTATGATGTAGGAAATTGAGTAACACTCCATCACAAATCATTTGGGATATCACACGATGACAGGAATCCCTCGTGAGGGTCCTTTGGCGTGGGCATAGGGTGGTCCATCAGAGATAAGGTCAGCGGGAAAGGGTATATCATGGAGGTATTGCCTTAACTGCTTTAGGTAGTCTAAAAGGTCGATGAATGGCTAGGTAATTATGCAATAAACAGGATGACGCTTGGAGGTAACCAAAAGGATAATGGTCGTAGAATTATTGGGTCTTCATCGGTCAGATGATGAGAACAGGGGAAATTTGGGTCATGTTTCTTATCTTAGGTTATCTTTCACTATCAGGACGTCTGGAAGGGATTATTCAACACCACATGGTTTATCCCAATTATTTTCTTAAGGGAAAGATATTTACTGAAAATGTAAGATAATTAAGTATTGGCTCATATCAAGAGATGTCTTCCAAACTAGAAAATTCGTGGTTTCCCCGGAGCCAGTCCGCAATAGAAAAGATAGATTATATAATTAAATCCTGGACTAAATTCTCGTGAATCGCGGGTAATACGGTGCCCTACAACAGGATTCAAATGTATTTGTGGTAGGATGATAACGTGCACATCCATAGTTTAGGTATAGGGTGGTCCATTGTGGATGTAGCTTATACGTTCTCATAGTATGCAATAAGACATCCGTAGTGTAGGCATGATCCATTACAAATGCAGGATATAGGGGTGAGCATTTATTGGTTGAAGAAAATCAAACCAACCAAACCGGTTAAGTTTGGTTGGTTTGGTTTGGTTTTGTAAGTTAGTTGTTCGGATTTTATTTTTATATTACTTCGGTTTATTGGTCGGGTTTGGTTTTTAATATTCAAAAACGGAACCAACCAATTAAACCAAACTTAAAAATTAATTTATTTAAAAATTAAAAAATTACCACTAAGAATGTTATTATTTACAATATTTTTATAACAATATTATTATTTCTTCAGTTTCATATTGACATTTTTAGAAGAAGAGTTTGGTTTCTAAAATATTTTTATCATATGAACTTAATTTTTTTTTTAATCCTATGTTGTACCAATAACTAGAAGATCTATTTCATTTAAAGATAAACCAAATAAACCGAACCAAATATAATCAGTTCGGTTGGTTTTGGTTTCAAAAAATGTCGGTTTGGTCTGGTTCGGTTTATGTTTCTTGAATGGTTATTTTGGTTTTAACATTTTTGGTCGTTTTGAAACCAAACCAACCATTTGCTCACCCTTTAAAGGCTGTAAGCTTTCAAGGCGAGAAAATGGCTACTATGACATAGTGAGATGATGGAATCCCTACGAGGCTATCATGAGAGATACTATGTGTGCTATTTACGATCGTTGTAATCTAAGGGAATATAGTTACATGCATGTATGTTTATTATACATCAGGTTAGGTCTATTGTGGAATGGACGGGTGCAATATGTGTGTAGTGTTGAGGATTGAATGACATTAATAAACAAATGTAACAAAATAGTAAACAATCGGTATATGTAGTGTAATGTATATAAGTGTACAATTTACCAGTCACCAGAATAATTGTTCTAACCCCTTCCTTAAAACAACCAACTGGTTTGATAAAGGACAGATACAAATAACTAGGCAAGAATGGGATATTAGAGACAATTGACTTAAAATGTGTTTGTCATGACAGTAAAGATTTATCTATTATTATACTTTAAATTTTGTCGTTGTGAGTTATTTACTTGAGCTCTGATAATTATCTTTCTACATCTGGAGGACACTACATAAACGATTCGTGCTTCGTCGGGCTTGGATTTTTGCTTTTTGCAAAATTAAGGCTCATTGGAGCATGGATTATTTCCCTTTCAGAAAGTAGTATAACCAAATTCTTTGAAATATATGTTTGAATAGAGATAGAAAATTGACAGAAGCTCCATTTAGTTAAAAAATAATTTGACCCATCCTCTTATTTGTTGATTTTCCATTGTATTTATAAATGTAGATGGCTCCACTAGGGTTTTGATCCCCTATTTGGAAGTCAACTGCAAAAAATCTACATCAACATAAGGTAGAGAAATACTATCGATATTTTTAACTTGGCAATTTTGATCAATACCGACCAATAGTCAATTGATCGATAATGATTGTTATTTTTCGTAATTTCTGTTAGATCTTAAAATCATCTTTAGTTAATTGTGCGACCAAAGCTCTTATATCGAATGACAACTTAATTGATTATTAGTTTCTTACTCTTTTTTATGTTCCATCTCTCCATTACTCTATAACTAATTCGTGTCTTAGCAATATTTTAAGCTCAAATTCAGGGTACACTGACATGTTAGGTGATATCGCATCGGTTTGTCTTAGCAAGAATGACAATAGGGTTGGTTGGGGTGCATTTTTTGTAACCCAGAGCCACCAGATTTTTTATCCCTCGTCGCGTACCCCTTTCGTAGACCCTGTGCGATCTAAAATTTTGCATCATACCTAAAATCTGTATGAATCAAGGTAGACTCGGCACGTCCAAGACCCGATATGACTCGATGTGTTAATTCTAAATTGTTTGCTAATAAACATATTTATTTATTTCTATTCTCTGTCACTAAATGATACACTAAATACGAATAATAATGTATTTACAACGATAATGAAATATATTAAAAATGGTGTGTACAATAACAATTTAAAAAACAAGTATTTGCTATTGTATAATTATCAATGACATACTTTAATATTATAATTTCTTTTATAGCTTGTTGATTAAAATATTATGATATACATTTCATGATCACTCTATGCTGTTAGAGCCCCACAATATCTCCGCTATAGCTTATAGCGCTCTTCAACTGCTATGTTATTTCAGTTTAGCGCTGATGACCAATAGATCCGCTTTTAGCCCCTTTTTTTCCATTGCATCCGCCAATTCAAGGCTTTTTAGCGTTTGTTATGCAAAATTGCGCCTTTGCGGGAGAATAATAAGCAGGATCTAGATTTGTCAATTGAACATCAATCTAATCTGATAGCAATTATTTTATTACATCAACAAAATAGTAAATAACTATAGCGGAGAAATAAAGAGACACAATATTTATACTGGTTCCACTATCCTCGAGATAGTGTACGTCCAGTCCAACAGAGAGAGATTTTATTCCATATGAGAGAATTACAAGAGATCACAAAACAAGAGTTTACATATCCAAACCTCAATCAGGTTTAACAAGAAGAGACACCATTGGGGATCACTGGCTCCAAGCCAGGATGGGTTTACACTAAAATCTACCCCTCAATATATAGCCAGTGCAAATTTATGTGAGTCATCAATTAAATTACCAACATATGGTAATAATATAATGGAGGCAAATTACCATAACAACAAATGTGCAAACATAGGAAGTAAATCAATCTGTTTCTTTAGCATAGATGGAAGAAATTAATCCCTTCATTTATTTCTTTGTCATCTCATCAAATGCAATCAATGCATTCCCATTATAAAAATATTTACTTTCCATTCTTTGCAAATTTGCTCCAATCAATTTATGATTTTGTATCACCAAATTTAACACTCCACCTTGATGCAAAATCACATATCTGCAACACCCCATCTCCAATCAAATTCTCTTCACAACATAAAACTCTTCAACAGAACCCCACCTTCAATCAAAATCTCATAACGAGATACACCAAAAAATGAATATTTACCAAATGGGTTCCAGCATAGCCACCCTCCATCACACAATTGTTAACGAGCTCAGACTACATCCCCGCCCGCTAACAAATGTTGCAAATATCCAAAATAACAAAGAAGGCAGACACCAAAGTAATCTCAACACCGCCAAGGCCAAAATTTAATTCTCTCAATTAAAACCAACCTCGATTTCAGGGCAACGAGATATACCCAGTCGATTTGAAAGGACTACGACCATACATCAATTGCAAGCACAACCCACCGCCTGCAAAAGATGCATCTACCACCTGAGCTGCACCGTGCATACACAAACGGTCTAAAAATGCTTGCAATACCACAAGATTTTCACCGTCTTTGTGGATTTCAAAACTCGACATCCGTCTTTCGTTTGACATGATCTCTTCATCTCCGGGATCTCTCTAGCATCATCAACATCTAGACCCTTGTCGATACCATGATCCTCCACCTTAGGACCATAAGCAGTGACCATATTAACCTCTCCACCTTACTGTGGACTAGGTTCTTCAACCGTCACCCGCCCTCTTCTTCATCTTCTTCCATCTTCCCTCATCCATATCAGAGAGCTTCTTTAATGCAGTAAACTCCATATCACGTCAAAGTTCCCAGATTGGAACTGTAACGACCCGTATTCTACGCATCATAGGATCGTAGGATATTTATTTCTTTCACATACGAAGTCGTATGGTTATGTGACTTTGGGAGATGACTATTGTGGTCATTTCCCATGTTCATGATTTTTCCCGATTTTTAAATGACCATTTTACCCCTAGTTGATACTGTTTTGGCCATAACTTTTTACTGGAAATGAATTTTGACCTGAAACCACTTCCATTGGCTTCGGATGATGGTTTCTCTTTCCGTAGAGTGGTCACATTAGCCAAACGGACTTACCGTTTGGGAGATATGGCTGAAACAAGTTTCAGATGGTGAAAAACAGCTTAATTGGGCTTAACCGGGTGATTAGCAGCTAGGCCCAGAGGGGAATTTCGGGTTTAGGGGTATATAGGGGCTGATTAGGGTTAGAAAACATTTCTTTAGACATTTTCCAGCCGCCACTTTCATTCCTCTTGACCTAGCCATGGCCTCCACTCTCTAAATCTCTCTAAAACACCCAAAAATCACTTTCTAATTGAAGATTAGGCTTAGCAAACACCGAATCAAGGAGTATTAGCACAAGAACCGAGGTAGAGCTGCTGTGTAAGATTGGGAACAACGCCAAATCAGAGAGTATTTCAGATTTGGTGTTTTATTTTGTGGCAAAGGTGAGTGATTAGCTTGCTTTTACACTAATTACGGTTAATTAAGGGTAATTAGTGGAGATTAGCGAATTTATATGTCAATAAATTCTGGAAAAATTCCTAAAATTCAAAAATAATGTTTTAAGGCTCTGTTAGAAATTTGGGTTAATTTCGATGTGTTTTGCTAATTGTATGCTTAAACAGGATTAAGAGGGATTAAGGGAAAATGAGGGGTTCTAGCTATGTTTGATCCATTTTAATCTATCAAATTGTTGTTATGGTGTTTGCAATTGATGTTATATGTTGCTATGACAGTTTGACATGAATTGTGATTGATTAGAATAGTTAGATTTGTCAAAAACGTCGTCGAATGGCGTAAACAAGTTGCTGGAAAAAGTTGCAGAAAGCTGTGCAGAGCTTCGGATCGGATCGGATGAGGGCTCGGATCGGATATGTGAATTGGGCAAGGAAATCCGACCCGAACCGGATTTTGGCACATAGAAGACTTGGCAAAAAAAAAGGAAGGCCGTTTCCTTAGAGTTGGAGTGGACAAGGGGATCGGATCGGAAGGGTAATGGAAGCCAGATCGGATCTGCTCAAGAATGGAAGGCTACGACTAGAGTAAGGCGAAGTGATCGGATCGGATCGGAGTAGATGGAAACGAGGGAGCTGATTGGAGAAGGAGCATGAGCTGGAGGAGGACAGCACCCCGACCCGACCCGGAGGAGGACACCGACCCGACCCGGAGTGAAGTACCCGACCCGAACCGAATGGAAGATGACAAGGATGGAGGACCGACCCGAATCGACGCTACCGAACCGAACCGAGTTCTAGGACTGTTACTGCACGACAACTTTTCTGAAGACCCACTCCAATTCGACCAAACCCGAGATGCAAAGGAAGTCCAAATGAGAAGTTAGAGCTCAAGATTCAGATGGGAGTCAACGGGTTCGCTTCATGGTTGGGCTTTGCTGCGGGACGCGTGCCAAGGAGTTATCGACGTCTATAGCTTTGGATCACTATGGTAGGAGGTACGAAGGCGGGTTCAGGGCCATTATGGCATCGGTAGAACCAAGGGCTACAACCAATGAAGTGGGTCATTGAAATGTTCGGTCATGACTCCATATGTTTAGCTTGGTCATAGCAGGGTTTCTACAAGTCGGGATTCGTCGTTACCTCATTTTGTCTAGTGTTCCAAAGTGGTGGATATCGTATGCTTTATGCACTGAGTGAGAAATGTGAGGATGGTTGCTATGGATGATTTGTTTGCTATCATTGTGACATGCACACCCCACCCCCGTATTCTTACACTATTTATTATGGCACCTTGGAGTATTGTACAGTATGTGGTACTAACTCTTTGGTTGCAGGTCCAGGTTCAGGTATGGTTTAGTATACCTGTTATTATTCTATTTAGATGCTTATCGCTCATACCAGGCTTTATGTCTGACCCAGAGTTTTATGTCTCTTCTTATTACTCTGGGTGCTCACACGAGCAGACTAGAGACAGGTTTGCTGGTGATGCACGGGTAGATGATCCGGAGACGAGCAGGAGGCTTCCACGTAACATATATATAGTATTCTCCCTGTGTTGTTGAAGATCACTGCTTGGGCATTGGTGGTGTATCTTCCATTTTAGCTTTCTTTTGCTTTGAGACAGTTTGAAAGTTGTAATAAGCTGTATTCTGAATTTTCCGCTGCTATGATGTTTAGTTTTGATTTTCAGCTTATGCACTGTCTCTCCTGTTTTATGTCAAGTATGTTATTATTATATTTTGTTCGATGCGCTGTGAGACATTCTACAGGTTCCTTGATTAGTTCATTCCCTTCTTTCCTTTCTTTGGCGACCGTCCCGTGCTAGTCGGGCATGTGTACAGCGCACTTTTGGAGGAAATGCAGGCTGGTGCGGGGCGGGCCGTCACATTTGGTATCAGAGCTCTAGGTTGCGTAGTTAACCTAGGGAAGTTATCAGGGAGAGATAATATACGTATACGAGAGAGCGTATTTGTGATTACTTTGGTTCTTAAAAAGCTATATATATACTATTAGTAGTATAAGGATGAAGTCGTACTGCACTAGCACCACTATGGAGTCGTTAATCGTTTCCTTTTTCAGATTGACGATGAGCCGATATGTTAGAGGTACCGGTAGAGGGGCCAATAATGGGAATGCTGCTGACATGAGGACGATGTTTACTGACCTCATGAGAGAGATGCTTAGAGATGTACAGAGAGCAGCCCCCAATGGTGGAAATGGTGGTGGTCCAATGGTGCAGGCGCCAAGAGTCGACTTCGCCAAGCTGAATAAGGATTATACTAGCCTTGGTGGAAAGCCGTTCCACGGAACGGAGTCGGCCACGGAAGTTCAAGATTGGTTGGATAGTTGCGAACATATCTTTGAGGATTTGGGTATCGAGGATGCGATGAAGAGAAAGCTAGCGTCCCGTCAGCTGCAAGGGCGGGCAATGAATTGGTGGAATGCTATAAAGGCAGCTACTCCCGAAGATCAGATTACTTGGGAGCAGTTTAAGGCTCGCTTTAGCGAGAAGTTCATTCCAGCTGCTCAGAAGTCAATGCTGTTTAAGAAATTCCTGGAGCTCAAGCAGAATGGCAGAGCTGTCTCGGAGTATATTGCTGAATTTGACACTTTGTCAAAATATGGGTTATCTCTTATTGATACTGCCGAGAAAAAGAATGAGAAATTCATAACTGGTTTGGATCAGTACTTGGGGGAAAAACTTATTAACCACATCGATGAGACGTTTGAATCGATTGTGGGGAAAGCGTTACGGTCAGAAAGTCTCTACCCTAAGTCGAAGACTGAGGTTGCATCTGCAGGTGAGCCAAAGCCACAAGCAAGTGGTGGAGGTAAGGGTGGTTCCCAGAATAAGAGAAAGCAGAACCAAGCTAAGGATGGCCAGAAGAAAAAGAATAAGCAAGATGTTGAGTGCTTCAGCTGTGGTAAGAAGGGCCATTATGCTAGTAATTGTCGGGCCAAGCCAGCGGATAGGAAGTGCTTCAACTGTGGCCAAATGGGACATCACAAGGACAAGTGTCCACAACCCCCTAAAGAAAAGCAAATGGTGAAAGCCTACGCTCTTAATGCTATTCCTTCTTCGTCGAATGCCCCAACAGTGGCGGAGAAGGGAAAGAATGTCGTCATTCAAGGTATGCTTTCTGTTTATGATGTTCCTGTTAGAGTTTTGTTTGATACCGGAGCTTCCAGTTCTTTCATATCTAGTGACCTGGTAGATAGGTTGGGATTGGAGCCCGAGATTGTCGATAGACCTTTAGTAGTGACGAACCCGATTGGTGGTTCGACTAGCCTTAGCATGATTTGTCATAATGTGGACTTATCGAGTCATGGATGCATGTTTGTTTGTGATTGCTTTGTTTTGGGCTTTACTGGGTTTGGCATTATTTTGGGAGTAGATTGGCTCCGAAGATACGGGGTGGTGGTAGACTGTGAGGGCTTTTTGGTGACAGCTAGAACGGATGATGGGCGGAGAATAGTGTTTGGTGGTCTACCCAGTAAGGGGGTATTGGCTAGTTTTCTAAACTCCCTCGACATTCCGCATAGTGAGTTGTCAGGTTTGCCCGTGGTTGGCCAGTATCCGGATGTTTTCGAAGAAGTGACCGGACTTCCACCACACCGAGAGATTGAGTTTCGTATTGATTTGGTAAAGGATGCTAGGCCTATAGTGATGCCACTTCGTCGTATGGCGCCAAGAGAGCAGCGAGAGCTCGAGGTGCAAGTCAGCGATCTTTTGAGGAAGGGATTTATCAGAAGGAGTGTTTCTGAATGGGGAGCACCAGTTGTGTTTGCTACCAAGGCGGATGGTTCCCTTCGTTTGTGTGTAGACTACCGCGAGTTGAATAAAGTGACGAGGAAGAACAAGTATCCTCTACCGCGGATAGATGATTTGTTCGATCAGTTGAGTGGCGCGAGAGTATTTTCTCAGTTGGATCTCGCGACAGGTTTTCATCAGCTTAGAGTGGAAGCTGAGAGTATAGCTAAAACGGCATTTCGAACGTCGTCTGGATTTTATGAATGGTTGGTCATGCCATTCGGGCTGACCAATGCCCCAACATATTTTGTGGATCTTATGAATAGGGTATTCAGAGATCAGTTGAATAAGTTTGTCCTTGTGTTCGTTGATGATATTTTGGTCTATTCGAGGACAGAGGAAGAACACAAGGAACATTTAAGAGTAGTGATGGAGGTGTTGAGAAAACACCAATTGAAAGCAAAGTTTTCTAAGTGTCACTTCTGGAAGAGGGAAGTGAGGTTCTTGGGCCATGTTGTATCAGAGAATGGTATTGCCGTGGACCCAGCAAAGGTGGCTACGGTACAGGATTGGCCTACGCCCAAGAATGCAACAGATGTAAGAAGTTTCTTGGGATTAGCTGGATATTATCGTAAGTTTATCCAAGGTTTCTCCAAGATAGCAGCACCATTGACCCAGTTGACCAAAAAGAACCAAGCTTTTGTCTGGGATGAAAAGTGCGAGAATGCATTCAAGAGTCTAAAGGACAAGTTGACAAGCGCACCAGTGTTAGTCATTCCTAAGGGGGATGAAGAGATGACGGTATACACGGATGCATGTGGTACCGGAGTGGGTGCTGTATTGATGCAAGGCGGTGGGGTTGTAGCTTACGCAAGTCGGCAATTGAAACCGCACGAGAGAAGATACCCTACCCATGATTTAGAATTGGCAGCGATCGTGTTCGCGTTAAAGATGTGGAGACACTATCTCTTGGGAGAAAGATTTGAGCTGTTTACAGATTATAAGTCGTTGAAGTATCTCTTCTCTCAGAAAGATCTGAATCTCCGTCAGCAGAGATGGTTGGAGTTCTTAGCTTCCTATGATTTTGACATCGCATACACACCGGGAAAGGGCAATGCGGTGGCTGATGCATTGAGTAGGAGACATGCCAGCTTAGGGGCTATGTTCCTTGAATGGAAGCAACTGGAGTATATCGCGGGGTTTGATTTCAGACCAAAGTGCGAATTGGATTCAAAAATGTTAGCAAGTTTGACGATCAGACCCACTTTGGTTGAACGGATCAGCTCTAGTCAGAGGGACGATCCTAACCTATTGGAAATCATCTCCAAGTTAGAGATGGGTATCGATGAGGAGATGAACAAGTATGGGCTTGATCGAGATAGATGGCTTAGAAAGAATGGAAAGCTTGTTGTACCCAATGTCAATGGATTGAGGGATGAAGTGCTTAGAGAATGTCATCACTCAAAGCTGACTATACACCCCGGTGGTAATAAGATGTATCGAGATATGAAGCAGACCTACTACTGGGAAGGGATGAAACGAGACGTTGGGAAGTTTATATCCAAATGCATGAACTGCCAGCTAGTTAAAGCAGAGCAAAAGAAGCCTAGTGGGTTGTTACAACCCTTAGAAATTCCCGAATGGAAATGGGAGCAAGTCTCGATGGATTTCATCGATGGTTTACCAAGGACTAGATCGGGATATGACAGCATTTGGGTAATTGTAGATCGACTGACTAAAAGTGCAAGGTTTATACCAGTCAAATCGACCAGAACGGCAACTAAGTTAGCAGAATTGTATATGAAGTGGATAGTGAGATTTCATGGAGTACCTAAAAGCATTGTGAGCGACCGAGACCCGTTGTTCACTAGTGGGTTTTGGAAGAGCTTGCAAGAGGCGCTAGGGTCAGAGTTACATCTCAGTACCGCATATCATCCTCAGACCGACGGTCAGACAGAGAGGGTGAATCGTATTTTGGAAGATCTCTTGAGAGCGTGTATACTGGATTTTGGTGGATCATGGGATGACCATTTGCATCTAGTAGAGTTTGCATATAATAATAGCTACCAATCCAGTATCGGTATGGCTCCGTTTGAAGCTTTGTACGGAAGACCGTGCAACTCACCATCATGTTGGATAGAGATTGGCGAGAAGTTTATGCTTGGACCAGATGTGGTGAGGGAAACCTCAGATAAGATCAAGATCATTCAACAACGAATGAAAGCTGCCCAAGATAGGCAGAAGAGTTATGCTGATAAGAGAAGAAGAGACCTAAAATTCTCCATTGGTGACTTGGTTTTTGTCAAGATTTCTCCGTTGAAGAGCGTAATACGATTTGGCAGGAGAGGCAAGTTAGCACCAAGATTTGTTGGTCCATTCCCTGTTCTTGAACCAGTCGGGAATTTGGCATATAGAATTGACTTACCGGAGAAGATGGCGGGAGTTCACAACGTATTTCATGTTTCCCAACTAAGGAAGTTCGTTCACGACTCATATATGACTATTTCACCTGATCAGTTAGAGGACTTCGAAGTAGAACCCGAGGCGGTTGGGAACCGCAAGCCGGCCCGTATTGTCGCGCGCGACATGAAGCAACTTCGAAGGAAGGCGGTGAATCTAGTCAAGGTACAGTGGAGCGAGGACGAGAATGATTGTACTTGGGAGACAGAGGAGAACATTAGGAAGTCACACCCAGAACTCTTTGCCTGGTAAGATTTTGACTTCAATTTAATTTTTCCGCATGCTAGGATAGGCTTGTTTGCTTGTTTTGCATGATTGATAGTTGTATGTGGTTGTTAGGCATGCGGGATCCTTTGTATGTCTTGGGTTAAGGAATTTCGGGGACGAAATTTCTTAAGGGGGGGAGAGTGTAACGACCCGTATTCTACGCATCATAGGATCGTAGGATATTTATTTCTTTCACATACGAAGTCGTATGGTTATGTGACTTTGGGAGATGACTATTGTGGTCATTTCCCATGTTCATGATTTTTCCCGATTTTTAAATGACCATTTTACCCCTAGTTGATACTGTTTTGGCCATAACTTTTGACTGGAAATGAATTTTGACCTGAAACCACTTCCATTGGCTTCGGATGATGGTTTCTCTTTCCGTAGAGTGGTCACATTAGCCAAACGGACTTACCGTTTGGGAGATATGGCTGAAACACGTTTCAGATGGTGAAAAACAGCTTAATTGGGCTTAACCGGGTGATTAGCAGCTAGGCCCAGAGGGGAATTTCGGGTTTAGGGGTATATAGGGGCTGATTAGGGTTAGAAAACATTTCTTTAGACATTTTCCAGCCGCCACTTTCATTCCTCTTGACCTAGCCATGGCCTCCACTCTCTAAATCTCTCTAAAACACCCAAAAATCACTTTCTAATTGAAGATTAGGCTTAGCAAACACCGAATCAAGGAGTATTAGCACAAGAACCGAGGTAGAGCTGCTGTGTAAGATTGGGAACAACGCCAAATCAGAGAGTATTTCAGATTTGGTGTTTTATTTTGTGGCAAAGGTGAGTGATTAGCTTGCTTTTACACTAATTACGGTTAATTAAGGGTAATTAGTGGAGATTAGCGAATTTATATGTAAATAAATTCTGGAAAAATTCCTAAAATTCAAAAATAATGTTTTAAGGCTCTGTTAGAAATTTGGGTTAATTTCGATGTGTTTTGCTAATTGTATGCTTAAACAGGATTAAGAGGGATTAAGGGAAAATGAGGGGTTCTAGCTATGCTTGATCCATTTTAATCTATCAAATTGTTGTTATGGTGTTTGCAATTGATGTTATATGTTGCTATGACAGTTTGACATGAATTGTGATTGATTAGAATAGTTAGATTTGTCAAAAACGTCGTCGAATGGCGTAAACAAGTTGCTGGAAAAAGTTGCAGAAAGCTGTGCAGAGCTTCGGATCGGATCGGATGAGGGCTCGGATCGGATATGTGAATTGGGCAAGGAAATCCGACCCGAACCGGATTTTGGCACATAGAAGACTTGGCAAAAAAAAAGGAAGGCCGTTTCCTTAGAGTTGGAGTGGACAAGGGGATCGGATCGGAAGGGTAATGGAAGCCAGATCGGATCTGCTCAAGAATGGAAGGCTACGACTAGAGTAAGGTGAAGTGATCGGATCGGATCGGAGTAGATGGAAACGAGGGAGCTGATTGGAGAAGGAGCATGAGCTGGAGGAGGACAGCACCCCGACCCGACCCGGAGGAGGACACCGACCCGACCCGGAGTGAAGTACCCGACCCGAACCGAATGGAAGATGACAAGGATGGAGGACCGACCCGAACCGACGCTACCGAACCGAACCGAGTTCTAGGACTGTTACTGCACGACAACTTTTCTGAAGACCCACTCCAATTCGACCAAACCCGAGATGCAAAGGAAGTCCAAATGAGAAGTTAGAGCTCAAGATTCAGATGGGAGTCAACGGGTTCGCTTCATGGTTGGGCTTTGCTGCGGGACGCGTGCCAAGGAGTTATCGACGTCTATAGCTTTGGATCACTATGGTAGGAGGTACGAAGGCGGGTTCAGGGCCATTATGGCATCGGTAGAACCAAGGGCTACAACCAATGAAGTGGGTCATTGAAATGTTCGGTCATGACTCCATATGTTTAGCTTGGTCATAGCAGGGTTTCTACAAGTCGGGATTCGTCGTTACCTCATTTTGTCTAGTGTTCCAAAGTGGTGGATATCGTATGCTTTATGCACTGAGTGAGAAATGTGAGGATGGTTGCTATGGATGATTTGTTTGCTATCATTGTGACATGCACACCCCACCCCCGTATTCTTACACTATTTATTATGGCACCTTGGAGTATTGTACAGTATGTGGTACTAACTCTTTGGTTGCAGGTCCAGGTTCAGGTATGGTTTAGTATACCTGTTATTATTCTATTTAGATGCTTATCGCTCATACCAGGCTTTATGTCTAACCCAGAGTTTTATGTCTCTTCTTATTACTCTGGGTGCTCACACGAGCAGACTAGAGACAGGTTTGCTGGTGATGCACGGGTAGATGATCCGGAGACGAGCAGGAGGCTTCCACGTAACATATATATAGTATTCTCCCTGTGTTGTTGAAGATCACTGCTTGGGCATTGGTGGTGTATCTTCCATTTTAGCTTTCTTTTGCTTTGAGACAGTTTGAAAGTTGTAATAAGCTGTATTCTGAATTTTCCGCTGCTATGATGTTTAGTTTTGATTTTTAGCTTATGCACTGTCTCTCCTGTTTTATGTCAAGTATGTTATTATTATATTTTGTTCGATGCGCTGTGAGACATTCTACAGGTTCCTTGATTAGTTCATTCCCTTCTTTCCTTTCTTTGGCGACCGTCCCGTGCTAGTCGGGCATGTGTATAGCGCACTTTTGGAGGAAATGCAGGCTGGTGCGGGGCGGGCCGTCACAGGAACGCTCTTCACTTTCAACATAATCTCCTCCACCAAAGTCTTCCGTTTCTCCCAAAATAGTAATAGCATAATCACCACTGAATCTACCAACCTTTGTAGAAATAATTGATGCACAATTTAAAACAATTCGCCTCGCTCTGATACCAATCTGTTATGCAAAATTGCGCCTTTGCGGAAGAACAATAAGCAGGATCTAGATTTGCCAATTGAACATCAGTCTAATCTGATAGCAATTATTTTATTACATCAACAAAATAGTAAATAACTATAGTGGAGAAACAAAGATACACAATATTTATACTGTTTCCACTATCCTCGAGATAGTGTATGTCCAGTCTAACAGAGAGAGATTTTATTTCATATGAGAGAATTACAAGAGATCACAAAATAAGAGTTTACATATGCAAACATCAATTTGGTTTAACAAGAAGAGACACCATTGGGGATTACTGGCTCCAAGCCAGGATGAGTTTACACTAAAGTCTACCCTCAATATATAGCCAGTGCAAATCTATGTGAGTCATTAATTAAATTACCAACATATGGTAATAATATAATGGAGGCAAATTACCATAACAACAAATGTGCAAACATAGATAGTAAATCAATCTGTTTCTTTAGCATAGATGGAAGAAATTAATCCCTTCATTTATTTCTCTGCCATCTCATCAAATGCAATCAATGCATTCCCATTATAAAAATATTTACTTTCCATTCTTTGCAAATTTGCTCCAATCAATTTATGATTTTGTATCACCAAATTTAACAGCGTCCGCTTTATCAGTATTAATATATAGAACTTTATTAGTTCTCTTTTTACAAAAATTTATAAATTTAGCGTAAAGGGTTAAATTTAACGCATAAGTATCTAATATATGGTAATAATTAATTGCACTCATGAATTTAGTATGCATGACTATGATATTCCTTTATTTTGTTATATAAGATTAATTAATATTAGTTTCTTGCACATATATAATATGAGAAAGATGGTTAATTAATCTTTTTTGCAATTAAGTCAAAAAGAGAAAGAAGATAGGAGGATATAGAAATTTGAATATAGGGGATTTGATTTATGTTTTAAAAATATTTCTCCAAGGATGTAGATGTCCCAACAAAGTGAAGCATAATTTAAGTGGCTAATTCATATATAATTAGCTGGCATGGTCGCCATATATATCTCGAATTCTTGGTAAATATCTTTTTTTTCTTGAAGAAAGAAAACGTCTAAAAATTGGAAATTTAAAGGCTCGGATAGAAATTTCCGTAAATACGCCAAAGGGCTTGCCTATATAAGCACACGGTTGTATTCGCTTTTCCTTCACCAGCGCAAAAATTATCTACCTTCCCTTCTTTGTTAATCTCTACATACAAATAATTTTCCCTCTGCTATAATCAAACATGTTGGTCTATCAGGACATCATTACAGGTAATCCTCATTTTAATTCATTTGATTTTATGTATCTGTAAACAAAAATAGTTTTTTTATGTTGTTTGTATGCAAATTCTTCAAATAGTTGTGTCGTTATCAATTAGGAAGACGATTTATAACTGGTTTAGTGATATTCATATGATTCAAACTTCGATTCCATGTAGATGACTCTAAAATTACTGGAAAATTGTAAAAGTCGGTAAAAAAAAATTCGTGATGTTAAATATGTATCTCGAGGGTGATATGTTTGCTTTTGTTATTTAATTATTGCCACAATTGACTGGATATCGATTTAACCTGTGGTTGTTCAAAAACTGGATTGAGGTGTTGACTAATCTAACTTATTTGCTTCATGTTTTGGGCAGTATTATCCTAACTTAATATTAAGATTTAATCTGTGTTGTCCTATGCTGACTTTATGTAATTTCTCTGTATATGTTATGATATCCAATTTACTGGAATAAACACAATTGTTGAAAAAACATTTCTGTTAAATCAGCTTTTTGCAATAATAATGATGAAATTATTTATAGGTGATGAGCTTCTTTCAGACTCCTTTCCCTATAAGGAGATTGAGAATGGCATCCTTTGGGAGGTTGAGGGCAAGGTAGCAGAATTATTACACTTTTTTTTTTCCATAATATTTGCTAATGTTTAAATACGGCATCAATATGCAAGAATTCTATCAACTCAAGGTAGAAGTTTTTTACCACTTACATTTGTCACTGACAATAACTTTTCTTTTTATTTTAATTAACATTAGAAGGGAAAAACATATTGCATTGCATGTCCTGATCGGGGAAAACACATTTTTGTTTATGTTCCATGAAAATTATTGTATACACTCGATCTGCTACTGTTCACATTTAAAGAAAATATTTGCTTTTGCTTATACATAATTCTCTTCTAATTTTCAGAACTAATCAGTTAAGTTTAATTGTTTGAACTGAATGTATGAATACTTCAAGTGGATTGAGTTTGCCGAATAACAGTTAGATATTAAAAGCCTAGAGCGTCTCCTCTAAGTTTCAAATTAACACTTTCATAGATTAATAAATGTAATCCGTGTAATTTTCCAATGGAAATCAAAACAAGCATTTGTTCAAATTGTGTCTACATATGAATAAGCGAGACGCTTGTTCAATGACCATCTAAGTCTCAAGATCTGTTGAACAAGCATCTATGTACAATTGTTAAATAGGCGCATAATCATCAGACGCATGTTCAATTGTTAGAAGCTTGTGTTTAACCATTGGGCGGCTGTTAGACAAATGCCCAGTACACTTTTCTTTGCTTGAACATGTAACTAATCACAAAACTGTAACCATTGTTGGAGTGAGTTTCGAGGTTGGATCTTACATTTTGTAATTTTGAATCTTTTGTTGGAAGTGCTCTTAGAGCTAGTTATTACATTCTTAGTTTGCTATTTGTTGTTTAATTATTTAAAAACCAAAGCGAACAAAAAATGTTATGTTAAGTGAGTATACATATGGCTTTTTTTTTTTTTTTTTTGCCAGTGGATAGTTCAAGGAGCGGTTGATGTCAACATTGGTGCGAATCCTTCGGCTGAAGGTGGAGAGGATGAACCTATTGATGATCAGGCTATTAAGGTGGTTGACATTGTGGATACTTTTAGACTTCAGGTTTGTTGTACTAATTTGCAAGTTTTTTTCTTTTCCTTGGTTGTTAACATTTAAGGTTAATCATATTAATTTTATTTTCTGTAATAGGAGCAACCAGCATTTGATAAGAAGCAGTTTGTAACTTGGGTGAAACGATATATTAAGGTTCTGCCTTCAAAATTGGATGCTGAAAAACAAGAACAATTCAAGAAAGGCATTGAGGGTGCTACTAAGTTCCTACTTTCAAAACTTAAAGATTTGCAATTGTAAGTTTTTTGATTGTTTTTTTTCCCTTAATTTTGTTTTGATGTTATCTAAGACTAATTATTAAATCAAATTTGTTGATGTAGCTTTGTTGGAGAAAGCATGCATGATGATGGCAGTCTGGTCTTCGCTTATTACAAAGAAGGAGCTTCAGATCCTACTTTCTTATATTTTGCTCATGCTCTTAAAGAAATTAAATGCTAGCGGTTTTATGAGCATCATTGCATCTCTATGCTGAATCAAAGTGGAAATTCGATGTTATTTGTTATTATTTTAATTGGTTTTTAAACATCTTTATTTATATTAGGTAGAGAAATGATACTACATATTCTGTTTTCAGATTTTACGTTATAATCAATTTTGGAATTTTATGTTTGTGGGGTAATTTCAGATTAATCGGCCCTTGTTCAGTATTTTCTGCTTTTAATATAGCTTTTGATTCTTGTGACAAGTATTATTAATTTCTTTTTTCTTGGCTGAAAGTCTTATTATTCATCCTCATCACATGATATCACCGTCTTTTCAAAGATTATTTTATGTAAGTCTCCCTGTACATATGTGTGTATAGGCGATCGTCTATCGAGATGTAAAACAAAACACAAAATTAGATACAGAAAGTGTGGATTATTGAAATTGTTTGTCTTCGTGTAAAACGTGAAATTCGAATCTTGTGTCCAATTCTTTGTTATTTTATGTTTGAATAGAGTTTTCCATATATATGTGTTAACTCAGGTTTTTAATCCAAAGAGAAGAATCATGATAATAAGTAAACATGTTCTTTGAATCATCCTAGACTCTCCAAAAAAGCTCAAAACAAGAAGGGGTGGACGTCCACAAAATTTGGGGCTAAGATCAAATTGGGATTAAGATCAAATACGTATATGGTCTGGTATCTGTCCATGTTCTATGGACTGGCACCGATCCATATGTTGATGGCCCAACGTTTGTACTACATGGATTCTTATCCTCTACTAGCCTATGTGCATAGTTTCATGATAATCAGGCTCTCCTAACTCAAGTGACTCGATGGATTGAACCATTAACGCGCCTCTAAATACAATCGACTCGCAAGTGCAAGGAAACAACGCATAACCAAACCATACTTGTAACGACCCAAGGATTTCGGCCCCGAAAATCGACATAAATACCTATACTGTAACTCATGTCGATCCTCCAAGCACCGAAACACTGGATAATTATTAGAAAGAATTTAGAGGGTGAGATAAGAAAGAAAGAATTATAAGAATAGAAGAAGACGAAGAACTAACACAACACAGAGTCTCACATCGCAGCGGAACAAAATATAATACAGAAGTAAATCTTTATTTAAAACTTTTGAAATACTTACATTATCAGAGTGCATCACAACATCTGGACAGCTGTAATAATCTGTCCTCATATACACCACCGTGGAATAGTAGCTATAGAGTATCATACGTCTGGACTCTTCCAGCTCGTCTCTTCATAGCGGTCGATAACCTGAACCTGTACAACCCGGTCTAACCCGAGCATTTACAAAATACCGGGTCAGTCTGGTGAACCAGAGTGAGATAAACTCGCACAGTATTAAGGGTAAATCATCCAACTTGCTTTTAAAGTTAAAATCTCCTTTCAAAGAAAAGGATAATCGTAAGACCAATCCACACATAAAAACGGACGGTTTTTACCTTACGATAACCCAAAACATCTTTGAAACCAATACCTTTTCTGATATTATAATAATGTCTACATACAAGTAAATAATAATCTAGTGGAACGCTTGCATCTCACGCTCCACATATAATATACAATCAAAACCGTGGGCGCTTATTGGAGATTGGATTTTCGACTATGACAAGGTATGGGACCACCTGCCGATAGTGTATCTCTAGAGACGAATACACTGGGTTCAACAAGAACATCTTGCAACCCGGCCCTCACATGACCGACCACTCATTTCGCTTGAGTGTATCGAGTGTATATCACCGACGGTTGGGATCAGCAACCGTCTCCCGACAAGGGATAACATCAAAATAGATAGAATGAAATGAAATCTCTAGATAGGTGATTATACACCCTAACGGGAGCGACCCACATAGCCATGCTGCCAGCCCGATTTTTGTCATTTCCCGGTTGATGAGGCTTGAGGCCAGAATTAACTCTTGACATCTGGTCGTCATTTACTTTGAATGCCACATCGTCAGATCCGTCAGATATCACTAATTGATATCCACAAAAATACTCTAGCTGGAAGCTAAGAGAACGGCAATTCTCTGCCAACAACCATAGCACGTTTGAAGAAATCAACGTACGTGATCCTTTGGAAATACTCTGTCAGACATCCGTCCATACAAGTCATCCAGGAACAGGATGAACCGAAGGCACTCTCCTACCGCATCCAATATAGGAATCACCCCATGGATCAGTAGCGAGAAGTCCTTGCAACCCGTAGATTTCAACCACGACAGAATCACAGCTTATCTCTGCTTGCCAGGCAGAGAATATTAGTGGTTCTTCCGTTTGTGAAAATCCACGATCTTCACAGCACCATCTCGATCATCTTCTTATATCATCACGTATTTGTTGGTCGGAATGGTTCTCGAATGTAAATTCGATCCCGGTCTTTCCATACCAACATTCGTATTGGACATGTTTGATAGTCGGTGTTTTAACTATCAAAATAAACAGTGTTTCAATCATGACACTCCAATGAGTTCACTGGTTCAGTATTTAGCATCATTTGGCCTTTGACAAACTAATTTCCTTTTTGTTAAATTGAAACTTCCAATTCTTTTAATATTCAAAAATACGATATTTGAATAACTCTAATTGATTAATTAACATTCATCTTAACTCCATTCGCTTGACTCTAGATCGCAGCGATCACAATGGTTACGCCTGATTCCCTCAGGAAACATCCGACCGCCGTAGGCTATCTGCAGCCCTGCGAATTACGCTAGTAGTCGTACGAAATGGCAACTCAGCCGAATAATTATGTTTGGCTAATTCTATCTCGAATAACTATATTTTTATATAGTAATGTCCTCAGAAACATTACGATATAATATCGTATAACCATATATAATTCCCACTAAATCCTCCTTTCAAAACATTTGTTACATCCATCCTTTATTATTTAAATTGGGGAATCCATTAGTTTTAATAAGGAAATTTATAGCACATATGTTATAACGCTCTTTAGATTTATAGCACATATGTTATAACAATAGCGTTATAATTACTATTTAGATTTACAAAACAATAGCGCTATAATTGCTGTTTAGATTTACAAAACATTTACTATAGCAACAGCGCTAAAATCGCTGTTAAGATTTCCAAAGCATATCTTATCTGCTAATCATAAACAGTACTATGTAATATTGCTTATTCCATTCTTGAACAATAACTAATGGTCATTAGTATAAATTAAACTAACTTTATTTTCTCTTTACTTCGAATCTCTCGTTATATATGTATATATTTCCCAAATTTCCACCAAACATTGCATTATTATCTCCTACTGGAAATAATAAATTATCACTAATTGCGCTTACGATTACCAACTAATACTATCTTCAGATAATCCCGATGTTGTTCAAGTTGGGGTATTTCAGTTACCTCTCAGACCTTGATCAACAACGTTCTCATCCTCAGATAAATATGAGTTGTAACCCAAACACCAAAATTCCATTTCGATCTCAAACCCATTCTCATCATAACTTGGATTTTTGTTATACAACCCCACGACCCATTCCTTTGTCCAAATCCCCTTTTACCAATCACCTTCCCAATCTATTCGACCATTTTCCACATTGGAAATCTTACTTAAGAATCTTCCCCTTTTTCTTAACCACATTCTTAAGTAACGTTAATTTAGAATAACGATGTAGCACTTCAAACTTCCTTTATCTAATTCTGATGTAATATAACCCTTTCGTCTTCTCTTCCTTTTACTTAATTCAAGTTTATATTAAGAAATCGAACTTACTCAAAAACCTCTTTATAACTTCGTTATTAAATCTCGGGTTTAAAGGTATCAGTCGTTATAAACTCCTTTCATCATTTACTTTGATTCCACTTCACCATCGATCACTTTATACATTTATTCAATGAAAACAAATTTCCTAAATTTCTATACATCACGATAACACCTTTCTTTAATCATTAACTATTGTAAATAGCTAATTCCTTTATTAACTAAAATAAATAGTTAATCCCTTTAAAAACCTTATTTAAACAATATTTATTTAACCATTTAATCTAAACACATTAATCTGATAATCAAATCCAGTTCACAACAGTCGATTTATTTAACTCAAACCCTGATTATTTTATTAACCGAATTCAATTAATCCACACTTTAAATTAATTAAATATAATTAATTTAAATAATTTCCATTAATTGTTTCCTTACAAAATAATTTCCAAAGTTTAACCATTCGGTTTATCTCTTATTCTACTACTTGTAAATCTAACTAACATCAGCATTTACTTTGCAAAATAATTTAAAAACCAATCAAAATCTTAAATAATAAAATATTTATTTATTTTTCTTAAATAACTTTTATTCGAAATAATATAATTCAAAATCTAATCCTGGTTATAAAATTAAATTTTCATAATCTCAATTCTATCGATTTACTTGACGGTGAATCGATATTCATAACCCGATTGGTTTTAAAAGGCCATACTCTGCCAAACACTTAACCAACACCGCTCATGGGTTTAAACCAAACAGATGTTGCATATTCAGCCAACAAACAATAATCAACAGTTAAATCAATCACCCAAATAGATAATAAATAACGGCCACTTGACACCAACCAAATAACAGAACAATTCAAACAATTAAGCACGTTATAAATAACGTGACCAACAGGGTGAGTTACCTCCGTTGGATCCAATCGTTAACATAACGATTTGGTATTTCACTGAAATTAAACACGGTTTAATTCCATCTGTTAAATCAACAGATAAATAAATAACTAGCAAAACAGTCAACCATTGGCAAGCAGAGGACACAAAATAAAAACCCAATTTATATAAAATATAAATAGGGAAACTGAGTGAGTTTAACTCACCTTGAGTTGCGTTGTTATAATAACAACTGATTTGATTAAATTAAACTCGTGTTTAATTTAACTGGGATTTCCAGCTGCATTGTACTGCGTCCGTTTCTGTTCCAGAATGTAGATCTCATTCATACAATCCCAGTTGCGTTTCATTTTTTTATATCAAAGAGCTGACATCAGGAAAGTAATTATCGAGCAAGACTTCGTTCTTCTGTTCACTGCATTCAACGCTTCCATTCGGAATCCATAGTGCATTAATCGGCCAAGACTCCTCCGTGATCGTTCCTGAGTTCTCCACCGAAAACAAACCCAGCTCCTCCTTTTGGCCGTCCATTTCACGTTACAGGAAGTACCAGCCAACTCAACTCCTCAAAAACAGCTCACACTCCTCTCCGTTTTAAATGCCTGCGCCTCTTTTTTTTTCTGGTGATTTTATTGTCTGTTGAGTGGGAGGGCGATTGGTGTAATAGTGAAGGAGAAGTGCAGTTGTTGGAAGAAGTGTGCGATATATATATATATAGGATAGAGGAACCGTGATATTCAAGTTTACTTGGCAAACACGGGTAAAAGTTTTGGATGTCAAGTAAAGTAAATAAATTCCTTGGCTGTCACGGTTAGTATTGGATTTGGGTGCAAGCAATTGAAAAATGTGGGGCGCAAGCTAACTGGGAGGACGTAAGCAAAGCAAAGAGGAAAAGTGAAATGGTGGGATAGTTTTATAATATTATAATGTGTGAATATTTCGTTGGTGAGAAATCACGTTAAAAATCACTACAAACGATTCCCGTCTTCTGATAAAAAGGCTAATCTTAGTGTAAAAAGGTATTCCGGATCCAATAGGACAAGTTTCGTCGAAATCCGAGGTCGTATGAAAAAAATCCCTTTATAAAACCAGAAATGAACACGCGTTTAAAATTTTCATGATCACCAGATAAATCAAATCAACTTGAAACCTTCAGATCTTACAATAATTTGTTGATACGAACCCAACGGCACCAGTTTCGTCGCATTCTGAGACTGTTTCCCCGGTAGGCTATTTTTACCGCGTACCGAAATACCTTTTTTAACACCAAATTATCCGGTCTCTAAAAATAACAAACTATATACCTATCCTGACTCTAATCGACGATACGAACTCAACGGAACTGGTTTCGTGGCCTAATTCGACCGTCTGTTCAAGTTACACTCAAATATCTCTTTTTTTTATTTAAATGCGCGCTATAGAAAATGAACGGGCGTTTATGGCTACCGTGGTCACATACGACATCGGTTTGCCACGCCATTTAACACCGTGCAATAATTTAACGCTACGGTCCCAATGAAACTGATTTCGTCGAAATCTGAGTCCGTTTGCAAAACGGCCATTTTAAAGGTCGATGTTTTAAATAACGATTTCCACAACGTTTTTTCCAAATTTTGATTTGGCCATAACTTACTATTTATACTACGAAATCTGGATTTTTCTCTTTCATATGAAAGCTATCGTCAACACGCTTCCAGCGTTTCTCGTTTCACAGAAATCCGACTTATATCGGACTCTGTATGTCCAGTTGAAGTTCAAACTCGAATTTTCAAACTGCAGCGCTATATTTCAAGCTCTATTTATAATTATATAAATATATAACGTCGAACTTTGTTTAAATAGCGAATTAGATATTAATTCCAACGATATTCCAAATATAATATTTAAATTAAATAAATTAAATTACATATTCGAGTGCCAAAAACACGGGTCGTTACATTCTTCCCCCCTTAAAATAATTTCGTCCTCGAAATTGCTAAGGTAAGAAAGAACGTTATAAACTCATTCTTAACTCAATCTCCATCCATCGTCAATTTCACTTCTTAACTTACTAGTCCAATACCATTTCAGATTCCTGTCTCCAATTCCAATCTGATTCTACTGGATATATTATATTCCGATTCAATTACTAGTTAATTGGTTTATTTGCTTTTCTAATTCCTTTTTATTTAGTTATTTTTGCTTTTGTTCAACAATTTCCCTGGGATTTTTTAAACAGTTCAACCCTTTCAAAAAAATCAAATATTCCCTTCCGGATTCAAAACAACCCGTTTTTCTCAAATCAATTCAAAACAAAATCCTTGGTAGTAATCCGTCACTTAGAGCTCGGAAATGAACACTGATGGTGTAGCCAACATCATCAGAGTTACTTCCCAGCTATTGAAGTGAGTTCAATACTATTTTACTTTAAAAACCCTTTAAACCCTTCCACTTCAAAATATTTTCACACTGCTTGTAAAACAAATTTTAAAATCTCCCAGGATCTTAAAATTCTCATATATTCAATCCAAATCCAGTTTAAAACACTTGTTCAATTTCCTAGGGTTTTAATTTTAATTCTGATCTAATTCAGATTTAATTAATCTGCTTTTATATTATACGAGCTCTAATTGGTTATTTATATAACCATTAAAATCAACCAACACATCCAATACACCTCAAATATATATACTTCCTTTATCTCAAAATATAATTTGGGTAAATTATTTCATCTACCCTCTTTCAAAACATATTGCGTCGGTTTATCGTACTTGAGTGTTTGGTAATCCCTATCGATACAGTGGATCAAACTGATCGACCAGGACTCACAAACAACTCAACCAAATAAATCTCCACAATATAAAACAATTTTATAGAAATCTACAAATACGTTCACTCGTATATATACACTCAGACCCAATCTAGGGTATTGCTAACCCCATCTCTACTGAGTCACGCCACAGAGCCAAGGTAATCACTAAACCAATAGCTCTGATACCACTGTAACGACCCAAGGATTTCGGCCCCGAAAATCGACATAAATACCTATACTGTAACTCATGCCGATCCTCCAAGCACCGAAACACTGGATAGTTATTAGAAAGAATTTAGAGGGTGAGATAAGAAAGAAAGAATTATAAGAATAGAAGAAGACGAAGAACTAACACAACACAGAGTCTCACATCGCAGCGGAACAAAATATAATACAGAAGTAAATCTTTATTTAAAACTTTTGAAATACTTACATTATCAGAGTGCATCACAACATCTGGACAGCTGTAATAATCTGTCCTCATATACACCACAGCGGAATAGTAGCTATAGAGTATCATACGTCTGGACTCTTCCAGCTCGTCTCTTCATAGCGGTCGATAACCTGAACCTGTACAACCCGGTCTAACCCGAGCATTTACAAAATACCGGGTCAGTCTGGTGAACCAGAGTGAGATAAACTCGCACAGTATTAAGGGTAAATAATCCAACTTGCTTTTAAAGTTAAAATCTCCTTTCAAAGAAAAGGATAATCGTAAGACCAATCCACACATAAAAACGGATGGTTTTTACCTTACGATAACCCAAAACATCTTTGAAACCAATACCTTTTCTGATATTATAATAATGTCTACATACAAGTAAATAATAATCTAGTGGAACGCTTGCATCTCACGCTCCACATATAATATACAATCAAAATCTAATCCTGGTTATAAAATTAAATTTTCATAATCTCAATTCTATCGATTTACTTGACGGTGAATCGATATCCATAACCCGATTGGTTTTAAAAGGCCATACTCTGCCAAACACTTAACAACACTGCTCATGGGTTTAAACCAAACAGATGTTGCATATTCAGCCAACAAACAATAATCAACAGTTAAATCAATCAACCAAATAGATAATAAATAACGGCCACTTGACACCAACCAAATAACAGAACAATTCAAACAATTAAGCACGTTATAAATAACGTGACCAACAGGGTGAGTTACCTCCGTTGGATCCAATCGTTAACATAACGATTTGGTATTTCACTGAAATTAAACACGGTTTAATTCCATCGGTTAAATCAACAGATAAATAAATAACTAGCAAAACAGTCAACCATTGGCAAGTAGAGGACACAAAATAAAAACCCAATTTATATAAAATATAATTAGGGAAACTGAGTGAGTTTAACTCACCTTGAGTTGCGTTGTTATAATAACAACTGATTTGATTAAATTAAACTCGTGTTTAATTTAACTGGGATTTCCAGCTGCATTGTACTGCGTCCGTTTCTGTTCCAGAATGTAGATCTCATTCATACAATCCCAGTTGCGTTTCATTTTTTTATATCAAAGAGCTGACATCAGGAAAGTAATTATCGAGCAAGACTTCGTTCTTCTGTTCACTGCATTCAACGCTTCCATTCGGAATCCATAGTACATTAATCGGCCAAGACTCCTCCGTGATCGTTCCTGAGTTCTCCGCCGAAAACAAACCCAGCTCCTCCTTTTGGCCGTCCATTTCACGTTACAGGAAGTACCAGCCAACTCAACTCCTCAAAAACAGCTCACACTCCTCTCCGTTTTAAATGCCTGCGCCTCTTTTTTTTTTTCTGGTGATTTTATTGTCTGTTGAGTGGGAGGGCGATTGGTGTAATAGTGAAGGAGAAGTGCAGTTGTTGGAAGAAGTGTGCGATATATATATAGGATAGAGGAACCGTGATATTCAAGTTTACTTGGCCAACACGGGTAAAAGTTTTGGATGTCAAGTAAAGTAAATAAATTCCTTGGCTGTCACGGTTAGTATTGGATTTGGGTGCAAGCAATTGAAAAATGTGGAGCGCAAGCTAACTGGGAGGACGTAAGCAAAGCAAAGAGGAAAAGTGAAATGGTGGGATAGTTTTATAATATTATAATGTGTGAATATTTCGTTGGTGAAAAATCACGTTAAAAATCACTACAAACGATTCCCGTCTTCTGATAAAAAGGCTAATCTTAGTGTAAAAAGGTATTCCGGATCCAATAGGACAAGTTTCGTCGAAATCCGAGGTCGTATGAAAAAAATCCCTTTATAAAACCAGAAATGAACACGCGTTTAAATTTTTCACGATCACCAGATAAATCAAATCAACTTGAAACCTTCAGATCTTACAATAATTTGTTGATACGAATCCAACGGCACCAGTTTCGTCGCATTCTGAGACTGTTTCCCCGGTAGGCTATTTTTACCGCGTACCGAAATACCCTTTTTAACACCAAATTATCCGGTCTCTAAAAATAACAAACTATATACCTATCCTGACTCTAATCGACGATACGAACTCAACGGAACTGGTTTCATGGCCTAATTCGACCGTCTGTTCAAGTTACACTCAAATATCTCTTTTTTTATTTAAATGCGCGCTATAGAAAATGAACGGACGTTTATGGCTACCGTGGTCACATACGACATCGGTTTGCCACGCCATTTAACACCGTGCAATAATTTAACGCTACGGTCCCAATGAAACTGATTTCATCGAAATCTGAGTCCGTTTGCAAAACGGCCATTTTAAAGGTCGATGTTTTAAATAACGATTTCCACAACGTTTGTTCCAAATTTTGATTTGGCCATAACTTACTATTTATACTACGAAATCTGAATTTTTCTCTTTCATATGAAAGCTATCGTCAACACGCTTCCAGCGTTTCTCGTTTCACAGAAATCCGACTTATATCGGACTCTGTATGTCCAGTTGAAGTTCAAACTCGAATTTTCAAACTACAGCGCTATATTTCAAGCTCTATTTATAATTATATAAATATATAACGTCGAACTTTGTTTAAATAGCGAATTAGATATTAATTCCATCGATATTCCAAATATAATATTTAAATTAAATAAATTAAATTACATATTCGAGTGCCAAAAACACGGGTCGTTACAATACTTGGCAGAAGGCATAAGAGGGATAAGAAGCATGATATGAAATTGGGAAGTAAAAATTTGTTAACTCTATGGTCTGGTATAGGTCCATAGGCCATGGATCGGTATCGGTCCATAGTGTTTGGTCGTAAAGACTATTTTTGGTGCTAAGTGGACTATGGGTGTGTAATTGGACCTACTAGTAATGCTACTTGGCCAAACTCTGGTCGTAACACAAAGTTTGTAATGGTTTAGCCGTCAAAGAGGCTTACTTCCACTTTGAATATCTTTATTGCTTGATTCCCCATATCAAATTACAATGCTTTGAATACAAACAGTTCAATGATCTCCAAGGTAAAGACTACAAGTATCACAAGTACTATGAACTATTGAAGTAGATCACAATAGTCAACTTCGATGAAGAAGTCTTGCTGTCTCTAGAGCTTGTAATGGTTCAAGAGACGATAGGGCAGAATTTTGGTAGGTAGAATTCAGATCCTTTCTCGATAGGAGGTCATAGGCAATTTGTAGGCGTTCTAACAAGAGTTGGTCCGAGTAGCATTGCTAGTACTAGTAGGTCCAAATACACGCCCATAGTCCACATACCAAAAAAAGTTTCATATGCTCAAACACTATGGACTGGTACTAGTCCATGGCCCATCGATCGATACCTCTTCATACAGCTAACAAATTTTTACTCAAGGACTTAATATCATGCTTTCTTATGTCCCTCTTATGCCTTATGCCAAGTATGATTTGGTTTTTGTGTCATTTTCTTGGGTTGATCACATTTAGTGGTACATTAAGAGTTCTGACCATCGAGTCACTTGAGTTTGGAGAGCCTGATTGCCATGAAACTTTGAACATAGGCTAGTAGGAGGAAAAGAATCACAGTAGGACAAACGTTGTCCCATCACCACATAGATATATGGATAGATATCAGTCCATAGGGTATATATTGATACTGATCCATATACTAAGTTGATCTTGAGCCCAAATTTTTGGATGTTTACCTCTTCTTATTTTGAGCCTTTTTGGAGAGTTAGAATTGATTCGGAGGTCATGTTAACTTCTTATTCTCATGGATATTCTCTTTAGGTTAAAAACGTGGTTAACATTTTCCCCCCAAAGTTACTTTTTTTTAAATAAGATGTGATGTGGACAAGTATGCCATTGAGCTTCGTAATACAAGTGATTAGAATGTCACGGTTGATTTTTCCAAAGATTGACCACTAATTATCGAGTCAGTAATTTGGATTCTTAAGTTGAGATGCTTATTTGATCACGAACGTTGAATTTAACTTCAGACTTGGCTGTATGCTTCCAGAGGTAGCATTGTCGGAGTGTACAAAATTTGATGAACAAGGGAGTTGTCCTAATAAATCGTATTGGTCCATAGGGCACTAACCGGTGTTGTACCATTTACTTAAAAAAAAATTGAGAAGAATCTTCCTTCCCTTATATAGTAGTCTAGTCCATATGATTTATTTATTTTTACACGTCAATCTTCTAGGGCACCCAATCCAACTGCCTTGCTCTAGCCAGTCCATCAATTTAACTGGCCGTTTCCGATCGTCTTGCACCTTCGTTTATCACTGGACACTCCTAACTTCGTTTTCAGCCACCACCGTGTTTCGCTTGACACGACGTGCCCTGGTTCACCCGATTTGTTTTCAAACCCTAGAATTGGCCGCCTTAAGCCTCTCCACATATCCTGACTTCAATCTTTGTGATTTAACCACCGTTTTGCGCCTCAAAGACCTTATATGCACTACTACATGAACTGCATACTTTATGGGACTTGATTTCTTTTTTAACTCAAAGTTGTAGGTTTTGCCCTATTTCACACTTAATCGTGTTAGAGACTAGGGCGTGTCTTTAGGACTTGATCTTGACTAAGTCAATGGATGTTGTACTTGGTTGTGGAACAAATTTGATTCCGAACTTGAATTTTGAAGCCAAATTCGAAATAATTCATATTTTGGTCTTGAAAATGAAAGCTAAGCAGACTTGAAATTTAATTTGAATGCATCATTGACTCTAACATGGACCAATAGGCTAACTGAAATGCACACAAATTTATGGACTAAAAATATGTTTCTTCGAATATAAAACAACATATGTATTCCCCAAAATCATCTTTCGCAATGAACGCGCTTCGTCGAATCTAGCATACAATTTCATAGCCTAAATCCTTTTATTTGGAGCTTACAACAATCTAACATGTTTTATATCATTTTTGGTGACCATGAATGGGTCGTCGGTGTAGTTAAGCTCCACTCTAAAGCTCTTTTTGTAGCACATTCTCACATCTAATGGTCCGGTAATAAAAGCTTTCAATGTTGATTCGGGTGACGGATTAGTCGTCCATTTCTCGAGTCGATAATGAGTAAGTTTAAATAAAATAACGGTATGGAAAGCTCATTCAAGCTCAAGTTGCCTATCTATACGAGATGGTTCCATTTGAAAGCTTGGGGCATGTTTGATGTGTATCACTTAGATAAACATTGCATCTATCCTCAGAAGACGCTCGGGATTCATGGATCAACATATGTCGACTTCAAGATCTGAACGTCGTCCGTTGAGCAAATATTTAGTAATCAAATGCACAAGATTGTTTTGAACATATGATTTCTTTTATAGAATGGCTTCATGGTACTCAACTCACTGGCATCCAGGAGATGGTCATTCCTCTTGTTGTAGGGCCGACACAAGTTCAGCTATGCAGTCTTCATCAGTCCATACTGAAGCTTCGGCCCAAGTTCCCATTGAAACGGCCACGATTGAAGAGTGACATGTAGTTGATGTGTTGCACCTTGTACTTAGAATCATTACCCATCCGCCCAAGAGGTTCTCACTAATCATCACACATCGGATGCTTCGAAACATACATATTCAATTTGGGATTCCATATAGAGATGTGCAGCTGCCAACCCAGGATAATGTTCTTGATAGACCTCCGTTCGGTTACACAGCTTCTCACCGCTTTATGTGTTTGATGGGGTTGCTCCGCCCATTAAAACCTTCCTACGAAGGGTAATCTAGGAGATGGGGATTGCGCCCTTCCATCTTCATCTGAAAGATTGTGCCATCATAACGTGCCTGTGTGTACTTTTTTGCAGGCTTTCAGGTGTTCACCCACGTTCGACAAACTTCAGTATATAATTTTGTTTAAAATAAGGAAAGATCGCCCCTCCCTAGTCTTCGTTGAGTCATAGAGGAATCACAAACTCATCTTGAATCTACTGTAAACTCTACCTTAGTTCATGAATTAGTTCTTCTTTTTACGGTGTTTGAAAGGAGTTAATAGGTTATGAACTTGCGGAGGTGAGCATAATGTTGTATTTGGCTCAAAATCAAGACTTAACACGCTTAACTTCTCAAATTAGATTTCTTAATTTATTCCTCACATTTTTTTCCTATTCCCATTAAAAATAATGTCCATCGGGTCATGTTGATACTTCAAAGGCTATTTTAGTTTCAAAGAGAAGGAAGAGTTACTGCTACAAGACGACTATCTCCATCGATTTAGGCTTCGTCATTTAGCTAGATCCGTGATCCCAAGGAAGTGCCGGCTCCCGCTTGATCTCAAATTAAGACACTTTCAACCCAAAGTGGTAGGAGAGGTGCCCTAGTAGGGTTTTTATCATAGAAATTACCCATAGACGAAAGCTCGGGCAGACGGGCTGATGTTAAATCTAGCGACCAAGTAAGGATGCCTCTGATTCAGGAGGGCAAATAAGGGGATTTCATTCATCGTGAGGATAAGGTTGTAATGTTTTTAGATGTTAAAGAGGGAGAAATTCTAGGAGATAATGACTTTGATTCTAGTGTAGAAGAGGTTGATTCAGATGACGAGTTTGTAGAGTCATTTATTGAAATTTCAGTGCCATCCCAATCTACCAAGAATCTAACACTACTGGGGGTCCAACCGGATGGATACCCGGATATTCTAGCCTTTTTGCTACTCCAGTTTCCTTAAGCAGTGTTGACTTTGGTAATTTCGGAGACTTATGTGATATTCACATCACCTTCGATGAGATATTCGGGGAAGTGTTTAGGCCGATTAATCCGATCACTCCCAGCTTTGGCACACCTATCACTCCGACTTATAATTTTAGTGTTAAGAATGTAACCTTAGAATCTATCGCAACTCCGAAAATTCGGACAAGAAAGAGCGATTTGTGGGCACATTCGAGTTTTAGATGACACACCATACATGTTTAGGACCACTAGAACACAGGACATACATTTTTCTCCTGTAATTAAGTTATATTCTGAATCTAACTACGCTTCTTTTCTTTTGTTTCAGATAGCACTGTGGGTTACAGATATTATGATGGACTTTCGACAACACTCTTCCAAGGATACTCAAGACACGAAACACTATTTTCCTACTTATCTAGAGATGGATGATGAGAGAAGGAGGAAAAAAGAGAGAGGAGCGTGAAAGAAAGGATCGAGAGGAGCATGAAAGAAAGGATATAAAGGATCGTGAGCGAAGAGATTGGGATAAGGGTAGGAAGAAGAGGGCACAGAAAGACGGAGAAGGAGAGAGAGCATAACGATAAGAAAACAACCAAAAGCGATGAGTCGTCATAGCATCCAAAGTGGACCAAGGCTCGTCGGGGGATCAACAATCCCTGGTGACCACTAGGCCACTTCCCGTTGGTCCTTCGGTCTCTATTTTCTTTATTGCCATCAAACCTTCCCTCATATTTATAAAGTTTTGCGAAGAAATCCTTTTACACCTCTTGTTCCTTCCCTTATGTCGTAGAACCTTCTTGGCTAATTTCTTAGGGTTGTTAGATTTGACCTAGATTTAAAAATGACAAATAAAGACACCATTTTTCACAATATCGAAGTTTTCAAGGGTCAAGCAGAGAAGTTTAAGGATTGGCAGAAACTAGCCACAAACTCCATTGAATCAAGTAACTCAATTATACTGAGATTATGACCTGTCACAGCGAGCGAGAAGACTACTTGAAAGCAGTCAAGGAACACGATATCCAGATTGAGTATCTTATGAAAGAAAATGAGGAGGCTCTAATAGCTCAGAAGCGGGACGAAGAGAAAGTAGTCCAAGTAACCAATGATAGTAAGCAAAAATAGAGCTGGCTGGAGTCCTTGCTAAAGTAGTGTCACGCTGCCTAGATGGCTGTCATATACAACCTTGAATTTGAGAAGAAGATTTCCAAGACACACCGAAAGAGCTTAGAGGAGCCAACTCAAACTATTTCTCCTCGAGCATTTGAAATCTACCAGCTTAGAGAGAAACTTGCCGAATCATAGGAGGACAAATAGCAAATTGCTTCTGAGAAAACTGTTATCGAGAAGGCTTACACAAATACCATGGATAGTCTAAATTCTACTATAATGAACTTCCATGTCTATTCTATCATGGGAAAAGGCAGTTCTGGAAGACAAATTTTCCCACACTCTAATTGTTGTATGGGAAAAGATACGCTCGACTTTTTTATGATGAATATAGCGCGGAGGAATCGCTCGCCTTTTACTCGAACGAAGAATCCATGGTCGCTCTTACAAGAGGGAAAGAGGAACTTAGACTCGAGAGGGAGCAATGTAACAACCCAAAATTTTGCGGCCAATTTAAAATTTTTATTTTAGAAATTTTAATGAATTTTGAATATTTAAAATAATTTATTTTAAATAATAGCGACTAAAAATTTATTTTAATCGAAGTTAAAACGTATAAATTTAATTTAAATAATAAAAGGAGTTTGAAAAGGCGCGGCAGTTCGAAAATTTGATTTTAAATTTCAAATGAATTTACAGGATTCATTATAAATCAGAATTGAGCGAAACAAGAAATATTTAAATCTGTTTAAGTATATCTTTCTAACGAATGTAAGAAACTGAAATTTCACTTTAAAAATTGTAAGTTATGCCCAGTTTAAAATTCAGAAAAGTCGCTGTAGAATTTATATATATTTTAATATAATATATAGCCCTTAAAAATAGCCATTTTACAAACGACCTTCGTTTTCGATGAAACCGCTTTTGTTGGAACCGGAATGTCAAATTATTACTAGGTTTTAATTTTCATAATTTTTAGAATTAATATGTGAGCGTGGCAAAATAAAACGTATTTTGTCAGTTTCAGTCAAATTTAATCGTCTTGAAAATGACCATTTTTCAAACGGTTTCGGAATTCGACGAAATTAGTTTTGTTAGGACCGTATTGTCAAAACAAAGCTAGAAATAATTTTTCTGTAATTTTTAGAGTTAGTATGTGGCCCCGGTAAATTTAAATGTACGTTTAAATTTAATATATATTGATTTATACTTTAATTTAAAGAAAAACATACCGTAACAGCCGAATTGAGTTACGAAACATATTCCATTGTGTCCGGGGTGGGGGTTATTAGCTAGAGGCGACAGTCGTTGGGTCTCGTTTGGAGTTTATATCAACATACATATATTTTTAGAAAATAAATAAATTAAAATAAAAGGGGAATACACTATAAATACGCTTGGAATACGGCCTATACAAAACTCTAATACTAGAATACACAACCGCCATCTCTATCTCTAATGGCCGAAATTCTTCCATACAAAATCACTTCCGTTCTTCCAATCCTCCCACTATTTCTGAAGAATTATAACTAGGAATTTGTAGCACTAGATGAGCTCTATCTTCTGACCAGAAAGGCACTAACATTGGATGTGGATTTTGAGGTGAGGGCCCCACCGAGTTGACCAAGCTCCTGGGTGGTGAAAGGTGGTGTGGCGGCGCATGTCGTGGAGGAGATGGATGGTGGTTCTGGTGACCGAGGCGGTGCGCGCAGAAGAGAAACGAAGTGGAGCGATGGGTTTCGTGAGTTACAGTACACGAACGAAGAAGAAAGGGTATAACCGTGGGATTAGGGATTGGAAATGTAATTAAGATTAATGCTTATTAATTTAATTATCTATTTAAATATTTAAATCTTTAATTGATGATAACTTGACCAAATGAAATCAGAATTCAGAAATTTCAGATGCGTTAGAATCGTGGTGAAGCGATCTATAACATGGAACTGACTAGGATCAAAATAGAGCATGTTGAAATTTCAGACAAAAAATACCAATGTGAGAAATTATATTTTATTCCTTCTCTTTAAATAATTAAAATTATTTATGATTGTGTTATCACCAGTTCGCTGTAAAATTCTGTTTGTTATGAGATGTGATTTGATTCTATGATTGATGTATTGTATAGATCTATTAATTTGGTGATATGGTGTTATAATAAAATTGTAAAAACATATAGATCATTTTTGTCGCTGAATAAAATTGTTGAGATAAAAGAATTGTCATTTTGTCAAAATTATGAATTTGATATTTTTTGTCAAAATAAATTAGTTGAAAACAAATTTGTTGTTGTTGTCAGAATAAATTGGTTAAAACAAAAAATCACATTTTTGTTAATCATAATTGTCAAAATAAAAATTTACTTTTTATTTGTTATGTTAAACATGGAAATAGGTATACAAATAAAAATTCACTTTTTGTTTGTTATGTTAAACATGGAAATAGGTATACAAATAAAAATTTACTTTTTATTTGTTATGTTAAACATGAAAATAGGTATACAAATAAAAAAATTCACTTTCTATTTGTTATGTTGAACATGGAAATAGGTATACAAATAAAAATTTACTTTTTATTTGTTATGTTAAACATGGAAATACGTATACAAACAAAAATTCACTTTTTATTTGTTATGCTAAACATGGAAATTTGTATGCAAATAAAAATATTTCTTTTTATTTGTCATGTTGAAGTTTGGGATTGTATACAAATAAGAATAAACATTTTTATGTCATGTTTATACATTAGAATTTGTACACAAATCAAAATAAACATTTTTATGTTATGTTATACATTGAAATGGTATACGAATCAAAATTATCTTTTTATTTGTCATTAGCGACATAGTAAAATAATGTAGACAAAATTATCTTTTATTTTGTCATTAGAATTGTATAACATGTTTTATAGACAAAATTATCTTTTATTTGGTCATTAGAATTATATAACATGTTATGTAGATATGTTACTTAAAAATGTTAATACATGCTTATTATTAAAAATGTGTCATTTTCTTATGTTACTTAAAAGTTTTAATACATGCTTATTATTAAAAATGTGCCATTTCCTTATGTTAGCCAACAATGTTAATACATTATAAAAATACCATTTTTATGTATAAAATGTTAGCATAATAAAAATATCATTTTGTTTATAACATGTTATATGAGATTAAAAACGTCTGTTTTGGTAAGAAGTGTTAAACTAGATTAAAAATGTCACTTATGTTAGAAGTGTTAAACTAGATTAAACATGTCACTTTTGTTTGAAATGTATATTTAGAATAAACATATCAATTTGGTTAGAAATGATACATTAGCATAAACATGTCACTTTTGTTTAAAATGTTTATTTAGTATAAAAAGGTCATTTTTATTAGAAAAGTTATATTAGAATAAAAACATCATTTTAATTAGAAATGATATATATTAGATTAACAATGTCATTTTGGTTAATAATGTTATGTTAAAATGGAAATGTCATATTATATTAGAAATGTCATTATAATGTCATTAAATTAAAAAAGGTCATATTATAGTAGAAGTGTCATCATATTAAAAAGGTCATATTATAGTAGAAGCGTCATTATATTAGAAGATGTCATTATATTAAAAATGGCATTTATGTTAGAATTAAAAACAACATTTATGTTAGAATTAAAAGAGACATTTATATTTGAATAAAAACAACATTTATGCTAGAATTAAAAGAGACATTTATGTTTGAATAAAAACATCATTTATGTTTGAATTAAAAGAGACATTTATGTTAGAATAAAAACAACATTTATGTTAGAATTAAAAAGAACATTTTGTTGTAGAATGTTACATTAGTATAAAAACATTATTTTGTTAGCAAATGTTACATTAGAATAAAACATCATTTTATTAGCATATATTAGGTTAAATAAAACACATCATTTTATTAGCATATGTTAGGTTAAATAAAACATGTCATTATAAATGTAAAACTTGTTATGACAAATAAATTCTCTTTCATTTTGTCATTAGAAATGTGAAACTTGTTATGACAAATAGATTCTCTTTTATTTTGTCATTATAAATGTAAAACTTGTTATGACAAATAAATTCTCTTTTATTTTGTCATTAGAAATGAAAACAAGGTTATGAAGATAAAAACCATCTTTTTATCTGTCATATATGAACACTGGAACTATTAAAAATAAAAACCATCTTTTTATTTGTCATATATGAACACTGAAATTATTGAAAATAAAATTCCCTTTTTATTTGTCATATATGAGTATAGAAATTGTGGAAAATTGTTTAACAATAAAAATTTACATTTTTATTGTACATTAGAAATGGTTAAAAACATGCATTGTTTACATAGAAAAATGTTTACATATTAAATACTCCTTTATATGATATTTGAAAACAAAGAAAAATGTTACCATACAAAATATCCTTTCATATGATATTAGAATACATAGAAAATGTTAACATATAAGATATCCTTTTATATGTTATTAGAACACATAGAAAATGTTAACAAATAAAATCTTCTTTTATTTGTCATCAAGAGAACATAAGGAAAAGACATGAAATTAAAAGTACAATTTTATTTGCAAATTAGTTGCAAATGAAAACATGAGAAAAAGAAGTACATTTTTATTTGCCTGTTAATATGCAAATAAAAAAACCATAGAATAGAAGTACATTTTTATTTGCAAGTTAGTTGCAAATAAAAACATGAAGATATAAAGTACATTTTTATTTACATTTTAGACGTAAATAAAAACATAGGAAGAAAAAGCACATTTTATTTACATTTTAGATGTAAGTATAAACATAGAAATAAAAGTGACATTCTAATTTACTGTAATGACCCGCATTTGCAGAGGTATTATAATTAATTAATTTAATTATATAAATAGTGATATAGTGAATTAAATGGTCGTGGAATTAAATAATGATGAATATTTAATTAAAATAATAAATTAAATAATATATTTAATTCTGAAATAATCAGAATTGGCTGAAATGACGATATGGTGTGAACCGGATCATCTGTGATATTTAATTCAGCTTGGAATTAAATTTGAATAACGAATATATTATATAAACGACAGTTTGAACATAGAATTATAATATAATTAAAATCGAGCTTGAAATGGCGCTGCAGTTCGTAAATTGGTGGTTCGAACTTCAACTGAACGTACAGGATTCGTTTTAAGCCGGATTTCTGTGAAACAAGAAACGTGTGGAGCTGGTGGAGTATATCTTTCTAGTGGAAGAGAAAAATCGGGATTTCGTCATGTAGATTTTGATTCACGTCCAAATCAAATTTCAGAAAAGTCGCTGTGGAATTCCTTTATAATTTATAAAGGAATTATTTATATTTTAAAAAGGAATTTCAATATAAATCGAATATCGGGTTGACCCAGATTGAAATATCAAGTTAGAAATTCATATAGGAATATTCTAGAGCTGTATGGTAGTCCACTGTGAATATATATGATAATATTCATTTATAAATATTTAATTTAATTATTTTTAAATATATTTCTATATTTAAAAGGGTTATTTAGGACTTTAAAAATAGCCACTTTTGCAAACGAAGTCGGAATTCGACAAAACTAATTTTGTTGGATCCGCAATGTCAAATAGTTGTTAGATTTCCAGTTTCGTGATTTTTAGAGTCACTATGTGGTCGTACAGATTTTTAGAGTGAAAAACAATCAGTATTTTTACAGTTAAAAATACGCTGTGTGAGCAAACGGAGTCGGAATTCGACGAAACTAGTTTCGTTGGGACCGTAATGTCGAACTCTAGCTGCATATCAATTTTCGTGATTTTTGGGTGTCATATGTGATCATAGGAATTTTAGAGGATAAATACACATAGCGTTTGCTTAAATATTTATTAAATAATCGAATTTTTTTTTCTAAATCTCCTATATATAGCCCCTTAATATTCCTAAACCCTAACCTATTTTTTTCATAAGGCAGAAACATTGCGCCGCCACTTAAAATAAAATCTACAGCAAAAACCCTCTTTCAAAAATCAAAGTAAAATCATACAAAATTCTATAAATCACGAAATACATATTTTTGGGATCCTTGCAAGAAGAGCTTTACACCCATATGAGTATTAGTTGGTGCGATCAGGTCTTGGGGGTCTCGAGAATTTCCAGCGAAGTATTAACCGGAGCTAGGGTTGGGTTTCGAGTTTGATCGAGTTATTAATATTCGAAATGGAGTTTGTATTTGGCTTTGTAATGAATTTCCGCAACTATTGGAGGAGTTTCAGGGTGTTCGGTGAACATTGATGTCGTGAGGTTCCTGTAGGGCGTCGGGATGAAGCTGTCAATGCGATGGGTAGGGTTGAGCTCGAGTTGATTTAAGGTGGGATGGAGATGAAGGGTGTTGAACGAGAGGAAGGGTGGTGTTTTTAGTTCGGTTTGCAGTGGAAGAAAGGTGAAGCAATGATGGAGTTTTTTAGCTGAAATGGGTGCGGTTTGTTTACAGGAGCGTGGAAAATGAACCGGGGAAGAAGGTGATTACGGGTTCGAACTTTTTGAAAGGGGAAGGTGGGTTTAACAGTAAACCGTGGGTCAGGGCTTAGGCAAGAATGGATGGGCCAAATGTGTAAGGCCCCAATTTAAACTAAAGTAAATTTATTCTTAGGTTAATTTGTTTAAAACTTAAGTTAATTTATAATTAGGATAAATGATTTATACTTAAGTTAATAAATTGACAATTAGGGTCTAATTAATACTCAAGTTAGTTAATTGATAATTAGAGGTTAATTAGAGGTTAATTAGAATAAATTTATACTTAAGATAATTTACACTTAGGTTAATTTATTTATCCTTAAGTTAATTAAATTATACTTAGGTAGTTAATTCATATTTTAGGTTAGTCAAATATACTTAAGTTAATCATGTACACTTAAGGTTAATTAATTTTAGATAAAATAATTAATTAAGTTAAGATAATTAGTTAATTATTAAATTAATTTGTATTATCTTAAATGTTAATGACTTGTACATCTACCATCAGAACCGAACGAACCGTAAGTTGCGTTGGAATCGTATGGACGACGGCTACAAAATTGAACTGACTGGAAGCGGATTGGAGCTCGTCTGAATTTATGACGAAATAGATTGTTTGATTCAAATCAAATAACAGTTTATTGTTCTTTAACGATGAACTGCAAATGTGAGTAAATCTCACTAACTCTGAACAGTTTATAATTTCATATTGTATTTTTAGAACTGTTAAATATTGGCTGATTGACTTTGTGTTGACTGTTTAATTGAACTGCTAGTCAGTTAGTTGAATTTCTATATTGATTCTGTTTAACAGAATATATCATATGGAACTGAAAGTGAATGTTGATTTTATATTGTATAACATCTGTGGATGCAGGGAGACAGGTTGGAGGAACCCAACTGGATTCCTCAACATTTATTTTACTGTGATTCATATATTGTAATATATGATGTGATATATAATCTATTGTCGATTATATGTGTTTGAACGATATTGGTCATCGTGATTTGATGTGTTAAATACCATAACATACCGGAATGGTGAAAAGAAAATTTTCAAAACGAATATTGAAATAGATTTATGTACAAAATCAAAGAAGATTTTATAAAGGGAATTATTTATAAATGGAATATTTATAAATAGAAATTTATTTATAAATGGATTATTTATAAATAGAAAATACTTAGAAATGAAACCCTAAAGGAATTATTTGCAAACCATTTGCAAATAGATTAGAACGAGAAAGGTTTGTAAACCATTTACAAATGGAATCGAAAGAGGAATATTTGTAAAACCTTTACAAATGAAATCGAAAAGGAGGTATTTGTAAAACCATTTACAAATAGAATTAAAAAGGAAATATTTAGAAAATAAATAGAGTTATAAAAAGGAAATTTGTTTATAACTGAATAGGATGTTATAAAAAGGAAACCGTTATAAAAGGGAAAATGTTACTAAAAAGGAAATCATTTGTAAAGTGAAGAACCGTTACTAAAAGTAAATCTTTATAAATGAATAGTTTATTCGAAGGGAGTTAATCGAATACAGTATTCAAAAGTAAGCAAATTGAATTAGTTATGCGAATTAGTTATTCGAATAGAGTTAAATAAATAAGAGTTATTCGAATAGAGTTAAACACATAGGAGTTATTGAATTAGTTATTCGAAAGGAGTTATCGATTATAGTTTAATCGAAAGGAGTTATCTATTATAGTTTAATCGAAAGGAGTTATCGAATTAGTTATTCGAAAGGAGTTAAGTAAAAAGAGTTAATCGATTAGGGTTAGATAAATAGAGTAAATCGAATTTAGTTTATTTGAAGAAAGGTTAATCGGATCTAGTTATGCATAAGAGAGATTATCAAATATAGTTATTCGAAGGGAGGAGTTATCGAATAGAGATTTATTCGAACGAAAGTTACGTAAGGAAGTGTTTAAGAGTTAAAAGATGAACTTACCCTAATTCGAGATTTGAAATGTTGTTCAGTTAAGATCTGAGAGGTAGTTATACCCCAACTTGATTGACTTCGTTTTTAATTTAGAAATGGTTAAAGTTCGAGAGTGAAAGTGGTTAAGTAAATTTAGTAAATAAGTATAGTGGTTCGAGTTGTCGTCGCGATGTTGATTTAAACATCTGTTTAAATCCAAGTAAAGAAGATTTGGAAATGTTTTCCAAATAGAATCAGAAACGTAATCAAATATTGAAATTGGAAATAAGGAATAAGTTATGGAAATATTTTCCAGTGTTATTAACATATATTTTCTAAACATAGAAAATAAGGAAATATGAATATATATATATATAGATATATATATGATTGATGATTGATTGATAGAATTTCCATTTGGAAATAATATCGTTGTTTGCACACGTGTTTTCTTTGATGGTTAAATCACAGACTATCGAAGTTTTGACCATTTTAACGTTGTTAATATGGAGAGACCGGTTGGATTATTATCCAAAGAACCACTCTGTATTGGCATAAGCGTTACGAATCATATATGCCAAAGATAATTGAAGACGGAGTAAAGCGCAAGGGCTATTGTATAAGTCTTAGATAACAGTGCCTAAGATGGATGTATTGAATAGTGCCTTCGGTTCATCCTGTTCCTGGATGACTTGTATGGATGGATGTCTGACAGAGTATTTCCAGAAAGGTCACGTACATTGATTTCTTCAACCGTACCAAGAGTGGAAGCGGAGAAGGAAACTTCTTTAGCTAACACGTAATGTACTGTTGTAGACGTCAGTTAGTGATTTTCGATGGATCTGACAATGTGGCATTCGAAGTGAATCTGATGTAATGATAAGGCGTAACCTCAAGCCTCATCAACCGGTAAATGACAGAAATCGGGCAGGCAGCATGGCTAAGTCGATCGCTCCGAAGTAGGGTGTATAATCACCTGATCTTGAGTTTCATTTATTTCTAAAAATCTATTGTCGATACTGTCCCATTCGGGAAACGGTTGCTGATCCCAACCGTTGGTGATATACATTCGATACACTCAAGCGAAATGAGTGGTCGGTTATGTGTGGCCGGGTTGCAAGATGTTCTTGTTGAACCCAGTGTACTCCTCTCTAGAGGTACACTAGCGAAAGGTGGTTCCATACCTTGTCATAGTTGGAAATCCATTACCCAATACGTACTTGCGGTTTTGATTGTATACTATGTATGTAGAACGTGAGATGAAAGCGTTTCTGCTAGATGATTATTATATTGTGGTTGATAGACATTATTATAATATCAAAAGGTTTTTGATATAAATATAATTTGGATTCCCATAAGGGAAAAGCCCGTTCCGTTATACGGCGTGGTCTTATGAGATATCGTTTACTTTTTTAAACTGTTTTTAAACTGTTTTACTCATACCAGTCCCATGACTGACCCGGAGTTTATTTTGTTGTTTTCCCTAAACTCTTGGGTGCCCAATTTTGTATGGGCAGTCAAGTAGTCAGGATTTACAGATATACTGGAAGAGCTTGGAGTAGGAGGCTTCAGGATTTTATAGCTATAGTTATTTTCGCTGTGTTGTAAGTGTTGTACTTTGATAATGATGTATATTCAAGTGCAGATGTATATTTCAAATTATGTTATATATATTATATGTTATTCGTTCCGCTGTGAGGTTTGTGTTACTCTGATGTTGTGTTCTTCTTCTTCTATTCTAAGTTTCTATCTTATCTTTCCTCACCCTCTAATTTCTTACATTAATGACCGGTATTTTTGATCCTTGGATGTTCGATATGCGTTGTATATCGAATAACCAAGATCATCAAAAACCCGGGTCGTTACATTTACGTTTTAGATGTAATCACAAAGATAGAATTTAATGTTATATTTTTATGGTCAGAATAGAGACAATAAAAGGATTAGAATCAAAAGGTTATATTTTTATTTACCTTTTGATGCAAATGAAAAGAATAAATGTAAAGTGATATCTTTATTTATATTTTAAAGTGTAAACAAAAAGAATAAATGTAAGGCGACATTTTTCTTGATACTTTATTCAATAAAAAGATTAGAATTAAAAGAAGTATTTTTATTGTCGTTCTAGGGACAATAAGAAGAGTAGAAGTAAAAAGAGTAGAAATGAAAAGAAGAAATAAAGGTGGCATTTTTGTTGTCATTTTAGATGCGATAAAAAGAATAGATTTTAAAGTTGCATTATAGGTATGATTGTTGGAAAGTAGTTGAAATCGCCAAACGATGTATATTTATATTTATATAAATATAATTATAAATTAAATGAATCGTGCGCGGTAGTTCGCGTTTCGAAGTCGTAACTTCAAACGATTATACCGTAAGATCCGACCGTCGGATTTTCCCAAAACTGGAACCGTTATGACCGCTTTGGTAAGATCTTTCCAATGATATAAATTTTGTTAAAATCCAATGGTTAGATTTCGAGATAAGTGTAAATCAAATTTTGATAAAAACAGCGCCAGGGCCGCCGATCGACCCGAAGCGTCGTTAAATAGATTTAGCTATTTTTATATAATAAAAATAGCGATAAATAGTTATTAAATACTATTAACGATATGAAATGGTTTTAAACTATATATATATATATATGCGAGAATCATTTGAAAGGTCCGAGTTCAATCTCATTTCAAATGATTATACGACGATTTAAGTCGAAAAGTTGAAGACGGTGATTGAAGATCGACGATCTTCACATCGAATGGATGTGTTGCTACTGAGGCCCATGATTGGAGTAGCTACCTTGAAGGGGAGTCAGGGGTAGCCGTCCGGACGTATTGTTGATTGTTCGGATATGCGAGGTATAAGGTGCCTCCGGTTTCGTTCAGACCCAGAACGGACTTGTAAATGGATCGTATGTCTAACGTTGTATTCCTTTATACGATATTCGTTGATCTCTGCTAAATATATATCTTTTTGGTGGTTAACACCCTTCTCTGAGACGTACGAGCTTAGAGGTTATATATTGGTAGAAATCAATGGTATGGTACGGATTGACAATGTGGCATGCTAAGATGCATGGATCAAGGCTTTTGTTGAAAAGCAGGGCCTTGTGGTTGATGATCAAAGCATATCCTGTTTAGGCGTAGCTTTGTGTATAGCGTGACTTCACGAGCCTCACACCCCGGTATGAGTCAAAAACGGGATCAGGACCGTAGGGAGTGCACATGTTTCTTTCTAGCTAGAGTGGTGTCAGTGACCTACCAGCCCTGACATTTTACTTATGTGGATGATGGATTATGAGGTACCTCGGATTTATAGGCCGGAAGTGGTCATACTGGAGGTCCAAAAGGACCGGGAAGCGTGTGTTCAGGAATTGCCAATCCACTTTCGACAGGTGTGGACCGGCCCTACCGCTCCAAGGGTTCACTGTGGGGGATCATGAGGCATTTGCTAGAGTGTCTCGAATCGGAGAGGACGATCCTTAGCCTCGATTTTATGACGGAAACCCAACTTCCAATACGACACCATGCGGTTTTGATTGTAGAACTAGTACGGCGACATAGTATATGGTAGCTATGCCGTCTATGATTGATACATTATGATTGAAATTGTTTTTGAAAACATATATACAATAATAATAATATCAAATCCATTTTATCGTATCAAGCATTTTTTACCATTATAAGGTAAAACTCTATCCTCCGGTTTGCGTTGCATTGTGTGATGGGACTTGAGTCTTATAATGGTTTCATTTTTCTAAAAAGCATTGCGTTGTTTTAACGATTTACTTTATTTTATGCATTGGCAATCCAATGGAGTAAACCCGTTCCGCGTTTGCGGCGTGGTCCTGTGATTAGCCTTATTATTAGCTAAGTTAAGTTAAGATTTCTCATATCAGTCCCATGACTGACCTGTAGTTTGTTTCACTGGCAAACTCGGGTGCCCATATTTTCCACACAGGCAGTCGAGTAGCTTTTTGCAGATATTTATCTCTTTAGCAGGATCCTGGATCGAAGCTTAAAGCTGTGTCCAGAGCATAGAAAGTCTTCCGCTGTGTATTGTATTAATTTATTGTAATAAGTCTTCCACCGTTTTTTATTTATCGATGTACTCTGATATTATGTACTCTGATGTAACATTATTATGATGTTTATAAAAGTCTGATGTTGTTGTTCTAATGTATTGTATTCCCAAAGTTAACGTATGCGGGTTTTGAACGATTTTAGTCGATCTATCAATCGATTCAGGTCGGGCAAAATGCGTGTCGTTACAGTTGGTATCAGAGCTCTAGTTATCTCAAATCTTTGGGGTACAACTCGTTGGAACTGAACAAAAGACTCATCATAGATTGGATTAGTAATATCCAATAAGAATACTCATTAGAGATAGGATCAGCAGTATCCTAGAATGAGAAAACTCATTAGAGATGGGGTTAGTAATGCCCTAGAATGAGTTGAGAGTGACAAGTATATAATTAACGTATTTGTAATTATATATATAATCCATTCTTTGAAAATATGATTTTTAAATGTATAAAAGTTATATATATTTGAAAAGTTAATCAATTAATAAAATTATTGAAACCAAAATAAATAAAATAAAAAAGGAATGAAAATTTAGTGGTTAAGTAAAACAACTTTTAGCTTCGTTCCCTTTCGAGGACGAAAAGATTTTAAGTGGGGGAGATTGTAACAACACGGAATTTTGGGGCCAATTTAAAATTTTTATTTTAGAAATTTTAATGAATTTTGAATATTTAAAATAATTTATTTTAAATAATAGCGACTAAAAATTTATTTTAATTGAAGTTAAAACGTATAAATTTAATTTAAATAATAAAAGAGTTTGAAATGGCGCGGCAGTTCGAAAATTTGATTTTAAATTTCAAATGAATATACAGGATTCATTATAAATTAGAATTGAGCGAAACAAGAAATATTTAAATCTGTTTAAGTATATCTTTATAACGAATGTAAGAAACTGAAATTTCACTTTAAAAATTGTAAGTTATGCCCAGTTTAAAATTCAGAAAAGTCGCAATAGAATTTATATTTTTTTTAATATAATATATAGCCCTTAAAAACAGCCATTTTACAAACGACCTTTCGTTTTCGACGAAACCACTTTTGTTGGAACCGGAATGTCAAATTATTGCTAGGTTTTAATTTTCATAATTTTTAGAATTAATATGTGAGCGTCGCAAAATAATACGTGTTTTGTCAGTTTCAGTCAAATTTAATCGACTTGAAATGGCCATATTTCAAACGGTCTCGGAATTCGACGAAATTAGTTTTGTTAGGACCGTATCGTCAAAACTAAGCTAGAAATAATTTTTCTATAATTTTTAGAGTTAGTATGTGGCCCCGGTAAATTTAAATGTACGTTTAAATTTAATATATATTGATTTATACTTTAATTTAAAGAAAAGCATATCGTAACAGCCGAATTGGGTTACGAAACATATTCCATTGTGTCTGGGGTGGGGGTTATTAGCTAGAGACGACAGTCGTTGTGTCTCGTTTGGAGTTTGTATCAACATACAGATATTTTTAGAAAATAAATAAATTAAAATAAAAGGGGAATACACTATAAATATGCTTGGAATAGGGCCTATACGAAACCCTAATACTAGAATACACAGCCTCCATCTCTATCTCTAATGGCCGAAATTCCTCCAAACAAAATCACTTCCGTTCTTCTAATCCTCCCACTATTTCTGAAGAATTATAACGAGGAATTTGTAGCACTAGAGGAGCTCTATCTTCTGAGCGGTTATGATCAAGTATAATGGAATGGATTGATCGTATTTTGGCCAAAAAGGCACTGACTTTGGACGCGGATTTTGAGGTGAGGGCCACACCGAGTTGACCAAGCTCCTGGGCGGTGAAAGGGGGTGTGGCGGCGCATGTCGTGGAGGAGATGGATGGTGGTTCTGGTGACCGAGGCGGTGCGCGCAGAAGAGAAACGAAGTGGAGCGATGGGTTTCATGAGTTATAGTACACGAACGAAGAAGAAAGGGTATAACCGTGGGATTAGGGATTGGAAATGTAATTAAGGTTAATGCTTATTAATTTAATTATCTATTTAAATATTCAAATCTTTAATTGATGATAACTTGACCAAATGAAATCGGAATTCAGAAATTTCAGATGCGTTAGAATCGTGGTGAAGCGATCTACAACATGGAACTGACTAGGATCAAAAAAGTGCATGTTGAAATTTCAGACAAAAAATACCAATGTGAGAAATTATATTTTATTCCTTCTCCTTAAATAATTAAAATTATTTATGATTGTGTTATCACCAATTCGCTGTAAAATTCTGTTTGTTATGAGATGTGATTTGATTCTATGATTGATGTGTTGTATAGATCTGTTAATTTGGTGATATGGTGTTATAATAAAATTGTAAAAACATATAGATCATTTTTGTCGCTGAATAAAATTGTTGAGATAAAAGAATTGTCATTTTGTCAAAATAACGAATTTGATATTTTTTGTCAAAATAAATTAGTTGAAAACAAATTTGTTGTTGTTGTCAGAATAAATTGGTTAAAACAAAAATTCACATTTTTGTTAATCATAATTGTCAAAATAAAATTTTACTTTTTATTTGTTATGTTAAACATGGAAATAGGTATACAAATAAAAATTCACTTTTTATTTGTTATGTTAAACATGGAAATAGGTATACAAATAAAAATTTACTTTTTATTTGTTATTTTAAACATGAAAATAGGTATACAAATAAAAAATTCACTTTTTATTTGTTATGTTAAACATGGAAATAGGTATACAAATAAAAATTTACTTTTTATTTGTTATGTTAAACATGGAAATAGGTATACAAATAAAAATTTACTTTTTATTTGTTATGTTAAACATGGAAATTTGTATGCAAATAAAAATATTTCTTTTTATTTGTCATGTTGAATTTTGGGATTGTATACAAATAAGAATAAACATTTTTATGTCATGTTTATACATTAGAATTTGTACACAAATCAAAATAAACATTTTTATGTTATGTTATACATTGAAATGGTATACGAATCAAAATTATCTTTTTATTTGTCATTAGCGACATAGTAAAATAATGTAGACAAAATTATCTTTTATTTTGTCATTAGAATTATATAACATGTTTTATAGACAAAATTATCTTTTATTTTGTCATTAGAATTATATAACATGTTATGTAGATATGTTACTTAAAAATGTTAATACATGCTTATTATTAAAAATGTGTCATTTTCTTATGTTACTTAAAAGTCTTAATACATGCTTATTATTAAAAATGTGCCATTTCCTTATGTTAGCCAACAATGTTAATACATTATAAAAATACCATTTTTATGTATAAAATGTTAGCATAATAAAAATATCATTTTGTTTATAAAATGTTATATGAGATTAAAAACGTCCCTTTTGGTAAGAAGTGTTAAACTAGATTAAAAATGTCACTTATGTTAGAAGTGTTAAACTAGATTAAACATGTCACTTTTGTTTGAAATGTTTATTTAGAATAAACATATCGATTTGATTAGAAATGATACATCAGCATAAACATGTCACTTTTGTTTAAAATGTTAATTTAGTATAAAAGGTCATTTTTATTAGAAAAGTTATATTAGAATGAAAACATCATTTTAATTAGAAATGATATATATTAGATTAACAATGTCATTTTGGTTAATATTGTTATGTTAAAATGGAAATGTCATATTATATTAGAAATGTCATTATAATGTCATTAAATTAAAAAAGGTCATATTAGTAGAAGTGTCATTATATTAAAAAGGTCATATTATAGTAGAAGCGTCATTATATTAGGAGATGTCATTATATTAAAAATGGCATTTATGTTAGAATTAAAAACAGCATTTATGTTAGAATTAAAAGAGACATTTATATTTGAATAAAAACAACATTTATGCTAGAATTAGAAGAGACATTTATGTTTGAATAAAAACAACATTTATGTTAGAATTAAAAGAGACATTTATGTTAGAATAAAAACAACATTTATGTTAGAATTAAAAAGAACATTTTGTTGTAGAATGTTACATTAGTATAAAAACATTATTTTGTTAGCAAATGTTACATTAGAATAAAACATCATTTTATTAGCATACGTTAGGTTAAATAAAACACATCATTTTATTAGCATATGTTAGGTTAAATAAAACATGTCATTATAAATGTAAAACTTGTTATGACAAATTAATTCTCTTTTATTTTGTCATTAGAAATGTGAAACTTGTTATGACAAATAGATTCTCTTTTATTTTGTCATTATAAATGTAAAACTTGTTATGACAAATAAATTCTCTTTTATTTCGTCATTAAAAATGTAAACAAGGTTATGAAGATAAAAACCATCTTTTTATCTGTCATATATGACCATTGGAGCTATTAAAAATAAAAACCATCTTTTTATTTGTCATATATGAACACTGAGATTATTGAAAATAAAATTTCCTTTTTATTTGTCATATATGAGTATAGAAATTGTGGAAAATTGTTTAACAATAAAAATTTACATTTTTATTGTACATTAGAAATGGTTAAAAACATGCATTGTTTACATAGAAAAATGTTTACATATAAAATACTCCTTTATATGATATTTGAAAACAAAGAAAAATGTTACCATACAAAATATCCTTTCATATGATATTAGAATACATAGAAAATGTTAACATATAAGATATCCTTTTATATGTTATTAGAACACATAGAAAATGTTAACAAATAAAATCTTCTTTTATTTGTCATCAAGAGAACATAAGGAAAAGACATGAAATTTAAAAGTATAATTTTATTTGCAAATTAGTTGCAAATGAAAACATGAGAAAAAGAAGTACATTTTTATTTTCCTGTTAATATGCAAATATAAAAACCATAGAATAGAAGTACATTTTTATTTGCAAGTTAGTTGCAAATAAAAACATGAAGATATAAAGTACATTTTTATTTACATTTTAGACGTAAATAAAAACATAGGAAGAAAAAGCACATTTTATTTACATTTTAGATGTAAGTGTAAACATAGAAATAAAAGTGACATTCTAATTTACGTTTTAGATGTAATCACAAAGATAGAATTTAATGTTATATTTTTATGGTCAGAATAGAGACAATAAAAGCATTAGAATTAAAAGGTTATATTTTTATTTACCTTTTGATGCAAATGAAAAGAATAAATATAAAATGATATCTTTATTTACATTTTAAAGTGTAAACAAAAAGAATAAATGTAAGCAATATTTTTATTGATACTTTATTCAATAAAAAGATTAGAATTAAAAGAAGTATTTTTATTGTCGTTCTAGGGACAATAAAAAGAGTAGAAGTAAAAAGAGTAGAAATAAAAAGAAGAAATAAAGATGACATTTTTATCGTTATTTTAGATGCGATAAAAAGAATAGATTTTAAAGTTGCATAATAGGTATGATTGTTGGAAAGTAGTTGAAATCGCCAAATGATGTATATTTATATTTATATAAATATAATTATAAATTAAACGAATCGCGCGCAGTAGTTCGCGTTTCGAAGTCGTAACTTCAAACGATTATACCTAAAGATCCGACCGTCGGATTTTCCCAAAACTGGAACCGTTAGGACCGCTTTGGGAAGATCTTTCCAATGATATAAATTTTGTTAAAATCTAACGGTTAGATTTCGAGATAAGTGTAAATCAAATTTTGATAAAAACAGCGCCAGGGCCGCCGATCGACCCGAAGCGTCGTTAAATAGATTTAGCTATTTTTATATAATAAAAATAGCGATAAATAGTTATTAAATACTATTAACGATATGAAATGGTTTTAAACTATATATATGTGTGAGAATCATTTGAAAGGTCTGAGTTCAATCTCATTTCAAATGATTATACGACGATTTAAGTCGAAGAGTTGAAGATGGTGATTGAAGACCAACGATCTTCACATCGAATGGATGTGTTGCTACTGAGGCTCATGATTGGAGTAGCTACCTTGAAGGGGAGTCAGGGGTAGCCGTCCGGACGTATTGTTGATTGTTCGGATATGCGAGATATAAGGTGCCTCCGGTTTCGTTCAGACCCAGAATGGACTTGTAAATGGATCGTATGTCTAACGTTGAATTTCTCTATACGATATTCGTTGATCTCTGCTAAATATATATTTGTTTGGTGGTTAACACCCTTCTCTGAGACGTACGAGCTTAGAGGTTATATATTGGTAGAAATCAATGGTATTGTATGGATTGACAATGTGGCATGCTAAGATGCATGGATCAAAGCTTTTGTTGAAAAGCAAGGCCTTGTGGTTGATGATCAAAGCATAGCCTGTTTAGGCGTAGCCATGTGTATAGCGTGACTTCACGAGCCTCACACCCCGGTATGAGTCAAAAACGGGATCAGGACCGTAGGGAGTGCACATGTTTCTTTCTAGCTAGAGTGGTGTCAGTGACCTACCAGCCCTGACATTTTACTTATGTGGATGATGGATTATGAGGTACCTCGGATTTATAGGCCGGAAGTGGTCATACTGGAGGTCCAAAAGGACCGGGAAGCGTGTGTTCAGGAATTGCCAATCCACTTTCGACAGGTGTGGACCGGCCATACCGCTCCAAGGGTTCACTGCGGGGGATCCTGAGGCATTTGCTAGAGTGTCTCGAATCGGAGAGGACGGTCCCTAGCCTCGATTTCATGATGGAAACCCAACTTCTAATACGACACCATGCGGTTTTGATTGTAGAACTAGTACGGCGACATAGTATATGGTAGCTATGCCGTCTATGATTGATACATTATGATTGAAATTGTTTTTGAAAACATATATACACTAATAATAATATCAAATCCGTTTTATCGTATCAAGCATTTTTGACCATTATAAGGTAAAACTCTATCCTCCGGTTTGCGTTGCATTGTGTGATGGGACTTGAGTCTTATAGTGGTTTCATTTTTCTAAAAAGCATTGCATTGTTTTAACGATTTACTTTATTTTATGCACTGACAATCCAATGGAGTAAACCCGTTCCGCGTTAGCGGCGTGGTCCTGTGATTAGCCTTATTATTAGCTAAGTTAAGTTAAGATTTCTCATACCAGTCCCATGACTGACCTGTAGTTTGTTTCACTGGCAAACTCGGGTGCCCATATTTTCCACACGGACAGTCGAATAGATTTTTTGCAGATATTTATCTCTTTAGCAGGATCCTGAATCGAAGCTTAAAGCTGTGTCCAGAGCATAGAAAGTCTTCCGCTGTGTATTGTATTATATTATTATAATAAGTCTTCCGCTGTATTTTATTTATCGATTTACTCTGATATTCTGTACTCTGATGTAACATTATTATGATGTTTATAAAAGTCTGCTGTTGTTGTTCTAATGTATTGTATTTCCAAAGTTAACGTATGCGGGTTTTGAACGATTTTAGTCGATCTATCGATCGATTAAGGTCGGGCAAAATGCGTGTCATTACAAGCAACATGCCTTAGTCGGAGTGTGTCCTCGGGCCATGCTTCTCAGGACTAAACTACATCGGGCATTGAGGCTATTTCTATAGATTCGAATGACAATACGTATTAGTACTATGGATGGTAGTTTTGATTATAACAACTAATCATTATCCAAATATATATTGTATAGTGTAGGATATATTGTAGGATGTTATGCAGGACATTGATAATCAAGACTATCTAGTATGAAGATTGAAGATTCAGAATGTTGATTCAAGAATATGAAAACTCATGAGTTTCAAGAGTTCAAGCTTTCAAGATAATAGTCTTAAAAATTATATTAAAAAAAACTCGGTTTGCACTTAGCCGATCTCCTTCCAACTTTTGTAAAATGATTTTCGAATATTCATGTTTTCAAAATCTATTTTCTAAATGAATCCAAAGAAAATTTTATTCTCTTAACAAAAAGTTTTCAAAAATCCTTTTTTTGGCATAGTTAAGCCGATTTTTATTGTGGCTGCAACCACTTTCATTATTAACAAAAATAATGAAACAATAAATACAGAAGCTAACTAGCTTATCTAACTACTAAGAACAACAAGATAAAAGAGATCAGGAGCTAAACAAACTGGATATACCCATCGAGTTATCAAAGTGATTAACACTAATCTCTATCCCAAGCTTACTGGCATGTATCAAGTCATTCCAAACTTCACTTTCTAGTTTTTCATTGCCCTTGAAGATTATCTCATTTCTATGTTTCCAAATGTGTGACACAATTTTTTTTAACAAAATAAGCATCAAGATGCTGTTATCATCCTTCCAACGTATTGCTTTATAAATGTAACTCCATTCTATGGTAATGATCATTGAGAAGTTTGTTCTTCCAACCTTAGCCATCAGCTTGCTCCACAGCCTATAAGAAAACAGACAGTTGAAGAAGAGATTCATATTGGATTTTACCCCATCATGGCATAAAACACAAGTCAGGTCCTCAGTTACCCACCTTAAATAGTTTCTCCTTTATGTTCATGGCATTGCATAACACGTTCCAAAGCATGAAATTTTCAGATTCTCTTTATATTTATTCCAAACTTTCTTATTCCAAGCAAAGTAATGAACTGAGTTCCCCTGCAAGCTTTATATACTGTCGAAACCGAATGTTTAACAAAAGCACGCAACCACACTACCCTATCAAGAGAGGAAATAGGATATTGTTCTGACGTGATTTCATTCTATACCCGTCGAATAACAGGATTAGATGAATAGGGGAGAATGACATAACCTTCGCTAAAAAATGTTTTGCTTTCGCATCAAGAGGAATTCCTGTTTGTACACGCCGGTTATAATTCAGTAAGTTGGCGAGAATGATTCCTTTCCCAACCCAAGGGTCGTTCCGAAAACTAACTTCACCATGCTCTGAAGCAATGGCAAGTACATGAGGAATAAAAGAAGCTCTAAGATTAAGGATTGACCTCCGAATCCAACTGTAAGCATGGGGAACCTCTATAGTCCAAAAGTTTTTTCCTTTCATATTCGGCTTAACAGACCACGGGACCCAAATGTTATTTTTCCTAGCTAATAAGTTATGGAAATGAGAACTTATGGAATACTTATTCCACGCACAAAGATTAAGTAACCCTATGCCACCATCATATTTTACTTTTTCAATTTAAGAGAAGCTGATCGGTTTGAGTTTCCCGGAAAAAATGCACCCAGTCCATAGGAAGTTACTAAAAGCACTTCTAATCATGTTGATCAGCTTCTTAGGAAATAAAAATGCTCTACCCAAGCAGGAAGTGTACGAGTGTAGAACTGATTTAATTAGCACAAGTCTTCCCGCTTATGAGAGTGACTTAGAGGACCAACCAGATATAGCCTTTGTAATTTTTTCAAATAGTTTCAAAAAATTGCTCGTGGTAATTTTATAAGTGATGAGGGGAATGCCAAGATAAGAAGCATCCATAGTAGCCAATGGTAAGCCAGTTAAGGAGGAAAGCGTCGATGCATACTGCATATTAATACCAGCCACATTGATGGCAGATTTAGCATTATTCAACAAGAGACCCAAAAATTTGTAAAATGTATCCATGACATTAAGGAGGTTGGTGATGTAAACTGTATTTGGCTTGGTGAAAACAATCAAATCATCCACAAATATGAGCGACGTAATAAGAGGGTCACAGCATTGGGGTGGACATCAACATCTTTACACACAACGGCTTTATTAATTAATCACGTAAGAACTTCCATGGCAAGAATGAATAAGTATGGGGACGTCGGATCCCTTTGTCTAATTCCTTGAGCATTCTTAAAATACCCAACAATTCCACCATTGTAACTAAGGAAAAAATGAGCAGTAGACATACAGATGTAGATCCAAGCAGCGAAATGCGGAGAAAAACCCATTTTAAACAATACTCGAGTAATAGAAACCCACTGAATAAAATCATATGCCTTCTTAATATCAAATTCCAACATAGCTATAAGGGGTACATTGGCTTCATTGTGATCCTTAAGTAATTCAAGGGAAGTGAGGACATTGTCCAAGCAATTCAAGGGAAGTGAGGACATTGTCCAAAATATTTCTATCATAGTAGTTAAGGCGCTAAGGCGCAAAAAGGCGCAAGGCTTGAGCCTTGGGCTTTTTTGAGCCTTGGGCTTTTTTGTGGGACTTTTATACAAATGTGGGCTTTTTTACTAGAAAAAAACTGCACTATAAAATGCTACAAAAAACGATGAATTTAATGATAAAAAAACATAGATTAGTAGGTACGAAGTGACAAATGCAATTCCGAAACTAAAACGATCACAAGTTGAAGTTTGAACACCAAAAACATAGAAGTTTTAAGTCATAAACAACACGACAACGATAACAAAATGCTAGAAATGATAAAGGAATTGCAATTCAAGTTCAACTTGATCTACTAATTCCAATTATCATCATCATCATCCTCCGAACCATCCTCTGAACCATCACCGTAGTCTTCCTCTTCCTTTGAATCATATTCAAAATTATCATCATGTGAATCATCCTCAAAGGTAGCTTCCTCTTCAATTTCAACAAAATTAGGTTGCATAGTAGAAGTTGACGCTTTTTCTTTTCCTTTTCCTTTTGACTTGGCAGCGGCATGTTGCCTAGTCATGTGCAACCTTTCCCCCGCTCCTGAAGCGCGTGTCACATCTCCCCATGTCAACGTATCTCCTTCAAAAACCAACTCATCCTCAACTTCAACATCCGAATTATCTCCTTCAACCATGTGGCCGGTCATCCACTCATTTGAAGCATCGATATCATCCAAAGAAATAGGATCAATCAAATCCTTTCGCTTAAAGCGCTTTAAATTTTGATTGTAGTTGATAAACACTAGCTTTTGAAGCCTTTCATGCTCAAGTCTATTACGCTTCTTGCTATGGATCTAAATAAAAAAAATGCAAACGACAAAATGACAATATGTTTGAAATTTAAAGATATAAACAATTAGAATTTAGAATTAGTATGGAGTATTATGTAACAAGCTTACATGCTCAAAAATGCTCCAATTTCTTTCGCAACCGGATGCACTACAAGTCAAGCTTAGAATTTTTATCGCAAACTTTTGAAGTGTAGGGGTTGAATTTCCATATAAATCCCACCACTCGGTTAAGGGAAAAAGTTAAACTAATTAATACTTAATATCGGTATATTACTTATCAAAAAAAAGTATAAACTAATGCTTACCAGGGGATTTTGTGTCTCTTGAATTGATTGCTAAACTAATACCAAATTGCCCCTCCGCTTTCTTATATAACTTTAATTCATCCATCACCTTCGTTTGTTTGTCAATGGGAAGAAGTCTCTCAATACATTTATACAACCCACCCGGTTCTTCTATATCATACTCAATGGAGGGATCTTTGTAGAAGAATTGTGGATTGAGAAAATGGCCCGCCGCATGCAATGGATGATGGAGTTGACAATCCCATCTTTTATCAATTATGGAAAAAATATCTATGTAACTCTCTTCATTTTTAAAAGATTTTTCAATGGCTTCTTTAGCTCTATCCATTGTTTCATATATGTATCCCATTGCCGGTTTTTTCTCACCATCGACTAGTCGAAGAACACGAACTAGAGGGCCCATCACTTTAAGAGTATAAGTGACACCATTCCAAAAGTGTGTATTCAAAACCGTATCACAAGCTTTCTTCCCTTTTATTTCTTTTGCCCACTTGCTTCTATTCCACTCTTCGGAAGTGAACATTGTACGTAGATAAGATTTTGCCTTGTGCAAACTTTGCAAACATAGGAAACTAGTTGCAAAACGTGTAACACCAAATCTCACTAGTTCTTTGTTTCCATTAAGCCTCCTCATCATATTCAAGACGCCGCTATGGTTATAAATAAATCCCGAGAGAGCAACTCCTTTTTTAATTGTGTTTCCCACCTTATTTATTTTTCCAATATCTTCAAGAATAAGGTCAATGCAATGAGCCGCACAAGGAGTCCAATATAAATTTTTCCTTTTTGCCATTAGCAACTCACCTAGATAATAAAAGATAAAAAAAATATGAATTTCATTAGTTTCAAGCCTCAACAAAGATGAGTAATTATTATTTCAAATTTTATGAAGTAATTAAAAGTATACTCACCTCCTAACTTAAAATTACTTCCATTATCCGTTATAACTTGAACAACATTCTCCTCGCCAATTCTTTCGACAAACTTGTCAAGCAACTCAAATATCTTTTCTCCCGTTTTGACATAAGAGGATGCATCTACGGATTCCACAAACATTGTTCCTAAAGAACAATTTACTAAAAAGTTTATCAGAGTTCTTCCCTTTCGATCTGTCCACCCATCTGACATGACGGAGCAACCATATTTCACCCATTCGGCTTTATGCCCCTTCATTAATTCATTCGTGTACTCCAACTCTTTATTTAGCAATGTAACCCTCAATTCATGGTAACTTGGAGGCTTTAGATTAGGTCCATATCTACCGATTGCTTCAATCATGTCCCTAAATGAATCCATACGAGCAACATTAAATGCGATACCGACTTGATAAAAAAAACGAGCAATATATTGATTGGTTCTAGCTCTCAATTCTTTATCACATGCTTCATTAATACTTGATTGCCTTAACTTGGTCAATCCTAAAATTTTGTCTTGTTCCTTTTGCTTTGAAGTCATGTTACTCATGAGCAAATCAATTGGACCTTTTGCATTCCCCCTTAATTGTGTTGCCTTCTTTCCAACATTCCTTCCACCAATGTTCAATCTATTAGTGGTCGCACCTTCTTCAACTACATCATCTTCCAAATTCAAACTATAGTTCTCTAACTCATTGCTCGCATTACTTTCAAAAGCATCTGTCTTTCTACGTTGTTTACTTGCCATGGCTTCCTTTAAAATAGTTCTCACTTCGGGTGGACATTTAGGACACTCACTAGCATTTCTAAAGCCACCAATTTGATGTTGTTTTGCTCTATTTATTCCGCCCGAAGTGACTTTCAAGCAATACATGCAAGTCACGCTATTGGGGTTGTTTTCATCCGCCAAAAAATTGTAATTCCATCCAATGTCTGCTCTACGATTTTTAGATACGGCGGAAGAACCAGCTGAAGTTTGCGCATTTGAATCCATATCAACCTGAAATAAAATAAGTGATATAAATTATAAAGTTATTATTTATTAAACTATTTTATCAAATACTAACTGCTGCATATAGTTTAGTTTAAAACTGCTGCACAAAACTAAAAAAAAACTGCTGTACATATTTATTTTTAAAAAAAACTGCTGCACATATAAAAAAAAAAACAGTTGCATATATTAAAAAAAAATTGCAGCAAAACATAAAAATAAGACTGTTGCATATTATTCAAAAAGAAAAAAACTGCTGCACAATTTCTGTTTTTTTTTTTCAAAACTGCTGGTTGTATTTCTTTAAAAAAGAATTGCTGCAAAACAAAATCAAAAACTGCTGCATAACCGTATATCTTTAAATAAAATAAAAAACTGGAACAAAATAAAAAAAAAAGACTGCTGCAGAAGAAAATACTGTTGCCTATAATAAAAAAAAATTACCTTGACATTGGCAGCGGCTGAGGAGTGGCAGCGTAGAAGCGGCGGCGGAAAAGTAGAAGCGGCGGCGGCGGCGGCTGAGAGGTTTTTTTTTTTTTTTTTCGTTTCTTTTTTTCAATATCGACTTCGATAGTGGCTGAAATGGTTTGCAAAACCCTAACTTTTCAATATCGACTTCGATATTGGGTCGGGCAGAACAGAAACTGGGCCCAAAAAAAAAAACATGCTGAGTGTTGCCGAGGCGCGCCTTACAGCGCCCCAGCGCCTCAAATTAAGGCGCCAGATGCGCGCCTTTTATGCGCCTCCGTTAGAGGATGCGCCTCAGCTTTCTGGAAGGCGCAGGCAGTGCGCCTGCGCCTTAGGCGCGCCTAGGCGCGCGCCTTAATTACTTTGATTTCTATTACATAAAAAAGTTGCTTGGTTTTTCAAAATCAGCGAGGGAAGAACACCTTTGAGTCTGGTTACATTAATTTTGGATATGCATTTATATATTATATTACAACATGCTATAGGTCTGAATTCACTGACCTTAGTGGGACTTTCACACTTAGGAATCATGGCAAGGTTTGTTACATTAATTCCAGATGGTAATCTATTACTTTTGGAAAAAAAATTACCGACTTTGTACACATCACCTTCAATAATGCTCCATCATGTAGTAAAGAAAACAAAATTAAAACCATCTGGCCCACCGCAGGATTCTTTGTTCATATTTGTTTTTAATTTCCTCCTTACTTATCACCTTAGAAAGCTCTGCTTTTTGATTAAAACTTATGGAAGGAAATGTTATGTTATCGAGTAATGCTAAATTTGGACTGAAGTTATTAGAGGTACCCAGGAGGCCAATGAAATAATCAAGGAATGCACGATCAACCAGGTCTGGATTATCAGCAACACAACCATCCTTATCAAGAATTTTCAGGATATTTGCTTTGGAATGCTTTATTTTGAGAGAATTATGAAAGAACTTGGTGTTTCCAACCATCAGCATGCCATTTCATTCTCAATTTGTACCTATACGTCTCCTTTTTATCTGTAATGCATGCTTATGCTGCTCCAAAATATTATACTCAACGGTGAAAAAAACATAATACTAGGGTTTGTGATTACTTCCATTTGAGCTGCAGCAAGTTCTTCCCTGAGAGATGTAGACAGGAGATCACCACATCCAAATTTGCTAGCAGCCCATGCAAAAAGAGTTTTCTTCCCTCTTAAGTTTCTGCTGCAAAACAAACACAGGAGTGCCAAAATAATTAGTTTTACAAGCATTTTGAACAACATTAATGAAATCTGGTTCAAGTATCTGAATGTTAAAAAAATTAAAAGAGGAAATCTTCTTCCTAACACCCATGTCAAAAGAAATTATTTATGGAGAATGGTCGGAGAGTAGTGGAGGTGGAAGGGATGTGAAGATGGAAGGCCAAGTAACCAATGTGGGGAAGTTACAAAACGAGTGGTCAAATCTTGCTATAAATCCTTCTTCCCGATCTACTCATATTATTCCAAGTATATCTAACACCAAAATAAGGAATTTGAATTCGATCAGAGGTATTCAAAGTAGAGTTGAGGGGATACATATCTTTAATCGAGACAAGGTTGCCTCCTACCCTATCACTATGATTCTATGACATAGCAAACAACTGAAATCACCAGAGAGAATCCATAGATGAGTGATTTGGTAGAGGTGGGGGAAGATTATCAAACAAGGCTTGCCTGGAAGAGGTTAAGTTGTCAGCATAAGCTATGGTCAGATAGAAAGAGATAAAGGAAGGGAGATGGACAAGATGAAGGTGAATGAATTGTTTGTGAGACAAGATAGGATTAACAACAAAGAATTAGGGTTTAAAAGGACATACTTCTGCCACAACGAGCTTCAAGAAGGTTATGGTGAAGGTTCCAAGTTGGTTTGATGAAATTAGGTGCCTTCGAGGTTAAAATGAGGTTCAATTTTGTTTCCAAGTTAGCAAAGAGTTTTAGTTGGTTTTGATTGATGATAGATTTTGCTTGCTCAAGCTTACATGTAAGATGAGCTTCTCGAATGTTCCATACTCCCATCTTAAGAGTCATTAGACAGGTCAGCTTGATCAGAATGTTTGTTCTTACTTTTGGTTCCAAAAGCTAGAGAGGTAGAGGATAAGGGTAAGATGCTAGACTGCAAGTTTATATTAGGTTCATCAAAGGTCCTTTTCCGTTTGCCTTTTTTCTTCCCTGATTTTTTGTTTGACTGAGAAGAAGTAAGGATATGAGTTTTGGAGAGGAGCAAGGAAGTATCATGGTTGGTGAATACGACAGTGGTAGGAGAGGTTTGGGGGTAGCCACGAGGCGGGGTAATATATCCATTTTGATTTGGTGCAATACCTTCACCAACATTATTGGAATTAGAACTAGCATCTGCATTGAAGATATTGGGATCATTAATTACTGCTGAGTTGGGATTGGTGGACATGTTTTGTGAAGGAAGTTTAACAAAAAGGTGGTGGAAGTTGGAATGTCGCATGGGGTGGATGGTTTAATTATTGTTGTAGAGGTGGTTACATCTTTCTTGTTGATTGAGTAAGTGGACCCTTTTGATGCTTGTTGCATAATCTCAGCAAGGTTGGCATCATTTTCAAAAACTGTGCACACATGCGTATCACTTGTGCATGATATGTTGGCATCATCTAACTTTTCCTTTTGTTTCTCAATCACAATGGTATTTTCTACTTCCTGTAATGCACTCACATTTTGCTCGGCTAATAATTCAAATGGATTTGTGCTGAACTCAAATATTGCTTTATAAATTTCTTCTCCAGTGTTCAAATCATCCATATTATTTTCTTGCTCTCCAACAGTGTAGTCAGAATTTTTTTCTACTAGAAGCTTCATCATTCTCTGCATTTCCCTTTCCTACTTGCTTCTTCCACAATTACCAACTCCAGTACCAACAAATTTCCTTTTATACACTCTTTTCCATTGTGGTTTTACAGGGGTTCGAACCTAACAGAGTTGGGTTGTGTAGCTTTGCTATTAACAACTTCTTCCTCCATTGGCATCTTGGTTTGTTCCTCATCCATCTTATCTTGAATTTTTCACAATTTTCATCTAAATACCCAAAAACTTTGCAAAAGGAGCACACATCAAGCTTCCATAAATAATTCACATAAATAGTTTGTTCACTCCAATCAAGAAGTTGTACTGGGAATTTTTCTACTAGTTTTTGGTTTGGTGGTACTTCAACTAAACACTTTGCGTATGAAAGTATTTCCATTTTTCAGTTTTCTCATCCAAGCATAACAACTTCCCTATCCTAGTCGCCAACCAATTCAAACCAACATGAGACCAGGCATATAATGGTATATTCGACATTTGCATGCAAACAGGAACTGCCTTAATTGAACCAATAGCATTACCAAGTGACGGATTCCATTCTTGGACTATGAAAATTTTATTCTTCATGACGATAGGGTCAACTCGCAAGCTCCTACATCTATCCTCCTGGCAAGACAGCTGAAACAAGAGGACATGGCCATCAAATCAAACCTTAACTGCCTCTTTCAATCTCCAAACTCCCTTCAAATGTGCACCACAATAATGTAGGAAAGGGGTTAACCTAGAAAAAAATCCCACTACACAATCATTTCACACCAATTCAGCAGCGTTGATTACATCCTCAGATGGTATAATGGCTTCTCCTACAAATTTTAGGTCAAAATGAATAGGGTTGTAGGAGCCAGCATTCCAAGGCATGGATTTAAAGAGGCCAGATGAACCCTTAGATAAGAAGGTTTAAGGCGGGGAGGGTGAGAGGAAGAAGGATGGACATGAAGTAGAGACGAAAGGACAAAAGCAAAGGAAGGCGGAGGTTGATTGGGAGCAAAGGAATGGATAAGCTGGACATAGATTTGGGATTAGGGTTAGAAGAAGGATCAGACGGCAGAGGCGGCGGGACAGGATGTGAGGATATCGAAAGAAGCGATAGTGAAAGGATAGGTCAAAAAAGAAGAAAGAAGCGGGAGGGCGCCATGAAAGAAAATATAAGTAGTTATGTAATAATGAATAAATCCTTTGTTTTCAAAATAGTCCTTTCAAAAAAATTCAAAAAGATTTTTTTTTTTTTTCTATATTAACTTTGAAATGTTTTACATTTTCTATTAGGTTTCATTTTTTATACTTTACTTTGATTATTGTATTTTGATTTCACTACTTGTACATGATAAAAATTACTTTGATTTTATACTTTCAAGATGCTTACTTTACTACTTATAATTAGATTTTTAATTTTATGCTTTTTATACTTAGTACCAACTATAACCATACCGGTCAGACCCATACCATCCACAGCTCGAGAGACGTTCGCAACCCATGAGGTGAAGGCTCTAGGCTATAGACATGAGCGGATAGAGTGAGAGAAGCAAAAAATTACTCGGCTACAACACAAGATATTCTAGGAGAAATGGAGGTAGAAAAAGCAGTCGGGATGCATTGACTTCATGCTTAGGACATTGCTTTATAGGTGAGGGTTAAGCTCTGCACATCCTACTCCTTAGGAGTTGTTGTTTTTAGAGCTATGTATTCCAGTAGTATGCACTTATGCATATAGCTTGTACGTATTGGTTATTTTGAAATCTATACACACTAATGGAAATGTTCCCTTTATGTATTTACAATTATGGTCATTATATTTAAAGTAAACAATAAGGTTATGAAATTTTATGAAAAAGGGAGGTAATTTAACCAACACAAGAAAAATAAAAGTGAAAATTCTAAAGGTTGGAAGGCAAATGACAAACTGAAACAAGAATGGTAAAGACAACTACAACAGTGAAATGAAAGAGAGTTAAAAAAAATTAGAATACAAATGTTTATGACTTCCAAAAATGAAAATCTTCCTTACAAAAACTACATTTGGAAAAGTTAGGATTGTCACGATGGCGAAAAGGAAGGTTCCAAGTACAGGAAAAGGAGTACGATAAATTTATAAAACTGTTTAAAAATTGACCGAACTATGCTTCTATTTAAAAGTAGTGTTGAAAAAATTGGTTGAAAAGCTATTTTTGGTTTTCAAAAGTTACATTCATATAGAGTTGCTAGTATATTTAAGATGCTTGCATAATATTTTCAAAAAAAATTAGTGGAAGCATTCATATAGGAGGTAATGCTTAGAAATTCATGTTTGTGTGTATCATATGTAATGCAATGCACTATGCACAGTTACAAGGATGGTCGGAAAATTGGATATACACAAATGATTACTAAGGTAGAATGGATGTAAGAAGGTCTACATGACATAACCTTTGTCGAATTTCGGGGATGAATTCCTAAATGGTGGGAGAATGTAATACCACGCTTTTTTAGAATAAATAATTAATATAAGTTTAAATGGTAACTTCATAAAATATACATTTTTGGAAATGTTGAAATTTGACTAGGAAACTTATATCACTATGTTATTGGTGATTTCTAATCAATTTTCATATATAATGTTTTTTCAAACTGAGCTTAAATGGAATAATCATATAATTAAAATGTATACCTATATCAGTACGTTCTTGGAAGTGTATATGTATATATTTATATGTACATCTATACACGTATATGAGAAACCTAAATTAAAAGTACGTTTGAAATTTGAATTTTAGACGTGTGATAATTTATGTAAGGAATTAGTGAATATAAATGAACATTAATTAGTCAAAATGGTTACGTTAAATAAAATATTTACATATAATTAAAATTATGTAATGGCATGCATTAATCAACGCGTTAAGAAGGGTAATGATCGACCACTCCCCTAGCATGGTAGACTGTGGTGGTCGATCGCCTAGTGGTCGGGTCGCACGTAACACTTTTTAAACGTGTTCAAGGTCCTTGGAGAACAATCAGTTTTTGATCATTCTCGATCGTACGAACGATGCTGATTTGAACCTCTATAAATAAATGTATAGAGATACACTCCAAAGTCATTTTTATTTGAGGGTATACCATTTTCTTTCCCCTTCATATCTTCTGAGATTAAATTTAGATTATCAGATTCAAATTGGAGGAAAAGATTACAGGAAATTAGGGTGGAGGTTTGAAGGAGGTTTGAATCATGAAGCTGTTCAAACGTAAGGTTTCAAATTCGATTTCCGTTCAATTCTAAATCACTTTATTTTGATTCGAATAAATAGATTTGTATATGTTTCATTTGTAAGTCCAAATAGGAAATTAAAAAAAAGAAAGAATATGGAAATTAGGACTAGCTCTATAGATTTAGAATGCTTTTGAGGTGTCTGAATAAATTACATGTATATACATATATTAATATGATGATATATGATATGGTTGAATTCCCATTTTACTTTTGTTGCTAGTAATTATGACATTCTATTTTAATTATGCAAAAAGGGCTTAGTTATAAATTTTGAACTTAACTGTAAATTCTAGATTTATATATATCTAAGTGCAAATTATGGATTCAATAATAGACAGTGTTATACGAAAATCTAGGCTTAAATAAAAGACATAGACTTAACTATGGAATATTAATTAACCCTTTAATGTGAATCTACATGTAATGCACCTAGATCTGTAAAATGAGTTAAAGAAATTAACATGAATTTCTTTTTTGGGAATACACAATATTTTAGTGTGTTGGAGAATATAAGGACATTCCCACATTTTTAATTAATTTTTTGAAAGTGAGACAGTTTTAATTACAAGAAAAGAAAAGGAATTTAAAAAATACTGTTAAGTATAAAATATGTGTGACTAATGTATTTTATACTACCTACTTCAAGATAAAAGAAAAGAATGTCTTATAATTACAAAACACCGAACAACAACCCGATTTCTATGACTTAGTATGAAAATGAACTATGTATGAAATAGACCGTAGAAACTAAATTTACAGCTTATTGAAATATGGCTGGTTCCAAAAGAAAAGGAAAATTATCAAGGAGAATGATATGTTTGATAAATGGGAAATAAATGTAACATTGGCCAATATGAAAGAAACAACAGTTGACAAAGAGGGAAATTCATGAGTAATTCAAAAAATAGAGGCCTAAGTATAATACATAATGATTAATAGGACGGTAAATGCCCAAGTATATTGGTTGATTAATGATAAAAGATAAAGACCCTAGGATAATACTTGACGAATAACAAAAAGATCAAAGGCCCAGGTATAATACTTGGTGTGTGAATTACAACCCAAGTTACATTAAAAGACAACAACAACCGCAATGAAACAAGAACAATAAATGGAATTGAATGAAAGATAAATTATATGCGTAAGAAAAGAAAGTTAGACAATATGGTCTAATAAAAGGATAAACTGAGGGCAAACCATTTATATTCACACTTTGGAGTCTAGGTATTGACAAAGTCCGTGAGCAAGTTATATTTATTCTAGTTTGGGTTACTCGTGTACAATCAGTTTTGTAGCCTTTAATTGGTCTTAACTGGCTTTTCATTCTTATTGGAGATTTCAGGCGCTTTGATGCTACTATCGAGTCCTATAGAAATCTTTTATATTTAATTTTTAGCATATTTAGAATTTACATTATTTATCTTAATTTAATGTATATATATATTTATTTAATATATATTTTTTACATTCCATTATATAATAAACTATAATAAATTCAAAATATAAAAAAAAAAATCTTTTTTTATATTTTAATTTATAATAATAAGATATTGAAAATATCAAAAAATTGGAATTCCTTTTTAGATTTGAAAATAGTTATAAGAAATAAGATAGAGATCACACCTTTTAAGCTTTTGCCTTCAAATATTAAGTTTAGAATTGCCCAAAGTCATGATGTAGAAGCTGAAGTTCAATAAAAATGGAAACTAGACATTTGTATCACATGTTAATCGTTTGGCCATACTTTAGACTCTAGCGAGGCTGAATCCTTGTCTCTACTAGCCAAAACCTATCTTTTGAGGCTGATACTCAAATTAGTTCCCAAAACTAAGCCTATATTGTTGTTGATCCTGTTATTCGAAAAGTAATTGTTCCTGATGTTATTTCTACACCTTCGGTGCATTCTCAAATTATGGTTCCTCCTTCGGTGCTTCTCTCCTTCTTATGTGGATGATATCTACTGGGGAACAAGCTTGGGTACACTTCGCCAAGGAAATGAGGTATGATCCCTCGGTTGGTAATTATCATATATTCACTAATAAAGATGGGGAATCTAGGAGGCTCACATATCATGTTGCAGGTGAAGGGCTTACTTTATCTACAACATGGGATAAGGGTCAATGCAACAGGCAATTGTTTATATAGTCCTTTTAGGATAGGAAATACCAATATGCCTCTATTTTGTAGTCTTTTTTATACTAACTTGCAGTGCAACCTACTTTTCGGCTGTTCGGCATGTCATTGGCTTGGGGACCGATGCATACATCAATAGTGATAAGGAAGCATAGGTCTCTCTGTGGTAGTAGTTTAGATATGTTTGTCTAACTCCTGCTCTTTTTTTTTGCATGAATTAAGTGGGTTAGGCACTTCAAAACAAGATTATTTGTTCTGTGCATGTGCAGAACATTTATTTATTCCTTTGTATACAACAATATGTAAACTATAAAACCAACTGACTTTGCCAAAAAAAAGAGGAGAAATTGTAACTGTCATTTCATATCATGCATTTAAGTATGATCTTGAGGAGTCTGTGATATAGGAAAATGAGTTCCGGTCCATCACAAATCCTTTGGGATATCATACGATGACAGGAATAACCCGTGATGGTCCTATAGTGTAGGCATAGGGTGGTCCATCAGAGATAAGGTCTGTAGAAAAGGGTATATGAGGGAGGTATGGCCTGACTACTTTAGGTAGTCTAAAAGGTCGATGGATGGCTAGGTAATTATGCAATAAATAGGCTGGCGCTTGGAGGTAACTAAAAGGATAATAATCGTAAGATTACTAGGTCATCATCCGTCAGATTATGAGAAAGGGGGAAAATTAGGTTATGTTTCTTAACTTAGGTGATCTTTCACTATTAGGATGCCTAGTAGTGGTTATGCAACACCACATGGTTTATCTCGATTGTTTGCTTAGGGGAAAGATTTTACTGGAAAAGTAAGAAAATTAACTATAAGCTCATATCAAGAGATGCCTTCCGAACTAGAAAATTTGGTGGTTTCCCAGAGTCAGTCCGCAACGGAAAAGATAAATTACAAAATTAAATCATGGACTAAATTCTTGTGCATCTCGGGTAATAGGGTTCCTCATTAGCAGGATTCAGATGTATTTATGGTAGGACGTTGATGTGTACATCCGTAGTATAGGTATAGGGCGGTCCATTGTGGATGTAGCTTATACGTTCTCATTGTATACAATGAGACATCCGTAGTGTAGGCATGGTCCATTACGGATGAAAGCTATAAGCTTTCAAGGCAAGAAAATGACCAGTATGGCATAATGAGATGATGAAATCCCTACGAGGTGATCACAAGGACACTATATGTGGTATTTAGGATCGTTGTGATCCAAGGGAATATAGCTACATACATTTATGTTTATTATATATCAGGTTAGATCTACTGTGGAATAGATGGGTGCGATATGTGCGTGGTGCTGAGGACCGAACGACATTAATAAACCTAGTATAACAAAATTAGTAAACAATTGCTATATGTAGTGTTATGTTTAAAAACACACAATTTACCAGTCACCAGAATAATTGTTCTAACCCCTTCCTTAAATTAACCTATTGGTTTGGTAGAAGACAGATAATTATTAACTAGGCAAGATTAGGATATTAGAGATAATTGACTTAAAATGTGTTTGTCATAACAGTAAAGATTTATCTATTATTGTATATCAAATTATCCCGTTGTGAGTTATTTACTTGAGCTCTGATAATTATCTTTGTACATTTGGAGGGCACAACATAAACGATTCGTGCTTCGTCGAGCTTGGGTTTTCACTTTTTGCCAAAATTATGGCTCATTGGAGCATGGATTATTTCACTTTCAAAAAGTAGTATAACCAAATTCTTCGAAATCTATGTTTGAATGGAGATAGAATATTGATAGAAGCTCCATTTAGTGAAAAATAATTTTACCCATCTTCTTATTTGTTGATTTTCCTTTGCATTCATAGATGTACATGGCTCCGTTTGGGTTTTGATTCCCCATTTGAAATTCGAATGCAAAATATCTACATCAGATCCACATAAGGTAGAGAAATATTATCTATATTTTTAACTTGGCAATTTCGATCAATGGCGACCAATAGTCAATTGATTGATATTGATTGTTATTCTCCCTAATCTCTAATTGATCTTAAAATCAGCTCTAATTAACTGTGCAACTAAAGATCTGATATCAAATAACAACATTATTGATTATTAGTTTCTTACTTGTCTTTATGTTGCGTCTCTCTATCACTCCATCACTACTTCGTGTCTTAGCAATATTCCAAGCTCAAATTCAGGGTACATCGACATGTCAGATGATATCACACCAATGTGTCCTAGCAGATGTTGGGGTGTATTTTTTATAACCCAGAGCCACCTTAGTTTTTTTTTTTTTGGGCCTTCGCCACTTAACCCGTCGTAGACTCGGTGCATTCTAAAATTTTGCATCAAACCTAGAACTATTACAAATTAGGGTAGACTCGACAAGCCCAAAACCCGATATGACTCTATGTGTTAATTCTAAATTGTTTGCTAATAAACATATTATTTATTTCTATTCTTTGTCCCTAAATGATACAATGAAAACAAATAATAATAATGTGTTTACATCGATCATGAAATATATTAAAGATGGTGTGTACAATAACAGTTAAAAAAAATTATTTGTTATTGTATAATTATCAATGACACGCTTTAATACTATAATTTCTTTTATAGGTTAATGATTAGAACATTATGGTATGTATTTCACAATCACTTATATATATGAAGATTAACAAATCATCATTGCAGTAAAAACGAAGTTTATGATATGTTAATAATGTGTGTTGGATTGAATTTGGTCAGATGAACCCCAATCCAAAGCTCTCAAGAACGTGTCATGGGTCTCTCCACCCTAATGGCCCGATGTGGTAGATCTAAACGAACCAAAACAAGGACAGATCTACCCGCTTTAGATGTTATTCATGTCTCATTGTCCTCCCTATGTCTTAGATGTCCCAGTAACGGGAAGCACAATTTTAGTAGTTAATTCAAATATAAGCAGATGGCATGTTAAAATTCATATATATATATATATATATATATATATATATATATATATATATATATATATATATATTTGAACACAACAAATAGACAAAAAGACAAATAGACACAAATAAGGGACACAAAATCTACACCATTAGATCTTACCCTGAATTCCACCTCTCCACATAAAGACAAAAAGATCCAATGGTCAAAATTCTGTGTCTCTATGTTTGTGTCTAGTTTTGTGTCCCAATAGCCGCCCTATATATATATGGAAAGTCTATAGAGACACAAATTGCTGACACAAAATTAAACATACAAAATCTGGACCACTAGATCTTCCCATGATTTGCACCTCTCATGTAAAGATAAAAGAACCCAACGGTCAGGATTCTGTGTTTAAAATTGTGTGTTTTATTTTGTGTTCCAATAGTCACTCTCATATATATACATACATACATATATATATATATATATATATATATATATATATATATATATATATATATATATATATATGGGAAACTCTTTTTAGACACAAAATGAGAACACAAAATTACACACAATAAATCTCAACCATTGGATCCACCCATGAATTCCACTCTCCACATAAAGACAAACAAATCCAACGGTGGAGGTTTGTGTCTCTTTCTTTGTGTTTAATTTTGTGTCCAAATAACCGTCTCATATATATATATATACACACACACACACACACACACACACACACACACACACACACACACACACACACACACACACACACGTAAATATCCTTTTTTTCTTAAAGAAAGAAAAGGTTTAAAATTGTAAATTTAAACCGGAACAGATAAGTCGACTAGAAATTTGGAAAATACCCAATATCAAACGTTTTTAATTGAAAAAAAGGTCAAAAGACTTTGTTTATATTCAGGGTCGGTCCAGAGAACAACCCACCAAACCCGTAGGCTGTGGCAACCCCGGTCTATGGGCAATTAGAATTGATTGCTCCCATGTAAATTTGATCAGTGTATTATTTATACACACATAAGTGGTCGCGTTGTAAGTGTTGTGCCCAAGTTGTTAGTTAATGTTCATGTAGCTGATTTCTGCATCACCTTAATTCGAGTCCTGTACATGATAACGGTTTTTTTTTTTTTTCCCCAACCCAGACACAAACGTAATGGGCTTGCGCAACAAAATGATTGGGCCGGCTCTACGGCTATATATACACGGGATTGCCTTCGCTTTTCCTTCATCAGCGCAAAAACCCTCTACCTTCCCTTCTTTGTTATTCTCTGCATATTATTAATTTTCCCTCTGCTATAATCAAACATGTTGGTCTATCAGGACATCATTACAGGTAATCCTCATTTTAATTCATTTGATTTTTTGTATCTGTGAACAAAAATAGCTTTTTTATGTTGTTTGTTTGCAATTTCTTCAAATAGTTGTGTCGTTATCAATTAGGAAAGAAGATTTCCAACTGGTTTAGTGGTATTCATATGCTCAAACTTCGATTCCATGTAGATGACTCTAAAATCACTGGAAAATTATAAAAGTCCGTATTTTTATTCGTGATGTTAAATATGTGTCTCAACGACGATATGTTTGCTTTTGTTATTTAATTATCGCCACGTTTGACTGCATATCAATTTAACCTTTGGTTGTATCAAAAATTGATTTGCAGTACCTTAATGAATGCTAAATTATAGTGCCTATTCCCTTATCCTGACTATCTGAGAGGAAAATTCCCTTTTGAATGTTAGATAGGCTGCGGTTTAAATTCATAGAGTCTCTTAATGCTTATATTGAATATCAGACGGTAATTCAGTCATTTGGTACATGCAATCCTTCTGTTCTGAAAAATGGTACAAACTGAGAGGTTGTATAAAATAGACAAATCCAGATGCTGTTTGTGAATTAAGCAGGCAAATAAGGAGTTTTTTTTTCTCCCTTGCATTACTGGATTGATGTGTAGACTAATCTAGCTTATTTGCTTCATGTTTTGAGCAGTATTATCCTAAGTTAAGCAAAATTTAGACAATTTAATGGAATATACACTATTTGTTGAATTAACTAGTTTAATTGTTGAAATAACATTTTTGTTAAATCAGTTTTTTGCAATAATATTGATGAAATTATTTATAGGTGATGAGCTTCTTTCAGACTCCTTTCCCTATAAGGAGATCGAGAATGGCATCCTTTGGGAGGTTGAGGGCAAGGTAGCAAATTAGTTACACTTTTTTATTTCATAATATTTGCTAATGTATATATACGGCATCAATAAGCGAGAATTCTATCAGCTCAAGGTAGAAGTTATTTACCATTTACGTTTGTCACTGACAATAACTTTTGCTTTTATTTTAATGGACATTGAAAGGAAAAAACACGTTGTATGTCCTGATCGGGAAAAACAGGTTTTTGTTTATGTTCTGGGAAAATTATTGTATACACTCGATCTGCTACTGTTCATATTTTAAGAAAATATTTGTTTTTGTTTATACATAATTCTCTTCTAGTTTTCAGAACTAATCAGTTAAGTTTACTTGTTTGAACTGAAAGTATGTATACTTCAAGAGGATTGAGTTTGGCGGATAACAGTTAGATATTAAAAGCTTAGAGCGTCTCCTTTAAGTTTCAAATTAACACTTTCATAGATTAATAAATGTAATCTGTGTAATTTTCCATCGGAAGTCGAAACAAGCATTTGTTCGAACTGTGTCTACATCTGAATAACCGAGACGCTTGTTCAATGACCATCTAAGTCTCAAGATCTGTTGAACAAGCATCTATGTACAATTGTTAGATAGGCGCATAATCATCAAACGCATGTTCAATTGTTAGAAGCTTGTGTTTAACCATTGGGCGGGTGTTAGTACACTTTTCTTTGCTTGAACATGTAACTGATCACAAAATTGTAACCATTGTTGGAGTGAGTTTCGAGGTTGGATCTTACCGTTTGTAATTTTGAATCTTTTGTTGGAAGTGCTCTTAGAGCTAGTTATTACATTCTTAGTTTGCTATTTGTTATTTAATTATTTAAAAACCAAAGCAAACAAAAAATGTTATGTTAAGTGAGTATACATATGACTTTTTTTTTTGGCAGTGGGTAGTTCAAGGAGCGGTTGATGTCAACATTGGTGCGAATCCATCGGCTGAAGGTGGCGAGGATGAACCTATTGATGATCAGGCTATTAAGGTGGTTGACATTGTGGATACTTTTAGACTTCAGGTTTGTTGTACTAATTTGCAACTTTTTTTTTCCTCAGTTGTTAACCTTTAAGGTTAATCATATTAATTTTATTTTTTGTAATAGGAGCAACCAGCATTTGATAAGAAGCAATTTGTAACTTGGGTGAAACGATATATTAAGGTTTTGCCTTCAAAATTGGATGTTGAAAAACAAGAACAGTTCAAGAAAGGCATCGAGGGTGCTACTAAGTTTCTGCTTTCAAAACTTAAAGATCTACAATTGTACGAGTTTTTTGACTGTTTTTTTTTTCCTTAGTTCTATTTTGATGTTATCTAAGACTAATTACTAAATCAAATTTGTTGATGTAGTTTTGTTGGAGAAAGCATGCATGATGATGGCAGTCTGGTCTTCGCTTATTACAAAGAAGGAGCTTCAGATCCTACTTTCCTGTATTTTGCTCATGCTCTTAAAGAAATTAAATGCTAGCGGTTTTATGAGCACCATTGCATCTCTATACCGTATCAAAGTGGAAATTCAATGTTATTTGTGATTATTTTACTTGGATTTTAGACATCTTTATTTATATTAGGTAGAGAAATGATACTACATATTCAGTTTTCAGATTTTATGTTATAATCAATTTTGGTTTTTTATATTTATGCGGTAATTTTAGATTAATATGCCCTTGTTCAGTATTTTCTGCTTTTAATATAGCTTTTGATTCTTGTGACAAGTATTATTGATTTCTTTTTTCTTGGCTGAAACTCTTACTATTCATCCTCATCACATGGTATCACCGTCTTTTCAAAGTTTTATTTTATGTAAGTCTCCTTGTATATACGTGTGTATAGGCGATCGTCTATTGAGATGTAAAACTAAACACAAAATTAGTTACAGATACTGTGGATTATTGAAATTGTTTATCTTCATGTAAAACGTGAAAGTTGAATCTTGTGTCCAATTCTTTGTTGTTATTTTATGTTCGAATAGAGTTTTTCATATATATATATATGTGTTGACTCAGGTTTTTAATCCAAAGAGAAGAATCATGATAATAAGTAAACATGTTCTCCGAATCATCCTAGACTCTCCAAAAAGGCTCAAAACAAGAAAGGGTGGAAATCCACAAATTTTGGGCCTACGATCAGATACGTATATAGTCTGGTATCGGTCCATGTTCTATTACCTGGTACCGATCCATATGTCGATGGCCCAGCGTTTGTACTGTTGAGATTCTTATCCTTTACTAGCCTATGTGCAAAGTTTCATGATAATCGGGCTCTCCTAACTCAAGTGACTCGATGGATTGAACCATTAACGCACCTCTAAATATAATCGACTTGCAAGTGCAAGCAAACAACGCATAACCAAACCATACTTGGCAGAAGGCATAAGAGGGATAAGAAGTATGATATGAAATTGGGAAGTAAAAATTTGTTAACTCTATGGTCTGGTACAGGTCCATAGGTCATGGATCGGTATCGGTCTATAGTGTTTGGTCGTAAAGACTATTTTTGGTGCTAGGTGGACTATGGGTGTGTAATTAGACCTACTGGTAATGCTACTTGGCCAAACTCTGGTCATAACACAGAGTTTGTAATGGTTTAGCCGTTATAGAGTCTTACTTCCACTTTGAATATCTTTATTGCTTGATTCCCCATGCCAAATTACAATGCTTTGAATACAAACAGTTCAATGATCTCCAAAGTAAAGACTACAAGTATCACAAGTACTATGAACTATCGAAGTAAATCACAATAGTCAACATAGATGAAGAAATCTTGCTGTCTCTAGAGCTTGTAGTGGTTCAAGAGATGATAGGGCAGAGTTTTGGTGTTAAAATCATGTGTTTTTTAGTTCTTTTAATGCAACATCTTATGATTTTTGGTATAAATCTTTAATTCTATTATTCGTTAATGGAAAAATGAATTCATGCATAAAGATTATTTGTTAGATCCAATTTTTTAGCAATATTAGGACTTACTAATATTTATAGATGAATATTTTGAATTTGTAAATAAATTTTATGTGTGAGATCCTATTTTTAAGCAATATTATTATCTAATAATACTTGTAGATTTACACGTTGAAGTAGCAAGTGGAATTTATTTCTAATAGCATATATTTTAGCAATAATAAGTTTGTAATATATAAAAGTACTTTTGGTAGTTCACGTTTACACAAAAAAAAGCGTGACACTAAAGATATTTCAATTATTATTAAAGATTATTATAAAATATGTGTGTAGATGTGAACGTTTATTGAGACGTAAAACTGAACATAAAATTAGATACAAAAAATGTGGATGATTGAATTTGTTTGTCTTGATGTGAAAGATGAAATTCGAATATTGTGTCCAATTTTGTGTTGTAATTTTATGTTTAAATAGAATTCCCATATATATCCATGTGTTAACTCGGTTTTTAACCCAAAGAGAAGAATCATGAGATAAGAAGTAAGCATGATCCCCGAATCATCTCAGACTCTCCAAAAACTCAAAACAAAAAGAGGTAGACGTCCACAAAGTTTGGGCCTAAGATCAATCAAGTATATGGTCTGGTATCGGTTCATGCCTTATGGACTGGTACTGATCCATATCTACGTGATAATGGGCCAACATTTGTACTACTGTGATTCTTATCCTCCTTACTAGCCTATGTACAAAGTTTCATGACAGCCGGGCTCTCGTAACTCAAGTGACTCGATGGAACGAACCATTACTGCATCTCTAAATATGATCGATTTGCAAGTGCAAGCATACAGCCCCCAACCAGACCATACTTGGCAGAAGGCATAGGATGGACATAAGAAAACATGATATGAAATCGAGAAGTTAAAATTTGTTAATTTTATGGACTGGTACTGATCCATAAGCCATGGATCAGTACCGGTCCATAGTGTTTGGTCGTATGAAAACAATTTTTGGTGCGTGGTGGACTGTGGGTGTGCAATTGGACCTATTGGCAATGCTACTTGGCCCAATTCTTATCAGAACCCCTATAAATACCACATGACAATACATAGGAACTTATTCAAGTTTAATAATGGCTTCCACTTTTTTCATCCTCTACTTCCGTCCATCCTCCTCCCCAAACTGACTGTCCCTCTCTTCTTGAGCCAGCAGCCGCCACCTCGGCTCTGACGTTTGCCACCGATCCAGTGGCAATGGACCCAATGGTGGTGGTGGCTCAAATATGTACCCTTACGTCTGTTCCGACCTTTCAACTGTCTCTCTTTCCTACTCCACCGGCTTCTCAGCGGCTTACCTACACAACGGTGGTAACAAAATCGCGACCTCTGGTCCGTGGTTCATCATCGACATCAAGGTCAAGCTCGTTTTCTTTGTCTAAGCAGGGATTACCTTCTCCTTTGTCTCCATCCCGCATACCATAGAATTTTTGAAATCAAACAATCATTGTTTTCACCAAGCTATCAAGGGCCACATGGCGAAAGCTTGTAGGAACCCGGAGATTTATTTCTTTTTGTGGATTTTTTTGTCATGCAACCAAAAGTTGTTCACTTTGTGGAAAGAAACAAGAGGCACTTCTACCTCGAAAACCGTTGCTTCCTTTATCCCTTCTTCTGTCGATCATGATTCAACAGTCAAATCTTATTCTCTCCCTATCCACGTGTCAGCCATCAACAATACCTCTCCTCTTTCCCTCAAAAAATGTAACCATCAACAATAACTTTCGAGAGACTTGCAGACATGACTTTGACGCACGAGGATGGTAAAGAGGAGAACAAAGAAGTTAAGGCCAGGGAGGAAAAACCCAGGGATGAGTAAAAGAAATGGTGGCCTAAGAAGGCATAACTAAGAAAGGAGGAAAAACCGAATAGACACAAATCAAGTCAGAAATTAAGTGCCATGGCTGTGGAAGTTTGTAGAATTTTGTGAGCTGTAAGAAGACAAAGAAAGCTTTTTTTAGTTGTGGTCAAGTTGGATATTTTCCAAGGAAATGCCCTAACAAGAAAGATCAGAAGGCTGGATCATTTGGACGGCAAGTGCATGCGCTCAAGGCTAGTGGACCGGATCGTGGTAGGAAAGTCACCGTGGAAGATTTGATTTCTCTTTTTGACTTTCATATTAGGACTCTCTTTTGTTCTGGTGCTTCTCATTCATTCATATCCAATTCTATAGTAGATAATCTGCACCTAGACACTAGTATTGTTTCTGATCCTGTTATAGTCTCAAACCCCATAGGTGGAACGACTCATTTATCTGTGATGTGTAGCGATTTGAGAACTTTTGTTATGGGCGTCGAATTTGAATGTGATGCATATGTTCTTGGCTTTACGGGTTACAGATTAATTCTAGGAATGGATTGGCTAGCCATGTATGGAGCTATTCTTGATTGTGAGAGGAGAGTTGTTAAACTTCTAACGTGCCAAAGTAGAACTCTCGAAATTTCTTGTAACCCATGAGGGTCAGTTATGCATAATTTCCTAGATTCTCTTGATGCTTCCGTTGACGATCTTCGATCAATACCCATAGTTAGTAGTTTTCCGAATATGTTCGATGAGGTTAGGGGATAACCTCCGAAGCAAGAGATAGATTTCCAAATTTACTTGGTGGAGATTACGAAACAAGTCGCTTTACCAGTGGCCACATGGCTACTAGGGAGAGGAGGGAGCTAACCAAACAAGTAGAGTTATTGGAGAAAGGGTTCATTATGCAGAGCATTTCTGAGTGGGGAGCTCCATTTGTCTTTGCAACCAAGGCTGATAGCTATCTCTGTTTATGAGTGGACTATAGGGAGTTGAATAAGCTCACCAAGAAGAATATGCACATACTTCCAAGGATTGATGGCTTGTTTGACCAACCAGTAGACGCTTTGGTTTTCTCATATTTGGATCTAGCCATGGGAATTCACTAGCTTAGGGTAGCGGATGTCGATAAGACAACTTTCAGAACTCCAGATGGTTTCTTTGAATGATTGGTCATGCCTTTTAGGCTGACCAATGCATCTGCATACTTTGTGGATTTAATGAGTCGGGTGTTTAAGGAGTATCTGAACAAGTTCATGGTGGTTTTCGTGGACGATATTCTGATTTTCTCGAGGAGTGAGGAAGAGCATGTCAGACACTTAGAGGAGGTTCTCAATACACTCAAATCGCATCAGCTTAATGCTAAATTTTCTAAGTGTCATTTCTAGAGAAAGGAAGTAAGGTTCTTAGAGCATGTAGTCTGCAAGGATGGAATGGTGGTGGACCCTACTAAAGTTTTCGTAGTTCAAGGTTGGAAAGCCCCTAAGAATGCGGCAGAGGTAAAGAGTTTCCTTGGATTGGCGGGTTATTATAGAAAGTTCATTAAGGACTTTGCACTGATATCAACTCTGCTCACCTGTCTGACAAAGAAGTACTTGGCTTTCGCTTGGAGCATTGATTACGATGATGCATTCCATATGTTAAAGAGGACTCTGACATCATCCCCGTTCTGACTCTTCCCTATGGCAGCAAGTTTTTTACAGTCTACACGGATGCTTATGGCATGGGATTAGGTGATGTGTTGATGCAAGAGGGTAGGGTGGTTTTCTATGGAAGTAGGCAATTGAGAGTTCATGATAAGAACTACCCCACCCACAACTAGGAGTTGGTTGTAATAGTGTTCACACTTAAGTCTTTGCGACACTATATACTTGGAGAGAGATTTGAGCTTTACACAGATCACAAGTCGCTCAAATATTTCTTCTCATAGAAGTATCTCAATTTAAGGAAGCAACAATGGATGGAGTTCCTTGCGTCCTACAATTTTGAGATAGCTTATACCCTAGGCAAGGGTAATGTGGTTGCGGACGCATTGAGTAGACAAAGGATGTTGCAGAATTCATGTTCCGATGTTTGACTTGCCAACGAGTAAAGGCTGAACAAAGGAAACCTGATGGATTGCTTCGGCTCTTGGATATCCCACAATTGAAATGGGAGAGCGTCTCTGTAACACCCCGTAATTTTAACAACACTAAAGACGGTAAATTAAAGAATAATTAATTTAATATTCAGAACTAGGGAAACAGACTGCGCCATTGTGTTCGTCTCGGAATTCTGGTCAAAATAGACACCTGGTTTGCGTAAAACGGACACCGTATGAAGAAGTTATGAAGGTTTGAAGTTTGTATACGCATAAGTAGAATACACACACACACACATGTATATATATATATAATTGGTCCAGAAAATTCTAAACAGTTCAAAATCTCAGAATTCAGGGGAGCGGGAAAATTCCTGCCCAGGGGTGTCGACCCCATCAAGGGGGTGTCGACCCCTGGGTCGACCCATAAGGGGATGTCGATCCATGGGTCGACCCCTCAAGGGGGGGTCGACCCCCCTGCGGCAGATTAGGGTTTGGGGTTACGGCTATATATACGGCCTCATTTCTCTTGTTTTTGCACACAAAAAATAATGGAGAACTAGATACTGCCTCTGCCCAGATTAAATCAAGCCTTTTATTCTTCTGCAATCAAGTCAATCAACGAGAGTTAGAGATCTGTGATTCAATTCTTTTCTTCTATCTTTCTAGATCCAAACACTATGAGTTTACGTTACTTTTAGGTCTGAATGTTTAAAAGTAAAACTTGACATGACTATAACTTGGATCTATGCCTGTGACAGTTTGAATCATATTAGATCTGCTATAACATGTTTATCTAAGTTATTCTGACATGACTATGAACTAGATCTGAACCTATACCTATTTATCATGTCATATCTTCCATGGTTTGTAGATCTAATTCACTGTTTAGATCACCTCATGCTTGTTCCTATTGTGTGGTGTGGCTAGATAAGATCTGTTATTAGTTGGCTATCTAATTCATTGTTTAGATCTTATCATGCCTGTTTACGATACCCCTATCATGTTAGAATCAGTTCTATTGTCACATGTTCATCAGACCTGTTCCTTATGATGTTTTGAGAGGACGTACTCGGTTTATGTATTTTCAGACTTATGATGTTTTGAACCACGATTTATGCTTTATGTTTAATAAAGTTTTTAAATTCCGCTGCTATTTTATATCTGTCTTGTAATGTTTCTGTTTCTGTTTCTGTTTCTATTTACCTATAATGCTTCATGAAACTTAATGCATTCTCTTAATGAGTGACATTAACGGACGTGGGGTGTCACACTTGGTATCAGAGCTGAAGGTTATCAGATAAGATAAAAGTTTTTGAAATTTATTTTCAAAAAGGTTTTAAAAGAAAGCATTTTCAAAAAGAAAAAGTCTATTTTGAAAAACATATTCCCCAAAGCCATATGTAATATCTTTCGATCCATTGTCTGAATCTATTTCCTTTTCTTTTCAGCATGTCTAGGGGAACCTAATATTCTTGAGGGTGTTACGATACCAGGCTGGTTCCGTAGGTATCTAGAGGCCACGGCACCTGCTGGTGGTCAAGCTGACGTTCTCCCACAGCTGCATTCGTCGTTCCTCTTCCTCATCCTCCGCGTGCAGATAATTTCTCTAAGATCTACAAAGATTTCTGTGCCATGGGAGGAAAGCCATCTGTGGAATCGAGACGTTCGTAGAGACAAGGAATTGACTCAAATAGACGGAGAATCTGTTTAGAATTTTTGAAGTGGACGATCGTAGGAAGATTCAGTTAGTCGCCTGGCTACTGAAAGATGAAGCTTCATTCTGGTAGGAAGTGACACAAGCTGAGCATCCAATGGAGACTTGGGATGATTTTAGACATAGGTTTGAAATAAAGTTTCTTTCTCAAGTTGAGAAAAGCATGCAAATGGAAAGGTTTCTGACACTCAAACAAGGAGGCATGATTGTCAAAGAATATGTTAATAAATTCAACCATCTAGCAAGGTTTGGGCTGGAGCTAGTAGATACTCCGCATAAGAAAGCTTTGCGGTTTACTAGAGGACTGAATGGACCCCTTCATGGGTTAGCTGTGTCCCATATTCCAATGGGAGCAACTTTTGAAAGGCTCACTGATATGGCCTTGATGCATGAGGAAGACAAAGGTGAAAAGAAAGAAGTTAAGGTTGAGGAAACACAAATTAAGAAGGTATGGCCCAAGAAGGGACAACGGCAGCAACAACATAAGTAAGAAGGAAAGAACGACAAGGCTAAGGATACGAGGAAGTGCCATAATTGTGGACGTGAGGGTCACTTTGGTCAAGGACTGCAAAAGAAGGAAGAATGCTTGCTTCAGTTGTGGAGAGGTCGTACACTTTTCTAAGGAGTTCCTGAAGAAGCAAGGACAAGGTCAAAGGGCAGGAGCTTCTGGGGGGCAAGTGCATGCTCTCGCGATCAATGCTCCATATCGAGATAGGAAAATTTCTGTGGAAGGTTTGTTTTCTCTTTCCAATCATCCTATTAGAACTCTTTTTGATTCCGGCGCTTTGCATTCATTTATATCTGATTATGTGGTTGAGTCTCTGCTCCTTAATACTAGTATGGTAGTGGATCCCATTGTTGTCTCAAACCCCATTGGTGGTTCGGCTCATTTATCCATGATTTGTTGGGGTTTGAGAATATCTGTGTTAGGCTTCGAATTTGAGTGCGACGCGTATGTGCTCGGTTTTATGGGGTATGATTTGATTCTAGGGATGGATTGGCTAGCCATGTATGGTGCCATTCTGGATTGTGAGAGGATGGTCGTTAAACTTTTGGCTTGCCATAGGAGGACCCTCGAGATTTCTTGTGACCCAAAGGGGGTCTGACATGCTTAGTTTTCTAGAGTCTCTTGATGCGTCTATCGACGATCTGCGATCTGTACCAGTAGTCTGTGAGTATTCTGATGTTTTTGAGGAGGTTCGGGGCTTACCTCCGAGGCGCGAGATCGATTTTCGTATATACTTGGTAGACAATGCAAAGCTAGTTGCATTACCTGTGCGCCATATGGCTCCAAAAGAAAGGAGGGTGCTTAGTAAGCAAGTAGGGGAGCTACTTGAAAAAGGGTTTATTAGGCGAAGTATATCTGAATGGGGTGCTCCGGTGGTATTCGTAACTAAGGCGGATGGTTCGCTTCGCTTATGTGTAGACTATAGAGAGTTGAACAAACTCACAAAGAAGAACAGGCACCCACTCCCAAGGATAGATGATTTGTTTGACCAGCTTGTTGGTGTATCAATATTCTCTCAGTTAGACTTAGCCACGGGGTTTCATCAGTTGAGGGCTGCCGAAGATAGTATAGATAAGACCTCTTTTAGGACTAGATGGTTTCTTTGAATGGCTTGTTATGCCATTTGGGTTGACGAATACACCCACTTATTTTGTTGATCTAATGAGAAGGGTGTTTGGGAGTTTCTAAATAAGTTCGTCGTGGTCTTTATTGATGATATCTTGATCTTCTAAAATAGGGAGGAAGAGCATGCCCAACATTTGAGAGAAGTTTTGAAAACTCTACATCAGCTTAAGGCAAAATTCTCCAAATGCCATTTTCGGAGAAAAGAGGTTAGATTTCTAGGGCATGTAGTCTCTAAAGATGGGACAACATTAGATCCTGCAAAGGTAGTTACAGTTCAAGATTGGCAAATTCCAAAGAATGCAACAGAGGTGAGAAGTTTTCTTGGATTGGCAGGTTATTATAGGAAGTTCATTAAGGACTTCGCAAAGATATCAACCCCACTCACTAGACTGACGAAGAAGAATCTGACGTTTTGGTGCGATATGGATTGTGATATTGCTTTCCAGCGATTGAATAGGGCTCTGACAACAGCCCTAGTCTTGACCTTGCCCGATGGAAGCAAAATGTTTACAGTATACAATGATGCATGTGGTACAGGGGTTGGTGCATTTCTGATGCAAGAAGGAAAGGTATATGTTACGGGGGTAGGCAGTTAAGAGTTCATGAGAAGAACTACCCTACTATGACTTAGAGTTAGCTACCATAGTATTCGCGCTTAAGACACTGCGTCTTTATTTGCTTGGAGAGAAGTTCGAATTGTACACCGATCATAAATCTTCCAAGTACTTGTTCTCGCAGAAAGATCTTAATTTAAGGCAACAAAGGTGGATGGAGTTCCTAGCATCTTATGACTTCGAGATTGCTTATACCCCTGGCAAGGGTAATGTGGTGGCAGACGCACTGAGTAGGCAGAGGATGGCCTTAAGTCCTTTGTTCGTGGAGAGGAAAAGCTTGGAGTTTATATCGACTTTTGACTTTGGACCCTCCACCGAGTTTTTGTCTGTCTTATTTGCATCACTAGAAGTGCGACCTACTCTTATGGACCAGATAGGAGCTTCGCAGCGAGAGGATCCACAGATTTCAGACATCTTGGATAGGCTCGGTAAAGGGGATACTTCTATTCACCTCGGTAGATATTCCATAGACGATAAAGGGTGGTTGCGATGAGATGAAAGGATTTGTGTTCCCCAAACTGGGAGTTTGTTAAAGACATTCCTAGAAGAAGCCCATCATTCGAAGATGACTATTCATCCAGGCAGTGATAAGATGTATAGAGACATGGTTTTTTATCAAGGTGTCACCTTTGAGGAATGTGGTTCGCTTTGGATCCATAGGGAAATTGGCGCCAAGATTCATAGGGTTATTTCCCATAACGGAAATGATTGGCCAAATGGCCTATAGATTAAAGCTACCCGGGAGACTACCCGACGTTCATGATGTTTTCCACGTTTCTCATTTACGGAAGTGCTTACATGATACCGTAGAAGTAGTAGAGTCGAGTATATTGGAAGAAGTAGAGGTGGAACGGGAGGCGATAGTTAGAAGAGTTCCTACCCGTATTCTTGAATAAGAAGTTAAGAAGCTACGTAATAGAGAAGTCAAGTTGATGAAAGTTCAGTCAGGAGATAACCCAGAGGATGCAACTTGGAAGACCGAAGTCAAGATTCGTTCTTCGTACCCTTTTCTTTTTGAGGGTATGTACTTAACTTCCTTTCCAAAGCTTTTATATACGCTTGTTTCTATCATTTGAGTATATCCTATCGATCGAATCTTCGACCTTTAGGGAGGAAATCCATGGATGTAAACATGTGCTTGAGACATGTTACGTTTGATGGATACGAGTGGATGCAAGTGTTTGCTAGTGGTTGCTCGTGGATGCATATACATACACATTAGGCACTAGATCGGCTCAATCACTCTTATACTGCATATGGATGCATGTGCATTTTTCTTCTTTTTATGGATGGAAATGGATGTATCATCATATGGATGTTGCATTTGGACGGATGATTATGCACACATATAGAACTTACATAATAGGATTATTTGCATACATGTTGGATTCATGGCACTAACATACATCGCATTAAGGAGGTCAACTGAATCGGTAGACCGCCTGATCTTCGCATTAGTATTGGGACATATACACCCACATTTGCATATGTTCATATAAGCATCAGAATTTTTAAGTACATTGGATGCCTATGATTGGTGGATGAGTAGATGGGTGATGGATGGTAGGATATACGTTCTTCTTAACTTAAAGATTCCAGGGACGAAACCCTTTGAGTAGGTGAGAATGTTACATCCCGTAATTTTAACAACACTAAAGACGATAAATTAAAGAATAATTAATTTAATATTCAAAATTAAGGGAAATGGACTGCGCCATTGAATTCGTTTCAGAATTCTGGTCAAAATAGACACATGGTTTGTGTAAAACGGACAACGTATGAAGAAGTTATGAAGGTTTGAAGTTTGTATACGTGTATATATATAAATAATTGGTCCAGAAAATTCAAAACAATTCAAAATCTCAGAATTCAGGGGAGCGGGAAAATTCCCGCCCAGGGGTGTCAACCCCATAAGGGGGGTGTCGCCCCATGGGTTGACCCCTCAAGGAAGGGTTGACCCCCCTCCCCCCACGGCAGATCTGGGAAGATTAGGGTTTGGGGTTACGGCTATATATATGGCCTCATTTCTCTTGTTTTTGCACACCAAAAATAATGGAGAACTAGATGCTGCCTCTGCCCAGATTAAATCAAGCCTTTTCTTCTTCTGCAATCAAGTCAATCAACGAGAGTTAGATATCTGTGATTCAATTCTTTTCTTCTATCTTTCTAGATCCAAACACTGTGAGTTTACGTTACTTTTAGGTCTAAATGTTTAAAAATAAAACTTGACATGACTATAACTTGGATCTATGCCTGTGACTGGTTGAATCATATCAGATCTGCTATAACCTGTTTATCTAAGTTATTCTTACATGACTATGAACTAGATCTGAATCTATACCTATTTATCATGTTAGATCTGCCATGGTTTGTAGATCTAATTCACCGTTTAGATCACCTCATGCCTATTCCTATTATGTTTGTGGCTAAATCATATCTATTGTTAGTTGGCTATCTAATTCATTGTTTAGATCTTATCATGCCTGTTTATGTTACCCCTATCATGTTAGAATCAATTCTATTGTCACATGTTCATCAGACCTGTTCCTTTATGCCTATCTTGTCATTATGCCACTATATGTTTATACCTATTTCTGCCATTATATGTCGATCTTGTTAGTATGATCATCTCTGTCCTCTTCCCTTCATCCTTTTCCCTTTTATTTTTATAGCTAGGATACCTTCAAGCCTAGGCATGCCGCTGAAATATGCGAACGCGTTAAATTGGGAACGAGAGGAAAACGTTAAATTTGGGCGTAACTTGAATGTAATTTATGAATATGAATCTGGAGCATAAATTGAATTATAATTAAAGACCTTAATTTTGGGAAAATGGTTCATTATGAAGATGACTTGGGGAAAGGGGTATGAAAACCTATAACGACATAGGAATAATTGGTTAATAATTGAAATGCCTAGAATTACAATAGTTGGACACTGTAACCGCGCCTAAACATGAGGTTAGGTTACACTTGTGGTGGAAGTCTGCCCGGAACCGCCCGACATATTCAGCGACCACAAGTGGTGAATCTAATGTGAGGGGTCTAAGTGCATAAACACGAGACTTGCTAAGACATGAGGTTAAGCCCGACTTGTGGAAAAAGTCTGCCCGGAACCGACCAGCATATCCAATATCCACAAGTGGTAGGCTTAATGTGGGAGATCTAGCACATTATAACCATAAATGAATATGGTAATGAATTGGAATACTTAACCTAGTTGAATCCATAGGGATTGCATGAACATATAACTTGAGTAGGGTTAAGTAAACTTGTTTGAAATAGTGGGTGGGTTAAGTAAATTTTGGGTAGATGGGTAATATTTATATATATGCCCACAAACTTAACTTGTAGGGGGTTATGCAATCTTCTACTCTGGTATGGCATAGGGGGAAGCTTGCATCATCTTGTGTGTGGACCCGTTTTAGTCAGTAACCCATAAATAGGTATCAAACGAGTACTCTGAACTAGGTCAGAGTCGAGGCACGCTTAGTGGGCTGATTGTAAGAGATGCAAAAGTGGGGGATGGTATGGGCGGCGCGTACCGACCGGGTCATGTGCGTGCATGGTCCGGGCAGAGGAAGATAAGACGCCGTGACACCTGTAGATATGGTTGTGCACATCTTGAAAACGAAGGGTTTTCACTTTAGGAAGTGATACATCCTACTGTGGGGCCAGCACAGGGTATCTACGGAGTAGGGAGCCGATTGATTAGGGTAGTAATTAGGGTACATTTAGACTCTGGTATGTTTGGGAGCCCGTTAATACCCTTAGGGGTAACTTCGGTATGTTGGGTTGTCTGTTGATTGTATGGGGTGAAAACCTCTCACTGGAAGTACACCTTAGTCTACCATCTTATACTTGTTGGGGATCATCTTGTTAATAAGACACTAGTATATGTACAGAGAAAGAGATAAAGGAAAGTGTCAGAGAAGCGCTATTTATTCTATCCAATTGTCCTGTTTACCTTTTCATACTTGCCCTATATGTTGTTATCTCTCTTATCCACTTTATATACCTGTCATGATACTTTTACTTATTTATTTGCTAAAACTGGACTCGCCAGACTTTAAGTCTGACCCATTTTGTTTCCTCTTCTTTCTCTTTTGCTCCCCTCCCTCGGGTTCTCAGGGTGGGAATACTCAAGGTTGACAGGATTCTGCTTGCATTCTGCTTGGAGCTACTTAGATGTATTGCTCGAGCTCTTATCTTTCCTACTATGGCTATGTTTTATTTGGGGAATTATGCTTCTTTTATTATTGTACTCTGATGTTTTAAGTACAAGACAGAAATTTTAAGAGGATGTACTGGGTTTATGTATTTTCAGACTTACGATATTTTGAACCACGATGTTATGCTTTATGATTAATAAATTTTTTGAATTCCGCTGCTATTTTATATCTGTCTTGTAATGTTTCTATTTCTATTTACCTATAACACTTCATGAAAGTTAATGCATTCTCTTAATGAGTGATGTTAACAGACGTGAGGTGTCACAGTCTCTATGAACTTTATTGATGGACTTCCCCGATCGAGGAAGGGAAACACGAGTATATAGGTTATAGTAGGCAGACTTACCAAGAACGCTCACTTTATTCCTGTTAAGAGCAAGAGGATGCGGCTTTGCTAGCATCGGTTTACGTTAGAGACATCATCCAACTTCATGGGGTACCTTCCAGTATGGTAAGTGACCGTGACCCCATCTTTACAAGTGAATTTTTGAGGAGCTTGCAAGAGGCCCTAGGTACACAGTTAAGACGTAGCACAACTTATCACCCTCAGACCGATGGGCAAACTGAGAGGGTCAATAGGGTTCTCGAGGATTTATTAAGGATGTGTATCCTAGATTTCGGAAGGACTTGGGAGAATCTTCTCCCATTAGTCGAGTTCACCTACAATAATAGTTATCAGTCGAGCACTGGTATGGCACCCTTCGAGACAATTTATGGAAGACCCTTTTGGTCGCCGATATGCTGGTGAGAGTCTATGGACAAACTTCTATTTGGACTAGAAATGGTTAGAGAGATTTCTGAGAAGATAGACCTTATTCGAAGAAGTATGAAGAAGCTCAAGATTGGCATAAGTTATATACTGATAAGAGAAAGACTGACTTGGAATTCAAGGTAGGAGATATGGTCTTTATCAAAGTATCACCTTTGAGGAACGTAGTTCGATTTGGCTCGATAGGGAAGTTAGCACCAAGATTCGTAGGACCATTTCCCATAGTTGAGAGGATAGCCCAAATGCCTACAAAGTTAGACTACCAGAGAGGCCGGCGGGAGTGCACAACGTGTTCCATGTTTCCTACTTGAGGAAATGTCTACATGATTCAGCAGAGGTAGAAGAGCCAAGTATGCTTGAGAATGTCAAATTAGAGAAGGATTCATCGGTACGGAAAGTTCCTACCCTTGTTGTTGAAGCGGAAGTTAAGAGGCTAGGCAACAAAGGGATCAAGTTAGTGAAGGTGCAAGGGGGAGACGATCAAGACAACGCGACATGGAACCCAAAGACAAAATTCACACTTCTTACCCTTTTATCTTTGAGATCACGTTCTTGATTTCTTTCTAATCTTTGGAGTTTTAATTTGTTTATCCTTATCGTTTGAATCATCGATCCTTAGGCAGAAACCTATGTTTGTAAACATGAGTTTGAGGCATGTTATGTTTGATGATTACAAGTGGATGCAAGTGTTCACTCGTGGATGCCAGTTGATGCATATACACACATATTAGGCACTAGATCGGCTCAAGAACTAACATATTGCATATGGATGTGTGCATTTTAAATTTTCATTGGATGAAAATGGTTGAATCATCACATAGATGTTGGATTTTGGTGAATGGTTGTGCACAAATATAGGACTTATGTATACTATTCATATTCTTTTACATACATATCGGATACATGTCACAGATATATATTGCATTAAGGAGGTCAACTGAATCAGTTGAGCACCCGATTTTCACATTATTTTAGGTACATATACACAATGCCTTTGCATATGTTTATACCAAGCATTAGAAATTCTAAGGACAATGGATGTCTATAGATGATGGATGAGTAGATGGGTGTAGATTTTAAGTAATAACGTTCTTCTTAACTTAAAGATTTCGGGGATGAAATCCTTTAAGGAGGGGAGAATGTAACACCCCATGTTTTAAAACATAATACTTATGTAATGAAGATAGTAAATGAATATTAATTGACTAAATATTCAGAATTAGGTAAAACAGAGTTTACCGTTGTGTTTGTAGTGAAATTTTGGTTCAGATAGACTCTTGGTTTTCGTAAATCAGATTAAATATGAAAAGTTATGAACTTAAGGAGATTGTACAAAAATATACATATGATATATATATATATATATATATATATATAATAAAAATAAACAGCGCAGAAAGCAACGATCACTGGCTTGACCCACCTGCATGCAGTGTAGGTTTCTGCTTCTGTATCTGGACCGATTTATACACAATGTACATATGCTGACTCATCTTGAGGTGTACGGTCTGATTTGAAAACCTAAAATTTAATGGCCTAGAATTATCCTAGCTAATCTATAAATAGGCCATCAGCCTCACTATTTTCCTACACATAAACATTCTTCTTTCTTCTTCCTCCAAACTATTTCTAAATAAAAATAAGAAGATTCTAAGGTGCTACCTAAACGTAGATTAAAGAGGAAAATTCTAGTTTTTCTACAACAACAATATAAGGATACCTTTTTCTGGATTTCAATCAAACCACTATGAGTTCTAGTTATTTTTAGATTTGATAATTAAAAAGTATCTTGATAGTAAATATTCTGAATCTGAAGTTATACAGTTTATATGTTATTGTTTTACTGTCAATTATCTATTTAGTTTTCAAATGTTTTACCGTTATATGTATATCCCTGTTATCCCTTTTTCTTTATTAGTTTTATTTATAGTCTTATGCCTATTTATTCAGTTTATGTATTTCTGATTTGAATCTATATTTTCTCCTTTCCCTTTTTATTTTGCGCTATGCCTAGGTAATCAAATGCCTAGGCTATTCATATTAGAATTGCGTAAAAATGGATTAAATCGGAAAAACTTATAATGATAGTAAAAAGGAGAATTAGGCATATTGAAACATGGAATTCAATGACTGTATAATTGGGATAATATGCAAAACATGTTAGTCTAAATAGGTTAAACTTAATTTAATAATTAAATAGAACATGTTGGGAGGATCATATGTACTTAAGTAAAATAAGTAACTTAATACACACACACATACACATCTGAGCAGTACAAAGAATAACATTTATAGGAAACGTCATTTACAAACATGTTTATTTATGAACTTAAACCTGCTAAATTTAACCTGTTAATTAATTAGCCGATGTCCCACGACTATATCTAGTTTTAGGACTCTTAAAATCCTAGTTATTTGGGGGGAACTAGCTTGGGGGTGACTTGTATCAATCTTGCTGTGTAGAACCCGTATCAGTCAGTATCCTTGTTGGTACCATAAAGAGGGGCCTCGCACCAGGTAGAGGCCATGGTACGCTTTACTGATCTGGATTGTAAGAGGTTTAAATATGGAAGGTTGGTACATGCACGTTCTGATAGAGTCGTAAGCGTGCATGGGTCCGATGGGGGAAACTAAGATGCTGTATCACCAGTGAATAAGTGATCTGAGTCTAATAGTTAACGGGTTAGGGACTGATATCCCCTACTTCCGTGGTTGGCACATGATATTTGTGTAGTAGGGACCGATCGCATGGGTAGTAATTAGGGTAACACCTAATCATGATAATCTAGTAGTGGTGCAGAAATTTGTTCCTAGGATATGAATGAGAAGCGTACATGATCTTTACCTTACCTTGTTATCTCATTATCATGTTATCTCGTTTACTTCGTACTTTTCTATTTATTGTATTTTCATGTTCAGCATTATTTACCTGACTTGATACTCTCTACCGTATCCTATTGTTGAAAGTCACTGGAACTCGCCAGACTTTATGTCTGAACCTGTGCAGTTTATGCCCCGCTATTACCCCGCCATAACCCCGATATATCATGTAGCGTGTTTCTAACACTACGCTATTTCCAAATAGCCTCTGAAATAGCCTTTCCGCTTTATTCCCCCCAAAATTCCGATATTCCCGATATATCCCATTATTTCAGCTATAATCCGATATTTCCGCTATATCTTCTATAAGTGAAATGAATTTGTAACGACCGACATTCTACGTATCGAAGGATCGTAGAATATTTATTTCTTCCACATACGAAGTCGTATGGTTGTGTAATTTTGGGAGACGACTATTGGGGTCATTTTCCATGTTCACGATTTTTGCCGATTTGTAAATGACCATTTTGCCCCTAGAGAATCTTGTTTTGCCCATAACTTTTGATTGGTAAGAAGTTTTGACCTGAAAGCACTTCCATTAGAACCTGATGATGGTTTACCTTTCCGTAGAGTGGTCACACTTGTCAAACGGACTTACCTTTTGGGAGATATGGCTGAATTAAGGTTTAGAAAGTGAAAAACAGCTTAATTGGGCTTAACCGGGTGATTAACTGTAACACCCCGGATTTTCGAATAATCAGATTAACTAAATTTAAGAATACTTAATTTTAAATGTGGGAATTAAGGGAAACAGGTCGTTCCATTGTGTTCGTCTCGGAATTCTGCTTGAGATAGAGTCCGAGTTTGCGTAAAACGGATACCGTATGAAGAAGATATGGACGAACGAAGTTTGAAAAAAAAATGCACCGGCGCACTTGGGAAGTGCGCTAGTACACATTTGCATTGGCGCACTTCCCAAGTGCGCCCAGGCCGAGAGAAAACCTGCACAGCCATCTGGTTCGAACGGTGAGTCAGTGCTGAGTCATTTCTGACTAGTTAATGAGTCATTAGGGTTTCTGGATAGTTCTAATATGGACTGAATGGTTTTGATTACCCCTAAGAACATCCGACGGCTTAAATTAATTCAAAACTCTATAAAAAGACCCATAGACTCAAACCCTAAATCAGAATTAAAACTAAAACTATGGCCGTCATGCTGTTGTCTTGAACCCTAGAGCAGCCGCCACCAAAATTAAGAGGAAGAACAGCAACCAAATCAGAACTACTCAACCCTAACAGTGAATCTTCATCAAAGGAGCGCTAATTCAACTCCGGAAATCAGAATTCAGAACTCAAGACTGCTTTTGAGTTGTGAGTTCGATAGTTTTAGCAATATAATTAATAAATGAATTGGATTGAGTTATGATGCGGATAATTTGGATATGATATGAATTGTTGATTGCATGTTGTAATTATGTGTAGAATTGTGTTGTAATTTCTATGATATTATGTTATGAGGCTATCATTTACGATGCAAAGTTATGTTGCTATCATCCACGTTGTAATTTTATATACAATCAAATCGTCATGTTTCTTATGCTAGTTTGTGATATTGATTCATATGAAAAATCATATGTAGGAAAGTTCAGATGTTGATTCAAACATGCACCATATATAAGTTTGGGTAGAATTATATGTGACCTTACATGATTATGACACCTAGGTTTATAACATCAGTTTTTATGCGAATATGGATGTGGAACATATGCTAGTTCGTATAAGTATTGTGTTCATATGCAAGTTTAAGTGATAATTTGGATTCATACAAGTTCACACCTTTAAAGTTTAGATCCATATTCAAGTTGACATTTTTATGTTGAATCTATGACATGCCTAGTTATGCAAGTTTACACCTTTATGTGGATCCATAGTTTACTCAAGTTAACACCTTTATTGGATCCATAGTTATGCAAGATGACACCTTTATGCTTAGGTGGACGACATACACAGTTTATATAAGTTTGTGATAATTACCTAGGCTAGTTGGGTGTAAAACTATGTTCATACATGCAAGTTCACATTTTTTAGATCTATGATTTTTTGGATCCTTGTTAATACAAAGACTATGCGAGTATGTTGTAATCCTTAATTGCAAGTTAGATGCAAATTAGATCTATTATTGTGTGTATGTGACTTTGTGACGTTTATTCCCTTTTTTAAGTATTAGACTAATTGCTAGTCTAATATGAATATGTCATGTTAAGCGAACGAATGACGGGGGTACGATGGGGATAATAATGGATACACACATATTGCGAATTTGGAATGTAATGGCCGAAAAAGGCATGTAATTAATTTTAAGGAATAAAATTAATTAGTGATGAAATTGGTACGATTTTACATACCATAAATGGATGGACATAATTGAGTCAATTATGGACATCGTTAAATTTGGAATTGATTGATAATTTGAATAGGGAAAGTAATTCAAATTGGGGGAATGATTAATTAGGTGTAATTAATCGTCTAAGACACGAGGTTAGGCTCTTTTGTGGTGTAAGACTGCCCGGACCCGCCCGGCAAATCCAGCTGCCATAAATGTCAGTCTAATGTGAGAGGTCTTAGACATAAACTAAATACGTAACAATTGTAAAGACACGAGGTTAGGCTCTTTTGTGGTGTAAGACTGTCCGGACCCGCCCGGCAAATCCAGCTGCCACAAATGCCAGTCTAATGTGAGAGGTCTTTATGAGGTTACGGTCTTAATGAATTAAGAAACACTTAACCAGATAAACATGTAGTGGGACATGAGGGGGTTAAGTGGGTGCCTTGGGTGGCATTTGAAAATACGATTAGAAATACTTAACCAAAATTGAAACATGTAATTGAAACATGAATAAGAAGTGGGTTAAGTGGAAAATACTAGAGGGGACCAAGCTTAGGTGGATAGCATGTGTCAAATCATGGGGGCCCGTTTCAACCAGTAACCCATAAGTATCTCTGTGGGCTCGACCTAAGTCGAGGACGGGACACGAGTACTGGGCTTGACTGTAAGAGGCCAAAATGGGTGAGCGGTGGCAACGCAAGTTCAACGGGTTCATGTGCGTGTGTGGGCCCGGGCTGGTAGATAAGACGTTGTTGCATCGTGTAGGTATAAGCTGTGCATCTCTGATAATATCGGGTTGCCACTTTGGGGAGTGATACACCCCACTGTGGGACCAACACGGGTATCTACGAGTTAGGGAGCCGATCGCTTGGGGGTAGGACTTAGGGTACACTTAGTTCTGTTTGTTTCTGTTGGTACCGTCTGTTTCTGTTGGGTGGTAACACCTGTCTGTTTCTGTGTGGTACCATCTGTTCGGGTGGTAAAGGCCCATTACTAGTTTACACCTAATTCTACATTCTATTTCCGTAGGAATTATTCTGTTTCCGTCTCTGATTCCGTTTCAGATTCTGTTTCCGTACCTTCTATCTGTTGGGGTGGTAAAGGCCCATTAGTTGGGTGGTAAAGGCCCATTATTAGTATTCTACTTCTGTACCTTCTGTATGTTGGGGTGGTAAAGGCCCATTACTAGCATTCTGTTTCTGTATAGATTATTCTGTTTCGATTCTATTTCAGTTTAAACATTAGGGTAACACCTAATCCTGTTATACTAGTGGTGGTGCAGTATAGTAATTATCTTGTAGTGGTTTAGGTGTGCCTTTAACGTTATAGTTGTTCATCTTGTTTCCTTGTTTACTCTGTCATACTCAATGGTTCATGGTCATTTCCTTACTTTCCAACTTATGCCTTAGCCTGGTTACTTTGTTAATTATGTTGGAGTTATCGCACTCGCCAGACTTTATGTCTGACCCCCCTTTTTCCATCTCTTTCCTTTTCCCTCAGGTTCTCAGGGAGGAAACACCCAGGTTTAGTCAGGATTTGGATATCATCTTCTAGGAGCTACTTCTGAAGTATGGCTCGAATCTCTGTCTCTTATGTGGCTTGCTCTTTAATTTGGGGAATGACGTTTTTCTTTTAAAATACCTATGTACTCTGATAATGTAAGACAGAAGTGTTTTGTTTGTAAGGGTTTTATGACTCATGGTACTATGTAACAAAATATTCTTGGTGATTTAACAAAGTTATTTATTTCCATTGCAAAAAATTTAATATCTGTCTTGTGATATTCTGTGTCTGTTTACCTAAAACGCTCCACTGAAGTTAAGGCATTCCCTTTGTGAGTGACCTTAATGGAGGTGGGGTGTTACACTTGGTATCAGAGCTGAAGGTTACCAGATTAGATAAAAGTTTTGAAAATATTTTTCAAAAAAGTTTTAAAAGAAAGTATTTTCAAAAAGGAAAGCCTGTTTTGAAAAACATTCCCCGAAAAGCCATATGTAGTATCCTTCGGTCCTTTGTCTAGAATCTCTTCCTTGATAGGATAGGCAAATGCTCTCACGGCTGATGGATAGGATAGGGATAGGAAAATTTATGTAGAAGGTTTAATTTCCTTATCTGGTTATGAAGTTAAGACTCTTTTGGATTCTGGTATTGAGACTCTGCACTTTAGTACTAGTCTTGTTTCTGATCCCGTAGTTGTTTCAAACCCCATTTGTGGTTCGGCTCGATTGTTAGTGATTCGTAGGGGTTTGAAATTATCTGTGTTAGGCATCAAAAATTTGAAAGTAACATTTGTGTGCTCTAGTTTATGGGCTATGGGTTGGTTCTAAATGGACCAGCTTTCTATGTAGAGGGTCGTTCTAGATTTTGGGAGGAGGGTCGTTAAATTTCTAACTTGTCGTGGGAAGACCCCCAAAGTTTCTTGTAACCCGCAAGGGTCTGTTATGCTTAGCTTTCTGAGAATCATTCTGTAATCTGATATGTACCAGTAGTCTGTAAGAATCTGAATATTTCTGAAGGATAGGGGTTTCTACTCGAAGCATGAAGTAGATTTCCAGTTTTGACATTGTTTAATGGGGGTAATTTTCTGAGTGGCGGTCTGATGTTGATTTCGGTCTTCGGGGCTGAGACTTAGGAAATTATTCTCTTAACCGATGTCAAATGGGGACAAAGCTTTTGTTTTAGTTGTATCATTTGTTTGTATCCCATCGACCGAATCTTTGACCTTTATATAGGAAACCCATGGATGTAAACTGTGTTTGAGACATGTTATGTTTGATGGTTGCAAGTGTTTGCTAGTGGTTGCCTGTGGACGCATATACACACACATTAGGCACTAGATCAGCTCAGTCACTTCATATTGCATATTGCATATAAATGTGTGTGCATATTTAAGTAATGGATGTATAATGGTTGTACCATCATATGGATGTTGCATTTTGGTGAATGGTTGTGCACACATGTAGAAATAATATGTATCGATAAGGTTTTTTTCGCATACATAATGAACGCATGGCACTATCATGGTTTTCATTAAGGAGGTCAACTGAATCAGTAGACCGCCTGATTTTGCATTAGATAAGGAACATATACACACACTTCTTGCATATGTTCATACAACAATATAAATTTTATAAGGACAATGGATGCCCGTGTTTGATGGTTGAGTGGATGGTTGTTTGGATGGTAAGATATGCATTCTCCTTGACTTGGAGATTTCGGGGACGAATTCCTTTAAGGAGGGGAGAATGTGACACCCCGGATTTTCGAATAATCAGATTAAATAAATTTAAGAATACTTAATTTCAAATGTGGGAATTAAGGGAAACGTTTCGTTCCATTGCGTTCGTCTCGGAATTCTGCTTGAGATAGAGTCCGAGTTTGCGTAAAACGGATACCGTATGAAGAAGATATGGACGAACGAAGTTTGAAAAAAATGCACTGGCGCACTTGGGAAGTGCGCCAGTACAAATTTGCATTGGCGCACTTCCTAAGTGCGCCCAGGCCGAGAGAAAACATGCACAGCCATCTGGTTCGAACGGTGAGTCAGTGCTGAGTCATTTCTGACTAGTTAATGAGTCATTAGGGTTTCTGGATAGTTCTAATCTGGACTGAATGGTTTTGATTAACCCTAAGAACATCCGATGGCTTAAATTAATTCAAAACTCTATAAAAAGACCCATAGACTCAAACCCTAAATCAGAATTAAAACTAAAACTATGGTTGTCATGCTGTTGTCTTGAACCCTAAAGCAGCCGCCACCAAAATTAAGAGGAAGAACAGCAACCAAATCAGAACTACTCAACCCTAACAGCGAATCTTCATCAAAGGAGCGCTAATTCAACTCCAGAAATCAGAATTCAAAACTCAAGACTGCTTTTGAGTTGTGAGTTCGATAGTTTTAGCAAAATAATTAATAAATGAATTGGATTGAGTTATAATGCAGATAATTTGGATATGATATGAATTGTTGATTGCATGTTGTAATTATGTGTAGAATTGTGTTGTAATTTCTATGATATTATGTTATGAGGCTATCATTTACGATGCAAAGTTATGTTGCTATCATCCACGTTGTAATTTTATATACAATCAAATCGTCATGTTTCTTATGCTAGTTTGTGATATTGATTCATATGAAAAATCATATGTAGGAAAGTTTAGATGTTGATTCAAACATGCACCATATATAAGTTTGGGTAGAATTATATGTGACCTTACATGATTATGACACCTAGGTTTATAACATCAGTTTTTATGCGAATATGGATGTGGAACATATGCTAGTTCGTATAAGTATTATGTTCATATGCAAGTTTAAGTGATAATTTGGATTCATACAAGTTCACACCTTTAAAGTTTAGATCCATATTCAAGTTGACATTTTTATGTTGAATCTATGACATGCCTAGTTATGCAAGTTTACACCTTTATGTGGATCCATAGTTTACCCAAGTTAACACCTTTATTGGATCCATAGTTATGCAAGATGACACCTTTATGCTTAGGTTGACGACATACACAGTTTATATAAGTTTGTGATAATTACCAAGGCTAGTTGGGTGTAAAACTATGTTCATACATGCAAGTTCACATTTTTTAGATCTATGATTTTTTGGATCCTTGTTAATACAAAGACTATGCGAGTATGTTGTAATTCTTAATTGCAAGTTAGATGCAAATTAGATCTATTATTGTGTGTATATGACTTTGTGACGTTTATTCCCTTTTTTAAGTATTAGACTAATTGCTAGTCTAATATGAATATGTAGTGTTAAGTAAACGAATGACGGGGGTACGATGGGGATAATAATGGATACACGCATATTGTGAATTTGGCATGTTATGACCTAAAAAGGCATGTAATTAATTTTAAGGAATAAAATTAATTAGTGATGAAATTGGTATGATTTTACATACCATAAATGGATGGACATAACTGAGTCAATTATGGACATCGTTAAATTTGTAATTGATTGATAATTTGAATAGGGAAAGTAATTCAAATTGGGGGAATGATTAATTAGGCGTAATTAATCGTCTAAGACACGAGGTTAGGCTCTTTTGTGATGTAAGACTGCTCGGACCCGCCCGACAAATCCAGCTGCCACAAATGTCAGTCTAATGTGAGAGGTCTTAGGCATAAACTAAATACGTAACAATTGTAAAGACACGAGGTTAAGCTCTTTTGTGGTGTAAGACTGCCCGGACCCGCCCGGCAAATCCAGCTGCCACAAATGCCAGTCTAATGTGAGAGGTCTTTATGAGGTTACAGTCTTAATGAATTAAGACACACTTAACCAGATAAACATGTAGTGGGACATGAGGGGGTTAAGTGGGTGCCTTGGGTGGCATGTGGAATCTAGTGGGTGCCTTGGGTGGCATTTGAAAATACGATTAGAAATACTTAACCAAAATTGAAACATGTAATTGAAACATGAATAAGAAGTGGGTTAAGTGGGAAATACTAGAGGGGACCAAGCTTAGGTGGATAGCTTGTGTCAAATCATGGGGGCCCGTTTCAACCAGTAACCCATAAGTATCTCTATGGGCTCGACCTAAGTCGAGGACGGGACACGCGTACTGGGCTTGACTGTAAGAGGCCAAAATGGGTGAACGGTGGCAACGCAAGTCCAACGGGTTCATGTGCGTGTGTGGGCCCGGGCTGATAGGTAAGACGTTGTTGTATCGTGTAGGTATAAGCTGTGCATCTCTGATAATATCGGGTTGCCACTTTGCGGAGTGATACACCCCACTGTGGGACCAGCACGGGTATCTACGAGTTAGGGAGCCGATCGCTTGGGGGTAGGACTTAGGGTACACTTAGTTCTGTCTGTTTATGTTGGTACCGTCTGTTTCTGTTGGGTGGTAACACCTGTCTGTTTCTGCGTGGTACCGTCTGTTCGGGTGGTAAAGGCCCATTACTAGTGTACACCTAATTCTACATTCTGTTTCCGTAGGAATTATTCTGTTTCCGTCTCTGATTCCGTTTCAGATTCTGTTTCCGTACCTTCTGTCTGTTGGGGTGGTAAAGGCTCATTAGTTGGGTGGTAAAGGCCCATTATTAGTATTCTACTTCTGTACCTTCTGTATGTTGGGGTGGTAAAGGCCCATTACTAGCATTCTGTTTCTGTATAGATTATTCTGTTTCGATTCTATTTCAGTTTAAACATTAAGGTAACACCTAATCCTGTTATACTAGTGGTGGTGCAGTATAGTAATTATCTTGTAGTGGTTTAGGTGTGCCTTTAACGTTATAGTTGTTCATCTTGTTTCCTTGTTTACTCTGTCGTACTCAATGGTTCATGGTCATTTCCTTACTTTCCAACTTATGCCTTAGCCTGGTTACTTTGTTAATTATATTGTTAGAGTTATCGCACTCGCCAGACTTTGTGTCTGACCCCCCCTTTTTCCATCTCTTTCCTTTTTCCCCCAGGTTCTCAGGGAGGAAACACCCAGGTTTAGTCAGGATTTGGATATCATCTTCTAGGAGCTACTTCTAAAGTATGGCTCGAATCTCTGTCTCTTATGTGGCTTGCTCTTTAATTTGGGGAATGATGTTTTTCTTTTTAAATACCTATGTACTCTGATAATGTAAGACAGAAGTGTTTTGTTTGTAAGGGTTTTATGACTCATGGTACTATGTAACAAAATATTTTTGGTGATTTAATAAAGTTATTTATTTCCACTGCAAAAATTTTAATATCTGTCTTGTGATATTCTGTGTCTGTTTACCTAAAACGCTCCACTGAAGTTAAGGCATTCCCTTTGTGAGTGACCTTAATGGAGGTGGGGTGTTACATTAACAGCTAGGCCCATTGAGGGTTTTCGGGATTAGAGCTATATGAGGGCTGATTAGGGTTAAAAAAAACCTTTTCTTTGTCATTTTCCAACCTCCACTTACCTCTCTTCAACCCTATTAATGGCCTCCACTTTCTAAATTCATCCCAAATCACCGTTTAATCGCGTATTAGCTTAATCTACACCAAATCAAGGAAGTCTAGTGGCAAATCAGAGTTGGGGCTACTGCTAAACATTGGAATTCGACCTATAATAGTAGCAAAGTTTAGATCTAAGTTTAATTTGTGGCCAAGGTGAGTGATTTGCATTATTTTTCACTAATTACGGCTAATTAGGGGTAATTAGTGTTAATTAGCGAATTTATACATTATTAAATTCTGGAAAAATGTTTAGAAATTCTTAAATATTGATTTAGGCCCCTGTTAGAAATTTGGATTAATTTGGTTAAGTTTTGCTAATCCTAAGGTTAGTTATGCTTAAACATGATTATGGGGAAAACAAGGGTTTTTGGGTATGTTTGATCCATTTTACTTGCTATAATTGTTGTTTTGGTGTTTATGGTCAATTATACATGTTGCTATGACTGTTTGGTATGATTTATGATTGCTTAGAATAGTTAGAATGGTTGAAAATGTCATCATATGGCGAGAGTGGACGAAAAATAGCTTGTTGGAAATGCTACAGGGATGCGGATCGGACCGGATGAGGGGATCGGGTCGGTTAGCCGAACCGAACCAAGGTGATGACATCCTTAGCATCGTAAAATTGCAAGGGCAACAAGAAGGCCCGGACCGGATCGAATTGGGGTGAGATAAGTGAGATCGGAACGAATGGGAATTGGGGATTTCGAACCGAACCGTGGGAGCTTGAAAGACCGAACCGAACCGAGGAAGCTTGAAGAGAACCGAACCGGTGGCTTAAGTATTGAATACATATATACCCGAACCGAACCGTACATGGAGCTCCATGACCCGAACTAAAGTGTGGACTACCAGCACCGAACCGAACCAGGCATGGGGTATCGAACCGAACCGTCACTTAAGCCACTGCCACGCGATGACTTTCCTGAAGACCAATCCCAATTCGACTAAAACCCGAGATGCAAAGGAAGTCCAAATGGGAGGTTATTACTCAGGATTCCAATAGGGATCAACGAGTTAACTTCATGAATTGGACTTTGTTGCGTGACATGTGCAAAGGGGTTATCGATGTCTATAGCTTTGACTCACCACTGAGGAACGAATTATTGGCTATGGATCAGTGCAGTGGGGTCATCGTGACTCCATAGGGCAGAGTGATCGTAGCAGGGCTATGAGCCAGTGTAGTGGGGTCATCATGACTCCATAGGTCACAGCGGACATAGCAAAGTATTAGGGGTTACGGATCAGTGCAGTGGAGCCGTCACGACTCCATGAGGCAGAGTGATCATAACAAAGAATTGGGTGATCAAAGTGGTGGATATTGTATACTTTACGTAATAAGTGAGAGATGTGAGGATGATTGTTATGTTTGATGTTTTCTATCACCATGACATGCACACCCCCTCCCCATTATTTTCACACCATGTGTTCGTGTCACCTTAGAGTACTGTACATCCTGTTGTGCTAACTCTTTGGTTGCAGGTCCAGGTTCAGGTATGGTTACGTATACCTGTTATTGTTCTCTTTTGCTTCTTATCACTCATACCAGACTTTTGTCTGACCCAAAGTTTTATGTCTATTCTTATTACTTTGGGTGCTCTTAAACGGGCAGACTAGAGACAGGTTAGGTGGTATGCACGAGTAGCTGTACCGGAGACGAGCAGGAGGCTTCCACGTATGATATATATAGATATTCTCCCTGTTTTGTTGTTGGTCACTACTTTGGGCATTAGTAGTACACCTTTTTCTTTGCTTTAGAGATAGTATGTTGGAGTTGTAATAAGCTGTATTTTGAATTTCCGCTGCTATGATGATTATGGTTTAGTTTTCAGCTTATGCACTGTCTCGCCAATTTTATGTCAAGTACGTTATATTATATTTTATTACATGCGCTGTGAGGCATTCTGCAGGTTCCTTTGGTAGTTTAAGCTTCAAACCCCTTTTCTTTGGCGACCATCCTATGCTAGTTAGGCATTAGTACAACGCACTTTCATTGGAAATATCGGCTGGTGCAGGGCGGGCCGTCACACTTGGTATCAGAGCTCCAGGTTGCGTAGTTAACCTAGGGAAAGACACCAGGGAGAGATAATACATATATGAGAGCGCGTATTTGTTATATTTTGGTTTTCAAAAGCTATATATATATACTATTAGTATATTTAAGGATGAAATCGCACTGCACTGGCACCACTGAAGAGATGGTTAATCGTTTCTCCTTACAGATTGAACGATGAGCCGATACACGAGGAATACTGGTATAGGAGCCAATAATGGGAATGCTCCTGATATGAGGACGATGTTCACTGACTTCATGAGAGAGATGCTTAGGGATGTTCATAGGGCAGCTCCTAATGCTGCAAATGGTGGTGGTGCAGCGGTGCAGGCGCCTAGGGCCGATTTCGCCAAGCTCTGTAAGGACTACACTAGCCTTGGTGGGAAGCTGTTCCACGGAATGGAATCGGCTACAGAAGTTCAGGATTGGCTTGATAGTTGTGATCGTAACTTCGAGGACTTTGGAATCGTTGATGCAATGAAGAGAAAGCTAGCATCCCGTCAGTTGCAAGGACAAGCTATGAATTGGTGGAATGCTATTAAGGCAGCTACTCCTGAGGATTAAATTACTTGGGATCTGTTTAAGGCCCGATTCAGTGATAAGTTCATCCCAGCTGCTCAGAAATCAGAATTGTTTAGGAAGTTCTTGGAGCTTAAGCAGAATGGTAGGGTAGTCTCAGAGTATATTGCTGAGTTCGATAATTTATCGAAGTATGAATTATCCCTTATTGACACCCCCAAAAAGAAGAATGAGAAGTTCATAATAGGCTTAGATCAGTACTTAGGGGAAAGGCTTATAAACCATATTGATGAGACTTTTGAATCGATAGTTGGGAAAGCATTGAGGTCAGAGAGCCTTTATCCTAAGCCCAAGACTGAAGTTACTGTTGCATCTGCAGAGGGGCCAAAGCCGCAAGCAAGCGGTAGAGGCAAGAATAATTCTCAGAATAAAAGGAAGCAGAGTCAGAACCAAGCTAAGGATGGTCATAAGAAGAATAAGAAAGATGTTGAGTGCTTTAGCTGTGACAAGAAGGGCCATTATGCTAAAAAATGTCGAGCAAAGCCAGCGGACAGGAAGTGCTTCAAATGCGGCCAACTGGGACATCACAAGGATAAATGTCTTCAACACCCCCAAACAGAAGCATATTGTGAAAGCATATGCTATTAACGTTGTTCCTTCTTCGTCGAATGCCCCAACTGCGGTGGGGAAAGGAAAGAATGTCGTTATACAAGGTATGCTTTCCATTTATGATGTTCCAGTTAGAGTGTTGTTTGATACCGGGGCTTCACGTTCCTTCATATCTAGTGACCTGGTAGATAGGTTAGGATTGGAACCCGAGATAGTCAATAAACCCTTAGGGGTGACGGACCCGATTGGTGGTTTGACTAGCCTTAGTACGATTTGTCGTAATGTGGTCGTATCGAGTCATGGATGTATGTTTGCTTGTGATTGCTTTGTTTTGGGCTTTACTGGGTTTGGCATTATTTTGGGAGTCGATTGGCTCCAAAAATATGGGGTGATGGTAGACTATGAGGGATTTTCGGTGACTATTAGGGCGGATGATAGGCGGAGGGTAGTGTTTGGTGGCCTACCTAGTGAGGAGGTGATGGCTAGTTTTCTAAATTCCCTCGGCATGCCGCAGGACGAATTAGCAGGAATTCCCATTGTTGGCCAGTATCCGGATATCTTCGAGGAAGTGACCGGACTTCCACTACACCGAGAGATTGAGTTCCGCATTGATTTAGTGAAAGATGCCAAACCTATAGTAATGCCACTTCGTCGTATGGCACCAAGGGAGAAGCGAGAGCTCGGGGTGCAAGTAAGCGATCTTTTGAAGAAGGGATTTATCAGATGAAGTGTTTCTGAGTGGGGAGCACCAGTTGTGTTTGCTACCAAGGCAGATGGTTCCCTTCGATTGTGTGTGGACTACCGCGAGTTGAATAACGTGACGAGGAAGAATAAGTATCCTCTACCGCGGATAGATGATTTGTTTGATCAGTTGAGTAGCGCGAGAGCATTCTCCCAGTTGGATATCGCGACAGGTTTTCATCAGCTTAGGGTGGAAGCTGAGAGTACAGCCAAAACGGTCTTTCAGACGCCGTCTGGATTCTATGAGTGGTTGGTCATGCCATTCGGGTTGACCAATGCACTAGCATATTTTGTGGATCTTATGAATAAGGTATTCAGAGATCAATTGAATAAGTTTGTTCTTGTGTTCGTGGACGGTATCTTGGTTTATTCGAGGACAGAGGAAGAACGCAAGGAACATTTGAGAGTAGTGATGGAGGTGTTGAGAAAACACCAATTGAAAGCGAAGTTTGCTAAGTGTCACTTCTGGAGGAGGGAAGTGAGATTCTTGGGCCATGTTGTTTCAGAGAATGGCATTGTCGTGGATCCTGCGAAGGTGGCTACGGTACAAGATTGGTCTACACCCAAGAATGCAACAGACGTAAGAAGTTTCTTGGGATTAGCTGGATATTATCGTAAGTTTATCGAAGACTTCTCCAAGATAGCGACACCGTTAACTCAGTTGACCAAGAAGAATCAAGCTTTCGTTTGGGACGAAAGGTGTGAAAATGCATTTAAGAGGCTAAAGGAAAAGTTGACGTATGCACCAGTATTTGTCATTCATAAAGGGAATGAAGAGATGACAGTATACACGGATGCATGTGGTACCGGACTAGGTGCTGTATTGATGCAAGGAGGTAGGGTTGTAGCTTATGCAAGTTGGCAACTGAAACCGCATGAGAAAAGATACTCTACCCACGATTTGGAATTAGTAGCAATCATGTTCGCGTTAAAGATGTGGAGACATTATCTCTTGGGAGAAAGATTCGAGTTGTTTACCAATCATAAATCGTTAAAGTATCTTTTCTCTCAGAAGGATCTAAATCTCCGATAGCAAAGACGGTTAGAATTCTTGGCTTCCTACGATTTCGATATCGCGTATACACCAAGAAAGGGCAATGCGGTAGCTGATGCATTAAGTAGAAGACATGCCAGTTTAGAGGCTATGTTTCTTAAGTGGAAGCAACTGGAGTATATCGCAGGATACGATTTCAGACCTAAGTGCGAATTAGACCCAGAAATGTTAGTAAGTTTGACGATCAGACCCACTTTGATTGAGCGGATTGGTTGCAGTCAGAGGGACGATCCTAACCTATTGGAAATCATCGCCAATTTATAGATGGGTATCGACGAGGAGATGAACAAGTATGGGCTTGATCGAGATGGGTGGCTCAGGAAGGATGGTAGACTGGTTGTACCCAATGTCAATGGATTGAGAGATGAAATGCTTAGAGAATGTCATCACTCAAAACTGACTATACATCCCGGTGGTAATAAAATGTATCGAGACATGAAGCAGACCTACTACTGGGAAGGGATGAAAAGAGATGTTGGGAAATTTATATCCAAATGCATGAACTGCCAGCTAGTTAAAGCTGGGCAAAAGAAGCCTAGTGGTTTGTTGCAACCATTAGAAATTCCAGAATGGAAATGAGAACAAGTCTCAACGGATTTCATTGATGGGTTACCAAGGACTAGGTCGAGCCATGATAGCATTTGGATGATTGTGGACCGATTGACCAAGAGTGCAAGGTTTATACCCGTCAAGTCGAATAGAACGGTAGCTACGTTAGTGGAACTGTATATGAAGTAGGTAGTGAGATTTCATGGAATACCCAAAGGCATTGTGAGCGACCGAGATCCATTGTTTACTAGTGGATTTTGGAAGAGCTTACAAGAGGCGTTAGGATCAGAATTACATCTCAGTACCGTGTATCATCCTCAAACCGAAGGTCAGACAGAGAGGGTGAATCGAGTATTAGAAGATCTCTTAAGAGCTTGCATATTAGATTTTGGAGGGTCATGGGATGACCATTTGGATCTGGTTGAATTCGCATATAATAATAGTTATCAGTCCAGTATTGGTATGGCTCCATTTGAAGCTTTATACGGAAGACCATGCAACTCACCGTCATGTTGGTTAGAGACCGGTGAGAAATATGTGCTTGGCCAGAAGTAATAAGAGAAACATCAGACAAGATCAAGATTGTGCAACAACGAATGAAGGTCGCTCAGGGTAGGCAGAAGAGTTATGCTGATAAGAGGAGAAGAAAATTAAAATTCTCCATTGGCGACTTGGTGTTTGTCAAGATTTCTCCGTTAAAGAGCGTGATTCGATTTGATAGGAGAGGCAAGTTAGCACCCAGATTTGTTGGTTCATTCCCAGTTCTCGAACAAGTTGGGAATTTAGCATGTAAAGTTGAATTACCCGGCAAGATGGAAGGATTTCACAATGTGTTTCATGTTTCCCAGTTAAGGAAGTTCGTGCACGACCCCGATATGACTATTTCACCGGATCAGTTGGATGACATCGAAGTAGAACCCGAGGCGGTTGGGAACGCAAGCCGATCCGTATTGTCGAGAGTCATACGAAGCAACTTCGAAGGAAGACAGTGAAACTGGTCAAGGTTCAGTGGGGGCGAGAATGAGAATGGCTGTACTTGGCAAACAGAGGAGAGCATAAGGGAATCGCATCCAGAACTCTTTGCCGGGTGAGATTTTAAATTGCGATTTAGTTATTCCGCATGCTAGGATAGACTTGATGTGTTTGTAATGTATGTTTGATTGTTTGTGAATGAATGTTAGGCATGCGGAACACCTTTTATGTTTTTAGTTAAGGAATTTCGGGGGCGAAATTTCTTGGGGTGGGGGGGGGGGGGGGAGGGGGAGTGTAACGACCCGCATTCTTCGTACTGAAGGATCGTAAAATATTTATTTCTTCCACATATGAAGTCGTATGGTCGTGTAACTTTGGGAGACGACTATTGGGGTCATTTTCCATGTTCACGACTTTTTCCGATTTTTAAATGACCATTTTGCCCTTGGCGAATCTTGTTTTTCCCATAACTTTTGATTGGTATGGAGTTTTAACCTAAAACCACTTCCATTAGATCCGGATGATGGTTTACCTTTCCGTAGAGTAGTCACACTTGTCAAACGGATTTACCTTTTAGGAGATATGGCTGAATTAAGTTTATGTTAGACCAAAAATTGGTTCTAACACCCAAATTAGCTATGATTTTAATGAAATAGAACTAAAAAGCAACGAAGAACACATTATTTATAGTGGTTCGGCGTTAAAGAGCCTACGTCCACTTTCTATTCTTTTAATTGATGATTTGAATGTAAATACAACAATGATTCTCACTCAACTTCACAATTACAATGCATAAGCTCACTCAAATCTCTCAAAAATAAACTTTAAGAGATGATTTTGATCTGAATATGGTTGTGAAATTCAGCTATGAAGGAAGTTAGAGCTGAGAATTTGCCAAAAGATCCCTTCAAATGACCCCTGATGGCCTATTTATAGGTGAAAAATCTCCTCGAAGTGGCTCCGGTTCGGAACTACGTGGCACCCATCCCATAAGAGTCGGGTTCGGAGGCCTCCAGATGGTGACAGCGCATCGATTTAGTAGGAGATCGTGGGAGGAAATGGTCGTGCTTGGTCCGAGTCTTCAGGAAACATGTGTAGCAATGGTCACAGGCTCAGAAAAAAGGGGTACGGATCGGCCGCCTCCGATCCGATCCGATGAGGCTACTTGCTTTCTTTTGGTGTCGCTGAAGTACTTCTCCAAACCGAACCGATGTGATGTCTGTGTCTTTGATTTCTGCTTCTTTCCTGCTCTTGTTCCCTCTGATCCGAACCGGTTGATGGCTTTCCCACTATTTGCTCTTTGTGTAGCCTAGTTCACAAAGTAGGCTAACATTTTGCCCCCTCGAAGTACACTCTTATTTAAGATAAAGTGTGCTTCGAAGTAGTTTACAAAACAGTCTTTGAATTAAAGCCATTGAATGATCGCTTCCATTTACTTGTAGAGTTGTGTTGCTCCATAAGGTTGCAACTCTTGTTGGCTATAAATGCATTCTGAAGTGGAAGAAATCACATCATATTGTTTCGAATAATTTCGAGAATTTCCACTTGATGTCTAGTAGCTTTTCGAGGTAAGTTTCCATTGTGCATTACTGACTTTTACTGCGCTTTTCTGACGCGAACCATATTGCATTTGATAAAATTGCTTCGGTTCGGAAATTGATCTTTCCGATCCGAACCATGCTCTGGCCATTTGCACAAAATATGGACTGAGAGGTCATAAGCTTGAAGGGCTGAGTTGTTCGAAGCGGGCTTTAATATCTTATCCATGGGTATACAAAGGGTCTCCTACCCCATGTATATATACGCGCTGAGATCCTCCTCCATCTCTCTTATTCTTTCACGCCGCCCTTCACTTTCCTGAAACCCTAACTCCAGCGCCTAAAAATCACGAAGAAAAACCCTTTGATTCCCATCGCAAATTCATAGGTAGTGTTTAGATCTTCGTTTTAATTCTTCCCTAACTGAATTTGGCTTCTAATTCGCGAGTAATTCGAGTAATCTCGCTTGCTAATGTGTCAATTTCGCCGCCGTGCTTCCATCGCTTCGCCATCGGCGTTGGTGACTTCGTCTTCACCTCGAGATGGCTGCGGGGAGGTCAAAGTTGAAGTGAGGTGTGTCAACCCATATGTATCTTGTCGTGAGCAAGTTTACGAAGCCAATTGGGTTTTTGGGTGGAGTTGGGTTCAATTTGAACGTTGCAGTGATGGAGCAAGAAGAAGAAGAGTGGAAAGAGAGAGAGGTGGGTTCGGTTCGGAGTGGGTAGCATAAGGAAGGGGATAAATGGATTCAGCCTTTTGGTTCGGGTTGGAGTGAAAAGCATGGTTGTGGAGAAGACTATCGGATCAGATCGGATTGAATCATTGGAGATTGCCAATCTGCAACGTTCTGTACATCTTCATCCGATCCGAACCGTACAGAGTGTATGTCTCTGGGACTGGAGTTCGACCCGGACCGGATAACCGAAAGCATCTATCCCCGATCCGAACCGATACTCCAAGAAGGCATGAATTTCTGTCGTGCACACACAAGGCCCATGCTTCCGATCCGACCCTTGTACTCATGAACATCCGTTCTGAACCGAACACTTAAAGCATGGACTAAATATGATCTAACTTAACCAAGGCTAAACAGGATTTTGCCTACTCCGGGACAGTTAGGATAGAGCCTTTTATACTGAACTTCGTTAATTTAGTTGACATGGAACTTTATTTTATGTCGCTTCTGATTGACGCCAACATATTGTCTTTACACTTTGTCATTTCATGCATGCACATACAATTTAGTTCACACCCATGTACTGGGGGACACGGGCAACTTTACTCTAATCCTTGCTATTGTTTCTTCAATAGTTCAACAGATTTGACAGAGAGATGCTCGGCTAGGTTAGCAGAAAGAGGAGAAGCCAGAGAAACTTCTGAGAGAATTACCGCTGATGATATATCTTCTACTTCGAATCCTGACTGGGATGGTGAAGGTTCAGATTATGAAATGAATCCTCATGATAGTGAAGCATCCTCCGGTGGTGATATCTCTTTGGGCGAGGAGGAAGAAGGAGGAGTAGGTGATAACCGCGCTCCCGACGAGCTTGGCGATGCTGAAATTTTGGATCCGCCTAAGGACTCAGTTAAGTCAACCATAGACAATGATAAGCTGGCTCGAATTTGTCTAAAGCACGGGATACTCCGTAAAGACACCGAGTTACCTTCTGACACTGACCGTCCTCACAATCCTCCAGAAGGATACATGGCCATCACCAGGTTAATGTGTCAAGTTGGGGCAATTCCTCCTTATCCACCATTCATCGTCGATTTTCTAAGACAAATGCGGATTACCCCCATGCAGCTTCATCCTAATTCGTACGCTTATCTGTATACTCTGTACATAGCGTATAGAGAAATTTTAAATCTAGAGCTTACATTCAATGATGTCCATTTTTTCTACAACTTCAAGCACCGAACCCAAGATACTCCATCTTTTTTGTACTTTGAATCGGTCCCGAAAAGGAAAATAATCCCTATCCCTTATAGTAGCAAGGCAGGAGATTCAAAACCCGAATGGTTTTACATCAAACAGCAGTCTGGATGCGCTCGAAGATGGCTCAAATCAAGTATGGCACCAACCCTGCGGACTACAACTTCAAGAATTCATATTAGAGTCTTTACTGACTTTTATTTTCATGTGCAGTTCCCAACCCAAAACAAGTGATGGGTCGAGTGTATTTCGATCGTTTCAACCAACTTCTTTCTGGTGATCAAAAGTTTTTGACTATTGACGAAGTTCTTAAAGAAGAGTATCTTCATCGTTACGGGTTGTTATCGATCACCTGCAGTATAGGCCACGGGCCCGGCCCTTATGTATATATACCTCCTATTGATATTATTCCAGAGACAGAGGGAACTTCAAAGGGACCAACGACACCACTTAGGAACCCACCTTATCCATCGTCTACTCAGGATGATGAGCTAGCGAACATCGCTGAAAAATATAGGGATAAGTACTTCGTTCCGGAGGGCGCGGTCACTCCTGAGAAGTCATCTTCCCCGAAAGAAACATCGTCGGCTGTTCCCCAAAAGGATGGTTCCGCCTCAGAGGAAGCTATGTTTCGGGGTTTAGGGGATCTCCCCCTTCCCGAAACCATTTATACTTCGAAAGATTTTGCAACAGATCCTCTCACATTCGCCTTCGAAGAGGAAGTTACACCTGTCAAGGACGGGAAAACTATACACACCAGCCTCGTCTCAGGCTCTGGTTTGTCGGGGGGGGGGGGAACCACACTTAGGACACTTGACACTTGCACTGCACGTCACAGCACTTGTGTTTCATGTTAATATCAACTCTGAAGTTTTCTCATTCTTTTATACAGGACAAATAGGGAAGCAATGCTATTACGTGAAAGACGTTCGTTCGAGCATGCCCCCAATAGACCTTGACGTGAGACGTGACTAATCATGAAGGTAGAGGTAGAGATGATAGGAGGGATCGGCCTCCCAGGCCCTATCGGTCCTCTCGTTCTCGATCTCCACATCATAGAGACTCGACAGACACAAGAGTCAGTCTTCGCATCAGGAGAAATAGAAACATAGCGCTAAACCTCCCGCTCCAACTAAGGATAAAACTCCCCAAGACAACTCATCAAAGAAAGTACCCGATCCAGCTGAGAAACAAAAGGATACGGGGAAAGGGACAGGAAAGGAAAGACCCATTGTAAAGTTGAGGCGCCGCACCATCGATATTACTACCACGAGGCCGATTATGCTCGACGATGAAAATCACGCTAGGTTGGAACTTCTGAAGCAACAATTCCCTGAGCATCATTTCGGGCATATGCATATCGTTCCTAAGCTTAAACTGGTTCACCCAGACTGGGCCAAGGACATGAAAGCTAACATAGACTTTGTGGATGACCAATACAAGGAGATGAAGAAATATGCCCGAAATCTCTCCAAAATCATTAGAGACTTAATGGCAGATGTAAAGACCATGCAAGATGCTACCGAATACGACATAAAGGCTATTGAGAACGCAGAAAAGGACCTCGAAGATGCTCAGGACCAGCTTGCTCTTACGCAGCGCGACGCAAACAACTATAAAAAATAGTTTGAGGAACTGCAACAGCATTACCATTATGAACTTGAGTCTCACAGCAAAGAGAGAATAGACTTGAAAAAACAGGCTGAGGATGCTAAGCTTAAGAGTACTCGCCTCGAGCAAGAGAATGCAGACTTAGTTAAAAAGAACGCGGAACTTGAAGCCAAACTACTTGAAGTCGAAACACGAGCAGCTCTTACCGAGGGAAACGCAGTCACAGCGTTAAAGCAAGTCGAGAAGGTTAGCGAGGAGCTCAGAGACGCTCAAAAGTAGATCGATGAGGGTGGTGAGACTATGGTCGGATTCTTTGCTCAGGTGATTCGTCACCACAATGTTGCCTGGCTTAAAGACTATCTGATTCCCTTGGTGTATGCTTGGGATCAGTTGGTTGAACGGGAGAGAGCAGAGCTTGGAGAAAACTCGATAGACGAGGACAAGCTGATGGAGAAATATCTCAAAGGTGAAGAAGCGGTGCGCTTAGCTGAAGGGTGCAAACTTCTTTCCGCTACTCTAGAAGAGGAGAGGCGCCAGGCTAAGGGAAAGAGTACCCTTGAAGTCGGCTCTTCTTCTGCCACTGTTGAAGCTGCTGTAGTTGAGGAGTATGACCCGGAAAGACCAGGGATCACTGGGACTCCTTCCTTACCCTCTATTACTGGGCTACCCTCCGAAGTTCCTGCTGCCACAATCGAAAAATCTGCTGAGGGTATTCCTACTTTTTCACCTCAATTTGCTAAGGCAATTTCATCATTTCGCTACATCGTTGGACAGACAATTGAAGATCCTGCGTTTTCCCCTGATATAATAACTGTTGCTTCTCATTCTGTAGGTACTGATCCCGCTACAGAGACCAACAAGAAGATGGATGGGAAATCCGGGGAGGCTACTAGGTCACAACCTGCTGAAAAGGCACAGGAAAAAGAGGCTGAAGTTGCTAGTTCCACCCCGGCAGAGAAAGCTGGAAGTAAAGAAGGAGAGGCCACTGACAAGGCCACCTAGCTACCTGAACCCGAGATTCCCAAAATAGAGATCATCCATGCATTGAGAGATGACGGTGGAAACGATGAGCATGATGAGGAGGATGATGTCATTGTGACAGGGCATTCAGGGACTGGAGATGATGAAACTTTGGCTAACAGGAAGGCAAAACAAGACCGACTTCTGAAAGCCAAAGCTGAAAAGGAAGAACTTGGGGCTGCCACCCCTCTTGCAACCATTCCTCCCGGCTCAAGGTTAGTTGTTAAACTTTCAACTAGATCAATCACTGAAGAGCTTGCTAAAAAGTCTCCTATTGATCCCAGTGATCCAGTCCCTGGGAAGAAGAATCAGAAGCGCCTCTTCACTGATGCTGAAAAGGAGGAGAAAGACAAGCTCAAGGCCTCCAAGAAAGCCAATTCCACTTCGAAGGGAAAGTGAAGAGTAGCTTTTATCTTTTGTTTTGATTTTCCACTGGCCCGCGGTTGATGTAGCTAGTGTGGCCCTCGCATCTTTTGCTTAGCTTTTTTCACAAACTTTCCTGTTTGTGAATAAAATAGTTTATCTCCTGCAATCTTAACTGTGAGTAAGTTCATCAATTAAACATAATATTGTCAATAAATAACATGTCATGTTTCAACTATACGACCAAGTCATTACTACTAAACAAAAGATAGTGTATACAGAGGGAGGTGTGTGTGTATTGCCCCCAATCAATCTTGAACAGAAAGCCTGGCCAAGGCTTGTTCGAGGTTGATTAAGTTTAACATTTTGATTGCCCCTGACACTCTGGCGGGATTTTAGTCTTTTAGTCACGGGCACTCGTCTTTCAGCGCCTTTATACTCTCATGTCGTTTAATCAGGTTAGAGTGCGGTCAAGGCGGTTTCTTGTCGGGGTGCACCTTCATGCCTCGGAGGACGTCGTCTTCCCGTCCTTTCTACTCTCTCTCAAGTCATGAGAGTTAGAGTAAGGAATGTCGTCTTCCCGTCCCTTTCATTTTGTCCGGCAAACGGTCGTCTCGTTTGCTCCTGCACGTAGATTACCCTTGATTTTTTTAGTTTAACTTAGTGTTTAGCGTTTCGTGGTTAGTACAGAATAGTCGTACAAGGTAAAAGAAATAGTGCAGGAAAAGTAAATGACACGCGATATTTTTATAGTGGTTCATCTAAGTCGTAGCCTACATCCACTTTATAATCTTTTGCTCAAATAAACAGACTTTTCTAGGCCAGTCGTGCTTTTTTACATGGCTTATAAAGAACAAAAGAAAATATTACAAGTCTAATTCAAATATCGCCTCAGATGCTGGGCATTCCAAGCTCTGGGAATTTCTTCGCCATCCATGGTCTCTAGTTGAAGGCTCCTTTATCAAGCTTCCTTTGGATTGCATACGGACCTTCCCATTTTGATCCCAGGTGGACTGGCGGCGGGAAAACGCGTTTCAGTACTAGATCGCCAGGCTCAAAAGATCGTTGCCTGACTTTCTTGTCAAAGTACCACGCTATCTGATGTCGGTGCCTCGAGGCACGCAAGTTTGCTTCATCTCTCTTCTCCTCTACTGAGTCTAATGATTCAAGGAGGAGGGATCTGTTTATCATGGGGTCATAATACGTCGTTCGATGCGATGGAACCTTCAATTCCACTGGGATAACTACCTCGGAGCCAAACGAGAGTGCAAAGGGAGTGTGGCCTGTTGCTGTTTTGAAAGTTGTGCGATAAGCCCATAAGGCTAACGGCAGTTCGTCTACCCACATGGCCTTTGCACGCTCCAATCTTTTCTTGAGGATGGATTTGATAACTTTATTGATTGCTTCAACCTATCCGTTAGACTGCGGATGAGCCACCGCAGTGTACCTCTTATCGATTTTATACTTATTGCAGAAATCCCTAAATTCGTTGCTGTCGAATTGGGTCCTGTTGTCTGTTATAATAGTTTTCGGAATCCCAAATCAGCATATGATATTTCGCACCATGAATTTTATCACCCACTTTGTCGTGATTGTGGTCAGTGGCTCAGCCTCCACCCACTTTGTGAAATAATCCACAGCTACGATTGTGTATTTTGCTCCTCCTTTTGCAATCGGTAGGGTTCCGATGATATCTATCCCCCAAGTAGCGAACGGCCAAGGACTTACCATCGTGTTAAGCTGGCTAGGGGGTGCCTTTGGTATCTTAGCAAACTTCTGACATCTATCGCAGCGTCGAGAGTAATAAACTGCATCTCTGTTAACGGTAGGCCAAAAATAGCCGTACCGTAATATCTTTTTGGCCAACGTCTGGCCTCCTGTGTGATCTCCACACTCACCCTCGTGTACTTCTTCCAATACACGTCGGATGTCGTCGTGTCCAATGCACTGTAATAGGGGCATTGAAAATCCCTGACGGTAAAGAACTTGGTCTTGCAACACGTACCTGGCGGCTTTGCGAATCACAGCTCGCCTCTCACTTTTCTCGGATGGGAGTGTCCCGTCATTAAGGTAATTCTTGATCGGCGTCATCCACGACTCTCTTTCTGGCTCGAGTTCCAGCACCGGGTTGACTTCCATTTGGTCAAAGCTCGGTGATTCCAATGTCTCTATTGAAACCGACTCTGTTTCCTCAGAATCGTCGGAGCTGGCCAACTTAGCTAGCTTGTCTGCTTTTTGATTTTCGGTCCTCGGAATATGTGTTATGCTATACCGTTCCATGTGACCTAGCAATTCTTCCGCTTTTTCAAGGTAAGTGATTAACTGAGGTCCTCTTGCTATAAATTCCTTCCGTACCTGGCAGACTACTATTTTGGAATCGCAGAAAATGTCTAGCACAGCCACTCCTAGCTCCTTAGCAAGTTTCAGCCCGACAATCAGGGCCTCATACTTAGCTTCGTTGTTGGTTGCTGGAAACTCAAGTCCCAATGCATAATAGATCGACCATCCTTCAGGAGTGATCAAAACAACTCCAGCACCAGATCGCCGGTCGTTTCTAGCCACGTCGGTGTACAACTTCCAAGGGATCATCTCAAGTGTTCGCTCTGAAGGTCCAGATTCGTCTCCCAAAATATCCTCTTCGGGAACTGTGAACTCAGCTATGAAGTCAGCCAAGGCTTGTCCTCGAATTGACCTTCTGGGTTGGAAATTTAAATCAAATTGGCTAAGTTCAATGTTCCACTTAAGAAGTCTCTCCGATGCTTTGGGTCGTTGCAGCACTTGATGAAGAGGTTGGTCGGTGAAGATAGTTATTGGATGAGCTTGAAAATAGTGGCGAAGCTTCCACGATGCGATAAGAAGGCTATAAGCGAGCTTTTCTATCTTTGGATAATTCCTCTCTGCTGCAGCTAATTTCTTACTCACATAATATACAGGCCTCTTGATCTTATCTTCTTCACGTACCAATGCGGTGCTGACGGCATGGGATGATATCGCTAAGTAGACAAACAAGTCCTCATGATCCACTGGCTTCGACAAGATGGGAGGCTTCTCCAACAGACTTAACAAATTCTGGAAGGTCTCCACACAATCAGGAGTCCACTCGAAATTTTGTTTTCCTCGCTTAATAAGGTCGAAGAAAGGTACACACTTGTCCGTTGCTTTGGAGATGAACCTGCCCAGTGCTGCAACCTTCCCAGCTAAGCTTTGAACATCCCTAATCTTTTGTGGCTCCTCTATATTCCGGATTGTTGCTATTTGGTCCAGATTGATTTCGATTCCTCGGGAACTCACGATAAAGCCAAGGAACTAGCCTCATGCCACTCCAAAGGAACACTTCAAGGGATTCAACTTCATCCCATACCTTCGTAGTATGCCGAACATTTCTTCAAAGTCCTTCGTATGATCGGGAGATTGCTTGGATTTCACGAGCATATCATCTACGTAAACTTCCATGGTTTTCCCAATCTGGTTATAGAACATCCGATTGACTAAGCGCTGATATGTAGCTCCTACATTCTTCAGTCAGAATGGCATTACCACATAGCAGTACAAACCTAAGTCTGTAATGAAGCTTGTGTGCTCTTGATCTGGTATATGCATGGGGATTTGATTATCTCCTGAATAGGCATCCATGAATGACAGGAGTTCATGTCCGGCTGTAGAGTCTACTAGCTGATCAATCCTAGCAAGCGGAAAACTATCCTTCGGGAAAGCTTTGTTCAAATCGGAGAAGTCGATGCAGGTCCGCCATTTCCCGTTCGATTTTCTGACTAGGATGGGATTCGATATCTAGTCGGGATACTTCGAATCTTTTATGAATCCGTTGTTCTTCAACTTCTCCACTTCTTCTTTTAAAGCGGCTGATCGTTCAGGGCCCAACATCCGTCTTTTTTGCTTGACAGGCGGGAGTTTTGGGTTAATGCTCAAGGAGTGACTCATAACGGCCGGGATATCCCACACATGTCAGCGTGGGTCCAGGCGAACACATCTAGGTTTGATTTCAAGAAGTCGGCCAACTCCTTTGCTCGAAGTGGGTCTAACTGCGTTCCAATCTTCAGAACTTTTGTTAAATCTGCTTCGTTGATGGGGATATCCAACGTTGTCTCATTGGGAGTCGCCATTCTACCCCTAGGCCCCTCATCTTCTTTGGGGTCCATATCCTCAGGCAAGTCTCTGGGCGACTCTCTCGGGGTTGGACCCCCTAGCTGCTACACGGTGTTTTCCTTCGTAGGGGGAGAGGCATCCTTAGGCTCTAGACTCATCCCCTTCATCAGCATCTTCAGCTCTGCCATGTAGCAAGCTCGAGCAGTAACCTGATCACCCCTCATTACCCCAACTCCCGTGTCAGTGGGGAATTTAAGCAGTAAGCACCAGGGCGCAATGTATGCCCTGAATTCTGCAAGGGCCGGTCGGCCCAAAAAGGCATTATAGGGTGATTCGATATCCAAAACAACAAACGGGAGAATCCTCACTCTCTGGCGATCTCCTTGTCCCAACGTCACCGGCAACTCTACATATCCCATGGGAGCTGTCGACGCTCCATTGAAGCCTCGTATCCATCCTTCACAAGGCTTTAAGTCTTTTGCTTCGAGCTTCATTTATTAGAAGGCTTTCTTAAAAAGAATATTGACTGAGCTCCCATTATCCACTAACACCTTGTGGACTAATGCGGGGTCGATGTTCGTAGTGATCACTAGCGGGTCTTCAGTAGGCGACATAACTCCAATATCATCCCTATCACGGAAAATGACGTCGTCAGACATTGTCTTTTGTTGCTTTACTGGTGTGATATCTTCAAGACTGCTGCTCTCTCCTAGCTCAAAATGCTTGGTTGCGTTAACGTATTGATCCATCGCTCTGGAACTATGAGCTGCTGGATGGGCCCCTCCTACGATTGTATTAATGACAATCCCTTTACCTTTCTGCTGGACTGTAGGTCTGGAAGCAGGTTGATCTCGGTTTGGGGCTTGCCCCCCTTGCCCCCTGTCTCTTGGGGCCACTTTGTATTCGTCAATCTTTCCTTCTCACAACAAATTTTCAACTACGTCTTTCAGGTGGCGGCATTCGTTGGTCGAATGGCCGTGGGTACCATGAAACAAGCAAAAATTTCCCGTGGTTATCTCCTTCTCGGTATAATTTCTGGGTGGCGGCTTCTTATACTGCAGAACATTATATGCATCAAGGTAAATGTTCTCCAGCGTGTCACTCAACGGGGTATAGTTCTCGAAAGTCTGGAATCGGGGCCTTTTCCAGAGTTGTTCTCCCTATTCTGATTCCTCCTACCGCCATTTCTATTCCTACCGTTACCACTTCCACCTTTATTACCGACGTTCGCTTCAACCTTTCCTGAACTATCGCCGGACTGCTTCACGGCGACATTGCTTTGGACACTTTCCTTAGAGATCCCTTCAGCTTTTCTCTTCTTATTGGCTCGAACTTCCTCTCGCCTTAATCGAATGTTGGCTTTTTCATAGAACAGTTCCCTAGTGCGAGGTGGTTTTTCAAATAGATAATCTCCGAATTCAGTATCAGAGTCGACTCCATCTATCAGGGCCATTAGTATGGTTGGGTCATGGGGATCATTTACTTCTGTAACTGCTAAATTAAAACGATTCAAGTATGATTTCAATGATTCACCCGGGGCCTGCTTAATTCTGGATAGTTCAATAACGCTCTTAGACTTGCGGGCGTGAAGTCGGAACTGGTTCATAAAGCGCTCACTCAATTCTGTGAAAGTTGATACTGACCGCGGAGGGAGTCGAGTAAACCACATCAATGCTACATCTTCTAAATAAATCGGGAAGGCCTTGCACTTTACGACGTCTGGGGCTGCTGCGACATTCATAAACCATGCATATCTCATCAAGTGCTGCCCCGGGTCGGTTCTCCCGGAGTCCCTATCCATCTACGGCAAATTAAATCGCCGAGGGAACTGAAACTCCAGTATGTCATCAGTGAATGGGGTATGACTCCGCTCAATACCCCAGTCTTCATTGGTATAATTCCAACTTTCTGTCATGATCTGGCATATCATCGCCTCTACATCAGCATTCGTCAAGGTAGGTTCTAGCTCTCTGGCCCTAACATCCGAGTTGCCCCTGGACCCCCTATGTCTGATATTTGGGTTGCCTCCGGGCCCTTGGTCAGATGTCTCCTTTCTGTTCCTAGCAGCAGCCAATCTACTTTGTTCCCTACGCTCCCGGTCAATCCCAAGAGGAAGGGACTGGAGGAGCTGCCCCTGCGTGGGATTGGCGATATCAGGATCCCTGGGTAGAACATGTGATCCACGCATAGGCAACAACATAGGTTCATTCAGGCTCGGATTATCAGGTCCTAACACACGAGCAACATCTTCACGGGATCCCAAAGATCCGAAGGTCAATTGATTGAGATTCTCTGCTCTTTCGTATTGACTCCTCGCACGTGGTCGATCTTCATCCGAATAGGAAGAAAGGTCTGCAACAAGGCGGTGAGTCGGAGAAGGTGTCTTCTGCCTGCGAAGTTTGCCAATTTCCCTACTCATGGTTCTCATATTCTCTCGCATGAGAAGGCTTTCCCGCTTGTGAGCTTCCAAAGCATCCCTAGTGCTCTCAAGCACATCAAAGAAGCGCGCAAAATCCCCTTGAGTGGTGGGTGTGGACGGATCAGGTCGCTCACTAGTTGTCGCGGCCGGCATCGGAGCATTGGTAGGAACTCGAGTAGACGTGCCAGCTTCAGCCAACCGGTTCGGATCGGGACATGGGAGTAGGGTCGGTTCGGTTAGGCGGGGGAACAGGAGCAGCATCAGCATCCATGCCTTTGGATCAGTTCCAACGGGCTTGGTTACTTCGGTTCGGCAATTCCGGTTCGGATCGGCCCTCTCCAGATCCTTGTCCCCGCGATCTTGTCATTACCAAGGCTTGCTGACTCTGATTGGCTTCATTCTCCTGAGCGCCTTGTGTTTCTTTCCCTTTTCCTTTGGCGATGGTGATGGATTCTTCAGAAATCAGTTAGCAAATACTTGAAAGTGTCGGAAATGAAGGATTAACTTCTTTGAACTTAAAGGTCCAAAAAGTAGAACGATAATCCCAAAAAAAAGCTTCAGAATTCAAAGTCTTCTCAGTGGAAGCACCAAAATGTTAGACCAAAAATTGGTTCTAACACCCAAATTAGCTATGATTTTAATGAAATAGAACTAAAAAGCAACGAACAACACATGATTTATAGTGGTTCGGCGTTAAAGAGCCTACATCCACTTTCTATTCTTTTAATTGATGATTTGAATGCAAATACAACAATGATTCTCACTCAACTTCACAATTACAATGCATAGGCTCACTCAAATCTCTCAAAAATAGACTTTAAGAGATGATTTTGATCTGAATATGGTTGTGAAATTCGACTATGAAGGAAGTTAGGGCTGAGAATTTGCCAAAAGATCCCTTCAAATGACCCCTGATGGCCTATTTATAGGTGAAAAATCTCCTCGAGGTGGCTATGGTTCGGAACTATGTGGCACCCATCCCATAAGAGTCGGGTTCGGAGGCCTCCGGATGGTAACAACGCATCGATTTAGTGGGAGATCGTGGGAGGAAATGGTCGTGCTTGGTCCGAGTCTTCAGGAAACATGTGTAGCAACGGTTACAGGCTCAGAAAAAAGGGGTTCGGATCGGCCGCCTCCGATCCGATCCGATGAGGCTACTTGCTTTCTTTTGGTGTCGCTGAAGTACTTCTCCGAACCGAACCGATGTGATGTCTGTGTCTTTGATTTCTGCTTCTTTCCTGCTCTGGTTCCCTCTGATCCGAACCGGTTGATGGCTTTCCCACTATTTGCTCTTTGTGTAGCCTAGTTCACAAAGTAGGCTAACAGTTTAGAAAGTGAAAAACAGCCTAATTGGGCTTAATCGGGTGATTAGCAACTAAGCCCATTGTTGGATTTCAGGATTAGAGCTATATGAGGGCTGATTAGGGTTAGAGAAAGCTTTTCTTTGTCATTTTTCAGCCACCGCTTACCTCTCTTCAACCCTAACAATGGCCTCCACTTTCTAAATTCATCCCAAATCATCGTTTAATCGCGTATTAGCTTAATCTACAGCAAATCAAGGAAGTCTAGTGGAAAATTAGAGTTGGGGCTGCTGCTAAACATTGGAATTCAACCTATAATAGTAGCAAAGTTTAGATCTAAGATTAATTTGTGGCCAAGGTGAGTGATTTGCATTGTTTTTCACTAATTACGGCTAATTAGGGGTAATTAGTGTTAATTAGCGAATTTATACATTATTAAATTCTGGAAAAATGTTTAGAAATTCTTAAATATTGATTTAGGCCTCTGTAAGAAATTTGGATTAATTTGGTTAAGTTTTGCTAATCCTAAGGTTAGTTATTCTTAAACATGATTATGGGGGAAACAAGGGTTTTTGGGTATATTTGATCCATTTTACATGCTATAACTGTTGTTTTGGTGTTTATGGTCGATTATACATGTTGCTATGACTGTTTGGTATGATTTATGATTGCTTTGAATAGTTAGAATGATTGAAAACGCCGTCTTATGGCGAGAATGGACAAAAAATAGCGTGCTGGAAATGCTACAGGGATCCGGATCGGATCGGATGAGAGGATCGGGTCGGTTAGCCGAACCGAACCAAGGTGATGGCATCTTCAGCAGCGTAAAATTGCAAGGGCAACAAGGAACGCCTGGACCGGATCGAATTGGGGTGAGATAAGTGAGATCGGAGCGAATGGAAATTGGGGATTTCGAACCGAACCGAGGGTGCTTGAAAGACCGAACCGAGGAAGCTTGAAGAGGACCGAACCGGTGGCTTGAGTATAGAATACACATATAACCGAACCGAACCGCACATGGAGCTCCACGACCCGAACTGAAGTGTGGACTACCAGCACCGAACCGAACCAAGCATGGGGTACCGAACCGTCACTTAAGCCACTACTACATGATGACTTTCCTGAAGACCAATCCCAATTCGACTAAAACCCGAGATGCAAATGAAGTCCAAATGGGAGGTTATTACTCAGGATTCCAATGGGGATCAACGAGTTAACTTCGTGAATTGGACTTAGCTGCGGTACATGTGTAAAGGGGTTATCGATGTCTATAGCTTTGACTCACCACCGAGGAACAAATTATTGGTTATGGATTAGTGCAGTGGGGTCATCGTGACTCCATGAGGCAGAGTGATCGTAGCAGGGCTATGAGCCAGTGCAATGGGGTCATCATGACTCCATGGGGAAGAGTGGACATAACAAAGTATTAGTGGTTACGGATCAGTGCAGTGGAGCCGTCACGACTCCATGGAGCAGAGTGATCGTAACAAAGAATTGGGTGGTCCAAGTGGTGGATATCGTATACATTACGCACTTAGTGAGAGATGTGAGGATGATTGCTATGTTTGATGTTTTCTATCACCATGACATGCACACCCCCTCCCCATTATTTTCACACCATGTGTTAGTGTCACCTTAGAGTATTGTACATCCTATCATGCTAACTCTTTGGTTGCAGGTCCAGGTTCAGGTATGGTTATGTATACCTGTTATTGTTCTGTTTTGCTGCTTATCGCTCATACTAGACTTTTGTCTGACCCAAAGTTTTATGTCTCTTCTTACTACTCTAGGTGCTCTTAAACGGGCAGACTAGAGACAGGTTAGGTGGTATGCACGAGTAGCTGTACCGGAGACGAGCAGGAGGCTTCCACGTATGATATATATAGATATTCTCCCTGTGTTGTTGCTGGTAACTACTTTGGGCATTAGTAGTGCACCTTTTTCTTTGCTTTAGAGATAGTATGTTGGAGTTGTAATAAGCTGTATTTTGAATTTCCGCTGCTATGATGATTATGGTTTAGTTTTCAGCTTATGCACTGTCTCGCCAGTTTTATGTCAAGTATGTTATTATTATATTTTATTTCATGCGCTGTGAGACATTCTACAGGTTCCTTTGGTAGTTTTAGCTTCAAACCCCATTTCTTTGGCGAACGTCCCGTGCTAGTCAGGCATTAGTACAGCGCACTTTCATTGGAAATGTCGGTTGGTGCGGGGCGGGCCATCACAGAATTTATAACCACATTTATGCATTATAAAATCGTTTTTTATATATAATTTTTAACATATATTTTTTAGAATATAAAATATTATAATATTCTATTAAATTTAGTCAAGCTAAATAAAAGTTTACACTTATTTACATATATTTGCTTATGCTTTTTTTTTTAAAAAAAGAACGTACTAATTATAATTAAGTTGGATGTTAACTTTTCATTTATTTATCATTTATATATTTATAAATGCATTAAATATAAGTTTTATATGCTATGTTAGTCTCCCCCGCTGTATCCCACTATTCGCTCGCGTTATCTCCGCTACAACATTTTGAGCCTCTGCTGCATTGAATCCGTTGAGAGCTTTAATTGCACGGGTCTGAACTATTTTGTTTTCGCATCTCTCTCTTTCTTTCCCCCCTCAAGTTCTCAGTGTGGTGGTGGATAATAGTTGTGATCGTGATTATGTTCTGCTTGGACTTGGATTGCTTTCATTTCCATGTATTTCTTCAGATTATTTATCTATGTTTATTGTTATGACATATGAAGGAGATATTTATGGTTTTTGTACTTTGATGATGATTTGTGAGACAAATACTTATGGTTTTGACATTTATGGTTTATTTGGAGAAATTCAATGCCATGTTTTATTTCAAATAAAAAGTTGAAATTTTCTACTGCATTTTACATTCTGTCTTGTTTAATTAGTCTCTGTACTGTTATTGCGATTCACAAAACTTAGTGCATCCTTATATGGGTGACATTAAGGGACATGGGGTGTCAAACGCCGGTGCCGGTCCATTTACTTAGAGTTTTTCTAGGAAGAATCTTCCTTTCCTTATATAGTAATTTGATCCATATGTTTTATCCATTTTTTACACGTCTATCTTTATAGCACCTGATCCAATTGCCTTGCTCCAGTCGATCCATCAATTTCCATGACCTTTTCTAATAGCTTGCACCCTATCCATTACCAGACACTCTTGACTTTGCCACCGACCAGCATCGTGGTTCACTTGACAAGATGTGCCCTAGTTCACCTGGTTTTGTTCCAAACCCTAGAATTAGCTTCCTTAACCTTCTCTGCCTATTCTGCCATCCATTCTGGTGATCTAACCACCGTTGTGTGCCTTAAAGACCTTGCTTGAACAATGATTTGAACTGCATACTTTTTGGGACTTGATTTCGTTCTAACTTCTAGCTCCACGTTTTTCCCCTTTCACACTTGATCTTGTTAGAGATTAGGATGTGGCTTTAGGACTAAATCTTGACTCACTCAATGAATGTTGGATTTTGTTGTGGAATAGATTTGATTTCAAACTTGAATTTTGAACAACTTAAGAGAAATTGAAATAATTCACATTTTTGTCTTGAAAAAGAAAGCTAGGAAGACTTGAAATTTAACCTGAATGCAGCATTGAATCTAACATGGACTAATAGACTAACTGAAATGCACATAAATTAATGGACTAAAAATATGTTTCTTCGAATATAAAACAAAACATATATTCCCTAAAATTATTTCTTACGATGAACATGCTTCTACAATTCTAGCACCAAACTTTTAGCCTAAATCATATTGTTTGGAGCTTACAACAATCTTACATGTTTTATATGATTTTTGACAGCCATGTCTAGATCGCCGGCATTAGTTGGGCTCTATTCCAAAGTTCTTTTCGTAGCACACTCGCACATCTAATGGTCCGGTAATAAAGAGCTTTTCATGCCGATTCGGATGACAGATTAGTTATCAATTTCTCGAGTCGACGATGAGTATGTCTAAATAAGATAACAATATGGAAAGCTCATTCAGGCTCTAGTGGGATACCTATATGAGATGGGTCCATCTGAGAGCTCAGGGACTACTGGATGTGTATCAGTTAGATAAATTATTGCATCTATCCTCAGATGAGGCTCAGGATTCATGGATCGACGTACGTCGACTTCGAGCTCCGAATGTAATCCGTTGAGTAAAGACTTAGTAATCAAATGAACTTGACTGTTTTGAACACAAGATTTCTTAAGTAAAATGGCTTCGCGATACTTAATTTGCTTTCATTCAAGAGACGGTCTTTCCTCTTGCTGTAGGGCCAAGTCAAATTTAGTTGTGTAGTCTTCATCAGTCCATACCGAAGCTTCGGCTTAAATTCCCGTTGGAACGACCGTGATTATAGCGAGACCTATAGTTGATATCTAATGCCTTGTACCTGTAATCATTTCCCATACGCTCAAGAGGTGCTCATTGATCATCACACACCAGTTGCTTCAAAATGTATGTATTTATGTGGGATTCCAAATGGAGATGTGCAGCTGCCGACCCGGGATGGTGTTGTTTATAGACCCCCGTCCGGTTACACCGCATGTATTTGCTTTATGTGTTTAAACGGAGGTTCTCCCCCTTTAAACCCTCCCTATGGATAGTACTACAAGATATGGGGATTGCTCCCTTCCATCTTCATTCGAACGGGTATGCAATGCCAATGTGCATATATGTACTTTTTATGCGTGCTTTCAGGCGTTCTCCTACATTCGACGAACTTTGATACTTGCTTCTATTTAAAAGAAAGAAAGATCACCCCTCCCTAGTCTTAGTTGAGGCATAGAGGAATATCAAGCTCACCTTAAATCTACCAGAAAAGCTGACTCAGTTCATGAATCAGTTCTTCTTTGTATAGTGCCTGGGTGGATTGAATAGGTTATGGACTTGCGGAGGTGAGCGTCTAAGTTTAGTGTTGCGTTTAGCTCTAAAACAAGACATTGCACGCTTAACGTTCTCAACTCAAATCACTTATTTTCTTCTATACATATTTTCCTACTCCTTTTAAGACTCATGTTCACTAGGCCATATTGGACACTTTAAATGCTATTTCAGTTAAAAAGAGAAGGAGGTTTTTACTGCTATGTGACAAATATCTCTATAGTTTTGGGCTCCTTTATCGCCATATACGTGATCCCCAAGGAAGTAATGGTTATCTCTTGATCTCAAATTAAGACTCGTTTAACCTGAAGTACTACGAGCGTCACAGGAATTACCCATGGGTAAAAGCTCGGGTGGACGGGCTGATGTTAAATCTAGTGACAAATAAGGATATCCCTAATTTAGGAGGGGGAAGAAGGGGAATTTATTGAGTGCCAAAGTTAAGGTTGCAATGTTGCCGGATGTAGACGAGGGAGAAATTCTGAGAGATGATGATGACTTTGATTCTATTTTAGAAGAGAGTGATTCAGATGATGAGTTTACAGAGTCATTTAATTAAATTTTTATGCCCACCCAATCCACCAAGAAGCTAACACTTCTGGGGATCCAACTGGATGGATATCCGGAGGTCCTAGCCCTGTTGTTACTCTAGTTTCCTTTGGCGGGGATGAATTTGGTTATTGGGAGACATAAGCGATATTCACATCACCCCTAATGAGATCTTCTAGGAAGCATTTACGTCGATTACTTGTAACATACCACATTCCTTATTATCACCCATATGTGGATTTTATTAGGAACATATGGTGCGTTGTAGGTATAAAGACATAAAATATTATAGAGACTAATATTTCACAAGACATAAAAATAGTAAATTTATAGCGAAAGAAGAAACTTTCATTTTTAAATACCAAACCATCTTTGTTTCAATCAACCAAATAGTTATAAAGTCTCAAAATCTCAGTCAAAGACAACATAAAACTAAAAAAGATTATCCCCCAAATAGTAAGAAAGATACAATCTGACCTTGGAAAGAAAACATGAGCTGTAATCCATCTTTTGTAGAAACTCTTCATGACAAAATCAATAAAGAAATCTGAACTATACACTTCCTCCTTGCAAGCCTGGGGGAAGAAAAAAGAAAGAAAGGAAATGGGTCAAACATAAAGTCTGGTGAGCTGCTATGATTACTAGCACGACGGCTAAGTTAAGGAAAAACAGATAAATAGTAGTTCAAGTGTCATAAAAAGGAAAAGTGTTAGTGCACACCTAAAGGTGAATGATTAATAATACGGATTAACATAAGGGATTGGCTATTGTTATCCAAAAAACAATGATGATAATAATGATCATAGTTATTGACTATTTTGCGCTTCTACAACTTTGAACCGGAATAAATAATTAGGAAGGAATTTCCTAATACTACCCATCGATCAGCTTCTTTATCAAGATGTGAATAACCTGTGCCAGCTATAGAAATCGAGGTTATCAGTCCCGAAGCCATCAACTAAAAAGATAGCATTAATCATAGGCGTTAAAATGTCTTATCTTCCCTATTCAGACTAATGCACGCTCATGGTTCCGTAGGAACGCTCCTGTACCAACCTGGTTTTTGAACCTCTAACTATCAAGATCAGTAAAGCGTTCAGTAACCTCTACCTAGTGCGAGGCACCGATGATAAAAATAGGGATACTGATTGATATAGGTTCCACACAAAAATGCCTTTGACACAAGTCACCACTAGACCTGGTCCCTAGATTATAACTAGGATTTCTACGAGCCCCTTATTTCTCACCGGAATGGGCCCCTTAGCCTATTAATCGCAAAAGTTTAAGTTCATTAATAAGACCAACATAACCACATGTTATATCCTAGGTTGTAATTAGTATTTCTAACCAATGTAATCTTTTTATACAACCCATTTCCATGAGGCCCTTATATACCTAGTCAAAACATACTCCTATCTACGGGCCCCTTATATTCCTAATTGGAACGGACTCCTATCTCAACTTATTAATTTCATAAATTTAACTTAATACATTTAAGTTTATTAATATGCGCAATATAACCACTTGTTATATTTCTAGGTTGTAATTAATATTTCAAAATAAATGTAATCTTTTTATACAACCCCTCCCTATGTCACTTAATGTTAAATTAAGTCCAATTTATTACTGTTTACATGTTTTCCATTTACATGTTACTTAATGTAAAATTAAGTGCAATTCATTTCAAATTACTTGTTTTCCAAACACATGTTACTTGTGTCCAATTAAGTGCAATTAATTCCATTATTTGAATATAGTATTGATTGATTTTCAACATGTCCAAAATCCCTTTTTTACTTAATCCCATTAGCTTCCAAATATTACAGTTCGTTAGTTGATTACATCTTTTAATCAAATTTCCGCATGCCTCTTTTACACCCATTATTGAGTAAAATTTCAATAATCCCCGATTATTCCTTTTTATGCGTTTTTCCTATTATTATCCAATTGTGCTATCATCGTCCCATTACGTGGTTTAACCCAATTTGCGTAAGAATAAATAAATGAAGGGTTTAGGCTAAAAAAGGCCTAAACTTAACGTTAGAAATAAAAAAGGAAATGGCGTAGGCTCTCGCATGGCCTGGACTAGATAGACAGAAGTAGATCAGAAATAAAAGTAGTGCTAACGACAAAACTAAAATAAAATTCCATACGAAGAACAAAGCTATAGATAACTGAAATAAATTACAGTAATGGATTTACTGAAATAGACAAAAGGGAAGAACAGGAACATAAATCAGATCTAAAAGAATTGTTTAAAGAGAAAAGAATTAAGGATAGCTGGATGTGTAAATAAACAACAAATGAACTAGATCTGTGTATAACTACAGAAAGATTTAGATACGTAACACCGCAACAACTATTATATCAATTTTAACCTCGACTTGGAAGAAATCTTGTAATCATAGTAATACTTACATAAAATTTGAGCAAATCTAGTAAGCCTTGGTAGATCCTCTCTATATATGAATATACCCTAGAAAAATGGGTAGAACCAAGCCCCAATACTCCATTAAAATTATATTTGAGAAGAGCGTTATTTGAGAGAGGTATAGAAATGGAGTAGTGAGGATTAGGTTAGGTTTTGGAGGCTATTTATAATAGAGTTAGGGTGTCCAAGTTCATTGGATTTTACGTCCAAATTCATTGGATTTTAGGTTTTTAATCTCAACCACAGAAAACACATCAGCAAGGAAGACTCCAAAATATAGCACGGCAGGCTCAACATTGGCCAGGCACACTTTCGTGCTTAGCTCGCAGTGGGTCGACCCACCTCTTATGTGGGTCGATCCATGGGTCGATCCATATACGCGCCGGGTCTCCCATTTCACCATTGATTTTTTTATTATTAGTTAAATTTCCTAATTTAAATGTTAGATTTTAACTGATCGTAACTTATTCATTTTTCATTTGATTTACGCAAATAAAAGTCTATTCAAACAAGAATTTCGTAACGGATGCAACGGTGAAATCCTCTTTGCCCAATTCTAAATATTTTTCTGATTAATATTTATTTTCTACACCTATCTACTCAGCTATCAACCACTGGCATCCATTATCCTAAGAATTTCTAATGCGTTATACGAATATATGAAAAGGTGTTGTGCATATGTCTCTATGCTAATGCAAAAAATCAGGCAGTCTAATTCAGTTGACCACTTTAATGCAATTTATGTCCGTGCCATGCATCCAATATGTATGCAAGAGAATCCTAATGATACATATAAAATTCTATGTGTGTGCAACAACCATTCACCAAAATGCAAAATCCAAGTGATGATTCAACAATTTTTTCATACATAATGAAAATAAATTAAAATGCGCACACATCCATGTGCAATATGTAAGTGTCCTAGTTCAGCTGATCCCTAATCTAGTGCCTGGGGTGTGGGTGAGGGTGTGTGTGTGTCCATCCATTGCATCCACTAGAAAACACTTGTATCCACTTGCAACCATCAAGCATAACATACCTCAAACAGATGTTTCAACCATATCCTATCAACTACAAGTTCACAACCGAAGGATAACTTGGAAGAAAGTTCCTAACCAAAGGAAGAAACTACTGTTAGAATATCAAAGAGGAAATACTTTCGTAAAGAACACGGATTCTCCCTACGAGATAAAAGATTCTATAACTGAGTCTGATAGTATCATACCGCTTCAAGCCTTACCACTAACTCGTACTTTTACCAAATCTTTCAAACTGAATAGTTCCTCTTAAAAATGCTGAGTTGTTTTAACCAACCCCTCAGTATAGCTTTTCCATCCCTTCCATCATGTTTATTTTAGGAAGGAATATCTTAAGTGAATTAATCCAAAGGCTTACAAGTAAAATTACACTTTTCTCTTTTCCACCTTTCAACCTCTAGTCCTTACTTTACCCGTCTTGTATTCCTTGGTTCGTTTCCAGATATTGTCCAACCCCATAAAGATTTATCTACCACCTTATATATATAATTTTTCAAAACCTTATTTGAAAAATCTTAATGAGGCATAATTTCCAGTTACATTTTTTTTGAAATATATCTACATAGTTGCTTTTATGAAATTCCCAAAATACAAATATCATATTAAAACACATTAGTCTTTCAAAATTCCCATTTCTAGAATTTATACATATGGGATTTCGACTCAGAGTGGTTCCACAAGTTTTCATAAAATACCTCTTTGTTACACCTTTGTCTTGTTACATAATTATTTATTTGAAATCTCCATATCCTATTATTCACTTATTCATTAAACAAACTTGTTACTTGCCTAAATTTTGTGGTCATATAAAGATTTAGTCGGAACTCCGTAAATCTAACTCTTTTGTCCAAATGACTAAATCCTGATAAGCATCAAATCTCAATAATGTGTCTTAATAAATGGTGAATTCATGTCCAATCCCAAGATACAATCTTGGGTTAAGTTTCTTGGGTTTACAAATGATTCCCATCGATATTACATAAATCCTTAAACTTCCAAAATGCTAAAAATTGTTAACTATATATTTGTTATATTTTCCTTGTCTTAAAGCCCCAATTCCTAGTAAGGAAACAACTAATCAACAACTAAAAATTCAAACCTCTCTCATAGTAGGTAATGGTACTTCTCTTATAACAAACTAATGGTAGTTAATTCAAGATAACTACTCATACAGGTTTCCTAATCAATGTTACTTTAATAGAATTGGTACTAATGCATTAATCCGAAGAAGGTTTTCCCATTCTACCATGTTATCAACACAATCTTTATCAACTACCCTACTACACAAGTCAATGCTTAGGTGCAAACTAACCAAAAAGGTATGGTAACTAGTTCAAAAATTATTTGGACATTCTGCAAACAACAATTGCTCCAATTTTTCTTTTTCCACAGCTCGGAACTTGTCGAAAATCACAAGCAAAGAATTCTAATCATAGGGAAAAGCTAGCTCTTAGTTATTTCTAAAAAAACATAAAACATGTTCCTTACCAACAATTCACTTTTGACAACTACTAAACCAAGGGAACTATCCATCTTTGAAGTAAAGACGAATGACACTTCTAATCCAAAAATTCTTCCACTCATTAATCAAAAAGTTTCCTATTTGGCTTTTTTTAATACAACTGAAGTCCAAATACATGCGGAAAGTTCCAACATAAGGGCCACACTATTCTTTTCAAAAGATAGAGTTTGGGAAGTAAAATATTCTAGTCAAAGGCATAAAACTCAACCCTTATTTATGATCTCAAAACCACGTGCTTTATTAGAATGCCACAAGTTTAGCTTTGTCGCAACAAAGATCCGAAATCATTCTATCTGTTTCCTAAATATAAATTTTCAATTGATTATTATATCTGGGATATATATCACAAAGAGAAGTGAATCAATACTTCCTAGAGATGCATTAAGGAAAAATAGGAATACCAACATGATTGGCCCTTCGGGTCGCAAGAAGTCTAAAAAATTAGTCCATCGCATAATCTAGCCCAACCATTTTCTTCTTACAGTCACAATAGCTCCCAATTGGCTAACTAATCAATCCTCCAAGTTTTCCTACTTCAAAACCTTTGGATATAAGCACCTCAGTCGAACTTTACTATTAGTCTAAAAATCTAGGATAACCAATTTTGGTTGATCTATCTAAACCCAGAACTGTAACAACCCGCCTGGAATGAGCCTAAATTTTGACCCAAAAAGGCTCATCGAAACGTAGAGTAATTCTAAATGGGTCGTTGGTTTCTGTACGGATTACATTTGCATAGATAAAAATAACATATACTTCGAATGGAATTCTCACATAGCGGAAAGAGAAAATATAATACCAAAAATAAGATGTACCGTTTATTTCAAAATCACAAAAATACAAAGTCACAGATACATTTATTCAAAAAGGTACATCAAATAGTTCATCTTCGTAAGATTCCAAAAGAAGCAGAGCAATAACATCTAATAATATCATAATAACTTCGTCTTCTTCGTCGCCTTCAATTAGGACTTCATCCATGCCTTTACCCCATCTACTGACCTGTTGGATGTTAGAAGAGGGGGTCAGAACATAAAGTTCTGTGTGACTGGAATATAGTGTTACTTAATGTCCATACCCTATATTTTTAGCAGGTTACATATGTCAAGGTATGGTTGTGCGGCACACAAGATTTCACACAAACATAAATATCTAACCTATGCAGTGGATATCCAAGTCAATCGCCCATTAGTATCTTTAGGGTAAAGACCCAACGAGGTGGCCTTCTTGGTCACTTACGACTCTATTAAAGGTGGATTTTTATAATCTCTTATAACCTTGAGGCGGACCCCTAGCCCTTTAAGAACCTCATCCTAGTACTTAACGTTCTTAAGTCTAGTTTCTCATTTGTAATATGAGAAGTAGTATTGCGAATGTTACAAACTGGTATTACCCGGTAGGACACCTATGTCACTTAAGACTTCCCTTAGACAGTTGGTGAGCATGCGATGGCCACATATCCTTCAATTACCAATTTGTCCCTAGTTGAGCCCTTACAAGCTTCTAGAGGAACTGGACATCCCCATGAACTACCCTACCCCGTTAACCGCTTTATTCCTAACCACTTTTAAAGAAGGAGGATCGAAATACTTACCTTAATACTAATAAGGGTGTATCCCATGACTTGGGTTCCTCTCCAAGGAATAAACCTTCAGAGGGATCCTAGTCCTAACCACTTAAGACCCAAATTAGATAAAAGGTGAGTCAGCTACTTAAGACCTTCTAAAGACGTAGTAAGCCTATTTGTTTTCACACATCAACTTATATATATATATATAGCTAAACATATACACACTAGACCTCTCACATTAACCCATATACTTGTAGTTGCTGTATATGCCGGTCGGTTCTGGGCAGGATTCTACTACAAGTCGGTTTAACCTCGTGTCTAGTGTACTAAGTTTATGAATGGCCCATGGCACATAGACATATCACATTAGTTAGGCCCACTTGTGGTTGTTGGATATGCCGGTCGGTTCCGGGCAGGCTTCTACCACAAATGACAACTAACCTCATGTCCATGTGTCATATATATATATATATATATATATATATATATAAGCCATTCTATATATACGCACACACAAGCAAACAAATATATATGTATCTGTTAAGGGGACATTTCAAATTCAAACACTAACCTAATCGTATTTATTACGCTAATATAACGTTAATTACGTTATTTATGTTTAAATAATTAATATAATAGTAGCGTGTAATTAACGTAACATTCGTATAAACGGGAAACGTTCTAATTAGGATGGCAATCGTCATTTATCAAAATTAAGGAACGCAAATCTAAATCTTTCCATATTTTACCACTACAACATAACACGATGACATAATGAAAATATAGCAAATACCAGTAATGGAAAACATGCATATACATATCATTTACAACTTGTATCCTAGGCATGTAGAAAAAGGTTTCAATATTAAATTAGAAGTAGAATATTTCATACATTAAATCTATATTTCACCCAATCCACCCTTTTTGTGGTGTTATACACCTAAAAATGTTCACTTTTGACTTATTCCAATTTATGAATGCATTTACACCCAAACTAGGATCCAAACCCAATTCAATTATGAAACAATTCAAATCCCAAACTTTTTAGGCCAAATCAAATGGTAATAGCGGTGAATTGCATAAAATATAGATAATAATACAATACTCATGTTTACCTATAATTCAATGCAAAAACCACAATTCTACAAAACCAATATTACATGACAATTCCCTATGTGTTTACAAAGTAGAAGATCTGGGGACTTTTCATGTTTTATTATTGCATAATCAAATCTTCGTAGGCATAACAATTCATATAGCAAACTGATAATAATATGAATATGTCTTTAAGAAAAACTAGATTCCACTCACAAATAAAGTGGAGATGTGATAGAAATCTCTCAACGTTCAAGCGGGCTCTATTGATCTCCTAACAATATAAATATAAGAAACATATAATTAGATTCTAAAATATATTGTTTGTGCTAAATTCCAACTTCCTAAACCTATATAAATTGAAATAGAGAGATATAGGAATGGTGGTAGAGAAGTAAAAGAACCTTCACCCTTCTTCTATTTATTTTTCTATGGAATTCAGCAGCATGGAGGCAAAGGTTTAGAACATTAGGTTTTCTAGTGTGGGGTTTGAGGGGTTATTTATACTAGCCCGTGTGAGTAGGAATCGTCAAATTTATAAAAAGGATTAATCTGAACCATCCATATAAACATAACCTCTTTAGAAAACTCTAATTACATAGCCTTATTGGGTTGTTCATTTTTATTAATTACGTTCTTTATTTGCTTAATTGCTTGCCTTTTATTACTAATCCTTTTCCTTATGTAACACATCCTCTGTCCCCTTGTATTTATCTAATTATTTGGATTTCAAATCCACCTAAGGGAAAGTTATTGCGGTCCAAACATGTAGTTTATCCGTTAGATAATATCAATTCAAACACATACAATAACGCAATTAATTCTAATAAATCTTTCCATATATCCAATATTTTCTGTCCCCTTGATATTATCTTATCTCCAATTTCAAATTTTGAATTTCCCTCTTTTTTTTTTTTAAATTATTATTTGGACAATATATATAATATTCACATAATTATATATACATATAATTTATGCGTACACTGTCCAAATTCAACTGTTCATAACTTCTTCATACGTTAACCGTTTTCAGCATATTATATATGAAAACGATGTAGAATTTCGCCACGAATCCAAATAAAAGAGTTTCGTAGCCAAATTTCTCAAGCTGCAAAAATTCCATTTTCCAGCCATATCATTTAATTGCTTGTTTTAATTATTTAATTTATTTGTTAATACTTATGAATTTTATGCGGTGTTATAAAAACCAACCCATACCCAGAAATGCCCCCAAACATCTCCTAAACCAAGATTTCTAGTATCAATCGCGACTAACCATAGATAACCAAGTCGATCTCCCTACGAGGTTTAGAAACTACTACCGGGCCTAAATGCAAAACAATCAACTAGTGCTATCATCACACCTTTAGGGATTTACTATATTTGTTAAGGACAGCTTCGTTAGGCATACATTATAGATGCTTCACATGACTTAACTTATCGTGGCTATGGCCCCATGCAACCACCCCAACAAATGCATCAAAGGAAAAGAAATAAAATACTCCTAAAAAAAATGGGAAAACTAGAAAGAACTAAAGATAGGTAACATTATTTCTTTCACCAACACTTGCCGTCTCCCATTCCTTGATCACTTTCGATCAACACCTTCCCTCACAATACTTTTGACATCAATCTACTCATGCTGATCTTTCACTTGCCATCCTTAAATTTACCTTTAGGAAGTTCTACTTATTCCAAATTGAATGGGTACTAAAAACGTAAAAATCTATTTTCATAGTATAAGAAAATGTAATTTATAGAAATCCATAATTGCAAGATATTTCTTCTTGATCATCTTTAAGTTGGCGGGTAGTAGGCAATATAGATAAATCCCTATTTCGCACCGACCCATTCATTCTTGCAATGACTTTATTTAAAACTAAACTATAGAAACACATTCCTTTTTCTTAACTATTCAATCTAGGTTATTCTTAACCTCCAAATTATCCTTTTCTCGCTAAACTAATAAGGTTGTTCCACCCATGATTAACCCTTTTTAATATCTGTCAAGAAGCAAGTTTCATTCTAACATCGACCTTTCCCAACTATTGAGCTAGATGGGTTTGTCCACTAATCGAATTTTCCACCTATAAAGAAAAACTTAGATAGGTCTCTTTGTAAATCAACTAAAAAGATAAGGATTTAGAAATCGAAAGAGTCAAAGGGAGATTGTAACTGACTATAAGGGATATTTAATTTTCAAAAGTAACTTTTGATTTATGAAAAATGCATTTTCTTTTGAAAATACTTTCTTTTAAAACAAAACTTATGCGACCTTGGTAATCTTAGGCTCTAATACCAAATGTAACACCCTATATTTCTTAATGTCACCCATATGAAGATTTCATTAAGAAAATATGGAGTGTTGTTGGCATAAAGACATAAAATATTACAGAGACTAAGATTTATCAAGTTATAAAAATAGAAAATTTACAGCGAAAGAAGAAACTTTCATTTTTAAATACAAACCATCTTTGTTTCGATTAACGAAATAGTTACAAAGTTTCATGTCCCAAAATCTCAGTCAAAGACAACATAAGAGTAAAATAATATTATCCCCCAAATAGTCAAAAACATGTAACCTAACCTTGGAAAGAGAATAGGAAGTAATCCATCTTTTTTAGAATCTCTTCATGACAAAATCAACAAAGAAATATGAACTATACACTTACTACCTATAAGCCTGGGGGAAGAAAAGAGAAAGGATAAAGGAAATGGGTTAGACATAAAGTATGGTGAGCTGCTATGATTACTAGCATGATAGCTAAGTTAAGGAAAAAGATAAATAATAGTTCTAGTGTCATAAAAAAGGTAAGTGTCTGTGCACACCTAATGGTGAACAACTACTAATATGGATTAATATAATGGATTGGCTATTGTTATCCAAAAGGCAATGACGATAATAATGATCACTGATTGACGGTTTTTCACTTCTGCAACATTGAACCAGAATAAATAATTAGGAAGGAATTTCCTAGTACTACTCATCGATCAGCTTCTTTACCAAGATGTGAATAACCTGTTCTAGCTATGGAACTCGATATTATCAATCCTGAACCCATCAGCTAAAAGACACAACATTAATCATAGGCGTTACAAAGTCTTATCTTCCCTGTTTGGAACAATGCGTGCTTATCTTTCCGCCAAAACGCGCCTGTACCCACCTTTCGAACCTCTTGCTATCCAGATCAGTAAAGCGTGGCCTAGCCTCTCCCTAGTGCAAGGATCTGAAGATAATAAATGGGATACTGATTGATATGGGATCCATGCAAAAGTACATTTGACACAAGTCACCCCTAGACTTGGTCCCCAAGTTATAACTAGGATATCTACGATCCCCTTTTATCTTACCGGAATGGATCCCTTAGCTTATTAATCACACTAGTTTAACATAACACGTTTGAGTTCATTAATAAGCCCAACATAACCACATGTTGTACCCTAGGTTGTACTTAGAATTTCTAGCCAATGTAACCTTTTTATACAACCCATTTCCATGAACCCCTTATATCCTTAGTCGGAACAAACACCTATCTACCAACGCCTTATATTCCTAATTGGAACAGACGCCTATCTCAACTTATTGATTTCATAAATTTAACTTAATACATTTAAGTTTATTAATAATCCCAATATAACCCCTTGTTACATTGCTAGGTTGTAATTAACATTTCTAAATAAATGTATCTTTTTATACAACCCCTCCCTATTGCACTTAATGTCCAATTAAGTCCAATTTAATACAGTTTACTTGTTTTCCATTTACATGTTACTTAATGTCCAATTAAGTGCAATTCATTCCAAATTACATGTTTTCCAAATACATGTTACTTAATGTCCAATTAAGTGCAACTAGATCCATTAAATGAATATAGTATTCATTAATTTCCAACATGCCCAACATCCCCTTTTTACTAAATCTTATTATCTTCCAAATATTACCGTTCGTTTGTTGATTACATCTTATAATCAAATTCCCACATGCCTCTTTTATACAATTTATTGTCTAAAATTTCGCTAATCCGCAATTATTCCATTTTATGAAATTTTCCTATTATTATCCAATTGCGTTATCATCATCCCATTACGTGGTCTAACCTAATTTACGTAAGAATAATAATAAATGAAGGATTTAGGCTCAAAAAAGCCTAAAATTAACGTTAGAAATAAAAAAGAAATGGCCTAGGCTCTCGATGGCCTAGGTTCGAATAGAAAGAAGTAGATCAAAAATAAAAACAGCGCTGATCATAGAACTGAAATAAAAGTCCATATGAAGCACAAAGCTGTAGATAACTGAAATAAACTATAGTAATGTATTTACTGAAATTGACAAAAAGGGAAGAATAGGAACTTAAATCAGACCTAAAAGAATTATTTACAGAGAAAGGAATTAAGGATAGTTGGATATGTAAATAAACAACAAATGAACTAGATTTGTGTATAACTACAGAAAGATTTAGATATGTAACATTGTAACAACTATTATATCAATTTTAACCTCAACTTGGACGAAATCTTGTAATCATAGTAATACACACATAAAATTTGAGCAAATCCAATAAGCCTTGGTAGATCCTCTTTATCTATGAATATCCCCTAGAAATATGTGTTGAACCCAGCCTGAATACTCCATTAAAATTATATTTGAAAAGATGGTTATTTGAGAGAGGTAGAGAAATGGAGTAGTGGGAATTGGTTAAGTTTTGGAGGCTATTTAAAATAGAGTTAGGGTTTCCAAGTTCATTGGATTTTAGGATTTTAATCTCATCCACAGAAATTACATCAGCAACACATCAGGAAGGAAGACTCCAAAACATAGCACAACAGACTTGACATTGGCCAGGCACAGTTTCATACCTGGGTCGCACCAGGTCGACCCACCTCTTATGTGCGTCGACACAGAGATTGACCCATATACGAGTTAGGTCACCCATTTCACCATTGATTTATTTTTGATTATTGATTAAAATTTCTAATTTAAATGTCAAACTTTAATTGATCATAACTTATTCATTTTTCTTCCAATTTACGCAAACTAAATGTCTATATGAACCAGAATTTCGTATTTGACGCAAGGGTGAAATTATATTTGCTGAATTATGAATATTTTTCTAATTAACATTTATTTTCTTAATTTATTCCTCAATTAATTAATTCGTTAATTAATTATTTTTTGTTAAAAATTTAGGATTTTACATTTCTCCAATCGCTCCTATCTCTGGCAACCCATCACCCTATCTTATAATTTTCATGTTGTCCATGTCACCTAAGTGTCTATTCAAACTCCAAAAATTCACACAAGAAGACTGGTTCATGGGTGCATTCGAGTTTTAGTTGATGCACCACACACATTTAGAACCAACAACACTTGGCATAGACACTTTTCTCCTGTGCTTATGTTTGATTATTAATCGAGCTAGGCTTCTTTTCTTTTGTTTCAAATTGGACTATGGGTCGTAGATATTATGATGACTTTCGAAAATACCCTTCCAAGGATCCCCGAGACTCGAAACACTACCTTTATGCTTATCTAGAGATGGATGATGAAAGAAGGAGGAGAAAAGAGAGAGAAGCGTGAAAGAAAGGATCAAGAGGATCGCGAGCAAAGAGATTGGGATAAGGAAAGGAAGAAGAGGGAACAAAAAGAGGGAGAGAAGGAGGGTATGATGAGAAGAAAGCAACAGAAAGCGATGAGTCGCCGAAGCATCCAAAGATGGACCAACTCTCATTGGGGGATCAAAAAGCCTTTATGACCACTAAGCCACTTCTCGCCAGTCCTTCGGTCCTTGTTTCCACTACTGCCACCGACCCTGCCTCATATTTATAAAGTTTTGCAAATAAATTTTACACCTCTTCTACCGTCCTTTGTGTTTCAGAACCTTCCTGGCTAGTTTTTAAGGTGCTGGATTTGACCTAGATTTAAAATGAAAAAGATATCATTCTTCTCAGTATCAAAGTCTTCAAGGGCAAAGTGGAGAGCTTGAGGATTGGCAAAAACTATCCCATGAACTCTAATGAATCGAGGAACTAAATTATACAGAGATTATGACCCATGACAACGAGCAAGAAGACTACTTGAAAGAGGTCAAGAAATTCAATATCCAGGTTGAGCAGCTTATAAAAGATAATGAGGAGGCTCTAACATCTAAGAAGCGGTATGAGGAGAAAGGAGTCCATGTAACTAATGCTATTAAGAAACATTAGGGATGGATCGAGTCTTAGTTGAAGCAGTCTCATGCTGTCGAGATGGTTGTCATAGAAAACCTTTAATTTAAGAAGAAAATTTCCGAGACTCACCGAAAGAGCTTAGCAGAGCTGACTCAAGCTATTTCTCCCCAAGAACTTGAATATTTTCAGCTTAGAGAGCAACTTGCCAAAGCATAGTAGGACAAAGGCAAATTGCTTCTGAGTAAACTGATATCGAGAAGGCTTATACAGATACCATTAATAGTCTGGATTCTACTTCGATGAACTTTTATGTCTATTTTATCATAGGAAAAGGCAGCTTATCATTTCTAGAAGACAAATCTGCCTGTACTCTAGCTGAGGTATGGGAAAAGAGACTCGCTCGACTTTCTGATGTTGAATATAGCAAGGAACTTAGGCTTAGTCTGAGTGGGAAAGAGGAACAAGCCTTAGTCTATGGATGGTAGTTTTAATCATAAAAATATATGTTAACAAATATTTTATAATTGACATGTACTAATCATTATTGAAATATATATCGCATAATGTGGGAAATATTTCAGGATGTTATGCAGGACATCGATAATCAAGATTCAAGACTGTACAGTATCAAGATTGAAGACTTAGAATGTCAATTCAAGAAAATGATGACTCAAGAGTTTCAAGAGTTCAAGATTTCAAGATAAAAGTCTAAGAAATTATGTTTAAAATCATGTTGGACTTATCTGATCTCCTTCCAATTTTTGCAAAATAATTTTCAAATAATCATGTTTTCAAAATCTATTTTCAAAATGATTCCAAAGCAATTTTTATTCTCTTAACAAAAAGCTTTCAAAAATCCTTTGTTTTCAAAATAGTCCTTCCAAAAAAAATTCAAAAAGATTTTTTTTTAAAAGTAAATTTACTTTGAAATATTTTGTACTTTCTATTAGATTTCAATATTTATACTTTATTTTTATCACTATGTTTTGATTTCACTACCTGTACTTTTTAAAAGTAACTTTGATTTTATACTTTCAAGATACTTAATTTGATACTTATACTTTTGATTTTAAATTTTATGCTTTTATTGGCACAGCAAGACGGATTATAGTGGTCGTTCCTCTGTTTGTTATAAAAGGAAATAAATAGGTGCTTTTCACATGCATAGAGATATGGTTTGAAGTGTCCAGTTACTATCAGAAGTAGCAAAATACCGTAATATGCAAACATACAAGGAAAAGATAAAGAAACTAGACACCCTCAACAACAATGTCATGCGACTCTGAAAATGGCGTGAAGTAACATGCATGGTAATTGAAAAGACAAGCTAAGTCTTCCAAAACAAACGAGGATTTCGGAGATAAAATATAACTCCTATCCCACGTAGGATCCTGAAATAATACCATGTTGTCATCACCAATTTCACCTTCATCCCATAATTATGCTTTTATTGTTATAAATAAATATATTTTGATTTTACTTAAGATTTTCCTTTTAATTTATACCCCAAATTTTGATTATAGCTTCATAATTATGATTTAATGCTATCATAGTTTTAATATTTATATTTATATGTTCAATATATTTAATTATATACAGTTTTAATGTACTTTTACCTAAATTAATTTAAATAGGTTTTCTTTAGATTTACTATGTTTAAATTATACATTTACTAAGACCGGATATGATTACAGTGTTTCAAAACATTAAATATAAGTTTATATTTTCAAAACAACTACAAAGAAAACTAGTATTAATTTTTAACTGGGACATGTCGACATATTGTCAACATACATGTCGACATACTACTGTAAATTTTCAAAATTCAAACTTGAAAACAAATGTCTTTTCGTTATAGGCTTGAAGATTCGAATCCTCAACATCTTCTCTATCTTTAATCCCTCAACAAAAGCCTCATATTCTGCTTTGTTGTCGGTAGTCGAGAATTCTAACCTCAAAGCATAGCACATTAATTGCCCTCGGGAATTTCCAAGAAAACCCATATGATAGAACAATACTCGTTCATTGCTTCGTCAACAAATAACTTCCATTGTATGCCCACTTCAGTTATTATTTCCGCATTGTCTTCCATAATAGTAAAATGAGTACAAAAATCCTTAAAAGCTTGCCCATTATTCGCTCTTCAGGGGTAGTATATTACATCATATTGACCTAGCTTGATGTTTCATTTTAAAAGCCTCATCGAAGTTTTAGGGTGAAACAAGACTGTTTTAGTAGCTGATTGGTTGGTACTTTTACGAGATGGGATTGAAAATAACATTGCAGCTTTCTCGATGCTATCAACAAGTAGTATGCAAGTTTTTCCAACTTTGGATAATTTCTCTCTGCCCCTGTGAATATTTTCTGATATAAAACACATGCATCTGAACATGTGCTTCTTCTCATACCAGTGCAACACTTAAAGCATGAGGTGACACCGCTAAGTAAATGAATAAATCTACCCTATCTGCTAGTTTAGAAAGCATTGGTGGAGCCTCCATATGTCTGAGAAACTCTTCAAAAGCTGTTTGACATTCTGTCTCCTAGTCAAAAAATTTCTTTTATTCATACCATCAAAGAATGGGATGCACCTCTCGGTGGCCTTTGTTATGAATTAGTTAAGTGTTACAACTTTCCATTTACGCAATGGAGCTCTCTTTTATTTTTGGGCATGGACATTCCTCATTATTATGATCTTTGTTAGGTTTGCCTCGATACTACATGCGCTTACCATGAACGCTTAGAATTTTCCAAAGGATACCCAAAATGAACACTTTAAAGGATTAAGTTTCATGCCAAATTTTCTTAATATCTCAAACAACTCTACCGGATTGTCCATGTGATTTATTATCACTCGGGACCTAACCAACATACTATCTACGTACAACTCCACAATTATTTCAATTTCAATTTAGACATCATATTGACGAGTCATTGATAGGTTACCTCGACGTTCTTTAGTCCAAACAACATTACCCTATATAGTACAAGTAAAATCAACGATTAAGCTTGTATTTTGTTGATCAGGTCCATGCATATTAGGATCTAGTTGTACCCTGAGTAAGCGTCCATGAATGACAAATAGTTTGTGTTCATTTGTTCCGTTTGCATATTGATCAATTCGAGGCAATGGAAAGTTATGTTCGGGGGAAGACTGTAACGACCCGGGTTTTCGTGATCCTTGGATATCGACATAAACTCAATGTTGACTACCCAAGCATCGAAAACACCAGATAGTCCATGGAAGAAATTAGAGGGTGAGAATAGATAAGATAGAAACTTAGAATAGAAGAAGAAGAACATACATCATCAGGGTAAACACGAATCTCACAGCGGAACGAACAATATATAAGAGATACATAACTTTGAAATAAAATCAGTATATGTATACAGTAACATTATCAGAGTATAACACTTACAACACAGTGGAAATAAACAATTGCTATATAATTCTGAAGCTTCCTGTTCCAGCTTTCCAATTATATCTGTAAAATCCTGACTACATGACTGGCCATACAAAATTGGGCACCCAAGAATTTAGGGAAAACAAAACAAAATAAACTCCAGGTCAGTCATGGGACTGGTATGAGTAAACAATTTAAAACAGTTTAAACAATTAAGCGATATCTCATAAGACCATGCCGTATAACGGAACGGGTTTTTCCCTTATGAGAATCCAAAACATTTGATTTAACTTTCAAAATCCTTTTGAAATAAACGATAAACTTTGTAATAACCCGGAAATCTGAGCCAATTTAGAATTTTTATTTTGGCAATTTTAATGAATTTTGAATATTTAAAATGAAATATTTTAAATAATAACGATGAGTATTTTTTTTTTGAATAGAATTCGAACGTATATATTTATATAGATCATCGTTAGAATATAAATATTTTATTTAAATTATAAAAGGAATTGAAAATGGCGCGGTAGTTCGATAATTCGATTTCAAAATTCAAATGAATGTACCGTGTGTAAAATAAACCGGATTTTGGTGAAACAAAAAATATTTGAATCTAATTGAGAATATATTTCCAACGAATCCGAAAAATCAAAATTACATAGCGGGGATAAAAAGTTAGGTCCAGTTGAAAATTCAGAATAGTCGCTATGGAATTCTGGCCCTTAAAAATGGAAATTTTGCAAACGACCTCGGTTTTCGATGAAACCACTTTTGTTGGATCCGGGATGACAAGTTATTTCTAGGTTTTAAAATTCATAATTTTTCGAATCAATATGTGAGCGTGGCAAAGGAAAACGCGTTTGACCAGTTTTAATTAATTTTAATCGACTGGAAAATGGCCATTTTTCAAACGGTCTCAGAATTCGACGAAACTAGCTTTGTTAGGACCGTATCATCAATACGAAGCTAGAAAATATTTTTCGGGAATTTTTAGAAGCCGAATGTGGCCCCGGTAAATTGAAATGTGCATTCAAATTCAATATATAGATATTTTTTTGATTTTGACGGAAACTGATCGAATCAGTCGAATCAGCCTGCGATACCTATCCCATTGTGTTCGGAATGGGGGTAATTAGTTATAGACGACAGGCGGTGTGTCTCGTTTTGAGGTCGAAATAAAAAGTTGCTTTTTGAAATTTTAAAATAATAAAATATAATTTTTCCATGTATGTAGCAAAGTAAAAATATAATTTTTATATAGTAGAGACAATAAAAATATGATTTTTATATGATAGGAAGATTAAAAATATGATTTTTATATTGTAGAAATATTAAAAATTCGATCTTTATTATGTAGAAGGAGCAAAGATGTGATTTTTATATGAGTGGAGATATAAAAATATAATCTTTATTATATGAGCATCGTTATAAAAATAGAATTTTTATCTATATAGTAGCGGTATAAAAATAGAATTTTTGTCTATATAAAAGCGGTATAAAAATAGAATTTTTATCTATATAATAGCGTGATAAAAATGGAATTTTTATCTATATAATAGCGTGATAAAAATAGAATTTTTATCTATATAATAGCGTGATAAAAATAGAATTTTTATCTATATAGTAGCGGTATGAAAATAGATTTTTTATCTATATTGTAGTGGTATAAAAATAGAATTTTTATCTATATAGTAGCGGTATAAAAATAGAATTTTTATCTATATAGTAGCAGTATAAAAATGTGATTTTTATCCATATATCGTAGTTATAAAAATATGATTTTTATATACTAGAGAATATAAAAATGTGATTTTTATATATGTAGTGGCTATGGGCAACGAAAGTGACGAAAGGCGAGCACGACGAAGATTTCTACATATGAAGAGTCGTGGCATTGGTTTAGCTAGTCGGTGAGAACTCCTCACCTTTAATTTATTTCTAGTTTGAAATATATACTAGGATGCAGACGGTGCTTAGTTGCACCTGACACCCGTCGTCCACAGACCATGAATGACTTGTTTGTTTGGTTGCTATGTTGTGAAATTTGATTGTGTTATGTGGAATGAAATAAAATATTTTATAGTGGAAAATATTTCATGGTTAAAAATATAATTTTTAACGTGTATAAAAAATAAATATTTATAAACAAATTGGACGATTTGTTTATATACCCTGATTTGACTGATATTGATTGGGATGATAAATTTTACACTTCGCCCAACTGCACAAATAAAATCTGTGTTTGTTGTTTTGAAACCCCACACGGGTATTGAGATGAGATTTGACGTAAACTAATCACGATTGTTTAGCTGTATGTCAATCGATAGATTGACAGACTGTGTAAGCGTAAATTATTTATATTCAATGCTTATGCAGTTGAGTGGTGCACTCTCGATGATGGTTGATTATTTATCGTTGCTATTATGTACATGTGTTGTAGAAAATCCATATAATAAACGTTATATGGTAATTGATTGGGCCTCATTCCAATATAGAAAATAAATTCATGTGTTGAATAGAAAATAAATTCATGTGTTGAATAGAAAATAAATTCATGTGTTTAATTGAAAAATATTCATGTGTTGAATAGAATATACATTCATGTGTTGAATAAAAGCCGTGTTGATTAGATTAACACCATTTTAACGTGAACGATATTTATATCGATTTTATTCATTTTTCAATGAATATTGAAAGTGATTTCAAAATTTGAATTAAATTGAATAGATTTGAAATTCGAATTAAATTGAAATGAATTGAAATTCGAATTAAATTGAAATTGAATTGAAATCGATTTGAAATGAAATTAAAACGAATTTATATTGAAAAATTCAATCTTGATTTGAATTTGAAAAGGAAGTTGAAATCGTTTTGAAAACGAATTTAAAACGATTTATAAAATACTTTTTGAAAGGAAATCGACGAAATATATATATATTATATATATATATATATATATAATGGCCTGAATAGAACGCGCCGCGCCGCGGCAGTTCGCGAATTTCAACCATTGACTTCGAATGAATATTACGGGAGATCCGACCGTCGGATTCTCTAAAACCAGAACCGTTGGTTTCGTATCGAAAAGATCTTTCTAACGGATATTAGAAATTAGAAATCTAACAGTTGGATTTGGAATCATGTCCAAATCAAATTTGGAAAAGGTTGTTGTAAGTGCAGTTCGATGGCCGTTGATGGAAATCGACTGTACGGGCCTTGATAAAATTATTAAAAATAGTAATAATTTGTGTAAAATCATAAGAAATGATTTGTGAAAAATTGGGATGAAAAATCCCAAATTTTGAAAAGATAAAAATAGATTTTTATCGAAATGAACTAGTTTTGAACTAGAACTATAAACCATTTATTTTTTAAATAAATAAAGTGGATTTGAAATGGTTTTAAAAATAACCAGAAATTTCCAATAATTGAATTAGAATGGATTTGAATCGAAATTGTCTTTGGAATATTTCGATGTTGGATTTCGTGATTATACAGATATTGTTATGGAACTTTGAAAGATATATTTTTATCGTTATTTCCAATACGATATTTGTTGGTCGTAGAATTTGATATTAAATATAAGCCCATATATTTTCTTTTCAGAGCCTTGTATTTAATATCAAATGTGATTTGGGTTTGTCGTGAATGGTGTCTTCATTAACACTGTTCTTGAGCCCAGTTGAGAAAAAGATTAAATCTTTTTATTTAGATTTAATGAAGTGTACCAATTAAATACTATTCAATTGGATTTGAATTTGAATTGATTTTTGGGTTTATCGTGAACGGTGTTTTAAGTAACACTTGTTCTTTAACCTGATAATTAATGGAATGTGATTTTGGGTTTTCCGTGAACCGTGTTTTAGATGACATTGGTTCTTTAACCCAGTTAAAGGCAGGATATTGATTTCTGTGAAGATTAAAACTAAATGGGGTTTTAATGAATCTTTAATTAGATTGAAATGGTCGAGAATGGAGTATCACCAGTTTTGCTCCAGGCGATAGTTAAATCTTTAATTAGATTTGAACGTGAAATGGTAATTGAATTTACCGATAACACCGTGGTGTTAGATATGAAGTATGACCAGTTTTACTTCATGGGATGAATAGGTTGGGATTGGGAAATAAAATAAATGATTACTTCGGTGTGGTTCGCTAATCCCGACAAGTTTGGATTGATTAAAGAATAAATTTAAAGAATTTATCTTTGATAAAATTAATGGGAACCTTTCCCAAAGTATAAGAATATTTGAATAAAAGGATATTCTGAATTGGAATGAGGCGTATGTTGTGTTTGTGTAACACTTGTTTATTATATACGCGAGTTATTCAGAAAGACCGGGTTTATCTCATTCTGAATAGCTGATTCGACGTGGTGTCGAGGATGAAGATGGTGGTTGAAGACCGGAGGTCTTCACATCGTTTGATTGATTACTGATGATCTTGATTGGGCCTTACACCCAAGAGGAGGGAATCAGTTAGTGGTCGTCCAGACGTACTTGGAGATCGATGAATATACGAGGTACAAGGTGCCTCCGGTTTCGTTCAGACCCAGGACAAACTTGTAAATGGACTGTGTGTCTGACATTGGATTTTTTTCGGTGTGGTTGACTTCTATTAAATATATATATATGTATATCTGTTTGGCGGTGGAGAATTTATTCTCTTGCTTAACGCCCTTCTCTGAGATGTATGAGCTCAGGGGTTATATATTGATGGATATCAAACGCATGGAGTGAATTGCCTGTGTGGCATGCCTAAGTGGCAAATGATCAAGGCTTCTGTTGAAAAGCAAAGTCTTATGGGTGATGATCAAAGCACGGCCTGTGTGGCATACCTTTGTGTAGCGTTGATTCACGAGCCTCACACCCCGGTTGTGAACCAAAAACGGGAGAGGACCTCAGGGAGGGCATGCGTTTCCTTCAAGCTAGAAGTGGCGTCAGTGGTTTTACACGCCCTGACGAGTTTGACTTATGTGGTTGTTGCTGTTGCGAGGCGCCTCGGATATATCGGTCGATCTGGGACCGATGGAGTCATTGGACTCATTGACACCCCATAGGTTGGGGAAACGCAGTGTTCAGGCATTATAATCTACATCGGTGGACCGGCCCTGACGATCCAAGGGACGATGCGTTCTATTCCTGAGGGGCGGGCTAGAGCATCTCGAATTCGGTAAGGATGATCCCTTGCCTTGGTTCACGGATGGAAATCCAACTTCCAAATACGTGACTTTGCGGTTTTGATTGTAGAGCCTAGTATGGCGACATGATATATGGTACCCATGCCGTCTATGATTGATATTTATGATTGAAATTGTTTTGACACTATACACTTATAGTAATAATAAAACATGAAATTTAGCGTATCAAGCATTCTTTGGCTATTATAAGGTAAAACCCTATCCTCCGGCTTGTGTTGCATTGTGTGATGGGACCTGGGTCTTATAATAGCTTCATTTTTCTTTATTTAGCATTGCGCTATTTGTTTTATGCACTGGTATTCTTGGGAGGAAACCCGTTCCGTGTTATACGGCGTGGTCCCTTGATTTACCTATCTTTAAAATAAAGATTAATAACTGTTTTAATTCTCACACCAGTCACATGACTGACCTGGAGTTTATTGTTTTAACCTAAAATCTGGGTGCCCTTATTTTGACACGGGCAGTTAGTAGTTTTGGTTTTGCAGATTTATATTCACAGGATCCTGATTTACAGCTGGAACGATACTCGGAAAGCTCTGTATCCGTGTATTACTTCTAGTTGTGTATTGTATTATTTTCCGCTGCTATGAATTTAAATGTAATTTAAATCTCTGATATTTTCTGTGTAATATTTATTCATACTCTGTATATTCTTGTATTCTGATGGAATTGTTGTAATATGCAATGAAATGTTCTTCTGTTTGCGTTCTAATTTGTCGTGTTCTCATAACAATCAGGGGTTTCGAACGGTCTTGGTCGGTCTAGCGACTGATTCAGATCGAACGAAATTCCTTTTCGTTACAGTTGGTATTAGAGCTTTGGTTTACAAAGCTCGAGAACAAGACACATTAGAATCAAACGAAAGAATTCATCAGAGATTGGATTAGTAATATCCAATGGGAATGACTCGTTAGAGATGGGATCAGTAGTATCCTAGAACGGGTGTGAAAAGTATATCTTTAAAAATTGAAAACAAGTTTTGTTTTGAAAATTTAAATCAATTATTCATATTTGATTATTTATTTTATATTGAATTTGGACAATCCAGTATATAAAGACGTTGCGTATACGTCTGATCCACGTGTATTCGAAGTTTTGATATACTGGATTGATATAGAAGCACACTTTAGTCGCCCGGAGATGGTACTGATAATTGTCATGACATCATCAGTATTTATGTTCGAGTTTCGAAGGTGGAATTTCTATATATTTCCAATTGACTGGTGTGAGAACCAAAATTAGATAGGGCCTATTGTTGTGATTTGGCATCAAAAATGTGATTTTTGACTATATATCAAAATTATGGATTTGAAACGTTAATCAACTAATTGATTGCTGATTGTGTTGTTTGATTATTGTTTGGTTAATTAAATTTGGACCATTTAGCTAAATTGTACCAAAAAGTGAATTGTATTGAAAATTTGTCGCTTTTACATACATATACATGTACTTACATTGAACAGGTCATAGCAAGGAGGCTAGAGCAGAAGAATAAAATTGTTTGCCAGACAAATAGGTACATGTTTATTGTATTTATTGGGTTTTGGATGATTTTGTGAGCCGATTGGCTAACCGCTTGGCTTTTTCTTTTTCTTTTGGATTGAAGAAGGCCATGGGAGGCTATATGAAATATCTCGAAGTCCCCGGTGCAGGGGAGGTTATGGCGAAAATTTTCGAAAATTTAGGGTGTTAGCCAAATTTTTGAAAAATTTAAAAAGTTCTTATAAACTGAAAAGTTGAAGAACTTAAGCCGTAAAGAAAATAATGGAAGTTGAGTTGATTAGTTAAACAACTTTTGGCTTCGTTCCTTTTCGGGGACGAAAAGTTTTAAGTGGGGGAGATTGTAATAACCCGAAAATCTGAGCCAATTTAAAATTTTTATTTTGGCAATTTTAATGAATTTTGAATATTTAAAATGAAATATTTTAAATAATAACGAGGAGAAATTTTTTTTTGAACAAAATTCGAACGTATATATTTATATAGATCGTCGTTAGAATATAAATATTTTATATAAATTATAAAAGGAATTGAAAATGGCGCGGTAGTTCGATAATTCGATTTCAAAATTCAAATGAATGTACCGAGTGCAAAATAAACCGGATTTTGGTGAAACCAAAAATATTTGAATCTAATTGAGAATATATTTCCAACGAATCCGAAAAATCAAAATTTCATAGCGGGGATAAAATGTTAGGTCCAGTTGAAAATTTAGAATAGTCGCTATGGAATTCTGGCCCTTAAAAATTGAAATTTTGCAAACGACCTCGGTTTTCGACGAAACCACTTTTGTTGGATCCGGGATGACAAGTTATTGCTAGGTTTCAAAATTCATAGTTTTTCGAATCAATATGTGAGTGTGGTAAAGGAAAACGCGTTTGACCAGTTTCAGTTGATTTTAATCGACTGGAAAATGGCCATTTTTCAATCGGTCTCAGAATTCGACGAAACTAGTTTTGTTAGGACCATATCGTCAATACAAAGCTATAAAATATTTTTTGGGAATTTGTAACACCCCGAATTTCGGTTAATGCTAAAATTCACTAATTGCAGAATAAATAATCTCAGAGGTGAGAATTGGGAGAAACGGGCTGCGTCATTGCGTTCGTCTCGGAAAAATACGCGAAATAGAGTCCGAGTTTTCGAGAAACGGAGTCCGTACGGCCCGGTTATGGCCCCATGAAGTTTACAGAAAATTCAAAGTTCAAAACAGATTTAAAAATTCAGGTTCAAATTTCAAAATTGGGGCCATTGGGCGCAGGCGGGGAAAATTCCCGCCTAGCTACCCAAGTCGACAGCCCTGTCGACTGGGCAGTCGACTTGGCTAGGACCAAGTCGACAGCCCTGTCGACTTGGGTGTCGACAGGGGGTGCCCGGCCAGTTTGGCCTGGTGCACCATTTTAGTGTTTGGGCTGTGTTTTGGGGCTGGTTTCTGGAAGCTTCCGAGATCTGATGGCCCTAATCTAATTTAGGGTTAATCTAATGGCCTAAAACACTTGCCTAATCCTATAAATAAGACCCTAAGCTAGCCCTAAATGATCATAATCCTATCTCCTAACTAAACTATGCCAAAATTTTCTATGATCATGGCCTCCACTCAAAACCCTAGCCTCCATCCTATTTCTAAACTATTTCTATGAAGGCCTTCATGTGCATACAAGCATCTTTGAGTTGTATGAGTGATCATTAGCTTGCATTCATCATCAAGTTGTAAGCTTTAAGTTCAAGGCTAGAGTTTTTGGGTGATTTTTGGCAAGGGATTGCTTATTGGAGTTTAGTGTGAGTTTCTATAGCCCTAATAATCAATTGTTAAATTGATTATGATAGGATATGATAAGATATGGCTATGTTTGTGGATAAATGTGCTTATGCAAGTTTAGTATAGTGTATGTTGTGTGTTTTGCAAGTTTAATGCTATGTTTTATGATGCTCACTATGCAAAACACTATGTTGAACATTTATGCATATGTAACATGTTATGCAAACTATATGTGAGATTATATGCAAGTTATATGTAACATGTTATGCAAGTTATGTATTTGGTTTTATGCATGCTAAGTATTTGGTTTTGTGCATGCTAAGTATTTGGTTTTATGCATACTAAGTGTTTGGTTTTATGCAAGTTATGATGCAAGTTCATATGCAAGTTATGATGCAAGTTCATATGCAAGTTATGATGCAAGTTCATATGCAAGTTTGTCTCTTTTTATGGTATGCATAATATATGCAAGTTTGCCTCTAAGTATGGCATGTTATGCAAGTTCATATGCAAGTTATGATGCAAGTTCATATGCAAGTTATGATGCAAGTTCATATGCAAGTTTGTCTCTTTTTATGGTATGCATAATATATGCAAGTTTGCCTCTAAGTATGACATGTTATGCAAGCTCATATGCAAGTTATGATGCAAGTTCATATGCAAGTTATGATGCAAGTTCATATCCAAGTTATGATGCAAGTTCATATGCAAGTTATGATGCAAGTTCATATGCAAGTTTGCCTCTATGTATGACATAAGTACATGTGCAAGTTCATCCCTTTTAGACCTATGACATGTATCCAAGTTGACACCTTTATGATAGGTCTATGACATGAACATTTATGCAAGTTACCATCTTTATGACATATGTGATTCATGCAAGTTTGGGTTGGTTATTTATGCAAGTTGGGTTTATGGTCATATATACAAGTTGACACCTTTTAAACCCATGATAATGCTAATGATATGCTAAGTTGAACCCATTGTGTGTATGATGAATCTTCTCTTTTGAAGTATGTCATGTTAACGTATTTACGTGGGGACGATGGGGGTAAAAATTAATGAACACATAAAATTGTGTGAAGTGGGTATGATTAAACATACCGTAAAGTGGATGGACATAATTGGGAATTTACCTATTAAGTTAGGTCTACCCATATTATGGAATTGGGAATTTACCTATTGAGTTAGGTCTACCCATATTCTTAAATATTTGTAATTAATTAGGGATAATTAATACAAATTATGGGGGTAATTAATTAGGTGTAATTAATCAACTAAGACACGAGGTTGGACCCTTTTGTAGCATAAGACTGCCCGGAACCGACCGGCAAATCCAGCGGCTACAAATGATTGGCCCAATGTGAGAGGTCTTAGTCATAAATTAAATACGTGACAAGTGTAAAGACACGAGGTTGGACTCTGTTATGGTGTAAGGCTGCCCGGAACCAACCGGCATATCCAGCTGCCATAAAAGACAGTCTAATGTGAGAGGTCTTTACAAAGGTTACGATCTTAATTAATTAAGAAACACTTAACCAAATTAGCATGTAGAGGGGCATGAGGGGTTAAGTGGGTGCCTTGGGTGGCATGTAGTAACTAGTGGGGGTGCCTTGGGTGGCATGAGGAAACTAGTGGGTTGCCTTGGGTGGCAATAGAAAATACGATTAGAATACTTAACCAAAGTGGAACATGTAATTAAACATGATTAAAGGGTTAAGTAAGTGCCTTGGGTGGCATGTGGGAATCAAATAAGTGCCTTGGGTGGCATGTGGAAATCTAGTGGGGGCCTTAAGTGGCAATTGAAATATGATTAGATGACTTAACCAAACCCTAACATGTAAATGGGCATGATTATAAAAGGGGTTAAGTGGGATGCACTAGATAGAATGGCAAGCTTAAGTAGTAGCTTGTGGGGGCCCATTTCAACCAATATCCCAAACGTATCTTTGTGGGCTCGACCCAAGTCGAGGACGGGACACGCATATTGGGCTTGACTATAAGAGGCCAAAACGGGGTAGCGGTGGCAACGTGAGTCCAACGGGTTTCATATGCGTGTGTGGACCCGGGCTGGTAGGTAAGACGTTGTTGCATCTTGTAGATATAAGCCGTGCACCATTTGTTGTATCGGGTTGCCACTTCGGGGAGTGATACACCCCATTGTGGGGCCAGCACGGGTATCTACGGTAGGGAGCCGATCGCTTGGGGAGTAGTGGGTACACCTAGTGGAGATAGGGGCAGATGGCACCTATGTAGTCAGCTAGGGGTACACGAAACTACTATTAAAAATTACTGAGTACACCTAGTGGAGATAGGGGCAGACGGCACCTATGTATTCAGCTAGGGGTACGAGAAACTACTGGGTAAAATTACTAAGTACACTTAGTGGGATCAACCTTTAAGTAGGAATTACCCTTGGGTGGGTAGAACTGGTGTGGTGCAGTGTAGGAATTACCCTTGGGTGGGTAGATCTGGGGTGGTGCAATCTAGTAATTATCCTTGGGTGGATAAATGCGTCTTTTCGGTTATCTTAGTACATCCTGTGTTTAGTTGGCTACTTAGTGTAGTCATTATCCCCAGAGGTACCGTACCTTGTTTATATCATACCCTAATTACTTTAATGATTGTATTGTTAGGGTTATAGGACTCACTCAGACTTATGTCTGACCCCGTTGTTTCTTTATCTTTTTCCCAACCCTCAGGTTTTCAGAGTGGGCCTAGCACTAGTGGGCTTTGATCAGACTGCTTTATCTATCTTTTGGAGCTTGGACCATGGATGTAAAGCTCAGTTTATCTTTTCTATCATGGCTATTAGGTTATGTAGTGGGATTATGTACTTTTGTTTTTATCAGGATGGATATTATGTACTTGACTCTTATTTATGGTTTTGGTGTAACCAAACATGTTTTACTTTCCGCTGGAATGAAATGATGTTTTAAATTCTCAAGTATTACTTATATTTGTCTTGTTGTAATTTTTCTGTTCTATATTCACTTAAAATACTCCACCGATGTTATGGCATTCCCTTAGTGAGTGACCGTAGCGGGTGTGGGGTGTTACACGTGGTATCAGAGCTTAAGGTTACCAGAACAGATAATTTTTTTAGAAAAACTATTTTCTAAGAATATTTTTGAAAGGAGTATTTTCAAAAACATGTCTTTTAAGAGAAAAGTTTTTGAAAGAAAAACATAATCCCCGATAGCCATATCTTTATCTTTCGAATTCTCCGTTTTGAATCTCTTCCTCTCTCGTTTTGAGTTTCCCCTCCGCGTATAGATGATCTTTCTAAGATAGATAAGAATGGAAAACCACTTCAAGGGACTTAGACATTAGTCGGATTAGAAGTTGGTTCAAGAAGGAGGAAGACTGGTAGGTACCTATTGGATAGACGATGGGAGGAAGGCTCAAATAGTTGTTTGGTTAATGAAGAGCGAAACCTCATTTTGATGGGAGGTTACGAGTGGAGAATGGGAAGAAGGGGGCTAGTAGTTATCCTTTTGGGAGGAATAGGACACCTTATTAGGATTGTCCGAAGAGGCAAGGGCAAGGTACGGAATCTCCTGGAGGGTAGTTGTATTCCCTCACGGTTAGTGTACCAGATGGGGATAGGACCGTCTAGGTTGGAATTTGGATTTCTTTATTATCCGGTTCGAACTTTATTTGATTCTGACGCATCGAGTCTGTTTATCTCATCATTTTTAGTTGAGTCACTACACTTAGGCACCAGTTTAGTAGATGATCCCTTAGTTGTTTCAAACCCAATTGGGGCTCCATGATGTGTTTGGGTTTGAAAGTTTCTATACTTAGCGTTGAGTTTAGATGTGATGCTTTTTGGGCTTCACGGGCTATGGGTTAGTTTTGGGCATGGACTGGTTATCCAGTAATGGTGCCGTCCTTGATTTTGAAGGGAGAGTTGTTAGGCTTATGGCCCGCTTGGGTAACACTCTCGAGATCTCTTGTAATCCCTTGGAATCTGTTATGCAAAGTTATCTAGAATCGCTTGACACGTCGGTCGAGAGTTTGCGATCTGTTAGAGTGGTCCGGGAATACTCGGATGTGTTTGAGGAGGTGAAGGGCTTACCTCCGGAGCGGGAGATTGACTTCCGAATATATCTGGTAGACAATGCCAAACCAGTATCTTGGCCAGTGTGCCACATGGCTCCTTGTGAGAGGAGGGAACTCCATAAGCAAGTAGGCGATTTGCTTGAGAAGGGGTTCATAAGACGAAGTATATCGGAGTGGGGTGCTCCAGTAGTTTTTGCCGCGAAGGCGGATGGGTCCCTCAGACTTTGTGTAGGCTAAAGAGAACTAAATAAACTCACAAAGAAGAATAGACACCCATTGCCGAGGATTGATGATCTCTTTGATCAGTTAGTTGGCGCCTCAGTATTTTAGCAGTTGGACTTAGCCACGGGGTTTCGCCAGTTGAGAGTGGCTGAGGATAGTATAGAGAAGACTGCCTTTAGGACTCCGGATGGTTTTTATGAGTGGCTGGTGATGCCAGTTGGTTTGACGAACGCCCCCGCATACTTTGTTGATTTGATGAGAAGGGTGTTCAGGGAGTACCTAAATAAGTTTGTGATGGTCTTTGTAAATGACATCTTGGTCTTTTCTAGGAGCGAAATAAGTTTTCGTATGTGCTCAATAGGTTGAGCAAAGCCAGTTATGGGATAAACGGTGGTTTTGGAGCGAGACTGGCGAGGACATCCAGAGTTGGACAAGGGCTTAATTATTTAGCCGTTTTTACTAGTATCATCTCACGTAGGTCGTCTGAATTCGAAGGAGGTATCCCTTGGGTGTTTGTCTGATATTGGTTTAGGCCTTTGGAGCTTTCATTTGGGGGATGTCGAGTTCGACTAGGGTGGTCTGCGTGAGAGATGGACAGTTGTGATGATTTTGGATGGGATTCTTGGCATCCTATGAGTTTGAGATAGCGTATACCCATGGCAAGGGTAACATGGTAACGAATGCCTTAAGTAGAAAAAGGGTGTCCTCGAGTCCATTGTTCGTTGAACGACGGAGCTTAGAGTTTATTTCTATGTTTGACTTTAGACCTTCCATTGACTTTGTACCCGGTTTGCTAGCCTCCTTGGAGGTTAGGCCTACTCTTTTGGGACGGATTGGCGAGGCACAGCGAGACGACCCACAGTTGGTTGAGTTAGTAGAGAAGCTCATAAGGGGGGAAGTCGTCCAGCCATTTGAGTAGGTACACCCTAGATGGTAAGGGGTGGTTGTGTAGAGACGGTAGACTTTGTGTACCGCAAGACGAGGGTTTGAGGAAGGCTATACTTGATGATGCACATCGGTCAAAGATGACCATTCATCCCGGTGGGGGCAAGATGTACCAAGACATGAAGCGAGTTTTTCTTTTTGGGCTGGTATGAAGAAAGATGTGGCCGAGTATGTCGCTAGATGCTTGGTGTGCTAGCAAATGAAAGCGGAGCAGAAGAAACTCGGTGGGTTGCTTCACCCATTGGAGGTTCCGCTATGGAAGTGGGATAGTGTCTCGATGGATTACCGAAATCAAGGAAGGGTAATACGGGAATTTGGGTTGTGGTAGACAAACTTACTAAGAGTGCCCACTTTATACCCGTGAAGAGTAAGAGGACTGCTTAATGGCTAGCTTCAATCTACATTCAAGAGATTGTTAGATTACATGGTGTACCTTCCAGTATAGTGAGCAATCGAGATCCTACCTTCACTAGAGAATTTTGAAAGAGTTTGCAAGAGGCGGTAGGGACTCAGTTGTGTTTGAGTACCGCATATCATCCTCAGACGGACGGCCAGACCGAGAGGGTGAATCGTATTTTAGAAGACCTTTTGAGGCTAGGTATCTTAGATTTTGGAGGTACATGAGGAGAGCATCTTCCATTGGTGGAGTTGCCCGACAGACTCAGTGGTGTACATGATGTATTCCATGTGTCACATTTGAGGAAGTGCCTACATGAGACCGCAGAGGTGGTAGAGCCGAGCTTGCTTAAAGAAGTAAAGGTAGAGCGTGATGTGATTATTCGACGAGCTCCTACCCGCATCCTTGGGTCAGAGTTTAGGAAGTTGAGAAACAGAGAGGTTCGACTAGTCAAAGTGAAAAAGGGAGAAGGTGAGAGCAATGCTACTGGGAAGACAGAAGCGAAGATGCGTTCGTTATACCCATTCCTTTTTGAGGGTATGTCCTTTAAACGTCTCCTTTATCGTTTGTCTAGTGCTTATCTTATCTTTAGTATGTCCTCTCATTAGTACCTTTGACCTTTAGATAGGGTAAACCTATGGTTGAAACATGTGTTTGAGACATGTTATGTTTGATGGATGCATGTGGATGCAAGTGGTTGCTAGTGGTTGCTCGTGGATGCATATATACACACTCTAGGCACTAGATCGGCTCAATCACTTCATATTGCATATTGCATAAAATTGTGTGTAGGTAACTATATTAATGGATGTATAATGGTTGTGTTATCACGTGGATGATGCATTTTGGTGAATGATTGTGCACTCATGTAGAAATAGTATGTGTCGATAGGGATCTTTCGCATACATATTGGATGCATGGCACTATCATGGTTTGCATATGTTCATACATTAGATAGGGAACATATACACACACTTTTTGCATATGCTCATACATCATTAGAAATTGTTTTAAGGACAATGGATGCCCGTGTTTGATGGATTGAGTAGATGGTTGTTTGGATGGTAGGATATGCGTTCTCCTTAGCTTAGAGATTTCGGGGACGAAATCCTTTAAGGAGGGGAGAATGTAACACCCCGAATTTCGGTTAATGCTAAAATTCACTAATTGCAGAATAAATAATCTCAGAGGTGAGAATTGGGGGAAACGGGCTACGTCATTGCGTTCGTCTCGGAAAAATACGCGAAATAGAGTCCGAGTTTTCGAGAATCGGAGTCCGTACGGCCCGGTTATGACCCCATGAAGTTTACAGAAAATTCAAAGTTCAAAATAGATTTAAAAATTCAGGTTCAAATTTCAAAATTGGGGCCATTGGGCGCAGGCGGGGAAAATTCCCGCCTAGCTACCCAAGTCGACAGCCCTGTCGACTTGGCTAGGACCAAGTCGACAGCCCTGTCGACTTGGGTGTCGACAGGGGGTGCCCGGCCAGTTTGGCCTGGTGCACCATTTTAGTGTTTGGGCTGTGTTTTGGGGCTGGTTTCTGGAAGCTTCCGAGATCTGATGGCCCTAATCTAATTTAGGGTTAATCTAATGGCCTAAAACACTTGCCTAATCCTATAAATAAGACCCTAAGCTAGCCCTAAATGATCATAATCCTATCTCCTAACTAAACTATGCCAAAATTTTCTATGATCATGGCCTCCACTCAAAACCCTAGCCTCCATCCTATTTCTAAACTATTTCTATGAAGGCCTTCATGTGCATACAAGCATCTTTGAGTTGTATGAGTGATCATTAGCTTGCATTCATCATCAAGTTGCAAGCTTTATGTTCAAGACTAGAGTTTTTGGGTGATTTTTGGCAAGGGATTGCTTATTGGAGTTTAGTGTGAGTTTCTATAGCCCTAATAATCAATTGTTAAATTGATTATGATAGGATATGATAAGATATGGCTATGTTTGTGGATAAATGTGCTTATGCAAGTTTAGTATAGTGTATGTTGTGTGTTTTGCAAGTTTTATGCTATATGCAAGTTTAATGCTATGTTTTATGATGCTCACTATGCAAAACACTATGTTGAACATTTATGCAGATGTAACATGTTATGCAAACTATATGTGAGATTATATGCAAGTTATATGTAACATGTTATGCAAGTTATGTATTTGGTTTTATGCATGCTAAGTATTTGGTTTTGTGCATGCTAAGTATTTGGTTTTATGCATACTAAGTGTTTGGTTTTATGCAAGTTATGATGCAAGTTCATATGCAAGTTATGATGCAAGTTCATATGCAAGTTATGATGCAAGTTCATATGCCAATTATGATGCAAGTTCATATGCAAGTTTGTCTCTTTTTATGGTATGCATAATATATGCAAGTTTGCCTCTAAGTATGGCATGTTATGCAAGTTCATATGCAAGTTATGATGCAAGTTCATATGCAAGTTATGATGCAAGTTCATATGCAAGTTTGTCTCTTTTTATGGTATGCATAATATATGCAAGTTTGCCTCTAAGTATGGCATGTTATGCAAGCTCATATGCAAGTTATGATGCAAGTTCATATGCAAGTTATGATGCAAGTTCATATGCAAGTTATGATGCAAGTTCATATGCAAGTTTGCCTCTATGTATGACATAAGTACATGTGCAAGTTCATCCCTTTTAGACCTATGACATGTATGCAAGTTGACACCTTTATGATAGGTCTATGACATGAACATTTATGCAAGTTACCATCTTTATGACATATGTGATTCATGCAAGTTTGGGTTGGTTATTTATGCAAGTTGGGTTTATGGTCATATATACAAGTTGACACCTTTTAAACCCATGATAATGCTAATGATATGCTAAGTTGAACCCATTGTGTGTATGATGAATCTTCTCTTTTGAAGTATGTCATGTTAACGTATTTACGTGGGGACGATGGGGTAAAAATTAATGAACACATAAAATTGTGTGAAGTGGGTATGATTAAACATACCGTAAAGTGGATGGACATAATTGGGAATTTACCTATTAAGTTAGGTCTACCCATATTATGGAATTGGGAATTTACCTATTGAGTTAGGTCTACCCATATTCTTAAATATTTGTAATTAATTAGGGATAATTAATACAAATTATGGGGGTGATTAATTAGGTGTAATTAATCTACTAAGACACGAATTTGGACCCTTTTGTAGCATAAGACTGCCCGGAACCGACCGGCAAATCCAGCGGCTACAAATGATTGGCCCAATGTGAGAGGTCTTAGTCATAAATTAAATACGTGACAAGTGTAAAGACACGAGGTTGGACTCTGTTATGGTGTAAGGCTGCCCGGAACCAACCGGCATATCCAGCTGCCATAAAAGACAGTCTAATGTGAGAGGTTACGATCTTAATTAATTAAGAAACACTTAACCACATTAGCATGTAGAGGGGCATGAGGGGTTAAGTGGGTGCCTTGGGTGGCATGTAGTAACTAGTGGGGGTGCCTTGGGTGGCATGAGGAAACTAGTGGGTTGCCTTGGGTGGCAATAGAAAATACGATTAGAATACTTAACCAAAGTGGAACATGTAATTAAACATGATTAAAGGGTTAAGTAAGTGCCTTGGGTGGCATGTGGGAATCAAATAAGTGCCTTGGGTGGCACGTGGAAATCTAGTGGGGGCCTTAAGTGGCAATTGAAATATGATTAGATGACTTAACCAAACCCTAACATGTAAATGGGCATGATTATAAAAGGGGTTAAGTGGGATGCACTAGATAGAATGGCAAGCTTAAGTAGTAGCTTGTGGGGGCCCATTTCAACCAATATCCCAAACGTATCTTTGTGGGCTCGACCCAAGTCGAGGACGGGACACGCATATTGGGCTTGACTATAAGAGGCCAAAACGGGGTAGCGGTGGCAACGCGAGTCCAACGGGTTTCATATGCGTGTGTGGACCCGGGCTGGTAGGTAAGACGTTGTTGCATCGTGTAGATATAAGCCGTGCACCATTTGTTGTATCGGGTTGCCACTTTGGGGAGTGATACACCCCATTGTGGGGCCAACATGGGTATCTACGGTAGGGAGCCGATCGCTTGGGGAGTAGTGGGTACACCTAGTGGAGATAGGGGCAGACGGCACCTATGTAGCCAGCTAGGGGTACACGAAACTACTATTAAAAATTACTGAGTACACCTAGTGGAGATAGGGGCAGACGGCACCTATGTAGTCAGTTAGGGGTACGAGAAACTACTGGGTAAAATTACTAAGTACACTTAGTGGGATCAACCTTTAAGTAGGAATTACCCTTGGGTGGGTAGAACTGGTGTGGTGCAGTGTAGGAATTACCCTTGGGTGGGTAGATCTGGGTTGGTGCAATCTAGTAATTATCCTTGGGTGGATAAATGCGTCTTTTCGGTTATCTTAGTACATCCTGTGTTTAGTTGGCTACTTAGTGTAGTCATTATCCCCAGAGGTACCGTACCTTGTTTATATCATACCCTAATTACTTTAATGATTGTATTGTTAGGGTTATAGGACTCACTCAGACTTATGTCTGACCCCGTTGTTTCTTTATCTTTTTCCCAACCCTCAGGTTTTCAGAGTGGGCCTAGCACTAGTGGGCTTTGATCAGACTGCTTTATCTATCTTTTGGAGCTTGGACCGTGGATGTAAAGCTCAGTTTATCTTTTCTATCATGGCTATTAGGTTATGTAGTGGGATTATGTACTTTTGTTTTTATCAGGATGGATATTATGTACTTGACTCTTATTTATGGTTTTGGTGTAACCAAACATGTTTTACTTTCCGCTGGAATGAAATGATGTTTTAAATTCTCAAGTATTACTTATATCTGTCTTGTTGTAATTTTTCTGTTCTATATTCACTTAAAATACTCCACCGATGTTATGGCATTCCCTTAGTAAGTGACCGTAACGGGTGTGGGGTGTTACAGAATTTTTAGAAGCCGTATGTGGCTCCGGTAAATTGAAATGTGCGTTCAAATTCAATATATAGATTTTTTTTTTGATTTTGACTGAAACTGATCGAATCAGTCGAATCAGCCTACGATACCTATCCCATTGTGTTCGGAATGGGGGTAATTAGCTATAGACAACAGGCGGTGGGTCTCGTTTTGAGGTCGAAATTAAAAGTTGCTTTTTGAAATTTTAAAATAATAAAATATATATTATTTATATAAACCCCCCACGTTCTCTCCTTCAGTTCAATTAACAAAAAAAAGAGAGAAAACCCTAAATCGATCGCGCCCCCACCCCACGTCTACCGCCGCCGCTTCTTCTTCCTCCTCCTCCTCCTGCCGCGACCCCCCCTCGACTCATCTTCCCCTTCCACGAACCCCAAACCGCCACGCTCCAACAACGCACCCCCCCTCTTCTGAATCGACCGCACCCACCTCGCCTTCGAGCGCCGCGATTTCTTCCCTCCCCCTCTCTCTCAGTTCGTCGAACCTTTCCCCCCTCCTGTAAGTTTTTATAAATTTTATTTATTTATTTATTTTCTATTTATATGAATGTGATTAATTTAGTAATTAGATTTTAGAATATAAAAGGTTATATTTTTATTTGAGCAAAGTTTATCTTTTTTTTATATATAATGTATATGTTTAATAATATATAAAGTTTCGATTTTTATTATGAAGTATAAAATATAAAGATTCGATTTTTTGAAATAAAAAGGTTAGATTTTTATTCTAGAAAAGATGGGATTTTTATTGATGAAAGCTATGATTTTTAACATAGGAAAGATTAGATTTTTTATCATTAAAAAGATTCGATTTTTAATCATGAAAAGGTGGGATTTTTAATCGTATGAAGTAGCGAAGACAAATATAATTTTTCCATGTATGTAGCAAAGTAAAAACATAATTTTTATATAGTAGAGACAATAAAAATATGATTTTTATATGATAGGAAGATTAAAAATATGATTTTTATATTATAGAAATATTAAAAATTCGATCTTTATTATGTAGAAGGAGCAAAGATGTGATTTTTATATGAGTGGAGATATAAAAATATAATCTTTATTATATGAGCATCGTTATTAAAATAGAATTTTTATCTATATAGTAGCGGTATAAAAATAGAATTTTTATCTATATAATAGCGTGATAAAAATAGAATTTTTATCTATATAATAGCGTGATAAAAATGGAATTTTTATCTATATAATAGCGTGATAAAAATAGAATTTTTATCTATATAGTAGCGGTATAAAAATAGAATTTTTATCTATATAGTAGCGGTATAAAAATAGAATTTTTATTTATATAGTAGCGGTATAAAAATAGAATTTTTATCTATATAGCAGCAGTATAAAAATGTGATTTTTATCCATATAGCGTAGTTATAAAAATATGATTTTTATATACTAGAGAATATAAAAATGTGATTTTTATATATGTAGTGGCTACGGGCAACGAAAGTGACGAAAGGCGAGCACGACGAAGATTTCTACATATGAAGAGTCGTGGCGTTGGTTTAGCTAGTCGGTGAGAACTCCTCACCTTTAATTTATTTCTAGTTTGAAATATATACTAGGATGCAGACGGTGTTTAGTAGCACCTGACACCCGTCGTCCACAGACCATGGATGACTTGTTTGTTTGGTTGCTATGTTGTGAAATTTGATTGTGTGATGTGGAATGAAATAAAATATTTTATAGTGGAAAATATTTCATGGTTAAAAATATAATTTTTAACGTGTATATAAAATAAATATTTATAAACAAATCGGACGGTTTGTTTATATACACTGATTTGACTGATATTGATTGGGACGATAAATTTTAAACATCGCCCAACTACACAAATAAAATCTGTGTTTGTTGTTTTGAAACCCCACACGGGTATTGGGATGAGATTTGACATACACTAATCCCGATTGTTTAGTTGTATGTCAATCGATAGATTGACAGACTGTGTAAGCGTTAATTATTTATATTCAATGCTTTTGCAGTTGTGTGGTGCACTCTCGATGATGGTTGATTATTTATCGTTGCTATTATGTACATGTGTTGTAGAAAATCCATATAATAAACGTTATATGGTAACTGATTGGGCCTCATTCCAATATAGAAAATAAATTCATGTGTTGAATAGAAAATAAATTCATGTGTTGAATAGAAAATAAATTCATGTGTTGAATTGAAAAATATTCATGTGTTGAATAGAATAAACATTCATGTGTTGAATAAAAGCCGTGTTGATTAGATTGACACCATTTTAACGTGAACGATATTTATATCGATTTTATTCATTTTTCAATGAATATTGAAAGTGATTTCAAAATTCGAATTAAATTGAATAGATTTGAAATTCGAATTAAATTGAAATGAATTGAAATTCGAATTAAATTGAAATCGATTTGAAATGAAATTAAAACGAATTTATATTGAAAAATTCATTCTTGATTTGAATTTGAAAAGGAAGTTGAAATCGTTTTGAAAACGAATTTAAAACGATTTATAAAATACGTTTCGAAAGGAAATCGACAAAATATATATATATATATATATATATATATATATATATATATATATATATATATAATATTATATATATATATAATGGCCTGAATAGAACGCGCAGCGCAGTTCGCGAATTTTGACCATTGACTTCGAATGAATATTACGGGAGATCCGACCGTCGGATTCTCCTAAAACCAGAACCGTTGGGTTCGTATCGAAAAGAGATTTCTAACGGATATTAGAAATTAGAAATCTAACAGTTGGATTTGGAATCATGTCCAAATCAAATTTGGAAAAGGTCGTTGTAAGTACAGTTCGATGGCCGTTGATGGAAATCGACTGTACGGGCCTTGATAAAATTATTAAAAATAGTAATAATTTGTGTAAAATCATACGAAATGATTTGTGAAGAATTGGGATGAAAAATCCCAAATTTTGAAAAGATAAAAATAGATTTTTATCGAAATGAACTAGTTTTGAACTAGAATTATAAACCATTTACTTTTGAAATAAATAAAGTGGATTTGAAATGGTTTTAAAAATAACCAGAAATTTCCAATAATTGAATTAGAATGGATTTGAATCGAAATTGTCTTTGGAATATTTCGATGTTGGATTTCGTGATTATACAGATATTGTTATGGAACTTTGAAAGATATATTTATATCGTTATTTCCAATATGATATTTGTTGGTCATAGAATTTGTTATTGAATATAAGCCGATATATTTTCTTTTCAGAGCCTTGTATTTAATATCAAATGTGATTTGGGTTTGTCGTGAATGGTGTCTTCATTAACACTGTTCTTGAGCCCAGTTCACTACAAGAAAAATACCCTATTGCAACTAGCTATTTGCAACAGGCGAAAAATGACAGTTGTAGTAAATGATATTTAGCAACAGGCCTTTTTTTCTGTTGCGAAAAGCTGATTTTTAGCAACGGCGCTTCACTTCCTGTTGCAAAAACATACTTTTAGCAACTGTGCTTCCATAACAGTTGCAACAAACATATTATTTGCAACTGCGCTTCCAAGCCAGTTGCGAATAAACATCTTTAGCAACTGTTTTCGCCGCTTGCAATAACTGTATTTTTTTACAACAGGTAAAGCCAGTTGCGAAAAACATACTATTAAAATTAATATCAGCTTTTAATGCTTAACTTCTACTAATTAATTTTAAATAGTTAATTACTATTAAATGATTAACTACTAGTAATTATATAATAATTAAGACTAATATTTAATAATTATTAATTAATAATAAAATTGAAGTATTATAAAATGATATTTATAACTGATAATTAAATAATAATAATTAATATTTAAAAAATAATAAAATAAACAATAAATTGTTAAATAACAATAAATTAATAATAAAAACTAATGGATAATAATTAATAATTAATTCGCTTTATGAATATGTTAAAATATTAAATAATTAATAAATTTATATTTAATAAATAAATGATAATTGATTAATATTACTATTGGAGCCCCACAACTTTTTAAATGCTTTAATTATATAAATAAATTTACCGTAATATATTTCTAATTGGTTCGTAACCATTCCCGCTGCCTTTCCGGATAATTTCGTTTTTTGCTTTTGTCCCTAAAACCCTATAATTTTTAACAACAAGGACTTTTTCCAATTGCAACAAATCTTTTACAAGTTATAATAATTAAATAATTAATTATTAAGACTAATGCCTAATAGCATTATTTAGTAATATTTGCTATATACTTAATTTGTAAAATTTAAGTACAGACAAAATAAAATAAAATTATCATGCTTTAATGGTATGAAAAACGTTTTTCTTAAATGATAATTATTTGTTAAAAAAAGTTCAAGTACATGCATTGTCCTTATACAATATAAAAATAAAAATGAAAATTAATGGCAATAATGTACTTGGCATATATAAAAACGTTAAACAAGGGGTAATGAATAGCTGTAACGGTCACATGTATGTAGACTGTGTTAGACAAAGTTGAAGTGTACTAAAATGAAAACGTTAATTACACCGCGGGAACTAAAATTTCACGTTAAACCGCCCATTCCATTTCCTGTCTAATTCATTAATCGAGATCCCTTTTCTCCATCGCAGCATTTTGTTTCGTTCTCTCTTCCTTTCTCAAAAAAGCCAAACCCTAATTTTCTAATGGCGGCTACAAACATCGGCATGATGGATGGCGCTTATTTTGTGTATCGAAACAAGATTCTCACGTGGATTAACTCCACGCTTCACCTTAGTCTTTCTAAAGTTGAAGAGGTAACCCTTGTTCGTTAGTTTTTAGTTTAAATCGATTTGTTGAAAGTGTTATTGATTTGAAATACGTTAAATATTTCATCAATGATTGTTGGCATTCTATTAGCCTAGGATGTCTTTATGACTGAGAAGAATAACGAGGAGAGAGCGAACAATTTCTTCAGGAGTAAGAGGAAGAGACCTTGAAGGTTATCTGTATTATCTTTTGTTTGTTTTCATTTTCTTCATTGATTATTTCACGGACTAGTTTTTATTAGGAAAAATCAAAATTATTTTGGAGGGTAGTGGCGGAGGAGGAAGAAAAGCTATTTGATTTTACAGGAGTTAGAGGTTGGTGATTCTCTATTTCTCTTACATGCTTAAAAAGAGTTCTTCTTACTTTTTCTCTTTTTGGATTGTGATGGAGAAGTTAGTATGGAATGAAAAAGAAAGAAAGCTGGAAAGTAAAAAGAAATTAAAAGGTTTGAGAATATTAGCAAAGATGCGGCTGAAATAAAGCTGCTACCGACATTTTTCTAATATATGGATTTACACCATTTTGATCATAAGCAGAACATTGAAAACATGAAAAGAAACGTTTTCGATAATGCAACATTAAATCCAAGTGCTAATGGTTAAGGAACATCTTATTAAAACCCAGACAAGGAATAGACTCGGTGGTTTAATTACTTTCAATGTACTGAATGCAGTGTTACTTAATATGTGGTGTTACAAGAAAGTAATTGATTTCTCTTACAGAACCAAAATTTCTATTTGAACTTGGATTCGTCAGAGAAAATAAAAATAAAAATTATATAACCATGCTCATTTATGTAACGATATGAGATTCAAATACTATAACTTAATTTGATATCTAAAATTTATTTATAGGGAGACTTTCAAGTGGGGATGATTTAAAATTTGAGTATTACTGAAAAAACATTGTTGAAGGATTTCGAAGGCTGCCAAGTTAAATTTGCATGAAGTGAGATGAATAAGATTAGTAATAGGATTTGTTAATGAAGAACAATAAACTAACAATTGACAAAAAAAAAGATAAAGCAATTAAAGCAAAACATAATAATTATGGGGAGGTTTCCATGTTGAGAAAAAATAAGTGTTAGTGCACAAATTTATGGAATGTCGAGCTGGATAGTATGTATTGGATTTACTAGAAAAAATTAAACTCAAAATGAAATTGCCAAAGTTCAAATGTCAATAGACGCGGTTAAATATTTCATCCATGATTTAAAGCATGTGAGCACAAATGCAGACTCACGTAGGAGTGTACCAGCCTTGCTAGGTGCAGTTGGATTTACTAGAAAAAATTAGTAGCATGAGTGTATTTCTTCTTCTTCATTTTGTATGGTATAGAGGTGAAACTATTGAGAATAAATTTGTTTTGATATAAGCTTGTTATACATTACAGAACTCAACTCAGTGGCCGACAGTTGATCCCTTTCACATGGCACTGGCGCAGAACATCCAGATGGTAGATATCACAGCTTAGTAAATGGATACAACTTAGCTGATGTTATTATAACAGGTAATAAGTATTTACTCACTTTTTTTCTTCAAATTATAATATAATTTTTGTAAACAGGTGTTAGTTTATGTAAATATGCAGGTGAAAATGGAAGAATAGACGGGCAAGGTTCGATTTGGTATTAGTGGTACAATTCGCATGAACTGAATTATGACCCTCCCCATCAAATAGAGATTGCAAGCTCAACCAAAGTTGTTATTTCAAATCTTACTTTGTTGAACTCGCCTTCGTTATGTGGTGTGAGAAGAAATTGTTATACATGAATGGTGTATGAAAATTGTAGAAACTTTTATTGTAATTGTTTGTACTATTAAAACTTTATTCTAATAAATTTTTTATTTGTTTTTTCATTCTGTGATATACACTATTACTAGAACAAATACATTAATATGTAATATCTATAAACTGTAATATGTTTTTTTTTGTAGATTTATGAATCTATTGCAACGGGCATATACTGTTGCAAAATAGTCTGTTGCAACAGCAAAAGTCAGTTGCGAAAAAGCCTACCGCAACAGGAAATAACCGTTGCGAAAAGGGACCGATCTATTGCAACTTCGGCTATACAGACAGGCCATTGCCTGTTGCAATAGGTCTACTGCAACAGATTTTGCCTATTGCGAAAAGTGTTTTTTCTTGTAGTGGTTGAGAAAAAGATTAAATCTTTTTATTTAGATTTAATGAAGTGTACCAATTAAATAGTATTTAATTGGAACTAAATTTGAATTGATTTTTGGATTTATCGTGAGCGGTGTTTTAAATAACACTTGTTCTTTAACCTGATAATTAATGGAATGTGATTTTGGGTTTTCCGTGAACCGTGTTTTAGATGACATTGGTTCTTTAACCCAGTTAAAGGCAGGGTATTGATTTCTGTGAAGATTAAAACTAAGTGGGGTTTTAATGAATCTTTAATTAGATTGAAATGGTCGAGAATGGAGTATCACCAGTTTTTCTCCAGGCGATAGTTAACTCTTTAATTAGTTTTGAACGTGAAATGATAATTGAATTTACCGATAACACCGTGGTGTTAGATATGAAGTATGACCAGTTTTACTTCATGGGATGAATAGGTTGGGATTGGGAAACAAAATAAATGATTACTTCGGTGTGGTTCGCTAATCCCGACTAGTTTGGATTGATTAAAGAATAAATTTAAAGAATTTATCTTTGATAAAATTAAAGGGAACCTTTCCCAAAGTATAAGAATATTTGAATAAAGGAATATTCTGAATTGGAATGAGGCGTATGTTGTGTTTGTGTAACACTTGTTTATTATATACGCGAGTTATTCAGAAAGACCGGGTTTATCTCATTCTGAATAACTGATTCGACGTGGTGTCGAGGATGAATACGGTGGTTGAAGACCGGAGGTCTTCACGTCGTTTGAGTGATTACTGATGATCTTGATTGGGTCGTACACCCAAGAGGAGGGAATCAGTTAGTGGTCGTCCAGACGTACTTGGAGATCGATGGATATACGAGGTACAAGGTGCCTCCGGTTTCGTTCGGACCCAGGACGGACTTGTAAATGGACTGTGTGTCTGACATTGGATTTTGTTCGGTGTGGTTGATTTCTATTAAATATATATATCTGTTTGGCGGCGGAGAATTTATTCTCTTGCTTTACGCCCTTCTCTGAGACGTACGAGCTCAGGGGTTATATATTGATGGATATCAAACGCATGGAGTGAATTGCCTGTGTGGCATGCCTAAGTGGCAAATGATCAAGGCTTCCGTTGAAAAGCAAAGTCTTGTGGGTGATGATCAAAGCACGACCTATGTGGCATAGCTTTGTGTAGCGTTGATTCGCGAGCCTCACACCCCGGTTGTGAACCAAAAACGGGAGAGGATCTCAGGGAGGGCATGCGTTTCCTTCTAGCTAGAAGTGGCGTCAGTCGTTTTACACGACCTGACGAGTTTGACTTATGTGGTTGTTGCTGTTGCGAGGCGCCTCGGATATATCGGTCGATCTGGGACTGATGGAGTCATTGGACTCATTGACACCCCATAGGGTGGGGAAACGCAGTGTTCAGCCATTTTAATCCACATCGGTGGACCGGCCCTGACGATCCAAGGGACGATGCGTTCTGTTCCTGAGGGGCGGGCTAGAGCGTCTCGAATTAGGTAAGGACGATCCCTTGCCTTGGTTCACAGATGGAAATCCAACTTCCAAATACGTGACTTTGCGATTTTGATTGTAGAGCCTAGTATGGCGACATGATATATGGTACCCATGCCGTCTATGATTGATATTTATCATTGAATTTGTTTTGACACTATACACTTATAGTAATAATAAAACATGAAATTTAGCGTATCAAGCATTCTTTGGCTATTATAAGGTAAAACCCTATCCTCCGGCTTGTGTTGCATTGTGTGATGGGACCTGGGTCTTATAATAGCTTCATTTTTCTTTATTTAGCATTGCGCTGTTTGTTTTATGCACTGGTATTCTTGGGAGGAAACCCATTCCGTGTTATACGGCGTGGTCCCTTGATTTACCTATCTTTAAAATAAAGATTAATAACTGTTTTAGTTCTCACACCAGTCACATGACTGACATGGAGTTTATTGTTTTAACCTAAACTCTGGGTGCCCTTATTTTGATACGGGTAGCTAGTAGTTTTGGTTTTGTAGATTTATACTCACAGGATCCTGATTTACAGCTGGAACGATACTCGGAAAGCTCTGTATCCGTGTATTACTTCTAGTTGTGTATTGTATTATTTTTCGCTGCTATGAATTTAAATGTAATTTAAATCTCTGATATTTTCTATGTAATATTTATTCATACTCTGTATATTCTTGTATTCTGATGGAATTGTTGTAATATGCAATGAAATGTTCTCCTGTTTGCATTCTAATTTGTCGTGTTCTCATAACAATCAGGGGTTTCGAACGGTCTTGGTCGGTCTAGCGACTGATTCAGATCAAACGAAATTCCTTTTCGTTACAAACTTTATATCAAACTCATTTAATATTATAATAGTGTCTATCAATCACAACTAAATAATCAACTAGCAGAAACGCTTTCATCTCACATTCTACATTTATAGTATACAATCGAAACCGCGAGCACTTATTGGATAAGGGATTACTAACTATGAAAAGATATGGAACCACCTTCCGATAGTGTACCTCTAGAGAGGAATACACTGGGTTCAACAAGAACATCTTGCAACCCGGCTACACACGACTGACCAATCATTTCGCTTGAGTGTATCGAATGTATATCACCAACGGTTAGGATCGGCAACCGTTTCCCAAATGGGACAGCATCGAATAGATTAAAGAATGAAATGAATATCTCTAGATAGGTGATAATACACCCTAATTGGTAGCCAACCACTTAGCCATGCTACCTGCTTGATTTTTGTCATTTCTCGGTTGTGAGGCTAGAGGCTATGCTTATCTCTGACAAATCACACAATTATTCACTTTGAATGTCACATCAACATACCTGCCAAATCACAAATTGATTTCCCCAAAAATACAATGGGTATACAGCTAAGAGAAACAAATTCCTACGCCACCAAACGTACATACGTTTGGAGAGATCAACTTACGCGATCTATTAAATATACTCTATCAGACATTCTTCCATATAGGTCGTCCTGGGACTGGACAGACTGAAGGCACTATTTTGTAAAGAGGACAGCCCTTGCATAACTCCGTCTTCAATAATCTTCATCATATTTGATTTGCAACGCTAATGCCATACGGAGTGGTTTTCAGATAATATGTCTGATCCCAGTCTCTCCGAATTGAAAACGAAAAAATGGTCAAAAACTTCGATAGTCGGTGAGTTAACTATCGAAGAAAAACATGTGTGCAAAAAATGATTTTATTTCCATATGGAAATTCTATCAGTCAATCATCATTTAACGTTTATCTCTTTAGTTCATTAATTTATTTATTTTTTCCATCTCCTGTTACCATATATTCAACATTTCTTATTTTCTAAATTTAGAAAATATATGTTATTAACATTGGAAAACATTTCCATTTCTTATTTTATATATTAGAAAACATTTCTGATTCTTATTTGGAAAACATTTCCAAAACTCCTACATTTGGATTTAAACTGATGTTTAAATAAAACAACGCTATGCCAACTCAAACCATTACCTTCGTTAACTAAATTCACTTAACCAAACTTTAACCATTCCTTAGTTAAAAACGAAGTCAATCAAGTTGGGGTATAACTACCTCTCAGACCTTAATTGAACAACATTTCTAAATTTGAAATAGACAATGTTCACCTTTTAAACCTCTAATAAACTTCTTTACGTAACTCTCATATTCTTTTCACGAATCCACTTCTTTTACATAAATCATTTGATTTTAACAATAGTGTTAAACTCCCATGCTTCTGAAATATAATAACTTCAATATAACTTTTATTTATTAATTTGGATAAATAAACAAATAACTATTTTATTAATAAATAAATCTTGATTTAAAACGGAAAGGGAATAGTACTTTCCCGCATTCGATATAATCGAATTCAACGTATAATTCTCTTTCTAATAATCTCTGTTCGATAATTCCTTTTTGAATAAACTATATTCGATTAACTCCTTTCGAATAAACAATATTCGATTAACTCCCTTCGAATAAACTATATTCGATTAACTCCTTTCGAATAAACAATATTCGATTAAATCCTTTCGAATAAACTATATTCGATTAACTCCTTTCGAATAAACAATATTCGATTAACTCCTTTCGAATAAACTATATTCGATTAACTCCTTTCGAATAAATAATATTCGATTAACTCCTTTCGAATAAACTATATTCGATTAACTCCTTTCGAATAAACAATATTCGATTAACTCCTTTCGAATAAACAATATTCGATTAACTCCTTTCGAACAAACTATATTCGATTAAATCCTTTCGAATAAACTATATTCGATTTAATCACTTTGAATAACTAATATTCGATAATCTCACTTCGAATAACTAATATTCGATTTACACTAATCGATTAACTCTAATCGATTAATTCTAATATGATTAACTCTAATTCGATTAACTCTAATCAATTAACTCTAATCGATTAACTCTAATTTGGTTAACTCTAATCGGTTAACTCTAATCGATTAACTCTAATTTGGTTAACTCCAATCGATTAACTCTAATTCGATTAACTCAAATCAATTAACTCTAATCGATTAACTCTACTCGATAACTCATTTTCGAATAATTCTATTCGATTAACTCCTTTCAAATAACTCTAATCCTTTTAGAATCCTACTTACTTTCTAAATATTTCCTTTTATGATATCTTATTTATTTTATAAATAAACATTCCTTATGTCTTTCTATTTATTTTCCCAATATATATTCCTTTTATCGTATTCTATTTGTTTCCCAATATATATTCCTTTTATCCTATTCTATTTATTTAACAAATAAATATTCTTTTTTAATTCTATTTGTTCACAAATATTCCCTTTCCAATTCTATTTGTTTAACAAATAAGTATTTCTTTTCAATCTATTTACTTAACAAATAAATATTTCCTTTTCAGTCTATTTAATTAACAAATAAATATTTCCTTTTACTTATTCTATTTATTTAACAAATAAATATTTTTCTTTTATAATCTATTTATTTACTAAATAAATATTTCTTTTTATAACTCCATTTATTTCTCAAATAAATATTTCTCCTTTTCAATAATATTTGTAAATGTTTTACAAATATTCCCTTTTCAATTTTATTTGTAAACGTTTTACAAATATTTCCTTTTATAAAATCTTATTTATTTTCTAAATAAATACTTCCTTTTATAAAATTCTATTCATTTTAAAAATATTCCTTTTTTATAAAATCCATTGATTTTATAATTATCTCTTTTTATAAAATCCTTTGATTATATATATATATATATATATATTTCTTTTTCAACATAACATTGAAAATTTCCTTTTTAACATTCTAGTATTCCTTATTGTATTTAACGTACCATATAACAATGATCGGTATCATTCAAACAGACAAAATCAGCAACATATTTCATATCACATCATATAACACAATATATGAAAAACAGTAAAATAAATGTTGAGGAATCCAGTTGGATTCCTCCGACATGTTTCCCTGCATCCACAGATGATACACAATATAATTCACATCAATTTCATTTCAATATGAAATATTCTGATAAACAAAATCAACATTTGATTAACGATATATATATATAACTATATCAATATTTTCAACCAATCAATTAGCAATTCAACCAAACAGTCAACACATAGCAATCAGTCATTATTTATCAGTTCTAAAAATACGTTATAAAAATATGAACTAGTAGAGTTGGTGAGTTTTACTCACATTGGTCGGTTATCGTTAAATTACGATAATCGATCGTCGATTCAGATTGGACAATTTATTTCGCTATAAGTTGTAACGATCTCCAATTCACTCCCAGTCAGATCCATCGTGTAGTGTCCGTCCATACGATCCCGACGGATCCTGTTTTGTCCAATTTGAATAACGTATGAGATAGTTATGATATTTTTAACTTATTATGTTATTTTATATTATACATAACTTAATTAAACTAAAAAAATGGGCTTTACTTCATTTTATATGGCCCATCCACCCCAAATGAAGCCCAGACCTGCGCTAATCCTTCTTCCTCCCTCTCTGGAAAAATTCGAACTTGTTCCTGTATAAATTCCAAAACCAACGAGCTTAATGACCCCTCTCTCTCTCCTTCGATTCTAAGTGAAACCCAAATCCGTTAACACCGTTGTTCAACACTTCATCTCCTCTTCCATTTCATCCCTGTTTCCAGGAACTCGTGCCTCAATACTCGGTTGCGACCTCGAGCCTCGTGCATCAGCCACAGAGAAACCGCGTCAAACTTGTCTTCAGAAACCCACAAAAATTACACCAACTTTGCTCTCCTTCCTACCGAATTCAAACCAACAACTATAACCAGATTCCATGCCTAAATCTTCGTAAATACCTAACCCTACCCTTCGGTATATTTCGAAGTTCCAAAACATGCGTCGAGTATTCTGAAAAATGCTATGGGTGTTAACGGTAAGACCAGAGGACTGCAAATATATGGATTTTCGATTTATTTGTTGAGGGATGGATTTGCTTTTGATTTTATTAGGAGAAAATATGATCTCGTTTGGGTTTTGAGAGAAAGAACTGATGGCGGAAAAATGTTGACTATGAGAAAAATAGTTTAGGGTTTGCCATATGTTAGTGGTATTTATAGTGGATTTTAAATATTTTAATATTCAATTAAATATTCAATTTTAATGAACCGCTGATTTTATCTATCCTTTAAAATTCCTATAATCATATACCATATCCTAAAATCATGAAAATGGTCATACAAGCAGAGTTCGACATTACGGACCCAAGAAACTGGTTTCGTTGAATTCCGACTTCGTTTGCCCACACATCATATTTTTAAAGTCAAATAATTGACTATTTTTCAGATTAAAATCCCGTACGACCACGTACTGACTCCAAAAATCATGAAAATTGAAATCTAGCAATAATTTAATATTCCGATCCAATAAAATTAGTTTCGTCGAAAACGGAGGTCGTTTGCAAAACTGGCTATTTTTCAAGCTCTAAATAAATCCTTTTTAAATATATATATTTAAAAATAATTAAATTAAATATTTATAAATAAATATTATCGTATATATTCACAGTAGAATATCATATAGCTCCAATTGGATTTATAACTCGATATTTCAAAATTCCCAGTTATATCGATATTCGATTTATATTTAAAATCCTTTTATAATATAAATATATATTTATAAATTTCGAAGGAATTCTATAGCGACTTTTCTAGAATTTGATTTGAACATATATCAAAATCTGCACGACGAAATCCCGATTTTTATCTTCCATTAGAAAAATATACTTCACCAGCTCCTAACGTTTCTTGTTTCACAGAAATCCGGCTTAAAACGGATTCTGTATATTCAGTTGAAGTTCAAATCGCCAAATTACGAACTGCCGCGCCATTTCGAGCTCGACTATAATTATAATAAAATTATAAGTTCAACTGTCGTTCAAATAATATATTCGTTATTCTAATTTAATTCTAAACTGAATTAAATATATTTTAAATTGTCCAATTCACACAATATTGTGAATTCCACTATTTCCAACTACTTCGGAAATAAATATATTATTCTATTATTTATATTAATTAAATATTCAACATTATTTAATTAAAAAACCATTTAATTCTCTAATCACTATTTATATAATTAAATTAATTAATTATAATAACGTAAAAATATGGGACATTACATTCTTCCCCCTTAAAATAATTTCATCCTCGAAATTTCTAAGGTAGAAAACAAACCCTATTAACTGGGTAAAATTTATTTGTTTGTTTATTAACTTCAGTTTGAATTAAACCAATTTAATTTCAACCAAAATATTACTTTATTTCAATTAACGAAAATTTTCAAAAATTCGGAAATATTCTAACACCCGAAATTTTCGAAAAATTTCGCCAGCACCTGCTTTGTACGGCTCAATCAGTACAACTACAACTCGCCTCTCTAGGCCATCTCCAACCCCGAAGAAAATCAAACAGCCAAGCAGCTTGCCAATTTGGCTCATAAATCTCATATCCAATAGAAATATGAACTTGTACCTTTTTATCGGGCATATCAACTTTATCACTTTCACCTGCTATCAATTCAACATCTACCAATGTCATCTCAACAAATTCCCAATCAATATCTGTTCAGTACAGCTATTCGCTTATATCCGAACCAATTTTCATTTCAAACTCGAGTTCCATTCTCGATTCCAATTCTTAACTTATCAACTCAATTCCATTCCAAATCATTTCATAATCAAATCTGGATTCTATTTAACTTATTTTAAGTTAAATTCTAATTTATATATTCACCTTTTCCATTTGAATCTTTTTAACTTCATAAGTTAAATTTTAATTTCAAATTCAAAAATTCAATTTCCTGGGTTTTATTTCAAATCAAATTTGAAATCATAATAACAATTCAAAACCTTTGAATTTCTGAACACTTGTTTTCGCAAAACAATTTAAAAACAAAATCTTTGGTAGTAATCCGTCACTCAGCAACCCGAAAATGAACACTGATGATGCAGCTGTCATCATCAGAATTTATTTTCCAGCGATCGAAGTGAGTTTAATACTATATCACTTTTCAAAACCATTTCTAAACATTTCCACTTTGAAATATATTTCAAAATATCTTTCAAAAAGCTTGGAAAACATTTCCAACCCTCCCACGATTTTAAAACTTCCAAATACTTAACCCAAATTCATTTGCTAATACCATCCCATGTTTCCAGTGTTTAATTCCAATTCTGATTTAAATTCAGATTCAATTCAATTCATAACACTTATACGAATTCTACTTAGTTATATATATAACCGTTTAATTTATAATCTTACTCGATTATATTAACAACCAATATATCAAATATATTATAATTCTAATATACATATTTTCTCTATATCAAAATATACTTTGGGTAAAAGTATTTTCATTTACCCTATTTTCAAAAAATATCGTGTCGACCCATCGTATTTGGGTGTTTAGAAATTCCTACCGATACAGTGGATCAAACTAATTGGTCAGAACCCATAAACAACTCAACCAATAAATCTACACAATATAAAACCATTTTATATCAAATAACAAATACGCGCTCATATATATACACTCAACTCAATCTAGGGTATTACTAACCCCATCTCTACTGAGTCACGCCACAGAGCCAAGGTAATAACTTAACCTTCAGCTCTGATACCACTGTAACGACCCAGGTTTTCGCGATCCTTGGATATCAACATAAACTCAATGTCGACTACCCAAGCATCGGAAACACCAGATAGTCCATGAAAGAAATTAGAGGGTGAGAATAGATAAGATAGAAACTTAGAATAGAAGAAGAAGAACATAGAACATCAGAGTAAACACGAATCACACAGCGGAACGAACAACATATAATAGATACATAACTTTGAAATAAAATCAGTATATGTATACAGTAACATTATCATAGTATAACACTTACAACACAACGGAAATAAACAATTGCTATATAATTATAAAGCTTCCTGCTCCAGCCTTCCAATTATATTTGTAAAATCCTGACTACTTGACTGCCCATACAAAATTGGGCACCCAAGAGTTTAGGGAAAACAAAACAAAATAAACTCCGGGTCAGTCATGGGACTGGTATGAGTAAACAACTTAAAACAGTTTGAGCAATTAAGCGATATCTCATAAGACCACGCCGTATAACGAAACGGGTTTTCCCTTATGAGAATCCAAAACATTTGATTTAACTTTCAAAACCCTTTTGGAAGAAACGATAAACTTTATATCAAACTCATTTGATATTATAATAGTGTCTATCAATCACAACTAAATAATCAACTAGTAGAAACGCTTTCATCTCACGATCTACATATATAGTATACAATCAAAACCGCGAGCACTAATTTGATAATGGATTTCTAACTATGACAAGGTATGGAACCACCTTTCGATAGTGTACCTCTAGAGAGGAATACACTGGGTTCAATAAGAACATCTTGCAACCCGGCCACACATGACCGACCACTCATTTCACTTGAGTGTATCGAATGTATATCACCAATGGTTGGGATCAGCAACCGTTTCCCGAATGGGACAGCATCGAATAGATTAAAGAATGAAATGAATATCTCTAGACAGGTAATAATACACCCTAATTGGCAGCCAACCACTTAGCCATGCTACCTGCCCGATTTTTGTCATTTCCCGGTTATGAGGCTAGAGGCCACGCTTATCTCTAACAGATCACACAATTATTCACTTTGAATGTCACATCGTCATACCCGCCAAATCACAAATTGATTTCCCCAAAAATACAACGGGTATACGGCTAAGAGAAACGAATTCCTCCGCCATCAAATGTACATACATTTGGAGAGATCAACTTACGCGATCTATTAAATATACTCTATCAGACATTCTTCCATATAGGTCGTCCTGGGATTGGGCAGACCGAAGGCACTATACTGTAAACAGGACAACCCTTGCATAAATCCGTCTTCAATTGTCTTCATCATATTTGATTCACAACACTAATGCCATACGGAGTGGCTTTTAGATAATATATCTGATCCCGGTCTCTCCGTATTGACAACGGAAAAATGGTCAAAAACTTCGATAGTCGGTGAGTTAACTATCAAAGAAAAACATGTGTGCAAACAACGATATTATTTCCAGATGGAAATTCTATCAATCAATCATCATTTAACGTTTATCTCTTTAGTTCATTAATTTATTTATTTTTTCCATCTCCTGTTTCCATATATTCAACATTTCTTATTTTCTAAATTTAGAAAATATACGTTATTAACATTGGAAAACATTTCCATTTCTTATTTTCTATATTAGAAAACATTTCTGATTCTTATTTGGAAAACATTTCCAAAACTCCTACATTTGGATTTAAACTAATGTTTAAATAAAACATCGCTATGCCAACTCAAACCATTACCTTCATTAACTAAATTCACTTAACCAAACTTTGCTATCAAACTTTAACCATTCCTTAGTTAAAAACGAAGTCAATCAAGTTGGGGTATAACCACCTCTCAGACCTTAACTGAACAACATTTCTAACTTCGAAATAGACAAAGTTCATCTTTTAAACCTCTAATAAACTTCCTTACGTAACTCTCGGATTCTTTTTACGAATCCACTTCTTTTACAGAAATCATTTGATTTTAACAATAGTGTTAAAATCCCATGCTTCTGAAATATAATAACTTCAATATAACTTTTATTTATTAATTTGGATAAATAAACAAATAACTAATTAATTAATAAATAAATAAATCTTGATTTAAAATGGAAAGTGAATAGTACTTTCCCGCATTCGATATAATCGAATTCAACGTATAATTCTCTTTCGATTAATCTCTATTTGATAACTCCTTTTCGAATAAACTATATTCGATTAACTCCTTTCGAATAAACTATATTTGATTAACTCCCTTCGAATAAGATATGTTCAATTAACTCCTTTCGAATAAACAATATTCGATTAACTCCTTTCGAATAAACCATATTTGATTAACTCCTTTCGAATAAACAATATTCGATTAACTCCTTTCGAATAAACTATAATCGATTAACTCCTTTCGAATAAACAATATTCAATTAACTCCTTTCGAATAAACTATATTCGATTAACTCCATTCGAATAAACAATATTCGATTAACTCCTTTCGAATAAACTATATTCGATTAACTCCTTTCGAATAAACTATATTCGATTTAATCACTTCGAATAACTAATATTCGATAATCTTACTTCGAATAACTAATATTCGATTTACTCTAATCGATTAATTCTAATCCGATTAACTCTAATCCGATTAACTCTAATTCGATTAACTCTAATCAATTAACTCTAATCGATTAACTCTAATTTGGTTAACTCTAATCGATTAACTCTAATTTGGTTAACTCTAATCGATTAACTCTAATTTGGTTAACTCTAATCGATTAACTCTAATCGATTAACTCTAATCGATTAACTCTAATTCGATTAACTCTAATTTGGTTAACTCTAATCGATTAACTCTAATCGATTAACTCTAATTCGATTAACTCTAATCAATTAACTCTAATCGATTAACTCTACTCGATAACTCCTTTTCGAATAACTCTATTCGATTAACTTCTTTCAAATAACTCTAATCCTTTTAGAATCCTACTTACTTTCTAAATATTTCCTTTTATGATATCTTATTTATTTTCAAAATAAATATTCCTTATATCTTTCTATTTATTTTCCCAATATATATTCCTTTTATCTTATTCTATTTATTTAACAAATAAATATTCCTTTTCAATTCTATTTGTTCAACAAATATTCCCTTTCCAATTCTATTTGTTCAACAAATAAATATTCCTTTTCAATCTATTTACTTAACAAATAAATATTTCCTTTTCAATCTATTTACTTAACAAATAAATATTTCCTTTTACTTATTCTATTTATTTAACAAATAAATATTTTTCTTTTATAATCTATTTAGTTACTAAACAAATATTTCTTTGTATAACTCTATTTATTTCTCAAATAAATATTTCTCCTTTTCAATACTATTTGTAAATGTTTTACAAATATTCCCTTTTCAATTCTATTTGTAAATGTTTTACAAATATTTCCTTTTATAAAATCTTATTTATTTTCTAAATAAATAATTCCTTTTATAAAATTCTATTCATTTTAAAAATATTCCTTTTTATAAAATCCTTTGATTTTATAATTATCTCTTTTTATAAAATCCTTTGATTATATAAATAATTCTTTTTCAATATAACATTGAAATTTTCCTTTTTAACATTCTAGTATTCCTTTTGGTATTTAACGCACCATATAACAATGATCGGTATCATTCAAACATACAAAATCAGCAATAGATTTCATATCACATCATATAACACAATATATGAAAAATAGTAAAATAAATGTTGAGGAATCCAGTTAGATTCCTCCGACCTATTTGCTTGCATCCACAGATGTTACACAATATAATTCACATCAGTTTCATCTCAATATGAAATATTCTGATAAACAAAATCAACATTTGATTAACGATATATATAACTATATCGATATTTTCAACCAATCAATTAGCAGTTCAACCAAATAGTCAACACGCAGCAATCAGTCATTATTTATCAGTTCTAAAAATACGTTATAAAAATATGAACTTGTAGAGTTGGTGAGTTTTACTCACATTGATCGGTTATCATTAAATAATGATAATCGATCGTCGATTCAGATTGGACAATTTATTTCGCTATAAGTTATAACGATCTCCAATTCACTCCCAGTCAGTTCCATCGTGTAGTGTCCGTCCATACGATCCCGGCGGTTCCTGTTTTGTCCAATTTGACTAACGTATGAGATAGTTATGATATTTTTAACTTAATACGCTATTTTATATTATATATAACTTAATTAAACTAAAAAATGGGCTTTACTTCATTTTATACGGCCCATGCACCCCTAATGAAGCCCAGACCCACGCTAATCCTTCTTCCTCCCTCTCTGGAAAACTTCGAACTCGTTCCTGTATAAATCCCAAAACCAACGAGCTTAATTACCCCTCTCTCTCTCTCTCTCCATCGATTCTAAGTGAAATCCAAATCCGTTAACACCGTTGTTCAACACTTCATCTCCTCATCCATTTCATCCCTGTTTCCAGGAACTCGTGCCTCAATACTCGGTTGCGACCTTGAGCCTCGTGCATCAGCCATAGAGAAACCAAGTCAAATTTGTCTTCAGAAACCCACAAAAATTACACCAACTTTGCTCTCTGTCCTACCGAATTCAAAACCAACAACTATAACCAGATTCCATGCCTAAATCTTCGTAAATACCTAACCCTACCCTTCGGTATATTTCGAATTGCCAAAACCTGCGTCAAGTATTCTAAAAATGCTATGGGTGTTAACGGAAAGACCAGAGGACTGCAAATATATGGATTTTCGATTTATTTGTTGAGCGATGGATTTGCTTTTGATTTTATTAGGAGAAAATATGATCTTGTTTGGGTTTTGAGAGAAAGAACTAACGGCAGAAAGATGTTGACTATGAGAAAAACAGTTTAGGGTTTGCCATAGGTTAGTGGTATTTATAGTGGATTTTAAATATTTTAATATTCAATTAAATATTCAATTTTAATGAACCGCTGATTTTATTTGTCCTTTAAAATTCCTATGATCATATACCATATCCAAAAATCATGAAAATGGACATACATGCAGAGTTCAACTTTACGGACCCAACGAAACTGGTTTCGTTGAATTCCGACTTCGTTTACCCACACAGCGTATTTTTAAAGTCAAATAATTGACTATTTTTCAGATTAAAATCCCGTACGGCCACATACTGACTCCAAAAATCACAAAAATTGAAATCTAGCAATAATTTAATATTCCGGATCCAACAAAATTAGTTTCGGCGAAAACGGAGGTCGTTTGCAAAACTGGCTATTTTTAAAGCTGTAAATAAATCCTTTTTAAATATAAGTATATTTAAAAATAATTAAATTAAATATTTATAAATAAATATTAGCGTATATATTCACGATAGAATATCATATAGCTCCAACTGGATTTATAACTCGATATTTCAAAATTCCATGTTATATCGATATTCGATTTATATTTAAAATCCTTTTATAATATAAATATATATTTATAAATTTCGAAGGAATTCCATAGTGACTTTTCTAGAATTTGATTTAAACATAAATCAAAATCTACACGACAAAATCTGATTTTTCTCTTCCATTAGAAAAATATACTTCACCAGCTCCTAACGTTTCTTGTTTCACAAAAATCCGGCTTAAAATAGATTCTATTTATTCAGTTGAAGTTCAAATCGCCAAATTACGAACTGCCGCGCCATTTCGAGCTCGATAATAATTATAATAAAATTATACGTTCAACTGTCATTCAAATAATATATTCGTTATTCTAATTCAATTCTAAACTGAATTAAATATATTTTAAATTGTCCAATTCACACAATATTGTGAATTCCACTATTTCCGGCTACTTCGAAAATAAATATATTACTCTATTATTTGTATTAATTAAATATTCAACATTATTCAATTAACCAACCATTTAATTCTCTAAATCACTATTTATATAATTAAATTAATTAATTATAATACCATAAAAATACGGGACATTACAAAGACCTTGTTAACATTGGAGAAATCTAATGTAAACCCACCATTTTCCATTTGATTTCTTAACAAGAACGGGGTTGGAGGCCCAATCTAAGTATATTGACTCTTTGATGAAGCTATTTTCCATCAAATTGCCGACCACTTTTTTCAGAGCAGCCGACCTTTCTTGGTCTTGAGCTCGTCTCTTTTGCTTGATCAAAGTGTAGTGGGGATCTATGTCCAATTCCTAGCTCGCTACCTTTGGCAATATCCACACATTTCAACATGACTCCACGCAAATTCATTAAGATTAACTTTGAGAAAGGCAGTCAACTCCCTTTGCATCTGTAGACTGAGATGAGAACATATATTCAACTCTAACGATAGGTCCGATGGATCTACTGAAATAGGCATCATGATCTCAACAAGTGTTGTTTGATTGTCCCATGCACTCTATTTCCTCAAATCCATAGCCTTGCGAGCATGACTATGTTCCCTGATGTAGGGATTCTTCTTCAATTTCTATAAGATGGGCTCCCGAATGTGGATGGATCCCCCGATTCTTACCTTTCTCTTATCTCTTTGCCTCTTTCAGCTCCGCAATGTAGCATTCATGAGCAACAATGTTATCTTCCTTAACCACGACAACTCCGTTCTTTGTGGGGAATTTCACAACTAAGCGCATACTCAATATTTAAATTTCAAACTTATGCCATATATATATATATATGTGTGTGTGTGTGTGTGTGTGTGTGTAACTCTTCAAATCTTTGTCCATTAATAGCTGCTCAATAAATGTCACTAATAATGCTATTAATTTATTATTTCCTTCCTTTTAATATGTATTCAAATTTCAAATGCAGTTATTCTCTTGTCTATTTTTCATTCATTCCACATTTATTATTTCCTGCTCTTAAATTACAATTTAATTTCAATTTTTGTATTTATTCGTATATATCTACGCACAACATTATTTCTTTCCAAGATTCAAATGGCATTACGACGACATTTATTTCATACTCATTTTGATTGATTGCATGTTACTTATGATTTCATATTCATATATATATATATATATATTCACACACATACACATATATACATATTTACATATATATATATATATATAATTTTTTTATATGTACATTTATGTATATTTTTCTCTAAGAACATGTATTTCTTTAACAATCCCTCTAAAATTAGAAATATGACATTGACGGGACTTGAACTCCTGACCCTTACCTTGAGAATTGCATGTCTTACCAACTCACCTACCTTAGCTTTTTGTTCACAAGATTAAAAAACATTAGTATTTATTATTCTTATTTGTGTTCTTTTTATATCTTCTTTTTCACATTTGTTTTAGTACTTCATTTAAATATATCTTTTTCGTTTTAAATCCGTTTTCTGCAAACTATAGGTCTAAATGATCAAAAAACTACCATAGACGTAATGACGCTAATTCTGTGACCATATTCTAAAAAAATTTCAAATTTTCATTTTATTATTTAACTAAAAACGTGGGGTGTTACACCTAGCGTACCCTTAACCGAGAAGCTAACAGTCGTGCAAGTCAAAAGTCTGAATATGCCCTAGAATATCCTAAGCCAAGTAGCTTGCAGTCATGCAAATCGAAAGTCTGAACATAATAGTTTCTCATTAGGGATCTTGTATTATCTCCATAGAAGGAATTTGGAAAGGACTATCATTGGATGACGTGTTTAAGTTTAAAGGATAATTTTTGTAAACGGTAACCTAATCAGTTTTATATGAAAGTAAATTCATAAAGTGTTTACGAATGCCTAATACATAGGGAAATAATTGTTTTTTCAAAAATAACTACTTCACACTGAAGGAAATCTTTGAGAAATTATTGGTAGTACTACAGGATTGAATAAAATACAATGATAAAGTTGATTACTATGAGATGATCTGAATTTAACTAACCTAAGTGAACATATCATATAAGAATGTATGATAAGCATTTTCTTATATTAAAGAGAAACTAAGTTTCTTCCCAACGTCGAAAATATAAATAATCCTCGGTTGTTTAGTTAAATCATTAAGAGTTTCACACCGTGATATGGTATGATGCACACATCTAAAATAGATAAAATACGATTTTAATAGTTGTATCAAATGGGGTATGACCTACTAGCTACAAACCTTCATTTATAAGAAATGAAAATGTCTTTGGAATGTGCTGAGCCATATTCCTAAGAATATTAACATATAATTCAATGGCTAAAGTAACATAATAGATTCATCTTCGATGTGCTCAAGTCTAGATTTACCAAAAAATTATCTCTTTGACATACTTTTGACTTTGATACATATTTACTGAAATGGAAAATCTGAATAATAATTCAGAATGGGCTATATGTATGTAATAACAAAAGTGTCTCGAAATCAGTGGGAGTGATAATTAGGCTAGTGAGTATCTGGATATGATCAAACAGTAAACATGAATGTATCGTTCGATAAGCATCAAACTAAATAAGTGTTTTTGAAAGCAATATAAAATGGTTTGATTATCAATAAAAATGCAGAAGAAGCATGTTCTCTTAAAAAGGAACGTTAAAAGAGTATACTGATATTTCTAAACTGTAAGCATGCAAAAATTTGTTGATTTTAACAATCTAATACTGTTAAAGTTTACCTTAGTTCTTGTAACAACTCCACAATTCTGGTTAATATATTTTAAATAAGCAATGGAAATTAAAGATCCAAAAACTGGATTTCAAGAATTTAATAAATTTAGTTTAAATTTAGTGGTTAGCTAAATATTTGTATTGGTGATTTAATATCAATTAAACGAATTTAATAATTTCATTTGACCTGTTTTAGTAAATTAATATCGACTATAAATCCATTTTGTAAATTTGTTTATAATACTAAATAAATTGGATTTGAATTTATATTTAAATTGAAATATAAAATAATACGAAAATAAATTTGTAGTGGCATGACTTAATTTTCTCGATGTATTATAAATTTAATTTAATGGATTTTTCTATAATTTTAATTTGGATAGTATTCAAATTTTCTGTTTGGTTGTTTTTCAACAAATGATGATATATTTGTGATTTTACAAAATCAGTGTTTTATTATTGTTTTAAAATCTAATCGCCTTTCTGTATTTGTCATTAGAGATACATGGTGACAAAAATTATATGCGATGGCCATAGAAAAATTTACACTGTTAACTTAAATCAACAAGCAAAACAGACTAAGCAACCTCTTCTTTGTCCAGCCTATATCCTCCCCGTTCACTTCTTACATGTCCTTTTTCTAACGTTTGGTGGATAAAAATCTTTTCAAAAGAAAATAAAGAAACCCTTAACTCATTCTAAAATTTTCACACTCTATTCGTTCACCATTTTTCAATTTTAGCCTACTTCCCTATTCACTTTTCTCCTCTTACTAGTTCATTCCATAAGAACTAGTAATGGATTCAGGTTATAGATTTCAAAAACAAAAGTCCATAATCAAGTAAAATTCTAAACTTTGGACCCATTAGTTTCCCAACAATGCGATTTTCCACCCCTAAATATTACATTAGCTTGTTATGATAGCTAGGGTGGATCGACATTAATGTTGTTAAGCCGCTCTAACTAGAGTTTTTGTTATCGGAGTGTGCTGCTATTTTTTGGTGAAACAAATGAAAATTTTGAGTTTGTTGTATTATTTAGCACCTAATGATGAAGTTTTATGGTGTCCAACAGACCAAAGCTAATCGCTACAAAATTGAACAATGGAAGCATATAATCGTGTATAACAAGTGGTGCTCGGTCCCGATTTGGTAAAGATGTTTCTGGTGTGCTTACATAGTAGATTCCATCAGTGATCAAAAAACATGCTTTCATCGCGCATGAAGGAAGTCATGGAGGAGAGAACACATGCAAGTGATGGGAAGAGGTAATGATTCTTGTGTTCAAGCTTTCAAGGGGTAGATGGTTATATTTGTGTATAAGGAGTGATTAAGATTTTAATTGAGTAACTAGTGTTTAACTATATTTATTTAATATTAAACCATACAAATTTAATATTTAACTAGTACAAGTTAGGATTCGAACGTAGTCCATCGTTTTGGGTTCGTATCAAAGATGTCTTTGCAATGCAACTGGTTTGGTCGAGATTGGAGATATCCAAAAATTATGCTAAAATCAAACGCTTATTTAATTTTATTTCAAACTAGAACAATTCAGCGATAACTGAATCTCAGTGAATTAACTCATATTGGAATTTATTTTACAATTTAGCTATAAATCAGTAATAGATGATGGTTCGAAATATTGTACCATTGTTGAATTGTTTGTTTGAATTGAATTTCCCATATTAAGATGGATGGCATAATAATAATTTTATTGCAAGGGACAAAATAAAAAGGAAATCAGAGTGCACGTAGAAAATAAGGTAGCGATGGAACAATCCGAAATATTCACACTCGTGTGTGATTTACGTGGAATTATATTTGCCTGCTTCTATACATATATCGTTCTATTTATCTCCTATTATTTATTCATTCATATGCATATGTTGATTTCATTTGTTCATTTATCTTCTTATGCTAATTTTATTTATTCAATCATATTCATTTAATGCCTCATTTAAATTACCTATTCTTATACACTACTTATATTGTCGTTGTTTGAAATAATGTGTTACATCGGTTAACTCGATGTTGAACTTTCCTAAAAATGAGAAACTGAATTCAATTATCATTTTGATCAATGATATTTGAAAATTCATTAATGGTTTTAATTAATGAAATTAAAATGTTATTATTCATTCAAATAAATGATAAGTAAATTTGGTTGTTTATTATAGTAAATGGAATTTTGATTTAATTAGTCAATTCGGTCAAGTGTTTTGAATTTAAATAATCATCTTAATAAATGATTCTGTAATTAAATAATCATTTCTATAAATGATCTTGTAATTAAATAATCATTTTAATTAAGGATTTTTAATTTAATTAATCATTCTAATGATGTTAAAAATTGATTCACCATTTTATCAATAATATTTGAAATTTATTAAATCATTTTATTAAAGATGTCTGGATTTAACTGGGCACTGTAATTAATGTGATTTGAACACAATCAATCTGTTTCATTTTAAAAGATTGAAGCATATAAATTGTGTTACTGGTAAAATTCGTTAATATCTAGTGTTATGTCAACGGAACTCAAATTCGAAAGTGAGACCTTTATTGTGTTCTCAACTATACGTATTTGAAAAAAAACCGATGAAAAGTAAAGGTCATTAATGTATTTCTTTCACAAATCTTTTCGGGACTATCCCTTCATCGTCCCCTTCATGGGGTATAATATTAAAGAGTTCTGATCGACACCTCCTTTTGTTCCATTGGATTAAAAGTAGCCTTTTGAAACCTTTCACCCTTGAATGACCCCTCGACAAAACTTAATTTTGTGTATCGAACCAGAAAGGATAAAAGATTGAATCATATGCAATTGGATATCAGGCTAACTAATAGCCAAAATGATTGATCTTCGTATCCTTCAAATTTATCAATCTAAGACATAAATGATTAATTCTCCTACCTATATTAACTATTGCTCAAATAAATTACAAATGATAAACGATCCCCAAATCTATTACAAATCTAGGGTTTACATTTGCAAATGTGGTTACAATTTTTGGAATGAAAAAAGTCCTATTGATTCTAAACCCCTAAGATCATATTTATAGTTGTGGCTTGACCCCTTTTTCTGCTTTAGTTCCTTTATCTTAATTATCCTAGGAGTGAACTCGAAGGCCTAATTAAAGTGGCTTCAATGCAGTGTGACTGGTGCTTCTGTTATAGCCTGAGGTAGCGGCATATGAATTGAAGGGAAAGTGAGTCCTTCTGGATGTTTTCTGATAAGTAATCACTGTAGAGCTTTAGATCTTCTGAAAGGAACCTTTTGTACAATAGACTTGGTAATTGTGAGAAGAACAGAGTTCTGCTGGCTTCTAGTTTCAATGTCAGCGAAAAATTATTTCCCCTTTCGGATAAAATTATCTTTTACATAATGATGATCCCGGTTAGGATTGAATTAACGAAACAGCCCCTTCAAATGAATCAAAGGATGCATTTTCTTTGGATGACATGGTTTAACTCCATTTTCTTGATTGACTTTGTAACAACCCGAAAAATCAGAACTAATTTAAAAAAATTATTTTGGCAATTTTAATAAATTTTGAATATTTAAAATGATTTATTTTAAATAATAACAACTAGAAATTTATTTTGAATAGAATTGGAATGAATAAATTTATTTTAAATCGAAGTTAGAATATAATTTTTTTTTAATTATAAAAGGAATTGGAAATGGCACGGTAGTTTGAAAATTCGATTTCAAATTTCAAATGAATATACAAGATTCAAAATAAATCGGATTTTAGCAAAACCAGAAATATTTGAATCTATTTGAAAATATCTTTCCAAAGAATGCGAAAAATCCAAATTTCATAACAGGAATAAAAAGTTATGTCCAGTTGAAAATTCAGAATAGTCGCTACGGAATTTTATATAATATATAGCCCTTAAATATAGTGATTTTGCAAACGACCTCCGTTTTTGACGAGACCACTTTTGTTGGATCCGGAATGTCAAATTATTGCTAGATTCCAATTTTTCAGAATTTTTGGAATCAATATGTGAGCATGGTGAATTTAAACATTTTTGGAATCAATATGTGAGCGTGGTGAATTTAAACATGTTTGGCACTTTCAGTTTGAATTTAATCGACTGAAAAATGACCGTTTTTCAAACAGTCTCCAAATTCTGCGAAATTAGTTATGTTAGGACCATATCGTCAAAACATAGTCAGATTTATTTTTCTGGAATTTTTGGAGTCAGTATGTGGCCCTGGTAAATTAAAATGTGCGTTTGAATTTAAAATATATTGATTTATATTTTAATTTTAACGAAATTTGATCGAAACAGTCGAATTGGCTTACGGGGCATATCCCATTTTGTTCGGAATGGGGGTATTTAGTTAGGGGCGACAGTCGTTGGGTTCAATTTGGAGTTCGGAGCCATATCATAGCAATTTGCGAATTAAATATTATTTTAATTATATATTTTAAAGGGTCAAAAACCATAGAAAACTTTCTCATTGGTCAAACTCGGCTGAAGCCGCCACTTCTCCAATACACGGCGGAAACGCTTCCAAATTTCCCCCTCAAATTCTCGCAAATTCATGAAGCAATTCGTGAAAACTTTAACTGAAAATGATTAAACTCCATTCAATCTTCAACTTCAATGGGTATGATTTGATTTCATGCTATATTTTGTTCAAATTTTGGGCTCGAACTACTGAAGTTTGCACGCGGCTCTAGGGAAGCACGGGGGTTCGAACGCCGAGGGGTTTACGCCGTAGGATGGTGACAATCGGGGCTTTCGTGGGGGCATGTCAGATCAGAGGCCGATTGCCTAAGGTGGCGGCGCGCGGGGGAAGTTCGGGTCATTATAGTTTAGTATCAGAGTTTTGGTTTTACAGAGCTCAAGAACAAGACACATTAGAACCAAACAAAAGAATTCATCAGAGATTGCATTAGTAATATCCAATGAGAATGACTCGTTAGAGATGGGATCAGTAGTATACTAAAATGAGTGTGAAGAGTATTATTTTTAAAATAAAAATTAAAAACAAATTTTGTTTTTAATATTTAAACCATTTTATACGTATTTGAATATTCATTTTATATTTGATTTGGACAATCTAGTATATGAAGATTTTGCATATACGCCTTGCAAACGTGTATATGAAGCCTCAAATACACTAGATAGATATAGAATCACACTCTAGTCGCCCGGAGATGATTCTGATGATCGCTCGAGCATCATCAGCCTTTATGTTCGTGTTTCGAAGGTAGGATATCTATATATTTCCAATTGACTGGTGTGAGAACCAAAGCATAGATAGTGTCTATTGTTGTGACTTGGTATCAAAGATGGATTTTTATATATATAAAAATTATGTGTTTGAAAAGATAATCAACTAATTGATTGTTGATTGTGTTGTTTGATTATTGGTTTGATTAATTAAAATTTTGAACTATTAAGACAAATTGAATCAAATATTGAACTGACTTGAAAATTTATTGCAGTTGCATGCCTATACATGTATATACATTGAACAGATCATAGTAGGGAAGCTAAGCAGAGGAATAAAATTGTATGCCCGACAAATAGGTATATGTTTACAATATTTCTTGGGTATGGATGATTTTATGAGCTGATTGGCTAGCCGCTTGGCTTTTACTTTTTCTTTTTGGATGGCGAGGGCCCTACGTGGCTAATTACGATTTTAAATGTCTCCCCGTACAAAGGAGGTTATGGCAAAAAAATTCAAAAATTTAGGGTGTTAGCCAAATTTTAAAAGAATTGGAAAATTTTTAGAAACTGAAAAGTTGAAGAATGAAGCCAAACCGAAAGTTGAGTTGGTTATTTAAACAACTTTCAGCTCCGTTCCTTTTGGAGGATGAAAAGATTTAAGTGGGGGAGATTGTAACAACTCGAAAAATTAGAACTAATTAAAAAATTTTATTTTGGCAATTTTAATGAATTTTGAATATTTAAAATGATTTATTTTAAATAATAATGGCTAGAAATTTATTTTGAATAGAATTAGAACGTATAAATTTATTTAAATCGAAGTTAGAATATAAATATTTATTTTAATTATAAAAGGAATTGGAAATGGCACGGTAGTTTGAAAATTCGATTTCAAATTTCAAATGAATGTCCAGGATTCAAAATAAACCGGATTTTAGCGAAACCAGAAATATATGAATCTGTTTGAAAATATCTTTCCAACGAATGTGAAAAATCGAAATTTCATAACGGGAATAAAAATTTATATCCAGTTGAAAATTCAGAATAGTTGCTATGGAATTTTATATAATATATAGCCCTTAAAAATAGCGATTTTGCAATGGACTTCTGTTTTCGACGAGACTACTTTTGTTGGATCCGGAATGTCAAATTATTGCTAGATTCCAATTTTCAGAATTTTCGGAATCAATATGTGAGCGTGGTGAATTTAAACGTGTTTGGCACTTTCAGTTTGAATTTAATCAACTGGAAAATGACCGTTTTTCAAACGGTCTCCAAATTCGACGAAATTAGTTTTGTTAGGGCTGTATCGTCAAAACATAGGCAGATTTATTTTTCTGCGATTTTTTGAGTCAGTGTGTGGCCCCGGTAAATTAAAATGTGCGTTTGAATTTAAAATATATTGATTTATATTTTAATTTTAATGAAAACTGATCGAAACAGTCGAATTGGCTTACGGGACATATCCCATTGTGTTCGAAATGGGGGTATTTAGTTAGGGACGACAATCGTTCGGTTCAATTTGGAGTTCGGAGCCATATCATAGCAATTTGCGAATTAAATATTATTTTAATTATATATTTTAAAGGGTCAAAAACCCCAGAAAACTTTGTCATTGGTCAAACTCGGCTGAAGCCGCCACTTCTCCAATACATGGAGGAAATGCTTCCAAATTCCCCCCTCAAATTCTCGCAAATTCGTGAATCAATTCGTGAAAACTTCAACTGAAAATTGTTAAACTCCATTCAATCTTCAACTTCAATGGGTATTGTAACGACCCGCAAATCCGTACCATCTGAGTTGACTAATAACACCACACGTCCAACCCAAATTGCACAGAAATACGAATCATTATTAGAAAGAAGTTAGAGGATGAGAAATAGAAAGAAAGAAATATTAGAATAGAAGAAAATGAAGATCACAAACTCACAGCGGAACGAATAAAATATATTATATAACATAACTTTTGAAAATACAAATCAGTAACTTTATATACATACCATTATCAGAGCGCGACAGTTATTCCTGGAACAGTTATAAACACTTGTTTCCAGATACCACATAGTACACTGCGGAAATATGATAGTCTATAGCTAACTGGTGAAGCCTCCTGCTTCCAGCTCTTCCAAATGAATCTGTAAAATCCCGACTACTTGACTGCCCGTACAAATTTGGGCACCCAAGAGTTTAGGGAAAACAAAACAAAATAAACTCTGGGTCAGTCATGGGACTGGTGTGAGTAAACTCCAACCATTTGTTTAACTTTCAAAATCCTTTCAAAAGAAATGATAATCGTAAGACCTATCCACACATAAACACATATGGTTTTTACCTTACGATAACCAAAAATATCTTTGATATCAAATCCAGTGATATTATAATAATGTCTACAACAAATAAATAAAATCTAGTGGAACGCTTGCATCTAACGCTCCATATATATAATATAAAATCAAAAACCGCATGGCGCTTATTGGAGATTGGAATTCCAACATGACAAGGTATGGAACCACCTTCCGATAGTGTATCTCTAGAGAGGAATACACTGGGTTCAACAAGAACATCTGTAACACCCCGTAATTTTATAACATTAAAATTCACAAATTAAAGTATACTTAATTGTTAGAAAAGAATTAAGTGAAATGGGTTGCGTAGAGAAATATATATATATTGATATATATATATAAATTAAAAATTAAATAAATAAATATGCGAAAAAGTTCAAAACAACGAATTGGGAGGGGGAATAACCGAACCGGCCCATTTTTTAGGTCGACCCGAGCCTCGCTGGGTCGACTAGGGGTTAATCCAGGGTGTTTGGCTGTCAACCCGTGGGCCGATTCGCTCAAATGCAGATTTTGCATTTGATTGGTTCTCATGGTTCAGGGTTAATCTAATGGACCTAAATAACTTCCTACACCTATAAATACATCCTAATGCTAACCCTAAACCTAATTAAAATAGAATAGTTACCGTCGCCATGGAAATCAATGGAGCCGCCGCCAACTAAGAAAGAAGAAAAGCAAATTCAATTCTAATTCTCTCAACCCTAAAGTAAAGCAAAACTCTCTCTTTTCTTCTCTAAATTGTGAGTATGATGATCTTAACAAGATTATTATCATTTTAATTAGGTTGAGTTATGAATGGATTATGAGTAGATGATGTGAATTATCATATATGTTGTTGTAAACCCCTTTTTCTATCATGTATATTGTAAATCCAATGTTATGTGATGATGATATCTTATATGTTGTAAATCATGCTATGATGATGTTATGTATGTTGAAAGTTTCTATGCTAAGTTGTGATGAATCATACATGTTAAAAAGGCCATGATGTTACCATCTATGCTAGTTAGTTCATATTAATTAAATCATCATGTTTGGGTTATGTTGATCTATATGACAAGTCACATATGTAAGTTAGATTGATTAGAAAAGTTATGAACATATGCCAAGACATCTATTATGACATCTAGAATTATGCTATGACATATGTGATATCCTATGCTAGTTCACACCATCATTATGTTGCCTAAAAACCCCATATGCAAGTTTATGTATAGATTTGGGCTATGATCATATCATGTAAATTGAGACATTTAACAAGTTGACACCTTTTGATCCTTAACATGTGTAGTTTATGCAAGTTTCACCCCTAATATGATTAGATTTATTTTAATTGTCTATATGTTGTGATAATTTATCTTTGTGCTAGGTGTTAGACTATACAAGTCTAGCCTATATTATGCGTTGAATAAGCGAACGTATAAACGTGGGGTAGGGGTAATATTAAGGATTAATATTAAAAAGTTGGGGTGCAATTGATATGATTTTGCATGCCATAAGTGGATGGCCATAATTGAGTCAATTATGGACATCATTAAAAGTTGACTTAATTAATAATTTGAATAGGGAATTATTAAAACTGGGGTAAAATATTTTAAGTGTTAATCAATGCTTAGGACACGAGGTTGGACTCGTTTGTGACGTAAGACTGCCCGGACCCGCCCGGCAAATCCAGCTGCCATAAATGCCAGTCTAATGTGAGAGGTCTTTATGAGGTTATGGCCTGAATGAATTAAGAAATACTTAACCAGATAAACATGTAATGTGGGACATGGGGGTTAAGTAGGTGCCTTGTGTGGCATGAGGAATCTAGGGGGTGCCCTTAGTGGCATGTGAAATACGATTAGTAAGACTTAACCAAACACACATGTAAATGAACATGACTAAGAGGGTTAAGTGGGATATACTAGTGACAAGCTTAGGTGGGTAGCTTGTGGGGGCCCATTTCGACCAGTATCCCAAACGTATCTTTGTGGGCTCGACCCAAGTCGAGGACGGGACACGCATGCTGGGCTTGACTATAAGAGGCCAAAACGGGGAGCGGTGGCAACGCAAGTCCAACGGGTTTCGTATGCGTGTGTGGACCCGGGCTGGTAGGTAAGACGTTGTTGCATCGTGTAGGTATAAGCCGTGCATTCTCAAGTTGTATCGGGTTGCCACTTTAGGGGAGTGATACACCCCACTGTGGGGCCAGCACGGGTATCTACGAGTAGGGAGCCGATCGAAAGTGGGTAGTGGGGTACACCTAGTGGAGATAGGGGCAGACGACACCTATGTAGTCAGCTAGGGGTACGTAAGGCTATTTATATTGTTTCTGTGTGAAGCAAGTGGGATCAACCTTAGGGTGACTGGTGCGGTGCAGTGTAGTAATTGGCGCGGTGCAGTGTAGTAATTGGAGCGGTGCAGTGTAGTAATGTGCGGTGCAGTATAGTAATTATTCGTTAGTAATTAGGTATGCCTTTACCGTTATCTTTAACGTTATCTTAAACACCATCTTTATCTTCCAAATAGTTCATAGACATTTACTTGTCCTCCAGCTTATGCCTTAGTCTAGTTATTTTGATGATAGTATTGTTAGAATTATCATACTCGCCAGACTTTATGTCTGACCCCCTCCATTTCTATCCTTTTCCCCCTCCAGGTCCTCAGGTTGGACCCAGCTCTAGTGGAGTTTGATTGGATTGCTTTATCTCTCTTGTAAAGCTTGGACCGTTGAAGTAAAGTCCAGCTTGTTATCTTCTTTAATGGCTATTTGTGTAATGGGATTATGTATTTTGTTTTATGAAGATGGATAATGTACTTGACTCTGATTAATGGTTTTTGTGATGTAATAAACATGTTTCCGCTGCAATAAAAATGAAGTTTTAGTTTTCAGGTACTACTTATTATCTGTCTTGTTGTAATTTTTCTGTTCTATATTCACTTAAAACCTCCATGGAAGTTAATGCATTCCCTTTGTGAGTGACATTAATGGACGTGGGGTGTTACAACATCTTGCAACCCGGCACACACATGACCGACCACTCATTTCGCTTGAGTGTATCGAATGTATATCACCAACGGTTGGGATCAGCAACCGTTTCCCGAATGGGACAGCATCGAATAGAATAAGGAATTAAATGAATCTCTAGATAGGTGATTATACATCCTAATGGGAGCGACCCACATAGCCATGCTGCCTGCCCGATTTTTGTCATTTCCCAGTTGTTGAAGCCTGAGGCTACGATTACTTTCTATTCATTGATAGCACAATCACTTTGAATGCCACATTGTCAAATCCGTTAATCACTAATTGATTTGCACAAATATTCTGGATGCTATGCTAAGGGAATAAATTCGTTGCAACCATATATATTTGTACCGACCAACTCATGCGATCATTGGAAATACTCTGTCAGACATTCGTCCATATACGTTCGTTCTGGGACTGAACGAAACCGAAGGCACAATTTCTATTAATAGAAAAATCCCTTGCACTTTACTTCGTCTTCGATTACCTTCGTATAATCTGATCCGCAACGCTACTGCCAATATAGAGTGGTTCTCGGATAACAATCCAACCGGTCTCTCCATATTGACAACGATATTGGCAAACACTTCGATAGTCGGTTATTTAACTATCAAAGTAAAACAAACATCCATTCAAAACATCAAACAATCACTGGGTCCCTTGATTACTATTCATTAATTAAATCACCCTTTCCATTTCCTTATCAACATTTGTTAAACAAATATTTTCAATTATCATCTCGGTCTCTTACATTCTTTGGAAAACATTTCTATATCTCGCCTTCTTTTATTTTCTACACTTAGAAAATATATTCTATTCGAAATTGAAACAATTTCAATCACTATCCCTTTCCCGACTACTTTATTATACTCAGGAAATATTTACTTTTATATTTCCAAAATTCCATCACTTGGGTTAAAACGAATGCTGTGTAAAACATCGTTACAACAACCCAAAATATTTTATTCAACTAAATATTATTCAAACACTTCTCTTCGAGGCTGAATCCTGCTATTTATCAATTAAAAATGAAATCAATCAAGTTGGGGTAAAATTACCTCTTAGACCTTGACTGAAAACATCCTCAAGTTCATAACGGCAAAACCACTTACCTCGAATAAACACACTATAAAACCCAATTATTCATTTTTAAAAACATGTATATGGTTCGCTTTCTATTTCTAATTTATAGATTTCCGTTTTTGTTTACAATATTCTATTTTTTTATTTCGTTTCCTTATCGAATTCTATATATATCGATACATTGATTTCTACTATCAAATTATCTTGAAAATATTCTAACTCCTTAAATTTGCAGAAAATTTTGCCATAACCTCCTATGTACTGGGAGCATCGGGATATTTCAAATAGCCTCCCATGGCCCTCACCAATCCAAAAGAAAAAGAAAAAAACCAAGCGGCTTGCCGATACGGCGCATAAAATCTCATATATGAATTTAAACATGTACCTTTTTGTCGGGCACATAAATTAAAAACTTCATATACTCCATCCCATACCTATCTAACACATGTTCACCTGTTTTCAATTCAACTCAATCCAATCGTTTGAATTCAGTTTCGCTCATTTATCCTTTAATTAGCTACTTTTCCTATTTCACTTCTTCATTTGAACATAACATGTTCAAATAAAATATTAAACTTGCTCAATACAAAATTAAATTCTAATTTCAATTCTAGTTTCCTTTTCGATTTCAAATATAAATTTTCAAATCGAATTCACTTATTCAAAGCCCAATATCAATTCAAAATCTCATTAACTAATTACTATTCGAATTAGTTAATTCTATTCAATAATCAAAAATCTGATTTCTGTTTCAAAAATCAATTCCTTACTCTACTTGAGTTCACATATAATTTACAACTCAAAATCTGAAATTTTCTAAATAGAAATTCGGATTTCATTCGCTTAAAATTCTTTTATAAAATTAAATAAATCGTTATGGTTTTTAAATGATTATGGCGCTGTTTTTCTGAAAATTTGATTTTGATATAACTCAAAATTTATTCGATGAAATCCAGATTTTTCTCCTCCATTAGAAAACTATTTTCAAATCGGTCCCGACGTTTCTTGTTTCAAATAATTCCGACTTCAATCGAGTTCTATATACTCAATTGAAGTTCGAAACGCCATTTTACGAACTGCAGCGCTGCGGCAAGTTCGTTTTAATTATATTTATATATATATAAATGTTTGAACTTCATTTATAATAAATTCAACTCCATTCTAATATATTTTTAATATATACCAAATCAATTTTTCCCAATTCAACATACTATTTCCAATCTTCTAAAATTGTTGATTTTTCCTTATTCAGTAATAAATTCATTTATACTTCGATCTTCTATATTTAATTTCAATTCCTTTTATAAATTATAAATCCTTTGGATTTATTTCTGTTCTGTTTAAAAAAATCCACATCTCGAAATATATTTCGTCGTTCCCATTTCGAAATGATTTCAAATTTCTATGTTCAAATTCCATTTTCAATCTCCATTTGAATTTCAATTTATTTTCAAACTTCATTTGGATTTCTATATTCAAATCTATTTTCAAACTCCGTTTGAATTTCAATTTTCAAATCTATTTCAATTCTATTTGAATTTTATATTCAAATTCCCATTTCAACTCTATTTGAGTTCTATATTCAATGTCTATTTCAAATTCTATTTTGAAATTCTATTTCGAGTTCTATTTTGAAATTTTATTTCAAGTTCTATTTTGAATTTCTAATTCCATTTTAAAATTCTATTTCAATTTCTATTTCCAATTCTATTTGAATTTTCTATATTCAAATTCCCTATATTCAAATTCTGTTTGAATCCTTTATATTCAAATTCTATATTTGAATTTCCTTTATATTTTCTATATTTGAATTTCCTTTATATTTTCTATATTCAAATTCTATATTTGAACTCCATTTGAATTTCAATTTTCAAACGCCATTTGAATTTCTATATTCAATTTTTATTTGAATTTTCTTATTCAAATTCTTAAACCAGTCTCGATTTCAATTTCTTTTGAAATCGATATTTCTACTTTTGGAAAATAGATTTCCCTTTTCAATTTTGCACTTGTATTTTTATTTCTGAATTATCCAATGATAATTCTTTTCACTTTATTTATAAACTTCATTTATAAAAGAACTATTTATAAACTTCGTTTATAAAGGAACTACTTGTTTTATTTTTCAAAACAAGTTTATATCTCAAATCTATTTAAAAATTCAAATTCTATTTTTCTAAAATAGAATTTCCCTTTTAAATCTCAAATATTCGTTTTCATGATATTTTAAATATCAACACTTAGGCCTAGTGATATTTGAACACCAAACAACCAGTTATTTATTTCGGGTTTTCTAACACATCATATATGGCAGTATCTATGCAAACAAATAAACAAACAAATAATATATTTTTGAGGAATCCAGTCGGATCCCTCCAACCTGTTTTTCCTGCATCCACAGACGTTAGTCAACAGAAATAATACCCATCCTGCTTCGAGGCGGGATATCGCGGTATAGAAGGTCATCCACTATCATAGTGTGGGGCGTATAGGGTAATCATCCGCTAATGGTACCGCAGGCATCCGCTAATGATACTGCGGGAATCCAACCACCAAACTAATATATATATATATATATATATAATAGTCACTCTAAAAAACTAATATATTTAAAACCACCAGAGAGCATTCAAACAAGCAACAACAATTATTTTTAATGAATAAAAATAATTCTAAAGAAAAAGGTGAGTGAGATTTACTCACCGTGATTTTTATCTGCCGAATATCCATTACGTTCCATACCGTCGGCTATGAATCTGCTCGAACGAAAATCATTTTGCACCTACGATTAATTTAAATTCTTATTCAAAAATCTGAACTATTTATTTAAACTATCTTAAATAAATTTTCTTAGACGAAATAACTAATTATATATATATATTAAATTAAACATTTCTAATTTATACAATTTCCATATATTTTAGTTAATCCTGGCAGACTGGTCATTTATATCATGTAGGGTTATCAATAGTCATATATATATACACATATATACACACGCACTAACTTAACTAAGAATCTTAATTAACCCATTAACTAATTAAATTCTAAACATTAACTAATTCTAACCATTATACTAATTTAATTTATATCATTACATAAATTAAATTCTATAAGAAAATATTAAGCAAACAAATCTAAAATTAATTACCTTTAATTCATTTGAACTCTTCTTTCTTTTCCGCTAAAAAGAAGGCGCGGCCTCCTCCTGTAGAAAGCCAATGCCGACATCCATCTCTTCTGAAATCCATCACTGCCTTTCTCCACTATCAAAGTAAAAGCACCGAACAATTTTGCTTTAAAAACCCCTTAATTTCCATCGCGTTACCAGGTTAACCCCTCACATCCTCCTCCTCTTGAGTATTGCACCATTCCTCGATGATTGGAACCCTCATTAGTGATCAACGAACTGACCTCATTAAATTTCACTTTGAGATCTCTGTTGCCAAGCATGTTCGATTCGTCACTTTTGGTCATGAATGTCCACCAAAATCGCTACGAGATGCAACTCGTCGTTCTTAGCAGACCTCAATCTTCGCTCCAACCCCCTCATCCTCCTGAATAACACGCGGCTACCCAATTTTCATCGCACTCTCTTTCAACCCGTTAGTAGCCCCAAAACCAGACTACGTCCATCTGAGTAGCTCATCACCTCGAGACCGATGTCGCACTTGATCTGCTACCAGAAACCCACCACCACCAAGTACCGTGATCCCCAAAAATCCCATGAAATCTTTGCCTAGGAATTTGATTTCCGTTAATACCACGGTGCCCCTTTTGTTTTTAGAACGAAATAGGTTTTGATTTTAAGAGCTGTGACCCATTACAATTTGAAGCTCCGATTAGAAATGCAAATGGAAAGGAAACAGAGGAGAGTATGTTGCGTTTATATAGAAGTGGAGGGGGAACCAAAAGTACACAGCAAATCTTTGTATATAATTTAAAAAGATTTTCTAATTATTTTGATTTGATTTTGATTCGATATAAAGAGATATTTTATTCTTTTTAAACGGATGTCGATTTGATTTTTGATTTGATTTCGATCTTATCCATTATAAATATCTCGGGGTTCACAGTTAAAAATCGTGAACCGCTATTTTAGCATACCGACCGTCGTTCCAATGTTATAGCGTTATACTGAACTCAACAGAATATTTTTCTGAATTTTATTTCGAATGTGTATATATAAAATAACCATATTAAATCGAAATAATATACTTTAAATTCAAAAACAAATAAATACTCTGATAAAAAATTATTTTTATTATCATCTATATTCAAATACAATTAATACTGATCATCTGAATTGTTTTGATTTAATTCTAACTTCGAATTGAATTATTTTAAATTCTCGTATTATGATGATTATCAAAATAAATCGTATTTCGATTATTTAATTGATAACCCAATAAAATACCATTTATATTATAAATTCAATATTTAAAACCATACTAAATATTTAAAATAAATCGACCAAAAATCCGGGTCGTTACAGGTATGATTTGATTTCATGCCATATTTTGTTCAAATTTTGGGCTCGAACTGCTAAAGTTTCCAGGCGGCTTTAGGGAAGCACGGGGGTTCTAATGCTGAGGGGTTTACGCCATAGGATGGTGACGGTCGGGGCTTTCGTGGGGGCATGTCAGATCAGAGGTCGATTGCCTCAGGTGGCGGCGCGCGGGGGAAGTTCGGGTCGTTATAGACTTGTGGGTTGTTATGTTTGTAGGTCATGAATATGTGCCTTCCTGCCTAGCCAAAAAGGCTTGTTCTATCCTAGAAAGGAGTATTTCGTTCATTTATTTACTCCGAGGATATAGTATGCAGTGAAATATATTAGTTTCTCAAATAGCCTTTTACTTCCTCCTTGCTTTATTCCCTATGTTGACTCTAGGAGGTTTGTCATTTTGAGTCTTCTCAAATTCTTGATTCTTTTGGGCTTTGTTGTCCTTCTTTCATCACCTTCTGCCTTGGAGGATATTTTTGGTTAACATTTGGCTCTCCTTACGGTTTGAAAGAAGCTTTTTGTTGTTTATAAAAAAATTCAAAAGTCTTTATTCACCTGTAAAAATTTTCAACTTATAGCTATTTTGTTAGTTTATTTATTATAATAAGGAGACATGAAACTTGGATTTAAGCATTTTATTAACAAAAGTTTAGAAATCCATTTCTAAAAATAATAGAAGTCCTTAAATAACTTTTGGAATTAAAATACCCAGAGCCCCGTTTTTAAATAATAAGGGACCAAAAATATGCTTCTGGAAATAATAGAAGACTTTAAACCACTTTTAAAGGTTAGAAGACCCAAAACCTAGATTTGGGTTTTAAATTAATAAAAATAAAGAAATCCACTTTTAGAAATAATAGAAGACCGAAACCCTTCCAATATTAAGAGACATGAAACTCATATTTAGGTATTAAAATGATATAAATATAGGAATCCACTTCTATGAATAATAGAAGAATGAAACCCTTTCGGTATTAATAAACCCAAAATCCATATTCGGGTATTATAATGGTAGAAAACCAAAAATCCACTTCTGGAAATAATAGAAGACCGGAAATCTTTTGGCATTAAGAGAGTCAAAATTCAGATTCTGGAATTAAAATGAAAGAAATCCAAAAATCCGCTTCCGGAAATAATAGAAGAACAGAACCCTTTCGTTATTAAGAGACCCAAAACCAAGATTCAAGTATTAAATTGTTAGAAATCTTGAAATCTGTTTTTGGAAATAATAGAAGATCAGAACCTTTTCGGTTTTTTAATTCCGATGACCATTTTAGGCCGCAACCGTTTCAAGCTTTTCTTAAAGCATATGCAGAGCATGTTCTTCTTTTGAACAGAGGAAAAATAATTTTTAAGTGCTCCTTTTGAGCTTTCATTCCCTTATGCGGGACGAGGCATAAACAAAGGTAGAGCGTGCTCATCTTTAGAGTAAAGGAAGTGTGTTTTTAGCTAAAGAAAGGCAAAGCTAGTTCTAAAAAATCACAGGTAAAACATACTTCATTTAGAACCTTAGTTCAACCACTTTTTAAGGCAGGACCAAGGGACTGCCTGTTCTTACTCCAATTTATGCCTTGAACTGACCAAAATTAATGACGCAAACAAGGACTTATGGGTGCATCATCTAGGCCTTATAGGCGGCACTAACGACTTACCCCTCCCTCTAAAAGGCACCTTGACCAAGACATATCAACAGGATCAAGGGTTTTGATGTGCGTCGAGCGCTTGTCTCCGGGCTTACCTCTCTTCTCTTTCGGGAAGCACCTTGAATATGGCAAGGACATTTCCCAAAATAAAGGCGCTTTTCACTCTCAACCATGCAAATTTCTTGTCAAGCCTTAATTGGAATTCTTGTTTAATTTACATAACCATGCATGATTTCTCCCAAAATCTTCCAAGTTTGAGTCGGGTTTTCTCATGTATCATCCAATGGTGTTTCCTGAATTCTTTGGTCATAAAGGGTTTATTATTTGTGAAGAATTTTTTTATCCATCTAAAGTAGAAAATTACGGTTTCAGATGTTCCGCATTCCAAGTTCTTGGGACCATGTTACCATCTAGGTGACATAAACGATAAGATCTCGATGTGATTGTTGTGTGTATAATTAGAGACCCTTCCCTTTTTGGTCATAACGGTCCATCCACTAGAGTCTTAGTGTTAGCCATTACCCGTCGAAGTACTAGGTCACCTTCTCTAGAACTCTTGATATCATTTTAAAATTGTAATACTTTATCATTATTCTTTGGTATTTTGTTGTTCGTGTGGCATCTTCATCTCTTAACTTGGGAATCATATCCAAAGATTCCTTTTTTATTTCTTGATTAGGATTAAATGCGCATGCAACTCTACATTGTGTTGGTATTACAACTTTAACCTGAAGCAATGCTTCACATCCAAATGTTAAGTAATAGGGCATATGACCTGTGTCTGTTTTGGTTGAGGTACGGTAGGCCGAAAGTAATAATGGTAGTTCCTCTACCCAGTTTTAATTAAATCTATTTTGTCATTTCTTCAGCATGGTCTTTATGGTTTTATTCGCAACCTCAATGACACCATTAGCTTTCAGATGTGCTACTACAAAAAACTTTTAATAATTCTGTTTTTATGAAAATAATACTAGAACTTCTCTCTCAAATTGTGTGTCATTACTGGATACAATCTTATGGGGTATTCTAGATTTTTTGAAAATATTTTTAATGTTAAATCTTAATACCTTCCCCGATGTATTTTCGGAAGTGGTTCCGCTTCAACCATTTGGTAAAATAATCGATAGCTTTTACTGCATACTCCGCTCCTCTTTAGAAATTGGTGGTGGAACTATAAGGTTAGTTCTTTATACGTCAAAAAAGGCCATGGGCTTGTTATTGAGGTTAACTGGCTTGGTGGTTGTAACGACCGGGAATTTCGCTCGATACGAATCAGTCGCTAAACCGACCCAGACCGTTCGAAATGCCTGATTGTTTTGAGAACACGACAAATTAGAACGCAGACGAAAGAACATTTCATTGTATATTACAACAATTTCATCAGAATACAAGAATATACAGAGTATAAATCAATATTACACATTATAAAATATCAGAGATTACAATACATTACATAGCAGCGAAAAATAATACAATACACAAATAGAAGGAGATATACGGATACAAAGCTTTCCGGATATCTTTCCAGCTGTAAACCAGGATCCTGTGAATATAAATCTGCAAAACCAAAACTACTAGCTGCCCGTGTCAAAATAAGGGCACCCAGAGTTTAGGTTAAAACAATAAACTCCAGGTCAGTCATGGGACTGGTGTGAGAACTAAAACAGTTATTAATCTTTGGTTTAAAGGTTAGGTAAATCAAGGGACCACGCCGTATAACACGGAACGGGTTTCCTCCCAAGAATACCAGTGCATAAAACAAACAGCGCAATGCTAAATAAAGAAAAATGAAGCTGTTATAAGACCCAGGTCCCATCACACAATGCAACGCAGCCGAGGATAGGGTTTTCCCTTATAACAGCCAAAGAATGCTTGATACGGTTAAAACAAATCGTTTGATACTATTATAGGTGCATAGTGTATAAAACAACTTCAAATCATAAGTATCAATCATAGGCGGCATGAGCGCCCCATCCCACTATGTCGCCATACTAGGCTCTACAAATAAAACCGCAAATGTCACGTATTTGGAAATTGGATTTCCGTCTATGAACCGAGGCAAAAGATAGTCCTCAACCGATTCGAGACAATCTAGCCCATGTCTCAGGAACAGCCGCAACTGCCCCATGGAGCGACAGGGCCGGTCCACCGATGTGGATTATTATGCCTGAACACTACGTTTCCCCGCCCTTTGGGGCGTAAATGAGCCAACAAATGACTCCATCGGACCCGGATCGTCCAATCAAACCGAGGCGCCTCGCAACAGCAACAACCACATAAGTCAAACTCGTCAGGGCGTGTAAAACCACTGACGCCACTTTTTAGCTAGAAGGAAACGTATGCCCTCCCTGAGGTCCGTCTCCCGTTTCTGGTTCATACCGGGTGTGAAACTCGCGAATTCACGTTACACAAAGCTATGCCACACAGGCTGTGCTTTGATCATCACCACAAGACTTTGCTTTTCAACAGAAGCCTCGATCTATTGCCACTTAGGCATGCCACACAGGCAATTCACTCTATGTGTTTGATATCCATCAGTATATAACCCCTGAGCTCGTATGTCTCAGAGAAGGGCGTTAAGCAAGAGAATAAATTCTCCGCCGCTAAACAGATATATATTTAATAGAAATCAATCACACAGACTAAAATCCAATGTCAGACACACAGTCCATTTACAAGTCCGTTCTGGGTCTGAACGAAACCGGAGGCACCTAGTACCCCGCATATCCATCGATCTCCAAGTACGTCTGGACGATCACTAACTGTTTCCATCTTCTTGGGTGTACAGCCCAATCAAGATACAAGAATATACATAGAATACAAGAATATACAGAGTATAAATGAATAAATATTACACAGAAAATATCAGAGATTACAATTACATTTAAATACTTCGCAGCGGAAAATAATACAATACACAACTAGAAGAGATATACGGATACAAAGCTTTCCGGATATCGTTCCAGCTGTAAACCAGGATCCTGTGAATATAAATCTGCAAAACCAAAACTACTAGCTGCCCGTGTCAAAATAAGGGCACCCAGAGTTTAGGTTAAAACAATAAACTCCAGGTCAGTCATGGGACTGGTGTGAGAACTTAAACAATTATTAATCTTTATTTTACAGCTAGGTAAATCAAGGGACCACGCCGTATAACACGAAACGGGTTTCCTCCCAAGAATACCAGTGCATATAACAACAACGCAATGCTAAATAAAGAAAAAATGAAGCTATTATAAGACCCAGGTCCCATCACACAATGCAACGCAAGCCGGAGGATAGGGTTTTACCTTATAATAGCCAAAGAATGCTTGATACGTTTAAAACAAATCATTTGATACTATTATAAGTGCAGAGTGTACAAAACAACTTCAAATCATAAGTATCAATCATAGACGGCATAGCATCCCATGCTACTATGTCGCCATACTAGGCTCTATAATTAAAACCGCACATGTCACGTATTTGGAAGTTGGATTTCCATCTGTGAACCGAGGCAAAAGATAGTCCTCACCGATTCGAGATGCTCTAGCCCGTGTCTCAGGATCAGAACGCATCGACCCTTGGATCCTCAGGGCCAGTCCACCGATGTGGATTAAACTTAAACCCTGAACATACGTTTCCCCGCCCTATGGGGTGTAAATGAGCCAACGAATGACTCCATTGGACCCGGATCGTCCGATCAAACCGAGGCGCCTTGCAACAGCAACAACCACATAAGTCAAACTCATCAGGGCGTGTAAAACCACTGACACCACTTCTAGCTAGAAGGAAACGCATGCCCTCCCTGACGTCCTCTCCCGTTTCTGGTTCACAACCGGGGTGTGAGGCTCGCGAATCAACGTTACACAAAGCTATGCCACACAGGCTGTGCTTTGATCGTCACCACAAGACTTTTCTTTCCAACAGAAGCCTTGATCAATTGCCACTTAGGCACGCCACACAGGCAATTCACTTCATGCGTTTGATATCCATCAATATATAACCTCTAAGCTCGTACGTCTCAGAGAAGGGCGTTAAGCAAGAGAATAAATTCTCCGCCGCCAAACAGATATATATTTAATAGAAATCAACCACACAGACTAAAATCCAATGTCAGACACACAGTCCATTTACAAGTTCGTTCTGGGTCTGAACGAAATCGGAGGCACCTAGTACCCCGCATATCCATCGATCTCCAAGTACGTCTGGACGACCACTAACTGATTCCCTCCTCTTGGGTGTACGGCCCAATCAAGATCATCAGTAATCACCCAAACGACATGAAGACCTCCGGCCTTCAACCACCGTCTTCACCTTTGACTTATCGTCATATCAGTTATTCAGAATGGGATAAACCTGGCCTTTCCGAATAACTCGCGTATATAATAAACAAGTGTTACACAAACACAATATACGCCTCATTCCAATTCAGAATATTCTTTATTTAAATATTCTTACACTTTGGGAAATGTTCCCATTAATTTTATCAAAGATAAATTCTTTAAATTTATTCTTTAATCTTCTTTTGAATATCAATTCAAACTAGTCGGGATTAGCGAACCACACCAGAGTAATCATTTATTTTATTTCCCAATCCCCACCTATTCATCCCATGAAGTAAAACTAGTAATACTTCATATCTAACACCACAGTGTTATCGGTAATTTCAATTACCATTTCACGTTCAAATCTAATTAAAGATTTAACTATCGCCTGGAGCAAAACTGGTGATACTCCATTCTCTATCTTTTCAATCTAATTAAAGATTCATTAAAACTCCACTTAGTTTTAATCTTTACAGAAATCAATATCCTGTCTTTAACTGGGTTAAAGAACCAATGTCATTTAAAACACGGTTCACGATAAACCCAAAATCACATTCCATTAATTATCGGGTTAAAGAACAAGGGTTATTTAAAACATTGTTCACGATAAACCCAAAAATCAATACCAATTCAATTCCAATCAAATATCACTTAATTGGCACACTTCAATAAATCTAAATAAAAAGATTTAATCTTTTTCTCTACTGGGCTTAAGAACAGTGTTAATGAAGACACCATTCACGACAAACCCAAATCACATTTGATATTAAATACAAGGCTCTGAATAGAAAATATATCGGCTTATATTCAATATCAAATTCTACGACCAACAAATATCGTATTGGAAATAACGATATATATATATACATATATATCTTTCAAATTTCCATAACAATATCTGTATAATCACGAAATCCAGCATCGAAATATTCAGAAGACAATTTCGATTCAGATCCCTTCCAATGCAATTATTGGAAATTCTGGTTATTTTCAAAACCATTTCAAATCCAATTTATTTATTCTAAAAACAAATAAATTATTATTCTAGTTCAAAACTAGTTCATTTCGATAAAAATCTATTTTTATCTTTTCAAATGTGGAGTTTTTCATCCCAATTCTTCACAAATCATTTCTTATGATTTTACACAAATTATTACTATTTTTAATAATTTTATCAAGGCCCGTACAGTCGATTTCCATCAACGGCCATCGAACTGCACTTACATTGACCTTTTTCAAATTTGATTTGGACATAATTCCAAATCCAACCGTTAGATTTCCAATTTCTAATATTCGTTAGAAATCTCTTTTCGATACGAACCCAACGGTTCTGGTTTTAGGAGAATCTGACGGTCGAATCTCCCGCAATATCCATTCGAAGTCAATGGTCGAAATTCACGAACTGCCGCGGCGCGGCGCGTTCTATTCAGGCCATTATATTATATATATAATATATATAATATATACTTCGTCGATTTCAATTCAATTTCAATTTAATTCGAATTTCAATTCATTTCAATTTAATTCGAATTTCAATTCTACTCAATTTAATTCGAATTTCAATTTATTTCAATTTAATTCGAATTCAATTCTATTCAATTTCAATTTGAATTCAATTTCAATTTGAATTCAATTCTTTCCAATTTAATTCGAATTTCGATTATTTTCAATATAATTCAAATTTTGAAAACACTTTCAACATACATTGAAAATTGAATAAAATCGATATAAATATCGTTCACGTCAAAATGACGTCAATCTAATCAACACGACTTCATATATTTCTATTTTCAAATATTTCTTTTTCAACTATTTCTATTTCAAAACTGGAATGAGGCCCAATCAATTACCATATAATGTTAATTATTTGGATTTTTCTACAACACATGTACAAAATAACAACGATAAATAATCAACCATCATCCAGAGTGCATTCTACACTGTATAAGCATCAAATATAAATATTTAACGCTTATAACAGCCTGTCAATCAATCGATCGAAACACAACTAATTATTGGGGTTAGTGTATGTCATATATCATCCCAATACCCGTGTGGGGTTTCAAACAATCAAACACAGATTTTAATTGTGCAGTTGGGCGATGTGTAAAATTTATCGTCCCAATCAATATCAATCAAATCAGTGTATATAGACAAATCTCCGATTTGTTTATAAATATTTATTTTATATACACGTTAAAAATTCTATTTTTAACTATAGAATATTTTCCACTATAAAATATTTTATTTCATTTCACATCACATCACACGATCAACTACACAACAAAATCAAACAAACAAGCATACAAGCCGTCCATGGTCTGTGGACGACGGGTGTCGGGTGCTACTAAACACCGTCTGCATCCTAGTATATTATTCAACTAGAAATAAATTCAAAAGTGAGGAGTTCTCACCAACTAGCCAAACCGAACGCCACGACTCTTCATATGTAGAAAACTTCGTCGTGCTCGCCTCTTGTCACTTTCTTTGCCCGCATTCTCTATATATATAAAAATCACATTTTTACTTCGCTATTCAATATATAAAAAAATCGAATTTTTACTTTGCTATTCAATATATAAAAAACGAATTTTTACTTTGCTATTCAATATATAAAAATCGAATTTTTACTTTGCTATTCAATATATAAAAATCGAATTTTTACTTTGCTATTCAATATATAAAAAAAACGAATTTTTACTTTGCTATTCAATATATAAAAAACGAATTTTTACTTTGCTATTCAATATATAAAAAACGAATTTTTACTTTGCTATTCAATATATAAAAAAACGAATTTTTACTTTGCTATTAAATATATAAAAATCGAATTTTTACTTTGCTATTCAATATATAAAAAACGAATTTTTACTTTGCTATTCAATATATAAAAAATGAATTTTTACTTTGTTATTCAATATATAAAAAAACGAATTTTTACTTTGCTATTCAATATATAAAAAAACGAATTTTTACTTTACTATTCAATATATAAAAATCATATCTTTAATCTCTACATATAATAAAAATTATATTTTTAATACTCTACTATAATAAAAATTATATTTTTAATACTCTACTATAATAAAAATTATATTTTTATATTCTACTATAATAAAAATTATATTTTTATATTCTACTATAATAAAAATTATATTTTTATATTTTACATAAGATAAAAATTATATTTTTACAATCCGTACTCTATAAAAACCAGATTTTTATATACAATGTTTTATATAACTTAATCATTGTTTAATCAGCAAATAAATTAGTTGCTTTCAGTAGAATCAATCAAAAACTCACTGTGTTTGATTTACTCAGAGGGGCTGTCCACGTCGGTTTGGGGATGCCGGAGGAGGCGCAAGCTGTTGAGAAGGCGGGTAGTGGTCGGCGCTTGGTGGTGGGGCTCCTTGGTTGGTCGGCGGCGGCTCAATTTCGGGCTAGGGTTCGGTTTGAACGAAGGAGGACGAAGGGGGGGCTGGAGGCGAGGGCGCGAGGGGGAAGAAGGGGGGCGCCTCCGGTGGTGAGGCTCAATGAACGGCGGCGGGAGGTGGGGGGATCAGCTGCGATCGATTTCCCCCTTTCTTTCCTTTTTTTTAATTTCTCGAATGTGAACTGAAGAAGAAAGAACGAGGGAAGGGAGAGAGAAAATGGGCGTTGACCCTATATAGTAATATATATTATTTTAATTATTTAATTTCAAAAAGCAACTTTTATTTCGAACTCGAAATCAAGCCCACCGCCTATCGTCCATAGCTAATTACCCCCATTCTGAACACAATGGGATATGTATCGTAGGCTGATTCGATCGTTTCGATCAGTTTTCGTCAAAATCAACATATAACTCTATATATTGAATTTGAACGCGCATTTCAATTTACTGGGGTCACATACTAACTCGAAAAATTCCAAAAAAATATTTTCTAGCTTCGTATTGATAATACGGTCCTAACAAAACTAATTTCGTCAAATTCTGAGACCGTTTGAAAAATGGCCATTTTCCAGTCGATTAAAATCAACTGAAACTGGTCAAACGCGTTTTCCTTTGCCACACTCACATATTGATTCGAAAAATTATGAAAATTGGAATCTAGCAATAACTTGACACTGCGGATCCAACAAAAGTGGTTTCGTCGAAATCCGAGGTCGTTTGCAAAATTTCCATTTTTAAGGGCCAGAATTCCATAGCGACTATTCTGAATTTTGAACTGGACATATCTTTTGATTCACGCCATGAAATTTCGATTTTTCGGATTCGTTGGAAAGATATTATCGATTAGATTCAAAGATTTTTTGTTTCGTTAAAATTCGGTTTATTTTGCACCCGGTACATTCATTTGAAATTTGAAATCGAATTATCGAACTACCGCGCCATTTTCAATTCCTTTTCTAATTTAAAATAAATAATTATATTTTAACGACGATCTATATAAATATATACGTTCTATTTCTATTCGAAGCAAATTTCTCGTCGTTATTATTTAAAATAATCATTTTAAATAATTAAAATTCACTAAAATTGCCAAAATAAAAATTTTAAAATGGCTCGGATTTCCGGGTTATTACAATCTCCCCCCCTTAAAACTTTTCGTGCCCGAAAAGGAACGAAGCCGAAAGTTGTTTAACTAATCAACTCAACTTTCTATATTTTCACTACGGCTTAAGTTTTTCAGCTTTTCAGTTTCTAAAAAAACTTTTCAAATTTTTCAAAAATTTGGCTAACACCCTAAATTTTCGAATTTTTTTGCCATAACCTCCCCTGCACCGGGACTTCGGGATATTTCATATAGCCTCCCATGGCCTTCTTCAATCCAAAAGAAAAAGAAAAAGCCAAGCGGCTAGCCAATCGGCTCGTAAAATCATCATCACCCAAATAAAACAGTAAATTATGGTAAACATGTACCTATTTGTCGGGCAAACAATTTTATTCTTCTGCTCTAGCCTCTTTGCTATGACCTGTTCAATGTAAGTACATGTATGCAAGCAAATGCGACAAATTTTCAATACAATTCACTATTTGATTCAATTTGCTAAAGGGTTAAAATTTTAATTAATCAAACAATACAACCATCAATCAATTAGTTGATTATCGTTTCAAACTTATAATTTTGATATATAGTCAAAAATCACATTTTTGATGCCAAATCACAACAATAAGCCCTATCTAGTTTTTGGTTCTCACACCAGTCAATAGGAAATATATAAATATCCCACTTTCGAAACTCAAATATAAATTCTGATGATGTACGTACTATAGCGATCATCAGAACCATCTCCGGGGGACTAGAGTGTGATTCTATATCTATCCAGTATATTAAAACTTCGAATATACGTTTGCAAGGCGTATATACAAAATCTTTATATACTGGACTGTCCAAATTCAGTATATAATAAATAATCAAATACGTATATTTGAACTTTATTTTCAAAACAAAAATTGTTTTCATTTTAAAAATATACTCTTCACACTCGTTCTAGGATACTACTGATCCCATCTCTAACGAGTTATTCCCATTGGATATTACTAATCCAATTTCTGATGAATTCTTTCGTTTGGTTCTAACGTGTCTTGTTCTCTGAGCTTTGTAAACCAAAGCTCTGATACCAACTGTAAAAACCCGTAACTTCCCCGGTAAGGAAAGCGCGGATTGTTCGAGAACAAGCCACAGAAAAACGCAGATAGAAGAACATTTCATTGTTTATTACAACAATTCCATCAGAATACAAGAATATACAGAGTATAAATGAATAAATATTACACAGAAAATATCAGAGATTACAATTACATTAAAATACTTCGCAACGGAAAATAATACAATACACAACTAGAAGAGATATACGGATACAAAGCTTTCCGGATATCGTTCCAGCTGTAAACCAGGATCCTGTGAATATAAATCTGCAAAACCAAAACTACTAGCTGCCCGTGTCAAAATAAGGGCACCCAGAGTTTAGGTTAAAACAATAAACTCCAGGTCAGTCATGGGACTGGTGTGAGAACTAAAACAATTATTAATCTTTATTTTACAGCTAGGTAAATCAAGGGACCACGCCGTATAACACGGAACGGGTTTCCTCCCAAGAATACCTGTAACGACCCGTATTCTACACATCATAGGATCGTAGAATATTTATTCCTTTCCCATGTGAAGTCGTATGATCGTGTAACTTTGGGAAACATTTATTAGAGTCATTTCCCATGTTCATGATTTTTGTCGATTTTTAAATGACCATTTTGCCCCTAGTTGGTACTGTTTTGGCCATAACTTTTGATTGGAAAGGAATTTTGACCTGAAACCACTTCCATTGGTTTCGTTTGATGGTTTACCTTTCCGTAGAGTGGTCACAACAGCCAAACGGACTCACCGTTTGGGAGATATGGCTGAAATAAGGTTTGGAAGGTGAAAAACTGTTTAACCGGGCCAAATCGGGTGATTAGTGAGTAGGCCCATAACCCATTTCGGGATTAGGGTTATGGGGAGGCTGAAATGAAGTAGAGAATCGTTCCATTTCAGTTTTCTAGCCTCCACTTATCACCAAGGAACCCTAAAAATGGCCTCCAACCTCTAAATCACCTCCAAATCACTTTTGGTCAAGGATTTGGCTTAGCAACCTCTAATCAAGGAAGATCTACACCAAAGCAACATTGGAGCTGCTGTTTAGCATTGGGATTCACATCAAATCAGAGATTTATTTCAGATCTTAGTTTATTTGTGGCTAAGGTGAGTGATTTGCATAGTTTTGCACTAATTATGGCTAATTAGGGGTGATTAGTGTTAATTAGCGAATTTAAACATGATAAAATTCAGGAAAAATGTTCATAAATTCTTAAATGATGTTTTAGACCTCTGATATGAATTTGGGTTAATTTGGTTAAGTTTTGCTAATCCTATCATTAGTTTCACCTAAACATGCTTAAGGGGAAATGCGGGATTTTGGGTATGTTTGATCCATCATATTGATGTTTTGATGTTTGTGGTTGATTATGCATGTTGCTATGTGAAACGACCCGAACTTCCCCGGTCTCCGAAGAGAAGAGAAAGAACGAATTGTTTTGAGAACAGGACAAAATAGAACGCAAACAGAAGAACATTTCATTGTATATTACAACAATGCACCAGATTACAAGAATATACAGAGTACAAGTGAATATTACACAGAAATATCAGAGATTCAAATTACATTTAAATACATCGCAGCGGAAAATAATACAATACACAACTAGAAGAGATATACGGATACAAAGCTTTCCGGATATCGTTCCAGCTGTAAACCAGGATCCTGTGAATATAAATCTGCAAAACCAAAACTACTAGCTGCCCGTGTCAAAATAAGGGCACCCAGAGTTTAGGTTAAAAACAATAAACTCCAGGTCAGTCATGGGACTGGTGTGAGAACTAAAACAGTTATTAATCTTTGGTTTAAAGGTTAGGTAAATCAAGGGACCACGCCGTATAACACGGAACGGGTTTCCTCCCAAGAATACCAGTGCATAAAACAAACAGCGCAATGCTAAATAAAGAAAAATGAAGCTGTTATAAGACCCAGGTCCCATCACACAATGCAACGCAGCCGAGGATAGGGTTTTCCCTTATAACAGCCAAAGAATGCTTGATACGGTTAAAACAAATCGTTTGATACTATTATAGGTGCATAGTGTATAAAACAACTTCAAATCATAAGTATCAATCATAGGCGGCATGAGCGCCCCATCCCACTATGTCGCCATACTAGGCTCTACAAATAAAACCGCAAATGTCACGTATTTGGAAATTGGATTTCCGTCTATGAACCGAGGCAAAAGATAGTCCTCAACCGATTCGAGACAATCTAGCCCATGTCTCAGGAACAGCCGCAACTGCCCCATGGAGCGACAGGGCCGGTCCACCGATGTGGATTATTATGCCTAAACACTACGTTTCCCCGCCCTTTGGGGCGTAAATGAGCCAACAAATGACTCCATCGGACCCGGATCGTCCGATCAAACCGAGGCGCCTCGCAACAGCAACAACCACATAAGTCAAACTCGTCAGGGCGTGTAAAACCACTGACGCCACTTTTTAGCTAGAAGGAAACGTATGCCCTCCCTGAGGTCCGTCTCCCGTTTCTGGTTCATACCGGGTGTGAAACTCGCGAATTCACGTTACACAAAGCTATGCCACACAGGCTGTGCTTTGATCATCACCACAAGACTTTGCTTTTCAACAGAAGCCTCGATCTATTGCCACTTAGGCATGCCACACAGGCAATTCACTCTATGTGTTTGATATCCATCAGTATATAACCCCTGAGCTCGTATGTCTTAGAGAAGGGCGTTAAGCAAGAGAATAAATTCTCCGCCGCCAAACAGATATATATTTAATAGAAATCAATCACACAGACTAAAATCCAATGTCAGACACACAGTCCATTTACAAGTCCGTTCTGGGTCTGAACGAAACCGGAGGCACCTAGTACCCCGCATATCCATCGATCTCCAAGTACGTCTGGACGATCACTAACTGTTTCCATCTTCTTGGGTGTACAGCCCAATCAAGATCATCAGTAATCACCCAAACGACGTGAAGACTTCTGGTCTTCGACCACCGTCTTCATCTTCGACACCACGTCGAATCAGTTATTCAGAATGGGATAAACCCGGTCTTTCTGAATAACTCGCGTATATATTATAAAAGTGTTACACAAACACAACATACGCCTCATTCCAATTCAGAATATTCTTTTATTCAAAATTTCCTATACTCTGGGAAAAGTTCCCATTAATTTTATCCAAGATAAATTCTTTAAATTTATTCTTTAATCTCCTTTGAATATCAATTCAAACTAGTCGGGATTAGCGAACCACACCGAAGTAATCATTTATTTTATTTCCCAATCCCAACCTATTCATCCCATGAAGTAAAACTGGTTATACTTCATATCTAACACCACGGTGTTATCGGTAAATTAAATTACCATTTCACGTTCAAATCTAATTAAAGATTTAACTATCGCCTGGAGTAAAACTGGTGATACTCCATTCTCGATCTTTTCAATCTAATTAAAGATTCATTAAAACTCCACTTAGTTTTAATCGTTAACTGGGTTAAAGAATCAGTGTCATTTAAAACACAGTTCACGATAAACCCAAAATCACATTCATTAATTATCGAGTTAAAGAACGAGTGTTATTTTAAAACACTGTCCACGATAAACCCAAAAATCAATATCAATTCAATTCCAATTAAATATCATTTAATTGGTACACTTCATTAAATCTAAATAAAAAGATTTAATCTTTTCTCAACTGGGTTCAAGAACAGTGTTAGTGAAGACACCATTCACGACAAACCCAAATCACATTTGATATTCAATACAAGGCTCTAAATAGAAAATATATCGGCTTATATTCAATATCAAATTCTACGACTAACAAATGTCGTATTGGAAATAACGATATAAATATATATCTTTCAAATTTCCATAACAACATCTGTATAATCACGAATTCCAACATCGAAATATTCCGAAGACAATTTCGATTCAAATCCACTCCAATGCAATCATTGGAAATTTTGGTTATTTTCAAAACCCTTTTCAAATTCAATTTATTTATATAAAAATAAATAGAATTATAATTCTAGTTCAAAACTAGTTCATTTCGATAAAAATCTATTTTTATCTTTTCAAACATGGAGTTTTTCATCCCAACTCTTCACAAATCATTTCTTATGATTTTACACAAATTATTACTATTTTTAACAATTTTATAAAGGCCCGTACAGTCGATTTCCATCAACGGTCATCGAACTGCACTTACAGCGACCTTTTTCAAATTTGATTTGGACATAATTCCAAATCCAACCGTTAGATTTCAAATTTCTAATATTCATTAGAAAGCTCTTTTCGATACGAACCCAACGGTTCCGGTTTTAGGAGGATCCGACGGTCGGATCTCCCGCAATGTCCGTTTGAAATAAATGGTCGAAATTCACGAACTGCCGCGGCGCGACGCGTTCTATTCAGGCCATTATATTATATATATAATATATTTCGTCGATTTCTATTTAAAACGAATTATATAAATAGTTTTAAATTCGTTTCAAAAGCAATTTCAACTTCCGTTTCAATTCAAATCAAAATTGAATTCTTCTCTATAAATTCGTTTTCAAAATTCATTTCTATTCAATTCAAATTTCAATTCAATTTGAATTCATTTCAATTTGCTTTCAATTCAATTTGAATTCGTTTTCAATTCATTTCGAAATCGTTTTCAATTCAATTCATTTCGAAATCGTTTTCAATTCAATTCATTTCGAAATCGTTTTCAATTCAATTCATTTCGAAATCGTTTTCAATTCAATTCATTTCGAAATCGTTTTCAATTCAATTCATTTCGAAATCGTTTTCAATTCAATTCATTTCGAAATCGTTTTCAATTCAATTCATTTCGAAATCGTTTTCAATTCAATTCATTTCGAAATCGTTTTCAATTCAATTCATTTCGAAATCGTTTTCAATTCAATTCATTTCGAAATCGTCGATTTCGAAATCACTTTTCAATATTCATTTTAAAATGAATAAAATCGATATAAATATCGTTCACATCAAAATGGCGTCAATCTAATCAACACGGCTTCATATATTGATATTTTCAAATATTCCATTTCGAATATTTCTATTTCAAATATTTCTATTTTAAAACTGGAATGAGGCCCAATCAATTTCCATATAATGTTAATTATATGGATTTTCATACATTACACCCATATAATAGCATTGCAAAATAATCAACCATCAACCAAAGTGCACTACACTGTATAAGCATCAAATATAGATATCTAACGCTTATAACAGCCTGTCAATCCATCGATCGACATATTTAATCAATCAGGATGAGTGAACTTCAAATTTCATCCCAACACCCGTGTGGGGTTTCAAACAAACAAACACAGATTTTATTTGTGCAGTTGGGCGATGTGTAAAATTTATCGACCCAATTAACGTCCTTCAAATAGGTGTACATAAACAAACCGTCTGGTTTGTAAATGAATATTGATTTATTCACATTCACGTTAAAAATTATATTTTTAACGATAAAACATTTTATTTTAACTTATGAATTTATATTCAGTTCATTCTATAGATAAAATGATATTTCTATTTTTCTAAATTATTTTAGAAAATTTCGGCAGCATAACGGCACGATACTAGAAACGGGACGAGGCCTAGCCTTATCCCCGGTCTAGTGAAGGCCCACGCCATTCACACATCAATCAAAATCACCAAACAATTAAATTTCAAATCAAGTCATATAACTAATCTATGCAACCAAACAAACAAGTCCATGGTCTGTGGACGATTGTGTCGGGTGCTACTAAGCACCGTCTGCATCCTAGTATATATATATAATTAGAAAAGAAATTGAAAGGTGAGAAATTCTCACCGATAGCTATCCAATCACCTTGACTCCTCTTTGATATAAATCTCCTTCATTCTCGCCTTTTTGTTACCTTCGCCCGTATTCTCTACATATGTAAAAATCGAATTTTTTACTTCGCTATTCAATATATAAAAATCATATTTTTATTTCGAAGTTCAATATATAAAAATTCTATTTTTATTTCGAAGTTCAATATATAAAAATTCTATTTTTATTTCGAAGTTCAATATATAAAAATCCCATTTTGACTTCGCTATTCAATATATAAAGATTATATTTCTAATATAAAGATTATATTTTTAATATTCCTATGATGTAAAAATTATATTTTTATTGCTTTTAAAAATATAAAAATCATATCTTACATCTTTTACTTAATAAAAATTCCGTCTTTTCTATTTTAAAGATCAAATCTTTTTCTTTTTAAAGTTTAAACCTTTTTTATTTAAAGTTCAAACCATTTTCTTTTTAAAGTTAAAACCTTTTCAAAAATCAGTTTTATCTCTTTTTAAAATCGGTTTTAAATCATTTAAAAATCAGTTTTCTTTTCTGTTTTAAATTCTTTATAAAATCTGTTTTTAAGTTTAAAAATAAAAACAAAATAAAATGGAAATACTTACATTGTTTCGAAGAAGGGGGGGTTGGGAACGTCGGCGGCACTGGCTTCCAGGGGGGCGGCGCTAGGGTTTCGATGGATGGGGGGGCTGCGTCGTCGATGGTTCTTTTTTTTTTCGAATTGAAAATGAACGAAAGCAGGGGGGCCAGAGGGAAGTTAAGGGAGGAAAGAGAATTTTTTTTTTCTTATTTTATTTTTTTTATTATTTTAATTTCAAAATGTTGACTTTTACATACGACCTCTAAACGAGGCCCACCGCCTGTCGTCCATAGTGTTTTACCCCCATTCCGAACAAAATGGGATATGTATCGTAAGCTGATTCGATCATTTGAATCAGTTTCCGTTAAATTTACATTTAAATCATTATATTGAATTTTAAACGTACATTTCAAATTACCGGGGTCACATAACAACTCTATAAATTCCATAAAAATATTTTCTAGCTTCGTATTGACGATACGGTCCTAACAAAACTAGTTTCGTCGAATTCTGAGACCGTTTGAAAAATGGCCAATTTCCAGTCGATTAAAATCAACTGAAACTGGTCAAACGCGTTTTCCTTTGCCACGCTCACATATTGATTCGAAAAATTATGAAATTTGGAATCTAGCAATAACTTAACATCACGGACCCAACAAAACTGGTTTCGTCGAAATCCGAGGTCGTTTGCAAAATTGCTATTTTTAAGGGCCTTATATATATATAAATATATATATAAATTCCACAACGACTATTTCTAATTTTAAACTGGACATATCTTATCATTTCTAAGATGAAATCTCAGTTTGTTAACTTCGTTACAAAGATATAGTTATACAGATTCAAATATTTCTTGTTTCGTTCAATTCTGACTTATAACGAATTCTGTATATTCATTTGAAATTAGAAATCGAATTTTCGAACTACCGCGCCATTTTCAATTCCTTTTATAATTATATATAATTATTATATATTCTAACGACGACGTATATAATATATACGTTCTAATTATATTCAAAATAAATTTCTCGTCGTTTTTATTTAAAATAATTCATTTTAAATAATCAAAATTCGCTAAAATTGCCAAAATAAAAATTTCAAACTGGCTCGCATTTTACGGGTTGTTACAATCTCCCCCACTTAAAACTTTTCGTCCCCGAAAAGGAACAAAGTCGAAAGTGGTTTGATTAATCAACTCTACGCTCGATCTGGCTTCCATTCTCCAACTCTTTAGTTTCTGAGAATTTTCAAAAATTTCAAAAATTTGGCTAACACCCTAAATTTTCGAAAAATTTCGCCATAACCTCCCCTGCACCGGGAGCATCGGGGAATTTCAAATAGCTTCCCCGGTCCTTCAGATCTCAAAAAGAAAAAGAAAAAGCCAAGCGGCTAGCCAATAGGCTCATAAAATCATCATCACCCAAACAAAACAGGAAATTATGTAGTAAACATGTACCTATTTGTCGGGCAAACAAATTTTATTCTCTGCTCTAGCCTCCTTGCTATGACCTGTTCAATATAAGTATATGTATATGCAACCAATTTTCAATATAATTCAATATTTGATCAAATTAGGCATAATGGTTCAAAATTATCAAACAATTAAACAAACAACACAAACATCAATCAATTAGTGGGTTAACGTTTCAAATTCATAATTTTGATACATATAAAGAAAATCATGTTTTTGATGCCAATTCACAACAATAGGCCCTATCTAATTTAGGTTCTCACACCAGTCAATAGGAAATATATAAATATCACATCTTCAAAACACGAACATAAATTCTGATGATGATCGATCAATCATCAGAACCATCTCCGAGTGTCTAGAATGTGATCCGATATCTATCCAGTATATTAAAATTTCAAATATACGTTTGCAAGGCGTATATGCAAAACCTTTATATACGGGACTGTCCAAATCAATATAAACTAAATAATCAAATACGGATAGTTGATTTAAATTTTCAAAACAAAATTTGTTTTCATTTTAAAAATATACTCTCCACACTCGTTCTAGGATATTACTGATCCCATCTCTAACGAGTCATCCTCATTGGATATTGCTAATCCAATATCCGATGAATTCTTTCGTATGGTTCTAATGTGCCTTGTTCTCTGCTTTGTAAACCAAAGCTCTGATACCAAATGAAACGACCCGAACTTCCCCGGTCTCCGAAGAGAAGAGAAAGAACGAATTGTTTTGAGAACAGGACAAAATAGAACGCAAACAGAAGAACATTTCATTGTATATTACAACAATGCACCAGATTACAAGAATATACAGAGTACAAGTGAATATTACACAGAAATATCAGAGATTCAAATTACATTTAAATACATCGCAGCGGAAAATAATACAATACACAACTAGAAGAGATATACGGATACAAAGCTTTTCGGATATCGTTCCAGCTGTAAACCAGGATCCTGTGAATATAAATCTGCAAAACCAAAACTACTAGCTGCCCATGTCAAAATAAGGGCACCCAGAGTTTAGGTTAAAAACAATAAACTCCAGGTCAGTCATGGGACTGGTGTGAGAACTAAAACAGTTATTAATCTTTGGTTTAAAGGTTAGGTAAATCAAGGGACCACGCCGTATAACACGGAACGGGTTTCCTCCCAAGAATACCAGTGCATAAAACAAACAGCGCAATGCTAAATAAAGAAAAATGAAGCTGTTATAAGACCCAGGTCCCATCACACAATGCAACGCAGCCGAGGATAGGGTTTTCCCTTATAACAGCCAAAGAATGCTTGATACGGTTAAAACAAATCGTTTGATACTATTATAGGTGCATAGTGTATAAAACAACTTCAAATCATAAGTATCAATCATAGGCGGCATGAGCGCCCCATCCCACTATGTCGCCATACTAGGCTCTACAAATAAAACCGCAAATGTCACGTATTTGGAAATTGGATTTCCGTCTATGAACCGAGGCAAAAGATAGTCCTCAACCGATTCGAGACAATCTAGCCCATGTCTCAGGAACAGCCGCAACTGCCCCATGGAGCGACAGGGCCGGTCCACCGATGTGGATTATTATGCCTGAACACTACGTTTCCCCGCCCTTTGGGGCGTAAATGAGCCAACAAATGACTCCATCGGACCCGGATCGTCCGATCAAACCGAGGCGCCTCGCAACAGCAACAACCACATAAGTCAAACTCGTCAGGGCGTGTAAAACCACTGACGCCACTTTTTAGCTAGAAGGAAACGTATGCCCTCCCTGAGGTCCATCTCCCGTTTCTGGTTCATACCGGGTGTGAAACTCGCGAATTCACGTTACACAAAGCTATGCCACACAGGCTGTGCTTTGATCATCACCACAAGACTTTGCTTTTCAACAGAAGCCTCGATCTATTGCCACTTAGGCATGCCACACAGGCAATTCACTCTATGTGTTTGATATCCATCAGTATATAACCCCTGAGCTCGTATGTCTCAGAGAAGGGCGTTAAGCAAGAGAATAAATTCTCCGCCGCCAAACAGATATATATTTAATAGAAATCAATCACACAGACTAAAATCCAATGTCAGACACACAGTCCATTTACAAGTCCGTTCTGGGTCTGAACGAAACCGGAGGCACCTAGTACCCCGCATATCCATCGATCTCCAAGTACGTCTGGACGATCACTAACTGTTTCCATCTTCTTGGGTGTACAGCCCAATCAAGATCATCAGTAATCACCCAAACGGCGTGAAGACTTCTGGTCTTCGACCACCGTCTTCATCTTCGACACCACGTCGAATCAGTTATTCAGAATGGGATAAACCCGGTCTTTCTGAATAACTCGCGTATATATTATAAAAGTGTTACACAAACACAACATACGCCTCATTCCAATTCAGAATATTCTTTTATTCAAAATTTCCTATACTCTGGGAAAAGTTCCCATTAATTTTATCCAAGATAAATTCTTTAAATTTATTCTTTAATCTCCTTTGAATATCAATTCAAACTAGTCGGGATTAGCGAACCACACCGAAGTAATCATTTATTTTATTTCCCAATCCCAACCTATTCATCCCATGAAGTAAAACTGGTTATACTTCATATCTAACACCACGGTGTTATCGGTAAATTCAATTACCATTTCACGTTCAAATCTAATTAAAGATTTAACTATCGCCTGGAGTAAAACTGGTGATACTCCATTCTCGATCTTTTCAATCTAATTAAAGATTCATTAAAACTCCACTTAGTTTTAATCGTTAACTGGGTTAAAGAATCAGTGTCATTTAAAACACAGTTCACGATAAACCCAAAATCACATTCATTAATTATCGGGTTAAAGAACGAGTGTTATTTTAAAACACTGTCCACGATAAACCCAAAAATCAATATCAATTAAATTCCAATTAAATATCATTTAATTGGTACACTTCATTAAATCTAAATAAAAAGATTTAATCTTTTCTCAACTGGGTTCAAGAACAGTGTTAGTGAAGACACCATTCACGACAAACCCAAATCACATTTGATATTCAATACAAGGCTCTGAATAGAAAATATATCGGCTTATATTCAATATCAAATTCTACGACTACCAAATGTCGTATTGGAAATAACGATATAAATATATATCTTTCAAATTTCCATAACAACATCTGTATAATCACGAATTCCAACATCGAAATATTCCGAAGACAATTTCGATTCAAATCCACTCCAATGCAATCATTGGAAATTTTGGTTATTTTCAAAACCCTTTTCAAATTCAATTTATTTATATAAAAATAAATAGAATTATAATTCTAGTTCAAAACTAGTTCATTTCGATAAAAATCTATTTTTATCTTTTCAAACATGGAGTTTTTCATCCCAACTCTTCACAAATCATTTCTTATGATTTTACACAAATTATTACTATTTTTAATAATTTTATCAAGGCCCGTACAGTCGATTTCCATCAACGGTCATCGAACTGCACTTACAGCGACCTTTTTCAAATTTGATTTGGACATAATTCCAAATCCAACCGTTAGATTTCAAATTTCTAATATTCATTAGAAAGCTCTTTTCGATACGAACCCAACGGTTCCGGTTTTAGGAGGATCCGACGGTCGGATCTCCCGCAATGTCCGTTTGAAATAAATGGTCGAAATTCACGAACTGCCGCGGCGCGGCGCGTTCTATTCAGGCCATTATATTATATATATAATATATTTCGTCGATTTCTATTTAAAACGAATTATATAAATAGTTTTAAATTCGTTTCAAAAGCAATTTCAACTTCCGTTTCAATTCAAATCAAAATTGAATTCTTCTCTATAAATTCGTTTTAAAATTCATTTCTATTCAATTCAAATTTCAATTTGAATTCATTTCAATTTGCTTTCAATTCAATTTGAATTCGTTTTCAATTCATTTCGAAATCGTTTTCAATTCAATTCATTTCGAAATCGTTTTCAATTCAATTCATTTCGAAATCGTTTTCAATTCAATTCATTTCGAAATCGTTTTCAATTCAATTCATTTCGAAATCGTTTTCAATTCAATTCATTTCGAAATCGTTTTCAATTCAATTCATTTCGAAATCGTTTTCAATTCAATTCATTTCGAAATCGTTTTCAATTCAATTCATTTCGAAATCGTCGATTTCGAAATCACTTTTCAATATTCATTTTAAAATGAATAAAATCGATATAAATATCGTTCACGTCAAAATGGCGTCAATCTAATCAACACGGCTTCATATATTGATATTTTCAAATATTCCATTTCGAATATTTCTATTTCAAATATTTCTATTTTAAAACTGGAATGAGGCCCAATCAATTTCCATATAATGTTAATTATATGGATTTTCATACATTACACCCATATAATAGCATTGCAAAATAATCAACCATCAACCAAAGTGCACTACACTGTATAAGCATCAAATATAGATATCTAACGCTTATAACAGCCTGTCAATCCATCGATCGACATATTTAATCAATCAGGATGAGTGAACTTCAAATTTCATCCCAACACCCGTGTGGGGTTTCAAACAAACAAACACAGATTTTATTTGTGCAGTTGGGCGATGTGTAAAATTTATCGACCCAATTAACGTCCTTCAAATAGGTGTACATAAACAAACCGTCTGGTTTGTAAATGAATATTGATTTATTCACATTCACGTTAAAAATTATATTTTTAACGATAAAACATTTTATTTTAACTTATGAATTTCTATTCAGTTCATTCTATAGATAAAATGATATTTCTATTTTTCTAAATTATTTTAGAAAATTTCGGCGGCATAACGGCACGATACTAGAAACGGGACGAGGCCTAGCCTTATCCCCGGTCTAGTGAAGGCCCACGCCATTCACACATCAATCAAAATCACCAAACAATTCAATTTCAAATCAAATCATATAACTAATCTATGCAACCAAACAAACAAGTCCATGGTCTGTGGACGATTGTGTCGGGTGCTACTAAGCACCGTCTGCATCCTAGTATATATATATAATTAGAAAAGAAATTGAAAGGTGAGAAATTCTCACCGATAGCTATCCAATCACCTTGACTCCTCTTTGATATAAATCTCCTTCATTCTCGCCTTTTTGTTACCTTCGCCCGTATTCTCTACATATGTAAAAATCGAATTTTTTACTTCGCTATTCAATATATAAAAATCATATTTTTATTTCGAAGTTCAATATATAAAAATTCTATTTTTATTTCGAAGTTCAATATATAAAAATTCTATTTTTATTTCGAAGTTCAATATATAAAAATCCCATTTTGACTTCGCTATTCAATATATAAAGATTATATTTCTAATATAAAGATTATATTTTTAATATTCCTATGATGTAAAAATTATATTTTTATTGCTTTTAAAAATATAAAAATCATATCTTACATCTTTTACTTAATAAAAATTCCGTCTTTTCTATTTTAAAGATCAAATCTTTTTCTTTTTAAAGTTTAAACTTTTTTTATTTAAAGTTCAAACCATTTTCTTTTTAAAGTTAAAACCTTTTCAAAAATCAGTTTTATCTCTTTTTAAAATCGGTTTTAAATCATTTAAAAATCAGTTTTCTTTTCTGTTTTAAATTCTTTATAAAATCTGTTTTTAAGTTTAAAAATAAAAACAAAATAAAATGGAAATACTTACATTGTTTCGAAGAAGGGGGGGTTGGGAACGTCGGCGGCACTGGCTTCCAGGGGGGCGGCGCTAGGGTTTCGATGGATGGGGGGGCTGCGTCGTCGATGGTTCGCTGGGGGGGAGGGGCTCTCGAATCAGACGTGGAGGGAGGGAGGGGGTTCGGGGAAGAAGAGGCGCCGTCGATCGGCGGCTGGGCAGGGCAGCGGCAGGGGGTTGATCGGCGGTGGGTGCGGGGATCCGAGAAGCATCGCGATGGGTCAACGTTTTTTTTTCTTTTTTTTTTTCGAATTGAAAATGAACGAAAGCAGGGGGGCTAGATGGAAGTTAAGGGAGGAAAGAGAAAAAAAAATTTCTTATTTTTTTTTATTATTTTAATTTCAAAATGTTGACTTTTACATACGACCTCTAAACGAGGCCCACCGCCTGTCATCCATAGCGTTTTACCCCCATTCCGAACACAATGGGATATGTATCGTAAGCTGATTCGATCATTTGAATCAGTTTCCGTTAAATTTACATTTAAATCACTATATTGAATTTTAAACGTACATTTCAAATTACCGGGGTCACATAACAACTCTATAAATTCCATAAAAATATTTTCTAGCTTCGTATTGACGATACGGTCCTAACAAAACTAGTTTCGTCGAATTCTGAGACCGTTTGAAAAATGGCCAATTTCCAGTCGATTAAAATCAACTAAAACTGGTCAAACACGTTTTCCTTTGCCACGCTCACATATTGATTCGAAAAATTATGAAATTTGGAATCTAGCAATAACTTAACATCACGGACCCAACAAAACTGGTTTCGTCGAAATCCGAGGTCGTTTGCAAAATTGCTATTTTTAAGGGCCTTATATATATAAAAATATATATAAATTCCACAGCGACTATTTCTAATTTTAAACTGGACATATCTTATCATTTCTAAGATGAAATCTCAGTTTGTTAACTTCGTTACAAAGATATAGTTATACAGATTCAAATATTTCTTGTTTCGTTCAATTCTGACTTATAACGAATTCTGTATATTCATTTGAAATTAGAAATCGAATTTTCGAACTACCGCGCCATTTTCAATTCCTTTTATAATTATATATAATTATTATATATTCTAACGACGACGTATATAATATATACGTTCTAATTATATTCAAAATAAATTTCTCGTCGTTTTTATTTAAAATAATTCATTTTAAATAATCAAAATTCGCTAAAATTGCCAAAATAAAAATTTCAAACTGGCTCGCATTTTACGGGTTGTTACACTATGACTGTATGAAATGCTTTGTGATTGGTTTCAATAGTTAGAATGGTCGAAAACGTCGTCGAATGGCGTAAACACTTGCTGGAACAGTTTCAGAAAACAGTGCAGGTTTCGGATCGGATCGGATATGTTGAACTGGGCAAGGGATTCGATTGGATCGGAGCCTGACACTTGAGAAAATTGGCAAAAAGGAAGGCCACGCTAACTGAACTGGGGTCGGATCGGATTAAAGAGGAGGGATCGGAGCGGATAGAGGAGGATGGATCGGATCAAAGCACGTGAAGGATGAGGAGGCGGAGCGGAGCGGAAGCAGGGACCGGAGGAGAGGCACCCGACCCGACCCAAAGTGAGGCACCCGACCCGACCCGAGGAGAAATACTCGACCCGAACCAGAAGAAGACCTGAACCGAACCGATGGAGGATACCCGACCCGAACCGATGGCTTGAGGAGGAACCCGACCCGACCCAGTATTGACCAATAACCCGAGATGCAAAGGTAGTCCAACATGGGAAGTTAGAGCTCGGGATCCAATTGGGAACCGATGAGTTCGCTTCATGGTTGGGCTTTGCTGCGGGACGTGTGCTAAGGAGTTGTCGATGTTCATAACTTCGATTCACTACTGAAAATGGATGATGAGCTACTTATCAGTGCAGTAGGGTCATTATGACCTGAGGGGAAAGGTGATGTTAGCAAGACTACGTTATCAGTGCAGTAGGGTCATTATGACCCGAGGGGCAAGGTGATGCGTAGTAAGACTATGAGCCAGTGCAGTGGGGTCATTGCGACACCATGGGGCAGAGTGGACATAGTAAGGATTAGTAAGGCTATGCGCCAGTGCAGTGGGGTTCTTGTGACTCCATGGGGCAAAGTGGACATAGCGAAGGATTTGTGGCTACGTTATCAGTGCAGTGAAGCCATTGATGACTTCATGGGGCAGAGTGATCGTAGCAAGGTATGTTGGGTGATCGAAGTGGTGAATATCGTATGCTTTACGCACTGAGTGAGAGATGTGAGGATGGATGCTATGTTTGATTGTTTTCCATCACTATGACAATGCACATCTCCCCTACCTCCGTATCTTTACACCGTTTGATATGGCACCTTAGAGTGTTGTACAGTATGTAGTGCTAACTCTTTAGTTGCAGGTCCAGGTTCAGGTATGTTTTAGTCTACCTGTTATTGTTCACTTTAGATGCTTATCGCTCATATCAGGCTTTATGTCTGACCCAGAGTTTTATGTCTCCTCTTATTACTCTGGGTGCTCACACGAGCAGACTAGAGACAGGTTAGCTGGTGATGCGCGAGTAGCTGATTCGGAGGCGGGCAGGAGGCTTCCACGTATGATATATATGTATATACACATTCTCCCTGTGTCGTTGGTGGTCGCTACTTGGGCATTAGTAGTGTACCTCCTTTATCTTGCTTTTGCTTTGAGACAGTTTGAAAGTTGTAATAAGCTGTATTTTGAATTTCCGCTGCCATGATGTTTAGTTTTGATTTTCAGCTTATGCATTGTCTCTCCTGTTTTATGTCAAATATGTTATTATTATATTTTATTCTATGCGCTGTGAGACATTCTACAGGTTCCTTGTATGTTCATTTCCTTCTTCCCTTTCCTTCTGATGACCCGTTCCGTGCTAACTGGACAGGTGTACAGCGCACCTTTGGAGGAAATGTCGGTTGGTGCGGGGCGGGTCGTCACACTTGGTATCAGAGCTCTAGGTTGCGTAGTTAACCTAGGGAAAGACACTAGGGAGAGATAGTACGTATATGAGAGCGCGTATTTGTAATTACTTTGGTTTTCAAAAGCTATATATATACTATTAGTAGTAAAAGAATGAAGTCGCACTGCACTAGCACCACTATGGGGTCGTTAATCGTTTCCCTTTTTCAGATTGACGATGAGCCGAGATACGAGGGGTGCTGGTAGAGGGACCAACCAGGGGAATGCCACTGACATGAGGGCGATGTTTACTAACCTCATGAGAGACATGCTTAGAGAAGTGCAAGGGGAAGTTCCCAATCCCGGAGTTGGTGTTGGCCCAGTAGTGTAGGCGCCTAGGGTCGATTTCGCGAGCAAGGATTACACTAACCTTGGTGGGAAACCGTTCCACGGGACGGAGTCGGCCACAGATGTTCAAGACTGGATGGATAGCTGTGATCGTATCTTCGATGACTTGGGTCTTGAGGATGCGATGAAGAGAAGGTTAGCGTCTCGTCAGCTGCAAGGGCGAGCGATGAATTGGTGGAATGCCATTTGAACAGCTACTCCAGAGGACCAGGTTAGTTGGGACCAGTTCAAGGCTCGCTTTAGCGAGAAGTTTATTCCAGCTGCCCAGAAGTCAGTGTTGTTTAAGAGGTTCTTGGAACTCAAGCAGAACGGAAGGGCAGTTTCTGATTATATTGCTGAGTTCGACACTTTGTCGAAATATGGACTATCTCTTATCGATACTCCTGAGAAGAAGAACGAGAAGTTCATTACTGGCTTGGACGGATACTTGGGGGAAAGGCTTATCAACCACATCGATGAGACTTTTGAATCGATTGTGGGGAAAGCTTTGAGGCCAGAGAGCCTTTACCCTAAGTCAAAGACTGAGGCTGCATCTGCAGAGGGGCCAAAGCCGCAAGCAGGCGGTGGAGGCAAGAATAACTCTCAGAATAAGAGGAAGCAGGACCAATCAAAAGGTGGCCAGAAAAAGAGTAAGAAGGATGTTGTGACGGCCCGCCCCGCACCAGCCTGCATTTCCTCCAAAAAGTGCGCTGTACACATGCCCGACTAGCACAAGACGGTCGTCATAAGAAAGAAAAGAAGAGAATGAACTAATCAAGAAACCTGCAGAATGTCTCACAGCGCATGGAATAAAATATAATAATAACATACTTGACACAAAACAGGCGAGACAGTGCATAAGCTGATAACTAAAATCAACATCAATCATCAAAGCAGCGGAAATCCAAATACAGCTTATTACAATCTTCCAAATTTACTGTCTCTAAACAAAAGAAAGCTGAAGTAGAAGATACACCAACAATGCCCAAGCAGTGATCTTCAACAACACAGGGAGAATACTATATATATTACGTGGAAGCCTCCTGCTCGTCTCCGGATCATCTACCCGTGCATCACCAGCTAACCTGTCTCTAGTCTGCTCGTGTGAGCACCCAGAGTAATAAGAGGAGACATAAAACTCTGGGTCAGACATAAAGCCTGGTATGAGCGATAAGCATCTAAACAGAATAATAACAGGTATACTAAACCATACCTGAACCTGGACCTGCAACCAAAGAGTTAGTACCACATACCGTACAATACCCCAAGGTGCCATAATAAATGGTGTAAGAATACGGGGGTGGGGTGTGCATGTCACAATGATAGCAAACAAATCATCCATAGCAACCATCCTCGCATCTCTCACTCAGTGCGTAAAGCGTACGACATCTACCACTTTGGAACACTAGACAAACTGAGGTAACGACGAATCCCGACTTGTAGAAACCCTGCTGTGACCAAGCCAAACACTTGGAGTCATGACCAAACATTTCAATGACCCACTTCATTGGTCGTAGCCCTTGGTTCTACCGATGCCATAATGGCCCTGAATCCGCCTTCGCACCTCCTACCATAGTGGTCCAAAGCTATAGACGTCGATAACTCCTTAACACGCGTCCCGCAGCAAAGCCCAACCATGAAGCGAACTCGTTGATTCCCATCTGAATCCTGAGCTCTAACTTCTCATTTGGACTTCCTTTGCATCTCGGGTTTGGTCGAATGGGAGTTGGTCTTCAGAAGAGTCATCACGAAGTAGTAAAAGTACACGTCTGGTTCCCCATGCTCGGTTCGGTTCGGATACGTTCCCGGTTCGGTTCGGAGTGCCACCATCCTCTGGGTTCGGGTCCTTCTCCCTCATGCGGTTCGGTTCGGTGATTCTGAAGCGGTTCGGTTCGGTGATTCTGAAGCGGTTCGGTTCGGATACCCCATAGCTTGAGTGTCTCCGTCTCCGTCTCCTCAGCATCAGTTAGGTTCGTGTATTGCTCTCGATTCGGTTCGGAATATGGTATCCATGCTCCTCTTTCTTCCGCCCTCCTTGTTCCTTCCGATCCCACGCTACGCCCCTCCGATCCGACCAGGCCTTCCTTGTTGCCTCTTCACGTCATGCTCCAGAAAGTACCACGCCCCGGTCCGGTTCGGATATGTCCGATCCGATCCCCTACCCGATCCGATCCCCTACCCGATCCGATCCGGTTAGATACCCTGCAGCTTTCTGCAATTTTCCAGCAACTGTTTATACGCCTCTCGACGGCGTTTTCGACCAATCTAACTATTGGAATCAATCACAAAGCATACCAAAGAGTCATAGCAACATATAACAGCAACCGCAAGCAACAAACAACAATTTAAATGAATCATAATGGATCAAAAGTGGCCAAAACCTCACATTTTCCTACAATCCCTCTTAATCATGTTTAAACATACGATTAGCAAAACACATCGAAATTAACCCAAATTTCTAACAGAGCCTTAAAACATTATTTTAGAATTTTAAGAATTTTTCCAGAATTTATTTACGTATAAATTCGCTAATCTTCACTAATTACCCTTAATTAACTGTAATTAGTGTCAAAACGATGCTATCACTCACCTTGGCCACAAACAAAATTCTCAGAACTGAAACTCCTCTGATTTGGGCGAATACTGATGTCCAACAGCAGCTCTAACCTTGCTTTGGTGCTTTTTCTTCTTAATTTGATGCCTCTAAGCCTTAATCCTTGATTAGGAAGTGATCTTTGGGTGTTTTAGAGAGATTTAGAGAGTGGTGACCATGGCTAGATCAAGAGGAATGAAGGTGGCGGCTGGAAAATGTCTAAAGAAATGTTCTCTAACCCTAATCAGCCTCCATATACCCCTAAACCCGAAATTCCCCTTGGGCCTAGCTGTTAATCACCCGGTTAAGCCCAATTAAGCTGTTTTTCTCCATCTGAAACTTGTTTCAGCCATATCTCCCAAACGGTAAGCCCGTTTGGCTAATGTGACCACTCTACGGAAAGAGAAACCATCATCCGAAGCCAATGGAAGTGGTTTCAGGTCAAAATTCCTTTCCAGTCAAAAGTTATGGCCAAAACAGTGCCAACCAGGGGTAAAATGGTCATATAAAAATCGGGAAAAATCATGAACATGGGAAATGACCCCAATAGTCGTCTCCCAAAGTTACATGACCATACGACTTCGTATGTGAAAGAAATAAATATCCTACGATCCTATGATGCGTAGAACGCGGGTCGTTACACTCTTCCCCCCTTAAGAAATTTCGCCCCCGAAATTCCTTAACCCAAAACATACAAAGGATCCCGCATGCCTAACAACCATATACAACAATCAAATATGCAAAACAAGCAAACAAGCCTATCCTAGCATGCGGAAAAACTAAATCGAAGTCAAAACCTTACCAGACAAAGAGTTCTGGATACTTCTTCCTTATGTCCTCCTCTGTTTCCCAAGTACAATCACTCTCGTCCTCGCTCCACTGTACCTTGACTAGCTTCACCGCCTTCCTTCGAAGTTGCTTCATGTCGTACTCGACAATACGGGCCGGCTTGCGGTTCCCAACCGCCTCGGGTTCTACTTCGAAGTCCTCTAACTGATCAGGTGAAATAGTCATATCTGAGTCGTGAACGAACTTCCTTAGTTGGGAAACATGAAATACGTTATGAACTCCCGCCATCTTCTCTGGTAAGCCAATCCTATATGCCAAATTCCCGACTAGTTCAAGAACAGGGAACGGGCCAACAAATCTTGGTGCCAACTTGCCTCTCCTGCCAAATCGTATTACGCTCTTCAACGGGGAAATCTTGACAAACACCAAGTCACCAACGGAGAATTTTAAGTCTCTTCGCCTCTTATCAGCATAACTCTTCTGCCTATCTTGGGCTGCCTTCATTCGTTGTTGAATGATCTTGATCTTATCTGAAGTTTCCCTCACCACATCTGGTCCAAGCATAAACTTCTCGCCAGTCTCTATCCAACATGATGGTGAGTTGCACGGTCTTCCATACAAAGCTTCAAATGGAGCCATACCGATACTGGATTGGTAACTATTATTATATGCAAACTCTACTAGATGCAAATGGTCATCCCATGATCCACCAAAATCCAATATGCATGCTCTCAAGAGATCTTCCAAAATACGATTCACCCTCTCCGTCTGACCGTCGGTCTGAGGATGATATGCGGTACTGAGATGTAACTCTGACCCTAGAGCCTCTTGTAAGCTCTTCCAAAACCCACTAGTGAACAACGGGTCTCGGTCGCTCACAATGCTTTTAGGTACTCCATGAAATCTCACTATCCATTTCATATACAATTCTGCTAACTTAGTTGCCGTTCTGGTCGATTTGACTGGTATAAACCTTGCACTTTTAGTTAGTCGATCTACGATTACCCAAATGCTGTCATTTCCCGATCTAGTCCTTGGTAATCCATCGATGAAATCCATCGAGACTTGCTCCCATTTCCATTCGGGAATTTCTAAGGGCTGTAACAAACCACTAGGCTTCTTTTGCTCGGCTTTAACTAGCTGGCAATTCATGCATTTGGATATAAACTTCCCAACGTCTCTTTTCATCCCTTCCCAGTAGTAGGTCTGCTTCATATCTCGATACATCTTATTACCACCGGGGTGTATAGTCAGCTTTGAGTGATGACATTCTCTAAGCACTTCATCTCTCAATCCATTGACATTGGGTACAACAAGCTTTCCATTCTTTCTAAGCCATCTATCTCGATCAAGCCCATACTCGTTCATCTCCTCATCGATACCCATCTCTAACTTGGAGATGATTTCCAATAGGTTAGGATCGTCCCTCTGACTAGAGCCGATCCGCTCAATCAAAGTGGGTCTGATCGTCAAACTCGCTAACATTTCTGGATCCAATTCGCACTTTGGTCTGAAATCAAACCCCGCGATAAACTCCAGTTGCTTCCATTCAAGGAACATAGCCCCTAAGCTGGCATGTCTTCTACTCAATGCATCAGCCACCGCATTGCCCTTTCCTGGTGTGTATGCGATGTCAAAATCATAGGAAGCTAAGAACTCTAACCATCTCTGCTGACGGAGATTTAAATCCTTCTGGGAGAATAGATACTTTAACGACTTATGATCTGTAAATAGCTCAAATCTTTCTCCCAAGAGATAGTGTCTCCACATCTTTAACGCGAACACGATCGCTGCCAATTCTAAATCATGGGTAGGGTATCTTCTCTCGTGCGGTTTCAATTGCCGACTTGCATAAGCTACAACCCTACCGCCTTGCATCAGTACAGCACCCAGTCCGGTACCACAGGCATCCGTGTATACCGTCATCTCTTCATCCCCCTTAGGAATGACTAACACTGGTGCGCTTGTCAACTTGTCCTTTAGACTTCTGAATGCATTCTCGCACCTTTCATCCCAGACAAAAGCCTGATTCTTCTTGGTCAACTGGGTCAACGGTGCTGCTATCTTGGAGAAACCATGGATAAACTTACGATAATATCCCGCTAACCCCAAGAAACTTCTTACATCTGTTGCATTCTTGGGCGTAGGCCAATCTTGTACCGTAGCCACCTTTGCTGGGTCCACGGCAATACCACTCTCTGATACAACATGGCCCAAGAACCTCACTTCCCTCTTCCAGAAGTGACACTTAGAAAACTTTGCTTTCAATTGGTGTTTTCTTAACACCTCCATCGCTACTCTTAAATGTTCCTTGTGTTCTTCCTCTGTCCTCGAATAGACCAAAATATCATCAACGAACACAAGGACAGACTTATTCAACTGATCTCTGAATACCCTATTCATAAGATCCACAAAATATGCTGGGGCATTGGTCAGCCCAAATGGCATAACCAACCATTCATAAAATCCAGACGGTGTTCGAAATGCCGTTTTAGCTATACTCTCAGCTCCCACTCTAAGCTGATGAAAACCTGTCGCGAGATCCAACTGAGAAAATGTTCTCGCGCCACTCAACTGATCGAACAAATCATCTATCCGCGGTAGAGGATACTTGTTCTTCCTCGTCACTTTATTCAACTCGCGGTAGTCTACACACAAATGAAGGGAACCATCCGCCTTGGTAGCAAACACAACTGGTGCTCCCCATTCAGAAACACTCCTTCTGATAAATCCCTTCTTCAAAAGATCGCTGACTTGCACCTCGAGCTCCCGCTGCTCTCTTGGTGCCATACGACGAAGTGGCATTACTATAGGTCTGGCATCTTTTACCAAATCAATACGAAACTCAATCTCTCGGTGTGGTGGAAGTCCGGTCACTTCTTCGAAAACATCCGGATACTGGCCAACCACGGGCAAACCTGACAACTCACTATGCGGAATGTCGAGGGAGTTTAGAAAACTAGCCAATACCCCCTTACTGGGTAGACCACCAAACACTATCCTCCGCCCATCATCCGCTCTAGCTGTCACCAACAAGCCCTCACAGTCTACCACCACCCCGTATCTTTGGAGCCAATCTACTCCCAAAATAATGCCAAACCCAGTAAAGCCCAAAACAAAGCAATCACAAACAAACATGCATCCATGACTCGATAGAACCACATGACGACAAATCATGCTAAGACTAGTCGAACCACCAATCGGGTTCGTCACTACTAAAGGTCTATCGACAATCTCGGGCTCCAATCCCAACCTATCTACCAGGTCACTAGATATGAAAGAACTGGATGCTCCGGTATCAAACAAAACTCTAACAGGAACATCATAAACAGAAAGCATACCTTGAATGACGACATTCTTTCCCTTCTCCGCCGCAGTTGGGGAATTCGACGAAGAAGGAATAGCATTAAGAGCATATGCTTTCACCATTTGCTTTTCCTTAGGGGGTTGCGGACACTTGTCCTTGTGATGTCCCAATTGACCACAATTGAAGCACTTCCTATCCGCTGGCTTGGCCCGACAATTACTAGCATAATGGCCCTTTTACCACAGCTGAAGCACTCCACATCTTGCTTATTCTTTTTCTTCTGGCCATCCTTAGCCTGATTCTGCTTTCTCTTATTCTGAGAACCACCTTTGCCTCCACCACTAGCTTGTGGCTTTGGCTCATCTGCGGATGCAACTTCAGTCTTGGGCTTAGGGTAGAGACTTTCTGACCTTAACGCTTTCCCCACAATCGATTCAAACGTCTCATCGATGTGGTTAATAAGTTTTTCCCCCAAGTATTGATCCAAACCAGTTATGAATTTCTCATTCTTTTTCTCGGCAGTATCTATAAGAGATAACCCATATTTTGACAAAGTGTCAAATTCAGCAATATACTCCGAGACAGCCCTGCCATTCTGCTTGAGCTCCAAGAATTTCTTAAACAACATTGACTTCTGAGCAGCTGGAATGAACTTCTCACTAAAGCGAGCCTTAAACTGCTCCCAAGTAATCTGATCTTCGGGAGTAGCTGCCTTTATAGCATTCCACCAATTCATTGCCCGCCCTTGCAGCTAACGGGACGCTAGCTTTCTCTTCATCGCATCCTCGATACCCAAATCCTCGAAGATACGTTCGCAACTATCCAACCAATCTTGAACATCCGTAGCCGACTCCGTTCCGTGGAACGGCTTCCCACCAAGGCTAGTATAATCCTTATTCAGCTTGGCGAAGTCGACTCTTGGCGCCTGCACTATTGGACCACCACCATTTCCACCATTGGGAGCTGCCCTCTGTACATCTCTAAGCATCTCTCTCATGAGGTCAGTAAACATCGTCCTCATGTCAGCAGCATTCCCATTATTGGCTCCCCTACCAGCACCTCTAGTATATCGGCTCATCGTCAATCTGAAAAAGGAAATGATTAACGACTCCATAGTGGTGCTAGTGCAGTACGACTTCATCCTTATACTACTAATAGTATATATATATAGCTTTTTAAAAACCAAAGTAATCAATAATACGCTCTCTCGTATACGTATAATATCTCTCCCTGATAACTTCCCTAGGTTAACTACGCAACCTAGAGCTCTGATACCAAGTGTGACGTCCCGCCCCGCACCAGCCTGCATTTCCTCCAAAAAGTGCGCTGTACACATGCCCGACTAGCACAAGACGGTCGTCATAAGAAAGAAAAGAAGAGAATGAACTAATCAAGAAACCTGCAGAATGTCTCACAGCGCATGGAATAAAATATAATAATAACATACTTGACACAAAACAGGCGAGACAGTGCATAAGCTGATAACTAAAATCAACATCAATCATCAAAGCAGCGGAAATCCAAATACAGCTTATTACAATCTTCCAAATTTACTGTCTCTAAACAAAAGAAAGATGAAGTAGAAGATACACCAACAATGCCCAAGCAGTGATCTTCAACAACACAGGGAGAATACTATATATATTACGTGGAAGCCTCCTGCTCGTCTCCGGATCATCTACCCGTGCATCACCAGCTAACCTGTCTCTAGTCTGCTCGTGTGAGCACCCAGAGTAATAAGAGGAGACATAAAACTCTGGGTCAGACATAAAGCCTGGTATGAGCGATAAGCATCTAAATAGAATAATAACAGGTATACTAAACCATACCTGAACCTGGACCTGCAACCAAAGAGTTAGTACCACATACCGTACAATACCCCAAGGTGCCATAATAAATGGTGTAAGAATACGGGGGTGGGGTGTGCATGTCACAATGATAGCAAACAAATCATCCATAGCAACCATCCTCGCATCTCTCACTCAGTGCGTAAAGCGTACGACATCTACCACTTTGGAACACTAGACAAACTGAGGTAACGACGAATCCCGACTTGTAGAAACCCTGCTGTGACCAAGCCAAACACTTGGAGTCATGACCAAACATTTCAATGACCCACTTCATTGGTCGTAGCCCTTGGTTCTACCGATGCCATAATGGCCCTGAATCCGCCTTCGCACCTCCTACCATAGTGGTCCAAAGCTATAGACGTCGATAACTCCTTAACACGCGTCCCGCAGCAAAGCCCAACCATGAAGCGAACTCGTTGATTCCCATCTGAATCCTGAGCTCTAACTTCTCATTTGGACTTCCTTTGCATCTCGGGTTTGGTCGAATGGGAGTTGGTCTTCAGAAGAGTCATCACGAAGTAGTAAAAGTACACGTCTGGTTCCCCATGCTCGGTTCGGTTCGGATACATTCCCGGTTCGGTTCGGAGTGCCACCATCCTCTGGGTTCGGGTCCTTCTCCCTCATGCGGTTCGGTTCGGTGATTCTGAAGCGGTTCGGTTCGGTGATTCTGAAGCGGTTCGGTTCGGATACCCCATAGCTTGAGTGTCTCCGTCTCCGTCTCCTCAGCATCAGTTCGGTTCGTGTATTGCTCTCGATTCGGTTCGGAATATGGTATCCATGCTCCTCTTTCTTCCGCCCTCCTTGTTCCTTCCGATCCCACGCTACGCCCCTCCGATCCGACCAGGCCTTCCTTGTTGCCTCTTCACGTCATGCTCCAGAAAGTACCACGCCCCGGTCCGGTTCGGATATGTCCGATCCGATCCCCTACCCGATCCGATCCCCTACCCGATCCGATCCGGTTAGATACCCTGCAGCTTTCTGCAATTTTCCAGCAACTGTTTATACGCCTCTCGACGGCGTTTTCGACCAATCTAACTATTGGAATCAATCACAAAGCATACCAAAGAGTCATAGCAACATATAACAGCAACCGCAAGCAACAAACAACAATTTAAATGAATCATAATGGATCAAAAGTGGCCAAAACCTCACATTTTCCTACAATCCCTCTTAATCATGTTTAAACATACGATTAGCAAAACACATCGAAATTAACCCAAATTTCTAACAGAGCCTTAAAACATTATTTTAGAATTTTAAGAATTTTTCTAGAATTTATTTACGTATAAATTCGCTAATCTTCACTAATTACCCTTAATTAACTGTAATTAGTGTCAAAACGATGCTATCACTCACCTTGGCCACAAACAAAATTCTCAGAACTGAAACTCCTCTGATTTGGGCGAATACTGATGTCCAACAGCAGCTCTAACCTTGCTTTGGTGCTTTTTCTTCTTAATTTGATGCCTCTAAGCCTTAATCCTTGATTAGGAAGTGATCTTTGGGTGTTTTAGAGAGATTTAGAGAGTGGTGACCATGGCTAGATCAAGAGGAATGAAGGTGGCGGCTGGAAAATGTCTAAAGAAATGTTCTCTAACCCTAATCAGCCTCCATATACCCCTAAACCCGAAATTCCCCTTGGGCCTAGCTGTTAATCACCCGGTTAAGCCCAATTAAGCTGTTTTTCTCCATCTGAAACTTGTTTCAGCCATATCTCCCAAACGGTAAGCCCGTTTGGCTAATGTGACCACTCTACGGAAAGAGAAACCATCATCCGAAGCCAATGGAAATGGTTTCAGGTCAAAATTCCTTTTCAGTCAAAAGTTATGGCCAAAACAGTGCCAACTAGGGGTAAAATGGTCATATAAAAATCGGGAAAAATCATGAACATGGGAAATGACCCCAATAGTCGTCTCCCAAAGTTACATGACCATACGACTTCGTATGTGAAAGAAATAAATATCCTACGATCCTATGATGCGTAGAACGCGGGTCGTTACAGATGTTGAGTGCTTCAGCTGTGGTAAGAAGGGCCATTATGCTAAAGAATGTCGGGCCAAGCCAACGGAAAGGAAGTGCTACAACTGTGGCCAAGTGGGACATCATAAGGATAAGTGTCCGCAACCTCTTAAGGAGAAGCAGATTGTGAAAGCATATACTATTGATGTTGTTCCTTCTTCGTCGAATGCCCCAACTGCGGCGGAGAAAGGAAAGAATGTTGTTATTCAAGGTATGCTTTCTATTTATGATGTACCAGTTCGAGTTTTGTTTGATACTGGGGCTTCCCGTTCCTTCATATCTAGTGACCTGGTAGATAAGTTGGGACTGGAACCCGAGATAGTCGATATACCATTGGTTGCGACGAACCCGATTGGTGGTTCGACTAGCCTTAGTATGATTTGCAGAAATTTGGTCTTATCGAGTCATGGATGTATGTTTGTATGTGATTGCTTTGTTTTGGGCTTTACTGGGTATGGCATCATATTGGGAGTTGATTGGCTCCAAAGATACGGGGTGGTGGTAGACTGTGAGGGCTTTTTGGTGACAGTGAGGGCGGATGATGGGCGGAGGGTAGTGTTTGGTAGCCTCCCTAGTGAGGGGGTTATGGCTAGTTTTGTAAATTCCCTCGACATCCCGTAGGATGAGTTGTCAGATGTGCCCGTGGTTGGCCAGTATCCGTACGTCTTCGAGGAGGTGACCGGGCTTCCACCATACCGAGAGATTGAGTTCCGTATTGATTTAGTGAAAGATGCCAGACCTATAGTGATGCCACTTCGTCGTATGGCACCAAGGGAGCAGCGAGAGCTCGGGGTGCAAGTCAGCAATCTTTTGAAGAAGGGATTTATTAGAAGGAGTGTCTCCGAGTGGGGAGCACCAGTTGTGTTTGCCACTAAGGCAGATGGTTCCCTTCGTTTGTGTGTGGACTATCGCGAGTTGAATAAGGTGACGAGGAAGAATAAGTATCCTCTACTGCGGATAGATGATTTGTTTGATCAACTGGAAGGAGCAAGAGTGTTCTCCCAGTTGGACCTCGCGACAGGATTTCATCAGCTCCGAGTAGCAGATGAGAGTGTTCCGAAAACGGCATTTAGGACGCCGTCTGGATTTTATGAGTGGTTGGTCATGCCATTTGGGTTGACCACTGCACCAGCCTACTTTGTGGATCTTATGAATCGAGTATTCAGAGATCAGTTGAATAAGTTTGTTCTTGTGTTCGTGGATGATATCCTTGTTTACTCAAGGACAGAGGAGGAACACAAGGGACACTTGAGGATAGTGATGGAGGTGTTGAGGAAACACCAATTGAAAGCGAAATTCTCTAAGTGTCATTTTTGGGGAAGGGAAGTGAGATTCTTGGGTCATGTTGTTTCCGAGAGTGGTATTGCCGTGGACCCTGCGAAGGTGGCTACGGTACAGGATTGGCCTATGCCCAAGAATGCAACAGATGTAAGAAGTTTCTTGGGATTAGCTGGATATTATCGTAAGTTTATCCAGGACTTCTCCAAGATAGCAGCACCGTTGACTCAGTTGACTAAGAAGAATCAGTCCTTCGTCAGGGACGGAGTGTGTGATGATGCCTTCAAGAGTCTAAAGGAGAAGTTGACGCGTGCGCCAATGTTAGTCATTCCTAAAGGGAATGAAGAGATGACGGTATACACGGATGCTTGTGGTACCGGACTAGGTGCTGTATTGATGCAAAGAGGTAGGGTTGTAGCTTATGCTAGTCGACAGCTAAAGCCGCATGAGAAGAAGTACCCTACCCATGATTTGGAATTAGCAGCGATCGTGTTTGCGCTGAAGATGTGGAGACACTATCTCTTGGGAGAAAGATTTGAGTTGTTTACCGATCATAAATCGTTAAAATATCTCTTCTCCCAGAAGGATCTGAATCTCCGTCAGCAAAGATGGTTAGAGTTCTTGGCTTCGTATGATTTTGATATCGCATATACACCTGGGAAAGGTAATGCGGTAGCCGATGCCTTGAGCAGGAGACATGCCAGATTAGAGGCAATGTTTCTTGAATGGAAGCAACTGGAGTATATCGCGGGGTTTGATTTCAGACCAAAGTGCGAATTGGATCCAGTCATGCTAACTAGTTTGACGATCAGACCCACTTTGATAGAGCGGATTGGTTCTAGTCAGAGGGACGATCCTAACCTATTAGAAATCATCTCCAAGTTAGAGATGGGTATCGATGAGGAGATGAATGTATATGGGCTTGATCGAGATGGATGGCTTCGAAAGAATGGAAGACTAGTTGTGCCCAACGTAAATGGTTTGAGAGATGAAGTGCTTAGAGAATGTCACCACTCAAAACTGACTATACATCCCGGTGGTAATAAAATGTATCGAGACATGAAGCAAACCTACTACTGGGAAGGGATAAAAAGAGACGTTCGGAAGTTTATATCCAAGTGCATGAATTGCCAGCTAGTTAAAGCCGAGCAAAAGAAGCCTAGTGGGTTGTTGCAACCATTAGAGATTCCCGAATGGAAATGGGAGCAAGTCTCGATGGATTTCATCGATGGTTTACCAAGGACTAGATCGGGACATGATAGCATTTGGGTAATTATGGATCGATTGACTAAGAGCGCAAGATTTATACCAGTCAAATCGACCAGAACGGCAGCCAAGTTGGCAGAATTGTATATGAAGTGGGTAGTGAGATTTCATGGAGTACCCAAAAGCATTGTGAGTGACCGAGACCCGTTGTTCACTAGTGGGTTTTGGAAAAGCTTACAAGAGGCTCTAGGGTCAGGATTACATCTCAGTACCGCCTATCATCCTCAGACCGACGGTCAGATGGAGAGGGTGAATCGTATATTGGAAGATCTCTTGAGAGCTTGTATATTGGATTTTGGTGGATCGTGGGATGACCATTTGCATCTAGTAGAGTTTGCATATAATAATAGCTACCAATCCAGTATCGGTATGGCTCCGTATGAAGCTTTGTATGGAAGACCGTGCAACTCACCATCATGTTGGATAGAGACTGGCGAGAAATTTGTGCTTGGACCAGATGTGGTGAGAGAAACTTCAGATAAGATTAAGATCATTCAGCAACGAATGAAAGCTGCCCAAGATAGGCAGAAGAGTTATGCTGATAAGAGGAGAAGAGACTTAAAATTCTCCGTTGGTGACTTGGTGTTTGTCAAGATCTCTCCGTTAAAGAGCGTGATTCGATTTGGCAGGAAAGGCAAGTTAGCACCAAGATTTGTTGGCCCATTTCCTGTTCTTGAACTAGTCGGGAATTTGGCATATAGAGTTGGCTTACCAGAGAAGATGGCGGGAGTTCACAATGTGTTTCATGTTTCCCAATTAAGGAAGTTCGTTCACGACTCAGATATGACTATTTCACCTGATCAGTTAAAGGACTTCGAAGTAGAACCCGAGGCGGTTGGGAACCGCAAGCCGATTCGTATTGTGGGGCACGATACGAAGCAACTTCGAAGGAAGGTGGTGAAGCTAGTCAAGGTTCAGTGGGGCGAGGACGAGAATGATTGTACTTGGGAGACAGTGGAGAGCATTAGGAAGACATATCCAGAACTCTTCGCCTGGTAAGATTTACTTTGCGATTTAGTTTTCCACATGCTAGGGTAGACTTGTTTTACTTGTTTTGCATGTTTGATGGTTGTTTTATGGTTGATAGGCATGCGGGAACCTTTGTGTGTGTTTTGATTAGGAAATTTCGGGGGCGAAATTTCTTAAGGGGGGGAGAGTGTAACGACCCGTATTCTACACATCATAGGATCGTAGAATATTTACTCCTTTCCCATGTGAAGTCGTATGATCGTGTAACTTTGGGAAACATTTATTAGAGTCATTTCCCATGTTCATGATTTTTGTCGATTTTTAAACGACCATTTTGCCCCTAGTTGGTACTGTTTTGGCCATAACTTTTGATTGGAAAGGAATTTTGACCTGAAACCACTTCCATTGGATTCATTTGATGGTTTACCTTTCCGTAGAGTGGTCACAATAGCCAAACGGACTCACCGTTTGGGAGATATGGCTGAAATAAAGTTTGGAAGGTGAAAAACTGCTTAACCGGGCCAAATCGGGTGATTAGTGAGTAGGCCCATAACCCATTTCGGGATTAGGGTTATGGGGAGGCTGAAATGAAGTAGAGAATCGTTCCATTTCAGTTTTCTAGCCTCCACTTATCACCAAGGAACCCTAAAAATGGCCTCCAACCTCTAAATCACCTCCAAATCACCTTTTGGTCAAGGATTTGGCTTAGCAACCTCTAATCAAGGAAGATCTACACCAAAGCAACATTGGAGCTGCTGTTTAGCATTGAGATTCACATCAAATCAGAGATTTATTTCAGATCTTAGTTTATTTGTGGCTAAGGTGAGTGATTTGCATAGTTTTGCACTAATTATGGCTAATTAGGGGTGATTAGTGTTAATTAGCGAATTTAAACATGATAAAATTCAGGAAAAATGTTCATAAATTCTTAAATGATGTTTTAGACCTCTGATATGAATTTGGGTTAATTTGGTTAAGTTTTGCTAATCCTATCATTAGTTTCACCTAAACATGCTTAAGGGGAAATGCAGGATTTTGGGTATGTTTGATCCATCATATTGATGTTTTGATGTTTGTGGTTGATTATGCATGTTGCTATGACTGTATGAAATGCTTTGTGATTGGTTTCAATAGTTAGAATGGTCGAAAACGTCGTCGAATGGCGTAAACACTTGCTGGAACAGTTTCAGAAAACAGTGCAGGTTTCGGATCGGATCGGATATGGGGCTCGGATCGGATATGTTGAACTGGGCAAGGGATTCGATCGGATCGGAGCCTGACACTTGAGAAAATTGGCAAAAAGGAAGGCCACGCTAACTGAACTGGGGTCGGATCGGATTAAAGAGGAGGGATCGGAGCGGATAAAGGAGGATGGATCAGATCGAAGCACGTGAAGGATGAGGAGGCGGATCGGAGCGGAAGCAGGGACTGGAGGAGAGGCACCCGACCCGACCCGAAGTGAGGCACCCGACCCGACCCGAGGAGAAATACTCGACCCGAAACAGAAGAAGACCCGACCCGAACCGATGGAGGATACCCGACCCGAACCGATGGCTTGAGGAGGAACCCGACCCGACCCAGTATTGACCAATAACCCGAGATGCAAAGGTAGTCCAACATGGGAAGTTAGAGCTCGGGATCCAATTGGGAACCGATGAGTTCGCTTCATGGTTGGGCTTTGCTGCGGGACGTGTGCTAAGGAGTTGTCGACGTTCATAACTTCGATTCAACACTGAAAATGGATGATGAGCTACTTATCAGTGCAGTAGGGTCATTATGACCTGAGGGGCAAGGTGATGGTAGCAAGACTACGTTATCAGTGCAGTAGGGTCATTATGACCCGAGGGGCAAGGTGATGCGTAGTAAGACTATGAGCCAGTGCAGTGGGGTCATTGCGACTCCATGGGGCAGAGTGGACATAGTAAGGATTAGTAAGGCTATGAGCCAGTGCAGTGGGGTTCTTGTGACTCCATGGGGCAAAGTGGACATAGCGAAGGATTTGTGGCTACGTTATCAGTGCAGTGAAGCCATTGATGACTTCATGGGGCAGAGTGATCGTAGCAAAGTATGTTGGGTGATCGAAGTGGTGAATATCGTATGCTTTACGCACTAAGTGAGAGATGTGAGGATGGATGCTATGTTTGATTGTTTGCCATCACTATGACAATGCACACCTCCCCCACCTCCGTATCTTTACACCGTTTGATATGGTACCTTAGAGTGTTGTACAGTATGTAGTGCTAACTCTTTGGGTGCAGGTCCAGGTTCAGGTATGTTTTAGTCTACCTGTTATTGTTCACCTTAGATGCTTATCGCTCATACCAGGCTTTATGTCTGACCCAGAGTTTTATGTCTCCTCTTATTACTCTGGGTGCTCACACGAGCAGACTAGAGACAGGTTAGCTGGTGATGCGCGAGTAGCTGATTAGGAGGCGGGCAGGAGGCTTCCACGTATGATATATATGTATATACACATTCTCCCTGTGTCGTTGGTGGTCGCTACTTGGGCATTAGTAGTGTACCTCCTTTATCTTGCTTTTGCTTTGAGACAGTTTGAAAGTTGTAATAAGCTGTATTTTGAATTTCCGCTGCCATGATGTTTAGTTTTGATTTTCAGCTTATGCACTGTCTCTCCTGTTTTATGTCAAATATGTTATTATTATATTTTATTCTATGCGCTGTGAGACATTCTACAGGTTCCTTGTATGTTCATTTCCTTCTTCCCTTTCCTTCTGATGACCCGTTCCGTGCTAACTGGACAGGTGTACAGCGCACCTTTGGAGGAAATGTCGGTTAGTGCGGGGCGGGCCGTCACAATACCAGTGCATATAACAACAGCGCAATGCTAAATAAAGAAAAAATGAAGCTATTATAAGACCCAGGTCCCATCACACAATGCAACGCAAGCCGGAGGATAGGGTTTTACCTTATAATAGCCAAAGAATGCTTGATACGTTTAAAACAAATCATTTGATACTATTATAAGTGCATAGTGTATAAAACAACTTCAAATCATAAGTATCAATCATAGACGGCATAGCATCCCATGCTACTATGTCGCCATACTAGGCTCTATAATTAAAACCGCACATGTCACATATTTGGAAGTTGGATTTCCATCTGTGAACCGAGGCAAAAGATAGTCCTCACCGATTCGAGACGCTCTAGCCCGTGTCTCAGGATCAGAACGCATCGACCCTTGGATCCTCAGGGCCAGTCCACCGATGTGGATTAAACTTAAACCCTGAACATGCGTTTCCCCTCCCTATGGGGCGTAAATGAGCCAACGAATGACTCCATCGGACCCGGATCGTCCGATCAAACCGAGGCACCTTGCAACAGCAACAACCACATAAGTCAAACTCGTCAGGGCGTGTAAAACCACTGACGCCACTTCTAGCTAGAAGGAAACGCATGCCCTCCCTGACATCCTCTCCCGTTTCTGGTTCACAACTGGGGTGTGAGGCTCGCGAATCAACGTTACACAAAGCTATGCCACACAGGCTGTGCTTTGATCATCACCACAAGACTTTGCTTTCCAACAGAAGCCTTGATCAATTTCCACTTAGGCATGCCACACAGGCAATTCACTTCATGCGTTTGATATCCATCAATATATAACCTCTGAGCTCGTACGTCTCAGAGAAGGGCATTAAGCAAGAGAATAAATTCTCCGCCGCTAAACAGATATATATTTAATAGAAATCAACCACACAGACTAAAATCCAATGTCAGACACACAGTCCATTTACAAGTTCGTTCTGGGTCTGAACGAAACCGGAGGCACCTAGTACCCCTTCCAATGCAATTATTGGAAATTCTGGTTATTTTCAAAACCATTTCAAATCCAATTTATTTATTCTAAAAACAAATAAATTATTATTCTAGTTCAAAACTAGTTCATTTCGATAAAAATCTATTTTTATCTTTTCAAATGTGGAGTTTTTCATCCCAATTCTTCACAAATCATTTCTTATGATTTTACACAAATTATTACTATTTTTAATAATTTTATCAAGGCCCGTACAGTCGATTTCCATCAACGGCCATCGAACTGCACTTACATCGACCTTTTTCAAATTTGATTTGGACATAATTCCAAATCCAACCGTTAGATTTCCAATTTCTAATATTCGTTAGAAAGCTCTTTTCGATACGAACCCAACGGTTCCGGTTTTAGGAGAATCCGACGGTTAGATCTCCCGCAATGTCCATTCGAAGTCAATGGTCGAAATTCACGAACTGCCGCGGCGCGGCGCGTTCTATTCAGGCCATTATATTATATATATAATATATATAATATATACTTCGTCGATTTCAATTCAATTTCAAACACGGTTCACGATAAACCCCAAAATCACATTCCGTTAATTATCGGGTTAAAGAACAAATGTTATTTAAAACACTGTTCAAGATAAACCCAAAAATCAATACCAATTCAACTCCAATTAAATATCATTTAATTGGCACACTTCATTAAATCTAAATAAAATGATTTAATCTTTTTCTCAACTGGGTTTAAGAACAGTGTTAATGAAGACACCACTCACGACAAACCCAAATCACATTTGATATTAAATACAAGGCTCTGAATAGAAAATATATCGGCTTATATTCAATATCAAATTCTATGACCAACAAATATCGTATTGGAAATAACGATATATTTATATATATATATATATTTCAAATTTCCATAACAACATCTGTATAATCACGAAATCCAACATTGAAATATTCCAAAGGCAATTTCGATTAAAATCCATTCCCATTCAATTACTGGAAATTCTGGTTACTTTTAAAATCGTTTTCAAATCCAATTTATTTATTTAAAAATAAATAGAATTATAATTCTAGTTCAAAACTAGTTCATTTCGATAAAAATCTATTTTTATCTTTTCAAATATGGAGTTTTTCATCCCGATTCTTCACAAATCATTTCTTATGATTTTACATAAATTATTCATATTTTTAATAATTTTATTAAGTCCCGTACAGTCGATTTCCATCAACGGCCATCGAACTGCACTTACAGCGACCTTTTCCAAATTTGATTTGGACATAATTCCAAATCCAACCGTTAGATTTCAAATTTCTAATATTCATTGGAAAGCACTTTTCAATACGAACCCAACGGTTCTGGTTTTAGGAGAATCCGACGGTCGGTTCTCCCGTAATATCCGTTCGAAGTCAATGGTCGAAATTCGTGAACTGCCACGGCGCGGCTCGTTCTATTCAGGCCATTGTATTATATATATAAAGTATATAATATATACTTCGTCGATCTCCTTTTAAAATGAATTTTATAAATCGTTTTAAATTCGTTTTCAAAACGATTTCAACTTCATTTCAAATTCAGATCAAAATTGAATTTTTCCTTATAAATTCGTTTTAAATTCATTTCAAATTGATTTCAATTCAAATCGATTTTTAATTCAATTTCAGTTCGTTTTCAATTCAATTTGAATTCGAATTCATTCTCAATTCGAATTCCTTTCAAATTGATTTACATTCAATTTCAATTCGATTCGAATTCATTTTATTTTCAATTCGAATTCTAATTCATTCCTATTCAATTCGAATTATAATTCATTTCTATTAAATTTAATTAGAATTTCTTTTCTATTCAATTTAATTCGAATTTCTTTTCTATTCAATTTAATTCGAATTCATTTTCTAAAATATTCGATTATTGAAATCACTTTTCAATATTCAATAAAAACAAATAAAATTGATATAAATATCGTTCACATCAAAATGGCGTCAATCTAATCAACACGGCTTCATATATTCTATTTTCAAATATTCTATTTCAAATATTTCTTTTTCAAATATTTCTATTCAAATATTTCTTTTTCAAAACTGGAATGAGGCCCAATCAATTACCATATAATGTTAATTATATGGATTTTCTACAACACATGTATACAATAACAACGTTGAATAATCAACCATCATCCAAAGTGCATTCTACACTGTATAAGCATCAAATATAAATATTTAACGCTTATAACAGTCCGTCCATCAATCGATCGACATACAGCTAATTATTGGGACTAGTGTATGTCATATATCATCCCAATACCCGTGTAGGGTTTTCAAACAATCAAACACAGATTTTATTTGTGCAGTTGGGCGATGTGTAAAATTTATCGTCCCAATCAATATCAATCAAATCAGTGTATATAAACAAATCTCCGATTTGTTTATAAATATTTATTTTATATACACGTTAAAAATTATATTTTCAACTATAAAATATTTTTAACTATATAAATATTTTATTTCATTTCACATCACATCACACAATCAACTACACATCAAAATCAAACAAACAAGCATACAAGCCGTCCATGGTCTGTGGACGACGGGTGTCGGGTGCTACTAAACACCGTCTGCATCCTAGTATATATTTATACAACTAGAAAATAAAATTAAAAGGTGAGAAGTTCTCACAGAGGGTTCCACTCCGCCGTGCCTTGATTTTGAACTGCTGAACCGTTTGGATCTGCTTGAAATTTTATTGCAGTCCTTTTCACGCTGTTCAAATAAAAGTTATATTTTTATTACTTCACTTCAATAAATAAAAATTATATTTTTATTATCTATATTGTATAAAAATCATATCTTTATATCTTCTATAAATTAAAAATCGAATTTTTATTCTTTCCAAAATATAAAAATCATATTTTTACCTCACTACTTATATAAAAATCGAATTTTTATCTTCACTTCATCTATATAAAAATCATGGCTTTCCTCATATAAAAATCTTATCTTTGCTAGTTCAAAAATCAAATCCTTTTGATTAAAAAAACTAATCTTATTATGTTAAAAATCATAACTTTATTTATTATAAAAATCTTATTTTTATCACAATGAAATCAGTTTTTGTATAACATAAAAATCAGTTTTTGTATAACATAAAAAAAATCACAAAACATACCGTGAATCGAAGGGGGTGGAAGCCGGGGTGGCGCCTGAGGCTCGCAGGGGCTGCTGTCGGCGCCGGGGTCAGGTATAGGGGCGGCGGAACTGGTGGTAGGGTTAGGGTTTCGCGGATGTGGGGGGGGTGCGACGTCAACTAGAAGGGAAAAGGAGAGAGGGAAGAGGGTAGGTCGGAGATGGGGAGGGCGTTGGTGGCAGGGGAGGTCGGCGATCTTCGTGGGGGAGGGCAGCACTGGCCTAACGGGCGGTGGAGGAGGAGCACACGCGTGGATGAGGGGGGAGGCGGGCGTGATTTTTTATTTGGGGATCGGCTTTTTTGATTCAAGAAAAGGAGCTGGAGGGGGTTATAAAGAAAAGAATTTTATATTTTATTATTAATTAAATTTTTAAAAAGCAACTTTTTTATTCGAACTCGAATCGAGACCCAACGACTATTGTCCTTAGCGTTTTACCCCTATCCCGAACACAATGGGATATGTATCGTAAGCTGATTCGATCGCTTCGATCTGTTTTCGTCAAAATCAACATATAACTCTATATATTGAATTTGAACGCGCATTTCAATTTACTGGGGCCACATACTAACTCTAAAAATTCCCGAAAAATATTTTCTAACTTCGTATTGACGATACGGTCCTAACAAAACTAGTTTCGTCAAATTCTGAGATCGTTTGAAAAATGGCCAATTTCCAATCGATTAAAATCAACTGAAACTGGTCAAACACGTTTTCCTTTGCCACGCTCACATATTGATTCGAAAAATTATGAAAATTGGAATCTAGCAATAACTTGTCATCACGGATCCAACAAAAGTGGTTTCGCCGGAATCCGAGGTCGTTTGCAAAATTTCCATTTTTAAGGCCAGAATTCCATAGCGACTATTCTGAAAATTCATTTGGGCATATCTTTTGATTCTCGCTATGAAATTTTGATTTTCCGGATTTGTTGGAAAGATATTCTCAATTTGATTCTATTATTTTTGGTTTCGCTAAATTTTGATTTATTTTGCACCGGTACATTCATTTGAAGTTTGAAATCGAGTTTTCGAGCTACCACGCCATTTTCAATTCCTTTTATAATTTAAAATAAATATTTATATTCTAACGACGAGCTATATAAATATATACGTTCGAATTCCATTCAAAATAAATTTTTCGTCAATATTATTTAAAATAATTCATTTTAAATATTCAAAATTCACTAAAATTGCCAAAATAAAAAATTTAAATTGGCCCAGATTTTCGGGTTATTACAGTGGTAATCGAGGAATCTTAGAACACTTTTAGTGCTTATCGCACCTTTTAACTAATAATACGGTTTGTTTGGTCGTTTTTGACTTACTGAACCCTTGTCGTATCATCTTCTTCACTGATTGTACTCTTTTTGACTAAATGAACCCTTCATATGCTTCTTTTAACAGTCTTAATCCACCTTCTAAATTCAAATATCTCAAGTATGGAAGAGCATAACAATCTTATATAGAATTCCATCCAAGATTACATAGTTTGGGGATTATTGTTTAACATTTTGCGCCTTAGTTCTGTCTAAGGGAAGCGTATCGTTAATCAGATATTTTAAAGTAGGAGTTGTCCAATTGTTTATGTTATGTCCATTTACTTTGAAAGGGATTAGTTGTTCAGAGGTGGCTCCTTGATTTGTTTCTCTTTCCCTTTCTTCCTAAGATGATGCTTGTGATCTAGTTAGGACTAATGATTCTTTCTCCTTTTCAATTGTTTTCTCTTCGATGCTGCGATATGCTTGATATCTGATAGGAATAATTAGAGTTTCAAGGGATTTCTAAGAACTAGCTAGCTTAGATAAGGAATCAACTTAAGAATTATTTGTAGGATCTAAACTAACCCTAAAGGGGGGTAAATAGGGTTTGTTACGATTTTGAAAATATAAAAATTATCACATCACATATCAAAGCAGAATAAATAAATGCAGAAAATAAATGACATAGAATTTACCATGCTTCGGCAAAGCCCTGCCTATTTTTGCATTCCCAATGGTATCTAGTAGGTATTAAAATTAATATCTTGCATACAACACCTTTACTCTCGCATCCCCTTGCTATTGTTCTAATCCTACGCTCAAAACCCAGTACTGATCTCAAACCCAAGATCAGATTTTCCCTAACTAAAACCTTATAGCTAGAACCCTAGTTTGAAGAGAAACTATAAAACTATAGAAAAATTTCAAAAGAACTGCAAAATAAAAACAAATAAAAATAAAACAGCACAAAACCCTAATCTAAGTCAAAAAAAGGGAGGCCCATTTGTTTTTCTTTTACACTTAAAGAAATGTCGGCTTTCACTTAGACTTCAATGGCCACCGAATGAATTTTTAGGGTTTTGGTTTTTTTCCCCTCAAATGGTGATGCCTATAACTTTGATGGAATTTGTTCTTTGATAGCTTCAATTGATAGTTATTCCCTGGTCAGCGATTTGACCTTTGTAGATGATCGAAAATCTGAATATATGTGAGCTGCCCTGATTTATTTCCCTACTGATTTGTGTGTGGTTTTTCATTACAAAATGCCAGTGATGAATAGATGTATTATAGGGTTTAGAACCTTAAATGTTCTCTGATTTCGTACGATGAATTGTCGTGTAGATATTGCTTGATACCATTCAATTTTTGGAAGTATTTGATTGAATTTCTTTCCCAAAATATGCTCTTGCTGTTTACTGGAAAGTTTTGAAATGGATGAATCATTCTTGCTAAAAATTAAGGCCTTTAAACACGTCGATAATTTCTTGCGTGATTTTCCAGAGATGAATTCTTTGCATGTTCCTAAAAATGATATTTGAAATTTCCTTTTCGAAAATAACGGTTTAATTACTTGTCGTATATTCATCTCTATAGAAAATTACTTTGGCAATTTCTGGAATTTTTGCATTGGCATTTTCAACATGATTTTAAAATTGGCATCTTGCAAGTATTCCCCTGTAATCCCTCTGCCTTAAATTGCACTGAATCTTGCTTGAAATTTAAATTTCGATTTGGCTATTCCATGACATTCGAACTGATCTATCCATGAACTTGATGTATACTTCTCTTCTTAATTTTTTATAGAACTTTATTTTGTCTTGCTTCCTTGTTGCCTTGGTGCCTTGTCACTTAAGTGTCTCCACGACTTGAAACTGTTGCTTGGTTGTATTTTCACTTGTGTTGTGTTTATGTGCACTTTGTTGTACATTACATATACTTGGATTTATGTACACAATGCTAAAAATTGTTGCCATGTTTTACTTGTACTTGAAACTATGTGATCTTTGCATACATGTTGCACTTTGCAGTGTTCTGGCTTGGCTGGTTGTTATATATATATATATATATATATATATATATATCCTTATATTGGTATACATACGCACATACTACACACACACACACACACACACATATATATATATATATATATTCATACATGTTTATATGTGTGTATGTTGTTTCATTGTAGTTCATGAGCTTGATCTATTTGTGTTCTCTTGCTGCAAGATGTTTCACTGTACTAACAGGCTCTAAATAAAGTCTTAGATAAGTCATGAGTAGTTTCCATACTTGTAGCAAATTTACCTTTATCCATATATGCACTATTTGAGCTTTCAAGATGCCTTTCACTATATCCAGGTCTGCTTGGTGCTTGTCTATTTCATGCATGCAGGTTTTTTGCATGTACAGTGTATTTGTTTATGTTGTACTATTAGCTCTTCTCTGTTCCTCGCATCTGAGTTGTGTTGGTTGTACTAGTAAAAGCATATAACTATGTTGCATATTTGCTTGAATATGAATTATGTTATTGTTGCATGCCTCTTCTCTGGCTTGCTATCATGTACATACTTGAACCTTGATCATGCCATGCCATGATGTGCATTTTCTGCTTTGTGCAGTTTCACCTGAAACTTAAGTAGTTTCCATTTTTGTGCATATGCCATTGTGTCTAGGGGTGAGCAAACGGTCGGTTCAGTTCGGTTTTACATAAAAAATCCAAAACAAATTTAAAACCGAATAATATTTTAACCAAACCAATCCAATTTAAATTGAAACTGAACTTGAACCAAACCAAATTAGAATGGTTCAGTTCGGTCGGTTTGTTCGGTTATTTTGTTTTAACTAATTAAATATAATTCACCTTGTACATAAAACAAACAAACACGATGCCAACATGCATTAACAAATGTAGATTAATATTCAGTTACAACTATAGGCCTTCTAAATTTAATAGAAAAGAAAACCAAAACGCATTCATTTTGCGATGACCTGATACATTAATTAGATTCATATACACGTGTATTTGTAAATCAAAACACGTTCTTTTTACATAGGCAGTTATAGGCCTTACAAACTTTAGTATAAGACTATCAAAACACATTCATATTGCACACATATATACTCAAGCACTTGCAGATATTACACATGAAACAGAAGCCATCATACGTGAAACAGAAACACCATACGAAGGAGGTAAGAAACACATGACCTGGTAAGATCAATTACACAAAAGCCAGTGGACTAGTCGATGGTGCTCCAAGTAACCATTTTCGTAGGACATTCAATGATACATGACTTGGAAAGTGGCACGAAACAAAATACGTTTTCACTTTACTTATTCTTTTGAAAGGTTATATTATATATATAGCAGGATAAACAAATAGAAGTTGTAGTTGAAAAGCTTTGCAACCGATTCAGTGGAGGACTAGTACATTTTTTTCCATAGTCCAATCAACCTTTGCTTTTAGCCTGTACTTGCTCAAAAGATCAACGACATTTGGTACAACAAAATAGAAAATAGAAGATGCAAACACAAGTTATTTACCTATTCGAAAATTTCCACAATAGAAATCACAAAAGTTTGCAATAATTCAAAATCGTTTTCCAAAATAATCAAACCTGAATTCGATAGTTCTAGTTCCTGGATGGGAAGAGTAAAGCTCCTCTAGACCAGGAGGGTGTAGGCGTAGATCTGAAATATCGATCGCACATGAAACCCAAATCGAATTTCGAAATAATATGTTCGAATTTTTTACCACTGATGGAAAAATTAAATATTCGGGGAATGAGTTCGAGGAGAGGACGAGAAAAATAACGCATATATAAGATGGGAATGAGTTGAAATATTGAACTGTGAAGGAGTTCTTTGTATTCTTCATCTTCAATTTGAAATGTTGGCTTTGGCTCAACAAACAAAGAAAAGATGTGTCACGTAATAATGAAGGTTTTGAAAATGAAAACGTAAAAATCTTCTTGGCACGCATACTTCGGTTATATCGGTTGAACCAAAGTTTGTCTCTTTAAATCCAAAACCAATCCATAAACTTAACTAACCTAACCAAACAGCAAAGGCAATCGCACCAAACCGACCAAATTAATTCGGTTTGGTCGGTTAACTCGGTTTGAATCAAACAATGCTCACCCCTAATTGTGTCCACTGCCAGATTAGCTTTTGCTTGTGGTACTACCATAAATATACATGTATATATGTATGTATGTATGTGTGTATATATATATATATATATATATTTTTAAAATGGGTATTCTCTTTTATTGGGCATTTGCGGCCCAAGAAGATGTTTACAACGCCCAAGACAGGCGCAATAAAAAACCAACAACTCATAACAGGAAACATTAGTTACAACACATTCTTTCCCCAAATTCCTCCCAAATCAACAGATAGAATCAAGCGATCATTAATGGAAGGCGGCGGAAACATCGAGCTCACCGAGGCATTCATGGCAGCCTTAGGCTTTCAGCTTCAGTACGTGGTGCCCGCTCATCCCTTAAATCCCTTCCCCCTCCGGCAGCAGTTCATATTACCAGTGGCGATGTGAGTTTTCTGCCCCTTAATTTGACTATCAAATCCATTTCAATTTCTATTAGTTTGGTTAATTCATCAACTGATCATTGTTTATTGTGAAAAACCCGTCGATTTCTTTCTTTCCATAACCACCAAATTGCAGATACGAAGCTAATGCCATAGTATTTTATTTTTATGTCTTCGCTCGTCCAATGACTGGCCAGGTAATTTATGTAGTTCTTCAATTCTTCATGCTGTGGTATTGCATACGCAATATATTTGTTGCATGCCCTGTTAATCACTTTATTAGTGTATTTGCATTGAAAAAACACATGTTCATGCGACTCCTCAGCTTGGAAATCACAGAAATTGCACCCATTAGAGTTGATAATACCCCAATTAAATAATCTATCTTTTGTGGGTAACCTGTTAAGCATAGCTTTGTATACTGTCGTCGATAATTTGGGTGGAAAGATTTTATCCCAAATAAATTTATGCCAGTCAACTGTAGGTTTTTTAACTCTGCACATGTCCCACGCAGATTTGATAGAAAATTCGTTACTTGGTGTCCACTTCCATTTATCAAAATCTCTATCTATGAACAGAGGCATATATTCAATTTCTCTTTTTTGCTCTTCACTGCATGGCAATCGTTCACATCTCCAAGCCCCATTTTGGATTATTTGGTTAACTTTAAGATTAGGACATCCATAAGCAGAATACGTATCCCACCCCCAAATAATCAATTAATGATTTACCCTTCAGCCAGGGGTCCTTCCAGAGATCAGTTTCATTTCCATTTGCAAATTCCCTTTCACAACATAAAGTAAGTTTGTGTCTTATCCTTAGAATTGCTTTCCACGTAGCTGTTGCATTGTTATCTTCTGCCATATTCCAGAAATTATCTTTTATATACCTTCTTCTCATCCACCGTGCCCATAAACCATTATCTGAAATAATCTTCCATGCTTGTTTAATTGTGAATGCTTCTCACATGTCTCTAATACTTCTTAGACCAACTCCACCTTCTGCTTTTGGTTTGCATAAAGTTTCATATTTAATTTTGTGTAATTTTCCTCTTCAAATGAAGTCTGCACAAGCACTCTCAATTTTATCAATCGAAGCTTCTGGGATTTGGAATGTTTGGATCCAAAAGTTAATTTTGGATTGAATGACTGTATGAACCAATTCTATTCTACCCGCAAAAGACAATAATCTGGAATTCCATCCTTGTAGTCTTTCTCTAATCTTTGTCAGCAATTCAGCACATTCGCGATCAGTAATTTTGTTAGATGAAAGTGGAACACCAAGATATTTGACAGGCAGTTCACCCTCCTTTACCTTAAGTATCTCTAAAATTTGGTTCCTCCTCATACAAAATTTGTTGGAATAACACTTAGTTTTTTGCTCATTCATTTTCAATCCCACATACTTCTCTAATTTTCCAAAATTCTCCATGATTTTATGGGAAGCTTTATCATTTGATTTCACACAAATTATCAAGTCATCTGCATATAATAAGTGACTGTTGCAAGGTTGAAAGTTGTGCACTGGAAGGATAATTTTATCAAACACAACTAGTTCCATTTGGAGAGAAAAATACTCCATTGCAACAGAGAACAAATATGGGGAGAGCGGGTCACCTTGTCTAATTCCACGATTGCTCGTAATGAAACCCTTCGGGACTCCATTTATCAGAATAGAAAAGGTAGGCATGCTGATACATTCTAAAATAAGTCTAACCATATTATCCGGGAACCCCATAGCCTTGAGCATGTGAATGATAAACCATCTATTAATTTTATCATATGCTTTGTAGAGGTCAACTTTTAAACAAAATTTGTCTGCTCCCTTCTTACTGAAATTTCTTACCAATATATATATATATATATATATATATATATATATACACACATACATATATATATATATATATGTGTGTGTGTGTGTGTGTTTGTATTATGTTGCTTGATTCTACTTTCCTTAGCAAATCTGACTCTTTTGTATTTGTACCACTATGTTTTAGCCTTTTTTTCATGATTGTGCACCTGAGATTCTTGGCATTTGCTGAGTGCGTCCATTAAAGATGTTCCATGCTTGTTCCCTTTGTCCATATGTTCATGCTTGAAGTTGGAAATTCCATGCTGCTTTGATTCATGCTTTATGTGTATGTCCATTTGTGCCATTGTGCATGCTTGAGTTTAGCACCAGTTCACCTGAAAAATAAATGTACAAGCGCAAAAATATTTCTATATAAATCAACAGACCACTATATGATGTGTCGTGGCTGGTCAAGATCAACAAACCATAAAAGTGGGTCGAGGATGTTCTTGATTGGTAGACCACTATAGCTATGTTGAGGCTGATCTACGGGCACTAGTATTCAGTCTACCTTGTGGTATTTACAATGAATCACTATGAATATCACAAGCAATCTAGACTAAAATAAATGTATATATATACCAGATCAAGTCTAGAAATATGATGAGAAACACACCAAAATTCTGAGAAAAATAAAATTTAAAATAACTTCATATTTGACTACAGTTAATTCTATTTTGTTCCATTTTACTCTGTGTTTCTGCGATAGATATACATGTGACTGGACTGGATATGAAGAAGTCTGAAGGCAAAGCGTGTCAAATGTACACGAAATTATATATATATAACTAAGTGGATCAAGTGAAATGTGGTGAGGAACCAATGTATATGAAATTGAATGTATTATATCACAGTGAGATGTACAAGAGTGGAGTCAAAAAATATGTACCAATTCGAATGTTGAAATAAAATATTTATTTGAATAATAATACTGTTTGAATTTTGAATTGTGTACAACAGAATTTTATTCAATACAAATATTTACTTCTGTATGATGCAATATAGAATAGCACATATATAAACACATTTATATAATAATATATATGTTTGTTGTCATCAAACAAAAAATCATATTGTTGTATATTCAACAATCTCCGCCTTTGATGATGACAAACATACACAACGATTTTGAAAGTGATAAATGTGTTTGAATATGAAATATAGTACTCCCCCTATTTGTATGCTCCCACTACAAATGGATTCCCCCTATATATGTGCATATGAGTGAGTTTAAAAAACAACTAAATTTCCAATATTAAAAATATTCTTGAATTATTTACTCATCAATAAAAATCTTAACCATTCTCCCCTTTTTGTTATCACCAAAAGGATAATCAAAATCGAAATAGTGATGAATATATACTAGAAATATAAATTTAAATCAAGAGAGAGAATATATATCATAAACCTCATTTAATCAAATAAAATCATAATATTCTTCAAAATAGAAGCAAATTTCACATTTTAGAATGATGAATTTATGATGGATTTTATAAAATGGAGAGAGTAATAAAACTTTAAATATGAATATGAAATCCAAAAAAAATCAAATTAAAATTAAAATTTAGCACAAAATAGAGATGGATTTGGATTATAATCATAAATTCAAATCAAGAGACAAAATCAAATATCGCAAATCCCAAAATAATCAAACAAAAAATCATAATATTTCATAACGTAGTAACACATTTCACATTCCAGAAAATGGATAGATAGGTCGGTTTTTACATAACGGGGAGAATTCTATATATACACATTTTTTTCTTTTTCCTTTTTATTTATTTATTTAAGAACTTGCTAACCACGTATAACCATAAGGACTTTTAAATGAGGTCGGTAGTAGCTTAAATTATAAGCGTTCACTAACCATGCATGACTGCTAGGTTTTTTAAATGAGACTAGAGTAACACTTATTATATAAAAAAACCTCATTATATAAAACCATAATGAATGATAGAAATATGATATGGACAAAAATGGTCGTGAAATAAATTTCAAAATTAATCATATTATGAAATATGTTCAACTATACTAGGAATTTTGAAAATTTTCAGCTCTCTCTCATTCTGAAAACTAATACAGTCACATTTCCATCACTATTTTTTCAAAGATTGTACTGTCTTTAATGACGTCAAGAAAAAAATTTAAACTCTCCACATTATATGAAACTATGATGAATGACAGAAAGATGTTAGAGAAAGAAGGTGATCGTGAAATAAGCACCAATTCAACCAATAATCATGAGAATTTAAATAACATCTCCTCTTGTTATGAAATATACTATAGTCATAACTCATCACAATTTCATAATTCTAATAATAATTTTGATGATATCCAAAATGGTTCAATTTGGTCAATAATTTTGATTTTTGAATAAACAACCAAAAATGATTTTTTAATTTGAAAATATCAATTTTTAGAGGGATTATGAAAGAACTATGCAAGTCGAAAATCAGTTTAAAAAAAAACAGTTGAATGTGAATTTTTTCAAAATTTCTAAGATCGATACCACTTGTAGGTCCTAATTGCCCATAAAATGAAGTCTAAACACTGATTTTTCAACATATCGCGCAGTCACCAAGTTCACTTAAACACAATAATTTGTTTTATCAGAGTATCAAGACAACCTTAACAAGACAGGTTTCACAATATTTACATTAATCCGAAGAGACAAAAATAGTTCGTTTGAAATTAGTTGGTAAGATGTGTTGATTTCAAGATTCAAATACGATGATCCATGGAACAAAACATTGATTTCACAAGATTATCAATTTCAAGTCCAAATAGTGTATAAGATCCATTATATCAACAATTGAAAATTATTTCAAAAACAAAAATCCATTTCAAGATGACAATTTGAGATTTAACATATCAACAACTCAAGTCAGATAGATGAGTTAGAAAATTTAAAACATCAACCCTGTCAACACATCGACCCATCAACACCTCAACCAAGAAATAAAAGCGAGTTTAGACAAGATTGATTCAATATGCAACACATCAACCCATGTCAAATGATTTTCAAATCAAAATCACAACTTATCAATAAAAGCTTTCTAGCAATGTGCTGTATTGAGTGCGGTTTTTCAAGTCTTACCAATGAGAAATAGCAAAAACTCAAAACAGCAAAGATGTGTGAAATTTCATAAGATTTTCAGATCATTAAAAATTTCAGAATTCCAAATAACAGTGTTCAAGATATGTACAGAATACTACAGCACTGTCTAAAATTTAGGGAAGTATCAAGAAGTTGAACTTCAAAAGAATTGCAGATATTCACAATTTAAAGTTCAAAATATGGAAATCATCGAAACATGGAAGTTTTAGATAAATGAATCTAATTTCCAGAAAATCAAGAATTTTGCAATTCAAAATCAGGAAGCTCAAGAAATGTCAAAAATACTATGGCAGTGTCAATACGAAATCAGCATGCAAAAAAAATAAAAAATAAACACGAGTTTAGAGATTATACCTGACTTACCATTGACGACGTGGATTCTCTAACTCGACAATCATAGCTAAGGAACTCTGTGGAATTAGTTGAACAAAAATTTGAAACAACTTGAATTTTTATCTCTATTAAAGTTGTTCCTTAGCCACCTTCGGTACCTAATTGTTTATAATATCGAGTGGTCTAATAAAAAATTTTTTACCACTCTTATCTTTGTTTACACATTTTGGTACCCAAGCCCGTTTATATAACAATCCATTAGCATCCATTAAAGTTCCCTTAGGAACCCAAATTCATCTAATTTTACTCAAATTCATTTTATTTCCTTTTGGGATCCACAATTGTTTGAATGGATCTTTTTACACAAGTTCTCATCTCTTTTATGAAAAAAAACCTTAAAGATTTTCAGAGTTCAAATTCTTAAATCGATCTTTTTCAAAGCTACTTGAAGGATTTTAAAAAGCATCGAAATTTTGCTTTTCAACTTGACCGATTTTCCCAAAGCCAAGTCCACTCTTGTTTCCAACAGAAAATGGTTTTTCAACAATATATTCAACGATTTTTCTCCATTAGAAAATTTAGTCAAAGTAAATTCAAGTCGTTAATTTTCAGATTTAATATCACTATTTTCTTCCATTAAATTTGAATGATGATTAATAGTGATCTTCCTTTATTCAACATCAGTTTATTTTAAAACAAAATTTTCATTTTCAAGTATTTTCATTTTAGCCCGGGACTCCGATATCTCAATTTCGAATAGTTTGCACTTTTCAATCTCAAAATTTTCAAACTCCTTGAAATTTTCATTTTTTTTCAAATTGTGATTTATTCAAGTGATTTCAGGTTCGTTACTTTTCAAAGGATTTTTCGTTTCCAAGGATTTTGAAATACTTTTTAATTTCAAACAACTCCTTCTGAAAAATCGCACAATTGTTGTAGTTGAGACTTTTTATTTTCTCGATTTCATTTTCAAGCACAATCAAAATCAATTCAGTTTTGTCCGGGGGTGCGACATAGTGGAAACGAGGCCTAACTTCCTGGTAAAAGGTTGCAGGTTCGATTCCTACCATGCTCTTCCCCATCCTACATAAATTTACCTAGGGGTATGGGGGCTTGGATTAGAGGACGGCTTCACTGTACCCTCCTCAGGAGTTTACCGGCCCGCCGGGTTCTCCTGGGTTTTCAAAAAAAAAAAAAATCAATTCAGTTTTCAACAAATTATCCTTTTCACCAATTTCATGTTTGGAATTTTTAGCCATCTTAAAAAGTTTCAACTCCTTTTGCAAAACATTGTTTTTATGAAAAAGCTCATCCTTGTGATTTTTTAAAATCAAAATTTCATTTCAAGCTTTCTAAATTTATCATTAAGATAGCAAAATCCTTTTCTAAATTTAAACATTTTTTACAATTAGAGTTTTCAAATATCTTGAAGTTTTCAAGTTTTAATTCCAAAACATCAATTTTTCCACTCAACTCAAGGTTCTCAGATTTTAGATTTTTATTCTTCAATTTGAGATTCTCAACAAATTTAGTTAATCTGTCACAAAAATGAATTGAATCTTTAAATGACAATTTATCTAGCCCATCATATGTTGAGTCTTCATCACTATTATCATCTGATTCATCATTTGCGCATCCCGTCAAGCATAATTTTGAGTTTGAGTTGGTTTTCGAGGGTTTTGAGTCTCTGTTATCTTTTCTTCCATACATTGCATCGAGAGTTTTCTAGACTTCCTATGTAGTTAAACAATGGGAGATATGGTTAAACTGATCATCATTAATATAAGAATATAAAATATACGTAGCACGAGAATAAATTACAATATCACTCTAATCTACCATATCACATCCACTGATAATAATATCCCAACATCTAATGTTGACAGATTTTAAATTGAATTACATTTTTTATTTCCAATTTAAAAAATCTATTCCATCAAAAATAGTTGGAGTAATAGTAGAAAAATTCTCGCTAGACTAACAACTAGAAAAATCACTGTTAGGGAAATCCATGACTCTAAAGTTAATAAAAATACCATCTCTATTACCACTTGTAGGATCTAAATTAACCCTAGAAGGGGGCGAATAAGGTTTATTGCAGTTTCACGGAATATAGAAATTATCCCAGCATAGATCATTGTAGAATAAGTAAATGCTGAAAATAAACGAAGCAGAATTTACTTAGCTTCAGCAAATCCCTGCCTATTACTGCATTCCCCAAGGTTTCTACTGGATATTGAAAACAATATCCCACATACAACACCTGTACACTCGCGACCCCTTGATATTGTTCTTATCCTATGCTCAAACCCTGTACTGATCTCAAACCCCAAGATCAGATTTTCCCTAACTATAACCCTATAGATAGAACCCTAGTTTGAAGAGAAACTAGAAAACTATAAATGATTTCAAAAGAAATACAACTTAAAACCAAATAAAAATAAAACAACACAAAACCCTAATCTAAGTTAAAACTAAAAAGGGTGACCCATTTGCTTTGCTTTCCACTTAAAAAATGTTGGCTTTCTCTTAGACTTCAATGGCCATCGAATGAATTTTTAGGGTTTTAATTTTTCCCAAAATCATGACGCCTGTAACTTTGATACAATATGTTCTCTGATAGTTTCGATTGATCATTGTTCTCTGGTCGGCGATTTGGCCTTTGCAGATGATCGAAAATCTAAATATATGTGAGTTGCTCTGATTTATTTCTCTAATAATTTGCTTGTGGTTTTTCGATACAAAATGCCAGTGATGAATAGGTGTATTTATAGGCTTTAGGACCCTAAATGTTCTCTGATTTCGTACGATGACTTGCTGTGTTGATATTACGTGATACCCATTCAATTTCTGGAAGTATTTGATTGAATTTCTTCCCCAAAATATGCTCTTGAAATTTACTGGAAAGTTTTGAAATGGATGAACCATTCTTGCCAAAAATCAAAGCCTTTAAACACGTTGATAATTTCTTGCATGATTTTTCAGAGATAAATTCTTTGCACATTTCTGAAAATGATATTTGAATTTTCCTTTTCAAATATAACGATTTAATTACTTGTATTCATCTCTCTGGAAAATTACTCCGGCAATTTCTGGATTTTTGCATTGACATTGTTACCATGATTTTAAAATTGGTACCTTGCAAGTATTCTCTTATAATCCCTCTGTCTTGAACTACACTGAACCTTGCTTGAAAATGAATTTTTGATTTGGCTATTCCATGGCATTCGAATTGATCTATCCTTGAGCTTGATATATAATTCTCTTATGAATTGTTTATAGAGCTTTGTTGTGTCTTGCTTCCTTGTTGCCTTGGTGCACTGTCACTTAAATGTCTCCATGACTTGAAATTGCTGCTTGGTTGTATTTGCACTTGTGTTGTGTTCATGTGCGCTTTGGGGTACATTACATGTACTTGGATTTATTTACACAATGGTGAACATTGTTGCCATGCTTTATTTGTACTTGAAACTATGTGATCTTTGCATACATGTTGCACTTGTACAGTGCTCTGGCTTGGCTTGATTGGTTGTTATAAACAGAGACCCTTCTATTGGTATACATACACATAAACACACACACACACATATATATATATATATATTCATACATGTATATGTGTATGAATGTGTGTTTGTTGCTTCATTGTAGTTCCATGTTCTTGATCTACTTGTGTTCTCATGCTACAAGATCTTTCGCAATACTAATAGGTTATAATGAAAGTCTTAGATAAATCATGAGTAGTTTCCATACTTGCAGCAATTTTACCTTTATCCATATAACCCCTATTTGAGCATTCAAGATGCCTTTCAATATATCCAGATTTGCTTGGTGCTTGTCCATTTCATGCATGCATGTTTGCTGCTTGTACAGTGTATTTGTTTATGTTGTACAATTTGCTCTTCTCTGTTCCTCGAATCTGAGTTGTGTTGGTTGAACTAGTAAATGCATATAACTGTGTTGTATATTTGCTTGAATCTGAATTATGCGCTTGTTGCATGCCTCTTCTCTGGCTTGCTGTCATGTGCATACTTTAACTTTGATCATGCCATGTCACACTGTGCATTTGCTGCCTTGTGCAATTTCACCTGAAACTTAAGTAGTTTCCATTTTCGTGCATATGTCATTGTGTCCGTTGCTAGTTTAGCTTTTGCTTGTGGTACTTCCATATATACATACATGTATATATATACACATTTATGTATATATATATATATATGTGTGTGTGTGTGTGTGTGTGTGTGTTATGTTGCTTTCTTCTTTTTCTCTTGGCAGATCTGACTCTTTGTGTATTTGTCCATGTGCTCGTTCTTGAACTTGAAAATTCTGTGTTGCTTTGATTCATGCTTTATGTGCATGCCTAGTTGTTCCATTGTGCATGCTTGAGTTTAGTACTTGTTCACCTGAAAAATAAATGTATACAAGTGCAAAAATATTTCTACATAAATCAGTAGACCACTATATGATGTGTTGTGATTGGTCAAGATCGGCAGACCACAAATGTGGGTCGAGGTTGGTATTGATCAGCAAACCACTATAGCTGTGTTGAGGCTGATCTGCAGGCACTATCATTTAGTCTACCTTGTGGTATTTACAGTGAATCACTATGAATATCACAAGTAGATTGGACTCAGATAAATGTATGTATATCAGTCCAAATCCAGAAGTATGATGAGAAACACACTAAAATCAAGAGGCAAATAAAATTTAGAACAAATTTATATTTGACTACAGTTAATTCTATTTTTGTTCCATTTTACTATGTGTGTTCCTATGATAAGTATAGAGGTGACTGGACTAAATCTGAAGCAGTCTGAAGGCAAAGTGTGTCAGTGTGTGTATATGAGTCTGTACATGAAATTGTATATATAACTGAGTGAATCGAGTGAAATATAGTGTGGGACCAATGTATATGAAACTGAATGTATTATATCACAGTGAGATGTACCATAGTGAAGTCAAAAAATATGTACCATTTCAAACGTTGAAATAATATATTTATTTGAATAAAAATACTACTTAATTTTTGAATTATTTGCAATAGCATTTTATTCAATATAAATACTTATTTTTGTATGTGATGCAATATAGAATAGTACATATATAAACACATTTATACAATAATATATATGTTTTTTATCATCAAACAAAGAATCATATTGTTACATTCAACATTATCCCCTCTTGGGACACTATATATAGAGAAATATTTAAATGACGTAAGCATTCCTAACATTTTCCTTACATATTGAGACAACTTATGATCTTTGGTCTGATAGATCTGTTTCAACTAATTTACCATTAATCATGAATCAGTAAAGAACTGAATTAATGGGATTCTAAGTTGTATTGCTAAGGTTAAGTTGACAACCATCGATTCGTGATGTGCATGTAAATGTGTACATTTATATTCACATACTTATTCATGTTTTAGTTAAATAAATGACATATTGGGCTATTTTTACATGTTTTAACCAAAAACCCAAAATTCTCAAGTTATCATGCATTCATCTTTATATTAGCGCAAAAAAATCATTTGTGCATGTATTAATTTTTGATAAAATTTACTTGTTCATTTTCATGTTGTTTTGTAGAAATTTTGGTGTATATTCGAAGAAGGATCATGAAGATACATGCACAAAGAGGAGATAAAAGAGTTAAGATGGAATTAGTTCACACACAACTTAGTAGAGGACCCCACCTACCCATTATCCCTCTTTCCTTAATGCTACATTAGAGGCCAATGTATTGGATAATGGAGACAAAAATGCCTCATATACTTTTAATGAATCATTAGTGGCTAAGGACAAAATGGAAGCTTCATGAAGAGGGTAGTGTTGGTAGTTCCCAAAAATATGGATTAGGGTTAGGATTTTAAAACATGTATAAATACTCCATACGTTCATGTAAATATATCCTCTCTCTTTTAATTAGTTTTTGGTTTTAGGATCAAAGCTCTCTTTTCTTTCCATGACTAGTTACACATTTTTGTGTAGTTTCTTTCTTTTATGCAATGTTAATTAATTAGTTCTCTTGTATTTATATGCTTCTTACTTCTTGTTGTAGTGTAGATCTCTTTTATTTTATGCAAGTAGAATAAATTTTTCCTTTATTTTTATCTCTTTTTCCCTTGCTTTTCTTTCATGTTCCATGCTACAATTGTTAATATGATAGCAAGTACTAAAAGCTAATCCCCTTCAATTTACGGGTAATGGAGCTCTCTAATCATGTAGCTTCAACATATTTTGATTGTTGATCTCTTTAAGCGCTCAATAGAACAATAGTTATTTATTTTAATTTGTGTTTCATGATTGAATTTGATAGTCTATGTTGTTCATAGCAAATAGATGCTTAAAAACATTATTCACAAATTCCATTCTCATCTAAATATGATTATGACATTGAAGTGAGATTATTATCCAAATCTGATACCCTATATTCTAGTCAATAGTTAATAGGCCATAAAATAGATTTTATTTTCAACATTGTTTCCATTTTTCATAGAAGTTAGTAAGTGGTTTAAGAGGTGTGTTATTGTTTGATGGCTAATGTTGAGCTAATTAATGGTTCAAATATATCATAATTATAATAAATACATCAATTAAACTAACTAATGATCAAATTAAAGAGATCATGATTTCATATGTTGTTAAACTAATTGATCTAGAGAGTGGAATCATCCCTAAATTGATATTTAACTCTCACATTTTTTTATTTATCTTCTTTTGTTAGTTTGTTAGTTTAGTTGTAGTTGTGGCTAACATTTCTCTCAAGTCGGTTTAATTTGATTGAGTAGAATTTTAAAATTAATTCTTTTTCTGTGGATCGACCCGTATTCACTACATACCACAAGTGTACGCCGTGCGCTTGCAGCTATTATCACGATAATTTGTTCGATGGATTTCTAATTTGATAGAATTTCCGTTGCCAAACAATTTTTGGCGCTGTTGCCAGTAAAAGAATTTAATTTTAGTTTTATTCTTTGAATAAGTTTCCTTGTGTGTTTTTTTAGTGATCTTGTTCATAAATTTTGTGTTTGTTCACTTGTTTTTGTGTTTTGTTTCACTTTTGCTATTGTGTTTGATTTTTTTGCTTTTATGTGTTTTTTTGTTCATCTTGGAAAAAAAATACTTGTTACATTTGTTTTCGGTTTTGGTTGTTTGTGTTAGCATTTATTTTGTGTTATTTGTCAATTTCCTTTTCTTTCTTTTTTATAAAAAAATTGTGTATGTTGCATTGTGTTTTATTTCATTTTAAAGTTTGTTTGTGTGTTTGTTCATTTCTTTAGTTCTCAATTACAGTTTAAAAAAATCTAACTATTTTCCATGTTTTCATTATTGTCTTACTGTTGCAATACTCTCTGGTTAGTTGGTTCCAGTGTTAATTCATTTGCTACTGTTAATGTTGCTCGGTGGAGCTACTGTTAATGTTGCTCTCTGCTCACTTTTGAATTCTGTGTATAACTAATGTTGCTTCTTTCACTGTGTGCTGATCTTTGTATTAGTCTTTTAATCCAGTTGCATTACATAGTTTGTGTTTGTTTCTTTAAAAAACAATACAGAAAGAACAGTTTTAAACTGCAACAATTTTACACTAAATTTATATAACAAATTTCAATGTGTTTTCTCTAGGCATTTTGTTTTCATTTGCTTACAATTTTTCTTCCATTTCAACATTTCTTATCTACTTCAACGATCTCGACTACATTCTAACACACAGCAACTACTCAAGCTCCTCTGCCAAACAATCTCCGGTCACACCACCTTTATCTCCTTCATTCATATAAACTACAACCAACCCTCACCAACAAACCATTTCTTCATACCTGAACCACCGTATACACACTGAACATACACCATTACAAACAACATCTTAACAAACCAGCAACTCAACAACCACATCACCACCACACTGCTCTCTATCATCAGTCTATCCATACTAGACCACACTAAGCACCGTTTCACCAATCACCGTTCAACCTCCAACTACCCCCACAACATCACTTCCACTACCAGATAAACACAACCAAATTGTGGAGCTCTGTCTTCTGCAGCCTGCATCTCCCCTCCATATTCATAACCCAACATACCACAAGTCATATCACCATATCATTCAAACCACAACTGTCCCCATCGCCCTCTTTGAACCGTTAACTAACTGCCCACTTCACAACCAACTAAACAATCATCACCAAGACGACACCACATTGTAACCATGCACAAACACCCAGTTTAACCTTACATACTCCACTTCACAGTCACCAAAACTTCTATCGCAAACATACTCTTTCTCATTCACTTCCAACACGGTGTTGCAAATAATACACACTTCCAACTATACTCATCCTCCCTCATCGCAATCAGCAAACCCCACAATCCTCATCAACTCCATCATCATAAAATACACCCAGCATCTACCTACTTCAACAACACGCCAAAACCAACTCCAACATTATCCAACCACCTCCATACCTGATTTCCTTCCATGAGCACACAGTCTTCCTCCTCATTCACTTCATCGTTATCAAGCAACTTCACTCTACCACCTCTTCAATCCTCAACTCACCAAATCAACAGTCAATAACCGCCACACACCCATTCCTACAACAAACTCACGTATTCGAACTGCCTCTTACCCATGCCTCCTCAAATCATCTAATCGCTTGCACCTTCCTCTCAAACTAGCACGTCCCTGAATCTACACAATTCGAACCGCAAATTCCCTGCTTTTAACATCAATTGCCAGCACCTATCCGAAAGAATCGGTCCTTAAACCGCAACTCTACCAAAATCAAAACCACCAAATACCCTAGCCAAAACACTGGTACGTACCTAGATCCGTGAAGTGCGATTTGGGATTTTATTTTCGTTTGAATTTCGAATTTTGGAATTTTGATTTCGATGCCATAGTTGAGAGGTTTTTTGCTGTTTTGGTATTTTTTTCTGAAACTCGTATTTTTGAGGGGTGCGTCTGTTACCATCCCGTTAATTGCTCTTCAAAACCAACCCCCCACTTAGGGGTGAGCATTATTTGGTTAAACCGAATAAACCAACTAAACCAATTGAATTTGGTCGGTTTGGTTTGGTTTTGAAATTACAACGGTTTGTAATCGGTTTGGAAAAATATTTAGTTTGGTTATCGGTTTAATCGAATTAACCGAACTTTTGTTATATTTTCAAAATTATCGATATTATAGTAAATATTTTCAGGTTAATTTAGTTATCTAAATTAATTTTAATCATCATATATGTAACATAATTATTTTTAAGAAGCATAAAAATCATAAATAATAATACCTTAATCATATATTTATAATTTATTTCATATTATAGTTAATATTACGAACATAAAGTCTGAAATAGTTTAAGTTCGGTTAAATCGGATAACCAACCGAACCAACCAATCTTAATTTGGTCGGTTTGGTTTGGTTTTCATTTTTATCGGTTTTAGTTTGGTTTGACAATTTTCATCATTGGATAAACCAAATCAACCAAACGCTCACCCCTACCCCCACTAACTTGAAAATAAAATATGTACCCCATTATTTGCTCTTCCCACCCCGTTTAATCCAGAAATGCCCTTATTGCGTATTATTTCAACATCGATTTATTTCAACATTATCATCTATATTAATGATTTATTTATTTACTGTTTAGAACTTTGCAATTTCCGTTACTGCTAGCATACTCGATCTCAAAATGCATAACGATACACATCGTTGATAGTACAGGTTTTAAATTTTTAATAATTGTTTTAATTTTTTTTAATCAATATTAGTATTTTCAATCTTTTTTTTATAAAGATCATGTACAATGCTGATTTTAAATTTAATTATAGTCTGCAATTTAGTATCGAACACTCGTATATATAGTTGGATTTTTAATCATTTTGCAATATTAAACAAACTATCTAATCGGCTGTTAAAGGGAAAATTTGAAAATGAAATTTTAAAATTTTATTCGGGGGGGGCGAAGAGTAAATAATGGGGTGCGAATAGCCAGACCCATTTTTGAGTAGGCACTGAGTTGTTCTAAATTGACTACTGGACTTCTTCTTTTAACGGGCTTCATCGATTTTTCTAAAATTTGCTTGAGTTTTAAGTTTAGTTTGAAAAAAAAATCAGTTGAAGCTTAGTTTTGTTTTATGGGTAATTACTTCTGGTTTATTTTCCTTTTATTTATCTTTGTTTTAACTTGAATTTATTTCCCTAGAAAGGAATTTTCGCTTTCTTGTTATACTCTTGCATAAAAAATTCTTCATGTTGTTAAAGCGGATAAAAGAAGAATTGCTTTGCTTTGCTCTGCTTATTTGTTTACTTTAAATAAATTACGGTTAAAAAAAATTTGCTAATAATCTGCACTCTTTGGTATTATGCTCTTCTAACCACTGTTTTTATTTTCATTGCATTGTTGGTTGCTTGCATTTGCATTTAAAATCCAAAAAAAAAAAATCATTCGTAGTTGCATTGGTAATTCATGTTTAATTTCTATTTTGCATTCACCTCATTTTTTTTTCATTTTATAAGGACATTATTATATTTTGAAAAATTGGGTTCTTTCAATCGAATTATTTCTCGATGTCTAGACTATGACAGAGAAATAACCGCTTATAAATATTATTGTGATTCGTAGATATTATAGTGGGTTTTCCTCTGAAGGTACTTAAACCTTTGGTTGCATTTCTAGGGTGATTCTTGGTGCACCTATAACTCCTGTCCGTTAACTTGCGGAGAAATCTTTTGTTGAAATTAATCTAACCGCCGTTATATAATTCTAAAAAATTTGTAATTAAGTAATTTGCATTCATATAGTTGCATTTGGTTCATGCATATGCATAAAAAAAACAAATCTTAAAAAAACATTCTCCCTTTGTAAATTTTGCTTCATTTTCTTTTCTCTAAAAAAATCCAAAGACAAAAGTTTCATGGGTAAATAATCCATTTTCATTTTTATTTAAACATTTTGTAAAAAAGAAACAAAAATCCAAAAAAATTAAATATAAAAAATCTAAAAAAAATCTCTTTTGTGAATATTTATTTTATTTTCTCATTTAAAAAATAAAATTCAAAAAAAAAACTATTTGCTTAAAATTTTCTCAATTTTCATACTCATCACAATTTTACGATAGTTGTGGAAATTAATATAATCCATATAATTTTACATCAAATTCATATTGATATTTTAATAACAATTATTGTACAAACAATTTGGATTTTTCACCACCAAATTTTCAAAATGACAACCAACCCTCAAATTTGAAATGAGTATTGAATCCTTACTTAAATTAGCACATAACAAAATCAAAGAATAAATGAATGGTGTAATTAATACTTGTGCAACAATTCAAGTCAAAAATTTAAAAATAAGAAAAATTTCAATTCACTTCCACTTCAAATGATTTTGATTATAACCCTTGACAATTCAGTTTCGAACTTCTAAATGAATTTCAAACTGAAAATAGAAATACGAATCACTTTTCAAATGATTTTTTAATTGGAATAATTTCAGATGTGGTGCTATTGAAAACTTTTGTTCTCAACAATTTCAAATTGAAAATTCACAAATAAATAATTATAAATTTTATTTTGTTGAGCAAATGAGTGAAATTCACAATAATCACATGGATTTGTTGTTTGAAATATATATAAAATAACTTGACCAACAAAATCAAATTTCAACGTGTGATGAGTCAGGCGATAATCCACCTTTTACCACAATCGATGATTTTCCAATAACAACTTTTGAAATGGACAACGACGATCTTAACGAAGTTGTTGAAAATATGGTAATCGAGTTGGATTCCAATTCTTTTGAGAGGGTGTAACAAAATCTCAAATTCAATCTTTTTTCTTTTGAAAATAACGAATTTCAAATAACTTTAGACTTTGAAACTGATGTATTCAATGAAGTTGTGAATAATTCAAAGGAAGACAAATTTGATAAACACAAATTCTTCGGTCTTTTTGAGGAAGAGTTGTCGAATTGTGATGGAATATGAATCATCATTTAGATTTTGAAATCAATAGTTTTGAACAATTTTTCAATGACAAGTTCGAATTTCAAATTGGTGAAAGTAAACATGAACTTCAATCATTTATTCAGTCTACTCCAAAAATCATTAAAAATTACACAACTCACATGATTTTTAATAAAACAACATTCATTTTTACAAATCAACACTCAACTTTAAAATGTTTTACGATTTAATTTCCGTGCTTAAGCTGTATCTCACACATTTGACGAGACAAATGAATCGATCTTTAGAAGACCGTTTCATTTAATTCTTGTCAGTATATTTTCTAATATAGTGCAAATAATAACCGTTTCTTGTAAATATAGGTCATATTTTAAAAAAAAATCATTTTCTTTTCTCCTTTCACTTAGGTTGACTGTGGGGACACAGTCCAAATCAAGTGTGGGGGGATTTCATATTTATTTTGGTTTTGCAATGATTTTTTTTCTTGTTTTCCTTCCAAAAAAATCAAAAAGAATTAAAAAAAACATTTTAATTTACTTTTAAATGGACATGATGAAGTAAACATACATTTTTGGTTGTTAAATCAATTTTTTTGGAATATTACTTATCTTAACAGATAACGAAAGAAAAGTTTGAATTATGAACAATTTTAGTGTAACTAGTATATAGGGCGACTCATACGTGGTATTTATGAAGTGTTTTCTGAATTGTTGTCTTTGTTTAAAAAGTGGTTGATTTAAAAGTATTTATGTTCACATTTTAAATCTTCAAAATTGAGTGAGTTAAAGTTGATTTTGCAGTACTCTCTCTTCTAAAAAAAACAACATAAAAAATACAAAGTAAAAACCGAGTTAATAAAAACAACCTACAGTTGATAGGTGTACACATATAAGTGTACACTTGCTACACTCTTTACTCCCCTCATGTAAGTCCGAAAGGCAGTGCATGGGTGGTATATCTGGCCTCAGTTTACCCGAGTTAGGTGGATAAATAACAGTAATAAACAACACCTACAGTCGATAGTGCATGCACATTGCATGTAAATGTGTGCATCGCCAGTCTTTGTACTTTTCACATGTCAGTTTGAGAGGCGGTGCATTGATTGTATAGCCGACCTCGGTTTACCCGAGTTAGGCGTTTGTAAATAATAATGTGAATATTTTTCAAAATAAAGAGAGAGTAAGCAAATGAACCCAAACACTATCTTGACTCTTTAGATTATATTTGTTATACAAAAAGCAATATTGACACCACTTTGAAAACCAGATAATCAATTATAGAATTCATCTCATAATTGCACTATGTTTTCAACTAAAACAACTAGTTAAGCTAGAGGAGATCATAACGATAGTCGGACTTTTGTTTGAAGTTTTGGTTAGTAACGGACTGAAATTTCATAACGACAACCCAAACTTGTATTTAATTCACTCATGTAAAATTTAAACGTAAATTACCCATTTGTAAATATTCTTTTGGAAACTTAGTCTCATCTTGTAAATAAACTTGAATTTAGAAAATTTTCGCATTATAATCGGATTTTGTGGGTAGTATCCGCTGAAAATCCTCATTAGATAACACTCGTCCTATTGGGGACACCCAGAGGTTTAACGGCTTATTGCATATGCTTAATGCAGTCGTGCTCCCTAAGAAAGTGGATTTATGCTAGTTTTTCACTTAATTCAATGACGAATAAAAAAATAAATGTGGGGGTATTTAATGTGCACGTAAATGTGTAGATTTATGTTCACACAATTATTCTTGTTTTTGTTAAATAAATGACATATCAGGCCATTTTTATATGTTTTAACCAAAAACCCAAAATTCTCAGATTATCATGCATTCATCTTCACATTAGGACAAAATGGTCATTTGTGCATGTATTAATTTTTGATAAAATTTACTTGCTTATTTTTCATGTTGTTTTGTAAAAATTTGGGTGCAAATATAAAGAAGAATCATAAAGATATACATGCACAAAGTGGATATAAAAGAGTTAAGATGGAATTAATTCACACAAAACTTAGTGGAGGACCCCACCTACCAATTATCCCTATTTTTTTAATGTTGCATTAGAGGCAAGTGTATTATCTAATGGAGACAAAAAAAGCTTCATACACTTTTATTGAATCATTAGTGGCTAAGGACGAAACGAAAGTTTCATGAAGAGGGTAGTGTTGGTAGCTCCCAAAAATATGAATTAGGGTCAGGGTTTAAAAACATGTATCTCTCTCTTTTAGTTAGTTTTTGGTTTGAGGATCAGAACTCTCTTTTCTTTCCATGGCTATTTAGCCATTTTTATGTAATTTCTTTCTTTTATGCAATGTTAGTTAATTAGTTCTCTTTTATTTACATGCTTTTTACTTCTTGTTGTAGTGTAGATCTCTTTTATTTTATGCAAGTAGAATAGATTTTCCTTTATTTTGCTCTCTTTTTCATTTGCTTTTCTTTCATGTTGCATGCTATAATTGTTAGCATGATAGCAAGTATTGGAAGCTAAACCCCTTCAATTTATGGGTAATGAGGCTCTCTAATCATGTAGCTTCAACATATTTTGATTGTTGATCTCTATAAGTGCTTAATGGAATAGTAGTTGTTTATGTTAATTTGTGTTTCATGATTGAATTTGATAGTCTATATTGTTTATAGCAAATAGACTATGCTTAAAAACATTATTCACGAATAAAATTCTCATCTAAATATGATTATGACAATGAAGTGAAATTATTATCAAAATTTGATGGCTCATATTCTAGTCAATAGATAATAGGTCATGCTTAAAATAGATTTTATTTTCAATATTGTTGTCATTTTTCATAGAAGTTAGTATGTGGTTTGAGAGGTGTGCTATTGTTTGATGGCTAATGTTGAGATAATTAATAGTTTAAATATGTCATACTTAAAACAAATACATCAATAAACTAACCAATGACCAAACTCAAGAGAATATGATTTCATATGTTGCTGAACTATGTGATCTAGAGATTGGAATCATCCCTAAATTGATACTTAATTCTCATATTATTTTTATCTATCTTCTTTTGTTAGTTTAGTTGTAGTTGTAGCTAACATTTCTTTCAAGTTAGTTTAATTTGGTTGAGTATAATTTTGAAATTAATTCCTTCTCCATGGATCAATCCGTATTCGCTACGAACTGCAAGTGTACGCCGTGCGCGTGTGATTATTATCACGATAATTCGTTCGACGGTTTTCTAATTTGATAAAATTTCCATCGTCGAACAAGTTTTGGCGCTGTTGCCAAGGAAGAAATTTAATTTTAGTTTTATTCTTAAATTAATATTCTTTTGTGTTGTTTTTTTAGTTATCTTGTTCATAGATTTTATGTTTGTCCACGTGTTTTGTTTCACTTTTACTATTGTGTTTGCTTATTTTTGCTTTTGTGTTTTTTTTTTTTCATCTTGGAAAAAAAATATTTGTTACATTTGTTTTCGGTTATGGTTGTCTGTGTTAGTATCTTTTTTATGTTATTTGTCAATTTCTTTTTCTTTTCTTTATTAAAAAAAGTTGAGTGTGTTGCATTGTGTTTTGTATCATTTTGTTCATTTTAAAGTTTGTTTGTGTGTGTTTGTTCTTTTTTTAGTTCTCGATTACAGTTAAAAAAAATCTTACTGTTTCTATGTTTTCATTACTGTCTTACTATTGCAATAATCTCTGGTTAGTTGGTTCAATTTTTAATTCATTTGATACCGTTAATGTTGCTCATTGGAGCTACTATTAATGTTGCTCTCTGCTCACTTTTGAATTTTGTGTATAACTGATACCGCTGCTTTCACTGTGTGCTAATTTTTGCAGTAGTTTTTTAATCCAATTGCATTACACAGTTTGTTTTCATTGCTTTATATAAAAGACCGAAAGAACAGTTTTAAACATAAACAATCTTGCACTGAATTTATATAAAAATTTATAGTATTTTCTCTCGACATTGTGTTCTCATTTGCTTAAAAATATTCTTCCCTTTCAACATTTCTTACCTGCATCAACGATCTCGACTACATTCTATCACACAACAACTACTCAAGCTCCTCTACCAAACAATCCCCTGTCACTTCACCTTTATCTTTTCCATTCATATAAACTACAACCAACCTACACCAACAAACCATTTCTTCATACCTGAAGTACCTCATACACATTGAACATACACCATCACAAACAACATCTTAACAGGCAACTCAACAACCACATCACTACCACACTGCTCTCTATCACTAGTCTATCCAAACTAGATCACACTAAACACTGTTTCACCAATCACCGTTCAACCTCCAACTACCCTACAACATCACTTCCACATACGAGAGAAACACAACCAAATTGTGGAGCTCCGTCTTCTGCAGCCTGCGACTCCCCTTCCTATTCACAACCCAACATATCACAAGTCATATCACCATATCATTCAAACCACAACTGTCCCCATCACCGTCTTCGAATCGTTAACTAACTTCCCTCTTCACAACCAACTGAACAATCATCAACAAGCCTACACCACATTGCAACCATACACAAACACCCAGTTCACATCAACCTTACACACTCCACTTCACAGTCACCAAAACTTCTGCTGCAAACATACTCTTCCTCATTCACTTCCAACACAGTATTGGTAATAATACACACTTCCAACAATACTCGTCCTCATTCACCGCAGTCTGCAAACCCCACAATCCTCATCAACTCCATCATCATCAAATACACCCTATACCTAGCATCTACCAACTTCAACAACATGCCAAAACCAACTCCAACACTATCCAACCACCTCCATACCTGACTGACTTCCACGAGCACACAGTCCTCCCTCTCATTCACTTCATCGTTATTAAGCAACTTCACTCTACCACCTCTTCACTCCTCAACTCACCAAATCAACACTCAATAACCACCATGCACCCATTCCTACAGCAAACTCACGTATTCGAACTGCCTTCTACCCATGCCTCCTCAAATAATCTAATCGCCAGCTCCTTCCTCTCAAACAAGCACCTCCCTGAATCTACACGATTGCAAATTCCCTACTTTTAACATCAATTGTCAGCACGTACCCCGAAAATCCAATCCTCAAACTGCAACTCTACCCGAATCAAAACCGTCAAATACCCAAGCCAAAACTCTAACACGTACCTGAATCCGTGAAGTGTGATTTGGAATTTTATTTTCATTTGAATTTCAAGTTTTGGAATTTTGATTTTGATAACATAGTTAAGAGGGTTTTTACCGTTTTGGCAATTGTGCTTCTGAAACTCATATTTTTAATAGGTGCTGGGTTGTTCTAATTTGACAACTTGACTTCTTTTGTTAATGGGCTTCGCCGATTTTCATAATTTTGCTTGAGTTTTAAGTTCTAGTTTGAAAAAAAAAAATCAGATGAAGCTTAGTATTGTTTTTTGGGTAATCACTTCTAGTTTTAGTTCCTTTTATTTGTCTTTATTTAAACTTAAGTTTACTTCCCTAAAAAAAAAATCGCTTTCTTGTTATACTCTTGTATAAAAATTTCTTCGGGTTATCAAAGCGAATAAAAGAAGAATTGCTCGCGAGGAATTGCTTTGCTTTGTGTTGGTTATTTGCTTGTTTCAAATAAATTACTGCTAACAAATTGCTAATAATCTGCACGCTCTGGTATTGTGCCCATCTAACATTTGTTTTTATTTTCATTGCATTGTTGGTTGCTTTCATTTGCATTTAAAGTCCAAAAAAAATCATTCGTAGTTGCATTGGTAATTCATGTTTAATTTCTATTTTGTATTCATCTCATTATATTTTCATTTTCTAAGGACATTTTTTTTTTTGACAAATTGATTTCTTTCAAACGAATTATTCCTCGGTGTTTAGAGTACGACAAAGAAATAACCATTTATAAATATTACGGTGATTCGTAAATATTATAGTGGTTGTTCCTCTGAAATACTAAAACCTTCGGCTGCATTGCTAGGGTGATTCCTGGTGCACCGATAACTCCTGTCAACTAGCTGATAAATTTTTTGTTGAAATTAATCTAACCGTCATTATATAAATCTAGAAAATTGGTAAATAAGTGATTTACATTCATATAGTTGCATTAGGTTCATGCATATATAAAAAAACAAAATTCTAAAAAAAAAACATTCTACCTTTGTAAATTTTGCTTCTTTTTCTTTTAAAAGAATCCAAAGAAAAAAGTTTCATGGGTAAATAATCCATTTTCATTTTTATTTCTGTAAAAAAAATCAAAAATCCAAAAAAATTAAAAATCTAAAATGTAAAATCTAAAAATAAACTTTCTCTTTTTGAATTTTGAATTTTTATTTCCTTTTCTCTTAAAAAACAAAAGAAAAAAAAAACTATTTGCTTAAAATTGTCTCAATTTCCATACTCATTAGAATTTTATGATAATATTGAATGTTTTTTTCAAATGGTCTATTAATTCTTAGAATGTCTTTCAACAATCTTCTCCCCATTCGAAACTCTTTCTTTTCTTAATCACAGTAAAAAAAATTGACTTTTATAATAAATCTACTCAAGTCTACTACTTTTTTATTTAGGCTAATTATATCCTCACTAATCTTTGGCTTTGCTATTTCCCTTGTCATTTTTATCTATGCAGGACTAGATTCTTTTCCCTTCTCACTTATGATATATCCCAAGGACTTTCCTGAGTGGAATCCAAAGTGATATTTTTAGGATTCAACTTTATTTAATACTTTCGCATAACCTCAGACATTTCCTCAAGATCTTTCATATGACCTTACGACTTTTGGAATTCACAAACATATCATCCACATAAACCTCCATATTCCTTTCGATTTGTTCATTTAACATTTTATCGACCAATCTTTGGTATGTTGATCATGCGTTATTCAACCCTAAGGGAATATCTTTGTAACAGAAGGTTCTGTTATCGGTAATAAAACTTGTATGTTCTTCACTCGGCTAAAATATTGATATTTGGTTATACTCAAACTAAGCATCCATAAGAGACAATAAATTGTGTTCACTTGTAGCATCCACTCATTGATCTTTTTTGGCCAAAGGTTAACAATCTTTAGGGCAGACGTTATTCAAATCATTATAATCAATACATTTCCTCTATTTTCCATATGATTTCTTTACTAACACTGGGTTAGCCATCTTGGATTAAAAAAGCTTCTTGAATGAACCAATTTTTATGCAACCTTCCAGTTTCTCTTTAAAGGCTTTAGATTGCACTTTATCAAATTGCTTTTTCTTTTGTCGAACGGGGTCACACTTATTTAAAGAATAATACATAACTGATCGGTCTATTCCAAACATATTAGAGTGGGCTCATGTGAAGATGTCCTTACTTTATTTAGGAAAAGGATTAGGCGAGTTTTTAAGCTTGATTATAATATTTTTCCTATTTTAATAGTTTTACCTAAGTCAGCAGGTGTAACGACCCAGGGATTTTCGACCCTGAAAATCGACATAAATACCTTTACCGTAACTCATGCCGACCTTCCAAACACCGAAAACACTGGACGTTATTAGAAAGAAATTAGAGGGTGAGACAAGAAAGAAAGAAATATTAGAATAGAAGAAGAAGAAGAACCGACACAACACAGAGTCTCACATCGCAGCGGAACAGAAATAACTTTATTGAGAGCTTTAAATAAAACTTACAATATCAGAGTACATCAACATCACTGGGCAGTTATAATAATCTCCCTTATACACAACACACAACAGAATAGTAACTATATAATATCGTATGCCTGAAAACCTCCAGCTCGTCTCTAGACTTCGCAGCATCTGATAACTTGAACCTGTACACCCCGGGCTAACCTGAGCATTTACAAAACACCGGGTCAGTCTGGTGAAGCAGAGTGAGAAAAGCTCGCACAGTATTAAGGGTATCACACAACCTGGTTTTAAAGTTAAAATCTTTTCGAAAGAAAAGGATAATCGTAAGACCAAATCCACACATAAATACGGACGGTTTTTACCTTACGATAACCCAAAACAGTTTTGAAAACAATATCTTTTCTGATATTATGATAATGTCTAAATACAAGTAAATAGAAATCCAGTAGAACTCTTGCATATCACGCTCCACATATATAGTATACAATCAAAAACCGCGGGAGCTTATTGGAAATTGGATTCCGACTATGACAAGGTATGGGACCACCTGCCGATAGTGTATCTCTAGAGGCGAATACACTGGGTTCAACAAGAACGTCTTGCAACCTGGCTCTCACATGACCGACCACTCATTTTGCTTGAGTGTATCGAATGTATATCACCAACGGTGGTAGCTAGCTACTGTTTCCCGAAAAGGGACAACATTGAAATAGATTAAAGAAGCAAATAGATTTTCTCTAGATTGGTGATTATACACCCTAATGGGAGCGACCAACATAGCCATGCTCCTGTGAAGACCCGTGTCTTCCCCGTAAGGGAAAGCGACGGATAGTTCGAGAACAAACCACAGCAGAACGCATACAGAAGAACATTTCATTGTATATCACAACAATACATCAGATTACAAGAATATACAGAGTAAAAAGAATATTACACAGAAATATCAGAGATTTAAATTACATTTAAATACATAGCAGCGGAAAATAATACAATACACAACTAGAAGAGATATACGGATACAAAGCTTTCCGGATATCGTTCCAGCTGTAAACCAGGATCCTGTGAATATAAATCTGCAAAAACCAAAACTACTAGCTGCCCGTGTCAAAATAAGGGCACCCAGAGTTTAGGTTAAAACAATAAACTCCAGGTCAGTCATGGGACTGGTGTGAGAACTAAAACAGTTAATCTTTATTTTTAAAGTTAGGTAAATCAAGGGACCACGCCGTATAACACGGAACGGGTTTCCTCCCAAGAATACCAGTGCATAAAACAACTGCGCAATGCTAAATAAAGAAAAATGAAGCTGTTATAAGACCCAGGTCCTATCACACAATGCAAACGCAAGCCGGGGGATAGGGTTTTCCCTTATAACAGCCAAGGAATGCTTGATACGTTTAAAACAAATCGTTTGATACTATTATAAGTGCACAGTGTATAAAACAACTTCAAATCATAAGTATCAATCATAGGCGGCATGAATGCCCCATACCACTATGTCGCCATATATAGGTTTACAAATAAAACCGCAAATGTCACGTATTTGGAAATTGGGTTTCCATCTATGAACCGAGGCTAGGGGCAAGATCCTCAACCGATTCGAGACAATCTAGCCCATGTCTCAGGATCAGAGCTCGAGTGACCCTTGGAGCGACAGGGCCGGTCCACCGATGTGGATTAAAATGCCTGAACACTACGTTTCCCCGCCCTTTGGGGCGTAAACGAGCCAACGAATGGCTCCATCGGTTCGAGAACGACCGATCAATCCGAGGCGCCTCGCAACAGCAACAACCACATAAGTCAAACTCGTCAGGGCGTGTAAAACCACTGACGCCACTTTTTATCTAGAAGGAAACGCATGCCCTCCCTGAGGTCCGTCTCCCGTTTTTGGTTCATACCTGGTGTGAAACACGCGAGGTAAACGTTACACAAAGCTACGCCACAAAGGCCGTGCTTTGATCATCACCACAAGACTTTGCTTTTCAACAGAAGCCTTGATCATTTGCATCTTAGCATGCCACACAGGCAAACCATCCTATGCAACCGATATCAGTCACACAGAATGAAATCCGATGTCAGACACACAGTCCATTTACAAGTCCGTCCTGGGTCTGAACGAAACCGGAGGCACCTAGTACCCCGCATATCCATCGATCTCCAAGTACGTCTGGACGATCACTAACTGTTTCCATCTTCTTGGGTGTACAGCCCAATCAAGATCATCAGTTATCACCCAAACGACGTGAAGACCTCCGGTCTTCGACCATCGTCTTCATCTTCGACTTATCGTCGTATCAGTTACTCAGAATGGGATAAACCCGGTCTTTCCGAATAACTCGCGTATATATTATAAAAGTGTTACACAAACACAACATACGCCTCATTCCAATTCATTAGTCACTAACCGTAAATTAATCAAGAGAATAATTCCCCAAATATTAACCCCGAAGGCCGAAACCAACATCAGATCAATATCCAGAAAACCATTCTACTTAGCTAACCGACAGTTAGTTTCTAAATTTCACGTTCAAATCTAATTAAAGATTTAACTATCGCCTGGAGCAAAACTGGTGATACTCCATTCTCGATCTTTTCAATCTAATTAAAGATTCATTAAAACTCCACTTAGTTTTAATCTGTGACTGGGTTAAAGAATCAGTGTCATTTAAAACACGGTTCACGATAAACCCAAAGTCACATCCCATTAATTATCGGGTTAAAGAACAAGTGTTATTTAAAACACTGTTCACGATAAACCCAAAAATCAATATCGATTCAATTCCAATTAAATATTATTTAATTGGTAAACTTCATTAAATCTAAATAAAAAGATTTAATCTTTTCTCAACTGGGTTCAAGAACAGTGTTAGTGAAGACACCATTCACGACAAACCCAAATCACATTCGATATTCAATACAAGGCTCTGAATAGAAAATATATCGGCTTATATTCAATATCGAATTCTACGACTAACAAATGTCGTATTGGAAATAACGATATAAATATATATCTTTCAAATTTCCATAACAACACCTGTATAATCCCGAATTCCAACATCGAAATATTCCGAAGACAATTTCGATTCAAATCCACTCCAATGCAATCATTGGAATTTTGGTTACCTTTAAAACCCTTTTCGAATTCAATTTATTTATTTAAAAATAAATAGAATTATAATTCTAGTTCAAAACTAGTTCATTTCGATAAAAATCTATTTTTATCTTTTCAAATATGGAGTTTTTCATCCTAAATCTTCGCAAATCATTTCTTATGATTTTACACAAATTATTGCTATTTTTAATAATTTTATCAAGGCCCGTACAGTCGATTTCCATCAATGGCCATCGAACTGCACTTACAGCGACCTTTTTCGAATTTGATTTGGACATAATTCCAAATCCAACCGTTAGATTTCAAATTTCTAATATTCGTTAGAAAGCTCTTTTCGATACGAACCCAACGGTTCCGGTTTCAGGAGAATCCGACGGTCGGATCTCCCGTAATGTCCGTTTGAAATAAATGGTCGAAATTCACGAACTGCCGCGGCGCGGCGCGTTCTATTCAGGCCATTATATTATATATATAATATATATAATATATATTTCGTCGATTTCTATTTAAAACGAATTATATAAATGGTTTTGAAATTCGTTTCAAAATCTATTTCAACTTCCATCTCAATTCAAAGCAAAATTGAATTCTTCTCTATAAATTCGTTTTAAAATTCATTTCTATTCAATTCAAATTTCAATTCAATTTGAATTCATTTCAATTTGCTTTCAATTCAATTCGAATTCGTTTTCAATTCCTTTCATTTCGAAATCGTTTTCAATTCATTTTGAATTCGTTTTCAATTCAATTCAAATTTCAATTCAATTTATTTCGAAATCGTTTTCAATTCAATTCATTTCGAAATCGTTTTCAATTCATTTTGAATTCGTTTTCAATTCAATTCAAATTTCAATTCAATTTATTTCGAAATCGTTTTCAATTCAATTCATTTCGAAATCGTTTTCAATTCATTTTGAATTCGTTTTCAATTCAATTCAAATTTCAATTCAATTTATTTCGAAATCGTTTTCAATTCAATTCATTTCGAAATCGTTTTCAATTCATTTCTATTCGAAATCGTTTTCAATTCGATATAAATATCGCTCACGTCAAAATGGCGTCAATCTAATCAACACGGCTTCATAAATTTCTATTTTCAAATATTCTATTTCAAATATTTCTTTTTCAAAATAGTTGTTATTATCAAAATATTTCGTTCAACACATGACCAATCTCAATGAATGAGTACTGTCAACACATGAACTTTTATTTTATAATATTCTTTATTTTTCAAATTGGAATGAGGCCCAATCAATTACCATATAAAGTTAATTATATGGATTTTCATACAACACATGTATATAATGACATTGAAAATAATCAACCATCAACCAAAGTGCACTACACTGTATAAGCATCAAATATAGATATTCAACGCTTATAACAGCCTGTCAATCAATCGATCGACATATTTAATCAATCAGGATGAGTGAACTTCAAATTTCATCCCAACACCCGTGTGGGGTTTTCAAACAATCAAACAAAGATTTTATTTGTGCAGTTGGGCGATGTGTAAAATTTATCGTCCCAATCAATGTCATTCAAATAGGTGTACATAAACAAACCATCTGGTTTGTAAATGAATATTTATTTATTCACATTCACGTTAAAAATTATATTTTTAACGATAAAACATTTTATTCCAACATATGAATTTCTATTCAATTCATATTTCAATTCAATTCAATTATTCAATAAAAATGATATTTTTATTTTTCTAATATATTTTAGAAAATTTCGGCGGCATAACGGCACGATACTAGAAACGGGACAAGGCCTAGCCTTATCCCCGGACTAGTGAAGGCCCACGCCATTCACACATCAATCAAATCAATTTCATCTCACCAAACAATTCAATTCAAACAAATAATTCAACTAATCTATGCAACCAAACAAACAAGTCCATGGTCTGTGGACGATTGTGTCGGGTGCTACTAAGCACCGTCTGCATCCTAGTATATATATAAAACTAGAAAAATAAATTGAAAGGTGAGAAATTCTCACATATAGCTATCCTAGCTCCACGGCTCTTCATTTGCAGAAGTCTTCGTCGTTTCGCCTTTTTTTTGTCACCTTCGTTGCTGCTTTCACTACATACGTAAAAATCACATTTTTACTTCGCTATTCAATATATAAAAATCGAATTTTTACTTCGATGTCCAATATATAAAAATCATATTTTTCTATCGAAGTTCAATATATAAAAATCCTATTTTTCTATCGAAGTTCAATATATAAAAATTCTATTTTTCTATCGAAGTTCAATATATAAAAATTCTATTTTTCTATCGAAGTTCAATATATAAAAATTCTATTTTTCTATCTTCAAAACAAAGTATATTTTTCTATTTTCAAAACAAAGTTTATTTTTCTATTTTCAAAACAAAGTATATTTTTCTATTTTCAAAACAAAGTTTATTTTTCTATTTTCAAAACAAAGTATATTTTTCTATTTTCAAAACAAAGTATATTTTTCTATTTTCAAAACAAAGTTTATTTTTCTATTTTCAAAACAAAGTATATTTTTCTATTTTCAAAACAAAGTATATTTTTCTATTTTCAAAACAAAGTATATTTTTCTATTTTCAAAACAAAGTTTATTTTTCTATTTTCAAAACAAAGTTTATTTTTCTATTTTCAAAACAAAGTTTTAAACTGCATTTAAACTGAATTTAAATAACTGCTTAAAACTGTTTTTAAAATTTAAAACTGATTTTAAACTTAATTTAAACTGAATTTAAAAAACTGCTTAAAACTGTTTTTAAAATTTAAAACTGATTTTAAACTTAATTTAAACTGAATTTAAATAACTGCTTAAAACTGTTTTTAAAATTTAAAACTGATTTTAAACTTAATTTAAACTGAATTTAAATAACTGCTTAAAACTGTTTTTAAAATTTAAAACTGATTTATAAACAATATATGTTATTTAACAAAACTGATTTTACCTTTTTTTTTCTTTCTGGAGCACGTTGGACGAAGGGCCGGCTGACGATCAGAGGGGTCGACGGTGTCGACCCTGGGGAGAGCAGCCATCGCCTTGACCGAGGCGACGATCGGTGGGCCCAGGCGGTCGGCAACGACCTGCGAACGGCAGCCCTCTGCGGCTCGACGTTGGTGGAGGGCCAGGCGGAGGGTAGTGGGAGTTTCGATTGGGGGTTGGTGGCTGGTGGTTCGCCATCGGCGACGAGGCGGAGGGAGGGGGTTCGATTAGGGATTCAGTTTTTTTTTTTTTTTTTCTTTTCTTCTTTTTAGATCCGAAATAGTTTTCGAACGGGGGGGGGGGGGGGCAGAGTAAAAGGGGAAGGAGATATTTTTTTTTTTATTATTATTATTTAATTATTTAAATTTGTGCCAAAGGGTTGACTTTCACATACGACCTCGAAACGAGGCCCACCGCCTGTCGTCCATAGCGTTTTACCCCCATTCCGAACACAATGGGATATGTATCGCTAGCTGATTCGACTGTTACAATCAGTTTCCTTTAAATTTACATTTAAATCACTATATTGAATTTTAAACGTACGTTTTAAATTACCGGGGCCACATACTAACTCGAAAAAAATCCCGAAAAATATTTTCTAGCTTCGTATTGACGATACGGTCCTAACAAAACTAGTTTCGTCGAATTCTGAGACCGTTAGAAAAATGGCCAATTTCCAGTCGATTAAAATCAACTGAAACTGGTCAAACGCGTTTTCCTTTGCCACGCTCACATATTGAATCGAAAAATTACGAAATTTGAAACCTAGCAATAACTTGGCACCACGGACCCAACAAAACTGGTTTCGTCGAAATCCGAGGTCATTTGCAAAATGTCCATTTTTAAGGGCCTGAATTCCATAGCGACTATTCAGAATTTTCAACTGGACATATCTTTTGATTCCCGATATGAAATCTTGATTTTTCGCATTCGTTGGAAAGATATTATCCATTAGATTCCATTATTTTTGGTTTCACTGAAATCCGGATTGTTTTGCACCCGGTACATTCAATTGAAGTTTGAAATCGAATTATCGAACTACCGCGCCATTTTCAATTCTATTTATAATTATATATAAATATTTATATTCTAACGACGACGCGTATAATATATACGTTCGAATTCTATTCGAAATAAATTTCTCGTCGATATTATTTAAAATAATTCATTTTAAATAATCAAAATTCGCTAAAATTGCCAAAATAAAAATTTCAAACTGGCCCAGATTTTACGGGTTGTTACAATCTCCCCCACTTAAAACTTTTCGTCCCCGAAAAGGAACAAAGTCGAAAGTGGTTTGATTATTCAGCTCTACATTCGATTTGGCTTCCATTCTCCAACTTTTCATTTTCTGAGAATTTTCAAAATTTCAAAAATTTGGCTAACACCCTAAATTTTCGAAAAATTTCGCCATAACCTCCCCTGCAATGGGAGCATCGGGAAATTGCAAATAGCGTTCCCGGTCCTTCAGATCTCAAAAAGAAAAAGAAAAAGCCAAGCGGCTAGCCAATAGGCTCACAAAATCATCATCACCCAAACTAAACAGGAAATTATGTAATAAACATGTACCTATTTGTCGGGCAAACAAATTTTATTCTCTGCTCTAGCCTCCTTGCTATGACCTGTTCAATGATATATATGTATATGCTAGCAAACGCAACCAATTTTCAAAATAATTCATAATTTGATTCAATTAGGCTAAATGGTTCAAAATTAGCAAACAAATGAACAAACAACACAAACATCAATCAATTAGTGAATTAGAGTTTCAAATTCATAATTTTGATACATATACAAAAATCAGATTTTTGGTGCCAAATCACAACAATAGATCCTATATAGTTTTTGGTTCTCACACCAGTCAATAGGAAATATATAGATATCACACCTTCGACACTCGAATATAAATGCTGATGATGATGCACCATCATCAATACCATCTTCGGGCGACTAGAGTGTGATGCTATATCTATCCAATATATTAAAACTTTGAATATACGTTTGCAAGTCGTATATGCAAATTCTTTATATACTGGACTGTCCAAATCAATGCAAATAAATAATCAAATACGAATAATTGATTTAGATTTTCAAAACTAAATTTGCTTTTACTTTAAAAATATACCCTTCACACTCGTTCTAGGATACTACTGATCCCATCTCTAACGAGTCATTCTAATTGGATATTACTAATCCAATATCTGATGAATTCTTTCGTATGGTTCTAATGTGCCTTATTCTCTGAGCTTTGTAAACCAAAGCTCTGATACCAACTGTGAAGACCCGTGTCTTCCCCGTAAGGGAAAGCGACGGATAGTTCGAGAACAAACCACAGCAGAACGCATACAGAAGAACATTTCATTGTATATCACAACAATACATCAGATTACAAGAATATACAGAGTAAAAAGAATATTACACAGAAATATCAGAGATTTAAATTACATTTAAATACATAGCAGCGGAAAATAATACAATACACAACTAGAAGAGATATACGGATACAAAGCTTTCCGGATATCGTTCCAGCTGTAAACCAGGATCCTGTGAATATAAATCTGCAAAAACCAAAACTACTAGCTGCCCGTGTCAAAATAAGGGCACCCAGAGTTTAGGTTAAAACAATAAACTCCAGGTCAGTCATGGGACTGGTGTGAGAACTAAAACAGTTAATCTTTATTTTTAAAGTTAGGTAAATCAAGGGACCACGCCGTATAACACGGAACGGGTTTCCTCCCAAGAATACCAGTGCATAAAACAACTGCGCAATGCTAAATAAAGAAAAATGAAGCTGTTATAAGACCCAGGTCCTATCACACAATGCAAACGCAAGCCGGGGGATAGGGTTTTCCCTTATAACAGCCAAGGAATGCTTGATACGTTTAAAACAAATCGTTTGATACTATTATAAGTGCACAGTGTATAAAACAACTTCAAATCATAAGTATCAATCATAGGCGGCATGAATGCCCCATACCACTATGTCGCCATATATAGGTTTACAAATAAAACCGCAAATGTCACGTATTTGGAAATTGGGTTTCCATCTATGAACCGAGGCTAGGGGCAAGATCCTCAACCGATTCGAGACAATCTAGCCCATGTCTCAGGATCAGAGCTCGAGTGACCCTTGGAGCGACAGGGCCGGTCCACCGATGTGGATTAAAATGCCTGAACACTACGTTTCCCCGCCCTTTGGGGCGTAAACGAGCCAACGAATGGCTCCATCGGTTCGAGAACGACCGATCAATCCGAGGCGCCTCGCAACAGCAACAACCACATAAGTCAAACTCGTCAGGGCGTGTAAAACCACTGACGCCACTTTTTATCTAGAAGGAAACGCATGCCCTCCCTGAGGTCCGTCTCCCGTTTTTGGTTCATACCTGGTGTGAAACACGCGAGGTAAACGTTACACAAAGCTACGCCACAAAGGCCGTGCTTTGATCATCACCACAAGACTTTGCTTTTCAACAGAAGCCTTGATCATTTGCATCTTAGCATGCCACACAGGCAAACCATCCTATGCAACCGATATCAGTCACACAGAATGAAATCCGATGTCAGACACACAGTCCATTTACAAGTCCGTCCTGGGTCTGAACGAAACCGGAGGCACCTAGTACCCCGCATATCCATCGATCTCCAAGTACGTCTGGACGATCACTAACTGTTTCCATCTTCTTGGGTGTACAGCCCAATCAAGATCATCAGTTATCACCCAAACGACGTGAAGACCTCCGGTCTTCGACCATCGTCTTCATCTTCGACTTATCGTCGTATCAGTTACTCAGAATGGGATAAACCCGGTCTTTCCGAATAACTCGCGTATATATTATAAAAGTGTTACACAAACACAACATACGCCTCATTCCAATTCATTAGTCACTAACCGTAAATTAATCAAGAGAATAATTCCCCAAATATTAACCCCGAAGGCCGAAACCAACATCAGATCAATATCCAGAAAACCATTCTACTTAGCTAACCGACAGTTAGTTTCTAAATTTCACGTTCAAATCTAATTAAAGATTTAACTATCGCCTGGAGCAAAACTGGTGATACTCCATTCTCGATCTTTTCAATCTAATTAAAGATTCATTAAAACTCCACTTAGTTTTAATCTGTGACTGGGTTAAAGAATCAGTGTCATTTAAAACACGGTTCACGATAAACCCAAAGTCACATCCCATTAATTATCGGGTTAAAGAACAAGTGTTATTTAAAACACTGTTCACGATAAACCCAAAAATCAATATCGATTCAATTCCAATTAAATATTATTTAATTGGTAAACTTCATTAAATCTAAATAAAAAGATTTAATCTTTTCTCAACTGGGTTCAAGAACAGTGTTAGTGAAGACACCATTCACGACAAACCCAAATCACATTCGATATTCAATACAAGGCTCTGAATAGAAAATATATCGGCTTATATTCAATATCGAATTCTACGACTAACAAATGTCGTATTGGAAATAACGATATAAATATATATCTTTCAAATTTCCATAACAACACCTGTATAATCCCGAATTCCAACATCGAAATATTCCGAAGACAATTTCGATTCAAATCCACTCCAATGCAATCATTGGAATTTTGGTTACCTTTAAAACCCTTTTCGAATTCAATTTATTTATTTAAAAATAAATAGAATTATAATTCTAGTTCAAAACTAGTTCATTTCGATAAAAATCTATTTTTATCTTTTCAAATATGGAGTTTTTCATCCTAAATCTTCGCAAATCATTTCTTATGATTTTACACAAATTATTGCTATTTTTAATAATTTTATCAAGGCCCGTACAGTCGATTTCCATCAATGGCCATCGAACTGCACTTACAGCGACCTTTTTCGAATTTGATTTGGACATAATTCCAAATCCAACCGTTAGATTTCAAATTTCTAATATTCGTTAGAAAGCTCTTTTCGATACGAACCCAACGGTTCCGGTTTCAGGAGAATCCGACGGTCGGATCTCCCGTAATGTCCGTTTGAAATAAATGGTCGAAATTCACGAACTGCCGCGGCGCGGCGCGTTCTATTCAGGCCATTATATTATATATATAATATATATAATATATATTTCGTCGATTTCTATTTAAAACGAATTATATAAATGGTTTTGAAATTCGTTTCAAAATCTATTTCAACTTCCATCTCAATTCAAAGCAAAATTGAATTCTTCTCTATAAATTCGTTTTAAAATTCATTTCTATTCAATTCAAATTTCAATTCAATTTGAATTCATTTCAATTTGCTTTCAATTCAATTCGAATTCGTTTTCAATTCCTTTCATTTCGAAATCGTTTTCAATTCATTTTGAATTCGTTTTCAATTCAATTCAAATTTCAATTCAATTTATTTCGAAATCGTTTTCAATTCAATTCATTTCGAAATCGTTTTCAATTCATTTTGAATTCGTTTTCAATTCAATTCAAATTTCAATTCAATTTATTTCGAAATCGTTTTCAATTCAATTCATTTCGAAATCGTTTTCAATTCATTTTGAATTCGTTTTCAATTCAATTCAAATTTCAATTCAATTTATTTCGAAATCGTTTTCAATTCAATTCATTTCGAAATCGTTTTCAATTCATTTCTATTCGAAATCGTTTTCAATTCGATATAAATATCGCTCACGTCAAAATGGCGTCAATCTAATCAACACGGCTTCATAAATTTCTATTTTCAAATATTCTATTTCAAATATTTCTTTTTCAAAATAGTTGTTATTATCAAAATATTTCGTTCAACACATGACCAATCTCAATGAATGAGTACTGTCAACACATGAACTTTTATTTTATAATATTCTTTATTTTTCAAATTGGAATGAGGCCCAATCAATTACCATATAAAGTTAATTATATGGATTTTCATACAACACATGTATATAATGACATTGAAAATAATCAACCATCAACCAAAGTGCACTACACTGTATAAGCATCAAATATAGATATTCAACGCTTATAACAGCCTGTCAATCAATCGATCGACATATTTAATCAATCAGGATGAGTGAACTTCAAATTTCATCCCAACACCCGTGTGGGGTTTTCAAACAATCAAACAAAGATTTTATTTGTGCAGTTGGGCGATGTGTAAAATTTATCGTCCCAATCAATGTCATTCAAATAGGTGTACATAAACAAACCATCTGGTTTGTAAATGAATATTTATTTATTCACATTCACGTTAAAAATTATATTTTTAACGATAAAACATTTTATTCCAACATATGAATTTCTATTCAATTCATATTTCAATTCAATTCAATTATTCAATAAAAATGATATTTTTATTTTTCTAATATATTTTAGAAAATTTCGGCGGCATAACGGCACGATACTAGAAACGGGACAAGGCCTAGCCTTATCCCCGGACTAGTGAAGGCCCACGCCATTCACACATCAATCAAATCAATTTCATCTCACCAAACAATTCAATTCAAACAAATAATTCAACTAATCTATGCAACCAAACAAACAAGTCCATGGTCTGTGGACGATTGTGTCGGGTGCTACTAAGCACCGTCTGCATCCTAGTATATATATAAAACTAGAAAAATAAATTGAAAGGTGAGAAATTCTCACATATAGCTATCCTAGCTCCACGGCTCTTCATTTGCAGAAGTCTTCGTCGTTTCGCCTTTTTTTTGTCACCTTCGTTGCTGCTTTCACTACATACGTAAAAATCACATTTTTACTTCGCTATTCAATATATAAAAATCGAATTTTTACTTCGATGTCCAATATATAAAAATCATATTTTTCTATCGAAGTTCAATATATAAAAATCCTATTTTTCTATCGAAGTTCAATATATAAAAATTCTATTTTTCTATCGAAGTTCAATATATAAAAATTCTATTTTTCTATCGAAGTTCAATATATAAAAATTCTATTTTTCTATCTTCAAAACAAAGTATATTTTTCTATTTTCAAAACAAAGTTTATTTTTCTATTTTCAAAACAAAGTATATTTTTCTATTTTCAAAACAAAGTTTATTTTTCTATTTTCAAAACAAAGTATATTTTTCTATTTTCAAAACAAAGTATATTTTTCTATTTTCAAAACAAAGTTTATTTTTCTATTTTCAAAACAAAGTATATTTTTCTATTTTCAAAACAAAGTATATTTTTCTATTTTCAAAACAAAGTATATTTTTCTATTTTCAAAACAAAGTTTATTTTTCTATTTTCAAAACAAAGTTTATTTTTCTATTTTCAAAACAAAGTTTTAAACTGCATTTAAACTGAATTTAAATAACTGCTTAAAACTGTTTTTAAAATTTAAAACTGATTTTAAACTTAATTTAAACTGAATTTAAAAAACTGCTTAAAACTGTTTTTAAAATTTAAAACTGATTTTAAACTTAATTTAAACTGAATTTAAATAACTGCTTAAAACTGTTTTTAAAATTTAAAACTGATTTTAAACTTAATTTAAACTGAATTTAAATAACTGCTTAAAACTGTTTTTAAAATTTAAAACTGATTTATAAACAATATATGTTATTTAACAAAACTGATTTTACCTTTTTTTTTCTTTCTGGAGCACGTTGGACGAAGGGCCGGCTGACGATCAGAGGGGTCGACGGTGTCGACCCTGGGGAGAGCAGCCATCGCCTTGACCGAGGCGACGATCGGTGGGCCCAGGCGGTCGGCAACGACCCGCGAACGGCAGCCCTCTGCGGCTCGACGTTGGTGGAGGGCCAGGCGGAGGGTAGTGGGAGTTTCGATTGGGGGTTGGTGGCTGGTGGTTCGCCATCGGCGACGAGGCGGAGGGAGGGGGTTCGATTAGGGATTCAGTTTTTTTTTTTTTTTCTTTTCTTCTTTTTAGATCCGAAATAGTTTTCGAACGGGGGGGGGGGGCAGAGTAAAAGGGGAAGGAGATATTTTTTTTTTTTTATTATTATTATTTAATTATTTAAATTTGTGCCAAAGGGTTGACTTTCACATACGACCTCGAAACGAGGCCCACCGCCTGTCGTCCATAGCGTTTTACCCCCATTCCGAACACAATGGGATATGTATCGCTAGCTGATTCGACTGTTACAATCAGTTTCCTTTAAATTTACATTTAAATCACTATATTGAATTTTAAACGTACGTTTTAAATTACCGGGGCCACATACTAACTCGAAAAAAATCCCGAAAAATATTTTCTAGCTTCGTATTGACGATACGGTCCTAACAAAACTAGTTTCGTCGAATTCTGAGACCGTTAGAAAAATGGCCAATTTCCAGTCGATTAAAATCAACTGAAACTGGTCAAACGCGTTTTCCTTTGCCACGCTCACATATTGAATCGAAAAATTACGAAATTTGAAACCTAGCAATAACTTGGCACCACGGACCCAACAAAACTGGTTTCGTCGAAATCCGAGGTCATTTGCAAAATGTCCATTTTTAAGGGCCTGAATTCCATAGCGACTATTCAGAATTTTCAACTGGACATATCTTTTGATTCCCGATATGAAATCTTGATTTTTCGCATTCGTTGGAAAGATATTATCCATTAGATTCCATTATTTTTGGTTTCACTGAAATCCGGATTGTTTTGCACCCGGTACATTCAATTGAAGTTTGAAATCGAATTATCGAACTACCGCGCCATTTTCAATTCTATTTATAATTATATATAAATATTTATATTCTAACGACGACGCGTATAATATATACGTTCGAATTCTATTCGAAATAAATTTCTCGTCGATATTATTTAAAATAATTCATTTTAAATAATCAAAATTCGCTAAAATTGCCAAAATAAAAATTTCAAACTGGCCCAGATTTTACGGGTTGTTACAGCTCCCTGCCCGATTTCTGTCATTTTCCCAGTTGATGAGGCTTGAGGTTTAAATTCCTTTTTGGAACATCTGGTCATTTTTCACTTTGAATGCCACATAGTCAAATCCGCCAGATATCACCAATTGACATCCACAAAAATACTCTAGTTGGGAGCTAACCAACTATAGCACGTTTGAAGAAATCAACGTACGTGATCCTTTGGAAATACTCTGTCAGACTCGTCCATACATGTCATCCAGGTTCAGGATGAACCGAAGGTACTCTTCTACTGCACCTCATATAGGTATCACCCCATGGATCAGTGGCGAGATGTCCTTGCAACCCGTAGATTCCAATCACGACAGAAACACAGTACATCTCTGGCTGCAGACTAGAGATTATTAGCAGTTCTTCCGTTTACGAAAATCCACGGCCTTCAATGCTCCATCTTGATCATCTCTAATAACTTTACGTATTTGTTGGTCGGAATGGTTTTCGAATATAAATTCGATCCCGGTCTTTCCGTACCAACAATCGTATTGGACAGATTTGATAGTCGGTGATTCAACTATCAAAATAAATAGTGTTTCAATCATGACAACCCAATGAGTTCACTGGTTGGGTATTCAGCACCACTTGGCCCTTTCTAATAAAACAAATATAATTTAAAACTCTTAAATACTTCGATATTTAAATATAGTTTTCTCTTTTGATTATACGTAAGATTTTTCTATAAAAAAATTCACTTTTAATACTTAGAAAGATCTTATATCATATTTTGTTTCTATTTTCACTTTGAAACATTAGCCATGTTATTATAATATTGGGAAAATCATTTAACTTGTTACTCGTAAAACGACTTTACAAAATATCAGTTATTTCATTACTTGAACAATACAAATACTTATTCTGATAGAATAAAACTCAACTTTACGTTTGCTTTCTAACCTAGCGGATCTCGCTATAATTTTACGCAATCTCCCTTTTTCTCCTTTTACTTTGAAATCATCATTTATATATATTTTTCCAAATCTTTATCAAAGTGTTGCGTTATTATTTCTCTAATGAAATAATAAACTTTACTAACCTCTTTTACCAATACAACTAATATCATCCTCAGATAATCCTGATGTCGTTCAAGTTGGGGTATTTTAATTACCTATCCAACAACTTTCATATCTAAAGACAAATACGAGTTGTAATACCAAACGCATATTTCATTCTAATATCAATATAAATTTTCACTTTCAAACCTTCTTACACTTTGCAAATCTCTCTCTCTTTCTCTCTCGGATATGCCCACCTTTTCCTTAATTCAATAACTAAGCCACTTCCTTATAAACATTACTTTTAACTCGACCTCTTTAACCAAGCTCATTTAATTCAGATTTGGTTATCAAATCCTACTATTCACTTCTACTACCAAATTCACTTTTTCCCAATTTCCTTTCCAAACTATTCAAACATTCTTTCTTTGGAAATCTTAATTCAACTTTCCCAATTTTACCTATTCTTGAGTAACGTTAACTTGGAATTAATGATATAACATCTCAAACCTCTTTTATATACTCTGGTTTATCATAAAACTCTTTTATCTAAATTTCCTTTTTACTCAATTCAAATAATTGAGTAACACTAATTTAAGCCATAATATTTGCTTAAAAATCCTTTTTTTATAACTTTGTTACAAAACTCAGGGTTTAAACAAAACATGTTCATGCTCCTTTCGCCATTCAATTTGATTTCATTCCACCTTCGATTACTTTCTAATGAATTTCCATTAAAAGTAATTCCTAAATTATTATTAACTAAAATAATAATTTATTTCAATCATTAACTACTTCAGTGGTTAATTTCTTTATTTATTTAAAGTAAATAGTAATTTCCTTTTTAAAAACCTTATTAAAATTCTAAACCCATATTCATTAAACTATCTTATTAGATTAACTCAAAACAAAACCAATTTCATAATCAAATTTTAGTTACAATGGTTGGCTTAGTCAACTCAAGGCACGATTATCCCATTAATCGATCCCAATTATTCTCACTTTAAATTAATTAGTAATATAATTAATTTAAATGATTCCATGTAACTGTTTCTTAACCAAACAGTTATTTACTTTAACCGTTAGGTTAATTTCTATTCGCGAGTTCATAAATCAGATTAACGTCAAAAGTTTCATTATAAAATCAATTTACACTTAATTATAAACATACATATTTATTTCCTTGTAAATAAGTTTTATTCAACGATATATATTTCAAATACTATCTTTAGTTATAAAAATTAATTTTATAACTTCAGTTCTATCGTCTCACCTGACGGTGAATCAATATCAACAAAACGATTTACTTTTAGGCCATTTACTACCGATTACTCAACCAATATAGCCCATTGGTTAAAACACAACACATGTTGACTTTTCAGTCAATGATCACTACTAAATCGATAACCCAACCATGATAGTTCATATATGATAATATGAAAATAAATAATATATTTGAGGAATCCGGTTGGATTCCTCCAACCTGTTCTTCGTTGTATAAAAACGGTTATCTCCACACAGTTTAAAACAATTCAATCAGATCAAACAATTCAAACAGATCAAACAATCCAAACCATTAAACACGTTTATTGATAAACGTGACCAATAAGGTAAGTAACCTTTATTGGAACCAATTCGTTAAAATAACGATTTGGAATTTTACTAAAATTAAACAACGGTTTAATTTCATCAGTTAAATAAATAATTATAATACTAGCAACCAGTCAACCATTATCAAACAGAGCACACAAAATAAAAACCCAATTTATATAAAATATAAATGGGAAAACCAAGTGAGTTTAACTCACTTGAGTTGATTTATCGTTGAAGTGGTTCATTTTAATTAAATTAAACTAGTGTTTAATTTAATTAAAGATCCCAATTGCTTCCAGCATCGTCCATACTGACTCCAAAATGTAGTGTTTCTCGTTATGGTCTCTGTGCACTTGTTTGGATCAGTTCTGATAAGATATTTGCTAGTCATAATCATTTCAATTATATGATTTAATTAAAGTGATAAATTTCCTTAATTATATATTCGAAAGTTAATTACTTTGTTTTAAACATTCAGTTGATCTCATTCATTCTCTGCTTCTTCTTTTTTCCCATTCGCTCGTACATGCTTTGTGGTCTCTGAATGTTTATTCCAACCCAACCTTAACCTTGTGTTTCTTTTCCAGTTCGTTCATTGTTCACACGGGTCTCCAATTTCGTTCAACACTCTTAACCTTTCTTTACACGGTTCCTCTCAATTTCAGTACTCCGTTTGGGTAGGAATAATAGCTGACCTTCCCTTTTCTTCCACCCGCTTCTTCTGTCACTAATTTAAGTTAAACAATTAATACCTTAATTATAAAATGAATTAGCTATTAAACTTAAATATTATTATTTACAGTTTAAACTGGTCGCACCTCTTCATCCATTTCATGCGGTGCCTCCAGGTCCTCACGTGTTACCAGTTTTCAAATCCGAACTTTGCTCCCTTCGAGAAACCCTTCACCGCTCCATGCTCCGACCAACTGCATCGGATCCAAGACCTCCGCTTGAAGCGCTACACCCTCCTCTACCTGCGCCTCCAACCCTCCGCCCCTCGAGCCGGCCAGTCTCCTCCAAATTGGCTTCGAAGTTTGCGCCTTCTCGGTGAGATTCAGGCCACTCCGAAGCACCATACAATGTCTCGACCGGTCAGGAGGTTGATCTCACTGAGCTAAATGATTTTCTATTTGGTAATCCCTTGGATTGGCGTGTGAATTTCGATCAAAAAGAGGAGCAAAAATCGGACTGTATGGTCCGTTCAATGAAATGGAGGCGGAGGTTTTAATTTGGTTGACCACGCAAAGTGTATTGACTTGGAAATTAGGTTATAGCACTGATCTGAGTATATATATAGAGAGGGGTTTGATTATTTTATTATTTACGAAACTTCGTCGTGAAGTAACACGCAGAAACCACTACAAACGACTTCTGTTTACTGATAAAAAGGCTAATATTGGTGCAAAAAGATATTCCGGATTCAATGAGACAAGTTTCGTCGAATTCCGACTTCGTTTGAAAAAAATTCCTTTATAAAACCAGAAATAAACACGCGTTTAATTTTTCCACGATCACCAGATAAATCAAATCAACTTGAAACCATGCAATCCTATAATAATTCTTCAATACGAACCCAACAACACTAGTTTCATCGCATTCTGAGACTGTTTTCCCGGTAGGCTATTTTTAAACGCACTGCAATGCCCTTTCGGACACCCTCCAAAAATAACAAACTATATACCTATCCTGACTCTAATCGACAATAAAACTCAATGGAATTGGTTTCGCGGCCTAATTCGATCGTCTGTTCAAGTTATACCCAAATAACCCTTTATTAAATTAATTACGCGCTATAGAAATTGAATGGGCGTTTACGGCTACCGTGGTCACACACGACATCGGTTTTCCATGCCATTCAACACCGTACAATAATTTAATGATACGGTTCCAATGAAACTGATTTCATCGAAATTTGAGTCCGTTTGCAAAACGACTATTTTAACGTGTATATTTTAATAATGATTTCCACAGCGATTATTTTAAAATTTGATTTGGCCATAACTTACAATTTACAATATGAAATCTGGATTTTTCTCTTTCATATGAAAATTATCATCAACACGGCTCCAACGTTTCTCGTTTCACAGAAATCCGACTTATATCGGATCTTGTATTCCCAGTTGAAGTTCAAAACCAAATATTACGAACTGCCGCGCGATTTCGAGCTCGTTTTATATTTATATAAATTTATAACGTTCAACTTCGTTTTAAATAACGAATTAAATATTAAAATCCATTAATACTCCAAATATAATATTTAAAATAATAAATTAAATTAAATACTTGACGGCCAAAATACGGGTCGTTACATTCTTCCCCCCTTAAAATAATTTCGTCCTCAAAATTGCTAAGGTAAGAAAGAACGTTACAAACCCATCATCTTTACAAAAATAATTAATTTAAAACTCGATTTTTATTATTTTCCAAAACTAATCAAATTGGTTTTAGAACCAATTTATTTCAAATAAAAGAATTTTCCAAAAATCTTTAAAAATATTCTAACACCTTAAATTTTGGAAAAAAATTGGCAGAGTCTCCCCTGCACGGAGGACATCTGCAATATCACAGGTTCAATGAATATATATACATCGACCAACAGGGTCAGAAAAATTCAAAAATCAAACTCAAAACCCAAATAAAAACCAAAATTTCATATTCTGCATAAGCGTACCTTTTTACGAGCGTTATTATGCGGTAAGCAATAATTCATATTCGAGCTTGCTTAGTTATTTTGCAACTCTATTCAGACTGGATTCAATTAACTCCAGAATTTTCTCTTGGATGGATTTTAAAGCTGAATTGGCACTTCTGCACCTGTTCTCAACTCAAATAAATTTCATTAGTCCCCAAAAAACATCAATTAGGTTCAAATATCCATATCACACGATCCAACCAGTTCTACACACAATTTAATCCACATGAGATTATAATTATTTATAATCACTTCATTTATTTCTTTAATTATCCATTCAGGATTGATTTATCCAACTTATTTATTTCATATTGGTTTTAAATCAAGTCTATCATTTCAAATTTATATTCAAGCAATCAACAAAAAAATCCAAACACATCATTCAAATCAACATTAACAAATCAATCGATTTCCTATACTATAATAAATTGAGAAAATCCTTGCTTTTATTATGAATTAAATTAGGCAAAAATAATTTCAAAAATAATTTTATATCAAATTACAAATATGCGCTCTCATATATATAACAAACTCAATCTCGGGTGTTACTAACCCTATCTCTATCGAGTTACACCACAGAGCCAATGTTATCACTAAACCAATAGCTTTGATACCACTGTAACGACCCAGGCATTTTCGACCCTGAAAATCGATTAAATACCTTTACCGTAACTCATGTCAACCTTCCAAACACCGAAAACACTGGAAGTTATTAGAAAGAAATTAGAGGGTGAGATAAGAAAGAAAGAAATATTAGAATAGAAGAAGAAGAACGGACACAACACAGAGTCTCACATTGCAGCGGAACAGAAATAACTTTATTGAGAGCTTTAAATAAAACTTACAATATCATAGTACATCAACATCACTGGGCAGTTATAATAATCTGCCCTATACACGACATATAGCGGAATAGTAACTATATAATATCATACGCCAGAACACCTCCAGCTCGTCTATAGACTTCGCAGCATCTGATAACCTGAACCTGTAAACCCTGGGCTAACCCGAGCATTTACAAAACACTGGGTCAGTCTGGTGAACCAGAGTGAGAAAAACTTGCATAGTATTATGGGTATCACATAACCTGATTTTAAAGTTAAAATCTTTTCGAAAGAAAAGGATAATCGTAAGACCAAATCCACACATAAATACAGACGGTTTTTACCTTACGATTACCCAATACAGTTTTGAAATCAATATCTTTTCTGATATTATGATAATGTCTAAATACAAGTAAATAGAAATCTAGTAGAACGCTTGCATCTCACGCTCCACATATATAGTATACAATAAAAAATCGCGGGTGCTTATTGGAAATTGGATTCCAAATATGATAAGGTATGGGACCACCTGCCGATAGTGTATCTCTAGAGGCAAATACACTGGGTTCAACAAGAACGTCTTGCAACCCGGCCCTCACATAACCGACTACTCATTTCGCTTGAGTGTATCGAATGTATATCACCAACGGTGGTAGCTAGCCACCGTTTCCCGAAAAGGGACAGCATCGAAATAGATTAAAGAACCAAATAGATTTTCTCTAGATAGGTGTTTATACACCCTAATGGGAGCGACCCACATAGCCATGCTGCGTGCCCGATTTCTGTCATTTTCCCGGTTAATGAGGCTTGAGGTTTGAATTCCTTTTTGGAACATCTGGTCATTTTTCACTTTGAATGCCACATAGTCAAATCCGCTAGATATCACCAATTGACGTCCACAAAAATACTCTAGTTGGGAGCTAACCAACTACAACACGTTTGAAGAAATCAACGTACGTGATCCTTTGGAAATACTCTGTCAGACACTCGTCCATACATGTCATCTAGGTTCAGGATGAACCGAAGGTACTCTCCTACTGCATCTCATATAGGAATCACCCCATGGATCAGTGGCGAGAAGTCCTTGCAACGTGTAGATTCCAATCACGACAGAACCACTGTACATCTCTGGCTGCAGACTAGAGATTATTAGAAGTTCTTCCGTTTACAAAAATCCACGGTCTTCAATGCTCCATCTCGATCATCTATAATATCTTTATGTATTTGTTTGTCGGAATGGTTTTCGAATATAAATTCGATCCCGGTCTTTCCGTACCAACAATCGTATTGGACAGATTTGATAGTCGGTGATTTAACTATCAAAATAAATAGTTTTTCAATCATGACAACCCAATGAGTTAACTGGTTGGGTATTCAGCACCACTTGGCCATTTCTAATAAAAAAAATATAATTTAAAACTCTTAAATACTTCGATATTCAAATATAGTTTTCTCTTCTGATTATACATAAGATTTTTTCTATAAACAAATTCACTTTTAATACTTAGAAAGATCTTATAACATAGTTTGTTTCTATTTTCACTTTCAAACATTAGCCATGTTATTATAATATTGGAAAATCATTTAACTTGTTACTCGTAAAACAACTTTACAAAATATCAGTTATTTCATTACTTGAACAATACAAATACTTATTCTGATTGAATACAACTCAACTTTACATTTCCTTTCTAACCTTGCGGATCTTGTTATAATTTTACGCAATCTCCCTTTTTCTCCTTTTACTTTGAAATCATCATTTTATATATATTTTTCCAAATCTTTATCAAAGTGTTGCGTTATTATTTTTTATCTAATGAAATAATAAATTTTACTAACCTCTTTTACCATTACAACTAATATCATCCTCAGATAATCCTGATGTCGTTCAAGTTGGGGTATTTTAATTACCTCTCAGACCTTGATCAATAACGTTTATATCTAAAGACAAATACGAGTTGTAATACCAAACACATATTTAATTCTAATATCAATATAAATTTAATTTAACCGAACTATTCAAAATATGGTTTTAGAAAACCTTCTTACACTTTGCAAATCTCTCTCTCGAATATGCCCATCTTTTCCTTAATTCAATAATTAAGCCACTTCCTTATAAACATCACTTTAAACTCGACCTCTTTAACCAAGCTCATTTAATTCAGATTTGGTTATCAAATCCTATGATTCACTTCTACTACCAAATTCACTTTTTCCCAATTTCCTTTCCAAACTATTCAAACATTCTTGCTTTGGAAATCTTAATTCAACTTTCCCAATTTTACCCATTCTTGAGTAACGTTAACTTGAAATTAACAATATAACATCTCAAGCCTCTTTTATATACTCTGATTTATCATAAAACTCTTTTATCTAAATTTCCTTTTTACTCAATTCAAATAATTGAGTAACACTCATTTAAGCCATAATATTTGCTTAAAAATCTTTTTTTATAACTTTGTTACAAAACTCAGGGTTTAAACAAAACTTGTCCATACTCCTTTCGCCATTCAATTTGATTTCATTCCACCTTCGATTACTTTCTAATGAATTTTCATTAAAAGTAATTCCTAAATTATTATTAACTAAAATAATAATTTATTTCAATCATTAACTACTTCAATAGTTAATTTCTTTTTTTATTTAAAGTAAATAGTAATTTCCTTTTTAAAAACCTTATTAAAATTCTAAACCCGTGTAACACCCCACGTCCATTAATGTCACTCACAAAGGGAATGCATTAACTTCCATGGAGCATTTTAAGTGAATATAGAACAGAAAATCACAACAAGACAGATATAAAGTAGTACTTGAAAATTTAAAACTTTATTTGTTGCAGCAGAAGGTAAATATGTTTGGTTACATCATCAAAACCAAAGACTAGAGTCAAGTACAAAATATCCATCTTGACAAAATCAGAGTATATAAAAATAAAAAGCATAATTCCAACTTAATAGCCATGATAAAAGATAAGATGAATTTCACTTCAGCAATCCAAGTACTTCAGAAAAGATCCAAGTCAAGTTCCACTAGTGCTAGTCCCACCCTGAGAACCTGAGAAGGGGGGAAAGGAAGAAAAGAGACGAAAACAAAGGGGGTCAGACATAAAGTCTGGCGAGTATGATAACTTTAACAATATAACTTTTAAAGTAACTAGGATAAGTTATAATTGGAAGATAAGGTATGACTGTGAAACAAATGACAGAGTCAAACAGGAGGAGTAAGATAACGTTAAGTCGCGCTTCCACATACTTAAGTGTAATTACTAAGTTATACCGAACTAATACTAACTGCACCAATACTAGTCACTCTAAAAGTAGATCCCGCCTACTGAACATAACAGATGTGATAATGGTAGTTTCGTGTACCCCTAGTTGCTGTCATAGGCGCCGCATGCCCCTATCCCCACTAGTTGCACCTACTTCCCACCCCATTTTAATTACAATATTTATAATAAGGTAGTTGTACTCCTAGCTGCTGTCAAAGGTGCCGCCTGCTCATATCTTCACTAGTCGTACCCACTACCTTCCCCATTCGATCGGCTCCCTAACTCGTAGATGCCCGTGCGGGTCCCACGGTGGGGTGTATCACTCGCCAAAGTGGCAACCCAATACTACCAGAGATGCACAACTTATACCTACACGATGCAACAACGTCTTACCTACCAGCCCGGGTACACACACGCATATGAACCCGTTGGACTTGCGTTGCCACCGCTAACCCGGTTTGGCCTCTTACAGTTAAGCCCAGTATGTGTGTCCCGTCCTCGACTTGGGTCGAGCCCACAAAGATACGTATGGGTTACTGGTTGAAATGGGCCCCCATGACTTGACACAAATTATCCACCTAAGCTTGGTCCCCTCTGGTATTTCCCACTTAACCCACTTCTTATTCATGTTTCAATTACATGTTTAAATTTGGTTAAGTGTTACTATTCATATTTCCACATGCCACCCAAGGCACCCACTTAACCCCCATGTCCTACTTACATGTTTATCTTGGTTAAGTGCTACTAATCGTATTTCCTCATGTCACCCACATGTCACCCACTTAACCCCCATGTCCCACTACAAGTTTACTTTGGTTAAGTGTTAATTTATTACTACCGTAACCCTTGTAGGACCTCTCACATTAGGCTGGCATTTGTGGCTGCTGGATTTGCCGAGCGGGTCCGGGCAGTCTTACACCACAAACGAGTCTAACCTCGTGTCCATACAACCATTACGCATTTAATTTGGGCCTTTGACCTCTCACATTGGGCTACCATTTGTGGCTGCTGGATTTGCCGGGCGGGTCCGGGCAGTCTTACACCACAAATGAGTCCAAACTCATGTCTTAGGCATTGATTATTATACATAATCTTTTCACCCCAAATTTGGATTAATTATCCCTATTCAATTTGTCAGTAAATTCCAAATTTACTTATGTCCATAATTTGTCACCTAAATTATGTTCATCTATTTATGGTATATAAATTATACCAATTAACATCATCAATTAATTATATGCTTTTTTTAAGGCTTATGTCCATAATTGTCACTTAAATTATGTCCATTACTACACATTAATTACCAATTAATGCCTTAATTAAATTTTATGCCTTTAAGGCAATTTACACTGATTTCATTATGCAAATTATACCAATTAGTGTCTCCAATTAATTATATGCCTTTTAAGGCCATTACATGCCAATTCACAATATGTGTATATTTAATATTCCCCCATTATCCCCGCGTCGTTCATTCACTTAACATGAAATATATATATATATATATATATATATATATATATATATATATTAGACTAGTAAATAGTCTAACACATAAAAGGGGAAAACATCACAAATTTGTATAACACACAAAATAGATCTAACTTGCAATTAAGAATTACAACATAACTTCCATAGACTTTGTATTGCCAAGGGTCTAAAATCATAGATCTAAAAGGCGTGAACTTGCATGTATGAATATAGTTTTTCACCCAAACTAGCATAGGTAATTGTCATAAACTTGCATAAACTATGTATGTCATAGTTCTAACATAAAGGTGTAAACTTGCATAAACTATGTATGTCATAGATCCAACGTAAATGTGTAAACTTGCTTAAACTATGTATGTCATAGTTCTAGACTTAAAGGTGTAAACTTGCATATGGATCTAAAAAGATATGAACTTGCATATAGATCTAAAAAGATGTGGATTTGCATATGGATCTAAGCATGTAAATTAAGGTCACATGTTTACATATAAACTAGCATTTGTATCTCCACAATTCACATATGAACCTATATATATTCCGCTTACAACTTGCATAAGATTCATAAATTTACATATGATTTAACATCCCAAAACTTGCATAAGATTCATATATATATAACACATGGTTTAAAATTCATATATATATAACATATGATTTAACATCCCAAAACTTGCATAAGATTCATATATATAACATATGATTTAACATCCCAAAACTTGCATAAGATTCATATGTATAACATATGATTTAACATCCCAAAACTTGCATAAAATTCATATGTATAGCATATGATTTAACATCCCAAAACTTGCATAAGATTCATATATATATATATATATATATAACATATGATTTAACATCCCAAAACTTGCATAAAGTTCATTCATAAATTTACGTATAATCCACAAATGAACTTGCATGTGACTATCATCTCAATTGAATAAAATTCTAATGTCATAGCATAATCAAGTTATACTTCTATGATTAAGCATAAGGAAGAACCTACTAACATATATTAACAACTTGTTATACGTTTACATCATAAATAATACAAACTAGCAAGTCATATGAATCACAACCATATTCTCATAATCCAAAGATAAGCATATCACAATTAAATTAAGAATTATCTTGTTAATGAAATCATACTCACAATGAATCGGATTAGAGATGAAGATAGTGTGTTCGTTGTTGTTTGAATCTTTGATTTGTAATTTCCTAAGCTTCAAGAAAAGATGAGCTACTCTAGCGGCATGACGGCTATAGTTTCAATTTTATTTAGGTTTTAGAATGAGGCTTTGGAGTGTTTATATAGGAGTTAGATTTATTTACAGCCGCCAGATCACTCTAGAATCCATCTAGGCCTTAGAAACCAAGAAATGATGTCAACAGACCAACCAGAAATATCCACCTAAGCCCTAAAACATAAAATTTCGTCATAGACCATTTAGGGCCGATGAGAGCAATTCCAAACCTCCTGAGTCGACCCTGGGGTCGACCCAGCGGGTCTTCGGTCGACCCATAAAATAGGTCGGTTTGGTGTTTTGCCTTCCCGCTTCCGCTGTTTTGAATTCTTTTCTTAAATTTTAGGTTGAATTTTATTTTATTTATATATATCTATATATATATATATATTTCTATCTTCCTAATTAACCATTTTCACACTAAACCACTTTTTGAACTGCGTTCACACTAAGCCATTATTAAGCCATTCCCTTAAAACAAAAATATGGCGCTGGCAAGGATCGAACTCTGTACCCCTTGTATGCAAGTCACGTGTTCCAACCAAATGAGCTACTAAGTCATTTGCTTACAAACCTTAGAACAATGCTAAACATTACTCTTTAATTTGTTATTTTAATATTCTCAGAAAATACGGGGTGTTACATTCTCCCCTCCTTAAAGGATTTCATCCCCGAAATCTCCAAGTTAAGGAGAACGTATATCCTACCATCCAATCATCCATCTACTCAACCATCAATCACAGGCATCCATTGTCCTTAAAAGATTTCTAATGTCATATGAACATATGCAGAGTGTGTATATGATTCTTATCTAATGCAAAATCAGGCGGTCTACTGATTCAATTGACCTCCTTAATGCAAATCATGATAGTGCCATGCGTCCATTATGTATGCAAAAGAGTCCTAATGATACATATTAATTCTATATGCGTGCACAACCATTCATCTTAATGCAGCATCCATATGATAATACAACCATTATTCATTCATTAATTTAAATATGCACACATATTTACATGCAGTATGAAAGTGATTGAGCCGATCTAGCGCCTAATGTGTGTGTAAATGCATCCACGAGCAACCACTAGCAAACACTTGCATCCACTTGCATCCACCGAACATAACATGTCTCAAACACATATTTACAACCATAGGATTGTTCCTAACTAAAGATCGAAGATGTCATCGCAAAGACGTTCTAAACGATAGGACAAGTATAAACAAAGCGGTAGAAAAGGAAAAGTAAAAAAAAAACATACCCTTAAAAAGAAAAGAGTACAGCGTACGCATCTTGTCTTCCGTTTCCCAAGTCGCATCTCTAAGATCATTTCCCCATTGCACTTTGACCAACTTGACCTCTTTGTTCCGTAGCTTTTTGACCTCCGATCCAAGAATGCGTGTAGGAGCTCATCTGATCGTGGCATCTCGCTCTACTTCCACTTCTTTGAGCGTGCTCGGCTCCACCACCTCCGCCGTATCATGTAAACACTTACGCAAATGCGAAACGTGAAACACGTCATGAACACCACTAAGCTAGTTGCTTCTTCTCATCTCCCTCCAAAATCAAGGATACATAACCTCAAAAGATCTTCAAGGATTTTATTCACCCCTTTCTGTCCGTCCATCCGTCTATGGATGATACGAGATGCCCGTACTTTCCGCCTTTTGCATATCACCTTTTCCTCTTGCATCGAAAACTGCTCCAAGTCCTGTCCCGCAAGCATCGGTATACACTGTGAATGGCTTACTCCCATCTAGCAAAATTGGAGTTGTCGTCAAAGCCCTCTTCAAACGTTGGAAAGCATCGTCACAGTCAACATCCTAAGCAAAAGCCAAGTTCTTCTTCGTTAACCGAGTAAGCGGGGCTGATATCTTCGTGAAGTCCTTAATGAACTTCCTATAATAACCAGCCAGCCCTAAAAAGCTTCTTACTTCTGTTGCGTTCTTAGGAATCTTCCAATCTTGGATTGCCACCACCTTCGCGGGATCCACAGCTATCCCTTCCTTAGAGACCATGTGCCCTAAGAATCTCACCTTCTTCCTTAAAAGAAATGGCATCAACATAGGGTCTTAAACAATCCATTACTTCACAGCTTTCTCGAGTCCACTCGAGTCATCTCATAAACCTATTGAGTCTAACTCAGGGTAGTCCATACCATCGAATAGTCTTATCATGTCACGGCTGCCCATCACTCTTCGAGTAAACCAAGATATCGTGCAATGAAAAATCACCACAGCTATTTATCTCTCACACAAACCATCCTAGTCGAACTCGACATCCCCCAAGTACAAGCCCCAAAGGCCTAAACCAATATCAGACAAGCACCCAAGGAATACCTCCTCCGAATTTAGACGATCTACGTGAGATGATACTAGCAAAACAATTGGAGCACCCCATTCCGAAATGCTTCTTCTTATGAATCCCTTCTCAAGCAACTCTTTCACTTGCTTACTGAGTTCCCTTCTCTCTCTCGGAGCCATGTGGCGCACCGGTAATGCAACTGGCTTTGCATTATCCACTAGGTATATATGAAAGTCTATCTCGTGCCTCGGGGGTAAACCCCGAACTTCATCTAAGACGTCACAATACTCACGAACCACACGAACAGATTCCAAATCATTGTTGGATGCGTCAAGAGATTCTAGGTAGCTAAGCATCACTGGACCTCTAGGGTCACAAGAAATATCAAGGGTCTTTCCACATCGAGTCAACAATCTAACTACCCTTCTTTCACAATCTAGGATGGCACCGTATCTGGCTAGCCAATCCATTCCTAGAATAAAGCTATAGCCCGTGAAACCAAGAACGAAGGCGTTGTATTCAAACCCAACGCCCAAGATAGACATTCTCAAATCCCGACAATTCATTGAAAGATGAGCCGAACCACCAATAGGATTTGAGACTACAATGGGATCCATAACTAGACTAGTACTTAGGTGCAGCGTTTCTACTAATGAAATAGATACAAAAAAGTGTGAAGCGCCAGAATCAAACAAAGTTTGAACAGGATGATAAAAAGAAACTCAAATTCCAACCGAGATGTTTTCTACCTTTATCAGGTATGCCAGCCGTGAGGGAACGCATCTGCCCACCAGAAGATCCTGTACTTTGTCCTTACCCTTGCCTCTTTGGACAACCCTAATAAGATGTCATGTCTCTCCGTAATGATAACAACTAGTCTCCTTCTTCTTCCTAACGTCTTTCTTTAAGTAGTCAGGTATTTCACAAGTGTGGTCCTTCCTTTTCTCTTGGCCCCTTGTTATCCTTACCGCCTTTATTTGGATATACTTCCTTATCGTGTGTCCTATCCATGTCTCTCCTGCACATTCTCCATTCGTGACCTTCCATCAGAATGAAGCTTCATTCTCCATTAACCAAGCAACTGGTTGAACCTTCTTCCTATCGTCTATCTTAAAGGTACCGACAAGTCCTCCACTTCGTTGAGCCAACTTCTAGCCCCCACAACCGTCTAAGTCCCGTGAAGCGACTTTCTGCCAATCGTACGGAAGTCCTTATATATCTTAGAAAAAGCATCTATACGCGGAGGAAGAGATTCAAAAAGGGGAAGAGGAAGAGATTCAAAACGAAGAATCGAAGGAAAGATATATGGCTCTTGGGGGTTATGTTTTTAAAATAAACTTTTCTCTTGAAAGTACTCTCCTTAAAACATATTTTTGAAAGTATTTCTTTACGAAAATGCTTTTGAAAAACAGTTTTTCGAAATCTCTATCTGTTCTGGTAACCTTCAGCTCTGATACCACGTGTAAACACCCCACGTCCATTAATATCACTCACAAAGGGAATGCATTAACTTCCATGGAGCATTTTAAGTGAATGTAGAACATAAAATCACAACAAGACAGATATAAAGCAGTACTTGAAAATTTGAAACTTTATTTATTGCAGCAGAAGGTAAATATGTTTGGTTACATCATCAAAACCAAAGACTAGAGTCAAGTACAAAATATCCATCTTGACAAAATCAGAGTATATAAAAATAAAAAGCATAATCCCAACTTCAATAACCATGATAAAAGATAAGCTGAACTTCACTTCAGCAATCCAAGTACTTTAGAAAAGATCCAAGTCAAGTTCCACTAGTGCTAGTACCACCCTGAGAACCTGAGTGGGGGGGGGGAGAAGGAAGAAAAGAGGCGAAAACAAAGGCTATCAGACGTAAAGTCTGGCGAGTATGATAACTTTAACAATATAACTTTTAAAGTAACTAGGATAAGCTATAACTGGAAGATAAGGTATGACTGTGAAACAAATGACAGAGTCAAACAGGAGGAATAAGATAATGTTAAGTCGCGCTTCCACTTACTTAAGGGTAATTACTAAGTTATACCGAACTAATACTAACTGCACCAATACTAGTCACTCTAAAAGTTGATCCCGCCTACTGAATATAACAGATGTGATAATGGTAGTTTCGTGTACCCCTAGTTGCTGTCATAGGCGTCGCCTGCCCCTATCTCCACTAGTTGTACCTACTACCCACCCCATTTTAATTACAATATTTATAATATGGTAGTTGTACTCCTAGTTGCTGTCATAGGTGTCGCCTGCTCCTATCTCCACTAGTCGTACCTACTACCTTCCCCATTTGATCGGCTCCCTAACTCGTAGATACCCGTAATGGTCCCACAGTAGGGTGTATCACTCCCCAAAGTGGCAACCCAATACTACCAGAGATGCACGGCTTATACCTACACGATGCAACAACGTCTTACCTACCAGCCCGGGTCCACACTCGCATATGAACCTGTTGGACTTGCGTTGCAACCGCTAACCCGGTTTGGCCTCTTACAGTCAAGCGCAGTATGCGTGTCCCGTCCTCGACTTGGGTCGAGCCCACAAAGATACGTATGGGTTACTGGTTGAAATGGCCCCCCATGACTTGACACCAGCTATCCACCTAAGCTTGGTCCCCTCTAGTATTTCCCACTTAACCCACTTCTTATTCATGTTTCAATTACATGTTTAAATTTGGTTAAGTGTTTCTATTCGTATTTCCACATGCCACCCAAGGCACCCACTTAACCCCCATGTCCTACTTACATGTTTATCTTGGTTAAGTGCAACTAATCGTATTTCCTCATGTCACCCACATGTCACCCACTTAACCCCCATGTCCCACTACATTTTTACTTTGGTTAAGTGTTAATTAATTTATTACTACCGTAACCCCTGTAGGACCTCTCACATTAGGCTGGCATTTGTGGCTGCTGGATTTTCCGGGCGGGTCTGGGCAGTCTTACACCACAAACGAGCCTAACCTCGTGTCCATACAACCGTTACGCATTTAATTTGGGCCTTTGACCTCTCACATTGGGCTACCATTTGTGGATGCTGGATTTGCCGGGCGGATCCGGGCAGTCTTACACCCCAAATGAGTCCAACCTCGTGTCTTAGGCATTGATTATTATACATAATCTTTTCACCCCAAATTTGGATTAATTATCCCTATTCAATTTGTCAGTAAATTCCAAATTTACTTATGTCCATAATTTGTCACCTAAATTATGTTCATCTATTTATGGTATATAAATTATACCAATTAACGTCATCAATTAATTATATGCTTTTTTTAAGGCTTATGTCCATAATTGTCACTTAAATTATGTCCATTACTACACATTAATTACCAATTAATGCCTTAATTAAATTTTATGCCTTTAAGGCAATTTACACTGATTTCATTATGCAAATTATACCAATTAGTGTCTTCAATTAATTATATGCCTTTTAAGGCCATTACATGCCAATTCACAATAAGTGTATATTTAATATTCCCCCATTATCCCCACATCGTTCGTTCGCTTAACATGATATATATATATATATTAGACTAGTAAATAGTCTAACACATAAAAGGGGAAAAACATCACAAATTTTCATAACACACAAAATAGATCTAACTTGCAATTAAGAATTACAACATAACTTGCATAGACTTTGTATTTCCAAGGGTCTAAAATCATAGATCTAAAAGGCGTGAACTTGCATGTATGAATATAGTTTTTCACCCAAACTAGCATAGGTAATAGTCACAAACTTGCATAAACTATGTATGTCATAGATCCAACATAAAGGTGTAAACTTGCATAAACTATGTATGTCATAGATCCAACATAAAGGTGTAAACTTGCTTAAACTATGTATGTCATAGTTCTAGACTTAAAGGTGTAAACTTGCATATGGATCTAAAAAGATATGAACTTGCATATATGTTTAAAAAGATGTGGACTTGCATATGGATCTAAGCATGTAAATTAAGGTAACATGTTTACATATAAACTAGCATTTGTATCTCCACAATTCACATATGAACCTATATGTATTCCGCCTATAACTTTCATAAGATTCATAAATTTACATATGATTTAACATCCCAAAACTTGCATAAGATTCATATATATAACACATGGTTAAAAATTCATATATATATAACATATGATTTAACATCCCAAAACTTGCATAAGATTCATATATATAACATATGATTTAACATCCCAAAACTTGCATAAGATTCATATATATAACATATGATTTAACATCCCAAAACTTGCATAAAATTCATATATATAACATATGATTTAACATCCCAAAACTTGCATAAAATTCATATATATAGCATATGATTTAACATCCCAAAACATGCATAAAATTCATTCACAAATTTACGTATAATCCACAAATGAACTTGCATGTGACTATCATCTCAATTGAATAAAATTCTAATGTCATAGCATAATCAAGTTATACTTGTATGATTAAGCATAAGGAACAACCTACTAACATATATTAACAACTTGTTATACGTTTACATCATAAATAATACAAACTAGCAAGTCATATGAATCACAACCATATTCTCATAATCCAAAGATAAGCATATCACAATTAAATTAAGAATTATCTTGTTAATGAAATCATACTCACAATGAATCGGATTAGAGATGAAGATAGTGTGTTCGTTGTTGTTTGAATCTTTGATTTGTAATTTCCTAAGCTTCAAGAAAAATGAGCTACTCTAGCGGCATGACGGCTACGGTTCCAATTTTATTTAGGTTTTAGAATGAGGCTTTGGAGTGTTTATATAGGAGTTAGATTTATTTACAGCCGTCAGATCACTCTAGAATCCATCTAGTCCTTAGAAACCAAGAAATGATGTCAACAGACCAACCAGAAATCGCCACATAATCCCTAAAACATAAAATTTCGTCATAGACCATTTAGGGCCGACGGGACCAATTCCAAACCTCCTGAGTCGACCCTGGGGTCGACCCGCAGTTTGGTGTTTTGCCTTCCCGCTTCCGCTGTTTTGAATTCTTTTCTTAAATTTTAGGTTGAGTTTTATTTTATTTATTTATATATATCTATATATATATTTCTATCTTTCTAATTAACCATTTTCACACTAAACCACTTTTTAAACTGCGTTCACACTAAGCCATTATTAAGCCATTCCCTTAAAACAAAAATATGGCGCTGGCAGGGATCGAACTCTGTGCCCTTTATATGCAAGTCACGTGTTCCGACCAAATGAGCTACTAAGTCTTTTGCTTACAAACCTTAGAACAATGCTAAACATTATTCTTTAATTTGTTATTTTAATATTCTCAGAAAATACGGGGTGTTACAACCCATATTCATTAAACTATCTTATTAGATTAACCCAAAACAAAACCAATTTCATAATCAAATTTTAGTTACAATGGTTGACTTAGTCAACTTAAGGCACGATTGTCTCATTAATCGATCCCAATTATTCTCACTTTAAATTAATTAGTAATATAATTAATTTAAATGATTCCATGTAACTGTTTCTTAACCAAACAGTTATTTACTTTAACCGTTAGGTTAATTTCTATTCGTGAGTTCATAAATCTGATTAATGTCAAAAGTTACATTATAAAATAAATTTACACATAATTATAAACATACATATTTATTTCCTTTTAAATAAGTTTTATTCAACGATATATATTTCAAAATCTTTCTTTAGTTATAAAAATTAATTTTATAACTTCAGTTCTATCATCTCACCTGACGGTGAATCAATATAAACAAAACGATTTACTTTTAGGCCATTTACTGCCGATTACTCAACCAATATAGCCCATTGGTTAAAACACAACACATGTTGACTTTTCAGTCAATGATCAATACTAAATCAATAACCCAATCATGATATTTCATATATGATAATATGAAATATTTGAGGAATCCGGTTGGATTCCTCCAACCTGTTCTTCCTTGTATAAAAACGGTTATCTCCACACAGTTTAAAACAATTCAAACAGATCAAACAATTCAAACAGATCAAACAATCCAAACCATTAAACACGTTTATTGATAAACGTGATCAATAATGTAAGTAACCTTTATTGGAACCGATTCGTTGAAATAACGATTTGGTATTTTACTGAAATTAAATGACGGTTTAATTCCATCAGTTAAATAAATAATTATAATACTAGCAATCAGTCAACCATGATCAAATAGAGCACACAAAATGAAAACCCAATTTATATAAAATATAAATGGGAAAACCGAGTGAGTTTAACTCATCTGAGTTGATTTATCGTGAAGTGGTTCATTTTAATTAAACTAAATTAGTGTTTAATTTAATTAAAGATCCCAATTGCTTCCAGCATCGTCCATACTGACTCCAAAATGTAGTGTTTCTCGTTATGGTCTCTGTGCACTTATTTGGATCAGTTCAAATAAGATATTCGCTAGTCATAATCATTTCAATTATATTTTTATAAACTTCCTGATGAAATCGAAGGCAGCTAGGTTACTCGCCTGTCCACCACAGCGGCTCCCCTTTTGACTAGCCCAGCACAGAGGCTTGATGTCCCCAACCGAGTTATGGGTTTTATGGGAACCCACCTCCGCGCCTTGAATGGGAGTAGGGCAGACAGGTATCGAACCTGCGACCTCGTTAACAGGAAGCAGGTAACATACCGTTGCGCCACTACTTGTGGACGCAATCATTTCAATTATATGATTTAATTAAAGTGATAAATTTCCTTAATTATATATTCGAAAGTTAATTACTTTATTTTAAACATTCAGTTGATCTCATTCATTCTCTGCTTCTTCTTTTTTTCCATTCGCACATACATGCTTTGTGGTCTCTGAATGCTTATTCCAGCCCAAACCTTAACCTTGTGTTTCTTTTCCAGTTCGTTCATTGTTCACATGGGTCTCCAATTTCGTTCAACACTCTTAGCCTTTGTTTCCACGGTTCCTCTCAATTTCAGTACTCCGTTCGGGTAGGAATAAAAGCTGACCTTCCCTTTTCTTCCACCCGCTTCTTCTGTCACTAATTTAAGTTAAACAATTAATACCTTAATTATAAAATGAATTAGCTATTAAACTTAAATATTATTATTTACGGTTTAAACTGGCCGCACCTCTTCATCCATTTCATGCGGTGCCTCCAGTTCCTCACGTGTTACCAGTTTTCAAACCCAAACTTTGCTCCCTTCGAGAAACCCTTCACAGCTCCATGCTCCGACCAACTGCACCAGATCCAAGACCTCCACTTGAAGCGCTACAACCTCCTCTACCTGCACCTCCAACCCTCGGCCCCTCGAGCTGGCCAGTCTCCTCCAAATTGGCTTCGAAGTTTGCGCTTTCTCGGTGAGATTCAGGCCACTCCGAAGCACCATACAACATCTCGACCGGTCAGGAGGTTTATCTCACTGAGCTAAATGGTTTTCTATTTGGTAATCCCTTGGAGTGGCGTGTGAATTTCGATCAAAAAGAGGAGCAAAAATCAGACTGTGTGGTCCGTTCAATGAAATGGAGGCGGAGGTTTTAATTTGGTTGACCACACAAAGTTTATTGACTTGGAAATTAGGTTATAGCACTGATCTGATTATATATATATAGAGGGGTTTTGATTATTTTATTATTTATGAAACTTCGTCGTGAAGTAACATGCAGAAACCACCACAAACGACTTCTGTTTACTGATAAAAAGGCTAATCTTGGTGTAAAAAGATATTCCAGATCCAATGGGACAAGTTTCGTCGAATTCCGACTTCGTTTGAAAAAAATTCCTTTATAAAACCAGAAATAAACACGCGTTTAATTTTTCCACGATCACCAGATAAATCAAATCAACTTGAAACCATGCAATCCTATAATAATTATTCAATACGAACCCAGCGACACTAATTTTTCTGAGACTATTTTCCCGGTAGGCTATTTTTAAATGCACCGCAATGCCCTTTCGGACACCCAATTTCACGGTCTCCAAATAACCCAAATAACCCTTTATTAAATTAATTACACGCTATATAAATTGAATAGGTGTTTACGGCTACCGTGGTCACATACGACATCGGTTTGCCACGCCATTTAACACCGTACAATAATTTAACGATACGGTTCCAATGAAACTGATTTCATCGAAATTTGAGTCCATTTGCAAAACGACTATTTTAATGCGTATATTTTAATAACGATTTCCACAGCGATTATTTTAAAATTTGATTTGGCCATAACTTACAATTTAAAATACGAAATCTGGATTTTCTCTTTCATATGAAAATTATCATCAACACAGTTCCAACGTTTCTCATTTCACAGAAATCCGACTTATATCAGATCTTGTATTCCCAGTTGAAGTTCAAAACCAAATATTACGAACTGTCGCGCGATTTCGAGCTCGTTTTATATTTATATAAATATATAACGTTCAATTTCGTTTTAAATAACGAATTAAATATTAAAATCCATTAATACTCCAAATATAATATTTAAAATAATAAATTAAATTAAATATTTGACGGCCAAAATACGGGTCGTTACAGCAGGATCTAAACATACCTCTTCGAGTTTCTCAACTGGTTTCTTTCGGTTTCACCTAATAATCCAAATCCGTTATGATTTTACCTTCCTTTTTATTTCTTATGTCTTTTAGTTTTCTTTTTTCTATTGTCTGACCTGTAGTTTGTTTTCTTGTGCTTACCATATTAATTATTTATTACCTTGGCTTCTAATGTTGGGTATTGAAACCCATCACTTGAAGGATGAAATTCAACCGAAGAATAAAAATAAGCAAAATACTCCTTAGTTGCAAAATACATTTCCCTTGGGCTAAATTATTCTCCCCTTATAGTTCCTCATCCCTTCTTAGTAAGAATTTGACAACCAAATTATTCGGAGAGACAAAAGCATCTCATTCATCAAGAAAAGGTCATCCAAAGAAAGCATTATAGAAAAGGGCTGATCTATGATTTCAAAGAGGGATTCAAAGGTACGACAACAAGGTGGAAGACTCATATGCACTTTCATAATTATCTATTTTACAAACATTGATCCTTTGTTATTGAATCCAAAGATTGGCTCTAGAGTGGGCTATAACTTCCCCTCGGGCATTTTCAATTGATCGAAAACATGCATAAAGATGACATAATCGTGCTTCTGGTATCTACAAGTATGTTGGTTACCACCGATAACCCAATTTAGGCAGTAATCATTAGTGGATAATTGTGGGGGTTATGCATCTCTTTCTATAACTTTTAAGGCATTACCACTAATGCATGCAACTAAAGATGTTTCAAAGGATTGTCATGTTGTAGTTATTCCTGTACTGAGAATATTCCTCCTTTTGCTAATGTAATGTAGTAACTTTTAGCTCCTCGACTATTTCTAGGATTATGAGCGCCTCTATGGAATATGTCTATTCGGTTGATAGGTGAGCTCATATTTAGGACTGTCTCATCTTCGATAACAGTTATAGCGCCTCTAGATGGCTTTTCTTGTCCCTTATTGTCTTGAGATGCATTCAAATTGTTTCAAAAAAATCTGCAACTATCTCTCTTGAATGAGTTTCTAAACGATTCCGACCATTATCTTGCATTTGTTTGGTCTGTGATCATTCGCTTTATGATAAATGCAGTGACTATCTCCCTTCTTGGCTTTCGGATTGGTCTGGGACTTGTGACGTTTCGTTGCTGCATAGGTGAACGATATCGATTTGTTTAGGGCCGCTATATTGGTGTATGTTTCTTCCCACCACATCCTTTTATAGTTTTGGTCATAGTTGGGCTTTTTTGCCATCTTTCTTCAAAGAAGCATTCTTTTTAGTAGAGTACATTCCATCCATTGGGATAAATTTATTTGTCCTAAAGTGTGATTCTTGCAAATCAACTTGTTCATTTACAAATAGATCCTCCTAGAATGGAGTGTTTATGAGGAGCCGCATGAACAACTATTAGTTTGGCCTAATCATTCATCTTGTTTGTTTTTAAAGCTTCATTGTCAAACAAGTAATCACCCAAAGGCACTCCTGGTATTGCTTAACAATGGACACTAAGGTCCTTTCGAATGCAACGTTGAGCTGAAAATTCATATTAAAACTATTTCCAAGAATAAAGCGTCCTCTCTTGATATTGTCAATATCACTTTGTAGTTTCCCCTTGAAGCATCACTGGAACTAACCTACATTGTATCTGGATGCATTATACAAGTCTATTTGATTGTCGAAAGCCATTAAGAAATCATATGGGTTGGTAGTTCCTTGGTATTTGATTGTTAGAACTTTTACATATAAAGGAATAGTTGTCACCATTATCTCTTTGGTGAAAGGTTCCACCTGCTCTTTGCCATTGACATGTTCAACAAGCGTTCTTTTCCCTTTAGTGTTAAGTAAAACTTTAATCGCTTTCTCTACTAATTCTTTTATGTAAGCCTCATCGTCAGAGTAATCCTTCTGGTTTGGAAAATACCGTTCGGTAGTTATCTTTCAGACTGTTCTTCCTTTGTTATTAGTTTTCTATAATAACTAACTTGGATAACCACTTATTTTGGTTTTCTAAATTTGAATGGCGAAAGATCAATTTTTCTCTTGTATCTTAGCGGGAAAAACTTGGACCCTTTTGTAAGGGAAACTACCTCTTTATTTGTTATTGTCTTTGTATTTCTAGTACTTCTGTGTGATTTTTGATCAAGAACCTCATGGATCAGCCTTCTCATTTCTACTTTTTATCGCTCTAACCATATGATCTTTTCATCGCTTGTATCCCTTGGTTCTACTTCAAATGGTTGTCCTGGTACAACATTCTCCGGATTAAAGAATGTTGTTATTCCTTCTTCCAAGGTAGTAGTGTGCACCACACCTTCACTTGTTATGTTTAACATTTGTGCCTTTGACTTTATATTTCCTACATATATTGAAATGAAAAAATTAATTCATAGGAAATTATTCACATAGTCTAAAGTTCAAGCCCTTCTTCAAGCACCAAACTATTAGCGATGAGATTATTTAACATCCAGTGCTATGTTAATAGAATTTGGATTCGAAAGTGAAGATTTTCGTCTCGTTTTCCACTATATGCATTTTGACAAAAAATGATGAAAAGTAAAGGTCATTGATGTCATTATTGTCACAAAGCTTTTCAGGACTAGCCCTTCGTCGTCCCCTTTATGGGGGATGACTTTAAAGAGGTTCGATCGACACCTCCTTTCATTCCATTACATTAAAAGAAGTTTTCCGAAAACCTTTCACCCTTGAAGGACCTCTTGAAAAACTTAATTTTGTGTATTGAATCATAAAAGATAGAAGCTTGAATCAAATTTGATTGGGTATTAGGCTAGCCAATAGCTAAAGTGATTTGTTTCCTTATCCTTTAAATTTATCGATCTATGACACAGAAGATCAATTCCCCTTCTTGGAATAACTATTTCTCAAACAGATTACAAGTGATAAGAAATCCCCAAATTGAATACAAACGTAAGGTCAACACTCCCCAAGTGTGATGAAAAAAATTGAAATGAAAAAGACCCCCTGATTACGGACCTGTTGGGTCGCATTTATAGGTGTTGGCTGACCTTTTCTCCGCTTTAGTGCCTTCAACTTAATTATTTCGAGAGTGCACTCGAAGGCCTGATTGAAGTGGCATCAATGTTGTGTGGTTGGTGCTTCTGACATAGCTTGAGGCGACGAAGAAAGAACTCAAGTGGAATGAGTTCTTCCATGTGTTTTCTGGTAAGTAATCACTGTAGAGCCTTAGGATCTTCCGAAAGGAACCTTCTGAACAATAGATCTGACAATTATGAGAAGAAAACAATCCAGCTCTCTTTTGGTTTTTATGTCAATGAAAGGTTATTTTTTTTCTTTATATAGAATTTTATTTTACATGATGGTGATTCCGGTTAGGATTGATTTACTGAAACATCCACTTTGAATGAATTAAAGGGCGTATTTTCTTTAAAGGACGTGACTCAACTCCATTTTCCCGACTGGCCTAAAGATTGATGCCTTCGTGGGTCATAAAGGCGTGCCTTCCGGCCCAGCCAAAAGGGCTTTTTCTTTCTTGGAAAGAATTAATCCATTCTTTTTTCTTGTCTGAGGATATAATATGCAGTGAAATATCCATAATTACTTCAATAGTGTTTTACTTCCTCCCCGTTTTATTTTATATGTTGACTTCAAGAGGTTTGACTTTTTGGCTCCTCTCGAAGCTTTATTCTTTTGTGCTTTATTCTCCTTCTTTCATCACCTTCCACCTAGAAGGAATTTCTGATCAATAGATTAACTTATAAAAACAATTAAAAATAACTAACTATTGTAAAAAAAACTTAAAAAATTAATTTAATAAAAAGCATATATATATAGGGTGCTGTTATTCACACCCTAATCTCCTCTCCTGACCACCTTAAAAATTTAACAGACACGATTATTTTTTACACATTTCTCGCCACCACAATCTATTCATTCACTTAGTCGTCAACCTTTGAAAGTAATTCAAAATTTCAGATGAACGCAGCCGAACAGAAATATACAAATTGATCAACCTATTTCATCAGCATTCAGTGGTAAGGAACCGATAAACAATCACATTCACGGTGATACACAACCGACCAAATCACCTAGAAGTGCAAACCCACTATTTGATTACCAATTGCCAAATATAAATTAAAATAACGGTTGTAAACAGCCGAAAGGAACTATTAACTTTTATATTTGAATGTTTCACCAATTCGTTTGTAAGAGACTGAAAAAAATAAGGCTTCGGTGGTTATTCACCGAAAATGGAGTTAGTAAACGGTGGTTATGCACCGTGGAAAAAAAATTCTGTATACATGCAAAATCATCAGCGGTCAACAACCGTACGACGAAGGTGATTTTGGCTATTTGCAGCTGAACATGGTATTTCCATTTTATTGTCGTTCTACATTGGTCTTCACAGTTGAAAACAACCGAAATTTTGTGTCAAACCACGTATAGAAGGCCAACGATCAACAAACAAAATCAGCTTTAAAGATTAAGAAAATATTGCATTCAAATTAGTATCAACAATGTGACAGGAGAGAAAGGAGAAGTTTTTTTTTTTTTTGAAGACTGCAGTGGCCTCTCCATTTTAAGTTTTTTAACATTGCGGTGGCCAGAAGGGTAGAATGTTATTAAACAGGGTGCTTTTAGTTTTGGTGGCCAGGAGAGGAAACTGGGGTGTCAATAGCAACACAGTATAAATAATCCTTTGGGATGATCGATTTTGATTTAAATTTATAATAGTATTTAAATGGATTTATTATCCTCTTGGATAGTATGCATCCTTTTTAAATTTAAAAACGATAGTTTATAATTGAGAAGCCAAGGAAATATTTGAAACAAAAATTTATGTAAATTTTTTTAGATTGTAATAAGCAATGTTTTAACGATCTTTTTTGGCCCCTTATTTAAATACACATAGAAATTACAATTTGTCTATTTCAAAAGATTACTTTTGAAATAGCATTTTAAATTGAATTAAAAATATAAGCAATGAGAAACTCAAGCACAAGCAAGAATCAAATGTATTAAAAAATTTAAGTCATCTATTTGGATAATTGCATGCAATCAAAATTCACATATATAATCATTTATTCAATTTTGATAGTTATTCTCTTATTTATCGATCTGATGATGTTATTTATGGTTCATCATTCTATGACGATTGGTCTCTCTTGTTGAGCTTTGGAATCCAACTCTGGAAACTAAAACCAAATCAGAAGAGGGAGCCAAGCCTTGTGGGTCATACCTGTTATGGCGTATTCACATTTATCTAGTAGATTTTCTTTATCATGCATGCATTAGTGTGAGTGTATTCAAGAGCCTGTAAATTTGACGGGGTCCAACTTGGATGTTTCCAAGGGTGATGAGTGTGCTCTTTGATGCATTTATCTAGAGGCACACTCCTGGTTATGTTAGAAAAATTCATTTACCTTATTCAGATCAAAACTTGGAATTAGTCATATATTCATGTGTTTCATCAATCCAATACAATTTGTTGCTCATTTGAGAAATTTTATCCATTGTCGGAAAGCAATGAATCAAAATAGAGAGTGGTGGTGAAGTTATTGTTGAGTCAACGGTTTCAATGCTTATTTTGATTAATGACAAGAAGGAGCTTCATGATCGATAAAAAGAAGATTCAATGTTTTATAGGTTAGAAGATGGTTATTTAGAGTTATTTATGTTAAAATCTATCCTCAAATAATCATACTTCTTATTCTCTTCAAAAATATACATGAAAACTATATTTTTTATGTATGTTGACAAAAACCTGTCAACCTGTTAAATTTAACAGGTCAACAGCTTTTTAAACTTAACAGGTCAACCTGTTAAAATTAACAGGTCAACAGTTTTTTGAAATAACGGTCAAAAACCTGTCAACCTATTAATTTTTCCTGTCGACCTATTTTTGAATTTCATGAAGAGTCATCTTCTTTCTTGAAAAGTTGCATTCATTTCTCTTCATTAAAAATCACTCCTTTTGATTGCAACTTTTCACTAATAATTACAACTTCTCATTTGCTATAAATACATCATCTTTCATTCATCCAAATAACCGATTCTGGCTCTGATTTCTGATCTTACTTTCTAAATACTCTTGCATTCTAAAAAGCTCCCAAATTCAAGTTACTTATTGAATCCTTGATAATATTTCTCATATTTTGATTCAACAAGCAACTAACATCCTTCAAATCTTCGCATTCAATTCATATACTTGAGGATAAGATTATAGGAAGGGTGTACTCAATCGTTGACAAATCAGTGTTGAAAGAAGAACACAATCAGAAGTCAAACTCTTGTAATTGTCCTGTGTGGGTAAGCTTGTAGCCCGTGAAATCAAGTGGGTAAGCTTGTAGCCCGTGAAATCAAGTGGGTAAACTTGTAGCCCGTAAATCAAGTAGTGTTGTGAACCTGTTCCTCCGGGTGAAGAGAGGGTGTTGTTTAGTGAAAAGCCGAAGAGGAGCTTCGGGACTGGACGTAGGACTGGAGGTCCGAACCAGTATAAAAATCCTGGTGTCGTTACTCTACTTTACTTTATTTATTGCATTTATAATTATTTGTGATATATATATTGTTTGCGAATATTTATTCGCATAACTATTGAATAGCTTAAGTTATCACATACATTCCGCATAGCCATATTGTAGATCCTGCACAAGTCGTACACACACCGACCTTTTCAGTTATTTGGGACTACACCTACTAAGGCATTGCCACATCTACTCTAGATAATATTCTTTTATATACTATTATGATGCAAAATAATCAGGTACTCAGATTTTGTACAAGGTCCGGATTGGAGTTTTGTAATAGCCATCAGAGTTCTCAATTATATTATACATTCAGTCGTAGGGGACAGAACACCTCTTGGTCATTTATAGGAAAGCCCTTTTCCTAGTTTGTTTCAAATCACCGAATTAGCTTTGATAATTCCATCAAGGAGTACAATCATGCTCTTATTGGCTATTAATTGTTCCATCCATTACTTTAAGCCTAGATTTTTATTATATCTATGCTATATCTTAATATCTTGGTATGTCATTGTTCTGTTTTATGCCTATGTTGATGTATGAATGTTATTCTCGTGAGGTAAAAGCTCGTTCTTCATTAGCGGTATTGCCTTAAAGAATCAGTGCATGTTCCACTTTACTCTAGTTTTCTCATGCTGGCTTTCTAGACTGAATCGTGTGTTATTTCGCTATAATGCTCAAACCAAGCCAAGCATTATTCCATATTATAGATGGTTGGACATGTAGCCTGAAGTAGAGTGTATGTTCGCTTACCATAGGATTTATTTTTCTTTGTATTTTATAGAACTATCGACAATTGTAAGGTCAAACATTTATAACTAGATAGCTAATGGGATTTTTTTTAAACTCTGATATACTTTGTATTTTGGAGTGACAATTCATCTACCTTTACTTACCATTATATGTTGTCAACTCCACTGTGAAATTCTATTTCTTTTATTCCTTTTCTTGTCCCTTTTACCCTAACAATCTGCTTTTCTAGCAGTTAAATGTTTGGCACTTGAATACCGTTGACATATTCAATATTGAGTTTAAATGGTCAAAAAGTGGAGACGTTACAGTTGTTTTAATGCTAAACATTGGATCGTAAATGATATATTTTGTTGCAAGTGTAAAAGATAATGGGAATGTCCCAAGTTGATATATATATATATATATATATATATATATATATATATATATATGCAACGACAATATCTTATTAAATTGTTTAATACTAAATAGGTATGATCGATTCCTTATGCATTGGTAATAGGTATTATCACGCATGTTATGTTATACGATATCGTGATTTGTTCATCTACTTGATACCAGAAGCAAAATATTAAATTCAAATCGATGTCAATGAATGATAGTATTAAGCATTCTCGTGTATTTTTTAAAATACTAGAGAAATGTTTTTGGTAATAACAAACTCCTTATGAAGGAATACTCTGATCCAGAACATAAAAATTGATATTGAGTAATTCATGATAAATTTTAAGTTGTGAATATTATAAATGAATTACACCATGGATAATTAAATGAAAAGGCTAAGTATATTGCCTTGAATAACATCATTACAAAATAACAGTGTACATAAATTAAAATGCACAAATTTAGAAACCGAATCAACGGTGATTCAAAATCTTGAGAATCCTATAACATTGTTTTATGTAACAACAAAACCGTATAATTGTAGCAAAATTAATGATCATTACACCTTGAAAGACATACCATGAATCGTTACACATGATAAAACAGTTGATCAACATCGCAGAGAGTTGATTGATATAGTAGATAATTAAAACATAATAGTATACTAATTCACTAAGGAATTGACCACACTGATTTATTGAAACAGATTAGAGAAGTTTGTATGGGATTCTATAATTGACACTAAGTGCAAGTTTAGATTAGTAGAAGTAAGGATGAACCCTAGATGCGATTATATAATTTGTTATATATATCTAACTCATTGACAAATCTTGTTCAAAATAAAAGATATTTCATTTCTATAATATACTCGATATAATGTGCTATTTTAAAAATTAATTAGTTTAGTTAAGTATATTTAGTAGAAAATTCATAAATGGTATATTTCGTGATAGTGGTTACAAAGTGTTGTAACTATGAGTAATTTATTATAATAAACATAAATATACTATTGAAATGTTATCAGTAAAGATGCATCACGATCAGATATTGATTCATCTGCTGAGCCTAAAGTATGTAACGCTCTTCAAGTGTTGAGAAGTGCAATGCACATAACTGTTGTGGGCACCTAACGGTTATGTATTAATGGTTATTAGATAACTATGAAATAAATCGCTTGGTAATTTTTGTTGGTTAATATAACTTAGGTCAAATAAAATATCGATTTGAAAAATTTACATAGTTCTCTTGACTTAAGAATATGGTGGATCTTTAATATAAAATCTCTGTTTTAATTGTAGCCAAATCATGGTGTGACATTCATTGAGTGACTATAGTTGGATCGAGTGGAAGTATTTGAAGTGAAACACTATTCAAGAGAGAATTAATCTTCTTAGCTATATGAGGTTAGTAAAATGGTCAATCGAGTCAACTCAAAGTCTAAGGGTAATGTCTATTAAATTAAATTGAGATTTTACCAAAAGAGAGAAAGTGATTAATATAGCTATTATGCCACATCACCAACTAAGTAACGTGCGAGCGTTAACAGTAGAATAGTTTGGTGTTACTTACTAAACGAATTTAGACCCAAAAGTTACATAACTGAAATGATGAATTCTTTTAAGCTTAAATAATATACTTAATTTATAATTATAAAAACTAATTAAATTAATTAATATCTAAGAAATGTTAAATAAATTAAGAAATAAATAATTCTATACATATTTGTAATCGTTATAAGTATATCATTCGACTAAAATATTGATAAGCCGTTAAATTAGATTTGATTTTGTAGTATTTTGACTTGGTCTTAAATGAGTTTATGCCCCATTATTAGGATTGTAAACTTTGGTCTTGGTAAGGTTTTGAGGTAGCTAAAGCATAGGTAATTGGCTTGGAGATGTGAGATTAACATTAATCGAGGAAGAATAAATCTGATCTATCTATTTTTCTCTTTTACACAACTATACATGAATATTTCAACCTAAATTCTCTAATAATCTTTTTGGCCACCACTCTTCATCTTTATTTTGACTGAAACAAAGCTTAAAACTACTCTCCTAAATGTCAAGTCAATTCATCCTAAGTCTAATGTTATTTTAGAGTGAAAGGTCAACGACTCCAAATTAGCAATCTGATGAATCAAGAGATATATAGAGAAGGAAAATCATTGTTTTAATGTGGACCCCACGACATCATCGATAAGTATTATTTATTTCATATTTTAAACATAACATCATGTCTAAAACCTAAACCATGTACACTCGAATTCGTATGTTATATTATTGCTAATTTTTAGTTAGGTGAAAGTTTTGCAAGTAAATGTAGTTGTCACGACTAGATTGTTTATGAGCATGACATTGATGTTTATATCCATGATTCTAGTATAAACAAATCTATTTTTTTAACCTGGTTTTAAACCCAGAAGGATTATATATAAGAATTGCATGTGAAAGTCAAGAAGAATCGACCTCCGAATTGACTAAATTTGATAGGAAAGATATAAATAGCAATACAAAATGGCATGTGAAGTTTGAAGTCCAAAAACTCTAAGTTCATGGATCGGTACTGATCCATGCCCTATGGACTGGTACTGATCCATCGGTACGAAGAATGTTGACTCAGGGATGGCACGGTTGTTACTCTAAGCTATAAAGTAGCATGTTGGTGAATTTGCAAGTCAATCAGATGACCTTAGCTAACAACACATGATGGACCAAATTAAACTTAAACTAATCCAAATGAGGAGCATCCAAGTGAAATCAAATGAGTACCAATTCACATTGGATTTAGAAGACACAATCATAGAGACTTAAAAAGCAAGGCCTGAAGGCCAAACCATGTAGTACTACATCTACATGGACTTGTATCGGTCCATAGCCTATGGATCGGTACCGATCCGTGGTACGAAGTTCTATTATGATAGGAACCTGGCCGTGGCTTTGTTATATTGTGTTAGTCCTGTGCGTAGTTGAGCATTGTCCAATACCTCCCTATGCTCTATAAATACTCCATCTATTGCTACATGAAAGGGGGTATCCATTCCATGCTTGTCAGAACTCTACCAAAATCCATCCTCGACTACTTCTCAACCTCAGGGACAACAAGCCTTTATCATCTAAACTAGTTATCGAGATCTACTCCGATAACTAGTAGTATTTATGATTCTTGTTTGTTTCTACTTTGGGGATCATTGTAATCAAACCAATATTCATTGTAATATAACATGGAAAAGATAAGAATAAAAATATTCAAAGTGGATATAGGCCTTATCAATGGCTGAACCACTATAAAAGTTGTATCTCTCTCTCTCTTTAGTTTCTGTTTCTTATATTTTTCATATATTTTTATCTGTTTTGTATCGTTTTCCCCGCAAAGGGGGTGGTGCTTTCGCTAAAATTTGGTGTTAGTCCCATTTTTGGCTTTAACATATTTATTGTATAAATTTTATTTTTTCATGTTAATTGATATATTTGTGTGTGTGTGTGTGTGTAAATATATTATTTCGTGTGTGTGTATGTATATATACATATATACATACCAATTCATATAATTACATATATGATTATATATTGTATAAAATTGATTCATTTTTTCCTTATAGTTATCTGTATTTATTATGAATTATAATCAGCTAAAGAGTCTTAAGATTACAACTTCAAGTGCTGGCCTTCTGAATTTACATTCGTTAAGGCAAAATTGGGTATCCCTCTCTAATCTTTACTAGTAATTGGAATAAGATGTCACACTTTTTTGGTGTACACGCAAACTACCGAAAATGCCCTTTGTTCGAAATTATGTCCTACATTTCCTCTTTGCTGAATCAAAATTAATTGCTCTATTTCCAAAAACAGTCAATTCCTTAAAATTCTCATACTCACTCCTATAATTTCTTCATTTCCAGAAACAGTCAATTCCTTAAAATTCTCATATTCATTCCTATAAAAAATTAATTGCTCTATTTTTAGAAACAGTCAATTTCTTAAAATTCTCATATTCATTCCTATCTTTATTAATAGTTCAAAATATCACCTTAAATTTTGCAACTTGGCGGTTTCTTATTTTTAAATGTTCTTTTCTAGCATTTACTGCATTTCCGTTAAGCATTGAATCAGCTAAAATTCGGTTACCCGTGCATGAACGGTTCAAAATATTACCTTAAATTATGCAACTGGACGGTTTCTTATTTTTAATTGCTTTAACTCTATAAATATTGCCTAAGATTCTCAATCATTTCTCAACTCCACCATTACTCCACTATTGCTCCTACTGTTCTCCACCGTTTCTCTCTATAAAAAAAAAAGAGCTTTGTAAAATTTTACATCTTATACTGCAGCAAAGAAGACAGACGTGGGTTGAGGAGGATAATGTCATTAACAAGTGAGAATCCACTCGCAAACATGTTTTGATAAATTAGGATATTCTGCATTTTACTTTGTCTCTTTACTGCACTTATTTTTTGAGCGATGCTGAGCAAAGTTGGTGTTTTCAGACAACTTTTCTACTTTAATAAATATAATTAAACTTCAAAATTCGGTTGTTTATTAATTTGATGAAGCTTCTCATTTTCTAACATGAGTGGAAGGAGTTTGGTGATTTTGGTTGGAGTCACGGCTGAGGAGTGTGATGGTAGCAGGGAAGATTTGTTTCCTATGTACGTTGTAGCAATTATGATGAGGTTGACTCATTCAGGATGTGACCGTTTGTGCTGGTAGGGAAGGCCACGGTGACGTTCTTGGGGAGGTCAATGACAAGGAAGTTGTAATGATCAGCTTGGTGACATTTTAACGTTTGCAGATGAGGAAGAGGATCCGATAGGAGGCTTAGAGGTCGGAGGAGCTACAATAGCACACGTGGAGGTTGGCAACGGCAGTGGAGAGCCAGATCTGGTGGCTGACGGAGGTGCGGGTGTATGAGGGAGGGATGGTGGAGAGGGTGCAGTGTGCTTAGATGAGAAAATTTAAAACAACTAGGCTTTGAGAGTACTCTATGTTTGGTAGTATTTTTATACATGACTTTACTTCGTAGGCCAGATCAAATTTTTATTGTATATCTTTACATTTGTTATATAATTTTTTTAATATTATTAAGCTGCTTATGCCTGCATATGTTCTGCTCCTTTAGTCTGGTTTTAATTATTTTGAGCACATGCCCCACTTGGTAAAAATCGAGTCCTTCCATCTATTCATGCATTTCCATATTTATTGCATTATGCCAATTATTGGCATAGCGGAAATACTCTCTTTTCTTTAATTTTTTTCCTTTTTCAATCAAAGAAATATGCCATGGATTATGCTTATATATATAAGTATTTAAAATATTGACTTTGATATTTTAAAATTAATAATTCACACGCGAAGCACGTGCCACGATCACGCGCGAAGCGCGTGCCACGACCACGCGCGAAGTACATGCCGTTGCCACGTGCGAAGCGCGTGTCATGACGCTCGTGCCAATAAATAGGGTAGAGGGTTGATACTAATGCTGGGCTAGCATAAAAAGTGGATCAGTTCAGTGGATAGTCGAGTTCTCTAGCTCTGTTCTCCGAACTAGAGTTCGTTTTATGAATTAATTTATTTTCATCATTATTTAATTATTATGTGAATTGTTTATTATATATACTAATAAATGATTCAAAAATTCAATTTTTTTTAATCACATTATCATATCAAAAGCTCATTTTATATTTTTTTCAATGGTGTTTTTCATTTCTAATAATTAACTAAAGTTTCAATTGAAAAGTAAATTCTTTATTAAAAATAATACTTTAATTAAAATGAATCTTAGAATTTTTTTTTTGCAACAACTATCTAATGATTATAGGTTTTTGTAGACTTTGAAGTATGAGTTTTTATTATACGGGTATTTTAAATTAGTTGATTATAGGTGAAACTATTAGATACATCATAAATTATACACAATAAGGTATTAAAATAATTTTTTCCTATAAATCAGTATTCTTTTCGAACCGTACATAAATTAAAAACCAATTTACGTATATGTTCTTTGTATTTATGTGTGTGTGTATATATTAATTCATGAAATTTATATTTCATTATAAATATATATAGTCAAATAGTTTTCTATATTTTAAGAAAAATTGTGTATATTTATTAATGTATGCATTTACTTATCTTCATATATATATATATATATATATATATCATCTTCATATATATATATATATATATATATATATATATATATGTATGTATATATGTACACACACACAAAAAAATATATACATATACACATGTATATGTGTGTGTGTGTGTGTATATGTATATATAAATATTACGATACATATACATGCATATATTTAAACAACATAAAAAATGGGTTGCCGTATTCATTACAATGTAAATCTCAACATTTATATGCAGACACAATATACATTTCATGTATAATTATGTTACACAAAAACATACACAGAGTATATGATACACTAGTAAATAAATTAAATTTAATTAGAATAACTTCATACTGCAAAATATTTGAAATTAAATAAAACACATAATTTTATTTGAAACAAATTTGGAAATATTCTGATAAAGTATACTTTATAAGTCCAAAAAAAAAAAAATCTAATAAGGTGAACTTTTTTTTAAAATTCACGCATAACTTCCATTATAGACTAACACAACTCCAACATACGATTCATAAGCCGATACTACAACATTATGACAAAAATATACATAATTGTATTTAATTATATGAGAGTAACTACATGCGCTTCGCGCGTGAATTATTTTTTCTACTACGTGTATATTATTAATTCATAATTTATCTCATAGATCTTTAGTAATATTAAGATTTGATGGTCTGATAATATTTGTGGATGAATGTTTTTAATTCGTAAAAATACTTTGTTTATAAGACCATATTTTCAAATGATATCAAGATTTGAAGAAATTTATAGACGAACAATTTGAATTTGTAAATGAACATTTTAGACGTTAATTGTTCTTTAATGAATTGTTTATTTGTTTGATTTCATTTTTAAGTAATGTTAGATTTGGTAAAATTTGTAAAAGAAAGTTTTGAATTTTTTTAAAAATGTACTAGTTTCTACATTTAAGTGATACTAAAATTCAGTAATATTTATATAAAATTATTTATTGTTCTATGTTTAAGGGATAATAAGATTTAATCATATCTCGTGCTGTTGGTAGTACAAACGAACATGAAGCTTTGATGTCAAATGTTATCTTTTTAAACAAAAAACGAGGGAAACCCAAGTAGGACCGCCAGTTTGCACACATCCTACCACCTGCGGCATACAAGCCCCCTCCCCCATTATCTGAAGCTAACCCTGAACTTCCACGATCTCAATCACCCAAGGAAGCTACCATTCATCTCACCGGGAGTAAGCTTCGTGGGCTGCAACTCAACATAGTGTAGCTGGGTGGTGTTCTTGGTCCGGTCAGCTCTTGACTTAAGGAATGACTAAAGAGAAATGTAGTGATGCAATGTTTTCTTTATAATAGTTAGGTAATGCATCTGCACTCATGTAACTGCTAGACTGCGATCTAAGCTATGCCAGCTATTTAGACATACATGTGATGTGTATCACATGGACTTATTGTATTTTATTATTTTGATATAATAAGGTGCTACGGAGCACTCTAAAAACTAGTCGATCTTGCAAAAAAAAAAAAAAAAAAGCATTTGATCATATCTGACAAGAAGAATTATGAATTTATAAAAGAAGTTAAATACCTTTTTTAGTGATATTAATATAGAGTGATATTTTTGATTGTTCACGTTGACATCAAAAAATATGTATATAACTTATTACAATTATTGATAAAGATATGTATAAAAAATGATATTAAATTGCGAATAAAAAAGATCTTACAATTGTTTGTAGTTTGCTATGTTAGTATTAAAAAAACTTCTACTATAATTTACAAATTGCTATTAAAATATAGCAACATGAATAAATAACATTGTAAATAGAAATATACATAATTACTTAGTTAAGAGAACAAAAAAAATAAAATAAAATAAAATGATATTACACAATAACGTTACAACGTATTTTATTCTTCATCCTCAGTTTGCTACTTCGTTTTCTTTTAAATTATTGTTTCTTGTTCCACAGATTGATGCTTCTTGTCTAATACACCAATTTCATCATGTCGTATCTGTTATCATAGTCATCTCTTCTTCTTTCTTGCTCTTGCCACCAGGGACGAAGCTGTAAAGGGGGGGGGGGGGGAGGGCAAGTAGGGGTCATGGCCCCCCTCTTAATTTTTAAAATCATGCAAAGAGAGCAATAAATAAATTAGTCGCATTGTAGGCAGTTAAATGGACTATTCAAAGCTATCTTATGTTGCGGTGAAAGAGCATGCACATCTTTCTTATATGGTTTGTGTGAAAAGTTAACACATTATGTTTTGAGGCTATCTTTGAGGTTTTATTTTCATCTTTTCCACTTAAATTTTTGGTTTCAATACTTATATCTTGTTGTTCTTTTTTCGCCACAATATGTTTCTCACCAATACCAGTGGTAATAGACTCATGTGTATTTTGTGCTTCAGTTGAAGCCTGGGGATCTTTCCAGCTCTTATTCTCTGTATAGATATTAGATTGTTGTATATGAAAATACATTTGCTTATGTATGCATGTATCAGTTGAATCTACAATTAAATAAAAAAAAGAAAAAAAATTGTATATATTGATCAAGCACGAAAGACATTGTTAACTTTAGTTTTTTATGCATCTATACAGTTGGAATGTTATTATTATTTTTACTCCTCCATCCAGTGAAAGTACGATAGGTTTACTTGATATACATGATGAAATATCATGGGAATTTAATTTTGTCTGTTTATATGTGTAATATTCTACATGTCTCTTAATGTCTAAATTCAACCATATGTACACATAAGACTTTTTACCTAATGTTTTATGTACAAATGCCTACAATAATATTAAATTGACCAATTAATTTGTTTTTTTAAACCTTCATTTCCTCATGAAATACTCTACCTATTCCATTGAATTTTTTTTAGCGTCATGTTGTCAAAATCCGGACTTCGTCACTGTTTGCCACCGTATTGTTAAAGTGTTTCGGCTCGCCCTCCTTGAAACTCTACCCATTGCCAAGACATGTATTGCCGCATCTTGTCATTCTCAATAAAAGTTGTACTTGTGCGTGCTTTAGTTGTGATTCTAGTATTTTACCACTCAGCCTAAGAAATTAAGAGATGTATTAGGCGTCAAAACGTGATAAAATTCATCCCATCCCATCCTATCTCCCATGCTTATTTAAGGAAAGAAAGAGCAATCATAAAAATGTTCCGTCAAAAGCGCACGAAGTTTGAAAATCAACGATACCATCACACTGTCACAGATTCTCACTTTGTCTTCGTATCTCCAGAACGTAATTCCAAAAAATTAACATAATTTCAGTTTCTCGCTCAAAATCACATGTTACTACTACTCTTTCCTCTTTCACAGAATTACATAAAGCACTTCCTTCTCTACTTAAACTCACGACGACCCATATAACCAACTCAATCTTTTCTCCTCTCTCACTCCAGCTCAGCCATGGCAACTTCGCAATGTAAGTAAAACAAAAAAACAATCTACCTTTTTTTCTTTCATGAACTTGTTTTCACTCCCTTTTTTTCTTTTTCTTCTTCTTCCCACCATAAACCATGGCATTTCAACCGAAGATGCTAAATCTTTGCTGTTTCTAAAAACCCAAATAGACCCTTCAAATTCTTTAAATTATAGTTCAGCTTCAGTTTCAACTCTTTGCACCTCTTGGGTAGGAGTGAAAGAATGTAACTCTAACGGCAGAGTTACAAAACTTGTTCTTGAATATTTGAATCTAAGCGGCACCCTCGATGCTAAAGTATTAGCTAAACTGGATCAAATTCGAGTCTTGAGCTTCAAATCGAACTCTTTATATGGTAACATACCAGATTTATCCCTTTTATACAATTTAAAGTCGATATATTTAAACGATAATAAGTTCACCGGCAAGATTCCAAGCAGTATTGCTTCTATTCATAGATTGAAAATCATTGTACTATCTAATAATTTGTTAAGTGGTGAAATCCCTGAAAGTTTTACACGAATTAGTAGGCTGTACACTTTGTTTCTCCAGAACAATAATTTAAGTGGTGAAATTCCAAGATTCGATCAGGAAAATCTCAAGTTTTTCAATGTCTCAAATAACAGTTTCTCTGGAGAGATCCCAAGTACTAGAACTTTAAACCAGTTCAATGCAACTTCTTTTTTGAACATTCCAAATCTATGTGGTTCTCAAATCGGAGTTTCATGTAACAAAACTTTGAACATTGCTCCTGTTCCAAGTCCTAATTCCCTGACATCTTTTCCAATTCGTGCAAGTCACAAGAAAAAGAGGAGAAAGTTTATAATAATATTGGCTTCTTCAATTTTGGCATTCGTCTTATTGTGCATTGTATTTTGCTCAATTGCATTGCTCATATGCAAAAAGAAGAGGAAAAGGGATAGTCATGAAGTTGCAGATAAGCCCTCTGTTGAAGAAAGCAACATAGCTAGTGCTACTACGGCAACTGAATCAAGAGGGGTGAAAAGGGAATTTTCATGGGAAAATGAAGGGCTAGGAAAGCTAGTATTTTGTGGTGGTGTTACTGAAATGTATAGTTTAGAAGATCTGCTTAAAGCATCAGCTGAAACTCTAGGTCGAGGAACTGTTGGGTCTACATATAAAGCAATAATGGAATCTGGATATATTGTTACAGTTAAAAGGCTGAAAGATTCAGGGCATTTGGGTGTTGATGAGTTTAGAAGAAGAATGGAGGAGATTGGGAGATTACGACATCCGAACTTGGTTCCATTAAGGGCTTACTTTCAAGCTAAAGAAGAAAGGTTGCTTGTATATGATTATTTTCCTAACGGAAGCCTATTCTCTTTGATCCATGGTATGCATTTTATTTATTTTTATTATTTTCTTCTGATTAATATTTAGCATAGGATTTACTACATTTCACATATAATGAATGCTATGGTAGGCTTCCTTAGTGTGTAATTGTTGAGACGAGTTTTGTGATGAATTAGATATGTTATTGATCATAGGACAATTTAGTGAATCGTTTTTGGTGTTTATTTAATAATGGTCTATCATTTATAAATTCATAGTGCTTAGTTTGGAAGATGCTCCACTTAGAGAAAAAGAAGCTTAGAAGATTGTGACAAAATTATGTTATGGATAAATTTGCAATGATAATCCTTGACATTTAGCAAGTGGTTTATTGCAGTACTTAACCCATGCATGTTTTATCAGTTTTAAGTATTTTTAAGCTCTTTGTCTTTTAACATTGATTCAGTTGATGCTTGAGGGATTAAATTCCAAAATCCTTAGATAGACAAAAATTCCACTATTCTGTAAGGACGTCTATTTTATGTATCTATCCACAATTTTCAGTGATTTTAAATTAATAGATAGAAATAGCTTATAAGTATCTACTAGTTAATTTTTTGAAGTTCAAATTAATGGGAGATGCAACATATACTTAATTAATTACTAACTAGTCATATTTGGTTTCATTAAATAAAACGCTTCCAATGGGATGGTTCTTGGACCAATAGATTTGATTTGGCAACATTTAAGAAATGGAGTATTACAGTGGAAGACTAAAATATACATGTTTCAGAAGGTTCAATCCAGTTCCAGAAACCCTCATTACTTAGTAACTCATTTAATGTTGTTCTTTGTGGTAGATATAATTTATGAGGGCATCCTAAGCTAATAAAATGACAAAAACATAAACGTTTGCATTTACTACAAAATAATTGATTATAAATCCAAGGTACATTGGCAATGGGGCGGGTCTAGGGTCCAAACCAGCTTGACCCGCCCCTGTTTTGACCCATTTAGACCTGCCTCATAGAGTCTTCGGGGCGGGTAGACCCGCAACCCGCTTTTGGAGGTCCGGGTCTAGGGTCGGGTCTGGGGAATGGCTAACCCGCCCCTACCCGACCCGCATGATCGAAACATCATTCAAACACTTTATAACTATAACTATATCTTGTTATTCTTCTTAGATTTACATGGTTATAACTTGAATATTATATTCTTTCAATTGACAAACTATAAAATTTTCATTGTATTAAGTTGCATCAATCATAATCATACAATAACAAATGCATATATTTTGAACTATTATCTTACAACTCATTTTATAATATTCTCTTGTCATTGTGAACACATTATAATATGCATATAATTTATCATTTAGTGATAAAAAAAATATAAATATATAAATTTGTGTACACTATAACATAATATCACCGGGTCGCGCGGCGGGTCTGGTCTACCCTGACTCGTACGGGTTTCAGGTACGGGGCGAAATTCCAGACCCGCACCGGGCCTACGGGGCGGGTCTGGGGCGGGATTTAAAAAGTCCGGGTCGGGTTTGGGGCACGAGAAACCCGCCCCATCCGCCCCATTGCCATTCCTAAATTTCACTTTAGTTAAGGAAATTATAGTTGCCAATATTTGTGTAACTTTCCTCTTTATCTATAATGAAACAGTAACATATTCAGAATTTGAGCCCAAAGTCTTCAGTTATATCTGCGAAATAAAAGTAGAAAACAATGTACTACACCAAAAAGCCTTAAAGTTTATTACACACATAAACTGAAGTTTATTGATAATACAACAATGAATGATTCTTAGCAGTGTTGAAGGTTTAGTGTAAAGTATAGTATTGATTTTGCTCAAAGCTCCTAAATATTTAATAACGGCTTTGCTTGAATGATCAAAGATGAATATAATCACATTTTAAATTCAATTGATTCTTTTACTCATCTGCCTGGATATTTAAATACAGATGATTATTGTACTCATCTGCCTGGATAAATATAAGTACATTTAAATTAAAGATGTGTAAGTGCAAATGTTCACTCTGGTCGGTTTGTTTTTTTACAACTCCAAATTTTCCATGGTGGTTTAAATGCACTTCATTTTCAAAACCCATGCCCACCAAGAAAAATAGTGAGAATTGTTCATGCATGTAATAATATTTGCATTGTACCGTATCATGTTCAACCATAAAGAGAACTTTTAGGTGCTATTTATTAGACCACATGATATCGCCCGCATCTGTCTCTTTCCAAGCTCACCCATGAAATCTTGCTTTTACAATCCAAGTGTTGTGGCTATCATAAATGTGTATGTGCATATATATACACACACACATATATACATATATATAGACACACACCTTTCAAAGTACTGTCCACTCATCTAGTATGATACAACTACATTCATTGTAAATTTGATTCAAGGAGGGGCCTAGCTGTTTATTATGTAGTCAATGCTGGTCAGAGTTTAAAAATGACAACCACATGTGCAGAGGTAGGCAGAAAATAAACATGCATTGCCCCCATTGGCAATAAATTTGAGAGTAAGCTTTGAATCAATACTAATGCAGGATCTTCTTGTCTAGGCAAGGACAACACTAATTACCAAGGTCATGAAAGTTAGTTCCATAATAATTGGTTAAGCCTTTAATCATTAGTCTGGATTATTAGTAAGTTTTTGGCTCTGAGAACACAGACAAGAAGTCATTAAGCATAATCAAAAGACTCGATAATCACAGCATCCAAGGTATCTTTGCAACAGAATTAAATAAAAGTATCATTCCAATTTTACTGATATTTATGTTTGTTCTTTAACTTTTTACTGATTGTACAATATACTACTTTGCGTTCAGTTATAAGCAGTGAAACTTGATGACCGTGCAGTGATCAAGTTTTTAGCTTTATTTTAATGCTTGGCCCTGCTCATTAATTAATTGGGTCCCCTCTCATTAGAAAAATGAAAATCTAGTTTGTTCTCTTGCTTTGCTAAATAAATTGAAAGACGGGTTTTCCAAAGGTTGTGCTCATTTTGGTGCTATCCTCCCTTGTTATATCACCCACAACTGTTCTCATTATGTTTTTTTTTCATGGATTCAGACAATCTGATGTGATTTAATACCAGGCATTGCAGAAATTCTTCCACCCTATCCAGACCATAAAACACCAACTTTGCTGACATAGAGTAAGTTTGTTGACACTGTTTGCATAGTGTCATCGTGACTCTCTCCTCTGATTGGTGGAAATCAGGAGAGCCCATAAGGGTTCACTTGATTTCCATCAATCAGGTGTGAGAGTCATGGTGACCTCACTTAAATTGAGGTCAACAAACTCGTATTGCAAATTATATATGTGCAAAATAGTTTCTTTTAGTGGAAACTAGAATCATGTCTCTCTTTTCCAAATTTATTTGTTTTACATCCATACTTTTTAAAAATTATTTTCCATATTTTCCTTTTTCGAATTTCTTTTTTTACTTGTTCTGTTTTCAAATCTAAAAGTGGCCGTTACAACATATATTGCAATGGTTACGAGTTATGAACACATATTATAGAAGCACTTGATAAAATTAGTAAAATTACCAAAATACATCAATGGATTACATTTTTTTTCTTTTTTCCTTTTATTTGGGGATAATAGAGATTTAATTTGTCAATATATATATATATATATATATATATATATATATATATATATATATATATATATATATATATAGAAGTATAAGGCTATTTTTTACAATCATACGGATGTATACCCATATTTACGTTTAGTGTAATATACGTACCTATGCATTAAAAGTGTTCATATACAAAATGTAAGTTAGTATATGCGTGTTATAAAAGTGAAAATATACAAATTCTTCCTTGGTCAAAACCACATATATCTGTTTTTTTAATTAGTTTTTGCGGTAATCAGCATGTGTGTTATAATGTGCATACGCTAAGATAAACCACTTATGTGGTACCCGCTGATCATGCAAGGCGTACTAGAGGTTTTTAGGTTTCGATCAATTTCCCTGCTGAACAAATAAAAAAAAAAAAAAAATCATCACTTAAAAAAAAAAAAAAAAAAAGACTGTTCTCAGCAACATGTTTGAAATCGCCTCTAGAATTATTTCCGAAATTCAAATTCAAACTTGATCATGTGCTTGTAGTTTTTTTTTTTTTTTCCCCATGGATACAAATATTTTCCAGTTTTTACTATAAATCTCCACATTGCGAATGTCTCCCAGTTTTCCAAATTACAAATGGTATAATGGCTGAAACTGAATCATGATGTTTCTGAAAAGGTATGACTGTATTTTGAATCAAAAAAAAAGAAGCTTTACAAAACTTCAGTTTGAAATTTATCATTTGGTTAAAACCATTAAGTAACAAACTATGCTTAACAGGTTCGCGGCCATCGGGAACAGGCAAGCCATTACACTGGACGTCGTGCCTGAAAATTGCGGAAGACGTAGCAACTGGGCTCCTCTACCTCCACCAGTCAAACCACGTACATGGCAACCTAAAATCATCGAATGTCCTCCTGGGCTCGGACTTCGAGTCCTGCCTCACCGACTTCGCCCTCCTCCCCAACCTCCTCCCACCGGACTCCTCCTCCTCGACCTCCACCTCCTCCTCCCTCTTCTACCGAGCCCCGGAATCGCGTTCCTCACACCATGGTCGGAGCACACCCTTCTCTCCACAGTCGGACATCTACAGCTTCGGGGTCCTTCTGCTCGAGCTCCTAACAGGCAAGACCCCATTCCACGACCTGGTGGAGCAGCATGGGTCGGACATACCCGTCTGGGTGAAGTCGGTCAGGGAGGAGGAGGAGGCAGGTTCTGGAGGGGATGAATCGTCATCTTCAGAGGAGAAGCTGAGTTTGTTGGTGGATATAGCAAGGATGTGCGTGGTGAGGGAGGTGGAGAGGAGGCCGGAGGCCAAGGAGGTGGTGAGGATGGTGAAGGAAGCCAGGGCTGAGGTGGTGGTCGTCAGCAGTAATAGCAGCGACCATTCACCTGGGCGGTGGTCAGATACTGTGCAGAGTTTGCCTAGGGAGTATGGGTCCGAGCACTCCGGCTTTGCTGAGAGGGATTAATTGAGCTTATTCTTTTTTCCTTTAATGATTTATTGCGAGGGTGACATTGTTGTAGGTTTTGATTTTATTGTATATTGGATGTGCTTTAGGCAGTTTAACTGGCATTTGTTGTGTTGTTAACGAAACTCAGTGTTATTATTCCTTTAAAGCAAATGGGTTAAAGAGGATGAATCGTTGTATATTCAAATTGGATGTTCCCATGTGTCGGATCAATCTCAGCTACTGATTTGCATAAAATCTAATGGTTTTGAGTGGATTGTAGGATCCGTTCATTAGATCATTAATAATATGTGTGATTGATGTGTGGTTGTGATTTGTCGGACACACGGGAACATCCGAGTTGGGTACAGAATAATTGAACCCGTTAAAAGGCAGTGTATTCCTACAAAATAACATTCCAGTATGAGATTTGTGTATAGAATTTTTCTTTGGAAATTTGGAAGATCACAGGGATGCATTTATGAACTGTTGCGTCGCTGAATAGAAAATATATATAAATAGAAAGATACTGGTTCCTAGGGTGAAGTCTATCGAAAGTGGAGTAGAAAGAATAATTATTTTTGTTTTACATAATATACCGTGAGGGAAGTTTATTCAGTAAAACCTTTTAAACTATATCTTTATTTTTTTAAAACAGGAAAATAGTGTAACACAAGGTTACCAGCTTTTCCAACCGTGCAAGGACGGTCATTGATATTCGCCTCTTTCGCTCTCCCATTCAAAACCGGACGTAAAGACAGTTATGCTACCTATCATCCCGAACTGGATTACTCACTAAAAAAACTTAACACAAAACCCTAGTTTAAAAAAAATAAAAAAAATCCTAAGACACTTCAAAAAAATTAGCCGGCTCCCTTTTATTTCCTTTGTCACTTGTAACCAACGATTTCCTTCCGAACTTTAATGGTGACTTAACAAATTAGGGTTATGCTACTTGCCCCAAAATCGCGACTCTCGTTGCTTCTGGAATTTATTCTCTGATGCTTCAATTATTGAGCTCTCTGGTCAATCGATTTGGCATTGCAATTTGATCAAAAATCACTAAATCTTTGTGAGTTCTCTCGATTTATTTAATTCAATTTTTTTGCTTGATTTCCGATATATGCCTACGACGAATTGATGATAATTCATAGGATTTAAAACCCTAAATAATCTCCGATTTCATACGTTTATCTGGTCGTGATATTTGCATAAATATTGTGTTTTGAAATCTTCGTATATTATAGAGATTTCTTTGATTGGATTTTTAGTAGAAAATAAAGTTGAATATCTCAACTTTCCTTGTTGTGATGATTTCTGGAAATTAGAATCAGTCCTCTTTCCGAAAATAAAATATAACATATCTTCGATTTTTGGAAACTCTAAACAATTCAATTTGCTGAAGATAAATGCGTGTGAATATTTTCTAGAAATTTCTTCTTTAAAAATAATATATTCGAAATTGATTTTATCCTTTGTTTGTTCCCTGTTTCGCTCGTTCAAATTCAAGACGACTCCCTGATTTCCTGTTAATCACCACTGATAAGAACAAATGCTAAACTTTGCCATTGAGATAAATTTGAACTGATGCTATAGTATTTTGTTTGTGTCATTGCTACTTGTTTACGTACCATTTTGTTGTGCCATTTGCATTGTTTATTTACGAGCCGCCAGAGTTGATGTACATGTCATTGTGTGCATCAAGTTTGTGCATGTGCTTGTGTGTGTTATGTTGCCTTGTGCACTTTGCTTTATGGTTTATTCCTATTTGTTTTACCCTTCTTTTGCCTTGTTTCCTGCTGCGCTTGTATATATTTGCACTATTTATTCTTGCTTGGTTATTTTAGTTTACCTTGTGCACTTCTTGTTTGACCCGAGCATTTAGAGCATTCAGCCTTACAGCTCCAGCATCGACCCATAGGCTCATGCACCTAATTTCAACTCTTTACAGTACAACATAAGCTTCAGCTGTTAAGGTAAAACTTCTATTCCATCCAATTGGACAGACTTCCCTACAACCCACAGGTTGGATCTCCTAGCCCGATAACGATTTTTCTTCCCACACCTCAGTTTTATTTGACAATTCTCCTAGCTCAAATGTTATTATCCTCGGCCCATACTGAATGTAATTTGCTCAGTCCCTTCCTGCAACGATACTTCGTTTTTGCTTGCTGCATGCCTTGCTGTATTTCCGTGCATAAGTATCCAGATTTGATTTTGGGCTTTGCTATGCTCCATGCTTGCATATGCATAAATACACACATATATATACACATTTATGTGTGCATATGTATGTCATGTTGCTTATGTATTTTTATGACCTGCTTACTGCCTTAATTGTCTTGGCTTGAACCTGAAATTGATTTCATGTTGCCAGACCCAGTTTTGTACTTATGCACTTGTCGTTTCATTTGCATGTTGATTCATGTGCAGTGTGCATTTGCCTAAAGCTCCTTGTAGTTTATTCATGTTAGCAAACAGTTCTTGGCAGGTTGTACAGGCTTGAGTTTTGTACCTGTTCACCTGAAAAATAATTATATACAAGTGCAAAACTTTCTATTTAAATCAACAGACCACTATATGTTATGTCGTGGTTGGTCAAGATCAGCAGACCATAAATATGAGTCAAGGTTGGTCTTGATCAACAAACCGCTATAGTTGTGTTGAGGTTGATCTGCAGGCACTAGTATTCAGTCTACCTTGTGGTATTTACAGTGAATCACTGTGATAATCACAAGTAGTCTAGACTCATATATATATATATATATATATATATATATATATATATATATCTCATACCAAGTCTAAAAAATAATGAGAAACAAACCATTGAGGCAAATAAAATTTAAAATTAATTTATATTTGCTAGTATTTAAGTCTATTTTTATTCCAGTTTACTATGTGTGTTTCTATGACAGTTATGCTGGTGACTGGGCGGAATCTAAAGCACGTGAAGATTCATTGTGTGTCTATGAATGTATATGAGTTTGCATGCGTAAACTGAGTGATACCGAGTGAACTGTAGTGAGGAATATCTTTGTATGAAATTGAATGTAATGAATAATAGTGAGTTGTACAATAGTGCAATTAGAAATTTGTACCATTTCAAATGTTGAAATAAAATATTTATTTGAATATTCAATTCTTTGTAGTAGCATTTTATTCAATATAAATATTTATTTCTGTATGTGATGTGAAATATAGAATAGTACTTTTTACAAATACATTTATATAATATTATATATGTTTGTTATCATCAAAAAAATAATAAAAAAAATCATATGTTGTACTCAACAGTCTCCCCGTTTTGATGATAACAAACATACACTAAGATATTGAATGTGATAAATGTGTTTGATTTTGAAATATAGTGCTCCCCCTATTTGTATGCTCCTTTTACAACTGAACCCCCTATATATATATGCTTGAGTGAGTTTAAATTCAATCGGATTTCCAATATTAAAATAATCTTGAATTATTCACTCATCAATCAAAATCTGAACCATTCTCACCCTTTTGTTATCATCAAAAGAATAATAGAAATCAAAATAGTGATGAATATAGACTAGACATATAAATTCAAATCAGGAGGAAAAATATATATCGTAAAACTCATTTAATTAAACAAAAATCATAATATTTTTCAAACTAGAAGTAAATTTCACTTTTCAGATTAATGGATTTACGATTGATTTTATAAAATGAGGAGAGTTTTAAATTTCAAATATAGGATTTATGAATTCCATAATTTTTCAAACAAATTCCAAATTTAAGCACAAAATAATTTGAGCACTTTCTAACCACGCATAACCCCTATGACTTTTAAATGGGGTTAGTAGTAACTTAAATTTGTTAAATATTCTCTAACCATGCATAGCCGCTAGGACTTTTAAATTAGATTAGAAGAATACTTAACTTTATTCTCTCTTATATGAGTTTCATCCATGCATAACCGCGAGGACTTTTAAATAAGAATGGAAGCACATACAGAGATTAAGGTCATTCACCCATGCATAACCACGAGGACTTTTAAATGAGAGTGAATACCAAGGATAAAAATAAATTTATTTCAAAACATTTTCTTATTTCAAAAAACAATTTAAACTCCCCACATAAAACCATGATGAATGCCAGAAATATGGTAGATAAAGGAGATGATCATGAAATAAGCATTAATTAAAAAATATTATAAAATCTGTCCAATCGTCTTGAGAATTAAAATAATATTTTCTCTTGTTATGAAATAAACTATAGTAACAACTCATCACATTTTCATAAATCTAACAATAATTTTGATGAGTTCCAAAACGGTTCTATTTGGTCAATATTTTTAATTTTTAAATAAATAATCAAAATTGATTTTAAAATTAAAAAAATCAATTTCAAGAGGGTTTTTTGAAATAACCATGCAAGTTGAAAATCAGTTTCAAAAATCAATCAGTAGAATGTGAAATTTTATAATACTTCTTAAACTGATTGCATCTAGACAATTTTAAAAACCACTTGTAATTCGGATTGCCTATGATGTCAATGAAGTCTAGACACTGATTTTTCAACATATCGTGCAGTCATTAAGTTCAAACACTACTAACAATTCAATTCCTTTTATCAAAGCAGCAGAAAACCAGTTTCAAAGCAAGGTTCATAAAAGAATTTTTTAGAGCACCTTTAACAAACACAATGGACAATCAATGATTTAAATCAAAAATTAGTTATTTGAAATCATTTGATGAAATTTATTTTCAAAATTCAAATCCAAATACTATAATCCATGAGATTCAACATACAATCAATCACAAATGATTTCAAAAGCAAAATAGTCAAGCCAAGCCAATTATCACAACTTATAAATCATAGCTTTCAAGTAATGCGCTCCATTTAGTGTAATTTTTCGAGTTTTTACAAGATGAATTAGCAGAAACTCAAAACAACAAAGATGTGTGAAATTTCATTAGCTTTTCAGGTAATCAAAAATTTCAAAGTTCTAAATAACAGTGTTTAGGATATGCTCAAAATACTACAACACTGTCAGAAATTCAGGGACCATTCTAAAAATTAAACTTCAAATGAATTGCAGTTTTTGACAAATTTAAGTTCATAATCTGGAAATAATCAAGACATGAAAGTTGTACACAACTAATTCTAATTTACAGAAAATAAAGAAATTTGCAATTTGAAGTTATGAAGCTCAAGTTATCATAGAATTACTATGGCAATGTCCTATCAAAAATGGTTATCAACAAAAAACATGAGTTTAGGGATTATACCTGGCTTACCATAATCGATGTGAATCAATGAATTTCCAACTTAGAAATCTATGGCTAAGGAACTCTGAATAATTGATTCAACAATAATATGGAACATCTTGAATTTTATCTCTCTTTCGCAAGGTTGTTCATTAGCCTCCTTCAGTACCTAATTGTTTATAGGATCGAGTGGTCTAACAAAAGTTGTTTTACCACTCTTATCTTCGTTTTCACGTCTTGGTACCCAACCTCGTTTGTATAACAATTCATTTTCATTTACCGATATACCTTTAGGAACCCAAATTCGTTTAATCCTAATCGAATTCATCTTGTTATCTTTTGAGATCTAAATTCATTTAATTGAATTGTTTCTAAACAAGTTCTCATCTCATTTATGATTTAAAAACCCTTTGAAATTATTAGAGTCCATATTTCCAATTGGATCTTTTCCAAAGTTATTTGAAGGATTTTTAAAATCATTAAAATTTCGCTTTTTAACTTGATCAAATTTACCAAAACCAGGTCCTTTCTTATTCTCAACAAAAAAATGGTTTTTCAACAACATATTCAATGATTTTTCTCCTTTAGAAAACTTAGCCAGTATTGATTCAAGTCGTTGAATTTTATATTTAAGAACATTATTTTCTTTCATTAAACTCGAACAACGGTTTATAGTATTCTTTCTCTTTTCAGAATCCTTTTGTTTTTTAACCATATTTTCAAGCATTTTAATTTTAGCATTGGACTCAGAAATCTCAATTTCAAATCGTTTATGCTTTTCAAATTCAAGTTTTTCTAACTCTTTATGCTTTTCAATTTCCTTTTCAAATCGCGATTTAATTGAATAAATTTAGAATTATCATTATTCAAATTTACATTTTTACTTTCAAGCAACTCAAAACTAGTTTTGAAATTCAAAAAAGCATCACTCAAAATCTGACATTTTTTGCATTCTGAAATATGTGAATTCTTAACTTTTTCAAATTTACTTTCTAATCTATTATTTTCTTGAACTAATTTTGACCGATTAGATTTCAATTTCCTAACTTTTAGCTCAAGAGAATCAATAGTTTTTGTGAGATCGTGGCGCATTAAAATTAAATCTTTGTAAGTGAAATTTGGTACCTTACTAGTGTCCTCTTCATTACTTTCTGAATCTGACTGTGCCATAAGACACAAATTAACTTCCTCATCATCATGTCAGAAACATTTCTCCTTCCCCATCATACCATGTAGCAGGAAAAGTCTACTTCTTCTTTCTCTTCTTTCCTTTTCCATTCTGAAGTCGTGGGAAATATGGTTTGATATGTCCGAGTTTTTTGCAATTCTAGCCAAAAACTTCATCGTTTGAGCTATCTAAAATTTTGGACTTATTAGATTTTGAATTCTTCTTATGTGGCTTGTAATTTCTGTTAGACCACTTTCTAAAAAACATGGCCAGCTCTTCAATATGGTCTTCATCATCACCTTCAATAGTGTTATTTTGAGCAGTCGTCTTTTTCTTTGATTTAGAATTATTTCGTTCTTCTCTTGATTTTAACTCTATCTCATAAGTTATCAAATTTCCAATCAACTCCTCCATCCTTAATTGATTTAGGTCTTTTGATTCTTGAATAGGCGTCACTTTAGCTTCAAAATTCATCGGTACCACTCTCATTATTTTTCTAATTAATTCCACTTAGGTATAAGCTTTTACATGAGCTTTTGCATTATAACCAGTGATAAGAAGCGACCAAACATAACTTTTATATCTTCGTATTTTCGCATAGAATTTTTTTCATATTCATTGCTGAGTACAGCAAGACGAGATGCCTTAACTTGTGATGTTCCTTCGTGTGTGACCTCTAGCGTATGCCAAATTTCCTACGTAGTTAAACAATGAGATATTCAGTTAAACTCTCTTTTTCCGAGAGCACAAATTAGAGCATTCATTGCTTTAACATCAGTTGAAAATAATTTTTTATCATTAGCATCCCACCTGTCTTTTGATTTAAGCATTTCAACACCATTAATGATCAAAGTAGGAGACTCATAACTTATTTCAATAATGTCCCACACATCATAATTAAATAAACTTAAATAATTTTTTATCCTAGCTTTCCAATATGCATAATCAGTTCCATTAAACATAAGTGGCCTAGCTACGGATTGTCCTTCAAAAGAAGGATTATTAGACAAATTCATGACTCTAGAGTCAAAAAATACCTACATTGATACCACATGTAGGATCTAAATTAACCCTAGAGGTCATTGTAGCTTTTCGCTGAGTAATAAATAATAGTAACACAGATAATAATAAAAGTAAATGTGGAAAAAGAAACAACATAGAATTTACCCAGCTTCAGAAAAACCCTGCCTACTACTGCATTCCCCAAGGTTTCTATTAGGCATTAAAACAACTCTACGCTTGCAATCCCCTATAAACTCACGATATCCGCTCCCCAGTATTCTAATCCTGCGCTCAAAACCCTGCACTGATCTCTATTCCCAAGATCAGATTGCCCTGAATCACAAACTCGTAACTCGTCTCCCTAGTTTAGGAAACTAGAAAACATTCGAAGATATACAAAAGTAAAAGCACTAAAAACTTAACACAAAACCCTAGTTAAAAAAATCCTAAGACATTGTAAGAAATTAGTCGACCTCCCTTTTATTTCCTTTGTCACTTGTAACCAATGGCTTCCTTCTGAACTTCAATGGCGACCAAACAAATTAGGATTTTGCTACTTTCCCCCAAATCCCAACTATTGTTGCTTCTGAAATTTATTCTCTGATGCTTAAATTATTGATGCTCTGTGGTCAATCGATTCGGCATTGCAATTTGATCTAAAATCACTAAATCGTTGTGAGTTCTCTAAATTTATTTTATTCAAATTTTCTGCTTGATTTTCGACCAATTCCTATAATGAATTGGTGATAATTTATAGGGTTTAAAACCCTAAATAATATCTGATTTCATATGTAGATCTAGTCGTGATTTTTACGTAAATATTGGATTTCGAAATCTTCGTACATTCTGGAGATTTCTTCGATTGAATTTTTTAGTAGAAAATAAAGTTGAATATTTCAACTTTCCTTACCTTGATGATTTTTGGAAATTAGAATCGGTCCTCTTTCTGAAAACAAAATATAGCAAATCTTTGATTTTAGGAAACTCTGAATTATTTAATTTGCTAAAGATAAATACTTATGAATATTTTTTTGGAAATTTCTACTTTAAAAATAAGATATTCGAAATTGATTTTATCCTTTATATGTTCCCTGTTTCCCTTGTTCAAATCTAAGACTACTCCCTGCTGATCACCATTGATAAGAACAATATAATAAACTTGGCCATTGAGATATATTTGAACTGATGCTATAGTGTTTTGTTTGTGCCACTGCTACTTGTTCATGTACCATTTTGTTGTTCCATTTGCATTATTTTATTTACGAGCTGCCAGAACTGATGTACATGTCATTGTATGCATCAAGTTTGTGCATGAACTTGTGTGTGTTATGTTGCCTTGTGCACTTTGATTTATGGCTTATGTCCATTTGTTTTCTCCCAGTTTTTCTCTATTTCCTGCTACACTATATGTGCTATGATGTGCTTGTATATATTTGCATTATTTATTCTGGCTTGGTTATTTTAGTTTACCTTGTGCACTTCTTGTTTAACCCGAGCATTTAAAGCATGCATCCTTACAGCTCCAGCATCGACTCATAGGCTCATGTACCTAATTTCAACTCTTTACTGTACAACATAAGCTTCAACTGCTATAGTAAAACTTCCATTTCATCCAGTTGGATAGATTGCCCTGCAACCCACAGGTTTTAGCTCCTGGCCCGATAATAATTATTCTTCCTACAACATAGTTTTATCTGAACAATTCTCCTAACTCAAATATTACAATCCTCGGCCCATATTGAATGTAATTTTCTCTGTCCCATCCTACAATGATACTTTATTTTTTCTTGTTGTGGCCTTGCTATATTCTATGCATGTGTGTCCAGATTTGATTTTGGGCTTTGCTATGCTCCATGCTTGCATATGCATAAATACATACATATACACACACATTTATGTGTGTGTATGTATGTCACGTTTCTTATGCATTTTTATAACATGCTTACTGCCTTGATTGTCTTGGCTTGAAGCTGAAAATTGATTTCATGTTGCTAGACCTTGTTTTGTAATCATGCACTTTCCATTTCATTTGCATGTCGAATCATGTGCAATGTGAATTTTCCTAAAGCTCTTTGTAGTTTATTCATCTTAGAAAACAATGCTTGGCAGGTTGTATAAGCTTGATTTTTTTGCCTGTTCACCTGAAAAATAACTGTATACGAGTGCAAAACTATTTTCTATTTATATCAATAGACCACTATATGTTGTGTCGTGGATAGTCAAGATCAGTAGAACATAAATGTGAGTCGCGGATGGTCTTGATAAGCAGACTAGTATAGTTGTATTTAGGTAGATCTGCAGGCACTAGTATTCAGTCTACCGTGTGGTATTTACAGTGAATTGCTGTGAATATCACAAGTAGTCTAGACTCATATATATATATATATATATATACACATATCATAACAAGTCTAAAAAATGATGAGAAACACACCATTGAAGCATATAAAATTTAAAATAAATTTATATTTGCTAGTATTCATGTCTACTTTTGTTCCAGTTTACTATGTGTGTTTCTATGACAGTTATGCTGGTGACTGGGCGGAATCTGAAGCACGTGAAGATACTCTATGTGTGTGTCTATGAATGTATATGGGTCTGCATTTGTAAACTAAGTGATACTGAGTGAACTGTAGCGAGGAATATTTGTATATGAAACTGAATGTAATGAATAATAGTGAGTTGTACAATAGTGTAGTCATAAAATTGTACCATTTCAAATGTTGAAATAAAATGTTTATTCGAATATTCAATTCTGTGTAGAAGCATTTTATTCAATATAAATATTTGTTTTTGTATGTAATGTGAAACATATAATGGTATTGTTTATAAACATATTCATATAATAATATATACGTTTGTTATCATCAAACAAAAATCATATTGTTATACTCAACACTAAATTATTAGATGTTCTGCTTCCATTGCCCAAAATTTTGATTTTTTTACCATACTTTGGTCTTCTGAGTGTGATTTCATCTTTGTAGCCATTGGACGGGTACCAACTGAAAAGAATGATAGAGACATGGCATCTAAAGGGAGAAGCATTGGAATGGTGGAATACGGTCTTTACAGAAAATGCACGGGAGGAGGATATTTTCGTGGAACGAGTTCAAGGCACAATTTGAAGTTAAGACTAATGCTGAGGTTAGACTACAGATGGAAAAGTTAATTTACCTCAAAAAAAGAAATTCAACCATGAGAAAATATATCACTTATTACTGGGAGCATGCTAAGTTTGGAAGAGGATTGGTTAATACACCTAGAAATAAGGCATGAGATTTGTAAAAGCACTAAGTTCCTCTCTATGAGAGACGCTATTATCACAAGTCCCCTTTGGGGAAACGTTCGAGATTTTAGTTGAGACTATATTCTATATAATGCGAAAGAAGATAACAAAGAGGTAGAGGAAGAAAAAGCGAGAGCATATGCGCATAACAAGGGGAAAATAAGAAATAAAACTTTTGGGTCAAGAAAAAGAAGAAGATGAATGGCAAGTCCAAAAGGGAAGCTATAGTGTGTAGAAGATGTCACAGAAAGGCCATGGGACCAAGGATTGCAGAGTTAGCATGCAGAAGGTTTCAAAGGATAGTGTTACAATTGCCAAGTGGAAGGCCATCACATAAAGCAATGCCCAAAATTTGCTAAGAATTTTGACGTGTAAAAACCTAATGTTAAATATCAGCAGTTTCGATTTATTAAGCAAAGCTTATATACTAAGCTTTGAAGTGTATGGACTTATTTTGGATATAAATTAGCTATCTTATTATGAAGCCATCCTTATCTATGATAGGAAAGTATTCTGGTTGAGGAGTTGTAGAGGCTAAAACCTTGAAATTCCTTGTATAGTAAAAAAAAATACGAGGGTTGCAGGCCTATTACAGTCATTGAGATCCTCATATTACAATGGACCGGACCAGTTTTAGTGCCCATTGTTTGTGAGTTTCTTAATGTTTTTGAGGCAGTACTGGTTTTTCCACCCATAGAGAAATCGCGTTTATGATTAATCTTGAGAAAAAGGCTAGACCAATTTCTTTGCCTTTGAGCCACATGGTCTCTAGGAAAAGAAAAAAGTTAGACAAGTAGATTTTCTACATAAAGGATTTATTCAAAGAAGTATTTCTGAGTGGAAAGCACCTATTGTTCTTGCCATTAAAGCCGACGCATCGTTAAGACTTTGCATGAACTATATATGTAATGGCTCACAAATCCATACTATCTGAGTTGACTAAATACATCACACATCCAACCCAAATATCACAGAAATACGAATCATTTTTTTAGAAGAAAAAGGTAGAAGAAGAATAGAAATAACAACATAGAATCTCACATTGCAACGGAACAAAATATAATATATCATAACTTTTGAAATACAAAATTTTAACTGTATAACATACAATTATCAGAGTACAACACTTGCAACACAGCGGAAATAAAAGTACTATATATCTAACATTGAAGCCTCCTATTCAAAGCTCCTTTAGATAGATCTGTAAAATCCAGAACTACTTGACCGCCCGTACAAATTTGGGCACCCAAGAGTTTAGGTAAAACAAAACAAAATAAACTCTGGGTCAGTCATGGGACTGGTATGAGTGAACAATTTAAAACAGTTTGAGAAAATAACTGATATCTCATAAGACCACGCCGTATAACATGGAACGGGGTTTTCCCTTATGAGAATCCAAAACACTTGATTCAACTTCCAAAATCCTTTTGAAAGAAACGATAATCTTTATATCAAAACTCTATTGATATTGTAATAGTGTCTAAATCAAATAAATAACAATCTAGTGGAACGTTTGCATCTCACGTTTCACATATATATAATATACAATCAAAACTGCGAGCACTTATTGGGTAGTGAATTTCCAAATATGACAAGGTATGGAACCACCTTCCGATAGCGTATCTCTAGAGGAGAATACACTGGGTTCAACAAGAACGTCTTGTAACCCGACCACACAAGACCGGCCACTCATTTCACTTGAGTGTATCGAATATATATCACCAACGGTTGGGATCAGCAACCGTTTTCCCGAATGGGACAACATCGAATAGAATAAAGAATGAAATGAATTTCACTAGATAGGTGATAATACACCCTAATTGGGAGCTACCCACTTAGCCATGCTGCCTGCCCGATTTTTGTCATTTCCTGGTTGCTGAGGCCTGAGGCTACAATTACTTACCATTCATTTAGCACAATCACTTTGATTGCCACATTGTCAGCTCCTTTAATCATTAATTGATTTGTACAAATATATTCTGGATTTTATGCTAAGAGAACAAATTCTCCGTCGCTATATATATTTATACAGACCAGCATATGTGATCACTGGAAATACTCCGTCAGACATTCGTCCATATACATTCGTTCTGGGAGTGAACGAAACCGAAGGCACAATTTCCATTAATTCATCTTAGGCAATTTCTACCTAGGATTAACAGAAAAAGCCCTTGCACTTTACTCCGTCTTTGATTATCTTCATATAATCTGATTCGCAACGCTACTACCAATACGAGTGCTTCTCGGATAATAATCCAACCGGACTCTCAATATTGGCAATGGTATTAGCAATTACTTCGATAGTCGGTTATTTAACTATTGAAGAAAAACAAACATCCATTCAAACATCAAACAATCACTGGGCCCTTAATTATTTTTTCAATAATTAAAACACTTCTCCATTTCCTTACCAATATTTGTTAACCAATATTTTCAACAATCATCTTGGTCTTTTTCGCTATTTGGAAAACATTTCCATATCTCACCTTCTTTTATTTTCAATACTTAGAAAATATCTTCTATTTATAATTGGGAAACATTCCAATTACTTATCTATTTCACTACCATTTATTTCTATACTTAAGAAATATTTATTATTATATTTCCAAAATTCCATTTACTTGGGTTAAAATAAATGTTGGTAAAACATCGTTACAACAACCCAAAATACTGCATTCAACTAAATCTTATTCAAACATTTATCTTCGAGTCTGAATCTTGCTATTTATCGATTAATAATGAAATCAATCAAGTGGGGGTATAACTACCTCTCAGACCTTGACTGAATAACATTCTTAACTTCAAAATGGACAAGACTACTTATCTCAAATAATCAACACTATATAAAACCAATTATCCATTTTTAAAACGTGTGTACCTTTCTCTTTCTATTTTTATCATATTTAATTATGGATTTCCTTTTTCTTTATAATATTCTATTTTAAGTTTGTTTCCTTATCGAGTTCTATATATATATATATATATATATCGATATATTGGTTTCTAATTGTCAAATTTTCTTAAAAATATTCTAACTCCTTAAATTTCCGGAAAAATTCGCCAGCACCTCCTTTGTACCGGTCGATAGTTCAAACCTCAACTCGCCTCTCTAGGCCCTTTCCATTCAAAAAGAAAAACAAAAAGTCAAGCGATTTGCCGATTCAGCGCATAAAATCTCATATGGAATTTAAACATGTACCTTTTTGTCGGGCACTTGAAATATAATCTTCATATACTTCATTCCATTCCTGTCTAATCCATATACGTCCATTTCTAATTTATTCCAACTCAATCCAATCATTTTTAACTTAGTTTGCTAATTTTTTCTTTAATTAGCTCCTTTTGCCCATTTCGCTTTTTAATTGAGCATATCACGTTCGATTATATTTTTAACTAACTTATAAACCAATCGAATTCCATTTTCAACTCAAGTTTCATATTCAATTTCGAATATGAATTTACTAACCCAATTCTCTTATCCAAAGCCAATTTCGATTCAAAATCCCATTAACTAATTATCCTTTAAATTAGTTAATTCTATTTAATAATTAAAAATTTGATTTTTGTTTCAAAAATCAATTCACTTACTCCACTTGAGTTCATATTTATTTTATAACTCAAATCTGAATTTTTCTAATGGACTATCGGATTTTATTTACTTAAAATCCTTTTATTTATTTAAATAAACCGTTATGGTTTTATAATGGTTATGGCGCTGTTTCTCTGGAAAATTGATTTTGACATAACTAAAAATATATTCGATGAAATCCAAAATTTTCTCTTCCATTAGAAAACTATTATCAAATTGGTCCTGACGTTTCTTGTTTCAAAAAATTCCGACTTAAACTGAGTTCAATATACTCAACTGAAGTTTGAATCGGCAATTTACGAACTACCGCGCTGCAGCGAGTTGTTTTAATTATATTTATATATAAATGTTTAAACTTTGTTTATTGATAAATTTCACTTCCATTCTTCCACATTTTTAAATATAGATTAATATTTCCAATTCCAGAATAAAATTTATTGTTCTATTTCAAAACGTTTTCCAGTTCACTTTTAAATTCATACTCGAATTTAAGCATCTAAATTATCAAATGATAATTTATTTTACTCGATTAATGAACATCATTTATAAATCCAACTTCTTTGTTTATATATTAAAAATAAGTTTCATTTCAAATCTATTTAAACTCAATTCATTTTATAATCTGAATTCCAGAATAAAAACTATCGTTCCCTTTTTCGAAATGATTCCAAATTATAATTTAAATTCATATTTGAATTTAAAATGATAAATTATCTCTTGATAATAAATTCACCACATTTGTAAACATCGTTTATAAACTTGCTTGTTATATATATTCAACAAGTTCCATTTCAAAGTATATTTAAAAATCAAAATCTTATTTTTGAAATATTCTATTTATTTTAACTTATCTATATATAACATAGAATCTATTTTAAATATTAAATTTAACTTCTATTTAATATGATCTTAATATTTTTTCTAGACATATTTTATGTAAATAAATTCGAACTAATCGAATTCAAATCAAAAATCCTTACGGATTTATTTTTGAACATCAGAAAAAATTTCATCGTTTAGTTCTTTAAAACGATTCCCCATTTCTATTTTTAAATTCACATTTGAATTTAAATATTCAAATTATCAAATGATAATTTTTTTCACTTCATTTATAAACACCGTTTATAAATTCATTTCAATTCCATGATTATCCAGTGAAAATCATTCCATTTTATTTATAAACACCGTTTATAAATTTACATCAATTTCCTGCGTTATTTAATTTATAAACATCTTTTATACATTCACCACTTCAATTTCCTGTATTATTTAATTTATAAACATCATTTATAAATTCAATACTTGTTTTATTTATTCAAAACAAGTTAATATCTTTGAAGCCCATTCGAAAATCAAATTCTATTTCTGAAAAATAGATTTTCCATTTTAAATCTCGAAATATCCTTTACATGGTACTTTTATAAATTAACATTTTGGGCCTAGTGATATTTAAACAATCAAATCACCTAATTATCAATCAACACATCATATATGATAAAATATATGTGAAAACAAACAATAATAAATTTTGAGGAATCCAGTTGGATCCCTCCAACCTGTTTTCCTACATCAACAGACGTTAGCCAACATAAATAATACACATCCTGCTTCGAGGCAGGATATCGCGGTATAGAAGGTCATCCACTATCATATTGTGGGGCGTATAGGGTTATCCGCTAATGATATTGCGGGCATCCGCTAATGATACTGCATGAACTATCCAATCAGACACACACACATATATATAATAGCCACAAACACCAAACCTAAATAACTAATACATACATATACATATATATATATATATATATATATATATATAATAGCCAATACTAATCAATATTTTATAAACGCATCCAAGCAGCCAACAATTTATTTTGACGATAAAAATGAATTAAAATAAATTTCAAAGGGAGAATTTCACACCTGATTTCTAATTTGGCCAATATCCAGATTTCTAAAATTCTATCTAGCTCCAATCGACTTTAATAAATTCTAACTGTATTTTTTCACAGCTTCTATCCAATGCCAGTAGGTTCATCAAAATCTGATATTGTATGAATTTTATACATGCAGTATAGGTTTTATAAAAAATCATCATCATTTAGTAAATTAAAAATGTGAAATTGATTACCTTAAGCTATCCTAAATTCTTCCTTCCTAATCACCGCACACTGATCCCTCCTTTTTCCCATTTCAGAAAGCACCTAATACAGGAACTGCATCTACCATTCTTCCCCAGTCCAACTCCTCATCACAGATCAATTCAACCATTGTTCCGTTCTGCTTTTTTATCACATTGCATCAACATCGCACCACTTAAATCCCTGACCTACGACCCATAGTTTTCATCTCCTAAAATTATTTACAGCACTCCCCTTTTCACCCTACCACCGATCAGCTAGATCACCTCGCCCATCACCAGACATCGCACTCCACCCAGTTTCAAATAATATCAGCATCGACCTCTCAAAATCGTTGCGGCCATCTCCTCTCCATTTGTGAATTCGAAGATCAGAATCCCCCTTGGCAAATTTAGAACAAACCCCCAACCGTTACCCTAACCCTTCCCAAAATGGCAAGCGTCCTAGTTAAAAGTCGAGCTTCATGGTTCATGGATTTGATCGCGATCCTGCTTTTGATTTTCCCCCTTTGTAATCTCCGCTGAACCCATCTTCACAAACCCGCTCGAAAGTCTTCAGCTCACTGATGAGTTTAAGGAACTCAAGATTCAATCGAGATTCAGGGTTTTGGATTTAGGTTTAAGGAAGAGGGAATCCGGTTTCACAAAAGGAAATGGAGCGGTTGTATTTAAATTTTTGATTTCCATTTTCCAGAAGAAAGAAATAGAAGAGGAAGCAGGTGCGATTTATAGAAAACGAAGACTTAGGCAGTAAGGAAATTTAGGTTTTGCATGATTTGAGGTTTGCAGTGTCCTTTGTTTGCTTAAGAATGAAGGAATTTATTTTTAAAATAAATTCTTTAATTTTATTTTAGTTTGAACTGGTACGGTTCTAATTAAAATACCCCGTGATTCCGAACTCCTTTTTAAATCTAACAACCAACATTTTTAGGGTTATACCGCTATTCTGGACACATTGGGACAAGTTTCAATGCTCCATTTGATCGTATGGTAAAGATATCAGTTTAAATCGATATAATTAAATTCGAAATAATTTATTCCTTGATAATAAATTATTATTATCGTATATATTGGTCGCCTAAATCTTTTCGATTCAGTTTTAAATTTTGAATTCGATTACCTCAGATTCTCGTATTACGATAATTTGATATATTCAAAATTAAATCGTATATCGATTATTAAATCGATAAATTCGATAATAAAATAAATTTATATTATCAACTCAATATTTAAAACTATATTAAATATTTAAAATATATCGACCAAAAATCCAGATCGTTACATTCTCCCCCCTTAAAAGAATTTCGTCCCCGAGATTACTAAGATAGGAAAAATGTTATAAACCCATTTACTTTTCAAAAACCCACTTATGTTGAAACACAACTCTTTATATTTCAAAAAAATTTAGTTCTACCAAAGCTTTTGGTTTTCATTCATATTAAATATCATACTTATATTCATTTTATCTGAATGATTTACAATCAATTCATATTCCATTCAAATTAATTCTAATCAATTTATTTACTTCGATTTGTTTAACTTGCTTAAGTTAAATTTAAGTTCCATAATTCAAATTCCCGGGTTTTCATTTCAAATCTTTTCGAAATCACATAAATATATACATATATTTATAACCATCTCAAATTCAAAACATTTGAATTTTCAAACCAATTTGTTTTATTTCAAACAAATTTCCTTCAAAATCTTTTCTAAGGTAGCAATTCATCACTTAGAAACTCGAAAATGAACACTAGTGATGCTGTAGTCATCATAAAAATTATTTCCCAGCTACTGAAGTTGCATTAACAATTTTTCAAAATCCCTCAAAATTGATTTTTACCCAAAAAATCCTTTTAAAACAAAGCCATGGTAATTAAATATACTTTGGAAAATATTTTCCAACTTCCCAGGATTTAAATCCCAAATTATGGTTTGAATTTAGTTCCAGTTCATTACATTTGTATATTTCATATATACACAAGTTATATCTGGTTATAAAACAATTTCAATTTTATAATCTCGTTTGATTATAATCCTAACAATCAACACATCCATATAATATAATAATTTCATAAAATTATTTCCTTCTATATCAAAATATAGTTCTGGGTAAAATTATTTCATTTACCCATTATAAAATAATACTATGTCAAATTTCTGCGTTCAAGTGTTTAGAAATTCCTATTGACTCTGTGGCGTCTCACGATTCGATCAGAATTCATAAACCACTCAACAGACTAGCCAACACAATATAAAACAATTTTTATATCAACTAACAAATACGTGCTCTCGTATATATTTACTCAACTCATTCTATGTAACTATTGACCCAATCTCTAATGAGCACAACCCCACCAAAGCCTAGGTGTTCGCTCAACATAAGCTCTAGTACCAACTGTAACGGCTCGCAAATCTGTACTATCTGAGTTGACTAAATACATCACACGTCCAACCCAAATATCACAGAAATACGAATCATTAGAAGAAAAAGGTAGAAGAAGAATAGAAAAAACAACACAGAATCTCACATCACAGTGGAACAAAATATAATATATCATAACTTTTGAAATACAAAATTTTAACTGTATAACATATAATTATCAGAGTATAACACTTGCAACATAGCGGAAATAAAAATATTGAAACCTCCTGCTCCAAGCTCCTTTAGATAGATCTGTAAAATCCTGAACTACTTGACTGCCCGCACAAATTTGGGCACTCAAGATTTTAGGTAAAACAAAACAAAATAAACTCTAGGCCAGTTATGGGACTGGTATGAGTAAGCAATTTAAACATTTTGAGAAAATAACTGATATCTCATAAGACCACACCGTATAACACAGAACAGGTTTTTCCCTTGTGAGAATCCAAAACACTTGATTCAACTTTCAAAATCCTTTTGAAAGAAATGATAATATTTATATCAAAACTCTATTGATATTATAATAGTGTCTAAATCAAATAAATAACAATCTAGTGGAACGTTTGCATCTCACGTTTCACATATATATAATATACAATCAAAACCGCGAGCATTTATCGGGTAGTGAATTTCCAACTATGACAAGGTATGGAACCACCTTCCGATAGTGTATCTCTAGAGGATAATACACTGGGTTCAATAATAACATCTTGTAACCCAACCACACATGACTGACCACTCATTTCGCTTGAGTGTTTCGACTGTATATCACCAACTGTTGGGATCAACAACCGTTTTCCCGAATGGGATAGCATCGAATAGAATAAAGAATGAAATGAATTTCTGTAGATAGGTGATAATACACCCTAATTGGGAGCTACCCACTTAGCCATGTTGCCTGCCCGATTTTTGTCATTTCCTGGTTGTTGAGGCCTGAGGCTACGATTACTTACCATTCATTTAGCACATTCACTTTGATTGCCATATTATCAGCTCCGTTAATAATTAATTGATTTGTTCAAATATATTATGGATATTATGCTAGGAGAATAAATTCTCCGCCACCATATATACAAACCAACAAATGCGATCATTGGAAATACTCCGCCAGACATTCGTCCATATATGTTCGTTCTGGGATTGAACGAAACCGGAGGCACAATTTCCATTAATCCATCTTAGGCAATTTCTACCTAGGATTAACAGAAAAAGCCCTTGCACTTTACTCCGTCTTCGCTTATCTTCATATAATCTGATTCGCAACGCTACTGCCAATACGGAGTGGTTCTCGGATAATAATCCAACCAATTTCTCAATATTAGCAATGGTATTGGCAATTACTTCGATAATCGGTTATTTAACTATCGAAGAAAAACAAACATCTATTCAAACATCAAACAATCACTAGGCCCCTTAATTAATATTTCATTAATTAAAACACTTCTCCATTTCCTTATCAATATTTGTTAACCAAATATTTTCAACAATCATCTTGGTCTTTTTCGCTATTTGGAAAACATTTCCATATGTCGCCTTCTTTTATTTTCAGTACTAAGAAGATATCTTCTATTTATAATTGGAAAACATTCCAATTACTTATCTATTTCACGACCATTCATTTCTATACTTAAGAAATATTTATTATTATATTTCCAAAATTCCATTTACTTGGGTTAAAATGAATGTTGGTAAAACATTGTTACAACAACTCAAAGTACTGCATTCAACTAAATCTTATTCAAACATTTATCTTCGAGCCTGAATCTTGCTATTTATCGGATAATATTGAAATCAATCAAGTTGGGGTATAACTACCTGTCATACCTTGACTGGATAACATTCTTAACTTCAAAACGGACAAGACTACTTATCTCAAATAATCAACACTATATAAAACCAACTATCCATTTTTAAAACGTGTATACATTTCTCTTTCTATTTTTACCATATTTAATTATGGATTTCCTTTTTCTTTGTAATATTCTATTTTAAGTTCGTTTCCTTATCGAATTCTATATATATATCGATATATTGGTTTCTAATTGTCAATTTTTCTTAAAAATATTCTAACTCCTTAAATTTCCGGAAAAATTCGCCAGCACCTCCTTTTTACCGGTCGATAGTTTCAACCTCAACTCGCATCTCTAGGCTCTTTCCATTCAAAAAGAAAATCAAAAACCCAAGCGGCTTGCCGATTTGGCGCATAAAATCTCATATGGAATTTAAACGTGTACCTTTTTGTCGGGCACTTGAAATATAATCTTCATACACTTCATTCCATTCCTGTCTAACCATATACGTCTATTTCTAATTTATTTCAACTCAATCCGATCATTTTTAACTTAGTTTGCTAATTTATTCTTTAATTAGCTCCTTTTACCCATTTCGCTGTTTAATTGAGCATATCACGTTCAATTATATTTTCAACTCAAGTTTCAAATTCGATTTCGAATTTGGATTTACTGTCTCAATTCTCTTATCCAAAGCCAATTTTGATTCAAAATACCATTAACTAATTATCCTTCAAATTAATTAATTCTATTTAATAATTAAAAATCTGATTTTTGTTTCAAAAATCAGTTCACTTATTCCACTTGAGTTCATATTTATTTTATAACTCAAATCTGGATTTTTATAATGGACATTTGGATTTCATTTACTTAAAATCCTTTTATTTATTTAAATAAACCGTTATGTTTTGGTTATGGGCTATTTTTCTGGAAAATAGATTTTGAAAAACTCAAAATCTATTCGACGAAATCCAGATTTTTCTCTTCCATAAGAAAACTGTTATCAATTTGGTCTTGACGATTCTTGTTTCAAAGAATTCCGACTTAAATTGAGTTCAGTATACTCAATTATAGTTCAAAACGCCAATTTACGAACTTCCACACTGCGGTGAGTTCATTTTAATTATATTTATATATAAACGTATAAACTTTGTTTATTAATAAATTTCACTTCTATTCTTCCATATTTTTAAATATAGATTAATCCAGTTTTCCAATTTCAACTTAATATTTCTGATTTTCCCTAACCATTGATTATTTTATAATTCAGTTATAATTAAATATTCTATACTAAATTCCAATCCTTTATAAATAATTTATTTATAAAATTCGATATAATCAAATTCTAATTTTTAAATCCTTAGATTTATCTTAGTTTCATTTATATTTCCAATTCCAGAATAAAATTTATCGTTCTATTTCATACCGTTTTCCAATTCACTTTTAAATTCATACTTGAATTTAAACGTCTAAATTATCGAATGATAATTTATTTTACTCAATTTATAAACATCGTTTATAAATCCAACTTCTTTGTTTATATATTAAAAACAAGTTTCATTTCAAAACTATTTAAACTCAATTCGTTTTATATTCCGAATTCCGGAATAAAAACAATCGTTCCCTTTTTCGAAATGATTCCAAATTATAATTTAAATTCATATTTGAATTTAAAATGATAAATTATCTTTTGATAATAAATTCACCACATTTGTAAACATCGTTTATAAACTTGCTTGTTATATATATTCAACAAATTCCATTTCAAAGTATATTTAAAAATCAAAATCTTATTTTTGGAATATTCTTTTTATTTTAACTTATCTATATATAACATAGAATCTATTTTAAATATTAAATTTAACTTCTATTTAATATAATGCTAATATTTTTTCTAGACATATTTTATTTAAATAAATTCGAACTAATCAAATTCAAATCTTAAATCCTTACGGATTTATTTTTGTTCAATTCATATTCTGAACATCAGAATAAATTTCATCGTTTAGTTCTTTAAAATGATTCCCCATTTCTATTTTTAAATTCACATTTGAATTTAAATATTCAAATCATCAAATGATAATTTTTTTCACTTCATTTATAAACACCGTTTATAAATTCATTTCAATTCCATGATTATCCAATGAAAATCATTCCATTTATTTATAAACACCATTTATAAATTTACTTCAATTTTCAGCGTTGTTTAATTTATAAACATTATTTGCAAATTCACCACTTCAATTTCCTGTATTATTAATTTATAAACATTGTTTATAAATTCAATACTTGTTTTATTTATAAAACAAGTTAATATCTTTGTATCCCATTCAAAATTCAAATTCTATTTTTGAAAAATATATTTTCTATTTTAAATCTCGAAATATCCTTTTCACGGTATTTTTATAAATCAACATTTTGGGCCTAGTGATATCTAAATAATCAAACCTCTCAATTATCAATCAACACATCATATACGATAATATATATGTGAAAACAAACAATAATTAATTTTGAGGAATCCAGTTGGATCCCTCCAACCTATTTTCCTGCATCAACAGACGTTAGCCAACATAAATAATACCCATCCTACTTCGAGGCAGGATATCGCGGTATATAATGCCATCCACTATCATATTGTAGGGCATATAGGGTCATCCGCTAATGATACTGCGGGCATCCACTAATGATACCGCGGGAAATATCCAATCACTAATATATATATAATAGCCATAAACACCAATCCTAAATAAATAATATATTTATATTTATAATAGCTAACACTGATAAATAATTTATAAACGCATCCAAGCAGCCAACAATTTATTTTAACGATAAAAATAAATTAAAATAAATTTTAAAGGGAGAATTACTCACCTGATTTCTAATTTGCCCAATATCCAGATTTCTAAAATTCTATCTAGCTCCAATCGACCTTAATAAATTCTAACTGTATTTTTTTCGCAGCTACTATCTAATGCCAGTGGGTTCATCAAAATCTGATATTGTATGAATTTTATACACGCATTATAGGTTTTATTAAAATTCATCGTCATTAACTAAATAAAAATTTGTAAATTGATTACCTTAAGCCATCCTAAATTCTTCCTTCCTAATTACCACACACCGATCCTTCCTTTTTCCCCAGGAAAATATGTTGGTCTCGTTGAAACAATTGGAGGGTTTCGATTGGTCCTTTCTGGGGAATTAGACAATCTTCCCGAGCAGGCCTTTTATTTGGTAGGTAACATCGATGAAGCTACCGCGAAATTTCAGAAAGCACTTGCTATAGGAACTTCTTCTGCCGTTCTTTCCTAGTCCAACTCCTCATCACCGGTCAATTCAAAGATTGTTCCATTCTTTTTTTATATCGTAGTGCATCAACATTGCACCACATAAAACCCTGACCTGCAACCCACAGTTTTCATCTCCTAAAATCAGTGACCGCACTCCCTTTTCACCCTACCGCCAATCAGCTAGATCACCTCTCCCATCACCAGACATCGCACTCCACTCAGTTTCAAATAATATCAGCATCGACCTCCCAAAATTGTTGCGGCCTTCTCCTCTCCATTCACGAATTCGAAGATTAGAATCCCCATTGGTAAACTTAGAACAAACCCCCGACCGTTACCCTTCCCAAAATCGCTAGCGTCCCAGTTAAAAGTCGAGCTTCAGGGTTCAAGGATTTGATCGCAATCCTGATTTTGATTTCCCCCCTTTGTAATCTCCGCTGAACCTATCTTCGCATACCCGCTCGGAAGTCTTCAGCTCGCTGATGAGTTTAAGGAACTCGCGATTCAATTGAGATTCAGGGTTTTGGATTTAGGTTTGAGGAAGAGGGAATCCGATCTCACAAAAATAAATGGAGCGGTTATATTTGTAGTTTTGATTTCCATTTTCCAGAAGAAAGAAATAGAAGAGGAAGTTGGTGATATTTATAGAAAATGAAGACTTAGGCAGTAAGGAAACTTAGGGTCTGCGTGATTTGAGGTTTGCATTGTCCTTTGTTTGCTTAGGAATGAAGGAAATTATTTTTAAAATAAACTCTTTAATTTTATTTTAGTTTGAACCGGTACGATTCTAATTAAAATACCCCGTGATTTCGAACTCATTTCTGAACCCAACAACGGACATTTTTAGGGTTATACCACTATTTTGGACACAGTAGAACAAGTTTCAAAGCTCCATTTGATCATATGGTGAAGATATCAATTTAAATCGATATAATTAAATTCGAAACAATTTATTCCTTTATAATAAATTATTATTATCGTATATATTGATCACCTAAATCTTTTCGATTCAGTTTTAAATTTTGAATTCAATTATCTCAGATTCTCGTATTATGATAATTCAATATATTTGAAATTAAATCGTATATCGATTATTAAATCGATAAATTCGATAATAAAATAAATTTATATTATCAAATCAATATTTAAAACCATATTAAATATTTAAAATATATCGACCAAAAATCCGGGTCGTTACATTATAGAACTTAATTTGCTTACAAGAAATAATAGGTATCCCTTTCCTAAAATAAACGACCCATTCAATCATCTTGAAGATGACAAAGTCTTTCCTAATTATATTTAACGATCAAATTTCATTAATTGAGGATTTATGAGGAAAATAACCCCAAGGCAACATTTCAAACACCTAATGAATTATTTGAGTGGGAAGTTGTTGACCCGCTTTTTGCCAAAGTAGTCGCATGTTAAGATTATGGTTAGCGACCCACTCGAGTCTCGAGAACGTCATCGAAAAACACAAAGCAATTCAATTTAAGTCGCGACATGTTCGAAAAAGATTGGAAATATCATTGATTCCCAAAATCATCATTATTGGATTGGAAAAGTCATTAATTAACTTAGAAAACCCAACATGGTAAAAATATGTGATCGACTCGGTCCGATCAGCTTAGAATCCTTGAGCACTTCGGTCCGATCACATGGCAAAACTCATCGAGGAAAAATATCTGGATTTTGGTGAATTCTAGTTTCGATCACTCGAAAATTGCTGATTGGCATGTCACGATCAAGAAAATTCTTGTGTGCAACTCAAAACTTGAAGATCGTCCACTTTGACAAAGTACCGGATTTGGCACTTAAAAACTGTTGATCGGCATGGCATGAACACCAAAAATCGCTTACATAAACTCAACTGGCTTGGATCAACCACTTGGCAACCTTCCAGATTTGGCACTCAAAATCTACCGATCGGCATGGCACAATCATTAAAAATTGCATGCGCGCATTAGGCCTGGCACGATCCAGATTTTGGCAAATTTAGGAGTCGAAATCCAAGATGCGAAAATGGCACCTCGAAATGGCTTGATCAACATGGGATATGATGCAAAAATCATGATTGTGCATTAGGGATACGAAGCGAAAAATCATGAGATCGGCATGGTGATGCGAAATTTGACAAACGGAAAGGCAAGTATCTAGCAAACCGGAAAGCGTGCGGATCACTCATTTTTGTTTGCGAAACTCAGCTAGATCACGGTTTTGAACATACGAAAATTGGGATTTGTAAAATGGTTCAGAAAATGGTTGACCAGCTAAAATATGGGTTGGTCACTACTTTTTGGGTGATCGACACGTGCCGATCACCATTTTTTCCAAATTTTTCTAAGATCCAATTTTTTGGACTGCGACCCTATTTTTTAGCTAAGTATCGGGAATAAAAATTTCGCCGTCCCTCGGGATACGAATTTTGGGTTGATGCATGGAAACTTCACCTATAAATACCCCATTGTTGGTATTCAAAGGGACTGGCTTAGCTTGGTATTTTTGGACCTTGGATATACGGGAGAACTTTCTTTGTAGCTCATTAATGACTTCACTGGTCATTTCTATGTCTTTGGGATACTTCGTGGACTTGTAAACTTCACATAGAAGTTTGCCTACAACTTTTTTTCATTCACTTGGACTTTTGGAGCATATTTGGACAATTTTGGACATTTTTGGACTTTGAAGCTTTTCATTGGACATTTATGTTCACTCCAACACACTTTGACATAACAAAGAATAAGAAGGGCATTTTGGTTAAAGTTTGGAATTAAAAAGATATTTGTTATTCTATTGTACAACTTTGTATATTCAAAGTGTTCGAACTTGCATGAACATTGTAATCGATAAAATTATGATGAATGATTACTATAAAGTGGCTATAGGAGTTAGCGTCGAACCACCAAAAAGGTTGTGCGTCCCTCTACATTTCTCGTACTTCCATTATTTAGATAGTGAATTTACCTCTAAATCCACTCTTGGGGGTTAGCGTGCGCAAATAACCAATTTCCCACGTCAACACCTTGGTGCATCAAGTAGGGGCACAACGACTTTGACTTCGGCTTCAGTCTTGGTTCTTGACTGTAGTTCTCAACTTTGGTTCTCGACTTAGGTTCTCGACATAGGTTCTCGACTTTGGTCTTAGGATTTGGATTTTGATTTCAGATTTTGGATTTTGACATCGACTTTGTTTCAAAAACTGATCTCACTGGCTTTTCATTATGGTTAAGAGCAAGAAGCTTGATGTTATTGCCAAATCTTAAGGTAATGGAGGTGATGGAAGTCAAAAATTTATTGACTGGTAACCCTCTAACTTCGTCACTTGGGCCGACTCGACAGGATGATTAAAAATTTGGCTTTGGATTTGAACGCTCGACGATAAGAGGAAGCGATGAATACTTATCTCACTCGGATTAAGGCTAGACCTAGAAGTACTAAAAGTGGACAGGATAGGCAGACATTATTGGGACAAGCACCAGTGTTCTGCAATGGGACCTGAGGGCAACCCCTCAAACTAATCAGCAAAGCGAAGCCGGTCCTCGAATCGGGGTCGTTCCTAATACACTCGGGTGCAATACCGCTAATCCCAACATCCCTCAAACCTATGAGGCTTTGGTTGGTCAAGTCATAGGTTCTGACATTGGTAATGTTGTTCAAGCGTCTTTGTGTGCAGATTTGGATAGTAGCGTTAGCACGGTTCTGGAAGTACGCATTGTACCTGATGCGGCTCCTCAAATTGGGATTCAACCGAATGTTCTTCTTGCAAATCAACCAGTTGCTAACATGGACTTAAACACTAGGGGCCCTAGTGTCATTTTAGATAACTTGGATTGGTTGCTAGCTTTTGGTTATGGATCTCAAAGCACAGATGTTATTCGTCGATTTATTCGAGACGGTGCCACTTCTTTGGATTTGGATTGTGTTACTCACGGTTTGCTCTCTTTGGATATTAGGAATTCTGTAACACACCAGACTTCAAATTGCCAGTGTGGGAACCTTATTATGGTCAGAAGGATTCGACTGCCCACTTGATGCGCTATGTGCGCCACATGGAAGTTCTCTCTACTTAGGATAATGTCTTGGCAACGAGTTTTCCACTTTAGTTGACCGACATTGCTGCCATGTGGTTTTGGCGGTTTGAAACTGACTCGGTTCATTCTTGGAATGCTTTGGTTGGGAAGTTCGTCAAGTAGTCCAGTGTTAACATCGCTTGTCCAAAACATCTTTATGACACTTACATTGATCAAGAAGAAGTCTGGCGAGACTTTGCATAAATTCTTGAAAAGGTTTAACGTGGCAGTGAGATCGATCAACAGACCCAATATATCCATGGTTTTGATGGCTGCAGTCTCGGGTGTTTTGAATAAGACTGACTTAAGGTCTCACTGCAACAAGACCCATCGAGGGATTTTGATGAGTTCTAATTTGAAGCGGAAAGATTTCTTTATGAAGAGGATGCGAAGACTGATAAGAAGGTTCTCGAGGCTAATGTGGTTAAGGGCGGAGCACCACCCGACTCTTGTAAAGCTAAGGATTATGGCAAAGGTAAACCCTCTTCAAGGAATGTTCAAAACATGGCTTGGAAGAAACCTAAGTTCCCGTCTTACTCACACCCTCGAAGAGATTTACTTGGAGGTTCATCCCACTGCTCCTTTCAAAAAGCCTCCAGCAAGGGAGTCGACTCAAAGAGAAAATGATTCTTGTCACATTGCTTGTTTCATGATCCTAACGGTTATAACACAAACGATTGTCAACATCTTCGAGATATAATTGAGGAGCATGTCAAATGTGGCGAGCTGGCATGGTTTGTTTGGACTCGAGCTATGGTGTTAGTACAGGCACAACCCCCTCATTCTACTTAGGATAGGCCCTGGCCCATCGCTTATGGCAGCATTGTCATCTACTGATATTAGTTCTAATTCTAGTTTCTTGGATTCAGGCCTCATGGACATCAATATTTTTGGCATGTGGCTTCCGGTCTGTTAGCATTATGGACTCTTTGGTTACAAAACTCTTAGTGTTTTTTGGTTCTTTGGATTTTGGTCTTGGCTTTTTGGTATTCTAGCTTTTTGGCTCTTGCTGGCTCTTTGGTTGCTTGGTTCTGGTGTTCTTTGTCTTCTTGGATTTGGTATTCTTGGCTTCTAGTGTTTGTCTTTATGGTTCTTGGTTTCTCAACTTTAAGTTTCCTTGGTTTCTCCAGCTTATGGTTTGGTTATGGCTTTTTCTGAACTTTGGTTATTTGGGTTGCAGCCCATAATTTTAGCTTTATAGGCTTCTGCCCTACAGATGTATTCTTTTGGATTTGTAGTTGTAAATGGTTAAGTCAGCATGAGCATTGCTCGATAATACACCATCACCTCCCGCTTATTAATAAAATCCAACTTTTCTGGCTTTGGATTTTGAATGGATAAGTTTGCTTACCCATGTAATAAGAACCGACAAGATCCTAGGCATGCTCTTAGCGATAGGTAAACTGCTCAACCTCTTTCACGAATAAACTAGAAATCGAAAGCGTTTTCTTTTGGCTTTGCTAAAAACTCCCTAACTTTTACAATTTTAAAAAATTACTTCGCTAAGTAAGGACGTTTTCTTATGAAGTATAAAATCTGGAATTGGACTGCGAATTCCAAAAGGATGGGTCGTCTTATCCTACTTCGACAAGGCTGCTCTATCTAATCCCGAGTATTAGATCCTACTATTTTGGCTCTGGATCGCCATGTCAAGGCGATTCATATGGTTATCTAATTACATCGGGCGGACTTGTCGGTGATGCGACAAGATTTCATTTGTGGCTTTAGATCGTTCTGTCCAGGCGATTCATCTAGTTATCTGGTTATGTCGGGTGGACTTTTCAGTGGTGCGACAAGATATTCACTCATGGTTTTGGATCGTCCTGCTACGACGATTCATCTGGTTATCTGGTTATGTCGAGTGGACTTGTCAGTGGCGTGACAAGATTATTCACTTGTGGCTACACTCAAGAAATTTGACCTTTACCTACCAATATTTTACCTACCAATAAATATGGGTAGGTAAAGAGAGCCTTTATCTACCAATATTTAACGGTAAAATTTATTAGTAGGTAAATATTGTCAACGTTATAAAATTGTTGAAGGATGTTATCTACCAATAATTATAGGTAGGTAAAATGTATTATCTACACATATACATAAAGGGAAGTTTTTTTGCGATTAGCCCCTACATTTTTCTCATATCATTTTGAACTTTCATTAAAAAGAATGCTGAGTTGTGTGATGATGTGTCAAAAAAGTACATTTTAGCATTTTTTTGAATTGAAGATTTCGTTTAAATATCCTAATAATGTTTTTTGTCAAATCATTTCTTTATTAATTATTAATAATTATTTTGAAATATCGAATAATTAACAGTTAATGAATTGATAAACAATAATTAAATTATAAATAATTTATATTAAATAATCATTCATTAATAACGTATCATACATTGTTATTTTTTTTCCAAAAACTGACTACAAAAGTTTTAACTTTAATTTTTTCTAAAATGTTTCACAATTTCACACTAATATACCATCATCTGAAATGATTCAAACATATTTTCTCCAGTTTAATGCGGAGACGCAATTCATACCATCCTCTCCGGCTATAAATATAACAGCTTATTTAAAATCAATATAACGATACAAGTCTCAATCCACGTAATCTCTTTTGTGGCCTCAATCCACGTAGTCTCTTTTGATTGGCTACGGTATAAACCACAAAAACTACCACTACAAATAAATACCATTAATATTTATGACAACTTATGCTTAAATAAATTTTTAGAATTTCTAACTCAATGATGATTAATTAGGAATTTTTTTCTAATAAAAAAAATACAATTTATAAAATAGAATTTTAGACAACATAATATTAGACTTTTTTTTGTAAGAAAAACCATAAGCAATATGTGCTTAATGGGTACATATCATTTTGTGGTACTAAGAAATTTTCTTTTCTTTCAAACATAGGATTTTTTTCCTTTTTCTTTTAAAGAGCTGAGATTTCAACTCATGACTTTAAATAAATGAAAATGTTTTTCTTTAAAAGTGCGTATTCATAAAAAGTTCATAAAGTAGTTTTATCAAAAGTGACTCAAACTCGTATAATGTCATGTTCAAAATTTGTGGATATTTTTGATAGTTTAGGTCTATGTCAAAAATGTGAATATCAGTTATCAGCAAAGATAAAGTGGACAAATGGTAGTGGTATATTTCACCATGAGAAGGTGAAAAAAAGTGTTAAGCAATATCTTGCTTTACCACCTATAGAATGGGATATTAAAAGCAAAGATGACATAAAATTGCATTAATAATGAAAAATCAAATTTGGGCATAAAGTTGATTTCTGTTGTTTTAATTTTTAGCATTCAAAGAAATAGAATATTCTAATTGTTTCCTTTGTGTTCAAAGTATTTGTCAGTCTTATATATGATAAGTAAATATTTATTGCCTAATAAGAATTATAGACTGTCAGTCTTATATATGATAAGTAAATATTTATTGTCTAATAATATTGGTTACAATAGCATATTCACACAAAGTAAATCTTCTGATAAAATCTGCATTTTTTTACTAAGTGTCCCTCTATTCATACACATAATCATATATATATATATATATATATATATATATATATATAGACACACACTAATATACAAACAAATCCGGCTGTTTTCCACCTTTACTACACAATCAATAAAATAAAAAACGAACCAAATGGACAGTCAAAACAAAAATAAATTAATCAAAGCTAAACATTTAATATATTTAATTAATTTACAATTTTAATAATATTATTTAGTAATTACCATAGTTAAAAATTAATAATTAATTATCAATTGCTAATAATATTACAAATCTTTTTCTTTGTTAGTTGTCTTATTTTCCTAATAATACTTTCTCTATTTGATAGCTGTAAAAGATGCTAATTTTTAACAATTTATATAACATTATAACATAACTTTTAAAAAAATTGAAGAAATGGAAAATCATAAAACCAATAAATAGTAACTATATGGTATATAATCTAACATATCAAGTAACTTTAAAAGCAATAGTTTGGTGATGGGGTAATAATCCACTTTCTCTCATATTGAATACTTTCTCTCTATGTATATCTTTAAAACAATAGTTTCTTACCTTATTAAACAAAACAAATCAAATCTCAAAATTTTCCCGCCGCATAAAATTTTGGCTCCAACCCAGAATTTTTTTCCCATACTCTAATATTACCTTTATATGCTAATTAACTTTTCCTACTCACATCTATCACTTCCTTCTACGTCGCACCTTTTCCCTCCTTGCCATGTCTATTGCCACTCTTCAAACCATACTTTGCATCTCCTCTTATCACACCAAAGTCGCCATATTTGCATCTCCTTTTCAAGCCAAATTTGCGTCACTTCTTCTACCCGTATTCGCACTGGATCTAAGTTAGTGAACTCTCCTCATATGTAGATCGAAAGCAGCCTGTTTGCATTCATCGAGGTCAAAATCGAGGATGAGTTTTGTGAGATTTGAGTTTTGGGATATTTGGTTATCGAGTTTTCCTATTTGGATAACAAATTCGATTTAGTGGGTTTCCATGATGTGAATTGATTTTGTGTATTTTATTTTGGATCTAGATTGAGTACTGCAATTTGTCATATCTCACTCAAACAGTATATATACGATCTTAGCTACCCTATTCAACATGGTTAGATGGAAAATTGGGATACAATGGAAAGATTCTTGCAGTAGTGTATATTCAGTTACGTTCATTGTGACCTTAAAGACCATTATTTTCTTCTAATCGAAAGCCTACTTACTGGTCTTGAAAATCGTAAATACATGCGAGAAATAATGTTTGAAACTTTTAATGTTCCCGACTTATACATTGCTATTCAACCTGTACTTGCGCTAGTAGCTGGTTACACTACTTCTAAGGTAAATTTCATATTTTAATATTTCTTGAAAGAATACGATGAATGATGGTCATGTCAAACGTCTTCGATTTTTTGTGAATTTAGTTCGAATGTTGAGATTGAAGTACTTAATAAAGCCACTTAATGATCTTTATTAAAAAATGAAGTGTTGAATGGCCATGAAATGAATGAATTGAAAGTAATGAGAAGCACCTAAATGTATTTTAACAGTACTAGCTGAGGGAAAGCTTGGTAGTAGTCAAAGAGCACCTAAATGCGACTTTCACAATTTTTGCAATATCTTTTTTTGGTAGACATTAGAGAGGTTTTTACTCATAATTTGAAATGAAAAACTAAGGTCCTTTCTCATCACTGTGCTTGGTGATACATTACGGAGTAGTTATGAATGCTTAAAATGGCTAATAGTGTTTCCCCAAGTGTTATGTATATTTCACGAATTTTGTTGTTGTTTTGTTTGTATGAGCAGAGTAAGAATTCATTGCATTATATCAATTTTAACCGAAGGCTTATTTTATCTACATTTCTATTTCAATTTAAAAATAATCATGTCCTATGAAAAAAGTTATCATGAGTACTCAAGTTTTATTTATTTATTTTTCCTTTGGAGCGGTTGGAGAAATGAATACTCTAGTTATTGAAAGCAGTTGATGCAAAAAAAATGATGAAAGCAAGAGCCAATATGGAGGAAGGCTTCGAAGCAATAAACTAGGTAATGATTAAGGATAGATCTTTGCATTGTACTATGTACTTAGTATGTTATGTATAGATTAATATGCATGTTGTAATGGCCCGCAAATCAGTACTATCTGAGTTGACTAATAACATCACACGTCCAACCCAAATTGCACAGAAATACGAATCATTATTAGGAAGAAGTTAGAGGATGAGAAATAGAAAGAAAGAAATATTAGAATAGAAGAAAACGAAGATCACAAACTCACAGCGGAACGAATAAAATATATTATATAACATAACTTTGGAAAATACAAATCAGTAACTGGATATACATACCATTATCAGAGCACAACAGTTATTTCCTGGAACAATTATACACACCTGTTTTCCAAATACAACATAGTACACAACGGAAATATGATAATCTATAGCTAACTGGTGAAGCCTCCTGCTTCCAGCTCTTCCAAGTGAATCTGAAAAATCCCGACTACTTGACTGCCCGTACAAATTTGGGCACCCAAGAGTTTAGGGAAAAACAAACAAAATAAACTCTGGGTCAGTCATGGGACTGGTGTGAGTAAACTCCAACCAATTGTTTAACTTTAAAAATCTTCTCAAAAGAAAAGATAATAGTAAGACCAGCCCACACATAAACATGGATGGTTATTACCTTTCTATAACCCAAAACACTTTGATACGAAAATCCAGTGATATTTTAATAATGTCTACATCAAATAAATAAAATCTAGTGGAACGCTTGCATCTCACGCTCCATATATAATATAAAATCAAAAACCGCACGACGCTTATTGGAGATTGGAATTCCAACATGACAAGGTATGGAACCATCTTCCGATACTGTATCTCTAGAGACGAATACACTGGGTTCAACAAGAACGTCTTGCAACCCGGCCCACACATGACCGACCACTCATTTCGCTTGAGTGTATCGAATGTATATCACTAACGGTTGGGATCAGCAACCGTTTCCCGAATGGGACAACATCGAATAGAATAAAAAATTAAACGAATCTCTAGATAGGTGATTATACACCCTAATGGGAGCGACCCACATAGCCATGCTGCCTGCCCGATTTTTGTCATTTCCCGGTTGTTGAGGCCTGAGGCTACGATTACTTTCTGTTCATTGATAACACAATCACTTTGAATGCCACATTGTCAGATCTGTTAATCACTAATTGATTTGCACAAATATTCTGGATGTTATGCTAAGGGAATAAATCCGTTGCAACCATATATATTTATACAGAACAACTCATGCGATCATTGGAAATACTTTGTCAGACATTCGTCCATTTACGTTCGTTCTGGGATTGAACGAAACCGAAGGCACAATTTCTATAAATAGAAAAAGCCCTTGCACTTTACTCCATCTTCGATTATCTTCATATAATCTGATTCGCAACGCTACTGTCAATACAGAGTGGTTCTCGGATAATAATCCAACTGGTCTCTCCATATTGACAACGATGGTCAAAAACTTCGACTATCGAATAAAAACAAGTGTTCATCCAACATATCAAACAAATCACTGGGCTCTTTAATTAATATTTCATTAATTAAATCTCTTCTCCATTTCCCTATCAATATTTGTTAGCCAAATATTTTCAATAATCATCTTGGTCTCTTATGCCATTTGGAAAGCGTTTCCAAATATCAACTTCTTTTATTTTCTATATATTAGAAAATATTTCTATTTGCAATTGAAAACAATTCCAATCACTTATCACTTTCCCTAGTACTTTAATTATACTCAGGAAATATTTACTTTTATATTTCTAAAATTCCACTACTGGGTTAAAACGAATGCCGTGTAAAACATCGTTACAACAACCCAAAATATTTTATTCAACTAACCCTTATTCAACACTTCTCTTCGAGATTGGATTTTTCTATTTATCAATTAAAAATGAAATCCATCAAGTTGGGGTAAAATTACCTCTCAAACCTTGATTGAAAACATCCTCAACTTCAAAACGACAAAACCACTTACCTCGGATAAACACACTATAAAACCCAATTAGTCATTTTTAAAACATGTGTATGGTTCGCTTTCTATTTTTAATTTATAGATTTCCCTTTTTGTTTACAATATTCAATTTTTGATTTCGTTTCCTAATCGAATTCTATATATATCGATACATTGATTTCTAACTATCAAATTATCTGAAAAATATTCTAACTCTTTAAATTTCCGGAAAAATTCGCCATAACCTCCCCTGTACTGGGAGCATCGGGATATTTCAAATAGCCTCCCATGGCCCTTTCCAATTCAAAAGAAAAAGAAAAAGCCAAGCGTCTTGCCGATACGGCGCATAAAACCTCATATATGAATTTAAACATGTACCTTTTTGTTGGGCATATAAATTTAAATCTTCATTCTCTTCATATACTTCATTCCATACCTGCCTAACACATGTTTACCTGTTTTCAATTCAATTCAACACTATCTAATCGTTTGAATTCAGTTTCGCCCATTTATTCTCTAATTAGCCATTTTGCCTGTTTCACTTCTTTGTTTGAACATAACATGTTCAAACAAAATATTTATCTTGCTCATAACCAAATTGAATTACAATTTCAGTTCTAGTTCTCTTTTCTGTTTCGAATATAAATTTTCAAATCGAATTCACTTACTTAAAGCCTAATATCAATTCAAAATCTCATTAACTAATTACTATTCAAATTAGTTAATTCCATTCAAAAATCAAAAATCTGATTTCTGGTTCAAAAATCAACTCATTTCTCCACTGGAGTTCAGATATATTTTATAGCTCAAAATCTGGATTTTTCTAAATAGAAATTTTGATTTTATTCACTTAAAATCCTTTAATAAAATTAAATAAACCGTTATGGTTTTTAAATGGTTCTGGCGCTGTTTTTGTGAAAATTTGATTTTGATATAATTCAAAATTTATTCGACGAAATCCAGATTTTTCTCTTCTATTAGAAAACTATTATCAAATCGGTCCTGACGTTTCTTGTTTCAAAGAATTCCGACTTCAATTGAGTTCTATATATTCAATTGAAGTTCGAAATGCCAATTTACGAACTGCAGTGCTGCGGCGAGTTCGTTTTTAATTATATTTATATATATAAACGTTTTAACTTCGTTTTGTAATAATTTCAACTCCATTCTGATATATATTTTAATATATATCGAATCCATTACAACATAACATTTCTGATCTATTTCACTTCCATTTGAAATTCCACATTCAAATTTCAATTCACTTTTACTTTTCAAATTATGTTTGAATTTCCTTTGAATTTCATATATTCAACTCCATTTGAATTTCTATATTCAAATTCCCTTTTGAATTTTCTATTTGAATCCTATATTCAAATTCTTGTTTCAATCTGTTTGAATTCTATATTTGAATTCCTTTACCTTTTCTATATTCAATTTCTATTTGAATTTTATTTTCAAATTTCTATTAAAATTTTCTTTATTCATTCTTTAAACAAGTCTCGATTTCAATTCCTTTTGAAATCGATTTTTCTATTTTTTTTGAAAATAGATTTCCCTTTTCAAACTCACACTTGTATTTTTATTTTTGAATTATCAAATGATAATTCTTTTCCCTTCATTTATAACTTCGTTATAAAAGAACTATTTTTAAACTTCGTTTATAAAGGAACTACTTGTTTTATTTTTCAAAACAAGTTTATATTTTTATTCCATTCAAATTTCGAATTCTATTTAAAAATAGAATTTTCCTTTTATCTCAAATATCCTTCTTAGGATATTTTTATAAATTAAAACTTAGCCCAGTGATATTTAAAACAATCAAATCATCCAATTTTCAATCATTTGATTTTTAACACGACATATATGAATATATATGAAATCAAGCAAACAAACAAACAGATAATACATTTTTGAGGAATCCAGTTGGATTCCTCCAACCTGTTTTCCCTGCATCCACAGACGTTAGTCAACAGAAATAATACCCATCCTGCTTCGAGGCAGGATATCGCGGTATAAAAGGGAATCCACTTATTTATGTGGGGGTAGGGTCATTTGCTAATGATACTGCGGGCATCCGCTAATGAAACTACGGGAATCCAACCAATCACCAAGCCAATATATATATATATATATATAGCAGGCCTAAACAACTAATATATTTAAAGCAAGCAGAAAAATTCAAACAAGCAACAAACAATTATCTTTAACGAATAAAAATAATTTTAAATAAAAGCGGGTGAGATTTACTCACCGTGGTTGCAGTTATCGAATATCCTGTTTATTTCCAAATCGTCGGCTATGAATCTTCTCGAATGAATTCGCACCTACGATGATTTTATTTAAATTTTCGGATTAAACATTTATTTATTTTAAATTAACAATCTAAAAGAATAAATAACTATCCTATATTTTTACCTTCTTTTAATGATTATTAAATGAAATTTTGCTTAACAAATAAAATTAAACTAACCTACGTATTTCTAAACACTAAACCATATAGTTTTAAATAAATTAATTAAACCAAATTAATTTCCTTAATAAGGTTTCATGTAAAAATATACTAAAATTTAATTCTCTAAACCCCATGGTTTGAAAAGCAAATGATTTCAAATTTTAGTTTTCACTTATCAAGTTTACAATTTATATAAGAATTCAAGTCAATTAAAGTTATATTAACATTCTGTTAACTAAAGAAACTAACCTAAATACGCTAATCACCTTCCAGGCTTGGAATTTAGGAACCCCTCATACTTTTGATGCTTCCTTCTATCACCTCTCCCTTCATCAAGAACGTTGCCTTGCCCTTCTGCTCTATACGAACACAGAGACCAAGATCGTTGAGTTGCCTGCTCCTAAACACTGACCTGCTACCATACGCATTTCCTTCAGTTGACCGAAATCCTCCAAACAATCACCGTCCCAGTTCAACTTCATTTGAATCACCCTAGATTTGAACCCGCAATCCTCTCACAACTCGAAGAACATCGTCCTCAACCATTCAATACGACTGAACTTCCTCACTGATGAACACTCCAATGCCTGCACCTTTTAATTTCGCAGGAAATACTCCACTCGATGGTCCTTGCCCCATAAAAATCGAACCCTTAAATCGAACTCACCTGTTTTAACCCATCGCGACCCCTTTCTTAAAGCTCGATGGCCTCCCCTCTTCTACATCGCAATACCAGGTTCTTGCTTGTGACTGGCAGAAATCATGAAATCTGCTCGTATGAAAATCCGCTCCAAAACCTGACACGGCGAACCAACCTTCACCCCGACTTGATGCAGCGAGCCCTCCTCTAACTCCATCTGAAATCGCAAACACTAGCTTGCGTTGGATCTAAATTTCCATGACCGATGATTTGGGAGAACCCAAATCGAGTTACCCTAGCGTGCGAAGGAACCTTAGATGAGTTCAACGGATTAGGGATTTAAATTCGATAATAAGGGGAATGAGATTTCTTTTAGACAGAAGATGGATGAGAGGAGATCGAAAATTAAAAGGAGTAAGCTAGTAGCCGCGTTTATATAATGAAGAATACTTCAAGAGGAAGGAATAGTAGGGTAAAGTACAATGTAATAAATTTCGATTTGATTTCTATTTAATGCGATTTGAAATAAAGAGATTTTTATTTCTTTTTAAACAGTTATTGATTTGATTTCAATCCTATCCACAATTAAATATCTCGGGGTTCACAATTAAAAATCATGCACCGCTATTTTAGCGTATCGACCGTCGTTATAATGTTATAACGCTATTTTGAATTCAACGAAATAAATTATACAATTTAATTTGAACGTATATTTAAAATAGCCATATTAAATCAATTTAAATTCAAAACAAATAAATTCTTCAACAATAAATTTCTATTATCATCGTTCATATATAAATAGTATATATATCGATCATCTGAACTGTTTCGATTAAGTTATTCCAGATGACTATATTACAATAATTATATATATCAAAAATTAAATCATATATCGATTATTGTTCGATACTCAATATAAAAATTATTTTATATTATCAATTCAATATTTGAAACCATACTAAATATTTAAAATAAATCGGCCAAAAATCCGGGTCGTTACACATGTGAACTATGTAATGGATTTTGTAATATTATTTTTGCTGTTGCTACTGAACTTTGAAGTGTAACATACCATTGTAATTTCAAAACTTGTTAACTTTGGTCTTTGTGTTGTATCTATAAAAAAATATTTTGTTTAATGATCTTTCTATTTTGATATTATGTTAAATTTGCAAATTTTTATGTTAGATGAAAATTAAATGAATTTGGTGTTGTAAAACAGTCAAAAAGTAAATAAATAAATAAATTCAAATTCACAACGATCATAAACAATTGCTATGTCAAAAATAACAAAGGCTTTTAGACTAATGTCGTTATATAATGTATACCAATGACATAATGCCACGTGGAAAATCAGATAATTCCACATGGACTAATCAAATAATGCCATATGGCCTAAAAAATGATGTCATGTGCACTAATCAAATGATGACACATGAACAAATTATTGTTTGACACATGAACCAACCATTAAATGCCAAGTGTCAGCATTAATATATGCCATGTGCATACTTCTACGACAACCATGTTAGCAACCATGCAGGATGACACACCATCAGCCATATCAGCATCCACATAGGATGACACATCATCAAACACATCAGATGATGACTCATCATTTAAGTCATAACGTAGTAGGGTCCATTGATTCTTTTACTTAACAATATCAATAAGCGTAGGTAAAACACTTTTTCTACTAAGCTTTACCTACCAATTTCTACCAATTCAATATTGTTAGCTAAAATGTATTACCCACTATTACATTGGTTTTACCTACGCTTACAGTTGGTAGGTAAACGCCCCATTTTCTTGTAGTGCTATTGGTTATCTGTTTATTTGGCTATCCGGTTATTCATTACTTTACGGATTTCGGGTTTTCCTGATTTTCCGACTATGGTTACTCTGGTTATTCAGGTTCTCGGATCCTCGCAATCCCTAGGTTATCGACAACTTTAGTTATTCTGGTTTTCGGGCCTCTTTGGTCCACTGGCTGTTGGTTATTCTGGTATTTGGTCTCTTGGACCTTGTTGTCCCTCTGTTATTCTATTTACCTTAGTTATTCTGATTATTCGGCTATTCAGGTTATTTCTCAAGAAATGATCCGTAGTGATCATCGGCTTTCATTGGATTTCAGGTTTTGGTTTTATAGTTAATACTATCTAGTGTGACCATGGATTTCTAGTTAGTACGATCCGACGAGATCACGGCTTTCAAGTTCTTTTGCCTTTCCGGTTTTTTGGTTTCATGGTTAACACGATCGCAGCTCTTCGGCTTTCTGGTTATTGGATTTCCTTTCAACCATCTCCTGGCTTTGGTTTATGGATTGTTGGATTTCTGGTTTACTCATAAAACACATCTCCTAATGTTCAAAGAAAGATATGTTTCGAGGGGCAAAGTGTCGACCCGCTTTTTGGCAAAGAAGTCACACGTCAAGATTACAGTTAGCAATGCGCTCAAGTCTCTAGAACGTTGTCGGAAAACAAAAAGCGATTTGGTCGAAGTCGCGACGTGTTTGGAAAATGTTGGAAATATCATCGATTCCCGAAATCATCATTATCGAATTGGATAAGTCGTTATAAATTTGGAAAATCTGATATGGTAAAACTACGTGATTAACTCGGTCCGATCAACACAAAATCGTTGAGCGCTTCGATCCGATCACTTAGCAAAAAACTTGTCGAGGAAAAATAATTGGATTTCGTTAAATTCTAGTTTCGGTTACTCAATAATTACTGATCAACATGGCACGATCAAGAAAAATAACGTGCGCAACTTAAAACTTGAAGATCGACCGCTTTGGCAAAGTATCAGATTTGACACTCAAAAACTGCCGATTGGCATGACATGATCACACAAAATTGCTTGCACAAATTCAACTGGCTTAGATCAGCCACTTGGAAATTTTCTAGATTTGGCACTCAAAATATGATGATCGGCATGGCATGATCACCAAAAATTATGTGCGCGCATCAGCCTTGGCACGGTCTAGATTTTGGAAAATTTGAGAGTCGAAATCCAGGATGCAAAATTGGCACCTCGAAATGGCTTAATCAACATGGGATAAGATGCGAAAATCATAGTTGTGCATCAGGGATATGATGGTAAAAATCATGGGCTCGGCATGATAATGCAAATTTTGGCAAATAGCAAGGAAAGGATCTGACAGGCTCGAAAACGCGTGCGGATCACTCATTTTTGCTTGCGTGACTCAGCCAGATTGTGGTTTTGAGGATGCGAAAATTTGGATTTGGAAAATTGTTTAGAAAATGGATAATCATTAGAAATACGTGTTGATTACTTCTTTTTTGATGATCGACACATGTCGTTCACCATTTTTTCCAGATTTTTCCACGATTCGATTTTTTAGACTGCTACTCGATTTTTTTGGCTATGTTTTGGGAATACAAATTTTGCCTCCCCTTAGGATACGAAATTCGGGCTGATACATAGAAACTTCACCTATAAATACCCCTTTCTTAGCATTCGAAGGGATTGGCTTGGTATTTTTGTACGTTGGGCATACAAGAGAGCTTTCTTTGGTGCTCACTAATGACTTCTTTGGTCATTTCTATAGCTTTGGGATACATCATGGACTTATAAACTTTCACATAAAGTTCACCTATAACTTATTGGCATTCACTTGGACTTTTGGAGCATATTTGGACATTTTTGGTCATTCTTGGACATTGAATCTTTTCATTGGACATTATTATTCACTTCAACCCACTTTGGCATAACGAAGAAGAAGGGCATTTTGGTCTAAGTTTGGAATTAACAAGATATTTGTTATTCTATTGTATAACTTTGTATATTGAAAGTGTCCAAACTTGCACGAACATTGTAATTGACAAAATTATGATGAATGATTGCTATAAAGTGGCTGTAGGCATTAGTGTCGAACCGCTGTAAAAATTGTTTATCTCTTTACATTTCTCGTACTTTGGTCGTTTGGATACCAGGTTTACTTTTAAACCTACTCTTGGGGGTTGACATGCGCAAATAACCAATTTCCCACGTCAACAGAAGTAATGCCATCTGGTTTGACCAATTCCCTAGTTTTCTTTGTAGATTTGAAGAATAGAATAGAATGTTTAAGGGCATTCTCACTATGATCATTGTGGTGTTTGTGGGTGATTTTCTTGTTTCCTCAAAGGACTATAATGAGCATGAGAACCACCCAAGAGAAGTCCTAGGAAATTCGATGAAGCACCAGCCCAAGCGAAATTTTCCAATATCATTTTTGGAAAGAAAAGGTCAAATTTCTTGGACATATAGTCTCAGAGAAAGGATTAGCAGGAAACGAAAAAAAAGTCGTTCAAGAGTGGAAAATTTCAAGAATCACAAGTTGGAAGCTTTTTAGGGTTGGCAGGCTATAATGGAGAACTTATAAAAGATTTTGCATGGATCGCAGCACTTCTAACCCATCTGTTCAAGAAGAATGTTGGGTTTGTTTGGAGTGATAATTGCAATAAAGCTTTTGAGAAGCTAAAGGAATCTCTTACAAGTGCACTGATGCTCATTATTCCTAACGGAGCTAAGTCAGTTCATAGGTTTTGTGGATGCCTGCGGTATAGGATCAAGAGCCATATTAATAAAAGAAGAAAGAGTAGTTGCATACATCAGTAGATAGCTAAAGGATCACAAGAAGAGATCTACAATGCATGATTTGGAATTGACAAATATAATCTTCACACTAAAGATGTGGAGGCACTATCTCTTGAGGGGAAACTTTAGTTTTTTATGGACCATAACTCTCTTAAGTATTTATTTTCCTCAGGAGATCTATACCTTATGCAACAAAGGTGGATGGAGTATATTTCATCTTTCGAGTTTAATATTGTATATATCTTAGAAAAGGGTAAATTTGTCGCATGCGCTTTGAGTAGAAGACACGCTATCTTAAGTGCAATAATAGAATGGAAACAGTTGGATTTTCTTTCTAATTTTAACCTTCAACTACCACTAGATCTTATCAAGAATTTCTTGCTATTTTGGAAGTAAGACCAGCCCTATTAGATCAGATTAAGTTTAAGCAGAGCAACAATAAAGAGCTGAGATAACCGATAGGAAAACTAAAATTTGGAGAATGTTTTCCTCATCCCGATAGGTATTCTGTGGATGATTAGAGAAATTTAAGGAGGGATGGACGTATTTGTGTCCATAAGACTTAAAATTTAAGGAATAAATTCCTTTAGTAATGCCATCACTCTAAGATGACCATACATCAAGGAGATAAAATGTATAAGGACATAAAGAGAACTTTCATTTGGATTAGGGTGAAGAACGATGTTGTAACAACCCACATAACTTACAGTTATTTAGTTAAGAGATTTATTTAAATATCGTATCGGGCATTCGGTTTAAAACTCGAAATTTATGACTTTTAGTAAACAGATGAATTTGGGGTTGAGACATCTTCTAATGAGTTCAAATTGTCAACTCATGAGGAGGGATAAAAAATTGACTCTATATTCTTTAAGAGCTTGGTTGGCAGCTTGCGATATTTAACGTGCACAAGACTAGACATTCTATATGCTGTAGAAATTGTGAGTCAATATATGGAGAACCCAATAACAACTCATTTGAAGGCTGAAAAGGGGATTCTTTGCTATGCTAAAGAGGCAACAAGCTTTGGTTTGTGCAACAATATTTCTGATAATTATGAGCTTGTTGGATATAGCGATGGCGATTGGAGTGGAGATATAGATGATTGGGAAAGCACAAGTGGTTTCATGTTATACATGAGAGACACGACTTTCACATAGATATCGAAAAAACAATCGATTCCGACTTTTTCATTTGTAAAGCAGAGTATGCTGCTTCTACTTCATGTGTTTACCATGCAATTTGGTTTAGGAATCTGCTAAAAGAGTTAAATTATCCACAAGAGGAGCCGACCCTGATTTCATGGACAACAAGTTAGCAATTGGTTTGTCCAAGAATCCATTCTTCCATGATCAAAGTAAGCATATTGATAGATGCTATCACTACAACAGAGAGTGGGTGGCCAAAAAGGAAGTGTAACTAGAAGTACATCAAGCCCTATGATCAAATAGCTGATATTTCATCAAGTAACTTAAGCATGAAGATTTTATCGGGTTGAGGAATCTGTTTGGAGGAATAAAACGAAGTTTACAAGAGGATGTTGAAAATAAACTTGGTTTTTTAAGGATACATTGATTAAGTAGCAATTTTAATTTTCATATTTAGGAAAGGCCAAAATAAAGAATGAAAATAAAATCTTGACTTATCAGATATACAATCTAGAAATTCCAGAAAATGCTTTATTAAGACAAGTCTAGAAAAATAGAGGATGGATGAAAAATCTAGAGTAGAAAAGTCTAGATATTTTGCTACATTATAAATTGAGATGTGATCTATCATCTGTTGTATCATGCATGAAATCAAAAATCAATATAGAAAAGTTTTCAATAATGTAATGTTTCTTTCTTATATTCACTCCCTCTTTCTCCTAAAAATATTCAACAATAAGAAGGCAAAATTTGACTATATGATAGTAAGGTAGGACTTGATGAAGCGAGATTATAGGCAGGTGATGTGAGACTATAGACTAAGCCAGGGGCTTTAAACAGATGGAATAGGGCTATAACTTAGTGAGGTCAGACTACAGGTTTGTGAAGTTGCAGTAGCTCAATGATGTCAGGACAAAGTTTGGTAAAGTTGAAGGTAGGTGCTTGCTTGAAGAAGTTAGGTTGCTGGTAGGACAATTTTAGTCGTAGCATGGAGAAATTGGGTTGTTGCTCGAAGACGTAGGAAATTGCTAGGTTGTTATTGTTGTGTTTTTCATGGTCATCATCTTTATCTCAGTCGTTTGAGTACCCTAAATCATCTTTTATAAAGCTAATCTTTAATTGTAAATCTGTATTCATGGAAATAGCTTTGAGTGCATAACAACGTCAATTCGCAGTCCTACATACATCTATTATAAAACTATGGTAGAGACAAAATACGACATGAATCAATTGGAATTATATATAGTGATGAAACATGCGAATTATCATTCAGGCGTCATGAAGTGTGGAAAGTTAAAACAGTTTAGCAAAAAAACTACTGCTAAAAACACGCACCTGCTTTAGTAGTCAGTAAATAGAAATATAGCACTGTCTGCTTCAGTTAAGCAAAAAAATTCACAAAACTCAGTTTTCGAACAAGTTTAGCAAAATGCTAATTTAGTTAGAACCCAAAATATTGACAGTATTAAAGTTGATCCTACATCTAACACAAGCACTGTTTTTGTATTTAACCAAGATTAAATTAACAATGATCATAATAATACAAATCCAATTATAATAACAGAAAAAGAGGTAGAGTTGAAATAGTCCCATCTGATAGCATTAATAATATCCTAAATAAATATGAAGATATCATTATCGGTTATTTGCACAAATAGTCATCCCCCTTTGCCAACATAGTGTGACACAGTGGAAAAGCGTGCTCATACTTAATAAAAAGTCAAAAGTTTGAGGTCTGCTCTGATCATCATGTTGGCATATTAACCAATTTTCAAAAAAAAGTGATCCCTCCTTTTGCGAACTTTGTTTCAGCTCGATCGCTTCAAGCCAATTCTCGGTCCTGTATAAGGCATGAAGATACCTCAAATTTGTTGCAGACCTTAGCAAGCTTTAGAAAGATATTCTTGAACACGCATAATTAGATGAGCATATTTGAGTGAATTATACTAAATCTACTAAGAGTATGAAAAATCTAAAAATAAAAAAACCAAAATTGTTGTAATATGTTATAATATTAAGGGTGAATACTGTTAATGCAAAGGACGTTATTGTAATTACTAGAACATGTGAAGTCTATAAATAGAGAGCTCATGTGTATTTTAAATAGATCTGAATCAATAGAAATAAAGGCTCTCTCCCTAATATCTCATGTTTTCTTCACTGGATTCTTAATATCTTATGTTCTTTTTGATGGATTCCCTTCTTTTATTATCTATTCTTGTTTTATTTTATAACACGTTATCAGCACGCGATTCTACTAGAGCTATTTTAATTTTTTCCAATCTAGTTTGAAATCTTCTAAATCTATATTTATGGATTTGTTATGTAAGTCATTTTTATTTGAGAATTCTTGATTCATGGATTTTTAAATTTATTTTGTAATTATATTCTTCTCGAGAATTCTTTATTAATGGATATATAGAATTTTTTGTAACAACCTGGGTTTGTGGAAGGGGGTTGTTATAGCTCAGGAAAAATTGGCGTTTAGAAAATGAACTAAATTATGATTTAATATTTGAAAGTGAGTCATACAGATTAATTGAAATATCTGAGAATTTATAAAATTGAATTTTTAAACATAGCTTGAGATTTATTTTAAATGAACATAAATTTGTTTCAATGATAAAAATAATTCAAGAATTCTATTTGGAAATATAAATACATTGTATTGAGTTTGTATGCCTAACAAATAAATGGTATAACATTTGGTATAAAATAAAAATAAGAATATATGGTTGTTAATTTGGGTTTGCCACTTGTTAAATTGGTTCTGAAATTTTGGAGCGTACCCTTGTTATTTGTTAAACACGCATCCTTTCCCATATACATATTCGGGTCCCCTTATTACTTGAGGAAGGGTCTCCTTTTATCCAGAAGAATCGACCTTCCCAAAAAAATAAATGGTTCCTCCCCAATTTAAAAGGAGAACAATCGAAAGTAAGGGGGCTCCACTTTCCGGAATCGGCCATCGTTCTTCTCTTCTCCGGTTGCTCTTCGCCACTGGTCCGGCCTGCGCTCCACCCAATTCCACCACTCCCTGAACATGTAGCCGCAAGCTTCCCCATTCAAATCGAGCTCCGCCTCGTCACCTGAAAGCAAGGTCGTCTCTGTCGCCAGTGCTACTCGAACATGAGGCTTCCATCTTTACCTCACTGAAATCTTGATCCACTTGTTCGCAATAATATAGAGGAAGGAGTCAGGAAAATGGGTGGATACAGAAGAATTCACCTTGATAAAGACACACCTTTTCTTTCGAACACTATGGTTACTGGTAAGTTTACCTTACGGTTGGTTTTTTTTTCAAGTAGCTTAACTTTATATAATACTAGGATATGGATTTCGTAAAGCTTACTTATAACCGTGTGCCTGAACGTTTCTAAACAAACTAATGAGTGAATGTAAGCTTAGTTAAGTAATGGAATATAGAAATCCTATTCTTTATGAACGAATACACACACATACACACACACACACACATATATATACATATATATTTCCATGAGAATCAGCATAATAGAATTCTACTTACTGTCTCGTATTGTTTGAAACATTTTCATACTTGCTGGTATTGGCTAGTACCTTGTGTATAGACGATAAACTAGTTGCGGAGATGTCTGTTTCTTGTTCTGTTTTGTTCATAAAATTTGATTTTCCGAGCATTTCAAAATACTCAGCGTTATTTAATAACCCGTGAGTATTTAGTTGTATTCGAACTATTATGATAGATATAATTATTCAATATTTAGTGCATATTATCAAAATTGCTTTATTTGTATATTTACTGCTTATATCATAATTAGTTAGTTTTGGTAAACCGTACTGAACTCTTTTGTTTCACAGTAATTCACATGAAGCTCATAAGATGAGAATATTTGATAGCATTGACGCTACAAATTTAGCATTACGCCAACTAGTGACTGTTTATGACTTCCACCCTTCTAGTTTTTAGAAGCATTAGGATTGCCAATGTTACGACCCGAACTTCCCCGGTAAGGAAAGCCCGGATTGTACTGAGGACAAGATGAATCGGAACACAAACAGAAGAACATTTCATTGTTTATTACAACAATTCCATCATAATACAAGAACATACAAAGTGTGAATAAATATTACACATCGTAAATTATCAGAGATTACAATAAATTATATAGCAGCGGAAAAATAAAACAAAACACAACTGAAAGTAATACACGGATACAGAGCTTTCCGAGTATCGTTCCAGCTGTAAACCAGGTTCCTGTGAATATAGATCTGCAAAACCAAAACTACTAGCTGCCCGTGTCAAAATAAGGGCGCCCGGAGTTTAGGTTAAAACAATAAACTCCAGGTCAGTCATGTGACTGGTGTGAGAACTAAAATAGTTATTAATCTTTATTTTAAAGTTAGGTAAATCAAGGGACCACGCCGTATAACACGGAACGGGTTTCCTCCCAAGAATACCAGTGCATATAACAAACAGCGCAATGCTAAATAAAGAAAAATGAAGCTATTATAAGACCCAGGTCCCATCACACAGTGCAACACAAGCCGGAGGATAGGGTTTTACCTTATAATAGCCAAAGAATGCTTGATACACTAAATTTCATGTTTTGTTATTACTATAAGTGTATAGTGTTAAAACAATTTCAATCATAAATATCAATCATAGATGGCATGGGTACCATATATCATGTCGCCATACTAGGCTCTACAATCAAAACCACAAAGTGACGTATTGGAAGTTGGATTTCCATCTGTGAACCGAGGCAAAAGATAGTCCTCTACCGATTCGAGACTGTCTAGCCCGTGCCTCAGGCAAGTACTCAGTCAAGCCTTTGGAGCGACAGGGCCGGTCCACCGATGTGGATTAAAACGCCTGAACACTACGTTCCCCCGCCCTTTGAGGTGTAATTCAGCACAATGGCTCCATCGGCACCACACAGTCACTGATATATCCGAGGCGCCTCGCAACAGCAACAACCACATAAGTCAAACTCGTCAGGGCGTGTAAAACCACTGACGCCACTTCTAGCTAGAAAGAAACGCATGTCCTCCCTGAGGTCCTTCTCCCGTTTCTGGTTCACAACCGGGGTGTGAGGCTCGCGAATCAACGCTATAAAAAGCTATGCCACACATCCCAATGGTTCATGTATTATTATCATCAACCACAAGACTTTGCTTTTCAACAGAAGCCTTGATCATATTTCCACTTAGGCATTCCACACAGGCCGTTCACTCCATGCATTTGATATCCATCAATATATAACCTCTGAGCTCGTACGTCTCAGAGAAGGGCGTTAAGCAAGAGAATAAATTCTCCACCGCCAAACAGATATATATTTAATAGAAATCAATCACATAGAATAAAATCCAATGTCAGACACACAGTCCATTTACAAGTCCGTTCTGGGTCTGAACGAAACCGGAGGCACCTTGTACCTCGCATATCCATCGATCTCCAAGTACGTCTGGACGACCACTAACTGATTCCCTCCTCTTGGGTGTACGGCCCCATCAAGATCATCAGTAATCACCCAAATGGCGTGAAGACCTCCGGTCTTCAATCACCGTCTTCATCCTCGACACCACGTCGAATCAGTTATTCAGAATGGGATAAACCCGGTCCTTCTTAATAACTCGCGTATATAATAAACAAGTGTTACACAAACCCAACATACGCCTCATTCCAATTCAGAATATTCTTTTATTCAAATATTCTTACACTTTGGGAAAGGTTCCCATTAATTTTATCAAAGATAAATTCTTTAAATTTATTCTTTAATCTCCTTTTGAATATCAATTCAAATTAGTCGGGATTAGCGAACCACACCGAAGTAATCATTTATTTTATTTCCCAATCCCAACCTATTCATCCCATGAAGTAAAACTGGTCATACTTCATATCTAACACCACGGTGTTATCGGTAAATTCAATTACCGTTTCACATTCAAATCTAATTAAAGATTTAACTATCGCCTGGAGCAAAACTGGTGATAATCCATTCTCGACCATTTCAATCTAATTAAAGATTCATTAAAACCCCACTTAGTTTTAATCTTCCCAAAAATCAATATTAATGATTGTTTAACTTGGGAAATCATATCCTGTCTTTAACTGGGTTAAAGAACCAATGTCATTTAAAACACGGTTCACGATAAACCCAAAATCACATTCTATTCCATCATCCTTTAACCGTAAGTTAGCAAGTGAACAATTCCCTAAGTAATAACCCCGAAGGCCGAAACCAACATCAGATCAATACCCAGGAGACCATTCAACTTAACTAATCTCCAGTTAGTTTCTGATTTTCTTAACTCCATTAGGTCTAAGAATAGTATTATTGAAGATACCATTCACGACAAACCCAAATAACATTTGATATTAAATACAAGGCTCTGAATACAAAATATATTGGCTTATATTCAATATCAAATTCTATGACCAACAAATATCGTATTCGAAATAACGATATAAATATATCTTTCAAATTTCCATAACAATATCTGTATAATCACAAAATCCAACATCGCGATATTCCAAAGACAATTTCGATTGAAATCCATTCTAATTCAATTATTGGGAATTCTGGTTATTTTCAAAACCATTTCAAATACACTTTATTTATTTTAAAAATAAATAGAATTATAATTCTAGTTCAAAACTAGTTCATTTTGATAAAAATCTATTTTTATCTTTTCAAATATGGAAATTTTCATCCCAATTCTTCAAAAATCATTTCTTATGATTTTACACCAATTATTACTATTTTTAATAATTTTATCAAGACCCGTACAGTCAATTTCCCTCAACGGCCATCGAACAGCACTTACAGCGAACTTTTCCAAATTTGATTTGGACATAATTCCAAATCCAACCGTTAGATTTCTAATTTCTAATATTCATTAGAAAGCACTTTTCGATAAGAACCCAAGGTTCCGGTTTTAGGAGAATCCGACGGTCGGATCTCCCGTAATGTCCACTTGAAGTCAATGGTCGAAATTCACGAACTGCCGCAGCGCGGCGCGTTCTATTCAGGCCATTATATTATATATATAATATATACTTCGTCGATTTCCTTTTAAAACGTATTTTATAAATCGTTTTAAATTCGTTTTCGAAACGATTTCAACTTCATATTCAATTTGGAATCAAAATTGAATATTCCACATCATCGATATACAAATGATAATATTTTCAAACGTTATATTTTGAAATCATTTCTTTTTCTATATTCATTATAAAAACGAATATAATCGATATAAATATCGTTCACGTCAAATGGCGCATATCTAACCAACACGGCTTTATATATTTCAATAACTTCGTTATTCTATTCAACAAATGAATATTTATTCTATTCAACACATGAATCTATATTTCTTTTAACACATGAATATTCTCAACACATGAGTATCGTCAACACATGACTATTTTTATTATTTAATATATTTTATAAAATTATGATTTCTATCGTTTAATTTTTAATCAGACTCCAACCGTAAATTGGTAAGAGAACGATTCCCTAAATATTGACCCCGAAGGCCGAAACCAACATCAGATCAATACCCAGGAGACCACTCATCTTATCTAGTTCCAATTAGTTTCTAATGTCATATATGATAAAAACGTAAATTTTATTGTTAAAATATTTTACTCAACACATGAGCATCGTCAACACATGACTATTTTCTATTCAACACAAGAATCTTCTTTATTCTATTCAACACATGAATATATATTTTATAATATTCTTTATTTTCCCAATTGGAATGAGACCCAATCAATTACCATATAATGTTAATTATATGGATTCCATACAACACATGTATATAATAGCAACAATAAATAATAAACCATCATCCAAAGTGCACCACACAACTGTATAAGCATTAAATATAAATAATTAACGTTCATACAGTCTGTCATTCAAACGATCGACATAACACTAAACAATTGGGATTAGTGTACGTCGAATATCATCCCAACACCCGTGTGGGGTTTCAATCCACAAACACTGAATATTCTTTGTGCAGTTGGGCGATGTGTAAAATTTATCGTCCCAATCAATATCAGTCAAATCAGTGTATATAAACAAATCGTCCGATTTGTTTATAAATATTTATTTTATATATACGTTAAAAGTTATATTTTTAACTATAAAATATTTTCCACTATAAAATATTTTATTTCATTCCACATCACACAATCAAATTTCACTATCAATCAAACAACCAAGCCGTCCATGGTCTGTGGACGACGGGTGTCAGGTGCTGCTAAGCACCGTCTACATCCTAGTATATATTTCAAACTACAAATAAATTAAAGGTGAGGAGTTCTAACCGATAAGCTAAACCAAACACCACGACTCTTCATATGCAGAAAATCTTTGTTGTGCTCGCCTTTTGTCACTATTGTCGACCGTATCCACTACATATATAAAAATCGTATTTTTATATTGTTGTCATGTATATAAAAATCACATTTTTATAATTACGCTATATGGATAAAAATTCTATTTTTATACCGCTACTATATAGATAAAAATTCTATTTTTATTCTTCTCACTATATAAAAATTATATTTTTATTTTTGCCTTCTCATATATGAAAAATCATATTTTTCTATAATGAAAAATCAAATCTTTTTAGTTTTAAACATCTAATCTTCTTACGAATAAAAATCATTTCTTTTCTATAAGAAAAATCACCCCTTTTCTATAATAAAAATCTCGTCTTTCCTATTATAAAAATCTTACCTTTTCTTAATTAAAGATCTATTCTTTTATATGTTAAAGATCTATTCTTTATTCTTTTATATGATATACTCAAATCTTTTTACTTTGTTAAAAATATGATCTTTTCTTCACTAAAAATTATATTTTTACTTCATTAAAAATCTAATCTTCATATTGATAAAAATTTAATCCTTTTTATATAGAAAAATATAATCTTTCCCTTATAAAATCAACTCTTTTTATTCAAGAAAAATCAAACCTTTCCTTATGATAAAAATCAAATCCTTGACTACACAAAAGTATAATCTTTCCTTAACAAAAATACGACCTTTCTAAATCGATGCTATTCACAATGACATAATAATCAATCCCACTACTTCCTATTACATTAAAATTGAAAATAAATCATATGCTTTATATATAAATAAGGAAGAAATAAAAGTAGAAATAGAAAATAGAATGGCTAGAGATCTTACAGCGTTTGTTGTTTAACGGAGAGGGGTGGGATATCTTGGCGTCGGCGAGGGTGGTCTGGTGGTGGTGGTGTTGTGCGGCTGTGGATGGAGGCTTGGGGTTGGTGGCGGGCTAGGGTAGAACGGGTTTGGGGGTGTGCGTCGGCATCAGAAGAGGAGGGAGGAAGGAGGAACGGAGAAGAGGAGGCGGATGAGGGGAGGGCGGCGGACTTGGGGAAGGCGGCGGTGGCCCACCCCCTGGGGGCGCGGCGACGGGAATTAGGGCTCGAAGCCCTTTTTCTCTTTTTTTTTTGATTTTGAAACTAATGGGAATGAATGGGGAAAAGGAGGAGGAAAAGGGGGTTTAAGTGTAAAATAATTATATTTTATTTATTTAATTTTCAAGAAGCAACTTTTAATTTCGACCTCGAAATCGAACCCACCGACTGTCGTCCATAGCTAATTACCCCTATTCCGAACACAATGGGATATGTATCGCAAGCTGATTTGATCATTTTGATCAGTTTTCGTCAAAATCAAAATATAACTCTATATATTGAATTTGAACGCACATTTCAATTTACCGGGGCCACATACGGACTTTAAAAATTCCCGAAAAATATTTTCTAGCTTCGTATTGATGATACGGTCCTAACAAAACTAATTTCGTCAAATTCCGAGACCGTTTGAAAAATGGCCATTTTCCAGTCGATTAAAATCAACTGAAACTGGTCAAACGCGTTTTCCTTCGCCACGCTCACATATTAATTCAAAAAATTAAGAATTTTGGAATCTAGCAATAACTTGACATCACGGATCCAACAAAAGTGGTTTCGTCGAAAACCGAGGTCATTTGCAAAATTTCCATTTTTAAGGGCCTGAATTCCATAGCGACTATTCTGAAATTTCAACTGGACGTAACTTTTGATTCCCGCTATGAAATTTCGATTTTCCGGATTCATTGGAAAGATATTCTCAATTAGATTCTAATGTTTTCAGTTTCGCTAAAATCCGGTTATTACTATTATTCTAATATTCTAACGACGATTCAAATTAATATATACGTTCTAATTCTATTCAAAAAAAATTCTCGTCATTATTACTTAAAATAATTCATTTTAAATATTCAAAATTCATCAAAATAGCCAAAATAAGAAATTTAAATTGGCTCAGATTTCCAGGTTATTACTGTAATAACCCAGAAATCTGGGTTAGTTTAAAATTTTTATTTTGGCAATTTTAGCGAATTTTGATTATTTAAAATGAATTATTTTAAATAATAACGACGAGAAATTTATTTTGAATAGAATTTGAACGTATATATTTATATAGTTTGTCGTTATAATATAAATAATTATTTATAATTATAAAAGGAATTGAAAATGGCGCGGTAGTTCGATAATTCGATTTCAAACTTCAAATGAATGTACCGGGTGCAAAATAAACCGGATTTTAGTGAAACCAAAAATAATGGAATCTAATAGAGAATATCTTTCCAACGAATCCGAGAAATCAAGATTTCATAGCGGGAATCAAAAGATATGTCCAGTTGAAAGTTCTGAATAGTCGCTATGGAATTCAGGCCCTTAAAAATGGGAATTTTGCAAACGACCTCGGATTTCGACGAAACCACTTTTGTTGGCTCCTAGATGTCAAGTTATTGCTAGGTTTCAAATTTCATAATTTTTCGAATCAATATGTGAGCGTGGCAAAGGAAAACGCGTTTGACCAGTTTCGGTTGATTTTAATCGACTGGAAATTGGCCATTTTTCAAACTGTCTCAGAATTCGATGAAATTAGTTTTGTTAGGACCGTATCGTCAGTACGAAGCTAGAAAATATTTTTCTGGAATTTTTCGAGTTAGTATGTGACCTCGGTAAATTGAAATGCGCGTTCAAATTCAATATATAGAGTTATATGTTGATTTTAACGGAAACTGATCGAAATGGTCGAATCAGCTTATGGTACATATCCCATTGTGTTCGGAATGGGGGTAAAACGCTATGGACGACAGGCGATGGGCCTCGTTTAGAGGTCAAATGAAAAAGTCAACTTTTTGAAATAAAAAATTTAAATAATTAAATAAATAAAAATCTCTCACCCCTTATTCACTCAGCCCCCCGGTTCATTTCGAAATCAAATCAGAGATAAAAAAAAAGGAAAGGGGTGACGGGGAGGGGGGGGGGGGAGGGGGGTGAACCGCCGCCGCAGCCACCGCATCGCAGCCCCCCCTCCTCTTGCGCCGCCGCCGCCGCATCTTCTTCCTCCACCTCCGATCCCCATCCTCTCTCCTTTAAAGCCCCCCCTCGCGACGTGAAGACCCCATCGCTCGAGCCCACAGCCGCCGCTTCCACCCCCTCCGCAACCCACAGCCGCCTGCGCCTCAACCCCCCCTCAAACCCTCCGACGCGCTGACGAACCTGCGGCAACCCATCCCCCTCCTTCTTTTTTTACTGTAAGTTTTCTATCTATTTTATTTACTTTATTTATTTTAAAAACTTATGGGATTTTAAAACTGAAAACGTATGAATGATAAAGCTTTGATTTTTATTTATAAAGATCAAATTTTTATAGTGTTAAAGAAGAGATTTTTGAAGTGTTAAAAACGAAATTTTTAAAAAGGGTTAAAGGCTTGATTTTTAGTGATTTGAGATTCGATTTTTATACATATAAAAAAAAATCTATTTTTAATTTATAAAAGATGTTTGATTTTTTAATGATTATAAAAAAATATAATTTTTATATTATAGAAAGAGAGAAAATATGATTTTTATTATATTTGAAAAGGCGAAATCTTTATATTTGAAAAGGCGAAATCTTTATATTTGAAAAGGCGAAATCTTTATATAGAGAATAGCGTGAGAAAAATATAATCTTTATTAGAAGAAGAACGATATGAAAATATAATTTTTATAACGAAGTAGTGATGTAATGATATGATTTTTATATATAAAACATCATATTAAAAATGTGATTTTTATTGTAAACAGCGTGAATTGGTTGAGTGGGAATGTTGAGCAAATCCGAGCGGTTCAGCAGTTCAAAAGCAAAGCACGGCGGAGTGGAATCCTCTGTGAGAACTTCTCACCTTTAATTTATTTTTCTAGTTGAAATATATATATATACTAGGATGCAGACGGTGTTTAGTAGCACCCAACACCCGTCGTCCACAGACCATGGACGGCTTGTATGCTTGTTTGTTTGATTTTGATGTGTAGTTGATTGTGTGATGTGATGTGGAATGAAATAAAATATATATATAGTTGAAATAAAATATTTTATAGTTAAAAATAGAATTTTTAACGTGTATATGAAATGAAATAAAAATAAACAAATCGGACGATTTGTTTATATACACACATTTGACTGATATTGATTGGGACGATAAATTTTACACATCGCCCAACTACACAAATAAAATCTGTGTTTGATTGTTTGAAACCCCACTCGGGTATTGGGATGATATTTGATGTACACTAATCCCGATTGTTTAGTTGTATGTCGATCGATTGAAGGACAGACTGTTATAAGCGTTGAATATTTATATTCGATGCTTATACAGTGTAGAATGCACTTTGGATGATGGTTGATTATTCATCGTTGTTATTGTATACATGTGCTGTAGAAAATCCATATAATTAACATTATATGGTAATTGATTGGGTCTCATTCCAGTTTTGAAAAAGAAATATTTGAATAGAAATATTTGAAAAGGAAATATTTGAAATAGAAATATTTGAATAGAAATATTTGAAATAGAAATATTTGAATAGAAATATTTGAAATAGAATATTTGAAAATAGAAACATATGAAGCCGTGTTGATTAGATTGACGCCATTTTGACGTGAACGATATTTATATCGATTTTATTCATTTTATAATGAAAATCGAAAGTGATTTCAAAATCTGATATTTTGAAAGGAATTGAAATTTGAATTGAAATTGAATATGAAGTTGAAACCATTTTGAAAATGAATTTAAAACGATTTATAAAGCACGTTTTAAAAGTAAATTGACGAAGTATATATTATATATATAATATAATGGCTTGAATAGAACGCGCCGCGCCGCGGCAGTTCGCGAATTTCGACCATTGACTTCAAACGGATATTGCGGGAGATCCGACCGTGGGATTCTCCTAAAACTGGAACCGTTGGGTTCGTATCGAAAAGATCTTTCTAACGAATATTATAAATTTGAAATCTAACGGTTGGATTTGGAATTATGTCCAAATCAAATTTGGAAAAGGTCGCTATAAGTGCAGTTCGATGGCCGTTGATGGAAATCGACTGTACGGGCCTTGATAAAATTATTAAAAATATCAATAATTTGTGTAAAATCATAAGAAATGATTTATGAAGAATTGGGATGAAAAACTCCATATTTGAAAAGATAAAAATAGATTTTTATCGAAATGAACTAGTTTTGAACTAGAATTATAATTTTTTTTAGGTAAATAAATTGAATTTGAAAAGGGTTTTAAAAGTAACCAGAATTTCCAATAATTGAATTGGAATGGATTTGAATCGAAATTGTCTTTGGATTATTTCGATGTTGGATTTCAGGATTATACAGATGTTGTTATGGAAATTTGAAAGATATATATTTATATCGTTATTTCCAATACGACATTTGTTAGTCTTAGAATTTGATATTGAATATAAGCCGATATATTTTCTATTCAGAGCCTTGTATTTAATATCAAATGTGATTTGGGTTTGTCGTGAATGGTGTCTTCATTAACACTGTTCTTAAGCCCAGTTGAGAAAAAGATTAAATCTTTTATTTCGATTTAATGAAGTGTAGCAATTAAATAATATTTAATTGGAATTGAATTGGTATTGATTTTTGGGTTTATCGTGAACAGTGTTTTAAATAACACTTGTTCTTTAACCCGATAATTAATGGAATGTGATTTTGGGTTTATCGTGAACCGTGTTTTAAAATGACACTGATTTTTTAACCCAGTTAAAGATTAAAACTAAGTGGAGTTTTAATGAATCTTTAATTAGATTGAAAAGATCGAGAATGGAGTATCACTAGTTTTACTCCAGGAGATAGTTAAATCTTTAATTAGATTAGAACGTGAAATGTTAATTGAATTTACCGATAACACCGTGGTGTTAAATATGAAGTATTACCAGTTTTACTTCATGGGATAGATAGGTTGGGATTGGGAAATAAAATAAATGATTACATCGGTGTGGTTCTCTAATCCCGACTAGTTTGAATTGATATTCAAAAGAAGATTAAAGAGTAAATTTAAAAGAATTTATCTTTGATAAAATTAATGGGAACCTTTGCCAAAGTATAAGAATATTTGAATAAAAGAATATTCTGAATTAGAATGAGGCGTATGTTGTGTTTGTGTAACACTTGTTTATAATATACGCGGGTTATTCGGAAAGACCGGGTTTATCCCATTCTGAATAACTGATACGACGATAAGTCGAAGGTGAAGACGGTGGTCGAAGACCGGAGGTTTTCACGTCGTTTGGGTAATTACTGATGATCTTGATTGGGCTGTACACCCAAGAAGATGGAAACAGTTGGTGATCGTCCAGACGTACTTGGAGATCGATGGATATGCGGGGTACTAGGTGCCTCCGGTTTCGTTCAAACCCAGAACGGACTTGTAAATGGACTGTGTGTCTGACATTGGATTTCAGTCTGTGTGATTGATTTCTATTAAATATATATCTGTTTGGCGGTGGAGAATTTATTCTTTTGCTTAACGCCCTTCTCTGAGACGTACGAGCTCAGGGGTTATATATTGGTGGATATCAAACGCATGGAGTGAATTGCTTGTGTGGCATGCCTAAGTGGCAAATGATCAAGGCTTCTGTTGAAAAGAAAAGTCTTGTGGTTGATGATCAAAGCACGGCCTGTGTGGCATAGCTTTGTGTAACGTGAATTCGCGAGCCTCACACCCCGGTGGTGAACCAAAAACGGGAGAGGACGTCAGGGAGGGCATGCGTTTCTTTCTAGCTAGAAGTGGCGTCAGTGTTTTTACACGCCCTGACGAGTTTGACTTACGTGGTTGTTGCTGTTGCAAAGCGCCTCGGTTTGATCGGACGATCCAGGTCCGATAGAGTCATTTAGTTGGCTCACCTACGCCCCATAGGGCGGGGAAACGCATGTTCAGGCATTTTAATCCACATCGGTGGACCGGCCCTGACGATCCAACGGCCCACCTGAATCTGGGTCCTGAGGGGCGGGCTGGAGCGTCTCGAATCGGTTGAGGACTATCTTTTGCCTCGGTTCATAGATGGAAATCCAATTTCCGAATACGTGATTTTGCGGTTTTAATTGTAGAACTAGTATGGCGACATGATATATGGTACCCATGCCGTCCATGATTGATACTTATGATTTGAAGTTGTTTTATACACTATGCACTTATAGTATTATCAAAATAATCTGTTTTAAACGTATCAAGCATTCTTTGACTATTATAAGGTAAAACCCTATCCTTCGGCTTGCGTTGCATTGTGTGATGGGAACTGGGTCTTATAATAGCTTTATTTTTCTTTATTTAGCATTGCGCTGTTGTTTTATGCACTAGTGTTCTTGGGAGGAAACCCGTTCCGTGTTATACGGCGTGGTCCCTTGATTTACCTAACTTTAAAATAAAGATTAATAACTGTTTTAGTTCTCACACCAGTCACATGACTGACCTGGAGTTTATTGTTTTAACCTAAACTCTGGGTGCCCTTATTTTTGACACGGGCAACTAGTAGTTTTGGTTTTGCAGATTTATATTCACAGGATCCTGGTTTACAGCTGGAACGATACTCGGAAAGCTTTGTATCCGCGTATTACTTATAGTTGTGTATTGTATTAATTTTCCACTGCGATGTATTTAAATGTAATTTAAATCTCTGATATTTCTGTGTAATATTCATTTATACTCTGTATATTCTTGTATTCTGATGGTATTGTTGTAATATACAATGAAATGTTCTTCCGTCTGCGTTCTATTTTGTCGTGTTCTCAAAACAATCAGGCATTTCGAACGATCTAGATCGGTTTAGCAACTGATTCGGATCGAGCGAAATTCCCGGTAGTCACACGTGGTATCAGAGCTTTGGTTTACAAAGCTCAGAGAACAAGGCACATTAGAACCCTACGAAAGAATTCATCAGAAATTGGATTAGTAATATCCAATGGGAACGACTCGTTAGAGATGGGATCAGTAGTATCCTAGAACGAGTGTGAAGAGTAATGTTTTTAAAATAAAAAAATGAAAACCAATTTTGTTTTGAAATTTAAACCATTTCATACGTATTTGAATATTTATTATATACTGAATTGGGACAATCCAATATATAAAGATTTTGCATATACGTCTTGCAAACGTGTATTCGAAGTTTTAATGTACTGGATAGTTACAGGATCGCACTCTAGTGCCCGGGGATAATTCTGGTGACGGAGCACCATCGCCAGTATTTATTTTCGAGTTTCGAAAGTGAGATTTCTATATATTTCCAATTGACTGGTGTGAGAACCGAAACTAGATAGGGCTTATTGTTGTGATTTGACATCAAAAATCTGATTTTTTGACTATGTATCAAAGTTATGAATTTGAAAAGCTAATCAACTAATTGATTGATGGTTGTGTTGCTTGATTATTGTTTGATTAAATTAAATGTTGAACGTGTAGCCAAATTGAATCAAATAGTGAATTGTATTGAAAATTGGTCGCATTTGCTTGCATATACTTGTACTTACATTGAATAGGTCATAGCAAGGAGGCTAGAGCAGAGAATAAAATTTGTTTGCCCGACAAATAGGTACATGTTTATCATAATTTACTATTTTGTTTGGGTGATGATGATTTTATGAGCCGATTGGCTAGCCGCTTGGCTTTTTCTTTTTCTTTTTGAGATCAGAGGGCCTGTATGACAATTTCGGGATTTTCTCGTGCTCCCGGTGCAGTGGAGGTTATGGCAACAATTTTTGAAAATTTAGGGTGTTAGCCAAATTTTTGAAATTTTTGAACAGTTCTTAGAAACTGAAAAGTTGAAGAACTTAAGCCGTAACCAAAACAATGAAAGTTGAGTTGATTAGTTAAACAACTTTCGGCTTTGTTCCTTTTTGGGGACGAAATTTTTTAAGTGGGGGAGATTGTAATAACCCGGAAATCTGGGCCAGTTTAAAAATTTTATTTTGGCAATTTTAGCGAATTTTGATTATTTAAAATGAATTATTTTAAATAATAACGACGAGAAATTTATTTTGACTAGAATTCGAATGTATATATTTATATAGTTCGTCGTTAGAATATAAATAATTATTTATAATTATAAAAGGAATTGAAAATGGCGCGGTAGTTCGATAATTCAATTTCAAACTTCAAATGAATGAACCAGGTGCAAAATAAACCGGATTTTAGTGAAACTAAAAATAATGGAATCTAATATAATGGAATCTAATAGAGAATATCTTTCCAACGAATCCAAGAAATCAAGATTTCATAGCGGGAATCAAAAGATATGTCCAGTTGAAAGTTCTGAATAGTCGCTATGGAATTCAGGCCCTTAAAAATGGGAATTTTGCAAACGACCTCGGATTTCGACGAAACCACTTTTTTTGGATCCGTGATGTCAAGTTATTGCTAGGTTTCAAATTTCATAATTTTTCGAATCAATATGTGAGCATGGCAAAGGAAAACGCGTTTGACCAGTTTCGGTTGACTTTAATCGACTAGAAATTGGTCATTTTTCAAACGGTCTCAGAATTCGACGAAATTAGTTTTGTTAGGAACGTATCGTCAGTACAAAGCTAGAAAATATTTTTCTGGAATTTTTCGAGTTAGTATGTGACCTCGGTAATTTGAAATGTGCGTTCAAATTCAATATATAGAGTTATATGTTGATTTTAACGGAAACTGATCGAAACGGTCAAATCAGCTTATGGTACATATCCCATTGTGTTCGGAATGGGGGTAAACGCTATGGACGACAGGCGATGTGCCTCGTTTAGAGGTCAAATGAAAAAGTCAACTTTTTGAAATAAAAAAATTTAAATAATTAAATAAATAAAAATCTCTCACCCCTTATTCACTCAGCCCCCCCCCCCCCCCGGCGTTCATTTCGAAATCAAATCAAAGACAAAAAAAGAAAAGGGGAGCTGGGGGGGGGGGTGAACCGCCGCCGCAACCACCGCATCGCAGCCCCCCTCCTCTGGCGTCGCCGCCGCCGCATCTTCTTCCTCCACCTCCGATCCCCATCCTCCCTCCTCTCTCCTTTAAAGCCCCCCTCGTGACGTGAAGACCCCATCGCTCAAGCCCACAGCCGCCGCTTCCACCCCCTTCGCAACCCACAACCGCCTGCGCCTCAACCCCCCCCCCCCCCCTCAAACACTCCGACGCGCTGACGAACCTGCGGCAACCCATCCCCTTCCTTCTTTTTTTACTGTAAGTTTTCTATCTATTTTATTTACTTTATTTATTTTAAAAACTTATGGGATTTTAAAACTGAAAACATATGAATGATAAAGCTTTGATTTTTATTTATAAAGATCAAATTTTTATAGTGTTAAAGAAGAGATTTTTGAAGTGTTAAAAACGAAATTTTTAAAAAGGGTTAAAGGCTTGATTTTTAGTGATTTGAGATTCGATTTGTATACATATAAAAAAAAATTCGATTTTTAATTTATAAAAGAAGTTTGATCTTTTAATGATTATAAAAAATAATATAATTTTTATTTTATAGAAAGAGAGAAAATATGATATTTATTATATTTGAAAAGGCGAAATCTTTATATTTGAAAAGGCGAAATCTTTATATAGAGAATAGCGTGATAAAAATATAATCTTTATTAGAAGAAGAACGATATGAAAATATAATTTTTATAACGAAGTAGTGATGTAATGATATGATTTTTATATGTAAAACATCATATTAAAAATGTGATTTTTATTGTAAACAACGTGAAATGGTTGAGTGGGAATGTTGAGCAAATCCGAGCGGTTCTGCAGTTCAAAAGCAAAGCACGGCGGAGTGGAATCCTCTGTGAGAACTTTTCACCTTTAATTTATTTTTTTAGTTGAAATATATATACTAGGATGCAGACGGTGTTTAGTAGCACCCGACACCCGTCGTCCACAGACCATGGACGGCTTGTATGCTTGTTTGTTTGATTTTGATGTGTAGTTGATTGTGTGATGTGATATGGAATGAAATAAAATATATATATATAGTTGAAATAAAATATTTAATAGTGGAAAATATTTTATAGTTAAAAATAGAATTTTTAACGTGTATATGAAATGAAATAAAAATAAACAAATCGGACGATTTGTTTATATACACACATTTGACTGATATTGATTGGGACGATAAATTTTACACATCGCCCAACTGCACAAATAAAATCTGTGTTTGATTATTTGAAACCCCACTCGGGTATTGGGATGATATTTGACGTACACTAATCCCGATTGTTTAGTTGTATGTCGATCGATTGATGGACAGACTGTTATAAGCGTTGAATATTTATGTTCGATGCTTATAGTGTAGAATGCACTTTGGATGATGGTTGATTATTCATCGTTGTTATTGTATACATGTGTTGTAGAAAATCCATATAATTAACATTATATGGTAATTGATTGGGTCTCATTCCAGTTTTGAAAAAGAAATATTTGAATAGAAATATTTGAAAAGGAAATATTTGAAATAGAAATATTTGAATAGAAATATTTGAAATAGAAATATTTGAAATAGAATATTTGAAAATAGAAACATATGAAGCCGTGTTGATTAGATTGACGCCATTTTGACGTGAACGATATTTATATCGATTTTATTCATTTTATAATGAATATCGAAAGTGATTTCAAAATCTGATATTTTGAAAGGAATTGAAATTTGAATTGAATATGAAGTTGAAGTTGAAACCATTTTGAAAATGAATTTAAAACGATTTATAAAGCACGTTTTAAAAGGAAATCGACGAAGTACATATTATATATATATAATATAATGGCCTGAATAGAACGCGCCGCGCCGCGGCAGTTCGCGAATTTCGACCATTGACTTCAAACGGATATTGCGGGAGATCCGACTGTCGGATTCTCCTAAAACCGGAACCCTTGGGTTCGTATCGAAAAGAGCTTTCTAACGAATATTAGAAATTTGAAATCTAACGGTTGGATTTGGAATTATGTCTAAATAAAATTTGGAAAAGGTCGCTATAAGTGCAGCTCGATGTCCAATGATGGAAAATCGACTGTACGGGCCTTGATAAAATTATTAAAAATATCAATAATTTGTGTAAAATCATAAGAAATGATTTGTGAAGAATTGGGATGAAAAACTCCATATTTGAAAAGATAAAAATAAATTTTTATCGAAATGAACTAGTTTTGAACTAGAATTATAATTTATTTATTTTTTTAGGTAAATAAATTGAATTTGAAAAGGGTTTTAAAAGTAACCAGAATTTCCAATAATTGAATTGGAATGGATTAGAATCGAAATTATCTTTGGATTATTTCGATGTTGGATTTCAGGATTATACTGATGTTGTTATGGAAATTTGAAAGATATATATTTATATCATTATTTCCAATACGACATTTGTTAGTCGTAGAATTTGATATTGAATATAAGCCGATATATTTTCTATTCAGAGCCTTGTATTTAATATCAAATGTGATTTGGGTTTGTCGTGAATGGTGTCTTCATTAACACTGTTCTTAAGCCCAGTTGAGAAAAAGATTAAATCTTTTATTTCGATTTAATGAAGTGTACCAATTAAATAATATTTAATTGGAATTGAATTGGTATTGATTTTTGGGTTTATCGTGAACAGTGTTTTAAATAACACTTGTTCTTTAACCCGATAATTAATGGAATGTGATTTTGGGTTTATCGTTAACCGTGTTTTAAAATGACACTGATTCCTTAACCCAGTTAAAGATTAAAACTGAGTGGAGTTTTAATGAATCTTTAATTAGATTGAAAAGATCGAGAATGGAGTATCACCAGTTTTACTCCAGGCGATAGTTAAATCTTTAATTAGATTTGAACGTGAAATGCTAATTGAATTTACCGATAACACCGTGGTATTAAATATGAAGTATTACCAGTTTTACTTCATGGGATAGATAGGTTGGGATTGGGAAATAAAATAAATGATTACTTCGGCGTGGTTCGCTAATCCCGACTAGTTTGAATAGATATTCAAAAGAAGATTAAAGAGTAAATTCAAAAGAATTTATCTTTGATAAAATTAATGGGAACCTTTGCCAAAGTATAAGAATATTTGAATAAAGGAATATTCTAAATTGGAATGAGGCGTATGTTGTGTTTGTGTAACACTTGTTTATAATATACGCGGGTTATTCGGAAAGACCGGGTTTATCCCATTCTGAATAACTGATACGACGATAAGTCGAAGGTGAAGACGGTGGTCGAAGACCGGAGGTTTTCACGTCGTTTGGGTAATTACTGATGATCTTGATTGGGCTGTACACCCAAGAAGATGGAAACAGTTGGTGATCGTCCAGACGTACTTGGAGATCGATGGATATGCGGGGTACTAGGTGCGTCCGGTTTCGTTCAGACCCAGAACGGACTTGTAAATGGACCATGTGTCTGACATTGGATTTCAGTCTGTGTGATTGATTTCTATTAAATATATATCTGTTTGGCGGCGGAGAATTTATTCTTTTGCTTAACGCCCTTCTCTGAGACGTACGAGCTCAGGGGTTATATATTGGTGGATATCAAACGCATGGAGTGAATTGCCTGTGTGGCATGCCTAAGTGGCAAATGATCAAGGCTTCTGTTGAAAAGCAAAGTCTTGTGGTTGATGATCAAAGCACGGCCTGTGTGGCATAGCTTTGTGTAACGTGAATTCGCGAGCCTCACACCCCGGTAGTGAACCAAAAACGGGAGAGGACGTCAGGGAGGGCATGCGTTTCTTTCTAGCTAGAAGTGGCTTCAGTGGTTTTACACGCCCTGAAGAGTTTGACTAATGTGGTTGTTGCTATTGCGAGGCGCCTCGGTTTGATCGGACAATCCGGGTCCGATGGAGCCATTTAGTTGGCTCACCTACGCCCCATAGGGCGGGGAAACGCATGTTCAAGCATTTTAATCCACATCGGTGGACCGGCCCTGACGATCCAACGACCCACCTGAGTCTGGGTCCTGAGGGGCGGGCTAGAGCGTCTCGAATCGGTTGAGGACTATCTTTTGCCTCGGTTCATAGATGGAAATCCAATTTCCAAATACGTGATTTTGCGTTTTTAATTGTAGAACTAGTATGGCGACATGATATATGGTACCCATGCCGTTTATGATTGATACTTATGATTTGAAGTTGTTTTATACACTATGCACTTATAGTATTATCAAAATAATCTATTTTAACGTATCAAGCATTCTTTGACTATTATAAGGTAAAACCCTATCCTCCGGCTTGCGTTGCATTGTGTGATGGGAACTGGGTCTTATAATAGCTTCATTTTTCTTTATTTAGCATTGCGCTGTTGTTTTATGCACTGGTGTTCTTGGGTGGAAACCCGTTCCGTGTTATACGGCGTGGTCCCTTGATTTACCTAACTTTAAAATAAAGATTAATAACTGTTTTAGTTCTCACACCAGTCACATGACTGACCTGGAGTTTATTGTTTTAACCTAAACTCTGGGTGCCCTTATTTTTGACACGGGCAGCTAGTAATTTTGGTTTTGCAGATTTATATTCACAGGATCCTGGTTTACAGCTGGAACGACACTCGGAAAGCTTTGTATCCGCATATTACTTCTAGTTGTGTATTGTATTAATTTTCCGCTGCGATGTATTTAAATGTAATTTAAATCTCTGATATTTCTGTGTAATATTCATTTATACTCTGTATATTCTTGTATTCTGATGGTATTGTTGTAATATACAATGAAATGTTCTTCCGTCTGCGTTCTATTTTGTCGTGTTCTCAAAACAATCAGGCGTTTTGAACGATCTAGATCGGTTTAGCGACTGATTCAGATCGAGCGAAATTCCCGGTCGTCACAATTACAATCTCCCCCACTTAAAACTTTTCGTCCCCGAAAAGGAACGAAGCTGAAAGTTTTTTAACTAATCAACTCAACTTTCACTATTTTCTTTACGGCTTAAGTTCTTCAACTTTTCAGTTTCTAAGAACTTTTCAAATTTTTTAAAAATTTGGCTAACACCCTAAATTTTCGAAAAATTTCGCCATAACCTCCCCTGCACTGGGAGCTTGGGGATATTTCAAATAGCCTCTCATGGCCCTTATCAATCCAAAAAGAAAAAGAAACAACCAAGCGGCTAGCCAATCGGCTCATAAAATCATCGAAACCCAATAAATTTGTAAACATGTACCTATTTGTCGGGCAAAATATTTTATTCTTCTGCTCTAGCCTCCTTGCTATGACCTGTTCAATGTAAGTACATGTATATGCATGCAATTGCAAACAGTTTTCAATTCAGTCCGACATTTGATACAATTTGGCTAGATGGTTCAACATTTTAATTAATCAACCAATAATCAAACAACACAATCAGCAATCAATTAGTTGATTAGCTTTTCAAATTCATAACTTTGATACATAGTCAAAAAATCAGATTTTTGATGCCAAATCACAACAATAAGCCCTATCTAGCTTTGATTCTCACACCAGTCAATTGGAATTATATTGAAATCCCACTTTCGAAACTCGAATATAAATTCTGATGATGTACGTACTATAGCGATCATCAGAACCATCTCCGGGCGACTAGAGTGTGATTCTATATCTATCCAGTATATTAAAACTTCGAATACACACGGATCAGACGTAGACGCAAAATATTTATATACTGGACTGTCCAAATCAATACAAATAAATAATAAAATATGAATAATTGATTTAATTTTTTAAAACAAAAATTGTTTTCACTTTTATTTTTCAAAACAACACACTTTACACTCGTTCTAGGGTACTACTGATCCTATCTCTAACGAGTCATTCCCATTGGATATTACTAATCCAATCTCTGATGAATTCTTTCGTTTGGTTCTAACGTGTCTTGTTCTCCGAGCTCTGTAAACCAAAGCTCTGATACCAACTGTGAAACAGCCGACGAAATCCTGTAGCTTTGCAACCATCCCTTCATCCCCCAAGCAGCAGGTAATACCCACCGCGGCTTTCACCTGGTCCCCCAATACACTTGTTTTACGGCGAACCTCTCGAGCCTCCCGACCACTGCCTAACCAACCCCCGCAAGGGACATGTGGGGGTAAGAGCCCACTTTTCGCCACCAAACCACATGGTGAGAACCCCCCATCATGACTGCAACAAGAACTGGTGATACTCCATTCTCGACCATTTCAATCTAATTAAAGATTCATTAAAACCCCACTTAGTTTTAATCTTTCCAAAATCAATATTAATGATTGTTTAACTTGGGAAATCATATCCTGTCTTTAACTGTGTTAAAGAACCAATGTCATTTAAAACATGGTTCACAATAAACCCAAAATCAAATTCTATTCCATCAGCCTTTAACCGTAAATTAGCAAGTGAATAATTCCCTAAGTAATAACCCCGAAGGCCGAAACCAACATCAGATCAATACCCAGGAGACCATTCAACTTAACTAATCTCCAGTTAGTTTCTGATTTTCTTGACTCTATTGTGTCTAAGAACAGTATTATTGAAGATACCATTCACGACAAGCCCAAATCACATTTGATATTAAATACAAGGCTCTGAATAGAAAATATATCGGCTTATATTCAATATCAAATTCTACGACCAACAAATATCGTATTGGAAATAACGATATAAATATATCTTTCAAATTTCCATAACAGTATCTGTATAATCACGAAATCCAACATCGAGATATTCCAAAGACAATTTCGATTCAAATCCATTCCAATTCAATTATTGGGAATTCTGGTTATTTTCAAAACAATTTCAAATCCACTTTATTTATTTTAAAAATAAATAGAATTATAAATCTAGTTCAAAACTAGTTCATTTTGATAAAAATCTATTTTTATCTTTTCAAATATAGAAATTTTCATCCCAGTTCTTCACAAATCATTACTTATGATTTTACACCAATTATTACTATTATTAATAATTTTATCAAGGCCCGTACAGTCGATTTCCATCAACGGCCATCGAACTGCACTTACAGCGACCTTTTCCAAATTTGATTTGGACATAATTCCAAATCCAACCGTTAGATTTCTAACTTCTAATATTCGTTAGAAAGCTCTTTTTGATACGAACCTGACGGTTCTGGTTTTAGGAGAATCCGACGGTCAGATCTCCCGTAATGTCCACTTGAAGTCAATGGTAGAAATTCATGAACTACCGCAGCGCGGCGCGTTCTATTCAGGCCATTATATTATATATATAATATATAATATATATACTTCATCGATTTCCTTTTAAAACGTATTTTATAAATCATTTTAAATTCGTTTTCGAAACGATTTCAACTTCATATTCAATTTAGAATCAAAATTGAATATTCCACATCATCGATATACAAATGATAATATTTTCAAACGTTATATTTTGAAATCACTTCTTTTTCTATATTCATTATAAAAATGAATATAATCGATATAAATATCGTTCGTGTCAAATGGCGCATATCTTACCAACACGGCTTTATATATTTCAATAGCTTCGTTATTCTATTTAACAAATGAATATTTATTCTATTCAACACATGAATCTATATTTCTTTTAACACATGAATATTCTCAACACATGAGTATCGTCAACACATGACTATTTTTATTATTTAATATATTTATAAAATTATGATTTCTATCGTTTAATTTTTAATCAGACTCCAACCGTAAATTGGTAAGAGAACGTTTCCCTAAATATTAACCCCGAAGGCCGAAACCAACATCAGATCAATACCCAGGAGACCACTCATCTTATCTAGTTTCCAGTCAGTTTCTAATGTCATATATGATAAAGACGTAAATTTTATTGTTAAAATATTTTACTCAACATATGAGCATCGTCAACACATGACTATTTTCTATTCAACACATGAATATATATTTTATAATATTCTTTATTTTCCCAATTGGAATGAGGCCCAATCAATTACCATATAATGTTAATTATATGGATTCCATACAACACATGTATATAATAGCAACGATAAATAATCAACCATCATCCACAGTGCACCACACAACTGTATAAGCATTAAATATAAATAATTAACGCTCATACAGTCTGTCAATCAAACGATCGACATACCACTAAACAATTGGGATTAGTGTACGTCGAATATCATCCCAACACCCGTGTGGGGTTTCAATCCACAAACACTGAATATTATTTGTGCCGTTGGGCGATGTGTAAAATTTATCGTCCCAATCAATATCAGTCAAATCAGTGTATATAAACAAATCGTCCGATTTGTTTATAAATATTTATTTTATATATACGTTAAAAATCATATTTTTAACTATAAAATATTTTCCACTATAAAATATTTTATTTCATTCCACATCACACAATCAAATTTCACTACACATCAATCGAACAACCAAGCCATCCATGGTCTGTGGACGACGGGTGTCAGGTGCTGCTAAGCACCGTCTGCATCCTAGTATATATTTCAAACTAGAAATAAATTAAAGGTGAGGAGTTCTCATCGATAAGATAAACCAAACACCACGACTCTTCATATGTAGAAAATCTTCGCCATGCTCGCCTTTTGTCACTTTCGTCGACCGTATCTACTACATATATAAAAATCGCATTTTTATATTGTTGTCATGTATATAAAAATCTCATTTTTATAATTACGCTATATGGATAAAAATTCTATTTTTATACCGCTACTATATAGATAAAAATTCTATTTTTATTCTTCTCACTATATAAAAATTAGTGAATATTAGGCTCACGTCCCTATTTTGAAACTTAATTAGGCTCACATCCGGTCATAAACTTATTGTAAATTAGGTCCATGTTTTCAAAACTTATAAAATAATAATTAAAAATAAATAAATAAATTCGTAAATTAGTAATAAAATATATTACGCATTATAAAAAAAATTCAGCTCAAAAAACAACAAAAATAATGTCAGAAAGAAGAAAACAGCAAAAAAACAGAAAAAACTGCAGTTAAATGCATAATATTATGCGCCTTTTTTATTTTATTGCATGCATATATGCAATTATTGCAGTTCTTCCAACGGATAGATTTAACATAATTTTTCAGTTCATTTTTATTTGCATCCAAATGTGCAAATTTCTCAAAAAAATGCACACATGTGTGCAACATTTTTATAGGATAAAAAGTAGGGACCTAATTTATAAAAAAAAACAAAGTTCTGAAAATTTTTAAACCCGCCCCCTATTTTATTTTTTCCGCCTTTTTGTATTTTTATTTAAAAATGTGCGTACGTTCATAAAAAAAATCTAAAATATGGAAATAATGTCAGGAATCTACGGAAATCGAAAAAAAAATAGTTGCATACATTTATGCAATTATTACTGATAATTGCATATATGTATGCAACTTTTCTGTAAGCTGTTTTCAGATTAAAATCTGAAAATAAACCTGCACAAATGTATGCAAGTATTTGAAATTTTTGCGCACGTGTACGCATTTATTTGCATGAATAAAAATCAACGAAGATGTATGTAGTGAAAAATATGCACGGACGTATGCAGGAAAGTGATATATGTGCATACTATTATGCATTTAACTGGAAATTTCGTTTTTTTTCTGTTTTTTTTATTTTTGACGCCTTCTTTGATGGTTTTTTGTTCTGAATTTTTTATTGTTTACATGTTTTATTTAAATACGAATTTACGTGATTTTTTTTATATTTTTTTTATGACTTTTCAAAAAATAGGGAGCTAATTTACAATAAGTTTATGACCGGTTTTTTTTTTATATTTTGAAACTTAATAGGGACCTCTAAAAAACGCACCCTAAATATTATATTTTTATTTTCGCCTTCACATATATGAAAAATCATATTTTTCTATGATGAAAAGTCTAATCTTTTTAGTTTTAAATGTCTAATCTTCTTACGAATAAAAATCATTTCTTTTCTATAAGAAAAATCACCCCTTTTCTATAACAAAAATCTCGTCTTTTCTATTATAAAAATCTTACCTTTTCTTAATTAAAGATCTATTCTTTTATATGATAAAGATCTATTCTTTTATATGATATACTCAAATCTTTTTACTTTGTTAAAAATATGATCTTTTCTTCACTAAAAATTATATTTTTACTTCATTAAAAATCTAAACTTCATATTGATAAAAATCTAATCCTTTTTATATAGAAAAATATAATCTTTCCCTTATAAAATCAATTCTTTTTATTCAAGAAAAATCGAACCTTTGCTTATGATAAAAATCAAATCTTTGACTACACAAAAGTATAATCTTTCCTTAACAAAAATACGACCTTTCTAAATCGATGTTATTCACAATGACATAATAATCAATCCCACTACTTCCTATTACATTAAAATTGAAAATAAATCATATGCTTTATATATAAATAAGGAAGAAATAAAAGTAGAAATAGAAAATAGAATGGCTAGAGATCTTACAGCGTTTGTTGTTTAACGGAGAGGGGGGGGGATTTCTTGGCGTCAGCGAGGGTGGTCTGGTGGTGGTGGTGTTGTGCGGCTGTGGATGGAGGCTAGGGGTTGGTGGCGGGCTAGGGTAGAACGGGTTTGGGGGGGTGCGTCGGCATCAGAAGAGGAGGGAGGAAGGAGGAACGAAGAAGGGGAGGCGGATGAGGGGAGGGCGGCGGACTTGGGGAAAGCAGCGGTGGCCCACCCCTCTGGCGGGGCGCGGCTACGGGAATTAGGGGTCGAAGCCCTTTTTCTCTCTTTTTTTTGATTTTGAAACTAACTGGAACGAATGGGGAAAAGGAGAAGGAAAAAGGGGGTTTAAGTGTAAAATAATTATATTTTATTTATTTAATTTTCATAAAGCCACTTTTATTTTCGACCTCGAAATCAAACCCACCGACTATCATCCATAGCTAATTACCCCTATTCCGAACTCAATGGGATATGTATCGTAAGCTGATTTGATCATTTCGATCAGTTTTCGTCAAAATCAAAATATAACTCTATATATTGAATTTGAACGCACATTTCAATTTACCGGGGCCACATACGGACTTTAAAAATTCCGAAAAATATTTTCTAGCTTCATATTGACGATACGGCCCTAACAAAACTAATTTCGTCAAATTCCGAGATCGTTTGAAAAATGGCCATTTTCCAGTCGATTAAAATCAACCTAAACTAGTCAAACACGTTTTCCTTTGCCAAGCTCACATATTGATTCGAAAAATTACAAATTTTGGAATCTAGCAATAACTTGACATCACGGATCCAACAAAAGTGGTTTCGTCGAAAACCGAGGTCATTTGCAAAATTTCCATTTTTAAGGGCCTGAATTCCATAACAACTATTCTGAAATTTCAACTGGACGTAACTTTTGATTCCCGCTATGAAATTTTGATTTTCCGGATTCGTTGGAAAGATATTCTCAATTAGATTCTAATATTTTTAGTTTTGCTAAAATCCGATTTATTTTGAATCCCGTACATTCATTTGAACTTTGAAATCGAATTTTCAAACTACCGCGCCTTTTTCAATTCCTTTTATAATTAAAAATAAATAATTATATTCTAACGACGATTCAAATAAATATATACGTTCTAATTCTATTCAAAATGAATTTCTCGTCGTTATTATATAAAATAATTCATTTTAAATATTCAAAATTCATCAAAATAGCCAAAATAATTTTTTTAAATTGGCTCAGATTTCCGGGTTATTACAGCCAAAGATAGTAGGATCAATGCATTGTTAAGCGAACTGTGTCCTTATCCAGCTCTGGAATTTTTTTTTCAACTCTATATATATTTTTGGCACCTTGTTGTTATACTGTTAATACACTTTGTACTCCCTGCATGTTTGGGTTTTGCTGGCTGTTAAATCACCCCATGGTAGGCAAATCTGGCCACCATTCATTTATTTGGATTGGCACCTTGTTATGTTTTGTAAGGTTCATTTACACATGGTTTATTGTGGGATTTTATTTGCTTTATGATCATCATATATGCTCTATACATTTGTTAAATAAAAATAGTGAGGTTATGGCTTGACAATTGAACTTCAATCAGGATTCAAATGGTAATAATTACATTTTACAAGTAACCATAAATATTAATTATATTACTAATGTTTTAGTAATGCTTAAGAATGAATTGTTATAAGCTGGAACTTCTGGTTTAAATATTAAGACAACTATTTTGGTTTAGGAATTAGTATGACATTTATGTATGACTTTAATAGATGAACGTAGAACTGTAGAAGCTAAATGAAAGTAGGGTAGTAATAACTAAAACAATAGTTGAAAGGGTTCATCACCTTGCATGAACTCCTGTTGCTTAACCAAATATTTCTAAGAAAGTATGTTTCGATCATTATCATTTTTATTATAAGCTTTGTTATGGCACATATATGACATCCAGTTTTTTGAAGTGTCGCTATAACAAATTGTGATAAACAAAATGCTGAAGGCTATAACATGAGTGCAGTTTTGGCGCTTTTTGTTTTATGGTCCTTGCTGTTTTAGCTACAATACATATTCAGACCTTTGCATTTCATAGGTTAGAGGGACATATTTAACTCTGCATGAGAATTAAAGTTGTATTAGGGACTGTTTCTTATGTCTTTTGAAACTTGGATTTCTAAATCTACTATGCGCATTCAAATTAATGCAGCTTGGGTGTTTGAATGTATGTGTCTGTGCCAAATGTTATACTTTGTCTTGACATTTGAAATTTCGAAATACCCACCTGTTGTTTTTCTTTCAACTTGAAAATGTTAGTTAATGCTAACCTGAAGTGCCACTTCCTGCCAATCACTACAACCATTCATGATATTTTGCTACAAGGAACATCGATCCTGTGGAAATCATTTTCTTTCTACATTGTCTACACTCATTTATTTTACGGTTATGTTCTTTTGCTTAGAATGTATACTCATGTGCAACTGTTTTCTACTAGCTATGTATTATAAATAATATAATTAAATTAAACACACTACACATATTCTGTACTTTGACACTAGCCTTGAAAACATGCACCCTTCAATTTATTGTTAGTATACTTTTCATATCAAATGAAGAATTATAGGCACCTATAATATGATAAAGACTTTAAATAATTATATTTTATAGTGTGACATCTATTGGCAGAATCAAATTTCATTTTGTTGTTGGGATAACATATGGCTATTCGGTTGAATGACAGTTGTAAATACAATGTAGCAACTTCCCGTGTGCGAAGCATGTGTTCACACTGGTTATTTTAAAATTTATGGGGATTAATATTAATGTGTTTACCCAAGTGTTACAGATACAAAGATTTCATCTCTTAAAGAGGAGAGGCTCGAGAAGACGTAGGTGCGCATAAAGATTGGCGAAATTTGTAATTTATTAAAAGAAATTTATGTATAAACATATAAATTTTCTGCTGTGTTAATATTGTAAAACTCTGATATGTTTATAAAAATATATCTTGTAGTGGATATCGTGTATAATGATTCTGTGTTAATTCTGTTTGAACCCCATAAGCCGATAACAATCCGTCGTTTTGAACGCTTCGAGTCGATTAAATCGTCGACTTGGGGCGGTCAAAATGATGGGTCATTACATTTTGATATCAGAGCCAGGTTTCTATAAAGCTTGGCTTATTGGGTTCAAAACTCATTAGAGATAGGGTGGAAACACACTAGAACGAGCGGAATTGATATAGAATCACTTTCGAGAGAGCGCGATTTGGGGGAAAAATAAATTATTTTATTGAAATATTGGGAAAATAATAAATAAATAAATAAATAAAGATTGAAGGAAATACTTTTGAAACATAAGTTTCCTTTGGACTTTCCACATTAAAGCTCCTTTCGACAAAACTTGTTGAAGTCGTCATCCAGAAAATTCGAATTGATTGTACCAAGAGATTTTGAAATTTTTTGGTACTTTGAAACTTGACCAAGCAGAATTAGAACGATGTTCGAGAAATGAACGTCGAAAGAAGAGCCGGACCGGTATTGGAAATTGATGCGGATTGAATCAGTAAATGAAATAAAGCAAGAATAACGATGGTAATAAATAAATATTACAAACAACCAAAAGTAAATTAGTTGTTTTTCTTTGACAGATATATGGTTTGATTTGAGCACAGATCCCATTAAGACATTTTGTATGATGAGGATTTTGAGTAAATGGACTAGTAATACCAAGCAGTATGGGATGTTTGGTAATTGTAATGAACCACAAATCCGTACCATTTGAGTTGACTGCATATACCACACATCCAACCCAAATATCACAGAAATACGAATCATTTTTTTTAGAAGAAAAAGGTAAAAGAAGAACAGAAATAACAACATAGAATCTCACATCGCAGCGGAACAAAATATAATATATCATAACCTTTTATCTACAAAATTTTTACTGTATAACATATAATTATCAGAGTACAACACTTACAACACAGCGGAAATAAAAATAATTAGATAACGATGAAGCCTCCTGCTCCAAGCTCCTTTAGATAAACCTGTAAAATCCTGAACTACTTGACTGCCCGTACAAATTTGGGCACCTAAGAGTTTAGGTAAAACAAAATAAAATAAACTCTGGGTCAGTCATGGGACTGGTATGAGTAAACAGTTTAAAACAGTTTGAGAAAATAAACGATATCTCATAAGACCACGCCATATAACACGGAACAGGTTTTTCCCTTATGAGAATCCAAAACACTTGATTTAACTTTCAAAATCTTTTTGAAAGAAAACAATAATCTTTATATCAAAACTCTTTTGATATTATAATAGTGTCTAAATCAAAAAAATAGAAATCTAGTGGAACGCTTTCATCTCATGCTCCACATACATAATATACAATCAAAACCGCGGGCACTTATTGGGTAATGAATTTCCAACTATGACAAGGTATGAAACCACCTTCCGATAGTGTATCTCTAGAGGAGAATACATTGGGTTCAACAAGAACATCTTGCGACCCGGCCACTAATGACCAACCACTCATTTCGCTTGAGTGTATCGAATGTATATCACCAACGGTCGGGATCAGCAACCGTTTCCCGTATGGGACAACATCGAATAGAATAAGGAATTAAATGAATTTCTCTGGATAGGTGATAATACAGCCTAATAGAAGCTACCCACATAGCCATGTTGCCTGCCCAATTTTTGTCATTTCCCGGTTGTTGAGGCCTGAGGCTATGCTTACTTATCATTCATTGATAACACAATCGCTTTGAATGCCACATTGTCAGATCCGTATATCATTAATTGATTTGCACAAATATGTTTTGGATATTATGCCAAAAGAAATAAATTCTCCGCCACATATATATCTATACAAACCAACATGTATGATCATTGGACATACTCTGTCAAACACTCGTCCATATACTTTCGTTCTTGGATTGAACGAAACCGAAGGCACAATTTCCATTAATAGAAAAAAGTCCTTGCACTCTACTCCGTCTCCGATTATCTTTATATAATCTGTTTCGCAACGATACTTCCAATACGGAGTGGTTCTCGGATAATAATCCAACCGGTCTCTCCATATTGACAACGATAATGGCCAATACTTCGATAGTCGATTATTTATCTATCGAAGAAAATAAACATTCATCCAAGGCAGCAAACAATCACTGGACCCTTCAGTTTAGTATTTCATTAATTTAAATCACTTCTCCATTTCCTTATCAATATTCGTTAATACGATATTTTCGACAATCATCTTGGCCTCTTACACTATATGGAAAACATTTCCATATATCGCCTTCTTTTATTTTCTATACTTAGAAAATATATTCTATTTAAAATTGGAAAACATTCCAATTACTTATCTCTTCCGTGACAATTCATTTATTTCTATACTCAGGAAATATTTATTATTATATTTCCAAATTTCCACTTACTTGGGTTAAAACGAATGTTGTGTAAAACATCGTTACAACAACCCAAAACACTACATTCAACTAACCTTATTCAACCATTTCTCTTCAAGACTGGATCTTGTTATTTATCGGTTAAAAATGAAACCAATAAAGTTGGGGTATAACTACCTCTCAGACCGTTACTGAAAACATCATTAACTTCAAAATGGACAAGACCACTGACCTCGAATAATCAACATCATACAAACCAATTATTCATTTTTAAACCTGTATACGTTTCATTTTCTAATTTTACCATATTTAATTATAGATTTTCTTTTTGTTTATAGTATTCTATTTTCAAGTTCGTTTCCTTATCGAATTCTATACGTATTGATACATTGATTTCTAACTATCAAAATTTCTTAAAAATATTCTAACTCCTTAAATTCCCGGAAAATTTTTCCATAACCTCCTTTATACCGGTCGATAGTTCAAACCTCGACTTGCCTCTCTAGGCCCTTTCCATTCAAAAAGAAAATCAAAAAGCCAATTGGCTTGCCGATTCGGCACATAAAAACTCATATGGAATTTAAACATGTACCTTATTGTTGGGCACACGAATTATAACCTTCATACACTTCATCCCATACCTTCCTAACCCATATACATCCATTCCAAATTTATTCCAACTCAATCTGGTTATTTTAACTCAATTCGCTAATTTATTCTTTAATTAACTCTTTTGCCTATTTCACCTTTTATTTGAACATATCACGTTCAAATATAAATTAATTTGTTTGTAAAACAATCGAATTCAATTTCTAATTCAAGTTTCATATTCGATTTCGAATATGAATTTACAAACCCCTTTTTCTGATCCAAAGTCCAATTTCGATTTAAAATTTCATTAACTAATTTTTCCTTCAAATTAGTTAATTCTATTCAATAATTAAAAATCTAATTATTTTGTTTCAAAAATCATTTCATTTACTCAGTTATAAATTTGTTTATACTCAGTTTGCTATATATAAATTCCAATTCCCTTTATAAATAAATTTATTTACAAAATTCGATATAATCGAATTCTGATTATAAATCCTTTGGATTTTTCTTACTTAAATTTATATTCCGTAGCCTGGAATAAAATTTATCGTTGTATTTCAAACCGTTTTCCAATTCACTTTTCAATTCATACTTGAAAATATAAACTTCTAAATTATCCAACGATAATTTATTTCCCTATTTTTATAAACATTGTTTATAAATTAATTTTTCTTATTTTATATATTTAAACAAGTTCCAATTCGAAATCTATTTAAAACCAAAACCTCTGTTTGGAATATTTTATTTATTTTAACTTACCCATATATAACATCGAGTCTATTTTCACATAAAAATTTAACTTCTATTTAATATAATCCTAATATTTTATTTAAATAAATTCGAACCAATTGAATTCAAATCATAAATCCTTACGGATTTATTTTAGTTCAATCTATATTCTGAACGTCAAAAAAAATTTCATCGTCTACTTCTTTAAAACGCTTCCACATTTCTATTTTTAAATTCACATTTAAATTAAAATATTCAAATTATCAAATGATAATTTTCCACTTCATTTATAAACATAGTTTATAAATTTCATTTCCCTGATTATCCAATGAAAATCATTCCATTTTATTTATATACACCATTTATGAATTTACTTCAATTTCCTGTATTATTTAATTTATAAACATTGTTTATAAATTCACGACTTCAATTTCCTGTATTATTTAATTTATAACATCGTTTATAAATTCAATACTAGTTTCATTTATTCAAAACAAGTTAATATTTCTAGCCCATTCAAAATTTGAATTCTATTTTTAGAAAAATAGATTTCCCTTTTAAATCTCAAAATATCTTTTTCATGATATTTTATAAATTAATATTCAGGCCCCAGTGATATGTAAACACCCTAAAACACTCAGTTATTAATCACAGGTTTTCAAACACATCGTATATGATAATATATATGAAACAAACAAATAATGATATTTTTGAGGAATCCAGTTGGATCCCACCAACCTGTTTTCCTGTATCCACATACGTTAGCCAATATAAATAATACCTGCTTCGAGGCAGGATATCGCGGTATAGAAGGTCATCCACTATCATAACGTGGGCCGTATAGGGTCATCCGCTAATGATACTGTGGGCACCCGCTAATGGTACTGCAGGAACTATCCAATCACACACACACACACACACACATATATATATATAATAATAATCACAAGCACCAATCTAAATAACTAAAAAAAATTTAATAGCCACAGTAATATTTTAATGCAACCAAACAACCAACGAACAATTATTTTTACAAATGAAATAATTCTATATAAAAATATGAGTGAGATTTTACTCACCGGCTTTTATTCGATGTTTATCGTTGTTTTATCTAATTTTAAACAAATGTTTAAAATTAGATAAAAATCCCAATTAGCTCCAATCTGGTTCCATTCAATCCCGGAATGAAGATAATCCTTTTTATGATTGCAACTCAACTTGTTTTGGCCTCGTATGAACGTGAAATTAAATTTGTTAGTTGTTGATTAAAACAAATAAATTAATAACTTGATTATTAACACTATAATTACCTTAATCCTACTTCCACAAACGATCTTATACAACACAACATTTCATTTCAACCTGTAGCCTTACTCTCCCAACTTCCCAACTCAACATCTTCCACTATCCATACTGAACACTAGCCTTAGCTCATGCCATTACAATGAAAAGGGCGAACCATTGTAAACACATCCTTTCACCAACTTCACCTTCAATACTTCAATGATTTCAAAACAACACTACCATTAAACTGTCACCATTCATCACCTTCTTTTATAATTCAGCACTTCGAATAGCACACCATACTCAAACTCATCCACGACTTGCATTGCAATCTTCACAAACCTCCTCCATCTGCAGCTCAGCAAGGCCCACCCTTCAAACAAACTATAACAACACTGTTAATGCCCATCACTCCACCAAAAATCAATGTTAACCCAACAGCTTCTTCCTACCTATCCTCCTTTCGGACCATGCCAACACACCTCAGACAAGACCGAACTCAACCCTCGATGTCCATTTTTGAAGTGCGATTTCGCTATTTACTGTGCTACAGGCAACGATAGCAAATCACATCAAATCCCTTCCTCGATCACGACTTCGAACTCCCACGCAAATACCAGGAAAACACGCGAACTACTCAGCCCCAAAACAATCGAACCGTGTAGGTGAACATTGCACCTCTTTGGAACCACCGTAACACCCTTATCAAACCCAAAAGCAAAGCCTAAACCTTTAACTCAAATTCGAACATCGATCATCGCGTTGTTCAGCATCCGGTATCCTTCACGCACGTGAGTGCGCCTCACTGATGTCGAGATCTTTGGGGTTCTAATCGCGAAACCCCTTTTTCCATTTGAAACAGGTGTGATTTGATATGAGGAAAATGGGCAAAAAGGATGTGGCTTCAATCAAAAGAAGATCGAGATTTGATTTTGCTGAAGTGGAGAATTTTCTTATGAGGCAGCTCCCATTTTTCTTGTTTGATTCCATTTTTACAAAGACGAATCTTCGGTTTGAAAGTGAAAAAGGAAAGAGGACTTTTCCTTCTGAAGTCTTATTTAGTTTTCATCTCGTAGGAAAGATATAAGGTGAAAGAGGAAGTCGCGTATTTTATAGAAGATGAATACTTTGGATTGAAGAAATAATGCCTGCGTAAAGTACATTTTATTAAATTCTGATTTGATCTTTGATTTAATCTGATTTGATTTTGTTCTTATCCATTTAAATTTTATAATAATATTTTCAAAGTTCTGAACTCCAATCGAACCACGACAACTGACACTTCTAGGGTTTAACCACTATTCTTAACACACTAGGACAAACTCCGAAGTCTACTTTGATCGTATGGAGAAGATATTAATTTAAATCAATATAAATTAAATTCAAAACAATAATTTTTTCGATAATAAATTAATATTATTATTCTAATTCAAACAGAAGTTTGTATTGATCATCTGAACTGTTTTCAATTCAGTTTTAAATATTGAATTCAATTAAATTCATTTCGTATTTCGATAATTGTATATATTCAAAATAAATCGTATTTGATTACTAAATCGATAACTCAATATAAAAATTCTTTTATATTGTTAAGTCAATATGTAAAACAATATTAAATATTCAAAATAAATTGTTTGAAAATCCGGGTCGTTACATTCTTCCCCCCTTAAAAGAATTTCGTCCCCGAAATTGCTAAGGCAGGAAAAATGCTATAAACCATTAACTTTCAAAATCCACTCAATTATAACTCTACACTTCATACTTCTACAATTTTAGTCCTATCAAAACTTTTGATTTCATTTATAGGCTTACATTCATTTTATCTGAATGATTTACAATCAGTTCATATTCCATTCAAATTGATTCTGATCAATTTATTCACTTCGATCCATTTAACTTGCTTAAGTTAAATTTTAATTTTAGAACTTAAATTCCTGAGTTTTTCATTTCAAATCCTTTTGAAATCACACAAATATATACACATATATTTATAACCATTTCAAATTCAAAACATTTGAATTTTCAAACCAGCTTGTTTTCTTTCAAACAAATTTCCTTCAAAAACTTTTTTAAGGTAGCACTCCATCACTTAGAAACTCGAAAATGAACACTGATGATGCTGCAGTCATCATCAGAATTATTTTCTAGCCACTGAAGTGAGTTCAATGCTTTATCACTTTCAAAATCCATTTAAAAGTGATTTTTAATCAAAAATCCTTTCGAAATAAAGCTATATTATTTTAATATACATCAGAAAATATTTTCTAACTTCCTAGGATTTAAAATTCCAAATTTTGGTTTGAATTTAATTTTAATTCATCTCATTTGTATATATTTCCTTCATATACAAATTTTATTTGGTTATATATAACCATTCCAATTTTATAATCTTATTTGATTATAAACTACCAATCAACACATCCATATATTACAATAATTTAAGAAAATTATTCTTTCTATATCAAAATTGGATTTTGGGTAAAATTATTTCATTTACCTACTTAAAAACTATATTGTGTCAAATTTCTCTGTTGAAGTGTTTAGAAATTCCTATCGATTTCGTGGATTCCCACGATTCGATCAAAATTCATAAACCACTCAACAGACTAGCCAACACCATATAAAATAATTTTTATATCAATTAACAAATACGCTCTCTTGTATATAGACACTCAACTCATTCTAGGGTAATACTGACCCTATCTCTAATGAACACAACCCCACCAAAGCCTAGGTATTCGCTCAACCTAAGCTTTGCTACCACTGTGACAAACCGAAAATCCGTACTATTTGAGTTGACTACATATACCACACGTCCATACCAAATATCACAAAAATACGAATCATTTTTTTTAGAAGAAAAAGGTTGAAGAAGAACAGAAATAACAACACGGAATCTCACATCGCAGCCGAACAAGACATAATATATCATAACCTTTGAAGTACAAAATTTTTACTGTATAACATACAATTATCAGAGTATAACACTTACAACACAACGGAATTAAAAATAACTAGATAACGATGAAGCCTCCTGCTCCAAGCTCCTTTAGATAAATCTGTAAAATCCTAAACTACTTGACTGCCCGTACAAATTTGGGCCCCCAAGAGTTTAGGTAAAACAAAACAAAATCTAGGTTAGTCATGGGACTGGTATGAGTAAACAGTTTAAAACAGTTTAAGAAAATAAATGATATCCCATAAGACCACGACGTATAACACGGAATGGGTTTTTCCCTTATGAGAATCCAAAACACTTGATTAAACTTTAAAAATCTTTTTGAAAGAAAACGATAATCTTTGTATCGAAACTCTTTTGATATTATAATAGTGTCTAAATCAAATAAATAGAAATCTAGTGGAACGCTTTCATCTCACGCTCCACATACATAATATACAATCAAAACCGCGGGCACTTATTGAGTAATGACAAGGTATGGAACCACCTTCCGATAGTGTATCTCTAGAAGAGAATACACTGGGTTCAACAAGAACATCTTGCAACCCGACCACATATGACCGACCACTCATTTCGCTTGAGTGTATCGAATGTATATCACCAACGGTCGGGATCAACAACCGTTTCCCGTATGGGACAACATCAAATAAAATAAGGAATTAAATGAATTTCTCTAGATAGGTGATAATACACCCTAATGGAAGCCACCCACATAGCCATGTTGTCTGCCTGATTTTTGTCATTTCCCGGTTGTTGAGGCCTGAGGCTACGCTTACTTATCATTCATTGATAACACAATCACTTTGAATGTCACATTGTCAGATTTGTATATCATTAATTGATTTGCACAAATATATTCTGGATATTATGCTAAAAGAAATAAATTCTCTGCCACCATATTTATCAATACAGACCAGAATGTATGATCATTGGACATACTCTGTCAGACACTCATCCATATACGTTTGTTCCGGGATTGAACGAAACCGAAGGCACAATTTCCATTAATAGAAAAAAAAAGCCCTTGCACTCTACTCCGTCTCCGATTATCTTTATATAACCTGATTCGCAACGCTACTGCCAATACGGAGTGGCTCTCGGATAATAATCCAACCGGTCTCTTCATATTGACAATGGTATTGGCCAATACATCGATAGTTGGTCATTTAACTATCAAAGAAAATAAACATTCATCCAAGGCAACAAACAATCACTAGACCCTTTAATTTAATATTTCATTAATTTAAATCACTTCTCCATTTCCTTATCAATATTCGTTAATACGATATTTTCGACAATCATCTTGGCCTCTTACACTATTTGGAAAACATTTCCATATATCGCCTTCTTTTATTTTCTGTACCTAGAAAATATATTCTATTTATAATTGGAAAACATTCCAATTACTTATCTCTTCCACGACCATTCATTTATTTCTATACTCAAGAAATATTTATTATTATATTTCCAAATTTCCACTTACTTGGGTTAAAACGATTGTTGTGTAAAACATCGTTACAACAACCCAAAACACTGCAATCAACTAACTCTGATTCAAACATTTCTCTTTGAGACTGGATCTTGTTATTTATTAGTAAAAAATGAAATCAATAAAGTTGGGGTATAACTACCTCTCAGACCTTGACTGAAAACATCATTAACTTCAAAACGGACAAGACCATTTACCTTGAATAATCAACATCATACAAACCAATTATTCATTTTTAAACCCGTATACGTTTTGCTTTCTAATTTTACCAGATTTAATTATAGATTTTCTTTTTATTTATAGTATTCTATTTTCAAGTTCGTTTCCTTATCGAATTCTATATATATTTATACATTGATTTCTAACTATTAAAATTTATTAAAAATATACTAACTCCTTAAATTCTCGGAAATTTTTTTCCATAACCTCCTTTGTACCGGTCGATAGTTCAAACCTCAACTCGCCTCTCTAGTCCCTTTCCATTCAAAAAGAAAATCAAAAAGTCAAGTGGCTTGCCGATTCGGCGCATAAAAATTCATATGGAATTTAAACATGTACCTTATTGTCGGGCACACGAATTATAACCTTCATACACTTCGTCCCATACCTGTCTAACCCATATACGTCCACTCCTAATTTATTCCAACTCAATCTGGTCATTTTAAATCAATTCACTAATTTATTCTTTAATTAACTCTTTTGCCTATTTCACCTTTTATTTGAACATATCACGTTCAAATATAAATTAATTTGTTTATAAAACAATCGAATGTAATTTGTAATAACCCGGAAAATCCGAACCAATTTAAAAATTTTATTTTGGCAATTTTAATGGATTTTGACTATTTAAAATCAGTTATTTTAAATAATAATGACGAGAAATTTATTTCAAATAGAATTGGAATGTATATATTTATTTGAATCATCGTTTGAATATAAATATTTATTTTTAATTATAAAAGGAATTGAAAATGGCGCCGTAGTTTGAAAATTCAATTTCAAATTTCGAATGAATATACAGGATTCAAAATAAACCGGATTTTAGCAAAACCAAAAATATTAGAATCTATTTGAGAATATCTTTCCAACGAATCCGAAAAAACTGAAATTTCATAGCGGGAATAAAAAGTTATGCCCTATTGAAATTTCAGAATAGTCGCTATGGAAATATAGCCCTTAAAAATGGGAATTTTGCAAACGACCTCCTTTTTCGACGAAACCAGTTTTGTTGGATCCTAGATGTCAAGTTATTGCTAGATTCCAAAATTCATAATTTTTGAAATCAATATGTGAGCGTGGCGAAGTAAAACGTGTTTTGATAGTTTCAGTCAATTTGGATCGACCAGAAAATGGCCATTTTTCAAACGGTCTTCAAATTCGACGAAATTCATTTTGTTAGGACCATATCATCAAAACGTAGCTAGATTTATTTTTCTGGAATTTTTAGAGTCAGTATGTGGCCTCGGTAAATTGAAAGTACGTTTAAAATAGAATATATTGATTTAAATTTTGATTTAAACAGAAACAAATCGAAACAGTCAAATCAGCTTGCGGGACATATCCTATTGTGTTTGGAATGGGGGTAATTAGTTATGGACAACGGTCGGTGGGCCTCGTTTGGAGGTCGAAATAAAAAATTGCTTTATGGGAATTTAAATTAATAATATAATTAAATATATAAATTGGGCCAAACCCCTTACTCCTTTCCTTCTCCCTCAATCAACGCCCTTTGAAATTAAAAAAAAAAATCGTGATCTCATCCACGCCGTTCTCCCTCAACGTCACGCACGCCACCAACGTGGTACCTCCGCCGCCGCCGGCTTACCCCATCGCCGCTCGACCTCCACGCACCCCCCTCCGGCCACTTGAACGAAACCGCCGCCTCTTTCCACCGTTAAACCCTGTCCAGCCCTCAACCCGACCGGAAACGCCACAAACCGCCTCCACCGACTACCTGGCTGACCACCGCCGCACCCCACTATACCTGCGCCACCGCCCAGACCTCGCCACACCTCTCCATCACCCTCCGTTCTCCCTCTTCCTTCTAACTCTGGCCAAAACCCACCAAACCCACACCTAAATCGATGCAGCACTCGTCGTTGAGGACCAGCAACCCCTTCGCCCCTTTCAAACCACCTGTAAGTTTGTTTTTGTTTTTATTATTCAGTTATGTAAATAAAAATTTGGTTTTAATATATAAAGTTACGATTTTTATAGAGAAAACTAGTCTATAAAGATGAGATTTTTAAATATATGAAGTTATGATTTTTATTGTATAAAGTTAGGATTTTTAAATACATAAAGATGTGATTTTTATATGCGAAGTAGTGAAATAAAAATACGATTTTTATGTATAAAGGTTTGAAGTAAAAATATGAACTTTATTATCTATGGAGCGTGATAAAAATTCGATCTTTATATAAGAGATAGAAATATAAAAATATAATTTTTATATAGAAAGAAGCGTTGTTATAAAAATATGAAATTACTTTTAGAAAGATAAAAATATAATTTGTAGCCTATGTATGTTATTTATAAAATAATCATACAAAGAAATAATTATTGATTGGTTAAAAATATAATTTTTAATGTAGGTATACTACATAGATCGACAATCAAAGCATGGCGGAGTGAAACCCGAAGGTGAGAACTTCTCACTTTAATTTTATTTTCTAGTTAAAATAAATACTAGGATGCAGACGGTGCTTAGCAGCAACCGACGCCCGTCGTCCACAGACCATTGATGACATTAATGCTTGTTTGTTTGTGTAGTGAAAATTGATTATGTGATGTGGAATGGGATAAAATATTTTATAGTTAAAAATATAATTTTTAATGTGTATATGAATGAAATAAATATTCATAAACAAATTGGGCGATTTGTTTATGTACACACATTTGACTGATATTGATTGGGACGATAAATTTTATTACATCGCCCAACTGGACGAATAAATCTGTGTTTGTTGTTTGAAAACCCAACACGGGTATTGGGATGAAATTGGACATACACTAATCCCAATAATTAATTGTATGTCGATCGATTGATTAACAGGCTGTTGTAAGCATTAAATATTTATATTTGATGCTTACGCAGTGCAGAATGCACTCTGAATGATGGTTGACTTTGTTTTATTGTTGTTGTGTACATGTGGATATGAAATCCATATGAATCAAATTATATGGTAATTGACTGCATCTGATTCCATTTCAGAAAGAATGAATATTTTAAAATAACGATTATTTTAAAAATATGAATATTTTAAAGAATATTCAGTAAAAGATCAAAATCAAATTTTGATGTCCGATTTGGGATGGACACGAATATATTTAAATAAATAAAGCCGTGTTGATTAGATTAAGGCCATTTTTGACATGAACGATATTTATATTGACTTTATTCATTTTTATAATGAATATTGAAAAGGAATTGATTTCAAAATCTAATGTTTTGAAAATATAACATTTATATATATATATTGATGATATGGAATATTCAATTTTGATTAGAAATTGAATATGAAGTTGAAATCGTTTTGAAAACGAATTTAAAACGATTTATAAAATACGTTTTAAATGGAAATCGGCGAAATATTATATATATATATATATATATATATATATATAATATAATGGCCTGAATAGAATGCGCCGCGCTGCGGCAGTTCGCGAATTTCGACCATTGACTTCGAGTGGACATTACGGAAGATCCGACCGTCGGATTCTCCTAAAATCGGAACCGTTGGGTTCGTATTGAAAAGAGCTTTATAACTATTATTAGAGATTTGAAATTTAACGGTTGGATTTGGAATTATGTCCAAATCAAATTTGGAAAAGGTCGTTGTAAGTGCAGCTCGATGTCCGTTTATGGAAATCGACTGTATAGACCTTGATAAAATTATTAAAAATATCAATAATTTGTATAAAATCATAATAAATCATTTGGAAAGAAATGGTATGAAACGTCCTATATTTGAAAAGATAAAAAAATATTTTAATCGAAATGAACTAGTTATAAACTAGAATTATGAAATCCAATATTTTTAAATAAATAAATTGGATTTGAAATGGTTTTAAAAATAACCAGAATTTCCAATATTTGAATTGGAATGGATTTGAATCGAAATTATCTTCAGAATATTTTGATATTGGATTTCGTGATTATACGGATATTGTAGAGGAATTTGGAAGATATATATATCATTTTTCCAGTACGGTACTTGTTGATCCCAGAATTTGATATTGAATATAAGACGATATATTTTCTATTCAGAGCCTTGTATTTAATATTAAATGTGATTTTGGGTTTGTCATGAATGGTGTCTTCATTAACACTGTTCTTTAACCTAGTTGAGAAAAGATTAAATCTTTTTGTTTAGATTTAATGATGTATACCAATTAATTAATATTTAATTGGAATTGAATTGAAACAGGTTTTTGGGTTTTATCGTGAACGGTGTTTTAAATAACACCTGTTTTTTAACCCGATTAACAATGGAATAAGATTTTGGGTTGTCGTGAATGGTATCTTTAATAATACTGTTCTTAGACCAAACAGAGTTAAGAAAATCAGAAACTAACTGGAGATTAGTTAAGTTGAATGGTTTCCTGGGTATTGATCTGATGTTGGTTTCGGCCTTCGGGGTTAATACTTAGGTAATTGTTCTCTTGCTATTTTACGGTTAAAGCCTGATGGAATGGAATGTGATTTTGGGTTTATCGTGAACCGTGTTTTAAAGGACATTGGTTCTTTAACCCAGTTAAAGATAGGAATAAGATTTTGGGTTGTCGTGAATGGTATCTTTAATAACACAGTTCTTAGACCCAATGGAGTTAAGAAAATCAGAAGCTAACTGGAGATTAGTTAAGTTGAATGGTTTCCTGGGCATTGATCTGATGTTGGTTTCGGCCTTCGGGGTTAATACTTAGGGAATTGTTCACTTGATAATTTACGGTTAAAGGCTGATGGAATGGAATGTGATTTTGGGTTTATCGTGAACCCTATTTTAAATGACATTGGTTCTTTAACCCAGTTAAAGACAGGATATGATTTCCCAAGTTAAACAATCGTTAATATTGATTTTTGGGAAGATTAAAACCAAGTGGAGTTTTAATGCATCTTTATTTAGATTGAAATGATATCCAAAGGAAGATTAAAGTATAAATTTAAATAATTTATCTTTGATAAAATTAATGGGAACCTTTCCCAAAGCATAAGAATATTTGAATAAAGGAATATTCTGGATTGGAATGAGGCGTATGTTGTGTTTTTATAGCACTTGTTTATTATATACGCGAGTTATTCAGAAAGACTGGGTTTATCCCATTCTGAATAACTGATTTGATGATATGTCGAGGATGAAGATGGTGGTCGAAGACCGTAGGTCTTCACATCATTTGGAGGATTACTGATGTCTTGATTGGCTGTACACCCAAGACAAGGTAATAAGTGGTGATCATCCAAACTTTCTTGGAGATCGACCGGATATGCGAGGGCCTCTCCCCTGTATTGGACATATGGGGGAGGAATAAGGTGCCTCCGGTTTTGTTCAGGCCCATAACGAACTTGTAAATGGATGTGTGTCTGACATCGGATTTCACTCTGTGTGATTGATAGACATCGGTTGCGTAGCGTGGATTGCTTGTGTGGCATGCTGAGATGCAAATGATCGAGGCTTATGTTGAAAAGCAGAGTCTTGTGGTTGATGATCAAAACACAACTTTAATATAGCGTAGCTTTGTGTGGCGTTAATTCGCGAGCCACACACCCTGGTGTGAACCAGAAATGGGAGAGGACTTCAAGGAGGGCATGCGTTTCTTTCTAGCTAGGAGTGGTGTCAGCGTTTTACACGCCCTGGCATTTTACTTATGTGGATGATGGATAGCGAGGTGCCTCAGTTATATCGGTCGTTCCGAGGCCGATAGTTTGGTCGGGATATGACAAGTTTACGCCCCATAGGGTGGGGAAACGTAGTGTTCAGGCATTTTAATCCACATCGAGTGGACCGGCCCTGACGATCCAAGGGTCGATGCACTCTGACCCTCAGGCTTGCGCTAGACAGTTTCAAAGCGGTAAGTACGATCCCTTGCCTTGGTTCACAGATGGAAATCCAACTTCCAATACGTTTAAATTGCGGTTTTGATTATAGAGTCTAGTATTGTCAACATGATATATGGTACCCATGCCATCTAGGATTAATACATTTATATTTGAAGTTGTTTTATACACTATGCACTTATAATAGTATCAAATGATTTGTTTTAACGTACCAAGCATGTTTGGCTATTATAAAGAAAAACCCTATCCCCCGGCTTGCGTTGCATTGTGTGATAGGACCTGGGTCTAATAATTGCTTCATTTTTCCAAAAAGCATTGCGCTGTTTTGTTATATGCACTGGTATTCTTGGGAGGAAACCCGTTCTGTGTTATACGGCATGGTCCCTTGATATATCTGATTTAAAGTAAAGTTTTAAATAACTGTTTTAGTTCTCACACCAGTCACATGACTAACCTGGAGTTTATTGTTTTAACCTAAACTCTAGGTGCCCCTATTTTCCACACGGGCAGCTAGTAGTTTTGGTTTTGCAGATTTATATTCACAGGTTCCCAGTTTACAGCTGAAATTACATTCGGAAAGCTCTGTATCTGTATATTCCTTTCAGTTGTGTTTTGTATTATTTTTCCACTGCATTGTAACTTGTAAATCTCTGATATTTAGTGAATGTGTAATATTTATTCATACTCTGTATATTCTTGTATTCTGATGAGATTGTTGTAATAAGCAATGAAATGTTCTTCTGTTTGTGTTCTGATTCATCGTGTTCTCAAAGTCAATCTGGGCTTTCCCTTCTCTTCGGAGACCGGGGAAGTTACGGGTCCTCACAGCGGTATCAGAGCTTTGGTTTACAGAGCGTGAGAACAAGACACATTAGAACCGAATGAAAGAATTCACCAGAGATTTGATTAGTAATATCCAATGAGAATGACTCGTTAGAGATGGGATCAGTAGTATCCTAGAACAAGTGTGAAGAGTATATTTTTAAAATAAAAAAAAATTATGTTTTGAAAATTTAAACCTTATTCAACGTATTTGAATATTTATTTTAAATTGATTTGGGCAATCCAATATATAAAGATTTTGCATATACGCCTTGCAAATGTATATTCGAAGTTTTAATATACCTGATAGATATAGAATCACACTCTAGTCGCCCAGAGATGATTCCGATGATGCCGCGGCATCATCAGCATTTGTGTTCGAGTTTCTAAAGTGGGATGTCTATATATTTCCAATTGACTGGTGTGAGAACCAAAACTAGATAGGCCTTATTGTTGTGAATTGGCATCAAAAACATGATTTTCTGTATATGTATCAAAATTATGAATTTGAAACATTAATCCACTAATTGATTTATGATTGTGTTGTATGATTATTCCTTTAAACCAATATGCGAAAGAAAGGTAAATTAGACCAAATTGTATCAAATTTGAACTGTATTGAAAATTATTTGAAAATACATGCATATACATGTGTATCCATTGAATAGGTCGTTGCAAAGAGGCTAGAGCAGAGGAATAAAATTGTTTGCCCGACAAATAGGTACATGTTTAGTGTATTTCTTGGGGTTTTTGATGATTTTATGAGCCGATTGGCTAGCCGCTTGGCTGTTTCTTTTTGGATTGGAGAGGCCTGTATGGCGATTTCGGGATTTTCCCGGTGCTCCTGTACAAAGGAGGTTATGGCGAAATTTTTCGAAAATTTAGGGTGTTAGCCAAGTTTTTGAAGAATTTGAAAATTCTTAGAAAGGATTTTCCCAGTGCTCCCGTACAAAGAAGGTTATGGCGAAATTTTTCGAAAATTTAGGGTGTTAGCCAAGTTTTTGAAGAATTAGAAAATTCTTAGAAAGGATTTTCCCAGTGCTCCCGTACAAAGGAGGTTATGGCGAAATTTTTCGAAAATTTAGCGTGTTAGCCAAATTTTTGAAGAATTGGAAAATTCTTAGAAAATGAAATGTTGAAGAATGAACGCCAGAATGAAAGTTGAGTTGATTAGTTAAACAACTTTCAGCTCCGTTTCTTTTCGAGGACGAAAAGATTTTAAGTGGGGGAGATTATAACAACCCAGAAAATCTGAACCAGTTTAAATTTTTTTATTTTGGGAATTTTAATGAATTTTGAATATTTAAAATGAATTATTTTAAATAATAACGACGAGAAATTTATTTCAAATAGAATTGGAACATATATATTTATTTGAATCATCGTTTGTATATAAATATTTATTTTTAATTATAAAAGGAATTGAAAATGGCGCGGTAGTTTGAAAATTCGATTTCAAATTTCAAATGAATGTACATGATTCGAAATAAACCAGATTTTAGTGAAATCAAAAATATTAGAATCTATTTGAGAATATCTTTCAAACGAATCCGAAAAATTGAAATTTCATAGCGGGAATAAAAAGTTATGCCCAGTTGAAATTTCAGAATAGTCACGATGGAAAATATAGCCCTTCAAAATGGGAATTTTGCAAACGACCTCCATTTTCGATGAAACCACTTTTGTCGGATCCGGGATGTTAAGTTATTGCTAGATTCTAAAATTCATAATTTTTTAAATCAATATGTGAGCACGGCGAAGTAAAACGTGTTTTGACAGTTTCAGTCAATTTGGATCGACCAAAAAATGGCCATTTTTAAAACGGTCTTCAAATTCGACGAAATTAGTTTTGTTAGGACCGTATCGTCAAAACATAGCTAGATTTATTTTTATGGAATATTTAGAGTCAGTATGTGGCCTGGTAAATTGGAAAGTACGTTTAAAATAGAATATATAGATTTAAATTTTGATTTAAACGAAAACTGATCGAAACTCTCAAATCAGCTTGCGGGACATATCCCATTGTGTTCGAAACGGGGGTAATTAGTTATGGACGACAGTTGGTGGTCTCGTTTGGAGGTCAAAATAAAAAGTTGCTTTATGGGAATTTAAATTAATAATGTAATTAAATATATAAATTGGGCCAAACCCCTTACTCCTTTCCTTCTCCCTCAATCAACGCCCTTTGAAATAAATAAAAAATCGCGATCTCGTCCACGCCTGTAACGACGGAGAATTTCGCTCGATCCGAATCAATCGCTAAACCAATCAAGACCATTCGAAACGCATGATTGTTTTGAGAACACGACAAAATAGAACGCAGACGGAAGAACATTTCATTGCTTATTACAACAATTTCATCAGAATACAAGAATATACAGAATATAAATAAATATTACACATTCGATAAATATCAGAGATTACAATAATTTACATAGCAGCAAAAAAACAATACAAAACACAACTGAAGAAGATATACGGATACAAAGCTTTCCGGATATCGTTCCAGCTGTAAACCAGGATCATGTGAATATAAATCTGCAAAACCAAAACTACTAGCTGCCCATGTCAAAATAAGGGCACCCAGAGTTTAGGTTAAAACAATAAAATCCAGGTCAGTCATGGGACTGGTGTGAGAACAAAAACAGTTATTTAAAACTATACTTTAAATCAGATATATCAAGGGACCACGCCGTATAACACGGAACGAGTTTCCTCCCAAGGATACCAGTGCATATAACAAAACAACGCAATTCTTTTTGGAAAAATGAAGCTATTATAAGACCTAGGTCCTATCACACAATGCAACGCAAGCCGGGGGATAGGGTTTTCCCTTATAATAGCCAAACATACTTAGTACCTTTAAAACAAATCATTTGATACTATTATAAGTGCATAGTGCATAAAACAACTTCAAATCATAAGTATCAATCATAGACGGCATGAGTACCATATATCATGTCGCCATACTAGTTCTACAATTAAAACCGTAAAATCACGTATTTGGAAATCGGATCTCCATCTGTGAACCGAGGCAAAAGATAGTCCTCACCGGCTTCAAGACTCTCTAGACCGAGCCTCAGGGTCAGAGCGCATCGACCTTTGGATCGTCAGGGCCGGTCCACCGATGTGGATTAAAATTCCTGAACACTGCGTTTCCCTGCCCTTTGTGGCGTAAATGAGCCAACAAATGACTCCATCGGCTTCACATAGTCACCGATATATCCGAGGCGCCTCACAACAGCAACAACCACATAAGTCAAACTCGACAGGGCGTGTAAAACCGCTGACGCCACTTCTAACTAGAAAGAAACGCATGTCCTCCCTGAGGTCCTCTCCCATTTTTGGTTCACAACCGGGGTGTGAGGCTCGCGAATCAACGCTACACAAAGCTATGCCACACAGGCGGTGCTTTGATCATCAACCACAAGACTATGCTTTTCAACAGAAGCCTCGATCAATTGCCACTTAGGCATGCCACACAGGCAATTCACTCCATGCGATTGATATCCATCAATATATAACCCCTGAGCTCGTACGTCTCAGAGAAGGGCGTTAAGCAAGAGAATGAATTCTCCGCCGCCAAACAGATATATATTTAATAGAAATCAATCACACAGAATAAAATCCCATGTTAGACACACAGTCCATTTACAAGTTCGTTTTGGGTCTGAACGAAACCGGAGGCACCTAGTACCCCGCATATCCATCGATCTCCAAATACGTCTGGACGATCACTAACTGATTCCCTCCTCTTGGGTGTATGGCCCAATCAAGATCATCAGTAATCACCCAAACGACGTGAAGACCTCCGGTCTTCAACCACCGTCTTCACCTTCGACTTATCGTCGTATCAGTTATTCAGAATGGGATAAACCCGGTCTTTCCGAATAACTCGCGTATATAATAAACAAGTGTTACACAAACACAACATACGCCTCATTCCAATTCAGAATATTCTTTTATTCAAATATTCTTATACTTTGGGAAAGGTTCCCATTAATTTTATCAAAGATAAATTCTTTAAATTTATTCTTTAATCTTCTTTTGAATATCAATTCAAACTAGTCGGGATTAGCGAACCACACCGAAGTAATCATTTATTTTATTTCCCAATCCCAACCTATTCATCCCATGAAGTAAAACTGTTCATACTTCATATCTAACACCACGATGTTATCGGTAAATTCAATTACCATTTCACGTTCAAATCGAATTAAAGATTTAACTATCGCCTGGAGCAAAACTGGTGATACTCCATTCCCGACCTTTTCAATCTAATTAAAGATTCATTAAAACCTCACTTTGTTTTAATCCTTAACTGGGTTAAAGAATCAGTGTCATTTAAAACATGGTTCACGATAAACCCAAAACCACATTCGATTAATTATCGGGTTAAAGAACAAGTGTTATTTAAAACACTGTTCACGATAAACCCAAAAATGAATACCAATTCAATTCCAATTAAATATTATTTAATTGGTACACTTCATTAAATCTAAATAAAAAGATTTAATCTCTTTCTCAACTGGGTTTAAGAACAGTGTTAATGAAGACACCATTCACGACAAACCCAAATCACATTTGATATTAAATACAAGGCTCTGAATAGAAAATATATCGGCTTATATTCAATATCAAATTCTACGACCCACAAATATCGTATTGGAAATAACGATATCTATATATCTTTCAAATTTCCATAACACTATCTGTATAATCACAAAATCAAATATCGAAATATTCCAAAGACAATTTCGATACATATCCCTTCCAATTCAATTATTGGAAATTCTGGTTACTTTTAAAACCATTTCAAATCCACTTTATTTATTTTAAAAATAAATAGAATTATAATTCTAGTTCAAAACTAGTTCATTTTGATAAAAATCTATTTTTATCTTTTCAAATATGGAGTTTTTCATCCCAATTCTTCCCAAATCATTTCTTATGATTTTACACTAATTATTACTATTTTTAATAATTTTATCAAGGCCGTACAGTCGATTTCCATCAACGACCATCGAACTACACTTACAGCGACCTTTTCCAAATTTGATTTAGACATAATTCCAAATACAACCGTTAGATTTCTAATTTCTAATATTCATTAGAAATCTCTTTTCGATACGAACCCAACGGTTCCGGTTTTAGGGGAATCCGATGGTCGGATCTCCCACAATATCCATTCGAAGTCATTGGTCGAAATTCACGAACTGCCGCGGCGCGGCGCGTTCGATTCAGGCCATTATATATAATATATATATTATATATTTCGTCGATTTCCATTTTAAAACATATTTTATAAATTGTTTTAAATTCGTTTCAAAAACAATTTCAACTTCAAATCAAAATTGAATTTTTCCTCATAAATTCGGTTTAAATTCATTTCAAATCGATTTCAATTCAAATCAATTTCAGTTCAATTTCAATACGTTTTAAATTCAATTCAAAATGACTTCAATTCTATTTCAATCTAATTCGAATTTCAATTCAATTTAATTCGAATTTCAATTCTTTTCAATATAATTCGAAATTCAATTCTTTTCAATATAATTCAAATTTCAAAATAACTTTCAATATAATTCAAATTTCGAAATCACTTTCAATATAATTCAAATTTCGAAATCGCTTTCAATATTCATTGAAAAATGAATAAAATCGATATAAATATCGTTCGCGTCCAAATGGCGTCAATCTAATCACACGGCTTCATATATTTCTATTTTCAAATATTTCTATTCAAATATTTCTTTTTCAAATATTTCTTTTTCAAAACTGGAATGAGGCCCAATCAATTACCATAGATTTTACTTCTATGGATTCACATACAACGCATGTATACATTGACAATGACAAATAATCAACCATCATCCAAAGTGCATTCTACACCGTATAAGCATCAAATTAAATATTTAATGCTTATAACAGTCTGTCAATCAATCGATCGACATACAACTAATTATTGGGATTAGTGTATGTCATATATCATCCCAATACCCGTGTGGGGTTTCAAACAATCAAACACAGATTTTATTTGTGCAGCTGGGCGATGTGTAAAATTTATAATAATAATAAAACTCCAATCTTTTCTAATAATAATAAAAAATCTCTCCTTTACCTAAAGAAAAATCTAATCTTTAATTACTCAAAGATTGTATTTTTACTTTATTGGCTGCTTAATTAGTAATTTAAATGATTACATTAAGTAAAATATAACAAAAACTCACCGGTTATCGAATCTAGGCGGAGCAGGTTCGTAGGGGAGGAGGAGATGCTTCTGACCAGTGTCGGTGGGCCCTGCAATTGGTAGTGCGTGGCTGTCCTCTTTGATTTGGGCTAGGGGCATTGGTATTGGGGTTCTCGAGGTTCGAAATGGAGGAAAAGGGGAGGGTTTGGGTCTGTTTTGCGAAGAAGAGGGAGGGAAGACAGAAGAGGGGCGGTGGATGGTCGTCCTGAGGCGCGGAGGGGTCTGGGGCATTGGCGGGTTCGAGGTGGGAGGTTGTTTGCGGCGTGGGTCGATTTAGAGGAAGGGAGGGAAAGATGGACGGGGAAGGAGGAGGCCGGGGAGGGGATGGCGCCGTCGATCGGCGCTGGCATGGCGGTGGTGGGGCGCGCCCCTTGGCGACGGCGATTGGGAGGCTAGGGCTCCGTCGCCCCCTTCTGTTTTCTTTTTTTTTTTTAAAGTATCGGGGAGAGAGTGTGGAGAGGGGGCTATTATATATTATTTAATTGAATTTGGAATTTCCGTTCTCCCTCACCGTCGCGCACGCCACCACCGTGGTACCTCCGCCGCCGCCGGCCTAACCCACCACCGCTCGACCTCCACGCACCCACCTCTGGCCACCTGAACGAAACCGCCGCCTCTTTCCACCGTTAAACCCTGTCCAGCCCGCAACCCGACCAGAAATGCCACAAACCGCCTCCACCGACTACCTGGCTGACCACCGCCGCCCCCCACTATACATGCGCCACCGCCCACACCTTGCCACACCTCTCTATCACCCTCAGTTCTCCCTCTTCCCCTCTAACTCTGGCCAAAACCCACCAAACCCATACCCAAATCGACGCAGCACTCGTCGATGAGGACCAGCAGCCCCTTCGCCCCTTGCAAACCACCTGTAAGTTTGTTTTTGTTTTTATTATTCAGTTATGTAAATAAAAATATGGTTTTAATATATAAAGTTATGATTTTTATAGAGAAAACTAGTCTATAAAGATGAGATTTTTAAATATATGAAGTTATGATTTTTATTGTATAAAGTTAGGATTTTTAAATACATAAAGATGTGATTTTTATATATGAAGTAATGAAATAAAAATACAATTTTTATGTATAAAGGTTTGAAGTAAAAATATGAACTTTATTATCTATGGAGCGTGATAAAAATTCGATCTTTATATAAGAGGTAGAAATATAAAAATATAATTTTTATATAGAAAGAAGCGTTGTTATAAAAATATGAAATTATTTTTAGAAAGATAAAAATATAATTTTTAGCATGTTATTTATAAAATAATCATACAAAGAAATAATTATTGATTGGTTAAAAATATTTTTTTTAACGTAGGTATACTACATAGATCGACAATCAAAGCACGGAGGAGTGGAACCCGAAGGTGAGAACTTCTCACTTTAATTTTAATTTCTAGTTAAAATAAATACTAGGATGTAGACGGTGCTTAGCTGCACCCGACACCCGTCGTCCACAGACCATGGATGACTTGTATGCTTGTTTGTTTGTGTGGTGAAAATTGATTGTGTGATGTGGAATGGGATAAAATATTTTATAGTTAAAAACATATTTTTTAACGTGTATATGAATAAAATAAATATTCATAAACAAATCGGATGATTTGTTTATGTGCACACATTTGACTGATATTGGTTGGGACGATAAATTTTACACATCGTCCAACTGCACAAATAAATCTGTGTTTGTTGTTTGAAAACCCCACACGGGTATTGGGATGAAATTGGACATACACTAATCCCAATAATTAGCTGTATGTCGATCGATTGGTTGACAGGCTATTGTAAGCATTAAATACTTATATTTGATGCTTTTGCAATGTAGAATGCACTCTGGATGATGGTTGACTGTGTTTTATTGTTGTTGTGTACATATGGGTATGAAATCCATATGAATCAAATTATATGGTAATTGACTGTGTCTGATTCCAGTTCAGAAAGAATGAATATTTTAAAATAACGAATATTTTAAAATAACGAATATTTTAAATAATATTTAGTAAAAGATCAAAATCAAATTTTGATGTCCGATTTGGGATGGACACGAATATATTTAAATATATAAAGCCGTGTTGATTAGATTAACACCATTTTTGACATGAACGATATTTATATCGATTTTATTCATTTTTATAATGAATATTGAAAAGGAATTGATTTCAAAATCTAATGTTTTGAAAATATTATCATTTATATATATATATCAATTATATGGAATATTCAATTTTGATTAGAAATTGAATACGAAGTTGAAATCGTTTTGAAAACGAATTTAAAACGATTTATAAAATACGTTTTAAATGGAAATCGACGAAATATATATTATATATACAATATAATGGCCCGAATAGAATGCGCCGCGCTATGGCACTTCACAAATTTCGACCATTGACTTCGAATGGACATTACAGGAGATCCGACCGTCGGATTCTCCTAAAAGCGGAACCGTTGGGTTCGGATTGAAAAGAGGTTTCTTACGAATACTAGAGATTTGAAATCTAACGGTTGGATTTGGAATTATATCCAAATCAATTTTGGAAAAGGTCGCTGTAAGTGCAGTTCGATGGCCGCTTATGGAAATCGACTGTACAGGCCTTGATAAAATTATTAAAATATCAATAATTTGTGTAAAATCATAATAAATGATTTGGAAAGAATTGGGATGAAAAATCCCATATTTGAAAAGATAAAAATATATTTTTATCGAAATGAACTAGTTATAAACTAGAATTATGAAATCCAATATTTTTAAATAAATAAATTGGATTTGAAATGGCTTTAAAAATAACCAGAATTTCCAATATATGAATTGGAATGGATTTGAGTCGAAATTATCTTCGGAATATTTCGATATTGGATTCCATGATTATACGGATATTGTGGAGGAATTTGGAAGATATACATATCATTATTCCAATACGGTATTTGTTGATTCTAGAATTTGATATTGAATATAAGCCGATATATTTTCTATTCAGAGCCTTGTATTTAATATTAAATGTGATTTTGGGCTTGTCGTGAATGATGTCTTCATTAACACTGTTCTTGAACCTAGTTGAGAAAAGATAAAATCTTTTTGTTCAGATCTAATGATGTATACCAATTAATTAATATTTAATTAGAATTGAATTGAAATGGGTCTTTGGGTTTATCACGAACGGTGTTTTAAATAACACTTGTTCTTTAACCCGATTAACAATGGAATAAGATTTTGGTTTGTCGTGAATGGTATCTTTAATAATACTGTTCTTAGACCCAATGGAGTTAAGAAAATCAGAAACTAACTGGAGATTAGTTAAGTTGAATGGTTTCCTGGGTATTGATCTGATGTTGGTTTCGGCCTTCAGGGTTAATACTTAGGGAATTATTCACTTGCTAATTTACAGTTAAAGCCTGATGGAATGGAATGTGATTTTGGGTTTATCGTGAACCGTGTTTTAAAGGACATGGGTTCTTTAACCCAGTTAAAGACAGAAATAAGATTTTGGGTAGTCGTGAATGGTATCTTTAATAACACAGTTCTTAGACCCAATGGAGTTAAGAAAATCAGAAGCTAACTGGAGATTAGTTAAGTTGAATGGTTTCATGGGTATTGATCTGATGTTGGTTTCGGCCTTCGGGGTTAATACTTAGGGAATTGTTCACTTGCTAATTTACGGTTAAAGGCTGATGGAATGGAATGTGATTTTGGGTTTATCGTTGAACCCTATTTTAAATGACATTGGTTCTTTAACCCAGTTAAAGACAGGATATGATTTCCCAAGTTAAACAATCGTTAATATTGATTTTTGGGAAGATTAAAACCAAGTGGAGTTTTAATGCATCTTTTTTAGATTGAAATGATATCCAAAGGAAGATTAAAGAATAAATTTAAAGAAATTATCTTTGATAAAATTAATGGGAACCTTTCCCAAAGCATAAGAATATTTGAATAAAGGAATATTCTGGATTGGAATGAGGCGTATGTTGTGTTTTTATAGCACTTGTTTATTATATACGCGAGTTATTCAGAAAGACCGGGTTTATCCCATTCTGAATAACTGATTCGATGATATGTCGAGGATGAAGACGGTGGTCGAAGACCGGAGTTCATCACGTCATTTGGAGGATTACTGATGTCTTGATTGGGCTGTACACCCAAGACAAGGTAATAAGTGGTGATCGTCCATACGTACTTGGAGATCGGCCGTATATGCGAGGGCTTCTCCCCTTTATTAGACATATGGGGGAGGAATAAGGTGCCTCCGGTTTCATGCAGACCCAGAACGAACTTGTAAATGGATGTGTGTCTGACATTGGATTTCACTCTGTGTGATTGATAGACATCGGTTGCATAGCATGGATTGCCTATGTGGCATGCCGAGATGCAAATGGTCAAGGCTTCTATTGAAAAGCAGAGTCTTGTGGTTGATGATCAAAGCACGGCTTTAATATAGCGTAGCTTTGTGGGGCGTTAATTCACGAGCCGCACACCCCGGTGTGAACCTGGAACGAGAAAGGACATCAGGGAGGGCAGGGGTTTCTTTCTAGCTAGGAGTGGTGTCAGCGTTTTACACGCCCTGGCATTTTACTTATGTGGATGATGGATAGAGAGGCGCCTCGGTTATATCGGTCGTTCCAGGACCGATAGTTTGGTCGGGATATGACCAGTTTACGCCCCATAGGGCGGGGAAACGTAGTGTTCAGGCATTTTCATCCACATCGAGTGGACCGACCCCGACGATCCAAGGGTCGATGCGTTCTGACCCTGAGGCTCGGGCTAGACAGTCTCGAAGCGGTAAGGACGATCCCTTGCCTTGGTTCACAGATGGAAATCCAACTTCCAATACGTGACAATTGCGGTTTTGATTGTAGAGCCTAGTATTAGCGACATGATATATGGTACCCATGCCGTCTAGGATTGATACATTTATATTTGAAGTTGTTTTATACACTATGCACTTATAATAATATCAAATGATTTGTTTTAACCGACCAGGCATGTTTGGCTATTATAAGGGAAAACCCTATCCCCTGGCTTGCGTTGCATTGTGTGATAGGACCTGGGTCTTATAATAGTTTCATTTTCCCCAAAAGCATTGCGCTGTTTTGTTATATGCACTGGTATTCTTGGGAGGAAACCCGTTCCGTGTTATACGGCGTGGTCCCTTGATATATCTAATTTAAAGTAAAGTTTTAAATAACTGTTTTAGTTCTCATACCAGTCACATGACTGACCTGGAGTTTATTGTTTTTACCTAAACTCTGGGTGCCCCTATTTTCTACACGGGCCGCTAGTAGTTTTGGTTTTGCAGATTTATATTCACAGGATCCTCGTTTACAGCTGGAATGATATTCGGAAAGCTCTGTATCCATATATTCCTTTCAGTTGTGTTTTTTATTATTTTTCCAATGCATTGTAACTTGTAAATCTCTGATATTTAGTGAATGTGTAATATTTATTCATACTCTGTATATTCTTGTATTTTGATGAGATTGTTGTAATATGCAATGAAATGTTCTTCTGTTTGCGGTCTGATTCGTCGTGTTCTCAAAGTCAATCCGGACTTTACCTTCTCTTCGGAGACTGGGGAAGTTACGGGTCCTTACAGTTTCTAATTCAAGTTTCATATTCGATTTCGAATACAAATTTACAAACCCCTTTTTTGATCCAAAGTCCAATTTCGATTTAAAATTTCATTAACTAATTTTTCCTTCGGATTAGTTAATTCTATTCAACAATTAAAAATCTGAATTTTTTTTGTTTCAAAAATCATATCATTTACTTGGTTATAAATTTATTTATACTCAGTTTGCTATATATAATTTCCAATTCCCTTTATGAATAAATTTATTTATAAAATTCGATATAATGGAATTCTGATTATAAATCCTTTGGATTTTTCTTACTTAAATTTATATTCCGAAGCCCGGAATAGAATTTATCGTTGTATTTCAAACCGTTTTCCAATTCACTTTTCAATTCATACTTGAAAATATAAACTTCTAAATTATCCAACAATAATTTATTTCCCTATTTTTATAAACATTGTTTATAAATTAATTTTTCTTGTTTTATATATTTAAACAAGTTCCAATTCGAAATCTATTTAAAACCAAAATCTCTGTTTGGAATATTTTATTTATTTAACTTACCCATATATAACATCGAGTCTATTTTCACATAAAATTTAACTTCTATTTAATATAATCCTAATATTTCGTTTAAATAAATTTGAAACAATCGAATTCAAATCATAAATCCTTAAGGATTTATTTTAGTTCAATTTATGTTTTGACATCGGAATAAATTTCATCGTTTACTTCTTTAAAACTATTCCCCATTTCTATTTTTAAATTCACATTTAAATTTAAATATTCAAATTATCAAATGATAATTTTCCACTTCATTTATAAACACAGTTTATAAATTTCAATTCCCTGATTATCCAATGAAAATCATTCCACTTTATTTATATACACCATTTATAAATTTACTTCAATTTCCTGTATTATTTAATTTATAAACATCATTCATAAATTCACGACTTCAATTTCCTGTATTATTTAATTTATAACATCGTTTATAAATTCAATACTTGTTTTATTTATTCCAAACAAGTTAATATTTTTGGTCCATTCGAAATTCGAATTCTATTTTTAGAAAAATAGATTTCCTTTTTAAATCTCAAAATATTCGTTTTACGATATTTTATAAATCAATATTCAGACCCCAGTGATATTTAAACACCCCAAAACACTCAGTTATTAATCACAGGTTTTCTAACACATCATATATGATAATATATATGAAACAAACAAATAATGATATTTTTGAGGAATCCAGTTGGATCCCTCCAACCTGTTTTCCTACATCCACAGACGTTAGCCAAAATAAATAATACCCATCCTGCTTCGAGGCAGGATATCACGGTATAGAAGGTCATCCACTATCATAGTGTCGGGCGTATAGGGTCATCCGCTAATGATACTGCGGGCATCCGCTAATGGTACTGCGGGAACTATACAATCACACACACACACACACACACACACACATATATATATATATAATAACCAAAAACACCAATCCTTAATAACTAATATATATTTAATAGCCACAGTAATATTTTAATGCAACCAAACGACCAACAAACAATTATTTTAACAAATGAAATAATTTTAAATAAAAATATGAGTGAGATTTTGCTCATCAGGTTTTATTCGATGATTATCGTTGTTTTATCTAATTTTAAACAAATGTTTAAAATTAGATAAAAATCTCAGTTAGCTCCAATCTGGTTCCATTCAATCCCGGAATGCAGATAATCCTTTTTATGATTGCAACTCAACTTGTTTTGGCCTCGTATGAATGTGAAATTAAATTTGTAAGTTGTTGATTAAAACAAATAAATTAATAACTTGATTGTTAACACTATAATTACCTTAATCCTTTTTCCACAAACGATCTTATACAACATAACACTTCATTTCAACCTGTAGCCTTACTCTCCCAACTTCCCAACTCAACATCTTCCACTATCCATACTGAACACTAGCCTTAGCTTATGCCATTACAATGAAAAGGGTGAACCACTGTAAACACATCCTTTCACCAACTTCAACTTTAATACTTCACTGATTTCAAAATTGCACTACCATTAAACTGTCACCATTCATCACCTTCTTTTATAATTCAGCACTTCGAACAACACCCCATACTCCAACTCATCCACGACTTGCATTATAATCTTCACAAACCTCCTATATCTGCAGCTCAGTAAGGCCCCCCTTCAAACAAATTATAACAACACTGTCAATGCCTAGCAGTCCACCAAAAATCAATGTTAACCCAACAGCTTCTTCCTACCTATCCTCCTTTCGGACCATGCCAAGCACACCTTATACAAGACCGAACTCAACCCTTGATGTCCATTTTTGAAGTTCGACTTCGCTATTTACTGTGCTACAGGCAATGATAGCAAATCGCATCAAATCCCTTCCTTGATCACGACTTCGAATCCCACGCAAATACCAGGAAAATACGTGAACCACTCAGCCCCAAAACAATTGAACCCTATAGATGAACATCGCACCTCTTTGGAACCACCGTTATAGCCTTATAAAACCTAGAAGAAAAGCCCTAACCTTTTACTCAAATTCGAACATCGATCATCGCGTTGTTCAACATCTGGTATCCTTCACGCACGTGAGTGCGCCACACTGATGTCGAGATCTTTGGGGTTCTAATCGTGAATCCCCTTTTTCCATTCGTAACATGTGCGATTTGATATGAGGAAAATGGGCAAAAAGGATGCGGCTTCAATCAAAAGAAGATCGGGATTTGATTTTGCTGAAGTGGAGAATTTTCGTATGAGGCAGCTCCCATATTTCTTGTTTGATTCCATTTTTATAAAGAGGAATTTTCGGCTTGAAATTGAAAATGGAAAGAGGACTTTTCCTTCTGAAGTCTTATTCAATTTTCATCTCGTAGGAAAGATAATAAGGTGAAAGAGGAAGTCGCGTATTTTATAGAAGATGAATACTTAGGAGTGAAGAAATTATGTTTGTGTAAAGTACATTTTATTAAATTCTGATTTGATCTTTGATTTAATCTGATTTGATTTTGTTCTTATCCATTTAAATTTTATAATAATATATTTCAAGGTTCTGAACTCCAATCGAACCACAACTACTGACATTTCTAGGGTTTAACCGCTATTCTTAACACACTCGGACAAACTCTGAAGTTTAATTTGATCGTATGGAGAAGATATTAATTTAAATCAGTATAAATTAAATTCAAAACAATAATTTTTTCGATAATAAATTAATATTATTATTCTAATTCAAACAGAAGTTTGTATTGATCATCTAAACTGATTTCAATTCAGTTTTAAATATTGAATTCAATTAAATTCATTACGTATTTCGATAATTGTATATATTCGAAATAAATCGTATTTGATTAATAAATCGATAACTCAATATAAAAATTCTTTTATATTATTAATTCAATATTTAAAACAATATTAAATATTCAAAATAAATTATTTGAAAATCCGGGTCGTTACAGTAATACTTTTCCGGTTACTCTCTTGACTTCTCATATAGAATATTCGGTTGTTTTTTCTCCATTGTGAGGGTTGCTTCCTAAAATATACTGGTAATATAATAAGTTATATTTGTGTAATTACTGTTTGGAAGTATACTTCAATGATGGAATTGAAGTGTTTTCTAAGTTGACATGCTTTTATGTCATCAGTATGACGACACTTTTTGTTCTATATCAAAACTATTGTGATTTGATTTATTTTGTCATATTGTTTTATATATGGTATTTCTTATGAGTATCATATTGATTTATATGTGATACTCTGGCTTGATTTACTTTATCATATTGTTTTTATATATGGTAAAATTGAATATTAGCTTTTTTATTGTTTAATTCGGGTTGTGATTATTATTTTGGTTTGCACGTGATGGTATATTTTCAAAGCATGATTAAGTTTATAAAGTGTTTTGACGTTATAAACACTTTGAACTTCATGGCATATATATATTATAAAATAATATTTGAAAAATATTTTTGATCTTGGGATTGGGATAGATTGGACTACCAATGGACCAAAACTCCATCTTGGTCGACCTGATTCAGGATCGCTACCTGAATCGGTGGTATTAAATTTCGCTCTACCACCAATGATCAAACAGTCTGCTACATTAGGAAATTTTGTTGTTTTGATCAGGATTCCCAATCGACGGGTCATAGACTACAATAGATGGAGGCGTGGGGGTCCCACGTGTAGTGTCCTGAACGGGTAGCATACGTTCTTCGCCTTAGACCGTCTTGGTTATCCTGGGTTGATCGCGAGGTATCGTTATGGCGCTATGAGTGGATTACGGTGTGGATGTCTCGAAGCGCGCTCGAGCTCTACAACTGTGATTTTAAAATATTAGCGTCTGTTTATTTGGTATGTTATGAGTCGAGTTATATTTATCCCATAATCCCATAATATTTTATTACATTACTATGATTGGTTGATTTTAAATAGTCATATTGATTTATATATGATAATTGTTATGAGTATCGTATTGATTTATATATGATACTCTGATTTGATTATATTATCATATTGATTTATATATGATAATTGTTATGTGTATCGTATTTATTTATGTATGATACTCTGATTTGATTATATTATCATATTGATTTGTATATGATAATTGTTATGAGTATCATATTGATTTATATATGATACTCTGATTTGGTTTATATTATCGTATTGATTTATATATGATAATTGTTATATTGATTTATACTTTAATTTGATTGATAAACGACAAATGGCATGAAGATTTTGTTGATTTGATTAATTATCATAAGATATTTATTATAAGCATCTTATTGTTTTGTATATGTATTTGTTATGAGTATCGTATTGATTTATATATGATACTCTGATTTGATTATACTATCATATTGATTTATATATGATAATTGTTATGATTACTGTATTGATTTATATATGATACTCTGATTTGTTTATTATCTTTACAAATGAAGATTCAATATATGATACTCTAACTTGATCGGTTATCATATTGATTATATATGACGAGTATCATATTTTTGATAAAAATATAGTAAATGATGAGTATCATATTGATTTATGTTATCCTATTGAATTGCCAAAGATTTTATTTGCCCTCACTAATTTATATTATTATACTGTTCTTATATATGATAAACATGAAGATTTTATTGGCCTTGACTCAATTTTTTATCATATTGCATGTGATATTGGTTATGAATATCATATTGATTTATATATGATATCCTATATGATTTATCGTACTTTCTAAAATTACTGTGAATGGAATCGTATTAATTTATATACGATACCTTTATATTGAAAATGGGGAGTGGGTATCTTAATATATGTATTTTATTTGGGGAAAGATTGAAAATTTCTAAAAAATTGAATAATTCAAGTTCGAAATTTTCTGTTGTTAATTCTGAATAAGATGGGGGAGATTACCGAGGTTTTAAATACTATATGTTTGGGGCTTAAATTGAAATGTGACATTGGAATTTTTGTAATGTTGAATAACTAAATTGCGAGGACGCAATTTCATTCAGGGGGAGCCTGTAACAACCCGGGTTTGTGGAAGGGGGTTGTTATAGCTCAAGAAAAATTGGCGTTTAGAAAATAAATAAATTAAGATTTAATATTTGAAAGTGAGTCGTATAGATTAATTGAAATATTTTATCTGAGAATTTATAAAATTGATTTTTAAACTTAGCTTGAGATTTATTTTAAATGAACATAAATCTGTTTCAATGATAAAAATAATTCAAGAATTCTATTTGGAAATATAAATACATTGTATTGAGTTTGTATGCCTGACAAATAAATGGTATAACATTTGGTATAAAATAAAAATAAAAATATATGGTTGTTTACTTGGGTTTGCCACGTGTTAAATTGGTTCAGAAATTTTGGAGTGTACCCTTGTTATTTGTTAAACACGCGCCCTTTCCCATATACATATTCGGGTCCCCTTATTACTTGAGGAAGGGTCTCCTTTTCTCCAGAAGAATTGACCTTCCCAAAAAAATAAATGGTTCCTCCCCAATTTAAAAGGAGAACCATCGAAAGTAAGGGGGCTCCACTTTCTGGAACGACCATCGTTCTTCTCTTCTTCGGTTGCTCTCCGCCACCAGTCCGGCCTGCGCTCCACCCAAATCCGCCGCTCCTTGAACCTATATCCGCAAGCTTCCCCATTCAAATCGAGCTCCGCATCGTCACCTGAAAGCAAGGTCGTCACTATCGCCAGTGCTACTCGAACATGAGGCTTCCATCTTTACCTCGCTGAAATCTTGATCCACTTGCTCACAAGAATATAGAGGAAGGAGTTGGGAAAATGGGAGGATACAAAGGATTTCACCTTGACAAAGCTACTGCCTTTGCTTTCGAACACTATGGTCACTGGTAAGTTTACCTTACGGTTGGTTTTTTTTCCAAGTAGCTTAACTTTATATAATACTGGGATATGGATTTCGTTAAGCTAACTGTGTGCCTGAATGTTTCTAAACAAACTAATGAGTGAATGCAAGCTTAGGTAGGTAATGGAATATAGAAATTCTACCCTTTATGAATGAATACACACACACACACACACACACACACATATATATATATATATATATATTTCCATGAGAATTAGCATAATAGAATTCTACTTACTGTCTCTTACTTTTTGAAACATTTTGATACTTGCTGGTATTGGCTAGTACCTAGTGTATAGATGATAAACTAGTTGCGGAGAAGTTTGTTTCTTGTTCTGTTTTGTTCATAATTTTTTTTTTTTTGAGCATTTCAAAATACTCAGCGTTATTTAATAATCTGTGAGTATTTAGTTGTATTAGAACTATTATGATAGATATAATTGTTCAATATTTAGTGCATATTATCAAAATTGCTTTATTGGTATATTTACTGCTTATACCATAATCAGTTAGTTTTGGTAAACTGTAGCGAACTCTTTTGTTTCACAGTAATTCACATGAAGTTCATTAGATGAGAATATTTGACAGCATAGACGCTACAAATTTGGCATTACGCCAACTAGTTTGGCATTATGCCAACTAGTAATCGTTTATGACTTCCACCCTTCTAGGTTTTAGAAGCATTAGGACTGCCAAAGACAGTAGGATCAATGCATTGTTAAGCGAACTGTGTCCTTATCACACTCCAGCTTTGGAAATTAGTTTTTGTCATATATATATATATATATATATATTTGGCACCTTGCTATTATACTGTTAATACATTTTGTACTCCCTGCATGTTTGGGTTTTGCTGGCAGTTAAACCACCCCATGCTAGGCAAATTTGGCCACTGTTCATTTATTTGGATTGGCACCTTGTTATGTTTTGTAAGGTTCATTTACACATGGTTTATTGTGGGATTTTCTTTGCTTTATGATCATCATATATGCTCTATACATTTGTTAAATAAAAATAGTTAGGTTATGGCTTGACAATTGAACTTCAATCAGGATTCAAATGGTAATAATTACATTGAACAAGTAACCATAAATATTTAATTATATTACGAATGTTTTAGTAATGCTTAAGAATGAAATGTTATAAGATGGAACTTCCGGTTTAAATATTAAGACAACTATTTTGGTTTAGGAATTAGTATGAGATTTATGTATGACATTAATAGATGAACGTAGAACTATAGAAGCTAAATGAAAGTAGGGTAGTAATACTAAAACAATGGTTGAAATGGTTCATCACCTTGCATGATCTCTTGTTGCTTAACCAAGTATTTCTAAGAAAGTATGTTTCGATCATTATCATTTTTATTATAAGCTTTGTTATGGCACATATATGACATCCAGTTTTCGGAAGTACCGCTATAACAAATTGTGATAAACAAAACGCTAAAAGTTATAACATGAGTGCTGTTTTGGCGCTTTTTGTTTTATTATCCTTGCCGTTTTAGTTATAGTACATATTCAGACCATTGCAATTAGGTTAGAGGGACATATTTAAGTCTGTAGGAGAATTAAAGTGGTAATAGGGACTGTTTCTTATTTCTTTTGAAACTTGGATTTCTAAATCTACTGTGCATACTCAAATTAGTGCAGCTTGGGTGCTTGAATGTATGTGTCTGTGCCAAATGTTATACTTTGCCTTGACATTTGAAATTTCGAAATACCCACCTGCTGTTTTTCTTTCAACTTTAAAATTTTAGTTAATGCTAACCTGAAGTGCCACTTCCTGCCAATCACTACAGCCATGCATGATATTTTGCTTTAAGGAACATTGATCCTGTGGAAATCATTTTCTATCTACATTGTCCACACTCATTTATTTTACGGTCATATTCTTTTGCTTAGATTGTATACTCATGTGCAACTGTTTTCTACTAGCTATGTATTATAAATAATATAATTAAATTAAACACACTAAACATATTATGTACTTCGACACTAGCCTTGAAAACATGCACCCTTCAGTTTATTGTTAGTATACTTTTCATATCAAATGAAGAATTATAGGCATCCATAATATGCTAAAGACTTTAAATAATTATATTTTATAGTGTGATATCTGTTGGCAGAATCAAACATCGTTCTGCTTTTGGGATAACATATGGCTATTCGGTTGAATGACAATTGTAAATACAATGTAGCACCTTCCCGTGTGCGAAGCACGGGTTCACATTGGTTATTTTATAATTTGTGGGGATTAAACTGGTTATATTAATGTGCTTACCCTAGTGCTATAGATACAAAGATTTCATCTCTTAAAAAGGAGAGGCTCGAGAAGACATAGGTGCGTGCAAAGATTAGCAAAATTTGTAATTTATTAAAAGAAATTTATGTGTAAACTTATAAATTTTCCGCTATGTTAATATTGTAAAATTCTGATATATTTATAAAAATATATCTTGTTGCGGATATTGTGTATAATGATTCTGTGTTAATTCTGTTTAAACCCCATAAGCCAATAACAATCCATCATTTTGAACGCTTCGAGTCGATTTAATCGTTGACTTGGGGCGGTCAAAATGATAGGTTGTTACATTTTTCTTCAATTATTTTTCTACTTACGAATTCTTGATTCTAAATTCTAGATCCATTTTTCTATTTTTCGTAGATCTAGGTTGTGTTCTAGTGGATCTACTTTTTCTGATCTAATTATTTTTATTGACCTCAAATATGTGTTAAGACTTGTTATATCAATCTTTGTGGATTAATTTTGAGTTTTTCAAATCAAGTATGATGGAGCCTAAATTATATATGTTGTTTTCAATATTGACGATATAGGTGTGGATATAATTTTATCTTTCCTGATCTACTATTACTTTTCATACGTAATATTTTTGGAAAGACTTATGATAGAATATCTCTTGAAAAAAAATGTTTTTTAATGTATATCCAACAAAATTATGGGTATATATATAATGGTGTAAATTCAACAGCAAAATTGATTTATCACCGGAAGTGAAATTGAAAACTCATGATTCTTTCAAATGAGGAACCTGAAGTTCACATGCAAAAGCTGAAAAGTTAAAGCCTTCAAAAGCTAAAATAAAGCTTTAGAGCATATAAGTGCATTTAATATTTGTAAAAGCAAAATTTCAATAATTCAATAATAGGAAAGGATTTGACAAAATCAATGGAAGAAAAGTTTCAATGATAATAAAAAGACTTATATTCAAATTTTATGTTACACATAATTTCTTGAAGAAATTTATTGTTAGAAGAGATCATTACATTTATAATAAATACTACTTTCATGGGAAAAATATAAAATGACTCTCATACATGAATAAAAGCACTTTCTGGAGAAGTTGCTTCAATTTAAAATATACAATAATAATATCTAAATTATAATAAAACCTAAAGTTTTATTATAGTAATTTTAGAACATGTAATAATGTATCATTTATTTGTGAAGTTTATGTGGTCCAAAGCATAAAATTTTCTTAATCAATCTCTGAAACCGGATCCACCTCTTCCTTTTACTTGGCTAATGAAATCATGTTTGAAATTATCTAATTTTACTTCTCTTGATTTGTTTCTACAATTAATTTAGATTTGGATTTTAGTATCCTTATTTCAAAGTTCTAGATATATTCCCTAACTTTTCAAATTTGGACTTATGCTTTAGTAGATCTATTTTTCATATCTCATTATATTAGTTTTAACTTTTTAGATCTGTAGATGTTTTATAATACAGTTTCCGTTTTGAATTTTTTTTCCGTTTTGGATAGTGTTTTGAGATATTACTCGTATTTCCAGAAGAAATATTTTATCGTTTCTTAGAAAAACTTTTATAAAGAAAATACGGATCCCCAAGATCATATAAAGTTCAAATCCAACATCGATCTTGATTTAATACACTTGAAGTGAATATAGAAAAAAATTATGTTTTAAGATTTTTTTTGATAATAACAATAATAATGTAACACCCCGTAATTTTAAGGAACATTAATAAACTTAAGAATACTCAGTTAAATATTGGGAATTATGTAAAACGGACTATACCATTGCGTTCGTCTTGGAATTTTACTTAAGATAGACTCGGAGTTTGCGTAAAACGGACATCATATGAAGAAGATATTAAGGTTTGAAGTTTGTATCATATAAGGGAAATATATATAAACAAAATAAGTCCAGAACTTCAAAACAATTCAAAATTGAAGCAGGAAAGGGATGCAGGATTGAGACTCGTTGGGGGTCGACCCACGCCCCAGAGGTGTCGACCCATGGGTCAACGCACTCAAGGGGGTGTCGACCTTAGGGTCGACACAGTGGTCGACCCACCCCAGATCTACCTAGGTTCATTTCCTGAACCTGGGCTTGTTTCTGAACGAGATTCAATGGCAGTAGGCTATATATAGGATTTCATTTCTATTGTTCTACTCACCTAAAACAATGGAGACAACGAGATGCTACCCTAACTTAGATTGAATTAGCCTATTTTTCTTCAACAACGGCATATACGTAAACAAGAATCTCAACTGCGACTTCAACATATCATTCTCTGTTCTTTAGATCCAGTCTCTATGAATTAATGTTTCTTTATGATATAAACATTTAACAAGTAATCCTGACATGTTTATAAATTGTGATCTAAAATCTATGCCTGTTAAGAATTTGATTTATCCCTAATCGGTCCTGCTCGTACATATACACCTGATCTGCTATTCAGTTCTAATATGCCTATTTCTGATATGCCTATTTCTGTTATCATATGCCTATTATGTTATTATGCCTGTTTCTGTTCGTCTTCCTCTCTCTCATTCCCTTTTTATTTTTATAGTCAGGCTACTTTCGAGCCTAGGCTAATATCTCTTAATACACGCACGAATGAAATTGAGTTAAATTGGGAATGATTGGAAATGGTAATTTGGGGGAATAACTTGAACCATGACTGGTATTTGGGGGCATAATCTATATGTAAAGTTTGACCTAACTTTAGGGCATATCTTAGACTATGAATTATGACTTGAGATTTGGGGTATGTAAACCTATAGGCTTAATTTAAAGATTAAGTGAAATAGATTATTGAAACTGCAAGTAACCTGTGAAACATGTTGGGGGTTATGCATACCTGTTAACCTGTAATACTTAACCGGTTTAATTTGTGTGTGTGGGGGGGGGGGGGGTGTATATATAATCCTATTAATTTGTGGCTTGTTTAGTCTGTAGTTGTGGTTAAGTAACTTGAATCTGTGAGGTCAATTAAATGTATTAAACATGTGGGGGTTATATAAACTGGATAAACTTAACCTATGGAAATCCTTGTGGGTTGGGGATACAAACCTAAGGGATGGCTTGTGTCATATGTTGTGTGGGACCCATATTAGTTAGTAACTCATTCTGGTACTAAAGGGGGGATCCCGCACTAGGTAGGGGTCAGGAGCACGCTTACTGAGCTAATTATAAGAGTTTCGTTTGGGGAAAGGTGTTCTGATGGCGCGTTCTAAAGGAGTCATGTGTGTGCATGGGTCCGGCTTGCTTGGGAAAATAAGTCGCTATGACACCTGTAAATAGGTCTGTGTCCTTCAGGTGGTTTCCACTTGAGGAAGTAATACACCCTACTGTGGGGCTGACACATGGTATTTACGTGGTAGGGAGCTGATCGTCGGGGTAGTAATTAGGGTACATCTAGTCTTGTTTAGATACCTGTTATTTCTGTTTGGGATAACCCGTTATTTCTGGTTAGGTACCTGTTATTTTTGTTTGGGGTAAAACCCGCTATTAGAAGTACACCTAAGTCTACCTTTTATGTTTCTATTGGGATCATTCTGTTTCCGTTAAGTAATTGGAAAACACTTGATGCGGTATTCTAGTATCGGTGTAGAGAAAAGTAGTTGAGAAGCATAGTTTATTCTGTTTATCTTGTCCATCCAGTTCATACATGTTATTATCTCTCATCCAGTTTATTTATTGTCATGATGCTTTTACTTATTTATATGCTAAAAGTAACTGGACTCGCCAGACTTTATGTCTGACCCGTTTTGTTTCCTTTTCTCTCTCTTCCTTCCCCCCACATTCTCAGTGCTGGATTGCTCAGGCTTGATTAGGACTCTCTCTTCTCTATTTTTTCTTGGATTCAGATTTTCTTTGATGTATCGCTTTGGCTACTAGTCTACTTGTTCATGGCTACTTATGAGGATTATTATGCTTTTTCAGTTCTGTACTCTAAAGATTTTTAGCACAAGACATATGTTTTTATTTGATGTATTTTATTCCAGTATTTCAGTTTGATGTTGTAACTAGATTTTGGACCGCGATCTAAATTTCGCTGCTATTTTATATATATGTCTTGTGATGTTCCGTTTCTGTTTGACTCAACTTAATGCATTCTGTTAAAGAGCGGCATTAACGGACGTGGGGTGTCACATTTGGTATCAGAGCTGAAGGTTACAAGATCAGGTAAAAGGTTTTGAAAATTGTTTTCAAAAGGTTTCAAAAATAAAGTATTTTCAAAGAAAAGTATCTTTTTGAAAAACATATTACCCTAGCCACATAAAATATATTTCGATTTTCTGTTTGAATCCCTTTTTCTTTTCTTTCCAACATGTCTGGGGAACTGAATATTCCCGAGGGCATTCAGATACCGGCTTAGTTCCATAGCTATCTTTAGTTTACGGCACGTGCCAGAGGCCAAGCAGACACCCCTTCCCCAGTTGCAGCTGATGTTTCTCCTCCTCCACGAGCAAATAATATCTATAAGATATGTAATAATTTCTGTGCTATGGGAGGAAAGCCATTTCAAGGAATCGAGAACTTTGTGGAAGCATGGAATTGGCATAAAGAGACGAAGGACTTGTTTGGGATTTTCGAGGTTGATGACCGTAGAAAGATTCAGTTGGCCGCATGGCAGCTGAAGGATGAGGCTTCATTCTGGTGGGAAGTGACGCAAGAAGGGCGTCCAATTGAGACTTGGGATGATTTCTGACAAAGGTTCGAGACGAAGTTATTTCTCAGGCAGAAGAGCGTATGCAGATGGAGAGGTTTCTGGAACTTAAGCAAGGATGCATGTCTCTCAAAGAGTATGTCAATAAGTTCAACCAGTTGGCATGATTTTGTCTAGAGTTAGTGAATACCCCGCACAAGAAAGCTTTGAGGTTTGCAAGAGGATTGAATCAGCCCCTTCAAGCATTGGCATTATCTCACATTCCGATGGGGGCTACTTTCGAGAGACCAGTTGATATGGCATTGATGCACGAAGATGGAAAAGAAGAGAAAAAGGAGGCTAAGACTGATGAGACACAAAACAAGAAAGTGTGGCCTAAGAAAGAACAACAAAAGAAGGGAGGAAAGAATGACAAAGCTCAAGGCAAGAAGAAATGTCATGGTTGTGGGAGCTTGGGTCATTTGATTAAAGATCGCAAAAAGAGGAAGAATGCCTATTACAACTATGGCAAAATTGGCCACTATTCTAGGGAGTTCCCAAAGAAGCAAGGACAGGGCCAAAGGGTAGGATCTTTTGGAGGGCAGGTGCATGCTTTCGAGGCCAGTGTAGCGGATAGAGATAGGAAAGTTTCTGTTGAAGATTTGATTTCTTGTCATGCCCCGAATTTGCGGCCTCTGAAGGGACGGGAGAACGCGGATTGTAATGAGAACACAATGCATCAGAACACAAACACGAGAACATTTCCTTGCTATTACAACAATTTTCATGTAACAACTCGGAATTTCAAAACCAATTTTTAATTTTAATTTAAGCTATTTTGAGAAATATGTAGTATAAATTGGTTATTTTTAGGAAATAAAAATTTGAGAATAACTTTAAAATTAGTTTTTACAAAACTATTTGATTTAAAACGATGTTGGTTTAAACATTATAATTAATGATTTATGTTGTAAATTTATAAGATATGGAATTTAACTTGTCTTGTTAAATAATGTATTTCAACAGCTATTTATGAACTTGACTTGTTTGATAATTTACTTATGTTGAAATAAAATAGTTGAAACAAAAATATCATTTTTTTTAAATTAAATAGTTAAAAACAAAAATAACACTTTTGTTAAATAGATTTGTGTTAAAAACAAAAATATCAATTTTGTTAAAATAGAATTGTTAAACATAAATTATTCTTTTTATGTTAAAATGTTTATTAGAATTGTTAAAGATTATAAATGTTTATTTATTTGAAAATATGTTAATGATAAAATTCACATTCTTATCGTATATATGGAAAAGTTTAACAATAAAAAAAATTCACATTTTATTGTAGGAAGGAAGGAATAAGAATATTCATTGTTTGAGTCAAAAATGTTAACAATAAAAATGTAATATGTTAACGATAGAGAATGTAATCTTTTATATGTTAGCAAAGGTAGGAAAAGAAGTAAACTTAGGTAATAATGGGCTAACATTAAAAGGTATATTTTTATGTAATAAGGAATCGTATAAAAAGATTCAAGTTTGGATAAAACTGTTGTTACATTAAAAATTTCTAAGTGGAATCATATAAAAGATTCAAGTATGATAAAATTGTGTTTACATAAAAAATTTACCTTTTTAATGTAAGTATGAATATTAAAAGATTCAAGTTTGATAAGAATATCGTCTTTATCATGTTAGCGAAGTTATAAAAAAATAATCATATGTTGAATTCTATTTTTGGTTGGTAAAAATATAATGTTATAAGTACATAAGGGTTATTATTAAATAAGATAAAATACGCAAGGGCTAAAATAAAAACCCCTCACCTCTATATATTATCTCTAACTTTCTCATAACTCTAACACCAAACCCTAATTTCTTCCTCCCCCTTCACCAATGGCCGTCGCTTTCTCTTCTCCTCTTCTTCTCCTTCCTTCTCTCTTTTCCACTCCTCCCCCTCTTCTCTTTCCTTCTCTCTTTCTTTTTTTCCCTCTTTGAAAAACCCTATAACAAAAATAATTTATATCTTCTTAAAATTTCTTCCATCGTCCTTCTCAAAAGAAAGGAAAAGGAGGATCTTCAAATTGAAAATTTGCTTGTTCCTTGTCTTTATCATATCCGCGCCAGGTGAGAATTCTATTTTAAGTAATTAATTTTAACTTAATTATCTTCTCGCTTTTTAAATTGATATATGTATGTCAAATTTGTGATGTTGGGGTAGAAAGTGTTGATTTTTGATTATAATGAATGGCGATGTTCGTGTTTTGTTCAGATCTATTAAGATCCATTGTTATTGTTATTCGTTTGTGCAGATCTATTAAGATCCATTCTTATTGTTTTTCGTTTATGAGGATCTATTAAGATCCATTGCTATTGTTATTCGTTTGTGCAGATCTATTAAGATCCATTATTATTGTTATTCATTTGCGCGGATCTATAAAGATCCATTGTTATTTTTATTCGTTTGCGCAGATCTATTAAGATCCATTGTTATTTTTATCCGTTAGCGCAGATGTATAAAGGTCCTTCCTTTACATAGATTCACGAAACGTAATTTGATTTTTGATAAAGGTTCCATCTTTTATCTATGTTCTTTTATTTAGATTCATTTAGATCTATCTTCTTCTTTAATTTAGATCTATGTCCTTTACTACAATTCATGAAATTTTGATTTGATTTGATTATTAAAATAAAATCTTTATTGGGTACATGATCATTGAAAATAGATTGAAATAAAAATTACATTTTTATGAATTTCATGAACATAAGTTTTTAGGAAAAATTGAGATTTGGAATAAAAATCTCATTTTTATGATTTACATGAAATTGAATTTTTAGCACGATTTGATTTACAACAAAATACCATTTTTGTTGATTTCATAAAATATGAGTTTGCTTATATTTTCTTTGTCAGTTAAAAAGGAACATTTTGTTGTTATTTTCTTTGTCATTTAAAAAGGAACATTTTGTTGTTATTTTCTTTGCCAGTTAAAAAAGAACATTTTGTTGTTATTTTCTTTGTCAGTTAAAAAGGGACATTTTGTTGTTATTTTCTTTTGGAATTAAAGAAACATGATTACACTGCCATTTACAAGTTACCCGACTTGTTTATGTTGATTGGGACGGTAATTTTCACACATCGCCCAAGTGCACAAATAATAAAATATTATTTGATTATGTGTTGGATGAAGCCCCACACGGGTCTTGGGATGATATTCACACATCTCCCTTGTGATTAGTTATAAGCATTATTTATTTGACGCTTATATAGTATTCGTATGCACTTTGGATGTTTTAAATGATATTTATCATTAGTATAGTATTCATGCGATGTATGAAGTCCATATAATTACAATTATATGGTAATTGATTGGGCCTCATTCCAATTTAGAAAGTGAAATTTGTCAAAATAAGATTATTCTTTTTATTTCATGTAGAAACATGAAAATGAACCTATTTTGTTTAGCGCTAAAAGTTATTCCTTTTAATGAAAATGAACATATTTTGTTTAGCGCTAAAAATTATTCCTTTTTAATGAAAATGAACATATTTTGTTTAGCGCTAAAAATTATTCCTTTTTAATGAAAATGAACATATTTTGTTTAGCGCTAAAAGTTATCCCTTTTAATGAAAATGAACATATTTTGTTTAGCGCTAAAAGTTATTCCTTTTATTGAAAATGAACATAATTTGTTTAGCGCTAAAAGTTATTCCTTTTAATGAAAATGAACATATTTTGTTTAGCGCTAAAAGTTATTCCTTTTAAAGAAAATGAACATATTTTGTTTAGCGCTAAAAGTTATTCCTTTTAATGAAAATGAACATATTTTGTTTAGCGCTAAAAGTTATTCCTTTTAATGAAAATGAACATATTTTGTTCAGCGCTAAAAGTTATTCCTTTTAATGAAAATGAACATATTTTGATTAGCGCTAAAAGTTATTCCTTTTAATGAAAATGAACATATTTTGATGAGCGCTAAAAGTTATTCCTTTTAACGAAAATAAACATATTTTGTTAGCGCTAAAAGTTATTCCTTTTTAATGAAAATAAACATATTTGGTTTAGCGCTAAAAGTTATTCTTTTTAATGAAAATAAACATATTTTGTTTAGCGCTAAAAGTTATTCCTTTTAATGAAAATGAACATATTTTGTTTAGCGCTAAAAGTTATTATTTTTAATGAAAATGAACATATTTTGTTTAGCGCTAAAAGTTATTCCTTTTAATGAAAATGAACATATTTTGATTAGTGCTAAAAGTCTAATTCTTTTTAAGGTCATGTAGAACATGAAATTAGTTTACATTAAAAAATTAATCTTTTTAATGTCATGTAGAAACATGAAATGGTTTACATTAAAAATTCATTCTTTTTAACGTCACGTAGGAGCATGAAATTGATTTGCAATTAAGATTAATCTTTTTAATATTTTACGAAAATATGTTCTAAATAGAAAAAAGGGTTTTTGATGAAAAATTCCAAATTTATAAAGATAAAAGGTATTTTTATCAGAATGAATGATTTATTTATTTATTAAATAAAAAAAAAGGATTTAAAATGGTTTTAATATAACCAGAGTTTTCCAATATATGAATTGGAATGGATTTGAATGGAAATAGTCTTCGGATTAGTTCGATATTGGATTCCGCGATTACGCGGATATTGTTTTGGGAATTTGGAAGATATATAATATCGCTATTCCCGATATGATATCCATTGGTTTCAGAATTTGATATTGAATATAAGTCGAGATAATTCCTATTCAACGCCTTATATTTGATATCAAATAAGATTTTGGGTTTGTCGCGAATGTTGTCTTAAATAACACTATTCTTGAACCAATTTGAAAAAAAATCTTTCAATTAAGATTTAAATGAGATTTTCCAATATTGAGATAAAATGGAAATTGATTTCGGGTCGATTGTGAACAATGTTTTAAATGACATTAGTTCTTAAAACCCGATTAACGGTGAAATTATGATTTGTAATTTATTAATCTTTTAATTAAGATTTAATAGAATTTTCTAAATAGAAATTTTCCAATTTAATATATATATTAAATGGAATAGGATTTTGGGTTTATTGTGAACTATGTTTTTAAGCGACATTTGTTCTTTAACCCAGTTAAAGACAAGATTAATTTCTTAAAGTTGAATAACCCTTAAATAATGATTTTAGAAGATTAAAACTAAATGGAGTTTTAATGAAGCTTTAATTTGATTGAATACGAATAAAGTAATTAAGTTTACTGAATTTTAGAAATAACCGAGAATGGAGTACCACCAGTTTTACTCCATGTGATAGTTGAATCTTTAATTAGATTTGAATGATAAACCGTAATTAATTTACCAAAACACATTGGGTGTTAAATATGGGGTACCACCAGTTTTACTCCATGGGATGAATAGGTTGGGATTGGGATAATATAATAAATGATTACTTCGGTAAGGTGTTGTTCCCGACTAGTTGAATGAATCTTAATTTGGTTTAAGTTAAATCAAAGAATATTCTTGATTGGAATGAGGCGTAGGTTGTGTATTTATAGCACATGATTTTAAGATGCCCGATTTACTCGGAAAGACCAGGTTTAACCCATTCTGAATAATTCATACGACGATTAAAAGTCAAAGATGAAGACGGTGGCTGAAGACCGAGGGTTTTCACATCGTATGGAAGATTTTTGATATCTTGATTGGATCGTACACCCAAGATGAGGGAATAATCGGTGATCATCCAGACGTATTTGGAGATCTACCGGATATGGTTTCGTTCAAACCCAGAACGGACTTGTTAATGGATTGTGTGTCTGACATTTTATTTCTTTATATTGTATTCGTTGATCTCTGTTTCATATATAGCTGTTTGGTGGCGGAGAATTTATTCTCTTGCTTAACACCCTGTTATATATTGGTAGATGATTAATGATATAGTATGGTCTGACAATCTGGCATGCTAAGATGAATATGATCAAGGGTTTTGTTGAAAAGCAGAGCCTTGAGGATGAAGATCAAAGAACGACGTAAATTAGCATAGCTTTGAGTATATCGTTACTTCGTGAGCCTCACACCCCGGTATGATGGTGAACGGTTTGTTTGATTAGTAGCTTGACCAACATACTTTATATATACATGGATTGGGTCAACTGAGCGTTGCTGGGTGTGGTCGCTCCACATCTGGAGATTGGGCAGTCGTTTCAGCCAAAGCCCATGGGGATAGAGCACTAGATTGTTCTTCCAAAGTGCGTAGTATATGTATTACGGTGTTTTCTCTTGCCGGGACGTAAGCCGTGGAGATACTTTCGCGATATATCTTTTGAATCAGGAGCCATCATGATGGAAACCCAACTTTCCAATACGAGCTTTGCGGTTTTTAGTTATATGCTTATATGGTGACATAATCTATTATGCCGCTTACATAACATATTATGCCACCTAGGATTTATATATTTATATTCAAAATTGATTTCTGCACTGTGCACTTATAGCATAAAAGATGAATTTCGCGTATTAAGCATTTTTGACCATTATAAGGGAAACTTAATCCTTCGGCTTACGTTGCATGGGATCGGAGTCTTATAATGGTTTCATTTTCCTGAAAGCATTGCGCTGTTTTGTTTTATGCATAGGTATTCTTGGGAGGAAAGTCGTTCCGCGATAGCGGCGTGGTCCCTTGATTTACCCAACTTTAAAATAAAATTAATAACTGTTTTTAGTTCTCACACCAATCCCATGACTGACTCGGAGTTTATTATTTTACACCTAAACTCTGTGTAACAACCCGCAAAATCTGAGCCAGTTTAAAATTTTTATTTTGGCAATTTTAGTGAATTTTGAATATTTAAAATAGATTATTTTAAATAATATTGACGAGAAATTTATTTTGAATATAATTATAGCGTATATATTATATGCGTCGTCGTTAGAATATAAATATTTATATACAATTATAAATAGAATTGAAAATGGCGCGGTAGTTCGATAATTCGGTTTCAAACTTCAATTGAAAGTACCGGGTGCAAAATAATCCGGATTTTAGTGAAACCAAAAACATTAGGATCTAATTGATAATATCTTTCCGACAAATCCGAAAAATCGAAATTTCATAGCGGGAATCAAAAGATATGTCCAGATGAAAATTCTGAATAGTCGCTATAGAATTCAGGCCCTTAAAAATGAAAATTTAGCAAACGACCTCGAATTTCGACGAAACCACTTTTGTTGGATCCGCAGTGTCAAGTTATTGCTAGGTTTCAAATTTCATAATTTTTCGAATCAATATGTGAGTGTGGCAAAGGAAAACGCGTTTGACCAGTTTTAGTTGATTTTAATCGACTGGAAAATGGCCATTTTTCTGACGGTCTCAGAATTCGACGAAACTAATTTTGTTAGGACCGTATCGTCAATACGAAGCTAGAAAATATTTTTCTGGAATTTTTCTATTTAGTATGTGACCCCGGTAATTTGAAATGTACATTTAAAATTCAGTATAGTGATTTAAATGTAAATTTAACGGAAACTGATCGAAACGATCAAATCAGCTTGCGATACATATCCCATTTTGTTCGGAATGGGGGTAAAACGCTATGGGCGATAGGCAGTGGGCCTCGTTTCGAGGTCGTATGTAAAAGTCAACTTTTTGAAATTAAAATAATAATAAAAAAAAAATATTCTCTCCTTTCCTTATACTCTGCCCCCCCCCCCGATATTTTCAATTCAGCTTTTCAAAAAAAAAAAACCTCCGATCGATCCACATCGTCGCCCCCCCCCCAGAGGCGCCCTCTGCCGTCGCGCCACGTCAGATGCCCACCGCCCCTCCTCTCCGACCTCTCTCGCTCTCCCCGTTCCCACCACCATCGAAGCCCCCAGCGGCGCTACTCCCGAGACCCCCCCCCCCCCCCCCCCCCCCCGAAGCGAACCCCACCATCGACCGCACCACCTCCGCCTGTCCCTCCTCCACTTCCGGCAACGTCCAGAAACCACCACCCCCTCTGCGAACTAGGAGATAGAAAAAGCAAATGTAAGTTTCTCTTTTTTTTGTTTTTATTTTTATTTTTATTTATTCATGATATTTCAGTCTTTTTATTTAAATTCTTTAAATAAAATCTGAAATATATATGTATATTATTTGCTAAAGAACTGATTTTTAATTTGCTAAAAAGCTGATTGAAAATATGATTTTTATATTTTTAAAGTAATAAAAATATGATTTTTATATTTTTAAAGTATTAAAAATATAATCTTTACTATATAAAAGATGTAAAAATATGATTTTTGGTTAGGTAGAGAATTAAAAATATAATTTTTACATGATAGGAATATTAAAAATATCATCTTTATATGTGTAGAAAAATAAAAATGTGATTTTTAGAATGTTATTTTTGAAAAGGCGAATCTTTATTTTTGAAAGGGCGAATCTTTATTTTTGAAAGGGCGAATCTTTATTTTTGAAAAGAAGAAATCTTTATATTTGAAAAGGCGAAATTTTTATATAGAGAATAGTATAATAAAAATTCGATTTTTATATAGAGAATAGTATAATAAAAATTCGATTTTTATATATTGAATAGCATAGTAAAAATTCGATTTTTACATATGTAGTGGCTACAGCAACGAAGATGACAAAAATGCGATAACGACGAAGATTTCTAGTTAAGAAGAGTCATGGGATTTGGATAGCTATCGGTGAGAATTTCTCACCTTTCAATTTCTTTTTCTTGTTATGTATATATACTAGGATGCAGACGGTGTTTAGTAGCACCCGACACAATCGTCCACAGACCATGGACTTGTTTGTTTGGTTGCGTAAATTAGTTAGATGATTTGATTTGAATTTGGTTGTTTATTGAATTTGATTGAGTTGTGAATGGCGTGGGCCTTCACTAGACCGGGGATAAGGCTAGGCCTTGTCCCGTTTCTAGTATCGTGCCGTTATGCCGCCGAAATTTTCTAAAATAAGTTAGAAAATAAAAATATCATTTTATTTAAAGAAAGAACTGAATAAAAATTCATATGTTAAGATAAAATGTTTTATAGTTAAAAATATAATTTTTAACGTGAATATGAATATGGTGAATGTGAATAAATAAATATTCATTTACAAACCGGACGGTTTGTTTATGTACACCTATTTGAAGGACATTGATTGGGTCGATAAATTTTACACATCGCCCAACTGCATAAATAAAAATATGTGTTTGTTGATTTGAAACCCCACACGGGTGTTGGGATGAAATTTGAAGTTCACTCATCCTGATTGATTAAATATGTCGATCGATTGATTGACAGGCTGTCATAAGCGTTAGATATCTATATTTGATGCTTATACAGTGTAGTGCACTTTGGTTGATGGTTGATTATTTTTCAATGCTATTATATACGTGTGATGTATGAAAATCCATATAATTAACATTATATGGTGATTGATTGGGCCTCATTCCAATTTAGAAAATAAAGAATATTATAATATAAAGGTTCATGTGTTGACTGTACTCATCCGTTGAGATAAGTCATGTGTTGAACGAAATATTTTAATAATAAAATTTACATCTTTATCAATATAAAATAAAGGTTCATGTGTTGACTGTACTCATCCGTTGAGATAAGTCATGTGTTGAACGAAATATTTTAATATAGAAATATTTGAATAGGAAATATTTGAAAAAGAAATATTTGAAATAGAATATTTGAAAATAGAATGATATGAAGCCGTGTTGATTAGAGATGCGCCATTTTGATGTGAACGATGTTTATATCGATTTTATTCATTTTAAAATGAATATTGAAAAGTGATTTCGAAATCGCATATCTTGAAATGAAATTTGAATCAAATTGAATAGAAAACGAATTCGAATTGAATTCGAATTGAATATATAACGAATTTGATTTGAATAGAAAACGAATTTGATTCGATTTGAATATAAAACGAATTTAATTTCAATTGAATATATAACGAATTTGATTTGAATAGAAAACGAATTTGATTTGATTTGAATATATAACGAATTTGATTTCAATGGAATATATAACGAATTTGATTCGAATAGAAAACCAATTTGAATTGAATCAAATAGAAAACCAATTTGAATTGAATCGAATAGAAAACCAATTTGAATTGAATCGAATATAAAACGACTTTGGAATTGAATTAAATTGAAAACGAATTCAAATTGAATTGAAAGCGAATTGAAATGAATTCAAATTGAATTGAAATTTGAATTGAATAGAAATGAATTTTAAAACAAATTTATAAAGAAGAATTCAATTTTGATTTGAATTGAAATGGAAGTTGAAATTGCTTTTGAAACGAATTTAAAACTATTTATATAATTCGTTTTAAATAGAAATCGATGAAATATATATTATATATATATTATATATAATATAATGGCCTGAATAGAACGCGCCGCGCCGCGGCAGTTCGTGAATTTCGACCATTTATTTCAAACGGACATTACGGGAGATCCGACCGTCGGATTCTCCTAAAACCGGAACCGTTGGGTTCGTATCGAAAAGAGCTTTCTAACGAATGTTAGAAATTTGAAATCTAACGGTTGGATTTGGAGATACGTCCAAATCAAATTCGAAAAAGGTCGCTGTAAGTGCAGTTCGATGGCCGTTGATGGAAATCGACTGTACGGGCCTTGATAAAATTATTAAAAATAGTAATAATTTGTGTAAAATCATAAGAAATGATTTTAAAAGAATTGGGATGAAAAACTCCATATTTGATTTGATAAAAATAGATTTTTATCGAAATGAACTAGTTTTGAACTAGAATTATAATTCTATTTATTTTTAAATAAATAAATTGAATTTGAAAAGGGTTTTAAAAATAACCAGAATTTCCAATGATTGCATTAGAGTGGATTTGAATCGAAATTGTCTTCGGAACATTTCGATGTTGGAATTCGTGATTATACAGATGTTGTTATGGAAATTTGAAAGATATATATTTATATCGTTATTTCCAATACGACATTTGTTAGTCGTAGAATTTGATATTGAATATAAGCCGATATATTTTCTATTCAGAGCCTTGTATTGAATATCAAATGTGATTTGGGTTTGTCGTGAATGGTGTCTTCACTAACACTGTTCTTGAACAGTTGAGAAAAGATTAAATCTTTTTATTTAGATTTAATGAAGTGTACCAATTAAATAATATTTAATTGGAATTGAATTGATATTGATTTTTGGGTTTATCATGGACAGTGTTTTAAATAACTCTCGTTCTTTAACCCGATAATTAATGAATGTGATTTTGGGTTTATCGTGAACTGTGTTTTAAATGACACTGAATCTTTAACCCAGTTAAATATTAAAACTAAGTGGAGTTTTAATGAATCTTTAATTAGATTGAAAAGATCGAAAATGGAGTACCACCAGTTTTGCTCCAGGCGATAGTTAAATCTTTAATTAGATTTGAACGTGAAATGGTAATTGAATTTACCGATAACACCATGGTGTTAGATATGAAGTATAACCAGTTTTACTTCATGGGATGAATAGGTTGGGATTGGGAAATTAAAACAAATGATTACTTCGGTAAGGTTCGCTAATCCCGACTAGTTTGAATTGATATTCAAAAATAGATTAAAGAATAAATTCAAGAAATTTATCTTGGATAAAATTAATGGGAACCTTTCCCTATGAATGTGAAATTTAGAAACTAACTGTCGGTTAGCTAAGCATAATGGTTTTCTGGATATTGATCTGATATTGGTTTCGGCCTTCGGGGTTAATATTTGGGGAATTATTCTCTTAATTAGTTTACGGTTAGTGACTGATAAATTGGAATGAGGCGTATGTTGTGTTTGTGTAACATTTATCTTTAATATACGCTGGTTGTTCGGAAAGGCCGGGTTTATACCCATTCTGAATAATCAATTCGACGATATGTCGAAGATGAAGACGGTGGTTGAAGACCGGAAGTCTTCACATCGTTGGGATAATTACTGACGATCCTGATTGGGCTGTACACCCAAGAGGATGGAAATAGTTGGTGGTCATCCAGACGTACTTGGAGATGGATGTATATGCGAGGAAAGTGCCTCCGGTTTCGTTCAGACCCAGAACGGACTTGTAAATGGATAGTGTGTCTGACGTTGTATTCCTTTATACTGTATTTGGTGATCTCTGCTAAATATATATCTGTTTGGTGGCAGAGAATTTATTCTCTTGCTATACACCCTTCTCTGAGACGTACGAGCCTAGAGGTTATATATTGGCAGAAATCAGTGGTACAGTATGGACTGACAATGTGGCATGTTGAGTTGCATGGATCAAGGCTTTTGTCGAAAAGCAAAGTCTTGTGGTTGATGATCAAAGCACGGCCTTGTGTGGCGTAGCTTTGTGTAACGCTGATTCGCGAGTATCACACCCGGTATGAACCAAAAACGGGAGACGGACATCAGGGAGGACATGCGTTTCTTTCTAGTTAGGAGTGGCGTCAGTGCTTGAACTGGCTGACGAGTTTGACTCATGTGGATGTTGCTTATTATTACTTGCTGAAAAGCGAGGCGCCTCGTGATATCGGTTTCGACCGATGCTTCTGGTCGGCTGACGGGCCAGGCTTATGCCCCAAAGGGCGGGGAAACGCAGTGTTCAGGCATAATAATCCACATCGGTGGACCGGCCCTGACGATCCATGGGGCAGTTGTGGCTGTTCCTGAGGCTCGGACTAGACAGTCTCGAATCGGTGAGGATCTTGCCCCTAGCCTCGGTTCATACCATAAATGATAACCCAACTTCCAATACGACATTGCGGTTTTGATTGTAAACTTATATATGGCGACATAGTGGTATGGGTCATTCATGCCGTCTATGATTGATACTTATGATTTGAAGTTATTTTATACACTATGCACTTATTATAGTATCAAATAATCTGTTTTAAACGTATCAAGCATTCTTTGGCTATTATAAGGTAAAAACCCTATCCCCCGGCTTGCGTTGCATTGTGTGATAGGACCTGGGTCTTATAATAGCTTCATTTTTCTTTATTTAGCATTGCGCTGTTGTTTTATGCACTGGTATTCTTGGGAGGAAACCCATTCCGTGTTATACGGCGTGGTCCCTTGATTTACCTAACTTTAAAAATAAAGATTAATAACTGTTTTAGTTCTCACACCAGTCACATGACTGACCTGGAGTTTATTGTTTTAACCTAAACTCTGGGTGCCCCTATTTTGGCACGGGCAGCTAGTAGTTTTGGTTTTGCAGATTTATATTCACAGGATCCTGGTTTACAACTGGAATGATATCCGGAAAGCTCTGTATCCGTATATCACCTTCAGTTGTGCTTTGTATTATTTTCCGCTGCTATGTAATTTATTGTAATCTCTGATATTTATCGAATGTAATTTATTCAATTATACTCTGTATATTCTTGTATCTGATGCATTGTTGTAATAACAGTGAAATGTTCTTCCGTCTGCGTTCATTTGTGTGTTGTTCTCAAAGTATCCGCTTTTTCCTTCACGGGAAAGTTACGGGTGCTTACACTCTGGGTGCCCTTATTTTCCACACGGGAAGCTAGTAGTTTTGGTTTTTGCAGATACTTATTTTTAGCAGGATCCTGGATAGAAGTTTAAAGCTATGTCTAGAGCATTGATAATCTTCCACTACGCATTGTATTATATTTTCCGTTGCTTTGTAATTTATTAAATCTCTGATATTTTATTTGTAATATTTATTCATACTCTGTAATATTCTTGTACTCTGATGTAATTGTTGTAACATTTGTGTTCTGATGTGTTTTGTTCTCAAAGCAATCCGGGCTTTTCTTCATGGGGAAGTTTGGATCGTTTCATTTCATTAGAGTACAAGATATCAGAGTACAAATAAATAATGTACAACAGAAAAATATTAGAGATTTAAATTACAAAACAGCAGAAATAAATTACATTAATATAATATGCAGCAGAAAATCATCAACTACCACAACTGAATGAAATACACGGATACAAAGCATTCCAAATTAAGCTCCAGCCCTAATCCAGGATTCTGTGAAAAGAAATATCTGCGAAAACCAAAACTACAAGCTGCCCATGTGAAAATATAGGCACCCAGAGTTTAGGTGGAAACAATAAAGTCCGAGTTAGTCATGGGACTGGTGTGAGAACTAAAATAGTTATTAACTTTTATTTTAATCTTGTGTAAATCAAGGGACCACGCCGTACAACATGGAACGGGTTTTCTCTCAAGAATACAATAAAACAAGCAGCGCAATGCTAAAAGGAAAAAATGAAGCCATCATAAGACTCAGGTTCCATCACACAATGCAACACAAACCAGGGGATAGAATTTTACCTTATAATGGCCAAAAATGCTTGATACGCGAAATTTATCATTTATTATTATAAGTGCATAGTGAAGAAATCAACTTCAAATATAAATGTATCAATCATAGGCGGCATAGGTACCATTATATTATGTCTCCATAGAGGTTTACAACTAAAACTGAAAAATCACGTATTGGAAATTGGGTTTCCATCTATGAACCGAGGCAAAGGATCTTCCTCACCGATTTCGAGGCACTCAGACAAATGCCTTAGGATCACGTCTCTGGGCAACCCTTGGATCTTCAGGGTCGATTAGCCGTCGTAGATTGGTTATACCATAAACAATATGTTAGCCGGTTCTATCAAACCTCTAAAATGGTTAGTCATGTCGACCATCTAGGACCTTTTAGTCGGTCCGAATATCAAATCCGAGATACCTTGCCTTCCATCAAATACATATCCAACATCCACATAAGTAAATGTTTAGGCTACATACCATGACATCACTTTTAGCTAAAAGCTAACGCATGTCCATTTCCCTGCAGTCACTATCCCGTTTTTGGTTCACACTGGGGTGCGAGATTCGCGAATTAACGCTACACAAAGTTGTGGTTTGATCATTATCCACAAGGCCTTGCTTTTCAACAAAAGCCTTGATCATTTGCATCTTAGCATGCCACATTGTCAGTTCATGCCATAAAACTGATATCTATCAATATATAACTCTAAGCTCGTACGTCTCAGAGAAGGGTGTTAAGCAAGAGAATAAGTTCTCTGCCAACAAACAAATACATATTTAATAGAAATAAATCAATATAGAACGAAATACAATGTCTGACATAATCCATTCACAAGTCTGTTCTGGGTCTGAATGAAACCTAAGGCACCTTATTCCTCATCCCATATGTTCAATATAGGAGAGAGGCCCTCACATATCCGATCGATCTCCAAGTACATCTGGACTATTACCACTTATTACCTTGTCTTGGGTGTACATCCCAATCAAGACATCAGTAATCATCCAAACGATGTGAAGATCTCCGGTCTTCAACCACCGTCTTCTTCGATTTTTAGTCGCCGTATCAGCTATTCAGAATGGGTTAAACCCGGCCTTTCCAAATAACTCGTGTATCTTATAATCATGTGAAATATAAACACATCATACACCTCATTCCAATCCAGAATATTCTTTTATTCAAATATTCTTGGAAATCATTTCAAAAGAATTATAATATATTTTCACAACTTAAACCAAATGAAGGTTTATCAAACTAGTGGGGATTATCGAGCCTTACTGAAGTAATCATTTATTTTATTTTTTCTAATCCCAACCTATTCATCCCGTAGAGCAAAACTGGTATCACTCCATATCTAACACCCACTGTGTTATCAGTAAAATTAATTATCATTTCACGTTTCAAACCTAATTAAAAATTTAACTATCGCATGGAGTAAAACTAGTGATACTCCATTCTCAATCATTTCTAGAATTCTGTAAATTTATTTACCTCACTCCCATATCTAATTAAAAATTCATTAAAACTCCAATTGGTTTTAATCTCAAAATCATTATTTAATGATTTATTCAACTTAGGAAATTAATCCAGTCTTTAACTGGGTTAAAGAACTAATATCATTTAAAACGTTGTTCACGATAAACCCAAAATCTCTTCCATCAAAATGGAATCTTCACGGAAATCATAACAGTATATAATCGATATAAATTTTCGTATCAGACTAATACTATATGTGGAATAGCGGCAAAGCCTTTTAAATTCCATAAATAATAACGGTCTTCCTTTACGGAAGTTCACCTCGATTATTATACATTAAATCTGGAAACTTTACTTTGGAAAAATTCCGTTAAATCTTAGTTAAAAGATTTATAAATTACAAATCTTAACTTCACTGTTAATTGGGTTTAAGAACTAATGTCATTTAAAACATTGTTCACAAAGAACCCAATATCAACTACCATTTAATTCCAATTATATTTATTAATTGGAAAATCTCATAAATCTTAATTAAAAGATTTATTCTTTTCTCAACTGAGTTTAAGAATAGTGTTATTGAAGACACCATTCACGACAAACCCAAAATCCAATTTTGATATCAAGTACGATGATCTAATTAGAAATTATTTCAATTTATATTCAATATCAAATTCTGAAACTAACAGATATCGTATCGGGAACAACTACATCTGTATCTTCCAAATTCCTCAACAATATCCGTATAATCACATAATCCAATATCGAAATATTCCGAGGTTTATTTCCATTCAAATCCATTCCAATTCATATATTGGAAATTTCTGGTTAGATTAAAACCATTTCAATTCTTTTCAGTTCTTTACTCAAGTTGATAAACAATTTATTCTGATAAAAATATTTTTATCTTTACAAACTTGGAATATTTCATCCAAAATCATTTCAAATCATTTATTATGATTTTACACATTTTCCCCCTATTTTTAATCATTTAAAATTAGGCCCTTTCAGTTAAATGATGTTTCAGATCATTTAGATGCACTGGCGCTGTCTTTATTGAAATTTGAATTAAACATTTCTCAAAATCCAACCGTTATATTTCAAATCCTTATTACCATTCAAAAGCTCTTTTATATATGAACCTAATGGTTCTGCTTTTAGGAGAATCCGACGGTCAGATCTCCCGTTACGTCCATTCAAAATCGATGGTCGAAATTCGCGAATGGTCGTTGTGTGAAAGGTTCTATTCAATCCATTTAAATATATATAATATATTTCGTTGATTTTCATTTAAAGCATTTTTATAAATCATTTATAAATCCATTTTAAAAACGATTCCAACTTCCATTTCCATTTTAAATGAAATTGAATATTCCATATGGTTATTATATTAAAATTATAATATTTTCAAAATATCAAATTTTGAAATCAAATCTTTTCGATATTCATTATAAATGAATAAATCGACAAAAAATTCCGTTTGAGTTAATATGGCATATATCTACTTAACTCGGCCTCACATATTTCAATATTTTCGTGTCCATCCAAAATCGGATATCAAAATCATATTTTGATTCTTCACTAAATATTATTTTAAATTATTCATTATTTCTGAATTGGAATCAGACTCTATCAATTACCATATAATTTTATTTATATGCATTCCGTACATCACATGTACTCCAAAATAGTGATAAACAACTATTACACATTCAATAAATATCTAGAGTGCTATTTACAACTGTACAAGCATTAAATAATTAAATCACGCTTATAACAGTCTATCAATCAATCGGTTGACATACAATTAAATCCAAAGGAGATGTGAATTAGTTATCATCCCCAGACCCGTGTAGGTTTTTCAGTCATCAAAAAATAATTGGGTGATGTGTAAAATTATCGTCCCAACACCTGTATGGGGTTTACATCACAGTCCATGTGAACATAATTCATAATATAAACGTTTTATTTAACAACGTATATTTTTCACTATTTAATAATGATAACATTAAAACTGTAAACCAAACAAATATTGCAATTGCAGACAATAAATATATATATATTCAATTATAAAAATAATTAATTGTATAAAAGAATTGAGTGAGAGAGTTCTCACTTTGATTTCCACTCCGTTAGTCTTTAATTGAGGATTTTTTTAAAGTAAATTAAACAAACGATTAATCTAGCACAAAATTAAACTTGCTCTGTTTCCGTTCTAGTCAGTTCCACGATGTCGTGTTCGACGACGCGATTTCAACGCAACTAAAATCGTTCGATTCTGTTACTGTTTGATCAAGTTATGACATTTATAGTATTAATTGCATTAATGAATTAACTTAGGATAATAAAAAAAATTAACCTAATTTCCTCTACTGCGTCTCATATATAGGAAAAACCCGTTCCTCCTAGTTCAGTAACAATCGAATGAACCTCGACTATATTGAACTGCCGTCCCCCACAGTTTACACCACTATCTGATTGCCTACCACCCCTCGAAGCTCCTACGAGTACGCCAGCCATGCTAGGAATTGGGGCCCACTCGCACCCTTATACCCGCCTGTAATCCCCCTGAAAGCCGATGTCTTTGAGATCCAATTTCCCTGAACCATCATACTAAATACGATCATAGTCGTATAGGATTGAAGAGCAGGAGATTCTCTTCAGTTTTCGTTTTGGGATCATGAATTAATTCATATTAGATTGAGAGAATTTAGGGATTAAAGTTTGAACAAATTTGGCAATGAAAACATAGGGTGGCGGCGCGCTGGTTTGCTACGGAGATTAGGGTTTTTCCATTTTATACCAATTATTTTATTAATATTTAATTCTAATACTTACTTCATGGTGAATTTTCATGTCCGATCTCCAAATCAAACCCAACGACCGTCGTCCCCAACCAAATACCCCCATTCTAGACACAATGGGATATGTTTTGTAATCCAATTCAACTGTTTTGATCAGCTTTCATCAAAATTAAAATATAAATTAATATAATGTTCAATATTGAATTTCAATGTCCATTTTAATTTACCACGGTCACACACTAACTTCAAAAATTATGAAATTTGAAATCTAGCTCTGTGTTACAATTGCGGTTTTAACAAAGTTAATTTCATCGAATTTGGAGACCGTTTGAAAAATGGCCTTTTAACTAGCTTATTAAATTTAAACTAAAATTGAAGCGCATTTAAGTTTACCACGCTTACATATTAATTCTAATTGACTTGACATTTTTAATCTGACAATAATTTGGCGTTCCGGATCAAACAAAATTAGTTTCATCGAAAACGGAGGTCATTTGCAAAATGGCTATATATAATATTAAAATATATATAAATTCCTCAATGAATATTCTAAATTTTAAACTGGACATAACTTACAATTTATAACATGAAATCTAAGGTTTTTCACATTCATTAGAAAGATATAATTAGATATATTCTAACGTTTCTCGTTTTACTGAAATCCAACTTATATTGAATTCTGTATAATCAATTAAAGTTCAAAACCAAATTTTCAAACTACCACACCATTTAGAGTTCGTTTTAATTAAATTTTAAATTTATTCGTTCCATTTTAAAATAAATTTCAAGTCGTTTATTTACTAAAATAAATTATTTTATCATTAATATCCATTAAATCAATTAAAAATAAAATTTTAAAAGTGTTCCAAAAATAGGGATTGTTACAATCTACCCCACTTAAATCTTTTTAGTCCCCGAAAAAGAACGGAGTTGAAAGTTGTTTAACTAACCAACTTAACTTGCATTTTGGTTTCAGTTATTCAACTTTTCAGTTTCTGAGAACTTTCAAATTTCTATAAAATTTAGCTAACACCCTAAATTTTTGAAAATTTTCGCCATAACCTCCTTTGTACGGGGTGATCTGAACAAATTTATTGGGTCTTATTAAGTACCCAATAAATCAGTATATCTCATACAAATCATATGTGAATTATCTATGCTCAAGGGAGATGTGAAAAAAAAATCATTCCTTGACCCAGTGATGGGAATTAGTCATAATCCATGTGCCGTATCTAAAAAAAGAGAGACATGTACATTTTTGTCATCTCAAGACCTGTGTCAGGTTTATTATTAAATCCTGTAATTTACCGTTATAGGTTATTAAGTCCATAATCAGTCTTCTGTTCAACCTGTAATTCAGTCCTCGCTATAAAAGCATCTTGCTCATATGGTACTCCAAACCATGTCATATAAGCACCAAATGATTATATGGAATATGATATGCTATGCCATCTGCAGTAGTATGTTATGCGGTGTAGTCCATAATTTATTTGTTACTATCCTATGGCATATGTTTTAATTTCACACAGAACAATCATTACTGCGCATCCAAATCATTCATAGTAGTTTAATATAATAATAAAATTGCGCAACCAACTCATTAAGGTGCACCTGTTTGTCGGGAACGCAAATTATTTCTCTAATCAACAGTAAATCCATAACCTTCTCAACACACACACACACACACACACACACACACATATATATATGCATATTTATCTATGTATATAAATCCAATTAGAACTAAAATTTCAATTTATTTTAATATTATATTTTGTTTGGCTTTATTTATCATTCATTTATTGGTTTTATCATTTTAATATTTTTATTAGTTCAACTAATAACATTCAACACAACCAGCAATCAATTGGTTAATTATGCATAACTTTTATATATACTCAAAAATATATTCCATGCCAAATCCCAAACAATAAACTCTAACTAAATTTTGGTTCTCACGCCAGTCAATTGGAAATATATAGACATCCACTTTCGAAACTCAAACATAAATACCGATGATGTCATGATCATCATTAGAATCATCTCCGGGCGACTAGAGTGTAATTCTATATCTACCCAGTATATTTGAGACTTTATATACACATGGATCATACGTATGTGCAAAATCTTCTTATACTCGATAGTCCAAATTAAATATAAAATAAAATACTCAAATACGTATAATATTATATAATTTTCAAAACTAAATTCATTTTTATAAATAACACTCTTCAATCTCATTCTAGTTACTAACCTTATCTCTAGCGAGTTATTCTTATAGGATATTACTAATCCTATCTTTGATGAATTCTTTTGTTTGGTTCTAACGTGTCTTGTTCTTGAGCTTTGTTACCAAAGCTTTGATACCAAACTGTCACGCCCTGAATTCGCCCGGCCTCCGAACAGACGGGAGAACGTGGATTGTATGAGAACACGGCGCATCAGAACACAAACATGAGAACATTTCATTGCTATTACAACAAATTTCATCAGAATACAAGATATCAGTACAAACATGAGAACGTTTCATTGCTCTTCCAATCCATTCACAAGTCCGTTCTAGGTCTGAACGAAATCGGAGGCACCTTATTCCTCATCCCATATGTCCAATACAGGAGAGAGGCCCTCGCATATCCGATCGATCTCCAGGTACATCTGGACGATCACCACTTATTGCCTTGTCTTGGGTGTACATCCCAATCAAGACATCAGTAATCATCCAAACGATGCGAAGATCTCCGGTCTTCAACCACCGTCTTCTTCGACTTTTAGTCGCTGTATCAGCTATTCAGAATGTGTTAAACCCGGCCTTTCCAAATAACTTGTGTATCTTATAATCATGTGAAATATAAACACATGATACGCCTCATTCCAATCTAGAATATTCTTTTATTCAAATATTCTTAGAAATCATTTTAAAAGAGTTGTAATATATTTTCACAACTTAAACCAAATTAAGGTTTATCAAACTAGTGGGGATTATCGAGCCTTACTGAAGTAATCATTTATTTTATTTTTTCCAATCCCAACCTATTCATCCCATGGAGCGAAACTAGTAGTACTCCATATCTAACACTCACTGTGTTATCGGTAAAATTAATTACCATTTCACGCTTCGAATCTAATTAGAGATTTAACTATCGTATGGAGTAAAACTGGTGATACTCCATTCTCGGTCATTTCTGGAATTCTGTAAATTTATTTACCTCACTCCCATTTCAATCTAATTAAAGATTCACTAAAACTCTAATTGGTTTTAATCTCAAAATCATTATTTAATGATATATTCGACTTAGGAAATTAATCCTATCTTTAACTGGGTTATAAAACTAATGATGTTTAAAACATCGTTCACGATAAACCCAAAATTGTCTTCCATCAAAATGGAATCTTCACGGAAATCATAACAGTATATAATCGATATAAATTTCCATATCAGACTAATACTATAAGTGGAATAGCGGCAAAGCCTATTAAATACCATAAATAATAACGATCTTCCTTTATAGAAGTTCATCTCAATTATTAAATCGAATTCCATTCAATTCCAATTTAATATATATTAAACGGGAAAACTTTACTTTGGAAAAATTTCGTTAAATCTTAGTTAAAAGATTTATAAATTCTGAAACTTAACTTCACTGTTAATTGGGTTTAAGAACTAATGTCATTTAAAACATCGTTCACAACGAACCCAAAATCAACTACCATTTAATTCCAATTATACTTATTAATTGTTAAATCTCATAAATCTTAATTAAAAAAATTATTCTTTTATCAACTGGGTTTAAGAACAGTGTTATTGAAGACACTGTTCACGACAAACCCAAAATTCAATTTTGATATCAAGTACAAGGCTCTAATTAGAAACTATATCGATTTATATTCAATATCAAATTCTGAAACTAACAGATATCGTATCGGGAATAACGATATCTGTATCTTCCAAATTCCTCAACAATATTTGTATAATCACGGAATCCAATATTGAAATATTCCGAGGATTATTTCCATTCAAATCCATTTCAATTCATATGTTGGAAAATTCTGGTTAGATTTAAACCATTTCAATTCTTTTCAGTTCTTTACTTAAGTTGATAAACAACTTATTCTGATAAAAATATATTTTATCTTTACAAACTTGGAATATTTCATCCAAAATAATTTCAAGTCATTTATTATGATTTTACACATTGTTTTCTTATTTTTAATCATTTAAAAATAGGCCCTTTTAGTTAAATGAGTTTCAGGTCATTTAGCTGCACTGGCGCTGCTTTTATTCAAATTTGTATTAAATATTTCTCTAAATCCAACCTTTAGATTTTAAATCCCTTATCACCATTCGAAATCTCTTTTCAATACGAACCTACCGGTCCCGGTTTTAGGAAAATCAGACAGTCGGATCTCCCGTTACGTCCATTCTAAGTCAATGGTCGAAATTCGCAAACAATTGCTGCTCGAAATGTTCTATTCAGGCCATTTAAATATATATAATATATTGTCGTCAATTTCCATTTAGAATGTATTTTATTAATCGTTTATATATTCGTTTAAAAAACGATTCCAACTTGCGTTTCAATTTTAAATCAAAATTGAATATTCCATATCATTATAATATTTTCAAAATATCAGATTCTGAAATCAAATCTTTTAGATTTTCATTATAAAATGAATGAAATCGATAGAAAATTCCGTTTGAGTTAAAATGGCGTATATCTACTTAAATCGGCTTCACATATTTCAATATTTTCGTGTCCATCCAAAATCGGACATCAAAATCATATTTTGATTCTTCACTGAATATTATTTTAAAATATTCATTATTTCTGAATTAGAATCGGACACTATCAATTACCATAAAATTTTGTTTATATGGATTCCATACATTGCATGTACCCCAAAATAGTGATATAAACAACTATCAAACATTCAATTCACATCCAGAGTGTTATTTACAACTGTATAAGCATTAAATAATTAAATAACGCTTGTAACAGTCTGTCAATCGATCGGTTGACATACAATGAAATCCAAGGGAGATGTGAATTAATTATCATCCCTAGACCTGTGTGGGGTTTTCAATCATCAACAAATAATTGGGCGATATGTAAAATTATCGTCCCAATACCCGTGTGAGGTTTACATCATAGTCCATGTGAACATAATTCATAATATAAACGTTTTATTTAACAACGTATATTTTTCACAGTTTAATAATGATAACATTAAAACTGTAAACAACCATCAACCACCAAATTTTTTTTGCAACCACAGACAATAAATATATATTCAGTTGTAAAAATAAATAATTGTACAAAAGAATTGAGTGATAGAGTTCTCACATAGATTTCCACTCCGTCAGTCTTTAATTGAGGATTTACTTTTAAACTAAATTAAATGAACGTTTAATTTAGCTCAAAATTAAACTTGCTCCGTTTTCGTTCTAGTCAGTTCCATGATGTTATGTTCGACGACACGATTTCAATGCAACTGAAATCATTCGATTCGGTTGCTGTCTGATCAAGTTATGACATTTTTAGTATTAATTACATTGAATTAACTTATGATAATAAAAAAATATTAATTAACCTAATCTCCTCTAATCCATCTCATATACATGAAAAACCGTTCTTCCTACTTTAGTAACCATCGAATGAACCTCGACATGATTGAACCTCCGCTGCCCTACCGTTTAAACCACTGTGGTTCGATCGCCTACTGCCCCTCGAAGCGCCTACGAGCGCGCCACCCATGCCAGGAATTGGGGCCCACTCGCACCCTTGTACCCACTTGAAACCCCTAGGAAAGCCGGTGTCTTTGAGATCCAATTTTCCCCAAACCATACCAAATACGATCATAGCCATATAGGATTGAAGAGTAGGAGATTCACTTCAGTTTTCGTTTTTGGAATCATGAATTAATTCGTATTAGATTGAGAGAGTTTAGGGATTAAATTTGAACAAATTCAGCCATGAAAACATAGTGTGGAGGCGCGCTGGTTTGTTATGGAGATTAGGGTTTTGCCATTTTATACCAATTACTTTATTAATATTTAATTCTAATAATTACTTCATGGTGAATTTTCACGTTCGAGCTCCAAATCAAACCCAACGACTAAGCCAATTTGATTGTTTCAATCAGTTTTCATCAAAATTAAAATATAAATTAATATAACGTTCAATATTGAGTTTCAACATACATTTTAATTTACCACGGTCACAGACAAACTCCAAAAATTATGAAATTTGAAATCTAGCTATGTTTTACAATTACAGTTCTAACAAAATTAATTTTGTTGAATTTGGAGACCGTTTGAAAAATGGCCTTTTAACTTGCTTATTAAATTCAAACTAAAATTGAAAACGCATTTAAATTTACCACGCTTACATATTAATTCCAATTGACTTGAAATTTTAAAATTAAAAATAATTTAATGTTCCGGATCCAACAAAATTAGTTTCATTGAAAACGGAGGCCGTTTGCAAAATGGCTATTTTTAAGGGCTATATATAATATTAAAAAATATATAAATTCCATAGCATCTGTTCTAAATTTTAAACTGGACATAACATACAATTTATATCATGAAATCTAAGTTTTTCACCTTTAGAAAGATATAATTAAATTGAATCTAACATTTCTTGTTTTACCAAAATCCGACTTATATTGAATTATGTATAATCAGTTAAAGTTCAAAACCAAATTTTCAATCTATCACGCCATTTTGACTTCGTTTTAATTAAATTTAAAATTTATACGTTCGAACTTCGTTCTAAAATAAATTTCAAGTCGTTTATTTATTAAAATAAATTATTTTATTATTAAAATCGATTAAATCAATTAAAAATAAAATTTTAAAAGTGTTCCAAATATACGATTGTTACATTTCTCTTTTCGATCATCCTATTAGGACTCTTTTTTATCCTGGCGCTTCACATTCTTTTATATTCGATTTTGTGGTTGAGTCTCTACACCTTAGTACTAGTATGGTTTCAGATCCCATTGTTGTTTCAGACCCCATTGAGAGCACGACTCGTTTGTCTATTATTTGTCGGGGTTGAGGATATTTATGTTGGGCGTCGAGTTTGAGTGCATCGCATATGTGCTTGGTTTTATGGGCTATGGTTTGATTCTAGGGATGGATTGGCTAGCCATATATGGTGCCATTATGGACTATGAGAGGAAGGCCGTTAGACTTTTGACTTGCCATGGGAGGACTCTCGAGATTTCCTGTGACCCGAAAGGGTCTGTCATGCTTTATTTCCTAGAATAACTTGATGCTTCTGTCGATAATCTACGATCTGTACCTGTTATATGTGAGTATCCAGATGTTTTTGAGGAGGTTACGGGATTACCTCCGAGGCGCGAGATTGATTTCCGGATATACTTGGTGGATAATGCGAAGCCAATCGCATTGCCGGTGCGCCACATGGCTCCTAGGAAAAGGAGGGACCGTAGCAAGCAAGTAGGGGAGCTACTTGAGAAGTGGCTTATTAGGCGAAGCATATCGGAATCAAGTGTTCCAGTCATTTTTGCAACTAATGCGAATGGCTCGCTTCGCTTGTGTATGGATTACAGGAAGCTGAACAAGCTCACTAAGAAGAATAGGCACCCACTTCCGAGGATTGATGATCTATTTGACCAGCTTGTTGGTGCATCTGTTTTCTCCTAGTTAGACTTGGCAATAGGGTTTCATCAGTTGAGAGTGGCTGAGGATAGTATAGACAAGACCGCTTTCAGAACTACAGATGATTTCTTTGAGTGGCTAGTCATGCCTTTTGGGTTGACGAACGCACCCGCATATTTTGTGGATCTAATGAGTAGGGTGTTCCAGGAGTTTCTGAATAAGTTCATTGTGGTCTTTATGGATGACATTCTGATCTTCTCGAAGAATAAGGAAGAGCATGCCCTACATTTAAGGAAGGTTTTGAGGGCTCTATGAACGCGCCAGCTTAAGGCGAAACTCTCCAAATATCACTTTTGGAGAGAGGAAGTAAGATTTCTCAGGCATGTGGTCTTTAAGGAAGGGATAGCGGTGGATCTTACAAAAATGGCTGCAGTTCAGGATTGGAAGGTTCCAAAGAATGTAATGAAGATGAGGATTTTTCTAGGTTTAGTGGGCTATTATAGGAAGTTTATCAAGGGCTTCGCAAAGATATCAGCCCCACTCACCAGACCGACGAAGAAGAATCTGACCTTTTCTTTAGGCATTGACTGTGAAGATGCTTTTCAGTGGTTAAAAAGGGTTCTGACAACAGCCTTAGTCTTGACTTTGCCTAATGGGAATAAAGTGTTCACAGTGTACAATGATGCATGTGGTATAGGACTTGGTGCCATCTTGATGCAAGAGGGAAGGGTAGTATGTTACGATGGTAGACAGTTGAGGGTTCATGAGAAGAATTACCCTACCCATGATTTGGAATTGGCTGCTATAGTATTTGCGCTTAAGGTATGGTGACATTATCTACTTGGAGAGAAAGAGGTTTGAGTTGTACACGGATCATAAATCTCTTAAGTATTTGTTCTCGTAGAAGGATCTTAACTTGAGACAACAGAGATGGATGGAGTTCCTAGCATTCTATGATTTTGATATTTCTTATACTCCTGGCAAGGGTAATGTGGTGGTAGACGCATTAAGTAGGCAGAGGATGACTTTGAGTCCTCTATTCATAGAGAGGCGGAGCTTGGATTACATATCGACCTTCGATTTTACGCCATCTATGTATTTTACACCTGGTTTGTTGGCATCCTTAGAGGCGCGACCTACTCTTATGGATCAGATAGGATCTTCACAGTGAAAGGACCCGCAAATAGTAGACATTTTCGATAGGCTCGATAAGGGGAGACTTCTAATCACCTCAGCAGATATTCTGTGGATGATAGAGGGTGGTTGCTACGAGATAAGAGGCTTTTTGTTCCCCTAGTTACGAGTCTGTTGAAGACAGTCCTTGAGGAAGCCCATCATTCTATGATGACTATCCATCCGTGCAGTGATAAGATGTATGGAGATATGAAAAGGGTTTTCTTTTGGGATGGAATGAAAAAAGATGTAGCAGATTTTGTCTCTCGACGTTTAGTTTTCCCGCAAGTTAAAGCTGAGCATAGGAAGCTTGGTGGTTTGCTTCATCCCCTGGAGATACCACGTGGAAGTGGGAGAGCGTCTCTATGGATTTCATCGACGGTTTTCCTAGATCGAGGAAGGGAAACACCAATATTTGGGTTTTATTAGACAGGCTTATTAAGAGCGCTTATTTCATTCCCGTTAAGAGTAAGAGAACGACAACATGGTTGGCATTAGTTTATCTTCGTGAGATAATCCGTCCGCATGTAGTACCTTCTAGTATTGTGAGTGATCATGACCCCATCTTCAGTAGTGAGTTCTGGAAGAGCCTGCAGGAGGCATTAGGTACATAGTTATTTTTGAACATCACGTATCACTCTCTGACCGATAGGCAGACAGAGAGGGTGAACAAAGTTCTTGAGGATCTTTTGAGGCTGTGTATCCTAGACATCCGAGGGACTAGAGAGGAGCATCTTCTGTTGGTTGAATTTGCCTACAACAACAGTTATCAAGCTATTATTGGCATGGCACCCTTCGAGGTATTGTATGGACGACCTTGTAGATCACCGACTTTTTAGTGGGAGTCTACAGAGAGTCTTCTACTTGGACCTGAAATGATTAGAGAAACTTCAAAAAAAAATTGATCTTATCTGCAGACACATGAAGGCCGCTCGGGACAGGAAGAAATCCTACGCAGATAGGAGAAGGACGGATATTGAGTATGAGGTGGTAGACATGGTTTTCATAAAAGTATCACCTCTGAGGAATGTGGTTTCTTTGGATCTGTAGGGAAATTGGTGCCAAGGTTCATAGGGCCATTTCTCATAATAGGGAGGATAGGTCAGATAACCTATAGAGTAAAGCTACCAGAAAGATTGACAGGAGTTCATGATGTTTTCCACATTTCTCATTTGCGGAAATGTTTGCACGATACAACATCGGTTGTTGATCCGTGCATGCTTGAGGAAGTAGAGGTAGTGTGACGGCCCGCCCTGCACCAGCCGGCATTTCCTCCGTAAGTGCGCTGTACACATGCCCAACTAGCATGGAACGGTTGTCAAAAGAAAAGAAAGAAGAGAATGAACTAACAAAGAACCTATAGAATGTCTCACAGCGCATGGAACAAAATATAATAATAACATAATCCTGACATAAAACAGGTGAGACAGTGCATAAGCTGAAAACCAAACCAACATAGCAGCGGAAATCCAAATACAGCTTATTACAACTTTCCAAATTACTGTCTCTAAAACAAAAGAAAGCTAAAGTAGAAGATACACTACTAATGCCCAAGCAGTGATCTTCAACAACACAGGGAGAATATCTATATGTATCATATGTGGAAGCCTCCTGATCGTCTCCGGATCAGCTACTCGTACATACCCAGCTAACCTGTCTCTAGTCTGCTCGTGAGAGCACCCAAAGTAATAAGAAAAGACATAAAACTCTGGGTCAGAAAAAAAGTCCGGTATGAGCGATAAGCAGCTAAACAGAACAATATCAGGTATACTAAACCTGGACCTGCAACCAAAGAGTTTGCACTAAATACCGTACAATACTCTAAGGTGCCATAACCAATGGTGTAAAGATAGGGGTGTGCATGTCATAATGATGGCAAACAAATCAAACATAGAAACCATCCTCACATCTCTCACTTAGTGCGTAAAGCATACGATGTCCACCACTGTCAATAACTAGACCCATCGAAGTAGTGACGGAGTTCGACTTGTACCACTACTGCTACTATCAAGCTTACCACATGGAGTCATGACCAAACCTTTACAAATGACCCCACTTCATTAGTCTTTAGCTCTTTAGTCGTACCTAGGCCACTGTAGCCCTGAATCTGTTCACGTACTCCCTACACATAGTGATCCAAAGTTACAGATATCGACAACCCCTTAGTACATGTCTCGCAGCAAAGCCCAACATCTCGAAGTCAACTCATTGGTTCCCAACTGGATCCTGAGTCAAAGCTCCTCATTTGGACTTCCTTTGCATCTCGGGTTTTGGTCGAATTGGAGTTGGTCTTCAAAAGAGTTGTCAAGATGAGGTAAAAGTATACATTTGGTTCGGTTCGGTGGTCCCGATCCGGTTCGGTTCGGTGGTTCTGACTCATGCCTTGATCCATTCCTTCTCGGTTCGGTCCTCCAGCCCTGGTTCGGTTCGGATGTCCTATGCCTGGTTCGGTGGTTGCTCTCTCCTAGATGTCCCGATCCGATCCGGTGCTTCGCTCCAACTCCAGCTCCAAGCTTGGTCCTCCGATCCGATCCCGCCCCCTAGCTCTAGTCCGATCCGATCCCTACGCCCTTGCTTCCGATCCGATCTCCTGTTGGTCTCTCCGATCCGATCCCCTACCCAACTCCAATTCTAAACAAATGGCCTTCCTTCTCGCCAAATCTCCTTTAGTGCGAGGTTCCGATACGGTTTGGTTTCTCTGCCCAGTCCACCATCTGATCCGAGCCTTCTATCCCGATCCGATCCGAAACCCTGCACATTTTCCTGTAACTTTTCCAGCGGCTGTTTTACGCCATTCTACGGCGTTTTCGACCAATGTAACACTTCTAGGCAATCACAAAACAAACCATACAGTCATAGCAACATATACAATCAATCATAAACACCAAAACAACAACTATAGCATGTAAAATGGATCAAACATACCCAAAATCCCATATTTTCCCTTAAGCATGTTTAGGCAAAACTAATGGTATGGTTAGTAAAACTTAATCAAATTAACCCAAGTTTCTAAAAGAGGTCTAAAACATTATTTAAGAATTTATAAATATTTTTCCAGAATTTATTAGTGTATAAATTCGCTAATCAACACTAATTACCCTTAATTAACCATAATTAGTGAGGAACTATGCAAATCACTCACCTTAGCCACAAATAAAACCCCAAAACTGAAATATTCTTCGACTTAGCGATGTTCCCAATCTTACACAGCAGCTCTACCTCGATTCTCGTGCTAATCCGCCTTAATTTGATGTAGTTTAAGCCAAAACTTGGTTAAGAGGTGATTAGAGGTGTATTTAGATGTTGGAGGCCATTGTTAGGTTGAAGAGAGAGTTTGTGGCGGCTTGAAAATGAGTGAAAAACCGAAATCCTAACCATAGCAGCCCTCAAATACCTCTAATCCCGAAATCCCCCATTGGGCCTAGCTGTTAATCACCCGGTTAAGCCCAATTAAGCTGTTTTTCACTATCTGAAACTTGTTTTAGCCATATCTCCCAAACAGTAAGTCCGTTTGACTAATGTGACCACTCTACGGAATTGTAAACCATCATCCGGAGCCAATGGAAGTGGTTTCAGGTCAAAACTCCTTTCCAGTCAAAAGTTATAATCAAAACAAGATCAGCTAGGGGAAAAACAGTCATTTAAAAATTGGGAAAAATCATGAACATGGGAAATGACCCTAATAGTCGTCTCTCAAAGTTACATGACCATACGACTTCGTATGTGAGAGAAATAAATATTTTACGATCCTGCGATGCGTAGAATGCGGGTCGTTACACTCTTCCCCCCTTAAGAAATTTCGTCCCCGAAATTCCTTAACCCAAAACATACAAAGGATCCCGCATGCCTACCAGCCACAAACAACAATTAAACATGCAAAACAAACAAAACAAGCCTATCCTAGCATGCGGAAAGACTAATCGAAACTGAAATCTTACCAGGCGAAGAGTTCTGGATACGTCTTCCTAATACTCTCCTCTGTCTCCCAAGTACAGTCATTCTCATTCTCGCCCCCACTGAGCTATGACTAGATTCAACGCTTTCCTTCGAAGTTGCTTCGTATCGTTCCCAACAATACGCATAGGCTTGCGGTTCCCAACCGCCTTTGGTTCAACTTCGATATCATCCAACTGATCAGGTGAAATAGTCACATCTGGGTCATGCACGAACTTCCTTAACTGGGAAACATGAAATACATTGTGAACTCCTGCCATCTTCTCTGGTAATTCCACTTTATATGCCAAATTCCCAATTTGCTCAAGAACTAGGAATGGACCAACAAATCTTGGTGCTAACTTGCCTCTCCTGCCAAATCGTATCACGCTCTTCAACAGAGAAATCTTGACAAACACCAAGTCGCCAATGGAGAACTTTAATTCTCTTCTCCTCTTATCAGCATAACCATTCTGCCTATCTTGGGCAGCCTTCATTCGCTGTTGGATAACTTTAATCTTAGCTGAAGTTTCTCTTATCACATCAGGTCCAAGCATAAACTTCTCACCAGTTTCTACCCAACATGATGGTGAGTTGCACGGCCTTCCGTACAAAGCTTCAAACGGAGCTATACCAATAGTGGATTGATAACTATTATTATATGCAAACTCTACTAGATGCAAATGGTAATCCCATGATCCACAAAAATCCAATACACAGGCTCTCAAGAGGTCTTCTAATACTCGATTCCCCCTCTCTGTTTGACCATCGGTTTGAGGATGATATGCGGTACTGAGATGTAGTTCTGATCCCAATGCCTCTTGTAAGCTCTTCCAAAATCCACTAGTGAACAACGGATCTCGGTCACTCACAATGCCTTTGGGTATTCCATGGAATCTCACTACCCACTTTACATATAGCTCAGCTAACTTAGCTGCCGTTCTATTCGACTTGACGGGTATAAATCTTGCACTCTTGGTTAATCGGTCCACAATCACCCAAATGCTATCATGGCCCGACCTAGTCCTTGGTAACCCATCAATGAATCCATTGACACTTGTCCCCATTTCCATTCTGGAATTTCTAATGGTTGCAACAAACCACTAGGCTTCTTTTGCTCAGCTTTAACTAGCTGGCAATTCATGCATTTGGATATAAATTTCCCAACGTCTCTTTTCATCCCATCCCAGCAGTAGGTCTATTTCATGTCTCGATACATTTTATTACCACCGGGATGTATGGTCAATTTTGAGTGATGACATTCTCTTAACACTTCATCTCTCAATCCATTGACATTGGGTACAACTAACCTTCCATTCTTTCCAAGTCATCCCTCTCGATCAAGCCCATACTTGTTCATCTCCTCGTCGATTCCCATCTCTAACTTTGAGACGATTTCCAATAGGTTAGGATCGTCCCTCTGACTAGAGCCAATCCGCTCAACAAAAGTGGGTCTGATCGTCAAACTTGCTAAAATTTCTGGATCCAATTCGCACTTTGGTCTGAAATCATACCCAGCGATGTACTCCAGTTGCTTCCATTCAATAAACATAGCCCCTAAACTGGCATGTCTTCTACTCAATGCATCAGCTACCGCATTGCCCTTTCCTGGTGTGTATGCGATATCGAAATCATAGGAAGCTAAGGATTCTAACCATCTATGTTGTTGGAGATTTAGATCCTTTTGAGAGAAAAGACACTTTAATGATTTATGATCAGTAAACAACTCGAATCTTTCTCCCAAGAGATAATGTCTCCACATCTTCAATATGAACACGATCGCTGCTAATTCCAAATCATGGGTAGAGTATCTTTTCTCATGCGGTTTCAGTTGTTGACTTGCATAAGCCACAACCCTACCTCCTTGCATCAATACAACACCTAGCCCTGTGCCACATGCATCCGTATATACTGTCATCTCTTCATTCCCCTTAGGAATGACTAACACTGGTGCACATGTCAACTTTTCCTTTAGACTCTTGAATGCATTCTCGCACCTTTCGCCCCAGACGAAGGCTTGATTCTTCTTAGTCAATTGAGTCAACGTTGCTGCTATCTTGGAGAAGTCTTGGATAAACTTACGATAATATCCAGCTAATCCCAAGAAACTTCTTATGTCCGTTGCATTCTTGGGCGTAGACCAATCTTGTACCGTAGCCACATTCGCAAGGTCCACGGCAATACCATTCTCTGAAACAACATAGCCCAAGAATCTCACTTCCCTCCTCCAGAAGTGACACTTAGAGAATTTTGCTTTCAACTAGTGTTTTCTCAACACCTCCATCACTATCCTCAAATGTTCCTTGTGTTCTTCCTCTGTCCTCGAATAGACCAAAATATCATCCACGAACACAAGGACAAACTTATTCAACTGATCTCTGAATACCCTATTCATAAGATCCACAAAGTATGCTGGGGCATTGGTCAGCCCGAATGGCATGACCAACCACTCATAAAATCCATACGGCGTCCGAAATGCCGTTTTAGCTATGCTCTCAGCTTCCACTTTAAGCTGATGAAAACCTGTCGCGAGATCCAACTGAGAGAATATTCTCGTGCCACTCAACTGATCAAACGAATCATCTATCCGCGGTAGAGGATACTTGTTCTTCCTCGTCACTTTATTCAACTCGTGGTAGTCTACACACAAGCGAAGGGAACCATCCGCCTTGGTAGCAAACACAACTGGTGCTCCCCATTCAGAAACACTCCTTCTGATAAATCCCTTCTTCAAAAGATAGCTGACTTGCATCCCGAGCTCTCGCTGCTCCCTTGGTGCCATACGACAAAGTGACATCACTATAGGTCTTGCATCTTTCACTAAATCAATACGGAACTCAATCTCTCGATGTGGTGGAAGCCCGGTCACTTCTTCGAAAACGTCCGGATACTGGCCAACCACGGGCAAACCTGACAACTCACCTTGCGGGATGTTGAGGGAATTTAGAAAACTAGCCATTACCCCCTCACTGGGTAGACCACCAAACACTACCCTCTGCCTATCATCCGCTTTAGCTGTCACCAAAAAGCCCTCACAGTCTACCACCACCCCGTATCTTTGGAGCCAATCGACTCCCAAAATAATGCCAAACCCAGTAAAGCCCAAAATAAAGCAATTGGAAACAAACATGCATCCATGACTCGATAAGATCACATTGCGACAAATCATGCTAAGGCTAGTCGAACCACCAATTGGGTTCGTCACTACTAAAGGTCTATCGACAATCTCAGGCTCCAATCCCAACTTATCTACCAGGTCACTAGATATGAAAGAACTGGAAGCTCCGGTATCAAACAAAACTCTAACAGGAACATCATAAATGGAAAGCATACCTTGGATAACGACATTCTTTCCCTTCTCCGCCGCAGTTGGGGCATTCGACGAAGAAGGAATAACATTAAGGGCATATGCTTTCACCATCTGCTTTTCTTTAGGGGGTTGCAGACACTTGTCCTTGTGATGTCCCACTTGGCCACAGTTGAAGCACTTTCTGTCTGCTGGCTTGGCTCGACAATTACTGGCATAATGGCCCTTCTTACCACACCTGAAGCACTCAACATCCTTCTTATTCTTTTTCTTCTGGCCATCCTTGGTCTGATTCTGCTTTCTCTTATTCTGAGAACCATTCTTGCCTCCACCGCTTGCTTGCTGCTTTGGCTCCTCTGCAGGTGCAATCTCAGTCTTCGACTTAGGGTAAAGACTCTCTGACCTCAATGCTTTCCCCACAATCGATTCAAATGTCTCATCGATGTGTTTGATAAGCTTTTCCCCTAAGTACTGATCCAAACCTGTTATAAACTTCTCATTCTTCTTCTCGGTAGTATATATTAGGGATAACCCATACTTCGATAAAGTATCGAATTCGGCAATATACTCCGAGACAACTCTGCCATTCTGCTTGAGCTCCAAAAATTTCTTAAACAACACTGACTTCTGAGCAGCTGGAATGAACTTATCGCTAAAGCGAGCCTTAAACTGATCCCAAGTAATCTGATCCTCAGGAGTAGCTGCCTTTATAGCATTCCACCAATTCATTGCCCGTCCTTGCAGCTGACGATATGCTAGCCTTCTCTTCATCGCATCCTCGATACCCAAATCTTAGAAGATATGCTCGTAGCTATCCAACCAATCCTGAACATCCGTAACCGACTCCGTTCCGTGGAACGGCTTCCCACCAAGACTAGTATAATCCTTATTCTTCTTGGCGAAATCGACCCTAGGCGCCTGCACTATTGGACCACCACCATTACCAGCATTGGGAGCTGCCCTCTGCACATCCCGAAGCATCTCTCTCATGAGGTCAGTAAACATCGTCCTCATGTCAGCAGCATTCCCATTATTGGCTCCCCTACCGGCACCTCTTGCGTAACGGCTCATCGTTCAATCTGTAAAGAGAAAACGATTAACCATCTCCATAGTGGTGCTAGTGTAGTGCGACTTCATCCTTAGCTATACTAATAGTATATATATATATATATATAGCTTTTAAAAATTAAAATAATCACAAATACGCGCTCTCATATACATATACTATCTCTCCCTGCTAACTTCCCTAGGTTGACTACGCAACCTAGAGCTCTGATACCAAGTGTGATGGCCCGCCCTGCACCAGCCGGCATTTCCTCCGTAAGTGCGCTGTACACATGCCCAACTAGCACGGAACGGTCGTCAGAAGAAAAGAAAGAAGAGAATGAACTAACAAAGAACCTGTAGAATGTCTTACAGCGCATGGAACAAAATATAATAATAACATAATCTTGACATAAAACAGGCGAGATAGGGCATAAGCTGAAAACCAAACCAACATAGCAGCGGAAATCCAAATACAGCTTATTACAACTTTCCAAATTACTATCTCTAAAACAAAAGAAAGCTAAAGTAGAAGATACACTACTAATGCCCAAGCAGTGATCTTCAACAACACAGGGAGAATATATATATGTATCATATGTGGAAGCCTCCTGCTCGTCTCCGGATCAGCTACTTGTACATACCCAGCTAACATGTCTCTAGTCTGCTTGTAAGAGCACCCAGAGTAATAAGAAGAGACAGAAAACTCTGGGTCAGACAAAAAGTCTGGTATGAGCGATAAGCAGCTAAACAGAACAATAACAGGTATACTAAACCATACCTGAACCTGGACCAGTAACCAAAGAGTTAGCACTACATACCGTATAATACTCTAAGGTGCCATAACCAATGCAGTAAAGAATACGGGGGTGGGGGTGTGCATGTCATAATGATGGCAAACAAATCAAACATAGCAACCATCCTCACATCTCTCACTCAGTGCATAAAGCATACGATGTCCACCACTGTCAATCACTAGACCCATCGAAGTAGTGATGGAGTTCGACTTGTACAACTACTGCTACTATCAAGCTTACCACATGGAGTCATGACCAAACCTTTACAAATGACCCCGCTTCATTGGTCTTTAGCTCTTTAGTCGTACCTAGGCCACTGTGGCCCTGAATCCGTTCACGTACTCCCTACACATAGTGATCCAAAGTTACAGACATCGACAACCCCTTAGCACACGTCCCGCAGCAAAGCCCAACTCATGAAGTCAACTCATTGGTTCCCAACTGGATCCTGAGTCAAAGCTCCTCATTTGGACTTCCTTTGCATCTCGGGTTTTGGTCGAACTGGGGTTGGTCTTCAAAAGAGTCGTCACGATGAGGAAAAAGTATACATTTGGTTCGGTTCGGTGGTCCCAATCCGGTTCGGTTCGGTGGTTCTGACTCATGCCTTGATCCATTCCTTCTCGGTTCGGTCCTCTAGCCCTGGTTCGGTTCGGATGTCCTATGCCTGGTTCGGTGGTTGCTCTCTCCTAGATGTCCCGATCCAATCCGATGCTTCTCTCTAACTCCAGCTCCAAGCTTGGTCCTCCGATCCGATCCGATCCCGCCCCCTAGCTCTAGTCCGATCCGATCCCTACGCCCTTGCTTCCGATCAGATCCCCTATTGGTCTCTCCGATCCGATCCCCTGCCCAACTCCAATTCTAAACAAATGGCCTTCCTTCTTGCCAAGTCTCCTTTAGTGCGAGGTTCCGATCCGGTTCGGTTTCTCTGCCCAGTCCACCATCCGATCCGAGCCTTCTTTCCGATCCGATCCGAAACCCAACACATTTTCCTGCAATTTTCCAGCGGTTGTTTTACGCCATTCGACAGTGTTTTCGACCAATCTAACACTTCTAGGAAATCACAAAACATACCATACAGTCATAGCAACATGTACAATCAACCATAAACACCAAAACAACAACTATAGCATGTAAAATGGATCAAACATACCCAAAATCCCATATTTTCCCTTAAGCATGTTTAGGAAAAACTAACGGTATGGTTAGTAAAACTTAATCAAATTAACCGAAGTTTCTAATAGAGGTCTCAAACATTATTTAAGAATTTATAAATATTTTTCCAGAATTTATTAGTGTATAAATTCGTTAATCAACACTAATTACCCTTAATTAACCATAATTAATGAGGAACTATGCAAATCACTCACCTTAGCCACAAATAAAACCCCAAAACTGAAATATTCTTCGATTCGGCGCTGTTCCCAATCTTACACAGCAGCTCTACCTCGATTCTCGTGCTAATCCGCCTTAATTTGATGTAGTTTAAGCCAAAACTTGATTAAGAGGTGATTAGAGGTGTATTTAGATGTTGGAGACCATTGTTAGGTTGAAGGGAGAGTTTGTGGCGGCTGGAAAATGAGTGAAAAACTGAAATCCTAACCCTAGCAGCCCTCAGATACCTCTAATCCCGAAATACCCCATTGGGCCTAGCTGTTAATCACCCGGTTAAGCCCAATTAAGCTGTTTTTCACTGTCTAAAACTTGTTTCGGCCATATCTCCCAAACGGTGAGTCCGTTTGACTAATGTGACCACTCTACGGAATTGTAAACCATCATCCAAATCCAATGGAAGTGGTTTTAGGTCAAAACTCCTTTCTAGTCAAAAGTTATGGTCAAAACAAGATCAGCTAGGGGCAAAACGGTCATTTAAAAATCGGGAAAAATCATGAACATGGGAAATGACCCTAGGTCCCTAATAGTCGTCTCCCAAAGTTACATGTCCATACGACTTCGTATGTGAAAGAAATAAATATTCTACGATCCTGCGATGCGTAGAATGCGGGTCGTTACAGGTAGAATGGGAGGAAACAGTTAGATGAGTTCCTACCCGTATACTTGGCACAGAGGTTATGAAGCTTTGCAACAGAGAAGTCAAATTGATGAAAGTTCAATGGGGAGAAGACCATGAAGATGCAATTTGGGAGACTGAAGACAAGATTTGCACTCAATACCTTAACTTCCTTTTCCAAGCTTTTATTCGTACTTGTTTCTGTCAATTGAGTATATCCTATCGATCGCGTCTTCAACCTTTAGGTAGAAAACCAATGGATGTAAACTTGTGTTTGAGACATGTTATGTTTGATGGATGTAAGTGGATGCAAGTGTTTCTAGTGGTTGCTCGTGGATGCATATACACATGCATTAGGGACTAGATTGGCTCAATCACTTACATATTGCATACGGATATGTGTGCATTTTAAATTTTTATGGATGGAAATGATTGTATCATCATATGGGTGTTGCATTTGGACGGATGATTGTGCATAAATATAGAGTTTACATGAGATACTAGGAATATTTGCATACATGTTGGATTCATGGCACTAACATACATTGCATTAAGGAGGTCGACTGAATTTGTAGCCTAATTTTTCGTATTAGCATAGGGACATATACACACACCTTTGCATATGTTCATATAAGCATTAGAAACCTTTTAAGGACAATGGATGCCAGTGATTGATGGATGAGTAGATGGTTGATGGATGTTAGGATAAACATTCTTCTTAACATAGAGGTTTCGGGGACAAATTCCTTTAAGTAGGGGAGAATGTAACACCCCGTAATTTGAAGTTACGTTGATAAACTTAAGAATACTTAGTTAAATATTGGTAATTAAGTAAAATGGATTGTACCATTGCATTCGTCTCATATTTCTGCTTAAGATAAACTCCGAGTTTGTGTAAAATGAACATCGTATGAAGAAGATATTAAGGTTTGAAGTTTGTTTACATATAAGGGAAATATATATATAAACAAAATAAGTCCAGAATTTCAAAATAATACAAAATCGAAGCAGGAAAGGGATGCGGGATTGAGACCCGTTGGGGGTCGACCCACGCCCCAGGGGTGTCGACCCATGGGTCGACACACTCAAGGAGGTGTCGACCCTAGGGTCGACACAAGGGTCGACCCAACCAAGATCTGCCCAGGTTCATTTCCTGAACCTGGACTTGTTTCTGAACGAGATTCGTTGGCAGTAGGCTATATATAGGACATCATTTCTATTGTTTTATTCACCTAAAACAATGGAGACAACAAGATGCTGCCCCCGATTGGATTGAATTAGCCTATTTTTCTTCAACAACGACATATATGTATATATGAATCTCAATTGCAACTTCAACATATCATTCTCTGTTCTTTAAATCCAGTCTCTATGAGTTTATGTTGCTTTTAGATATAAACATTTAACAATTAATCCTAACATGTTTATAAATTTGGATCTAAAATCTATGCCTGTTAAGAATCTGATTCTTCCCTAATCAGTCCTACTACTACATGTACACCTGATCTGCTATTCATTTCTGATATGCCTATTTCTGTTATCATATGCCTATTATGTTGTTATGCCTAATTCTGTTATTCTTCCTCTCTCTCATTCCTTTTTATTTTCATAGCCAGGCTATCTTTAAGCCAAGGCCGATATAGCTGAAATATGCGCACGAGCGAAACTGGGTTAAGCTGGGAATGATTGGTGTAACGACTCGCAAATTTGAGCGTTTTAAATTTATATTAGTGACCAAAATTTAACTTAAAATGTGTGTTGGCATTTAGATATTAACTAAAAAAATTATTCAATAATCTCAACAGACCTCGCTTAGTAAATCATTTTGATTACAAATTCATTTTGTAGACTGGTAAACAATAGCGAATAATTTGAATTTAAATCCGTATTCGATTTGTATAATAAATTCATATTTAAATATAAAAATAACCATGTCACATATAGCCTCGAAATTCGATGAAATCAATTTCATCGAATCCATAATTGTAAACTATTATCCGATGTCAAGTTTTGTAGCAATCATACCTTCTACACGATCGTACGAGATTGAAACGCTCATTGAAATTTAAATTGAATAAGAGGATTAAATGAATAAAATATACATATAATAACAAAGGAAATGAATAAAACACGTAAAACTATAGCTCACACGTGTCTTCTACTTCTCATATTTCCATTTACTTTTGCTTTTCGAATACCGATCCTTTCTCCTTCTTTTCTTTCTTATTTTCGAGATTCAGAAGTAAAAGAAAAAAACAAATCAAAATCGATAATGGAAGGGTAAGAAATCAAATCTTCCCAAAATCGGAAATTCTGATCATTGCCTTTCATTCACCACGACACCTCATCCTCAACATCGACCGCCTCCTTTTCCCTTCACTGTCTCCACCCATGTCATCGCAATGCTCACCGTTCACGTAAAACTCACTGCTCCCAAAAATTTGTTAGTCCATTCCCAAGCTCCATTTCATCGCTTCATCTTAACCCACGTTTAATCTTATTTATGCGATTTGATTTTTCTGAAATCGAGCCTTGTTGGAAATTAGGGCTGGGATGTTTGTATGGTGGGCGGTTAGTGAGGCAAAAGGGAAAGCGAATCTAAGTTTTTTCAGAGGGAAGAAGTTGATGTTGTCCATTTGAACGAATACGGCTTCAAATTTGTGACTGGATCTTTATATGTGAGGTTAAGGGTGGGGATAAGGAAATTGCTTCCAGAAGTTTTACTGGAGATGGATTTGTTTCGGGGAAGGGAAACAATTAGAGCTTGTGAGGAGAAATGCATTCGTGAGGTCAGATTTGGGAATAGTCGATGTTGCTTCGTGTCGCTTATAATGGTGCATTGCATGTTATGATGGAGTCTCGCAGCTTAAAAGTTGAATCAGGAAGAAGAGTGGTAAGAAAATAATTAGTTTAACTAAGAGATTTGAGTTTTAATATTTAAAGTTTTAATCGTAAATTTAAAATTTGAAATCTCTTGCATGCGAGGTCGAAATTGAACACCGTTGAAACCATTGAACTCGTGTCAACACTTTCTATATTACAGAATTGAACTGGTGGAACCCTAAGCCTATTGGAATTTAGCTAAATCAAACGTCATTTGGTTTTTGCTTAAAATCAAATCTCTTCGACAGTAACTAAATATAAAGGTGAGTTTACTCACTCACGACTAGCATTTTTATGAAGTGAATTAAATATTTTGGAATGATATGTGAAATGTTAGGATGCATTAGAAATTTATGATTGTTGCTATATGATTTGTACATATATGGCACACACACGAATGACATAAACAACACGGTATAATTGCTATGCGATTGATTGTTATGTTAGTTTGCCATGTGATATGTGAAATGTTATATTTATTTTATCTTGTTCTCACACTGCAAGTTCCCTTAGATTTAGGAAAAATCATTATGGGTTGAAATAATATATACCCGAATGATTGTACAGATTTAGGAAATAAATTCCAATCGATTTGGGATGCGAGTTGAAATGATAAATACCCGAGATTCGAATTTAAATAAAACGGATTGAAATGATAGATATCCGTATCACTTGACCATAGGGTAGGAAATTTTATATAGACACCATGGCCAATAAAAATGAATTTTTTTTCAAAAATTTATTTATATGTATCTATTTTGAAATTAAGATTTGAATTTTTTTTAACTTGAATGTATGAATTTATGTAGATTTGTTTTAATGAAAGAATTTAACATGAATTTTCTTTCTAAGTTGGATTTGTTATTCAAAGATACTTTTATTTAAAAAAAACTATAAATATGTTGCTTTATCAAATTCATTGCTCATATTTAGGGTATATCTTAAGTTTAAAATTAATGTTTCAAATATTTAAATATGAATTTATATGTTAAACTTAATGGTTTGAGGAATGGTTTTAATAAATTTGAAGATTAGATTGATGTTTTAAAAGTAAAATGTAAAACTTGATTAAAAATGTCAAATGGTTTAAGATTTAAAATTTACATAATCTACTTATTGGAGAGATTTGATTTCATTTAAACAATGATTTTATTAAGCTTAAAATTTTAAATTGATTTAAATGGGTGTCTTTGCAGAATGTATTTAAGTAATAAAACCTGAATACTTGAAATTTTAATGTTGGTTTAGAACCAATAAAATGATTGAATCCAGAATGCAAGTTCCAAATTGAAATTAAGGGTTTTTAAGTAGAATTCAAGTTATGATCTAACTTAGACACTTGGCTTTGGACTTAAAATTTATGCTAGTTGATCTTAAGTTGAATTGAATTTAACTTTGTAACTTGATTAATAACAAAGTCAGAACTTGGAAAATACGGATAATTGATTGGTTTAGATTATTTCTGAAATAAATACTATCTATTTTATAACCAGTATATAATATTTATTACTATTTATTTGAACTGTTTATATTAAACTTATCGACTTTAATTAAACTAGTTGGCATATAAACTTAACCATTTTATTAAAATGATTTTATTTTTAACCTAGTTATTTGTTTTAAGATTATTTATACCAAAACTTATCTATTATATTCAAACAAATTTTATATTGAACCTATTCTTTTTTACTTAAACTATTTTGTATCTAACTTATTTTTCTATTTAAACTTTTTATATTTAATTATCTCAAAATAAAACAAAAAAATTATATTTTCAATCCGAGCAATTGAAATCCAGGATGATTGATTATAAAGATTAAATTGATTAACGATATATTTGTGATATGTCGAACGTGAAATTTGAAAACGAATTTATTCATAAATTTGAAATTGAAGTGGTAAATGATGAATTAAGTGTATATATTAGATTGGAATTTGAAGTGATATGAAATAAACAAATCGATTTGAGAAATTGATAATAAAATCAATACTTGACGATAGTCGATTTTTGATATAGAAATAGGATTTCAAATGTAATGGACATAGTGTGAAAAATGTAAACGTTTGGTTGTTAAAGAGACCGGAGTCGGTATTGTCATACTCTCTACCAATACTGATGCCACTTTAACAACTTTGCATGTGGTGGAGAATCCTGAATAATGTAGGATGGTTTGGCGAATGCTACTGGAATGAAGTAAGAGAACGATGATGGATTGGCCTTGATCTTCGGGTCACAATTAAAGTGACTAAAACAAGTGCTATATTGTGACTAAGTGAGGTTGCACCTCCGATCGGACATGCTTCTTCAATAACATCCCTTACTATTGTGATCGATTGGTGGCCACCTTTGATTATGGTAGTGTGTTCCGATGTGGGCGTTAGTTTCTACTATGCGTTACCATAGGTCCGGGCATGCAATTGGTACAATCCTACCGTGGGTATTCCTCAGTGCCTTGTCATATTTATCCTGATCGAGCCCCTATGATTTTGATTTAACATTGTTGTATCGCAGCGCATACCTATCCACCGACGTACTGGTGTTTTATATGCAATGTATACGACAATGTCTATAAACGACGTAAGGGTAAAAATGTTATCCCGCTTATATTATTTTTATTATATTTACTTTAGTGAATAGACACTACTATAATAGCATGTTATATTATTTGTATATAGTTTCACGGATCCTTAGAGGATAGAAATCCCAAACATCTCTAAGTTATTGATGCATTTCATTTGTCATTTCACTTGAGTTGATTCACTTATATGGTATTGTTAGTCCTGACTTGAGTGTTTTGTGTTTTGCATGATACTCAAGTCAGACCAAATATTACAGCTTTGAGATCTCATCTTTTGGAGCTTGAGATTTCTGAGGACTCACATATTTCTTTTCCTATTAAATCCAAGAGTATTAAATTTCCACTGTTTTTTTTCATGTTAACTCTGATATATTGTACAAATTTATATTCCGTTGTGAGATGTTGTATTATTTCTGTATCTGATTCTACGATTTGATTCTTATTAAACACCATGGCAATAACAGTCTACTACTTCGAACAATTTGAGTTATATTTATTATCGACTTAAATGGTTTGAAATAGTAGGTCGTTACAATTGGGAATGGTAATTTGGAGGCATAACTTGAACCGTGTCTGGGATCTAAGGGCATAAACAATACTGTAAAGTTTGACTTAAATTTAGGGCATATCATAGACTGTGAATTATGACTTGATATTTGGGGAATATAAACCTGTAGGATTAATTTACAGAGTAAGCGGAATATGTTAATGAAATTGTAAGTAACCTGTGAAACATGTTGGGGGTTATGCATACCTGTTAACTTGTAAGACTTAACCTGTTTAATCCGTGGGGGTTAATATATATATATATATATGTATATGTATATGTATATATATAAACCTGTTAATCTGTGGCTTGTTTAATCTGTAGTTGGGGTTAAGCAAACATGTTGAATATGTGGGTTAAGTAAATGTATTAAATCTATCGGGGGTTACATGAACCCAATAAACTTAACCTATGGAAATCCTAGTGCCTAAGGGGTGGCTTGTGTCATCTGTTGTATGGGACCCATATTAGTTAGTAACCCATTCTGGTATTAAAGGGAGGACCCCACACTAGGTAGGGGTCAGGGGCACGCTTACTGAGCTAATTACAGGAGGTTCATTTGGGGAAAGGTGTTCTGATGACGCGTTCCAAAGCAGTCATGTGCGTGCATGAGTCCGGCTTGCTTGGGAAAATAAGCCGCTATAACACCTGTAAATAGGTCTGTGTCCTTCAGGTGGTTGCCACTTTAGAAAGTAATAGACCCTACTGTGGGGCCGACACATGGTATTTACGTGGTAGGGAGCCAACTGCCGAGGGTAGTAATTAGGGTACATCTAGTCATGTTTAGGTACCTATTATTTCTGTATGGGTTAATACCCGTTATTTCTGGTTAGGTACCTGTTATTTCTGTTTGGGGTAAAACCCGCTACTAGAAGTACACCTAAGTCTACCATTTATGTTTCTGTTGGGATCATTCTGTTTCCGTTAAGTATTGGAAAACACTTGATGCGGTATGCTAGTATCGGTGTAGAGAAAAGTAGTTGACAAGCATAGTTTATTCTGTTTATCATGTCCATCCAGTTCATACCTTTATATAATACCGTTATCTCTCATCCATTTTATTTACTATCATGATGTTTTTACTTATTTATATGCTAAAAGTAACTGGACTTGCCAGACTTTATGTCTGGCATGTTTTGTTTCCTTTTCTCTCTCTTCCTTCCCCCCTCCCCTAAGGTTCTTAGGGTGGGAATGACCAGGCTTGATCAGGACTCTCTCCTCTGCTTCTGCTTGGATTCAGATTTGCTTTGATGTATCGCTTTGACTACTGTTCTACCTATTTTATGGCGACTTATGGGGATTATGATTTTTCAGTTCTGTACTCTTATGGTTTTTAGCGCAAGACAGATATTTTTATTTGATGTATTTTATTCTAATATTTCAGTCTGATGTTGTAACTGGATTTTGGACCACGAAGTTTTATGTTGGAGAATAATGTTTTAAATTCCGCTGCTATTTTATATATCTATCTTGTGATGTTCTATTTCTGTTTACCTATAACGCTTCATTGAACTTAATGCATTATGTTAAAGAGTGACATTAATGGACGTGGGGTGTCACAAATAATTTTTGGAGTTTATTTCCTTATGAAAGAAATAATTTGAACTTGAGACATATAGTTATTTTTATTTATGATAGTAAATTTTATGTATTGATCTGTAAAATTTTGAACCATTCATATTATAGAATGTAAAATCTGGATTAAGTGAACTCTTCTACTTAACTTTTTAGATATTATATATATATGTAGTATTTTTAGAAAATATTTTTATTGAGAAATACATTATAACTTTTAATTGTTCATTTTAATTTTACCATTGGTTAATACTACAGCTAGATCCGAATTTTATTCTGTTGCTCTAAGTAAAATTTATTCGTTTGACTCATATATTAAGACTACATAATGGTTATTTCCATTATTTTTTAATAAATGCATTAAATGTATTGTTATGGTAATATATTTTATTACCTTATTATCGTAAGTGTATTAAATGCATTAGTTGTTGTAAGTTAAATGATATATGTTTGTGCTTGGAATAAGAATAAATATATTTATTATTACTCGATGTATTTAGCAAGTAATATCTAATGTGATGGAAGAAATAAAAAGGTTAGAACCACAACCTGAAGTTGTGCAACGAATTTTTTTAACTAGAATTCGTCTGATTCAAATTCTGAGACCTGAAGTCTTGCAATATGAAAAAAAATTTTGATAAAGTTGACAAGTTTGAAATCTAATTAATTTTTCCTAATTAGCAAGAATGCAAAAGAATCTAAATAAGAAGTACGCAAAAAGGATGAGGATCGAAATTTCATCATAAATTAATGAACTTGATATACATATGCTATATATAGGCATAATGGAACCTAAAGTTCATTAATAATTGAACTTGAAATAATTCATAATTTAAAAGCTTGAAGCTTTATCGAAATTGTGTGAAATGATAACATTGTACTTCCTAAAGAAGTTAGAAAACATAAACATATCATCATATGGGGTAAAGATGATGCATCCAAAGATTTCAAAATGAGTTGTATCTTACTTATATATTTACATTTACATATTGTATTGAAGAACAAAGTTTAACAACTTGAAGTTGGTTATATATTTTATTTGAACCAAAAGTTCAACACAGTTCTAAGCAAGAAGTTTTGAACATTATCATGTAGTCTCAAAGGATTCATATTGAAATTGATCCATAAATAGAAATTAATAGTTTGGATCTTTATAATAGTTTATTTTAAAAATCAACGACTCAAACAAGAAAGAATATGCAAATTTATAATATAGTTATAGTACGTTGACTTATATATACATTCATATATGTATATATACATATATATATTCAACTAACAACATGAAGTTTTTTATGAGCTCATATTATAAAGTATGCATACATATTTAGTAATTTAAAAAGTCAATTGAAATAAATATTGAATGACCTGAAGTCTTGTGTGTATTCAAGTGATCTATATAATTAGAAAATTCCTCCAAGTTACCAGATCAATGAAAAAAAATAAGTAATATAATATGGATGCATTTTATCAACCAATAAAAGCGTTGTCCTTTTACAATTGAAATATATATAATGTATTTGCTAGCAATAATTTGATAATGGATCAAAAATGAGAACCCGCATAGGATTTATTATTTAATGCGACAATGTTTGTCAACATTGAAGGGGAGGATAAAGGCATACAAGTTCATTGCCAGTGTTAAATATTTGCTAACATATATAATGATGCAAAATATTAAGAAACTTAAATAAATTACCAATTATATCCCTAGTTGACTTTCTCCAATGTATGTTTTAATTCCTGAAGGATTAAAAGGGGGTAAACCACAGTTGAAATGCTGTATAAAAGTCAAATCAAAATATTTCTAAAGTAAGTCATAAATATTCCAAATAAATGAGGTGAGTGTTCTTGAAGAAACACTTAAGGTTGCTTTGAAAGAAGCCCGTGATATGATTTTTAAATAACCCTAAAAATGGTTAGGCACCTAAAACATGATAAATAAAGAGATCTCAATAAATCATATCGAGAACTGACAATAAATTATCATCAATGATAAATTTGTAAATAATAAAGATCTTATGTTAATTAATAGATTAAAAACCTTGACTTAGGGGAGAACATGATTGGCTATCATATATAAATAAAGTCGACAAAAAAGGATTCAGATCTGAAGGAGGATGTTATGGCGACAAGGGTACTTTCCCTTTGTTCTTCAATTCAACGCGTTCTATCACTCACTCCCTTTCCTCCTCCGCTCTCATCGTTTTCCCAATCCTCTTCTTCCTTTCTTGTCTACCCTGTTTTTGCTTGCATGGCCTCTACTCGGAGCCCATTTTAAATGTTTCAGGTCTAACCTTTATGCTCTGATTACCATGGATCTTCCAACCTTCGCTGTGACCGCATACGGTTTCCTTTCCACGCTCTTACTCCCTTTTTTCTTCCTAAGCAAGGAAACAACCATTTGGATAATTTTTCTCTATGTCTATCCTTTGCAGCAGTATTCAAGATTGCCAACCGAACAACACCTATATTGTGCTTCAGCAGAGGTCCTCGTGATTTAGTGTTGTACATTGCTTGGTGTCTATTATCCGGTTATAGTCTGACTATGTTAGGTGATTGGGGTTTGTTCTGGCACTTATTTGATCTACTGTTTTGGCTATGATTGTGAGTCAGTTTTTGTCTGGGTTGAGGTTCGACTGGCTAAGGAACTGAGGGGGTTTTGGTGTCTATGCGGAGATCTCTGGGCTAGCAGCAACTTCTTCCTCTGTATTTGTTTCCACGTTTCACCTCGTAGTTGTACTAGTACAATTGTGGAGTATGATATTCAATGATTGTTCTGGCCTATCATCTTGTAGGTGTTGAGCTGACGGAAGAATTTTCTGCAATGTCGTATATAGTCTTTGGTGTTTCTGGGTTGTTCTTATGAAGTTGGAGCAGGGTTGTTTGACGTTAGTTTGCTGGTTATAAGGGGATTGAGTTTTGGTCCTCCTCCATTTTGAGTACACATGGTGAAGCCAAAGCACTTGACGTGCTTGGAGTGATGGTGGATATCTGCTCGTTCCCTTCTAGCTTGCTGCTACTGGTGATGGCCTCCTGGTCATGATGGTGCGATGTCATAGCAAGGTGTACTTTAGTGAGTTGTGTTTTAATGGAAGTGTTGCCTTGTCACTGTGCTTACGCACGTTTGGTGACGGTTAGCCAATATGTCAACTCTACTATGTAATTTGTGTAGCTGTTTCACTATTTGGTATGGCTAGTTTTCATGTCCTTTTTGTGTCCGGGTGTAGCTGCTATAGTATCATGAGATTTTTATTTTTAAATATAATAGCTGTTAAGTCATATCATTCCAGGTTTGTGCACTCAATGTAAATTTCCACTGCTTTGCAGTGGTTGTATCCTAGATTAGTTCACTAGGTTAAGTAACTGGCTTTGCCAATATGAGACGACCCGAACTTCCCCATGAAGGAAAGCACGGATTGCCTTGAGAGAAACACACAAAAGAACGCAGACGGAAGAACATTTCATTGTATATTACAACACTTTCATCAGAATACAGGAATATACAGAGTATGAATAAATAATATACATCACAAAATATCAGAGATTACAATACATTACATAGCAGCAGAAAATAATACAATACACAACTGAAAGAGATATACGGATACAAAGCTTTCCGGATATCATTCCAGCTGTAAACCAGGTTCCTGTGAATATAAATATGCAAAACCAAAACTACTAGCTGCCCGTGTCAAAATAAGGGCACCCAGAGTTTAGGTTAAAACAATAAACTCTAGGTCAGTCATGTGACTGGTGTGAGAACTAAAACAGTTATTAATCTTTATTTTAAAGTTAGGTAAATCGAGGGACCTCGCCGTATAACACGGAACGGGTTTCCTCCCAAGAATACTAGTGCATAAAACAACAACACAAGGCTAAATAAAGAAAAATGAAGCTATTATAAGACCCAGGTCCCATCACATAATGCAACACAAGCCGGAGGATAGGATTTTACCTTATAATAACCAAAGCATGCTTGATACGCTAAATTTCATGTTTTACTACTATAAGTGTATAGTGTCAAAACAATTTCAATCATAGACGACATGGGTACCATATATCATGTCGCCATACTAGGCTCTACACTCAAAACCGCAAAGTCACATATTTGGAAATTGGATTTCCATCTGTGAACCGAGGCAAGGGACTGTCTAGCCCGAGCCTCAGGATCCAGCACAGGTGAGCCCTTGGAGCGACAGGGCCGGTCCACCGATGTGGATTAAAATTCCTGAACACTACGTTTCCCCGCCATTTGGGGCGTAAATGAGCCAACGAATGACTCCATCGGCTTCACATAGTCACTGATATATCTGAGGCGCCTCGCAACAACAACAACCACATAAGTCAAACTCATCAGGGCGTGTAAAACCAATGACGACACTTCTAGCTAGAAAGAAACGCATGCCCTCCCTGAGGTCCTCTCCCGTTTTTGGTTCACAACCGGGGTGTGAGGATCGCGAATCAACGCTACACAAAGTTGTGCCACACAGGTTGTGCTTTGATCATCCACCACAAGACTCTGCTTTTCAACAAAAGCGTTGATCATATTGCCACTTAGGCATGCCACACAAGCAATTTACTCCATGAGTTTGATATCCATCAATATATAACCTCTGAGCTCGTAAGTATCAAAGAAGGGCGTTAAGCAAGAGAATAAATTCTCCGCCGCCAAACAGATATATATTTAATAGAAATCCACCGCATAGAACAAAATCCAATGTCAGACACACAGTCCATTTACAAGTTCGTTCTTGGTCTAAACGAAACCGGAGGCACCTTGTACCTCGCATATACATCGATCTCCAAGTATGTCTGGACGACCACTAACTGATTCCCTCCTCTTGGGTGTACGGCCCAATCAAGATCATCAGTATCCACCCAAACGACGTGAAGACCTCCGGTCTTTGACCAACGTCTTCATCCTCGACATCACGTCGAATCAGTTTTTCAGAATGGGATAAACCCGGTCTTTCTGAATAACTCGCATATATAATAAATAAGTGTTACACAAACACAACATACGCCTCATTCCAATTCATCAGGTCACTAACCGTAAATTAGCAAGAGAATAATTCCCTAAATATTAACCCCGAAAGCCAAAACCAACATCAGATCAATACCCAGGAAACCATTCTTCTTAGCTAACCTACAGTTAGTTTCTAAATTTCACATTCTTAGGGAAAGGTTCCCATTAATTTTATCAAAGATAAATTCTTTAAATTTATTCTTTAATCTCCTTTTGAATATCAATTCAACTAGTCGGGATTAACGAACCTTACCGAAGTAATCATTTGTTTTAATTTCCCAATCCCAACCTATTCATCCCATGAAGTAAAACTGGTCATACTTCATATCTAACACCATGGTGTTATCGGTAAATTCAATTACCATTTCACGTTTAAATCTAATTAAAGATTTTACAATCGCCCGGAGCAAAACTGGTGATACTCCATTCTCGATCATTTCAATCTAATTAAAGATTCGTTAAAACTCCACTTAGTTTTAATCTTTAACTGCGTTAAAGAATCAATGTCATTTAAAACACGATTCAGATAAACCCAAAATCACATTCCATTCTATCAGCCTTTAACCGTAAAATAGCAAGTGAGCAATTCCCTAAATATTAACCCCGAAGGCCGAAACCAACATCAGATCAATACCCAAGAAACCATTCAACTTAACTAATCTCCAGTTAATTTCTGATTTTCTTAACTCGGTTGGATTTAAGAACAGTATTATTAAAGATACCGTTCATGACAACCCAAAATCACATTCCATTAGTTATCGGGTTAAAGAACAAGTGTTATTTAGAACACCGTTCACGATAAACCCAAAAATCAATTCAAATTCAAATCCAATTAAATACTATTTAATTGGTACACTTCATTAAATCTAAATAAAAAGATTTAATCTTTTCTCAACTGGGTTTAAGACCAGTGTTAATGAAGACACCATTCACGACAAACCCAAATCACATTTGATATTAAATACAAGGCTCTGAATAGAAAATATATCGGCTTATACTCAATATCAAATTCTACGACCAACAAATATTGTATTGGAAATAACGATATAAATATATCTTAGAAATTTCCATAACAATATTTGTATAATCACGAAATCCAACATCGAAATATTCCAAGGACAATTTCGATTCAAATCCAATTCAATTATTGGAAATTCTGGTCACTTTTAAAACCATTTCAAATTCAATTTATTTATTTCAAACCAAATTGATTTTAATTCTAGTTCAAAACTAGTTCATTTCGATAAAAATCTATTTTTATCTTTTCAATTATGGAGTTTTTCATCCCAATTTTTCCCAAATCATTTCTTATGCTTTTACACAAATTATTACTATTTTTAATAATTTTATCAAGGCCCGTACAGTCGATTTCCATCAACGGCCATCGAACTGCACTTACAGCGACCTTTTCCAAATTTGATTTTGACGTAATTCCAAATCCAACCGTTAGATCTCAGATTTCTAATATTCATTGGAAAGATCTTTTCGATACGAACCCAACGGTTCCGGTTTCAGGAGAATCTGACGGTCGGATCTCTCTTAATGTCCATTCGAAGTCAATGGTCGAAATTCACGAACTACCGCAGCGCGGCGCGTTCTATTCAGGCCATTATATTATATATATATATATTATATATTTCATCGATTTCCTTTTTAAAATGTATTTTATAAATCGTTTTAAATTTGTTTTCGAAACGATTTCAACTTCATTTCAAATTCAAATCAAAATTGAATTTTTTACTTATAAATTCGTTTTAAATTCATTTCAAATTGATTTCAATTCAAATCAATTTTTAATTCAATTCGTTCGTTTTCAATTCAATTTGAATTTTAAATTTGTTCAATTTCAATTCGAATTCATTTATATTCAATTTCAATTCGAATTCAATTCTATTCAATTTCAATTCGAATTCATTTCTATTCAATTTCAATTCGAATTCATTTCTATTCAATTTCAATTCGAATTCAATTCTATTCAATTTCAATTCTATTCAATTTCAATTCAATTTTAATTCGAATTCATTTCTAAATATTCGATTTTGAAATCACTTTCAATATTCATTATAAAATCGACAACATTCCCGTTCGTGTTAAAGTGGCATGTAACTACTTAACACGGCTTCACATTTCAATATTCAAAGAATGTTATTTTTGAATTATTCGATAATTCTGAATTGGAATCAAACACAGTCAATTACCATATAATTTCAGTTGTATGGATTTCATGAAATTCATATATACAACAATGACGATAAACACCCAACCATCATCCAAAGTGCGTTCTACACTGTATAAGCATCAAATATAAATATTCAACGCTTATAACATCCTGTCAATCAATCGATCGACATACAGCTAATTGTTGGGATTAGTGTATGTCATATATCATCCCAATACCCGTGTGGGGTTTCAAATAATCAAACACAGATTTTTTTTCTGCAGTTGGGCGATGTGTAAAATTTATCGTCCCAATCAATATCAGTCAAATGTGTGTATATAAACAAATCGTCTGATTTGTTTATATTTATCTCATTTTAAATACCCGTTAAAAATTCTATTTTCAACTATAAAATATTTTTAACTATATAAATATTTTATTTCATTTCACATCACATCACACAATCAAGTACACATCAAAATCAAACAAACAAGCATACAAGCCATCCATGGTCTATGGACGATGGGTGTCGGGTGCTACTAAACACTGTCTGCATCCTAGTATATATTTTTAACTAGAAATTTAAATTAAAGGTGAGGAGTTCTCACATTGGGGTTCCACTCCGCCGTTTCTTTTCTGAATTTCTGAACCGTTTGAATTTCTTTTTATTTTCAATCCGTTCAATCGCACTCCTTTTCACGCTGTTCATAGTAAAAATCATATTTTTAATCAGATGTTCATATATTAAAAAATCAAATTTTTATCGCTACTTCATATATATAAAAATCTAATTTTTTATCTTCTCTAGTATATAAAATGCCTTTTCTCTAATTAAAAACCAAATCTTTATCCCTACTCTTCTAAGATAAAAATCATACTTTTCTTTCTCTACATTAATAAAAATTATATTTTTATCATTGTAAAAATCAAATCCTTTATTCGTTCACTTTCATGATAAAAAAAATCAAATCTTTATAAATTAAAATTCTAATTTTTTATCCATATCAAAATCTCATCTTTGTTCATATCCAAGAATCAAAGCTCCTCTAATTTAAAAATCGATTCTTTTTCAAATTAAAAATCTATCCTTTTTATATATAAAAATCAAATCTTTATAATATATAAAAATCTAAACTCTTTATAATAAAAATCAGAACTTTCTTTATATGAAAATATAAACTTTTACCGCTTCTAAAACAAAATAAAAATCATATCTTTATTTTAAAGATTACTATATAAAAAAACTGAAACTAAATAAATAAATAACAATAAAAAAATTAAAAACTTACGGTCTGCAAAAAAAAGGAGAGCTGCTCGCGTTGGCGCCGATTGGAGGGAAGAGGGAGTGGCAGCCTCGCGGTCTTGACTGGACGGTGCAGAGGGGGCTCAGAGATGGAGGCGGTCCCTTCTCCTGCGGGGTTCGATTTGTGGCTGGTGGGTTTAGGGCTCGCTAGTGGGAGGAGGGAGAGAGGGGGAGGGGCTCGTCATCTTCGAGGTGGAGGAGGAGGCGGTGGGGGACGGAGTTCGTCGGCGGCGACTGATGGGGGGGCACGCGATCGATTTAGGTTTCCCTTTTTTTCTGATTTGAACGGGGGGGGGGGGGGCTGAGGAATGGAAAAGGGGAGGGAGAGATAAGAGGGAATATATAATAATCTATATTATTTTATTTAATTAATTTCAAAAAGCAACCTTTTATTTCGGGCTCGAAATCGAACCCACCGCCTGTCATCCATAACTAATTACTGTCATTCCGAACGCAATGGGATATGTATCGTAAGCTGATTCGATCGTTTCGATCAGTTTTCGTCAAAATAAAAATATAAATCTATATATTGAATTTGAACGCGCATTTCAATTTACCGGGGCTACATACGGACTCTAAAAATTCCCAAAAAATATTTTTTAGCTTCGTATTGACGATACAGTCCTAACAAAACTAATTTCAATGAATTCTGAGATCGTTGGAAAAATGGCCATTTTCCAGTCGATTAAAATCAACTGAAACTGGTCTAACGCATTTTCCTTTGCCACGCTCACATATTGATTCGAAAAATTACGAATTTTTGAATCTAGCAATAATTTGACATCACGGATCCAACAAAAGTGGTTTCGTCGAAAACCGAGGTCGTTTGCATATTGACTATTTTTAAGGGCCAGAATTCCATAGCGACTATTCTGAATTTTCAACTGGGCATATCTTTTGATTCCCGCTATGAAATTTTGATTTTTCGGATTCGTTGGAAAGATACTCTCAATTAGATACAAATATTTTTGGTTTCGCTAAAATCCGGTTTATTTTGCACCCGGTACATTCATTTGAACTTTGAAATCGAATTATCGAACTACCGCGCCATTTTCATTTCCTTTTATAATTATAAATAAAATATTTATATTCTAATGCCGATCCAAATAAATATATACGTTCGAATTCTATTCAAAATAAATTTATCGTTGTTATTATTTAAAATAATCTATTTTAAATATTCAAAATTCATCAAAATTGCCAAACAAAAAGTTTAAATTGGCTCAGAATTTCCGGGTTTTTACAATCTCCCCCACTTAAAACTTTTCGTCCCCGAAAAGGAGCGAAGCCGAAAGTTGTTTCACAAATCAACTCAACTTCCCGTATTTTCATTATGGCTTAAGTTCTTTGACTTTTCAGTTTCTAAGAACTTTTCAAATTTTTCAAAAATGTGGCTAACACCCTAAATTTTCAAAAAATTTCGCCATAACCTCCCCTGCACACCGGGGACTTCGGGATATTTCATATAGCCTCCCATGGCCTTCTTCAATCCAAAAGAAAAAGAAAAAGCCAAGCGGCTAGCCAATCGGCTCACAGAATCATCCAAAACCCAATAAATACAATAAACATGTATCTATTTGTTAGGAAAACAATTTTATTCCTCTTCTCTAGCCTCCTTGCTATGACCTGTTCAATGTAAGTACATGTATATGCATGCAAATGCGACTAATTTCTAACAATTTTCAATACAACTCACTATTTGGTTCAATTAGGCTAAAGGTTCAACATTTAATTAAACGAACAATAATCAAACAACACAATCCGCAATCAATTAGTGAATTAACGTTTCAAATTCATAATTTTGATACATAGTCAAAAATCACATTTTTGGTGCCAATTCACAACAATAGGCCCTATCTAATTTTGGTTCTCACACCAGTCAATAGGAAATATATAGAAATCCCACTTTCGAAACTCGAACATATATCCACTGATGATGCAGCTGATATCATCAGTGTCATCTTCGGGCGACTAGAGTGTGATTCTATATCCATCCAGTATATTGGAAGCTTTCAATACACGTGGATCAGACGTATATTAAAATCTCTATATACCTGATAGTCCAAATCAATATAAATAAATATTCAAATACGAATAATTGAATTAAATTTTCAAAACAAAACTTGTTTTCAATTTTATTTTTCAAAACAACACCCTTTACACTCGTTCTAGGATACTACTGATCCTATCTCTAACGAGTCATTCTTATTGGATATTACTAATCCAATTTCTGATGAATTCTTTCGTTTGGTTCTAATGTGTCTTATTCTCGAGCTTTGTAAACCAAAGCTCTGACACCAAATGAGACGACCCGAACTTCCCCGTGAAGGAAAGCACGGATTGCCTTGGGAGCAACACACAAAAGAACGCAGACGGAAGAACATTTCATTGTATATTACAACACTTTCATCAAAATACAGGAATATACAGAGTATGAATAAATAATATACATCACAAAATATCAGAGATTACAATACATTACATAGCAGCGGAAAATAATACAATACACAACTGAAAGAGATATACGGATACAAAGCTTTCCGGATATCATTCCAGCTGTAAACTAGGTTCCTGTGAATATAAATCTGCAAAACCAAAACTACTAGCTGCCCATGTCAAAATAAGGGCACCCAGAGTTTAGGTTAAAACAATAAACTCCAGGTCAGTCGTGTGACTGGTGTGAGAACTAAAACAGTTATTAATCTTTATTATAAAGTTAGGTAAATCGAGGGACCTCGCCGTGTAACACGGAACAGGTTTCCTCCCAAGAATACCAGTGCATAAAAGAACAGCGCAATGCTAAATAAAGAAAAATGAAGCTATTATAAGACCCAGGTCCCATCACACAATGCAACACAGGCCGGAGGATAGGTTTTTACCTTATAATAGCCGAAGCATGCTTGATACGCTAAATTTCATGTTTTATTACTATAAGTGTATAGTGTCAAAACAATTTCAATCATAAATATCAATCATAGACGGCATGGGTACCATATATCATGTCGCCATACTAGGCTCTATAATCAAAACAGCAAAGTTACATATTTGGAAATTGGATTTCCATCTGTGAACTGAGGCAAGGGATAGTCCTCTACCGATTCGAGACTGTCTAGCCCGACCCTCAGGACCCAGACACATGTGAGCCCTTGGAGTGATAGGGCCGGTCCACCGATGTGGATTAAAATGCCTGAACACTACGTTTCCCCGCCCTTTGGGGCGTAAATGAGCCAACGAATGACAACATCGGCTTCACATAGTCATCGATATATCAGAGGTGCCTCGCAACAGCAACAACCACATAAGTCAAACTCGTCAGGGCATGTAAAACCACTGACGCCACTTCTAGCTAGAAAGAAATGCATGCCCTCCCTGAGGTCCTCTCCCGTTTCTGGTTCACAACCGAGGTGTGAAGCTCGCGAATCAACGCTACACAAAGCTATGCCACACAGGCTGTGCTTTGATCATCCACCACAAGACTCTGCTTTTCAACAAAAGCCTTGATCATATTACCAATTAGGCATGCCACACAGGTAATTCACTCCATGCATTTGATATCCATCAATATATAACCTCTGAGCTCGTACGTCTCAGAGAAGGGGTTAAGCAAGAGAATGAATTCTCCCCCGCCAAACAGATATATATTTAATAAAAATCAACCACACAGAATGAAATCCATTGTCAGACACATACTCCATTTACAAGTTCGTTCTGGATCTGAACGAAACCGGAGGCACCTTGTACCTCGCATATCCATCGATCTCCAAGTACGTCTGGACGACCACTAACTGATTCCCTCCTCTTGGGTGTACGACCCAATCAAGATCATCAATAACCACCTAAACGACGTGAAGACCTCCAGTCTTCGACCACCGTCTTCATCCTCGACATCACGTCGAATCAGTTATTCAGAATGGGATAAACCTGGTCTTTCTGAATAACTCGCGTATATAATAAACAATTGTTACACAAAAACAACATATGCCTCATTCCAATTCATCAGTCACTAACCGTAAATTAGTAAGAGAATAATTCCCCAAATATTAACCCCGAAGGCCGAAACCAACATCAGATCAATACCCAGGAAACCATTCTTCTTAGCTAGCCTATAGTTAGTTTCTAAATTTCACATTCTTAGGGAAAGGTTCCCATTAATTTTATCAAAGATAAATTCTTTAAATTTATTCTTTAATCTCCTTTTGAATATCAATTCAACTAGTCAGGATTAACAAACCTTAACGAAGTAATCATTTGTTTTAATTTCCCAATCCCAACCTATTCATCCCATGAAGTAAAACTGGTCATACTTCATATCTAACACCACGGTGTTATCGGTAAATTCAATTACCATTTCACGTTTAAATCTAATTAAAGATTTTACTATCGCCCAGAGCAAAACTGGTGATACTCGATTCTCGATCATTTCAATCTAATTAAAGATTCATTAAAACTCCACTTAGTTTTAATCTTTAACTGTGTTAAAGAATCAATGTCATTTAAAACATGATTCACGATAAATCCAAAATCACATTCCATTCTATCAGCCTTTAACCGTAAAATAGCAAGAGAGCAATTCCCTAAATATTAACCCCGAAGGGCGAAACCAACATCAGATCAATACCCAAGAAACCATTCAACTTAACTAATCTCCAGTTAGTTTCTGATTTTCTTAACTTGATTGGGTTTAAGAACAGTATTATTGAAAATACCGTTCATGACAACCCAAAATCACATTCCATTAATTATCGGGTTAAAGAACAAGTGTTATTTAAAACACCGTTCACGATAAACCCAAAAATCAATTCAAATTCAATTCCAATTAAATACTATTTAATTGGTACACTTCATTAAATCTAAATAAAAAGATTTAATCTTTTCTCAACTGAGTTTAAGAACAGTGTTAATGAAGACACCATTCACGACAAACCCAAATCACATTTGATATTAAATACAAGGCTCTGAATAGAAAATATATCGGCTTATACTCAATATCAAATTCTACGACCAACAAATATCGTATTGGAAATAACGATATAAATATATCTTTCAAATTTCCATAACAATATCTATATAATCACGAAATCCATCATCGAAATATTCCAAGGACAATTTTGATTCATATCCATTCCAATTCAATTATTGGAAATTCTGGTTACTTTTAAAACCATTTCAAATTCAATTTATTTATTTCAAACCAAATTGATTTTAATTCTAGTTCAAAACTAGTTCATTTCGATAAAAATCTATATTTATCTTTTCAAATATGGAGTTTTTCATCCCAGTTTTTCCCAAATCATTTCTTATGATTTTACACAATTTATTACTATTTTTAATAATTTTATCAAGGCCCGTGCAGTCGATTTCCATCAACGGCCATCGAACTTCACTTACAGCGACCTTTTCCAAATTTGATTTGGATATAATTCCAAATCCAACCGTTAGATCTCAGATTTCTAATATTCATTGGAAAGCTCTTTTCGATACGAACCCAACGGTTCCGGTTTTAGGAGAATCCGATGGTCGGATCTCCCGTAATGTCCATTCGAAGTCAATGGTCGAAATTCACGAACTACCGCGGCGCGGCGCGTTCTATTCAGGCCATTATACATATAATATATATATTATATATATTTCGTCGATTTCCTTTTTAAAACGTATTTTATAAATCGTTTTAAATTCGTTTTCGAAACGATTTCAACTTCATTTCAAATTCAAATCAAAATTGAATTTTTCCTTATATATTCGTTTTAAATTCATTTCAAATTGATTTCAATTCAAATTGATTTTTAATTCAATTCGTTCGTTTTCAATTCAATTTGAATTTTAAATTTATTCAATTTCGATTCGAATTCATTTCTATTCAATTTCAATTCGAATTCAATTCTGTTCAATTTCAATTCGAATTCATTTCTATTCAATTTCAATTCGAATTCATTTCTATTCAATTTCAATTCGAATTCATTTCTATTCAATTTCAATTCGAATTCATTTCTATTCAATTTCAATTCGAATTCAATTCAATTTCAATTCGAATTCATTTCTAAATATTCGATTTTGAAATCACTTTCAATATTCATTATAAAATCGAAAAAATTCCCGTTCGTGTTAAAATGGCGTGTAACTACTTAACACGGCGTCACATTTCAATATTTAAAGCATATTATTTTTAAATTATTCGATAATTCTGAACTGGAATCAAACATAGTAAATTACCATATAGTTTCAATTATATGGATTTCATCAAATTCATATTTACAATGACGATAAACACCCAACCATCATCCAAAGTGCGTTCTACACTGTATAAGCATCAAATATAAATATTCAACGATTATAACAGCCTGTCGATCAATCGATCGACATACAGCTAATTATTGGGATTAGTGTATGTCATATATCATCCCAATACCCGTGTCGGGTTTCAAACAATCAAACACAGATTTTATTTCTGTAGTTGGGCGATGTGTAAAATTTATCGTCCCAATCAATATCAGTCAAATGTGTGTATATAAACAAATCATCCGATTTGTTTATATTTATCTCATTTTAAATACACGTTAAAAAATCTATTTTCAACTATAAAATATTTTTAACTATATAAATATTTTATTTCATTTCACATCACATCACACAATCAACTACACATCAAAATCAAACAAACAAGCATACAAGCCGTTCATGGTCTGTGGACGACGGGTGTCGGGTGCTACTAAACACCGTCTGCATCCTAGTATATATTTTTAACCAGAAATTTAAATTAAAGGTGAGGAGTTCTCACATTGGGGTTCCACTCCGCCGTTTCTTTTCTGAATTTCTGAACCATTTGAATTCCTTTTTGTTTTCAATCCGTTCCATCGCACTCCTTTTCACGCTGTTCATAGTAAAAATCATATTTTTAATCAGATGTTCATATATTAAAAAATCGAATTTTTATCGCTACTTCATATATATAAAAATCGAATTTTTATCTTCTCTAGTATATAAAAATCATATCTTTATATACGTAAAAATCATGCCTTTTCTCTAATTAAAAATCAAATATTTATCCCTACCCTTCTAAGATAAAAATCATACTTTTCTTACTCTACATTAATAAAAATTATATTTTTATCATTGTAAAAATCAAATCCTTTATTCGTTCACTTTCATGATAAAAAAAATCAAATCTTTATAAATTCTAATTCTAATTTTTTTTCATATAAAAATCTCATCTTTGTTCATATCCAAGAATCATAACTCCTCTAATTTAAAAATCGATTCTTTTTCAAATTAAAAATCGATCCTTTTTATATATAAAAATCAAATCTTTATAATATATAAAAATCTAAACTCTTTATAATAAAAATCAGAACTTTCTTTATATGAAAATATAAACTTTTATCTCTTCTAAAACAAAATAAAAATCAGATCTTTATTTTAAAGATTACTATATAAAAAAACTAAAACAAAATAAATAAATAAATAAATAACAATAAAAAAAATTAAAAACTTACGGTCTGCAAAAAAAAGGGGAGCTGCTCGCGTTGGCGCCGACTGGAGGGAAGAGGGAGTGGCAGCCTCGCGATCTCGACTGGACGGTGCAGAGGGGGCTCAGAGATGGCGGTGGTCCCTTCTCCTGCGGGGTTCGATTTGGTGGCTGGTGGGTTTAGGGCTCGCGAGTGGGAGGAGGTAGAGAGGGGGAGGGGCTCGTCGTCTTCGAGGTGGAGGAGGAGGCAGTGGGGAACGGAGTTCGTCGGCGGCGGCTGATGGGGGGCGATCGATTTAGGTTTCCCTTTTTTTTCGATTTGAATGGGGGGCCTAAGGAATGGAAAAGGGGAGGGAGAGATAAGAGGGAATATATAATAATCTATATTATTTAATTAATTTCAAAAAGCAACCTTTTATTTTGGGCTCAAAATCGAACCCACCGCCTGTCATCCATAACTAATTACCCCCATTCCGAATGCAGTGGGATATGTGTCGTAAGCTGATTCGATAGTTTCGATCAGTTTTCGTCAATCAAAATATAAATTTATATATTGAATTTGAACGCGCATTTCAATTTACCGGGGCTACATACGGACTCTAAAAATTCCCAAAAAATATTTCCTAGCTTTGTATTGACGATACGGTCCTAACAAAATTAATTTCATTGAATTCTGAGATCGTTGGAAAAATGGCCATTTTCCAGTCGATTAAAATCAACTGAAACTGGTCAAACGCGTTTTCCTTTGCCACGCTCAAATATTGATTCGAAAAATTACGAATTTTGGAATCTAGCAATAATTTGACATCACAGATCCAACAAAAGTGGTTTCGTCGAAAACCGAGGTCGTTTGCAAAATGGCTATTTTTAAGGGCTAAAATTCCATAGTGACTATTCTGAATTTTCAACTGGGCATATCTTTTGATTCCCGCTATGAAAATTTGATTTTTCGGATTCGTTGGAAAGATACTCTCAATTAGATTCAAATATTTTTGGTTTCCCTAAAATCCGGTTTATTTTGCACCCGGTACATTCATTTGAACTTTGAAATCGAATTATCGAACTACCGCGCCATTTTCAATTCCTTTTATAATTATAAATAAAATATTATATTCTAACGCCGATCCAAATAAATATATACGTTCGAATTCTATTCAAAATAAATTTTTCGTTGTTATTATTTAAAATAATCTATTTTAAATATTCAAAATTCATCAAAATTGCAAAAATAAAAATTTTAAATTGGCTCAGAATTTCCGGGTTGTTACACAATATGTAATAGCTCCGTGCATGGAGACATATAGTAGTTTAATCAACTCATTCTAGCTGCTATGTTGTAAGATTTTAAAAGCTATAGTGGAAGATCACTTTAAAAATCGTAAGTGGTGGACGGTTGTAAGCTTTTAAAAGTTGTAATGGATTGACCACTTTAAACATCATCAGTGGTGGACAGTCTACCTTAAAAACCGACTATAGTTGGTTGGTAATCTTCTAATCACCTGTATCTCTTGTAATTATTATTTGTTATAATAATAAGTGTTTGCGGTCACTATAAAAACTGGTCGGCTTTGCCTAGAAAAATTATTGACCATCATGAATCATTTTCTAAATGGAAAATGTGGACCTGTATTCTCAAAATATAATTAGAAACATGTATGCAAAATGAAAAAAATCGTATTAAAATTATTGAAGCACATAGTGTCAATAGTATGTTATATGCCATGAACATTATACTTTCATATATAATTGAATTGATTAAAGTAGTGAGAGTATTTGAAACATTTAGAATACCTTGAAGGTTAAACGACGAAAATATTTAAATTTGGGAAGAATGTAAATAACTTTGGTAGTGATAAATAATTCAAAGACAAGAAATGTAGGTTACAACATTCTTTTAAGTATTGTTTTGATTAAAATTTTGATATAATTTATGATAAGTACATTAATTACTTCCTACTTTTAAGAATTATTGTAATAAAACTCTTAATATCCATTGAAGTGGTAGTTGAGATATGCAAAGCTTATTAAAATATATAAGTTTTTGAAGAATATAAATAACATTTGTGGTTATAAAGAATGCCAAGGACATAGACGATAGGTTACAACATTCTTCTAAGTATTATTATAATGAAAATCTTAATATACTTCAAGATGAGTAGATCACTTTCTGCTTAGTGTTGCTGTAATGAAACTTGTCTTATTAATTAAATTTATATTGCAATATGCAAACCTGATTAAAATACAAAATTATAACCACATGAAGTGTATTTACAAATAAATACCAGTAGCATACAAAGCGCAAACAGAAGGCGCTTTAAATAAAAAAACATGTGTAACAACCTGCCTTTTCGACCGCTTCAAGTCGGAAATTAAACCAACTTAAACCGCTCGAAATGACAAATTGTTATCGCCTATGAGGTTTAACCGAACCAATACAAAAAGAATCACAGAACAGAAATGTTTGCAGCAAGAATAATTTTTATACAAATATCGGAGTTTTACAAAACATTCTGTACATTCATAAGTTTTAAAATAAAATTTACACTTCATTCGAGCCTTGTGCACGCATATGCGTCTTCACGTTCCTCTCCAGTTTTGTGAGCTGAATACATTTAAATCTGAAACATTGGGAGAGGGTTCCATGCAAAAACACAAAACACCCGAGTCAGGATTAAACTTATTTCAAGTAAGTTACTTCGAATAAACACACGAACATAATTGTTAATCCAAAAAAAATCTAATAACTTAAGCATAGTAACCATGGACTGCCGAAATATGGACTTACAAGGTCGAAATATTTTGCTGCAGCAATATAGGATGGGACAGTAAGAGTAACTTATGCCATTGTCCATAAGTGACCAATTCCAAGTGCAGCGATATATATATATATATATATATATATATATATATATATATATATATATATATATAAGACTAGAGGCAAGACGGCAAACACGCAGATTTGACCATAAGCAAATAGCATATTATACTACTGTGTAGGATACGAAATAGAAAGTCCACAAGATAAGGCATCCAAATTCTAGTCATAATAGAGTATTAGTGTACAAATTTACCCATACGTTTCATTCATGCATGTGCAAACTCTAAGGCCGAGGCATGCTTAATATAAGGTGTAAACATACATAAAAATTCAAGTATGGAAATCTTAACCTACAAAAACATTGTTACGGCCAAAATGTGGATCCAAAGTTCTAATATGTATACATATGCTGATCGGAATTTTTATTTACAAAATTAACTGTCCCAAAATGAGTGATGGGGTGAAATAAATGCACTTCTAATGTACCACAAAGCTTTATATTACATTACGTACTTGGATGATGATATTCACTTGTTAATTACCAACAAAAGGAACTGATTAGCATAGGATTTCATTTTTAAAACCACGTGTTAAAATTAATATGAAAGCTAGATTGCAAAGTAACAATGTTATCATAAACAGGGAAGTCCAAACTTAAGTCATACAATTAATGAAAAGTTCCTACCTATGAAGCAAAACGTAAGTCAGGAAAACCGAGCCTGTCAGACAAAGTACCACCTGAAGTCCGCAAGTAATGGCCACAGACAAACATTTACCTTTTGTAAAAAAAAAGTACAATACAAATGCACAGATATGAGTATAATCATATATGCATGTACCATTAACTTGGAAACTCAACAATCAATGACTGAAATAACCAAGGCAACCAACAAGATGATAGCAATCAACAAGACTCAATGAATTATACTCGGTGAAACCCAAGTAGCGAACTTGTAAAAGGGTTTTATCGTAAAAAACTTACAATTAATCACAGTAGCGGGCGAATTAAAAGAGGAACCAGCACGCGGAGGAAGAAGCAGGAGCTCGAGGTCAAGTTGTTCCGGTTGGTGCACAAACAGAGGTGGTGAGATCGATTGGGTGGCAGGGGACGCACGCTTTCGATGGTTGTCGTCGGCACGAGGAGGTGATGGCAAAAAGGCAGTGGTGATAGCTTGGAGGGTGCGTGAGTTTTTTTTTTCCAAAGAAGTTTCAGATCTAAATTTAGAAGAAAGAGGAGGCAGCTTCAAATCTAAATGTAGAAGAAGAAAGAGGAGGCAGTTCTTTTATGTGTACGGTTGTGTGTATATATATACACCAAGTCTGCTACTCAAGATAAGAAACCGGTTACAAAATATGAATTGGTATGAATGTATTAGCAAAATGTGGGTGATGTAATCCCTGATCCTTAAATATAGAAAATAAGATGTTACCATATTTTGTTTTGTTTTATCATTCAACAATAAACACTAACACATGGTTTTTAATGCTTTAATTTTTTCTCTCTCTTTTCCATATATATGTGAACGTTTCAGGTAGTAATGGAAGCACGGACGCATGACGGTCAAGAATTCCTATTTTGCGTATTCTTGAATGCACGCATGCATGCATGCCTTTTCAATTATATGCTCTAATTTTATTTCCATTTCATTTTTTAAACAAGTGTTTCTCTCTCTCTCTCTCTCTCTCTGTTTTACCTTATAGAAACATGGCTTTTTGAAGAATATAAAGCATTTATTTATATATGTTGTCATTAAAACGTTTTTATATTTTGAGTAGACATTCACAAAAAGGAGGGAGGAAGGTAAAAGGGGCAGCTAACTAAGCATTTATATTATACTACATGTATTATATGTAATATAAAACGTGAAAACTTGATATAAATGAAGAAAATGGAAGGGTGTCATAACGCATGACTTGGAAACGAATTAACAAACGTTTTGTTTTGCATTCAAGCGAAAATTGATAACTAAACATTAAAATTTACCTTTTCAAAATTACGTTTTGTTTTGTTTTAAATGTAACGTATTAATTATTTCATTTTTTTTCATGAATAGTTTGACGTACGTTCCTTTTTAATGTAGGAATGTGACTGATTTGGATGAATTGATATCTCATATTTTGTATTTCAACTGTTTTCATTAATTGCTTTGGTTTTAAAAGGAAACTTAATGAGCGGGGCTAAATTTTGAACTGACAAAAATAAAAAGGCTGAAAATACATAGACATTTGAATAGAAAGGGAAATATATTTGCACCATTGGCAGAACTAATTCCTCATATTACTATGGAAATTTTCCATCGCTATATTTATGTAAGGACCCGAAACTTCCCGGTAAAGGAAAGCCCGGATTTCTTTGAGAATACGACAAACCAGAACACAAACAGAAGAACATTTCATTGTTTATTACAACAATTTCTTCAGAAAACAAGAATATATAGAGTACGAATAAATATTGCACATTTACTAAATATCAGAGATTTACAAGTTACAATGCAGTGGAGAATAATACAAAACACAACTGAAAAAGATACACGGATACAGAGCTTTCCGAATATCATTCCACCTGTAAGCCAAGATCCTGTGAATATAAATCTGCAAAACCAAAACTACTAGCTGCCCGTGTGGAAAATAGGGGCACCTAGAGTTTAGGTTAAAACAATAAACTCCAGGTCAGTCATGTAACTGGTGTGAGAACTAAAACAGTTATTAATGTTTATTTTAACGTTAGGTAAATCCAGGGACCACGCCGTATAACACGGAACGGGTTTCCTTCCCAGAATACCAGTGCATAAAACAACAACGCAAAGCTGAATAAAGAACAATGAAGCTATTATAAGACTCAGGTCCCATCACACAATGCAACGCAAGCCGGAGGATAGAGTTTTTACCTTATAATAGCCAAGAATGCTTGGTACGTAAAATTTCATGTTTTATTATTACTATAAATGTATAGTGTCAAAACAATTTCAATCATAAGTATCAATCATAGACGGCATAAGTGCCCCATACCACTATGTCGCCATATATAGGTTTACAATTAAAACCGCAAAATGTCGTATTGGTAGTTGGATTTCCATCTGTGAACCGAGGCAAGGGATCGTACTCACCACTTCGAGATGCTCTAGCCCATGTCTCGGGATCAGAACGCATCGACCCTTGGATCTTCAGGGCTGGTCCACACAGAGTGGATTAAAATGCCTGAACAATGCGTTTCCCCGCCCTATGGTGCGTAAACTGGTCATATCCTGACCAAACAATTGGCCACGGAACGACCGATATAACCGAGGCGCCTCGCTTTCCATCATCCACATAAATAAAATGCCAGGGCGTGTAAAACCACTGACACCACTCCTAGGTAGAAGGAAACGCATGCTCTCACTGCAGTCCTCTCCCGTTTCTGGTTCACACCGGGGTGTGAGGCTCGTGAAATAATGCTACGCAAAGCTATGTTATATTAAAGCCTTGCTTTGATCATCAACCACAAGACTCTGCTTTTCAACAAAAACCTTGATCATTTGCATCTCAGCATGCCACACAGGCAATTCACGCTATGCAACCGATGTTTATCAATCACATAGAATGAAATCCGATGTCAGACACACATCCATTTACAAGTTCGTTCTGGGTCTGAACGAAACCGGAGGCACCTTATTCCTCCCCCATATGTCCAATACAGGGGAGAGGTCCTCACATATCCGGTCGATCTCCAAGTACGTCTGGACGATCACCACTTATTACCTTGTATTGGGTGTACAGCCCAATCAAGACATCAGTAGTCATCCAAACGATGTGAAGACCTTCGGTCTTCAACCACCGTCTTCATCCTCGACACATCATCGAATCAGTTATTCAGAATGGGATAAACCCAGTCTTTCTGAATAACTCTCGTATATAATAAACAAGTGCTATAAAAACACAACATACGCCTCATTCCAATCCAGAATATTCCTTTATTCAAATATTCTTATACTTTGGGAAAGGTTCCCATTAATTTTATCAAAGATAAATTCTTTAAATTTATTCTTTAATCTTCCTTTAGATATCATTTCAATCTAATTAAAGATGCATTAAAACTCCGCTTGGTTTTAATCTTCCCAAAAATCAATATTAATGATTGTTTAACTTGGGAAATCATAACCTTCCTTTAACTGGGTTAAAGAACCAATGTCATTTAAAACACGGTTCATGATAAATCCAAAATCACACTCCATTCCATCAGCCTTTAACCGTAAATTAGCAAGTGAACAATTCCCTAAGTATTAACCCCGAAGGCCGAAACCAACATCAGATCAATACCCAGGAAACCATTCAACTTAACTAATCTCCAGTTAGTTTCTGATTTTCTTAACTCCATTGGGTCTAAGAACAATATTATTAAAGATACCATTCACGACAACCCAAAATCTTATTCCTGTCTTTAACTGGGTTAAAGAACCAATGTCGTTTAAAATACGGTTCACGATAAACCCAAAATCATATTCCATTCCATCAGCCTTTAATCGTAAATTAGCAAGTGAACAATTCCCTAAGTATTAACCCCGAAGGCCGAAACCAACATCAGATCAATACCCAGGAAACCATTCAACTTAACTAATCTCCAGTTAGTTTCTGATTTTCTTAACTCCATTGGGTCTAAGAACAGTATTATTAAAGATACCATTCACGACAACCCAAAATCTTATTCCTGCCTTTAACTGGGTTAAAGAACCAATGTCCTTTAAAACAAGGTTCACGATAAACCCAACATCATATTCCATTCTCAGCCTTTAACCGTAAATTAGCAAGTGAACAGTTCCCTAAGTATTAACCCCGAAGGCCGAAACCAATATCAGATCAATACCCAGGAAACCATTCAACTTAACTAATCTCCAGTTAGTTTCTGATTTTCTTAGCTCCACTGGATCTAAGAACAGTATTATTAAAGATACCATTCATGACAACCCAAAATCTTATTCCATTGTTAACCGGATTAAAGAACAAGTGTTATTTAAAACACCATTCACGATAAAGCCAAAGACCAATTTCAATCCAATTCCAATTAAATATTAATTAATTGGTATACTTCATTAAATCTAAATAAAAAGATTTAATCTTTTCTCAACAGGGTTCAAGAACAGTGTTAATGAAGACACAATTCACGACAAACCCAAAATCACATTTAATACTAAATACAAGGCTCTAAATAGAAAATATATCGGCTTATATTCAATATCAAATTCTGGAATCAACACATACCATATTGGAATAACGATATATATATCTTCCAAATTCCTCCACAATATCCGTATAATCACGGAATCCAATATCGAAATATTCCGAAGATAATTTCGATTCAAATCCATTCCAATTCATATATTGGAAATTCCAGTTATTTTTAGAACCATTTCAAATCCAATTTATTTATTTAAAAATATTGAATTTCATAATTCTAGTTCATAACTAGTTCATTTTGATAAAAATATATTTTTTTTCTTTCAAATATGGAATTTTTCATCCCAATTCTTTCCAAATCATTTGTTATGATTTTACACAAATTATTGATATTTTTAATAATTTTATCAAGGCCCGTACAGTAGATTTCCATAAACGGCCATCGAACTGCACTTACAACGGCCTTTTCAGAATTTTATTTGGAAATAATTCCAAATCCAACCGTTAGATTTCAAATCTCTAATATCCGTTAGAAAACTCTTTTCGATACAAACCTAACGGTTCCGGTTTTAGGAGAAATCGACGGTCGGATCTCTCGTAATGTCCGTTTGAAGTCAATGGTCGAAATTCGCGAACTGCCGCAGCGCGGCGCATTCTATTCAGGCCATTATATATATAGATATATATATATATATATATATATATATAATATATATTTCGTCGATTTCCATTCAAAACGTATTTTATAAATTGTTTTAAATTCATTTTCCAAACGATTTCAACTTCATATTCAATTTCAAATCAAAATTGAATATTCTATATCATTGATATGTAAATGATAATATTTTCAAAACATTAGATTTTGAAATCAATTCCTTTTCCATATTCATTATATAAATGAATAAAATCGATATAAATATCGTTCCCGTCAAAATGGCGTTAATCTAATCAACACGGCTTTATATATTTATATATATTCGTGTCCATCCCAAATCGGACATCAGAATCAAATTTTGATCTTTTACTGAATATTATTTTAAAAAAATCATTATTTTAAAATAATCATTATTTTAAAATATTCATTCTTTCTGAACTGGAATCGGACACAGTCAATTATCATATGATGTGATTTATATGGATTTCATACACACATGTGTACAATAACAATCAAACGCATTCAACCATCATCCAGAGTGCATTCTACACTGCATAAGCATTAAATATAAATATTCAACGCTTATAACACCCTGTCAATCCATCGATCGATATACAGCTAATTATTGGGACTAGTGTATGTCATATATCATCCCAATTCCCGTGTTGGGTTTCAATCAACAAATAATGAATTTTATTTGTGCAGTTGGGTGATGTGTAAAATTTATCGTCCCAATCAATATCAGTCAAATGTATGTACATAAACAAATCGTTCGATTTGTTTATAAATATTTATTTATCCATATACACGTTAAAAATTATATTTTTAACTATAAAATATTTTAACTATAAAATATTTTATTCCATTTCACATCACACAATCAACTTTCACAACACCATCAAACAAACAAGTCGTCCATGGTCCATGGACGACGGGTGTCGGGCGCTGATAAGCACCGTCTGCATCCTAGTATATATTTTAACTAGAAAATAAAATAAAAGTGAGAAGTTCTCACCTTTGGGTTCCACTCCGTCATTCTTTCCTTCTGAACTGAATGGATTCCGTATTGATTTCCGTTGTTACCAACGCTATCTTTTCCCGCTGTTCACATTAAAAATCACGTTTTTACAATGGCATTTCATATATAAAAATCATATATTTTTATCGCTTCTTTCTATATAAAAATTATATTTTTATATTTCTACTTCTTATATAAAAATCGAGTTTTTATTTCGCTACAACGTTATAAAAATCCCATTTTTATGACGCTACTATATAAATAAAAATCATATTTATATATCGTTATTATATAAATAAAAATCATATTTTTATATTGCTACTACATCTATGAAGATCTCCTCTTTTCAAATGTAAAAATCGAATCTTTCTACTTTTAAAAATCTCACCCTCGTCTATTCTAAAAATCTTAACTATTCTATTTTAAAAATATAAACTTTCCTCTTTATAAATATATAAACTTTTAGTTTAAAAATCAAATCTTTTTAGTTTACAAATCTAATCTTTCTATAAATATAAAAATCATATCTTTATAGAACAAAATATTATATTTTTACATCGATACAAATTATATTTTTACCCCGCCAAAAATATTTTCTTTCTCCGATAAAAATCATAACTTTATACAAATAAAAATCGTATTTTTAAATCTATATTATCTATACAAAAATCTGAATCTTATAGTAATGTTATTTAACAAAGAAAGAAAGAAAAAAATCGAAATCAAAACAATGTAATAAAAAAATGAAGGAGACTCACTATGTTATTGGTTGGAGGAGGGGCTGAGGGTGCTGCGAAGGTGGCGGTTGGTCGGACAAGGTGAAAGAGGAGGCGGTGGGGCGTTTGGGGTCGACGACGACTTGTTTGGTGAAAAGGGGGGTCTAGGGTTTTCAACGCGGAGAGGGGATGGGGGGTGCGTGGAGGCCGGAGAGGAGGTGGGGGAGATCGCCGGCATTGGGCGGCGCCGCCTGGGGGGGGGGGACGGGGAAGACTGCTGTAACGAACCGGGATTTTCGACCCAGAAAATCAACATAAAACCCATGTTAATTATTCAGGTATCGAACATTCCAGATCATTAATAGAAAGAAGTTAGAGGGTGAGAATAGATAAGATATAAAATTAGAATAGAAGAAGAAGAAGAACACAATCAGAGTAAACACGAATCTCACAGCGGAACGAATAAAATATAATATATAACATGACTTTGCTATAAAACAGTATAATAACATTATCAGAGTACACACTTACACATAGCGGAATCAACAATAGTTATCTAATCCTGAAGCCTCCTGCTTCAAGCTCCTCCAAGTATATCTGTAAAGACCTGAACTACTTGACTGCCCGTACAAATTTGGGCACCCAAGAGTTTAATGAAACAAAACAAAATAAACTCTGGGTCAGTCATGGGACTGGTGTGAGTAAACTCAAATCATTTGGTTTAACTTTTCAAAATCCTTTTCAAACAAAAAGATAATCGCAAGACCGATCCACACATAAACACGGATGGCTTTTACCTTACGATAACCCATAACAATTTTGGAAATCAATACTTTTCTGATATTATAATAATGTCTAATCACAAGTAAATAACAATCTAGCAGAACGTTTGCATCTCACATTCTACATATATAGTATACAAACAAAATCGCGGGCGCTTATTGGAGATTGGATTCCAACTATGACAAGGTATGGGACCACCTGCCGATAGTGTATCTCTAGAGGCAAATACACTGGGTTCAACAAGAACATCATGCAACCCAGCCCACACATGATCGACCACTCATTTCGCTTGAGTGTATCGAATGTATACCACCAACGGTTGGGAGCTACCCACCGTTTCCCGAAAATGGATAGCATCGAATATAGATAAAAGAATGAAATGGATTTTCTCTAGATAGGTGATACACATCCTAATGGGAGCGACCCACTTAGCCATGCTGCCTACCCGATTTCTGTCATTTCCCGGTTGATGAGGCTTGAGGTCATAACGTATCTTTGATAACCCTGACCACCATTCGCTTTGAATGCCACATCGTCATGCCCGTCAAATCACATATTGATTTCCCCAAAAATACCACGGGTATAAAGCTAAGAGAAACGAATTCCTCCGCCACCAAACGTAAGTACGATTGAAGAGATCAACTTACGCGATCCGTTAGATATACTTTGTCAGACATTCGTCCATTCACGTTGTCCTGGGACTGGACAACCCAAAGGCACTATTCTGTAAACAGGATAGCCTTTGCGTAACTCCGTCTTCGATATTTGATCGCAATGCTAACGTCCATACAGAGTGGTTTTCAGATAATGAATCTGATCCCGATCTCTCCATATTGACGATGATAAAATGGTCAAAATTTCGATAGTCGATGATTTAACTATCAAAGAAAAATAGGTGTACAACCAACGATCTTATTTCTAGATAGAAATTCGATCGATCAATCATCAATCAACATTAATCTCCTTTAATTTAAATTAATCACTAATTTATTCATTTCCCATTTCTATATACTCAATATTTCTTATTTTCTAAATTCAGGAAATATACGTCATCAATCATTGGAAAACATTTCCATCTCTGTTTCACGTATCACTGTCATTCCAGTATTCTTTCTCATTAACATTTCATTTTCTATTATTAGAAAATATATCTGATTATATTTGGATAATGTCTCCAAAACTTAATTCATTTGATTTAACAGATGTTTAAATAAAACATCACTAAGCCAATTTAAACCATTATACTCATTAACTAAATTCATTTAATCAATCTTCACTATCGAACCTTACCCATCCCTTAGTTAAGAACGAAGTCAATCAAGTTAGGGTATAATTACCTCTTAGACCTTAATTGAACAACATTTCTAACCTCGAAATAGACAAAGTTCACCTTTTAAACCTTAAACAAACTTCCTTACATAACTCGGATTCTATTTATGAATCCACTTCTTTATTTTAAAACATTGATTATAATTACAGCGTTATAATTCCTCTCTTCTTAAATATCCAACTTCAAAATGTAACTTTTATTCCTTAATTTAACTAAATAACTAAACCAAAAATCTATTAATAAATAAGTAAATCTTGATTTAACCGGAAAGTAAATATTACTTTCCCGAATTCGATATAAACGAATTCAATGTACAATTCTCTTTTTCGAATAATCTGTATTCGATAGCTCCTTTCTGAATAAACTATATTCGATAACCCTTTCTTCGAATAACTATATTCGATAATCTCTCTTCGAATGATTTATATTCGATTAACTTTCTACGAATGATTTACATTCGATTAATCTCCTTTCGAATAAACTATATTCGATTAACTCCTTTAATTCTATTCGAATAAACTATTTCGAATAACTCCTTTGGATTAACTCATTTCGATTAACTTGGTTTGATTAACTCATCTTGACTAACTCAACTCGATTAACTTTACTTGATTAACTCAACTTATTTAACTCCACTTATCTAACTCAACTTATCTAACTCAACTTATTTAACTCCTATCTAATAACTAATATTCGATTAATTTATATTCGAATAACTATGTCTGTTTTAACTTTATTTCGAATGGCTAATCTTCGATTTAACTCCATACGCTTGACTCTAGATCGCAGCGATCACAATGGTCACGCCTGATTCCCTTAGGAATCATCCGACCACCGTAGGCTATCTGCAGCCCTGCGAATTACGCTAGCAGTCGTACGAAATGGCAACACATCCTAAATAACTATGTTTGCCTAACTCTATCTCAAATAACTATATTTGATCAAACTCTAATTGAATAACTAATATTCAATTAATTCTAATTCGATTAACTATGTTCATTTAACCCTAATTCGATTAATTCTAACTCTAATCGATTTACTCTAACCGATTAATTTTAACTGATTAACTACTTTGATTAACTCTACGTTCATTCAATTTCAAATATCGATGTTGAAATCGATTCTTATTTCTCTATATAAGTCCTGACTTATATATTCTATTTATACAATGATACACATCTTATTTAATTTATAAAATATTATTTATAAATTTATCTTCTCAATCTATCTGTTAGAATAGATTATATTTAAAATCTTTGCTTTAAACCCATATCATGTTATACCCGTGTGCGAAGCACGGGTCTAAACCTTTCAAATGTAAAATTTTCGTTCGATACGATTCTAGTCACTTTTTAGGTCTTTCCTTTTTATAATCTATTTATTTACAAAATAAATCCCTTTTTGATGATTGTATTTATTCTATAAAATATTTACTATTTATAAAATCTATTGATTTTATAAGTAATTCCTTTGATAATCTAACTATTCCCTTTCTATTTATTTTACACATATTTCCTCTTTCTATTCTACTTATTTTCAAATAAATATCCCTTTTCAAATTCTATCTGTAGATGTTTTACAAATATTTCCCTTCAATTCTATCTATTTGACTAACAAATAAATATTCCTTTTTAATCTATTTATTTTATAAATAAATATTTTTCTTTTTATAAAATCTTTTGATTTTATAAATATTTCTCTTTCAATATAACATTGAAAGTTTCCTTTTTAACATTCCAGTATTTTTTATGGTATTTAACATACCATATAACAATGATCGGTATCATCCAAACATACGAAATCAACAACATATTTCATATCACATCATATAACACAATATATGAAAAAAACAGTAAAATAAATGTTGAGGAACCCAGTTGGGTCCCTCCAACCTGTTTCCCTGCATCACAGATGTTAAACAATATAATTATCATCGATTTCATTTTACTATGAAATATTCTGCCAAACAGAATCAATATTTGATTAACGATTTATATTTATATCATTATCTATCTTTTCAATCAACTGACTAGCAGTTCAACCAAACAGCCAACACACAACAACAACCATTATTTATGAATTCTAAAAATACTTTATGAAAATATAAATTGAGCAGAGTTAGTGAGATTTACTCACATTTCGCGTTAACCGTTAAATAACGATTTGCGTTAGTTGATTCTGATCAGAAAATTTATTTCGCCATAAATTGTAACGAGCTCGAATCCACTCCCAGTCAGTTCTAGTGTGTAGCTCTCGTCCATACGATCCTATCGGATCTTGTTTCGTTGGATTCTGAGATCATACGAGAAAGTTATACATTTTGGAAGTTTATAAATATTTAAATTAAACTAAATTAATTTCCCTTGTATAGAATTTTGGGCCCAACCTTTCACTCTTGGCCCAAACGTTCAGGCCCGTTTCACCAAACAAATCCTATCCGCTCCTCTTTGCCACCCTTCTTCCACGCTCATATCTTCATCTCCAGTAAAACCCAAAACACCATTGTCATTACCTTGGACTCCAACCGCACCTCCCTTTCCTCAATGAATTCCAAACCAACCAACACCATTGCGCTCACCTTGGATCCCTCTACGAAATCATGGCCAGCACAAAATGTTCGATGCCTCCACTCACATTCTGACATCGCACTCTCAGGTGACTGATCGACAGTTTTTATTTCAATAAAACCCCCAAAAATACATACTGAAGCCATTCGATCCGCTGAGTTCAAATACGAACTCAAATTTGCAATTCGATTGCTAAAACTCATGAAACCCGCAGCCTTAGCCTTCGCTGTCAAAACCCAGCATCCAAAAACCAACGTCGAATTCAAAACTGTGTATACAGAAATAAAAAGAAAGCGACAAGGGATACAACGATATCTGTATTGGGATTTATAACATTTTCTTTGAATTTATTTTGATTTTTCTTTTGATGAAAATTTACTGGAGATTAGGTTTGAAAGGTTAAAGTTCCTGTGATTTTTATATAGGAGATGAAATGAAATTAGGTTAAAAAGGTTAAAGTGCTTATATAGGAGATTTTTGTTATTTTAATATTCGATTATCTAATTTATTTTTAAGCAAACGCTATTTTTACTTGTCCTCTAAAATTCCTGTGATCACATACGATACCCAAACATCATAAAAATTGACATGCACCTTCAGTTCGACATTACGGTCCCAACGAAACTGGTTTCGTCGAATTCTGACTCCGTTAGCTCACGTAGCGTATTTTTAACTATCAAAATACTGACTGTTTTTCACTCTAAAAATCCGTACGGCCACACAGTGACCCCAAAAATCACGAAACTTGGAACCTAACAATAATTTGATGTTGCGGATCCAAAAAAATTAGTTTCGTCGAATTATGACTTCGTTTGCAAAAGTGGCTATTTTTAAAGCTCTAAATAACCCATTTAAATATATAAATATATTTAAAAACAATTAAATTTAATATTAAAAAATAAATATTATCGTATATATTCACAATAGAATATCATACTGCTCCACTGGGATTTATAACTCGATATTTCAAATCCAGTGTTACATCGATATTCGATTTATATTTAAAGATCCATTTTAAAATATAAATAAATCAATATAAATTATAAAGGAATTCCATAGCGACTTTTCTAAAATTTGATTTGGACATAAATCAAAATCTACACAATGAAATCCCGATTTTTCTCTTCCACTAGAAAAATATACTTCACCAGTTCCTAACGTTTCTTGTTTCACAGAAATCCGATTTAAAACGGCTTCTGTATATTCAGTTGAAGTTCAAATCGCCAAATAGCGAACTACCGCACCATTTCAAGCCCGATTATAATTATATTATAATTATACATTCAAACTGTCGTTCAAATAATATATTCGTTATTCTAATTCAATTCTAAACTGAATTAAATATCACAGATAATCCAATTCACACCATTTTGTGAATTCCACTATTTCTTACTATTTCAAAAATTAAATATATTATTATATTATTTAATTTAATTAAATATTCAATACTATTTAATTCTGGTCATTTTAAATAACCAAACCATTATTTAAATAATTAAATAAATTATTTATATACCGTAAAAATATGGGTCGTTACAACAGCAGTGGTTCTTTCTCTTTTTTTATTCTCTTCTAATTTGAACGAGATAAAGGGGAGAAGGGGGTTGACCAAAGGTTATATATAATTATTTATTAATTTAATACTCGAAAAAGTAACTTTTTTATTCGTCCTCCAAACGAGACCCAGCGACTGTCGCCCCTAGCTAATTACCCCCATCCCGAACACAATGGGAAATGTTTCGTAACCCAATTCAGCTGTTATGATTAGTTTCCGTCAAAATCAAAATATAAATCTATATATTGAATTTGAACGCACATTTTAATTTACCGGGGCCACATACGAACTCTGAAAATTCCAAAAAATATATTTTCTTGCTTCGTATTGACGATACGGTTCTAACAAAGCTAATTTCGTCAAATTTGAAGACCGTTTAAAAAATGGGCATTTTCTGGTCGATCCAAATTGACTAAAACTATCAAAACACGTTTTACTTCGCCATGCTCACATATTGTTCTCAAAAAATTATGAATTTTGGAATCAAGAAATAGATTGACACTACGGATCCAACAAAAGTGGTTTCGTCGAAAACGGAGGTCGTTTGCAAAATTTCCATTTTAAGGGCCAAAATTCCATCGCGACTATTCTGAATTTTCAACTGGGCATAACTTTTTATTCCTGCTATAAAATTTGGATTTTTCAAATTGTTGGAAAGATTTTTTCAAATAGATTCTAATATTTTTGGTTTTACTAAAATCCGGTTTATTTTGAATCCTGTACGCTCACTTGAAATTTGAAATCTAAATTTCAGACAACCGCGCCATTTCCAATTCCTTTTATAATTAAAAATAAATATTTATATTCTACGACGATTCAAATAAATATATATACCTTCTAATTCTATTCAAAATAAATTTCTCGTCGCTATTATTTAAAATAAATCATTTTCAATATTCAAAATTCGTCAAAATTGCCAAAATAAAAATTTTAAATTGGTCCTAATTTTCTGGGTTGTTACAATCTCCCCCACTTAAATTCTTTTCATCCTCAAAAAGGAACGAAGGTGAAAGTTGTTTAACTAACTAACTCAACTTTCATTATTTTAATTATGGCTTAAGTTCTTCAACTTTTCAGTTTCTAAGGACCTTTCAATTTTTTCAAAAATTTGGCTAACACCCTAAAATTTCGCCATAACCTCTTTTGTATAGGAGCACCGAGAAAATCCCCAAACCGCCACACAGGCCTCTCCAATCAAAAAGAAAAAGAAACAGCCAAGCGACTAGCCAATCGGCTCATAAAATCATCAAAAACCCCAAGAAATACAATAAACGTGTACCTATTTGTCGGGCATACAATTTTATTCCTCTGCTTAGCTTTCCTTGCTATGACCTGTTCACACACACACACACACACACACACACACATATATATATATATATATGTACATGCATGCAAATTTTTTCAAACAATTTGCAATTTAGTTCAAATTTGACTGAATGGGCTAAATTTAACTTTCATTCACATGTTGGTTTAACAATTTGAATAGTCCAACTAATAATCAAACAACATAACCATCAATCAATTAGTTGGTTAACATTTCAAATACATAACTTTAATACATAGTCAAAAATCATATTTTTGATGCCAATTCACAATAATAAATCCTATCTAGTTTTGGTTCTCACACCATTCAATTGGAAATATATAAATATCACCCTTTCGAAACTCGAGCACAGATGCTAATGATGTGGCCACATCATCAAAATCATCCTCGGACGACCAGAGTATGATTCTATATCTATGCAGTATATTTGAGACTTCGTATACACATGGATCAGACGTACATGCAAAATCTTTATATACTCCATAGTCCAGATCAATCTAAAATAAAATATTCAAATACAAATAATATGGTTTTAAATTTTCAAAAGAAAGTTGGTTTTCAATTTTATTTCAAAAACAACACTCTTCCGACTCATTCTAGGATACCACTGATCCCATCTCTAACGAGTCATTCTCACTGGATATTACTAATCCAATCTCTGATGAATTCTTTCCTTTGGTTCTAATATGCCTAATCCTCGAGATCTGTAAACCAAAGCTCTGATACCAAAATGTAAGGACCCGAAACTTCCCGGTAAAGGAAAGCCCAAATATCTTTGAGAACACGACAAATCAGAACACAAACAGAAGAACATTTGATTGCTTATTACAACAATTTCATCATAATACAAGAATATACAGAGTATGAATAAATATTGCACATTTACTAAATATCAGAGATTTACAAGTTACAATGTAGTGGAAAATAATACAAAACACAACTGAAAAAGATACACGGATACAGAGCTTTCTGAATACCCTTCCAGCTGCCAGGATCCTGTGAATATAAATCTGCAAAACCAAAACTACTAGCTGCCCGTGTAGAAAATAGGGGCACCCAGAGTTTAGGTTAAAACAATAAACTCCAGGTCAGTCATGTAACTGGTGTGAGAACTAAAACAGTTATTAATGTTTATTTTAAAGTTAGGTAAATCCAGGGACCACGCCGTATAACACGGAACGGGTTTCCTTCCCAGAATACCAGTGCATAAAACAACAGGGCAAAGCTGAATAAAGAACAATGAAGCTATTATAAGACTCAGGTCCCATCACACAATGCAACGCAAGCCGGAGGATAGAGTTTTTACCTTATAATAGCCAAGAATGCTTGGTACGTAAAATTTCATGTTTTATTATTACTATAAATGTATAGTGTCAAAACAATTTCAATCATAGACGGCATAAGTGCCCCATACCACTATGTCGCTATATATAGGTTTACAATTAAAACCGCAAAATGTCGTATTGGTAGTTGGATTTCCATCTGTGAACCGAGGCAAGGGATCATACTCACCGCTTCGAGATGCTCTAGCCCGTGTCTCGGGATCAGAACGCATCGACCCTTGCATCATCAGGGCCAGTCCGCACATAGTGGATTAAAATGCCTGAACAATGCGTTTCCCCGCCCTATGGGCGTAAACTGGTCATATCCGACCAAACTATTGGCCCCGGAACGACCGATATAACCGAGGCGCCTCACTATCCATCATACACATAAGTAAAATGCCAGGGCGTGTAAAACCACTGACACCACTCCTAGGTAGAAGGAAACACATGCTCTCACTGTAGTCCTCTCCCATTTCTGGTTCACACCGGGGTGTGAGGCTCGCGAAATAATGCTACCTAAAGCTATGTTATATTAAATCCTTGCTTTGATCATCAACCACAAGACTCTGCTTTTCAACAGAAGCCTTGATCATTTGCATCTCAGCATGCCACAAGGGCAATTCACGCTATGCAACCGATGTCTATCAATCACATAGAATGAAATCCGATGTCGGACACACATCCATTTACAAGTTCGTTCTAGGTCTGAACGAAACCGGAGGCACCTTATTCCTCCCCCATATGTCCAATATAGGGGAGAGGCCCTCGCATATCCGGTCGATCTCCAAGTACGTTTGGACGATCACCACTTATTAACTTGTCTTGGGTGTACAGCCCAATCAAGACATCAGCAATCATCCAAACGATGTGAAGACCTCCGGTATTCAACCACCGTCTTCATCCTCGAATCAGTTATTCAGAATGGGATAAACCTGGTCTTTCTGAATAACTCACGTATATAATAAACAAGTGCTATAAAAACACACCATACGCCTCATTCCAATCCAAAATATTCCTTTATTTAAATATTCTTATACTTTGGGAAAGGTTCCCATTAATTTTATCAAAGATAAATTCTTTAAATTTATTCTTTAATCTTCCTTTGGATATCATTTCAATCTAATTAAAGATGCATTAAAACTCTACTTGGTTTTAATCTTCCCAAAAATCAATACTAATGATTGTTTAACTTGGGAAATCATATCCTGCCATTAACTGGGTTAAAGAACCAATGTCATTTAAAACACGGTTCACGATAAACCCAAAATCACACTCCATTCCATCAGCCTTTAACCGTAAATTAGCAAGTGAAAAATTCCCTAAGTATTAACCCCGAAGGCTGAAACCAACATCAGATCAATACCCAGGAAACCATTCAACTTAACTAATCTCCGGTTAGTTTCTCATTTTCTTAACTCCATTGGGTCTAAGAATAGTATTATTAAAGATACCATTCACGACAACCCAAAATCACATTCCATTCTATCAGCCTTTAACTGTAAATTAGCAAGTGAACAATTCCCTAAGTAATAACCCCGAAGGCCGAAACCAACATCGGATCAATACCCGAGAAACCATTCAACTTAACTAATCTTCAGTTAGTTTCTAATTTTCTTAACTCCGTTGGGTCTAAGAACAGTATTATTGAAGATACCGTTCACGACAACCCAAAATCACATTCCATTAATTATCGGGTTAAAGAACATGTGTTATTTAAAACACCGTTCACGATAAACCCAAAAATCAATTCCAATTAAATATTATTTAATTGGTACACTTCATTAAATCTAAATAAAAAGGTTTAATCTTTTTCTCAACTAGGTTTAAGATCAGTGTTAATGAAGACACCGTTCACGACAAACCCAAATCCCATTTGATATTAAATACAAGGCTCTGAATAGAAAATATATCGGCTTATATTCAATATCAAATTCTACGACCAACAAATATCGTATTGGAAATAATGATATAAATATATATTTCAAATTTCCATAACAATATCTGTATAATCACAAAACCCAACATTGAAATATTCCAAAGACAATTTCGATTCAAATCCATTCCAATTCAATCATTGGAAATTCTGGTTATTTTCAAAACCATTTCAAATCCAATTTATTTATTTTAAAGATAAATGGAATTATAATTCTAGTTCAAAACTCGTTCATTTCGATAAAAATCTATTTTTATCTTTTCAAATATGGAAATTTTCATCCCAGTCCTTTCCAAATCATTTCTTATGATTTTACACAAATTATTACTATTTTTAATAATTTTATCAAGGCCCGTACAGTCGATTTCCGTCAACGGCCATCGGACTGCACTTACAGCGACCTTTTCCAAATTTGATTTGGACATAATTCCAAATCCAACCGTTAGATTTCAAATCTCTAATATTCGTTAGAAAACTCTTTTCGATACGAACCCAACAGTTCCGATTTTAGGAGAATCCGACGGTCGGATCTCCCGTAATATCCATTCGAAGTCAATGGTCGAAATTCGCGAACTGTCGCGGTGCGGCGCGTTCTATTGAGGACATTATATATATATAATAAATATAATATATATATTTCATCGATTTCCTTTTAAAACGTATTTTATAAATCGTTTCAAATTCGTTTTCGTAACTATTTCAACTTCATATTCAATTTCTAATCAAAATTGAATATTCCACATTATCAATATACAAATGATAATATTTTCAAAACATTATATTTTGAAATCACTTCCTTTTCTATAATCACTATAAAAACGAATATAATCGATATAAATATCGTTCGCGTCAAAATGGTGCATATCTAATCAACACGGCTTTAAATATTTCAATAACTTCGTTATTCTATTCAACAAATGAATATTTTCTTCAACACTAAATATATATTTTTATTCAACACATGAATATATATATTTTATTCAACACATGAATTTATATTTTTATTCAACACATGAATATTAATTTTATTCAACACATGAATTTTCTTTTATTCAACACATGAATTTTTATTCTATTCAACACATGAATTTATATTTTATTCAACACATGAATATTAATTTTATTCAACACATGAATTTTCTTTTATAACATTCCTTATTTTCCAAATTGGAATGAGGCCCAATCAATTACCATATAACGTTAACTATATGGATTCCCTACAACACATGTATATAATAGCAACGATAAGTCATCAACCATCATCCAGAGTGCACCACACAACTGCATAAGCATTAAATACAAATAATTAACGCTTACACAGTCTGTCAACCCATCGATTGACGTACAACAAAACAATCGGGATTAATGTACGTGAAATATCATCCCAATACCCGAGTGGGGTTTCAAATCAACACACACAGATTTTTATTTGTGCAGTTGGGCGATGTGTAAAATTTATCGTCCCAATTCAATATCAGTCAAATGGGTGTACATAAACAAATCGACCGATTTGTTTATAAATATTTATTTTATATACACGTTAAAAATCATATTTTTAACTATAAAATATTTACTTTCATTCCTCATCACACAATCATTTTTCACAACATATCAATCAAACAAACAAGTCGTCCATGGTCTGTAGACGACGGGTGTCAGGTGCTGCTAAGCACCGTCTGCATCCTAGTATATATTTCAACTAGAAAATAAAAATAAAAGTGAAGAGTTCTCACCTTGGGTTTCCACCCCACCGTTTCATTTCTGAATTTCTGAATGGCTTGGATTTGCCCGAAATTCAACGCAGTTCTTTACACGCTGTTCATAGTAAAAATCACATTTTTATTATCACTACATGTACATAAAAATCATATTTTTATTTTCCACTTCATATATATAAAAATCGAATTTTTATCTTCACTTCATATACTGTAAAGATTATATTTTTATTTCACTTCTCATATAATGAAAATCACATTTTTATTTTGTCTACTTCACAGTAAAGATCACATTTTTATTTGTTTACTTTCAATATAAAAATCATATATTTATAATCTCTACAATATAAAAATCATATTTTTAATTATATTATTCATGTATATATAAAAAAAATAGGTTTAAAAATCCTTTTTATAACTAACTATATTAAGTAAATAAAACTAAGCAAATAAATAACCAAACTTACCATTCAAGAGGAAGAGGGGGGTGGGCAAGGTGCTGGAGGACTGCTCGTCGCGGAAATCGAGGAGGGGGATGCTGCTCGCCGTCGCAGGTGGTGGAGCAAGGGGGACGGTGCCTTAGGGTTTCTCGATTTGGGGTAAGTGGGGGGCGTCGGCTGCTGGAGAAGAGGGGGGGGAATGGAAGAGCGTTGCCGGAGGTGGCGGGCCACGCAGTTGCGCCGGTGGTGGCGTAGTCGAAAGGCAACGGGCGGCGGTCTAATGTGAATTGGGTTTTTTTCTTTTCTTTTTTTTCTTTTTTTGAATGGCGACGGGGAAAGAGAAGTGAAGGGGAGAGAGAATGAGAGAGATATGATTATATATATATATTATTTATTTTAATTTCAAAAAGTACCTTTTTATTTTGAACTCGAAATCAAACTCACCGACTATCGCCCCTAGCTAATTACCCCTATTCCGAACACAATGGGATATGTTTCGTAGGCCAATTTGCTCGTTACGATCAGTTTCCGTTCAAATTAAATTATAAATCAATGTATATTGAATTTGAACGCACGTTTCAATTTACCGAGGCCACATACTAACTCTAAAAATTCCCGAAAATTTATTTCTAGCTTTGTATTGACGATACGGTCCTAACAAAACTAATTTCATCAAGTTCTGAAATCGTTTGAAAAATGGCCATTTTCTAGTCGATCAAAATTGACTAAAACTGTTAAAACACGTTTAACTTCGCCATGCTTACATACTGATCCAAAAAAAAATACGAATTTTGGAATCTAGCAATAATTTGGCATCCCAGATCCAACAAAAGTGGTTTCGTCGAAAATGAAGGTCATTTGTAAAATTTCCATTTTTAAGGGCCTTTATATATATATTAAAATATATATAAATTTCACAGCGACTTTTCTGAATTTTAAACTGGACATATCTTTCAACTTCTAAAGTGAAATTTCAGTTTCTTACATCCGTTAGAAAGATATGATTAAACAGATTCAAATATTTCTTGTTTCGTCCAATTCTGACTTATATTGAATCTTGTACATTCATTTGAAATTTGAAATCGAATTTTCGAACTACCGCGCCATTTTCGGCTCGTTATATAATTAAAATAAATTTATTCATTTTAACTTCGTCGAAAATATATTTTTCGTCGTTACTATTTAAAATAATTCATTTTAAATATTCAAAATTCGCTAAAATTGCCAAAATAAAAATTTTAAATTGGCTCTGATTTCCGGGTTATTACAATCTCCCCCGCTGAAAACTTTTCGTCTCCAAAAAGGAACGAAGCCGAAAGTTGTTTTACAAACCAACTCAACTTTCCTTACTTTCATTACGGCTTAAGTTCTTCAACCTTTCAGTTTCTAAGAACTTTTCAAATTTTTCAAAAATTTGGCTAACACCCTAAATTTTCGAAAAATTTCGCCATAACCTCCCCGGCACCGGGAGCTTTGGGATATTTCAAATAGCCTCCCATGGCCCTCACCAATCCAAAAAGAAAAAGAAACTGCCAAGCGGCTGGCCAGTCGGCTCATAAAATCATCAAAACCCAAGAAATACAATAAACATGTAACTATTTGTCGGGCAAACAATTTTATTCCTCTTCTCTTGCCTCCTTGCTACGACCTGTTCAATGTAAGTACATGTATATGTATGCAAATGCGACTAATTTTCAATGCAACTCACTATTTGATCAATTTGGCTAAATGTTCCAAATTTTAATTAATCAACCAATAATCAAACAACACAATCAGCAATCAATTAGTTGATTAATGTTTCAAATTCATAATTTTGATACATAGTCCAAAAATCAGATTTTTGATGCCAAATCACAACAAATAATTCTAAATATATTTTGGTTCTCACTCCAATCAATTGGAAATATATAGATATCCCACTTTCAAAACTCGAACATAAATACTGATGATGCACGTGCTATCATCAGTACCATCTCCGGGCGACTAGAGTGTGATTCTATATCAATCCAGTATATTAAAACTTCGAATACACGTGGATCAGACGTATATGCAAAATCTTTATATACTTGATTGTCCAAATTCAATACAAATAAATATTCAAATACGAATAATAAAGTTTAAATTTTCAGACAAAATTTGTTTTAAATTTTAAAAATATACTCTTCACACTCATTCTAGGATACTACTGATCCTATCTCTAACGAGTCATTCCCATTGGATATTACTAATCCAATTTCTGATGAATTCTTTCGTTTAGTTCTAACGTGTCTTGTTCTCCGAGATTTGTAAACCAAAGCTCTGATATCAAATGAAACGATAAGGAATTTCGCTCAATCCGAATCGATCGCTAAACCGACCAAGACCGTTCGAAACCCCTGATTGTTTTGAGAACACGACAAATAGGAACGCAAACAGAAGAACATTTCATTGTTTATTACAACAATTCCATCAGAATAAAAGAATATATAGAGTATGAATAAATATTAAACATCATAAAATATCAGGATTTAAATACAATATTGCAGCGGAAAAATAATACAAAATACAACTGAAAGTAATACACGGATACAGAGCTTTCCGAGTATCATTCCAGCTGTAAATCAGGATCCTGTAAATATAAATCTGCAAAACCAAACTACTAGCTGCCCGTGTCGAAAAAAAGGGCACCCAGAGTTTAGGTTAAAACAATAAACTTCAAGTCAGTCATGTGACTGGTGTGAGAACTAAAACAGTTATTAATCTTTATTTTAAAGTTAGGTAAATCAAGGGACCACGCCGTATAACACGGAACGGGTTTCCTCCCAAGAATACCAGTGCATAAACAATAGTGCAATGATAAATAAAGAACAATGAAGCTATTATAAGACCCAGGTCCCATCACACAATGCATCACAAGCCGGAGGATAGGGTTTTACCTTATAATAGCCAAAGAATGCTTGATACGCTAAATTTCATGTTTCATTATTACTATAAGTGTATAGTGTCAAAACAATTTCAATCATAACTATCAACCATAGACGGCATGGGTACCATATATCATGTCGCCAACACTAGGCTCTACAATCAAAACCGCAAAGTCACGTATTGGAAATTGGATTTCCATCTGTGAACCGAGGCAAGGGATCGTCCTCTACCGAATTTGAGACTGTCTAGCCAGAGCCTCAGGATCAGAGCTCGAGTGCCCTTGGATCATCAGGGCCGGTCCATCGATGTGGATTAAAATGCCTGAACATTGCGTTTCCCCACCCTTTGGGGGCGTAAATGAGCCAAATGACTACATCGGCTCCACACAGTCACCGATATATCTGAGGCGCCTCGCAATCCAACAACCACACAGGTGAAAATAATATAAATATCAGGGTTGGTAGGTCACTGACACCACCCTAGCTAGAAGGAAACGCATTCCCTCCCTGAGGTCCTCTCCCATTTCTGGTTCACAACCGGGGTGTGAGGCTCGCGAATCAACGCTACACAAAGCTATGCCACACAGGTCGTGCTTTGATCATCAACCACAAGACTCTGCTTTTCTACAGAAGCCTTGATAATTTATATCTTAGCATGTCACACAGGCAAACCACTCCATGCAACCGATATCCATCAATCACACAGAATGATATCCAATGTCAGACACACAGTCCATTTACAAGTCCGTTCTGGGTCTGAATGAAACCGGAGGCACCTTGTACCTCGCATATCGGTTGATCTCCAAGTACGTCTGGACGATCACCAACTGATTCTCTCCTCTTGGGTGTACAGCCCAATCAAGATCATCAGTAATCACCCAAACGATGTGAAGACCTCCGGTCTTCGACCACCGTCTTCATCCTCGACACATCGTCGAATCAGTTATTCAGAATGGTATAAACCCGATCTTTCTGAATAACTCGCATATATAATAAACAAGTGTTACACAAACACAACATACGCCTCATTCCAATTCAGAATATTCTTTTATTCAAATATTTTTATACTTTGGGAAAGGTTCCCATTAATTTTATCAAAGATAAATTCTTTAAAATTATTCTTTAATCTTCTTTTGAATATCAATTCAAACCAAATTATGGTTTATCCAACTAGTCGGGATTAGCGAACATTACCGAAGTGATCATTTGTTAAATTTCCCAACCCCAACCTATTCATCCCATGAAGTAAAACTGGTAATACTTTATATCTAACACCACGGTGTTATCGGTAAATTCAATTACCATTTCACATTCAAATCTAATTAAAGATTTAACTATCGCCTGGAGCAACTGGTGATACTTCATTCTCGATCATTTCAATCTAATTAAAGATTCATTAAAACTCCACTTGGTTTTAATATTCCCAATAATCGCTATCAATGATTATTTAACTTGGGAAATCATATCCTGTCTTTGACTGGGTTAAAGAACCAATGTCATTTAAAACACGGTTCACTATAAACCCAAAATCACATTCCATTCCATCAGCCTTTAACCGTAAATTAACAAGTGAACAATTCCCTAAGTAATAACCCCGAAGGCCGAAACCATTCAACTTAACTAATCTTCAATTAGTTTCTGATTTTCTTAACTCCGTTGGGTCCAAGAACAGTATTATTGAAGATACCGTTCATGACAACCCACAATCACATTCCATTCCATCAACCTTTAACCATAAATTAGCAAGTGAACAATTCCTTAGGTAATAACCCCGAAGGCCGAAACCAACATTAGATCAAAACCCAAGAAACCATTCAACTTAACTAATCTTTAGTTAGTTTCTGATTTTCTTAACTCTGTTGAGTCTAAGAACAGTAATATTGAAGATACCGTTCACGACAACCCAAAATAACATTCCATTAATTATCGGGTTAAAGAACAAGTGTTATTTAAAACACCGTTCACGATAAACCCAAAAATCAATTCCAATTCAATTCCAATTAAATATTATTTAATTGGTACACTTCATTAAATCTAAATAAAAAGATTTAATCTTTTTCTCAACTGGGTTTAAGAAAGTGTTAATGAAGACACCATTCACGACAAACCAAAATCCCATTTAATATTAAATACAAGGCTCTGAATAGAAAATATATCGTCTTATATTCAATATCAAATTCTATAACCAACAAATATCGTATTGGAAATAACGATATAAATATATCTTTCAAATGTCCATACCAATATCTGTATAATCACGAAACCCAACATCGAAATATTCCAAAGACAATTTCGATTCAAATCCATTCTAATTCAATTATTGGAAATTCTGGTTATTTCCAAAACCATTTCAAATCCAATTTATTTATTTTAAAGATAAATGGAATTATAATTCTAGTTCAAAACTAGTTCATTTCGATAAAAATCTATTTTTATATTTTCAAATATGGAAATTTTCATCCCAATTCTTTCCAAATCATTTCATATGATTTTACACAAATTATTACTATTTTTAATAATTTTATCAAGGCCCGTACTGTCAATTTCCATCAACGCCCATCGAACTACACTTACAACGACCTTTTTCAAATTTGATTTGGACATAATTCCAAATCCAACCGTTAGATTTCAAATCCCTAATATTCATTAGAAAGCTCTTTTCGATACGAACCCAACCGCTCCGGTTTTAGGAGAATCCGACGGTCGGATCTCCCGTAATATCCATTCAAGTCATTGGTCGAAATTCGCGAACTGCCGCGGCGCGGCGCGTTCTATTCAGGCCGTTATATATATAATACATATATATTTCGTCGATTTCCTTTTAAAACGTATTTTATAAATCGTTTCAAATTCGTTTTCGTAACTATTTCAACTTCATATTCAATTTCTAATCAAAATTGAATATTCCACATTATTAATATACAAATGATAATATTTTCAAAACATTATATTTTGAAATCACTTCCTTTTCTATAATCACTATAAAAACGAATATAATCGATATAAATATCATTCGCGTCAAAATGGTGCATATCTAATCAACACGGCTTTAAATATTTCAATAACTTCGTTATTCTATTCAACAAATGAATATTTTCTTCAACACTGAATAAATATTTTTATTCAACACATGAATGTATATATTTTATTCAACACATGAATTTATATTTTTATTCAACACATGAATATTAATTTTATTCAACACATGAATTTTCTTTTATTCAACACATGAATTTTTATTCTATTCAACACATGAATTTATATTTTATTCAACACATGAATATTAATTTTATTCAACACATGAATTTTCTTTTATAACATTCCTTATTTTCCAAATTGGAATGAGGCCCAATCAATTACCATATAACGTTAACTATATGGATTCCCTACAACACATGTATATAATAGCAACGATAAGTCATCAACCATCATCCAGAGTGCACCACACAACTGCATAAGCATTAAATACAAATAATTAACGCTTACACAGTCTGTCAACCCATCGATTGACGTACAACAAAACAATCGGGATTAATGTACGTGAAATATCATCCCAATACCCGAGTGGGGTTTCAAATCAACACACACAGATTTTTATTTGTGCAGTTGGGTGATGTGTAAAATTTATCGTCCCAATTCAATATCAGTCAAATGGGTGTACATAAACAAATCGACCGATTTGTTTATAAATATTTATTTTATATACACGTTAAAAATCATATTTTTAACTATAAAATATTTACTTTCATTCCGCATCACACAATCACTTTTCACAACACATCAATCAATCAAACAAGTCGTCCATGGTTTGTGGACGACGGGTGTCAGGTGCTGCTAAGCACCGTCTGCATCCTAGTATATATTTCAACTATGAAATAAAAATAAAAGTGAGGAGTTCTCACCTTTGGTTTCCACCCCACCGTTTCATTTCTGAATGGCTTGGATTTGCCCGACAATTCAACGCAATCCTTTACACGCTGTTCATAGAAAAAATCACATTTTTATTATCACTATATGTACATAAAAATCATATTTTTATTTTCCACTTCATATATATAAAAATCGAATTTTTATCTTCACTTCATATACTGTAAAGTTTATATTTTTATTTCACTTCTCATATAATAAACTTCACATTTTTATTTTGTCTACTTCATAGTAAAGATCATAATTTTATTTGTTTACTTTCAATATAAAATCATATTTTTATAATCTCTACTATACAAAAATCATATTTTTAATTATATTATTCATGTATATATAAAAAAACAGGTTTAAAAATCCTTTTTATAACTAATTATATTAAGTAAATAAAACTAAGCAAATAAATAACCAAACTTACCGTTCAAGAGGAAGAGGGGGGTGCGCAAGGTGCTGGAGGACTGCTCGTCGCGGAAATCGAGGAGGGGGGACGCTGCTCGCCGTCGCAGGTGGTGGAGCAAGGGGGACGGCGCCTTAGGGTTTCTCGATTTGGGGTAAGTGGGGGGCGTCGGCTACTGGAGAAGGGGGGGAATGGAAGAGCGATGCCGGAGGTGGAGTGCCACACAGTTGCATCGGCGGTGGTGTAGTCGAAGGGCAACGGGCGGCGGTCTAACGTGGATCGTTTTTTTTTCTTTTTCTAAAGGGCGACGGGGAAAGATGTGATAACCCGTAACTTCCCCGGCAAGAAAAGAGCAGATACTTTGAGAACAACACACAAAAGAACGCAGACAGAAGAACATTTCATTGTTTTTTACAACAATTCCATCAGAATACAAGAATATACAGAGTATAAATCAATATTACACATTATAAAATATCAGAGATTACAATACATTACATAGCAGCGGAAAATAATACAATTCACAACTATAAGAGATATACAGATACATAGCTTTCCGCATATCATTCCAGCTGTAAACCAGGATCCTGTGAATATAAATCTGCAAAACCAAAACTGCTAGCTGCCCGTGTCAAAATAAGGGCACCCACAGTTTAGGTTAAAACAATAAACTCCAGGTCAGTCATGTGACTGGTGTGAGAACTAAAACAGTTATTAATCTTTATTTTAAAGTTAGGTAAATCAAGGGACCACGCCGTATGACACGGAACGAGCTTCCTCCCAAGAATACCACTGCATAAAACAACAGCGCAATGCTAAATAAAGAAGAATGAAGCTGTTATAAGACCCAGGTCCCATCACACAATGCAACGCAAGCCGAAGGATAGGGTTTTACCTTATAACAGCCAAAGAATGCTTGATACGCGAAATTTTATCTTTTGATTCTTAATCAGACTCCAACCCTAAATTAGTAAGAGAACGATTCCCTAAGTATTAACCCCGAAGGCCGAAACCAACATCAGACCAATACCCAGGAAACCATTCAAAATAAATTTCTCGTCGTTATTATTTAAAATAATTCATTTTAAATATTCAAAATTCACTAAAATTGCCAAAATAAAAATTTTAAATTGGCTCAGATTTCTGGGTTATTACAATCTCCCCAACTTAAAACTTTTCGTCCCCGAAAAGGAACGAAGCCGAAAGTTGTTTTACAAACCAACTCAACTTTCACTGTTTTCTTTACGGCTTAATTTCTTCCACTTTTCAGTTTCTAAGAACTTTCCAAATTTTTCAAAAATTTGGATAACACCCTAAATTTTCGAAAAATTTCGCCATAACCTCCCCTGCACTGGGGACTTCGGGATATTTCATATAGCCTCCCATCGCCTTCTTCAATCCAAAAGAAAAAGAAAAAGGCAAGCGGCTAGCCAATCGGCTCATAAAATCATCATCACCCAAACAAAACGGTAAATTATGGTAAACATGTACCTATTTGTTGGGCAAACAATTTTATTCTTCTGCTCTAGCCTCCTTGGTATGATCTGTTCAATGTAAGTACATGTACATGCATGCAAATGCGATAAATTTTCAATACAATTCACTATTTGATTCAATTTGGTTATAGGTTCAACATTTAATTAATCAAACAATAATCAAACAACACAACCAACAATCAATTAGTTGATTAGCTTTTCAAATTCATAATTTTGATATATAGTCAAAAAATCAGATTTTTGATGCCAAATCACAACCATAAGCCCTATCTAATTTTGGTTCTCACACCAGTCAATTGGAAATATATAAGTATCACACCTTCGAAACTCAAACACTAATTCTGAAGATGTAGCTACAATCATCAGAATCATCTCCAGGCGACTAGAGTGTGACTTTATATCTACCCAATATATTAAAAGTTCGAGTACCCGCGGATCAGACGTATACGCAAAATCTTTACATACTGGATTGTCCAAATCAATATAAATAAATATTCAAATACGAATACAACGATTTAAAATTTCAAAACGAAACTTGTTTTTATTTTTTATTTTTAAAAACAACACTTTTCACACTCGTTCTAGGATACTACTGATCCCATCTCTAACGAGTTATTCTCATTGGATATTACTAATCCAATTTCTGATGAATTCTTTCGTTTGTTTCTAATGCGTCTTATTCTCGAGCTTTGTAAACCAAAGCTCTGATGCAAACTGTGATAACCCGTAACTTCTCCGGTAAGGAAAGAGCGGATACTTTGAGAACAACACACAAAAGAACACAGACAGAAGAACATTTCATTGTTTATTACAACAATTCCATCAGAATACAAGAATATACAGAGTATAAATCAATATTACACATTATAAAATATCATAGATTACAATACATTACATAGCAGCGGAAAATAATATAATACACAACTAGAAGAGATATACGGATACAGAGCTTTCCGCATATCATTCCAGCTGTAAACCATGATCCTGTGAATATAAATCTGCAAAACCAAAACTACTAGCTGCCCGTGTCAAAATAAGGGCACCTAGAGTTTAGGTTAAAACAATAAACTCCAGGTCAGTCATGTGACTGGTGCGAGAACTAAAACAGTTATTAATCTTTATTTTAAAGTTAGGTAAATCAAGGGACCACGCCGTATGATACGGAACGGGTTTCCTCCCAAGAATACCAGTGCATAAAACAACAGCGCAATGCTTAATAAGGAAGAATGAAGCTGTTATAAGACGCAGGTCCCATCACACAATGCAACGCAAGCCGGAGGATAGGGTTTTACCTTATAACAGCCAAAGAATGCTTGATACGCGAAATTTTATCTTTTGATTCTTAATCAGACTCCAACCGTAAATTAGTAAGAGAATGATTCCCTAAGTATTAACCCCGAAGGCCGAAACCAACATCAGACCAATACCCAGGAAACCATTCAAAAAAAATTCTCATCGTTATTATTTAAAATAATTCATTTTAAATATTCAAAATTCACTAAAATTGCCAAAATAAAAATTTTAAATTGGCTCATATTTCCGGGTTATTACAAAAGAGAAGTGAAGGGGAGAGAGAATGAGAAAGATATGATTATATATATATATAATTTATTTTAATTTCAAAAAGTACCTTTTTATTTTGAACTCGAAATCAAACCCATCGACTGTCGCCCCTAGCTAATTACCCCCATTTCGAACACAATGGGATATGTTTCATAGGCCAATTCGATCGTTACGATCAGTTTTCGTTCAAATTAAATTATAAATCAATGTATATTGGATTTGAACGCACGTTTCAATTTACCGGGGCCACATACTAACTCTAAAAATTATTTCTAGCTTCGTATTGACGATACGGTCCTAACAAAACTAATTTTGTCAAGTTCTGAGACCATTTGAAAAATAGTCATTTTCTAGTCGATCGAAATTGACTGAAACTGTTAAAACACGTTTAACTTCGCCATGCTCACATATTGATCCCAAAAAAATACGAATTTTGGAATCTAGCAATAATTTGACATCCCGGATCCAACAATGTGGTTTCGTCGAAAATGAAGGTCGTTTGCAAAATTTCCATTTTTAAGGGCCTTTATATATATTAATATATATATAAATTCCACATCGACTTTTCTGAATTTTAAACTGGACATATCTTTCAACTTCTAAAGTGAAATTTCAGTTTCTTAAAACTGTTAGGAAGATATGATTAAACAGATTCAAATTTTCTTGTTTCGTCCAATTCCGACTTATATTGAATCCTGTACATTCATTTGAAATTTGAAATCGATTTTTCGAACTACCGCGCCATTTCAGGCTCGTTATATAATTAAAATAAATTTATTCGTTTTAACTTCGTCGAAAATATATTTTCCGTCATTATTATTTAAAATAATTCATTTTAAATATTCAAAATTCGCTAAAATTGCCAAAATAAAATTTTTAAATTGGCTCTGATTTCCGGGTTATTACATCAGGAATCAAATTCTCAAATTTTTATCAAATGATTTCTTTAATTTTAACTAAATCAATATGTGATTTCATATTTCATCAATGGTTTAACATTTGTAATTTATTAACCCGAATGTCAATTATCACCCATTAGTATATCTTAAATATACTGCAATAAAGACAAGCATCAATTTACCCCTACGAATATATTCTTTAAAAATACGTAACTTTTTTTATATTTAACACTGATATTTTCTATAAACAATTTATATAATAAAACTCATTTGTGTAACAACCCGAAAATCTGGGCCAGTTTAAAATTTTTATTTTGGCAATTTTAACGAATTTTGAACATTTAAAATAGATTATTTTAAATAAAATCGACGAGAAATTTATTTTGAATATAATTCGACGTATATATTATATACGTCGTCGTTAGAATAATTATATATAATTAAATAGAATTGAAAATGGCGCGGTAGTTCGATAATTCGATTTCAAACTTCAATTGAATGTACCGGGTGCAAATCAATCCGGATTTTAGTGAAACCAAAAACATTAAGATCTAATTGATAATATCTTTCCAACGAATCTGAAAAATCAAAGTTTCATAGCGGGAATCAAAAGATATGTCCAGTTGAAAATTCTGAATAGTCGCTATGGAATTCAGGCCCTTAAAAATGGACATTTTGCAAACGACCTCGGATTTCGACGAAACCAGTTTTGTTGGATCCGCAGTGTCAAATTATTGCTAGGTTTCAAATTTCATAATTTTTCGAATCAATATGAGAGCGTGGCGCAGTTAAACGCGTTTGACCAATTTCAGTTGATTTTAATCAACTGGAAATTGGCCATTTTTCTAACGGTCTCAGAATTCGACGAAACTAGTTTTGTTAGGACCGTATCGTCAATACGAAGCTAGAAAATATTTTTATGGAATTTTTAGAAGCAGTATGTGACCACAATAAATTGAAATGTACGTTTAAAATTCAATATAAGGATTTAAATGTTAATTTGAACAAAAACTGATCGAAACAGTCGAGTTGGCTTACCAGACCTATCCCATTGTGTTCGGAATGGGGGTAATTAGCTATGGGCGACAGGCGGTGGGTCTCGTTTCGAGGTCAAAATGAAAAGGTTGCTTTATCAAGTTAAATAATTAAATATATATATATATATATTATAATTCCCCCCCTTTTTCATTCGTTCAGATGAAAACAGAAAAAAAAAACCTAACTAATCGCGCCTCCCCTGCCATCGCCACGCCCTCCGACCAACGCCCTTCCTCCCTCCTCTCTCACGAGTCCTCCTTCTCCGATTTGAAGCCGCCGCCCCAGATCCCGAGCACCCTCTTCGGAGCCCTTAGCCGCCGCCTCGGGCACGCGATCACCCCCCTGCCTCCGTCGATCTGCACCCTTCCCCTCCTACGACCTCCGCTCCTTCTTCCCTTTCCTCTCGAGCACAACAAACCCCAAACCCTCGCCTCCTGTAACGCGCGAGCCACCCAAAACAGAAAAAAAACCTCCGCCTGAAACCCTCCTCCGCTGATTCGACAACCGGAGCGCCATACCCCCCCTTTTTTAAACGCTGTAAGTTCTACCCCTCCTTTTCTTTTTATTTATTTATTTATTTTAATTTATCTATTTAAAAGGAACTCGATTTGTATATGATAGCATGTAAAGAACAGATTTTTATTTATAGAAAAAGATTCGATCTTTAATCGTAAAAAGGTGGGATTTTTAATTATATGGAGTAGCGAAAGAAAAATATGGTTTTTATATATTGAACTTCGAAATAAAAATATGGTTTTTATATATTGAACTTCGAAAGAAAAATATGGTTTTTATATATTGAACTTCGAAATAAAAATATGGTTTTTATATATTGAACTTCGAAAGAAAAATATGGTTTTTATATATTGAACTTCGAAAGAAAAATATGGTTTTTATATATTGAACTTCGAAATAAAAATATGGTTTTTATATATTGAACTTCGAAAGAAAAATATGGTTTTTATATATTGAACTTCGAAAGAAAAATATGGTTTTTATATATTGAACTTCGAAAGAAAAATATGGTTTTTATATATTGAACTTCGAAAGAAAAATATGGTTTTTATATATTGAACTTCGAAATAAAAATATGGTTTTTATATATTGAACTTCGAAAGAAAAATATGGTTTTTATATATTGAACTTCGAAAGAAAAATATGGTTTTTATATATTGAACTTCGAAAGAAAATTATGGTTTTTTATATATTGAACTTCGAAAGAAAAATATGGTTTTTATATATTGAACTTCGAAATAAAAATATGGTTTTTATATATTGAACTTCGAAAGAAAAATATGGTTTTTACATATTGAACTTCGAAATAAAAATATGGTTTTTATATATTGAATAGCGAAGTAAAAAAAAAACTCGATTTTTAAATAGGTAGTGAAAGCGGGCGACGAAGGTAACAAAAAGGCGAGAACGAAGGAGATCTATATCAAAGTAGAGTCAAGATGATTGGATAGCTATCCATGAGAATTTCTCACCTTTCAATTCATTTTTCTAGTTATATATATATATACTAGGATGCAGACGGTGCTTAGTAGCACCCGACACAATCGTCCACAGACCATGGACTTGTTTGTTTGATTGCAAAAATTAGTTAGATTATTTGATTGAAATTGAATTGTGTGGTGAAATGAATTGATTTGATTGATGTTTGAATGGCGTGGGCCTTCACTAGACCGGGGATAAGGCTAGGCCTCGTCCCGTTCCTAGTATCGTGCCGTTATGCCGCAGAAATTTTCTAAAATATGTTAGAAAAATAAAAATATCAATTTTATTGAATAAATGAACTGAATAGAAATTCATATGTTGGAATAAAATGTTTTGTCGTTAAAAATATAATTTTTAACGTGAATGTGAATAAATAAATATTCATTTACAAACCAGACGGTTTGTTTATGTACACCTATTTGAAGGACATTGATTGGGTCGATAAATTTTACACATCGCCCAACTGCACAAATAAAATATGCGTTTGATTGTTTGAAACCCCACACGGGTGTTGGGATGAAATTTGAAGTTCACTCATCCTGATTGATTAAATATGTCGATCGATTGATTGACAGGCTGTTATAAGCGTTAGATATCTATATTTGATGCTTATACAGTGTAGTGCACTTTGGTTGATGGTTGATTATTTTTCAATGCTATTATATACATGTGTTGTATGAAAATCCATATAATTAATTTTATATGGTAATTGATTGGGCCTCATTCCAATTTGAAAAATAAAGAATATTATAAAATAAAGGTTCATGTGTTGACAGTACTCATCCATTGAGATTGGTCATGTGTTGAACGAAATATTTTAGTAATAAAATTTACATCTTTATCAATATGAAATAAAGGTTCATGTGTTGACAGTACTCATCCATTGAGATTGGTCATGTGTTGAACGAAATATTTTGATAATAACAACTATTTTGAAAAAGAAATATTTGAAATAGAATATTTGAAAATAGAAATTTATGAAGCCGTGTTGATTAGATTGACGCCATTTTGACGTGAACGATATTTATATCGACTTTAACGATTTCGAAATGAAATGAATTGAAAACGATTTCGAAATGAAATGAATTGAAAACGATTTCGAAATGAAATGAATTGAAAACGATTTCGAAATGAAATGAATTGAAAACGATTTCGAAATGAAATGAATTGAAAACGATTTCGAAATGAAATGAATTGAAAACGATTTCGAAATGAAATGAATTGAAAACGATTTAGAAATGAATTTAAAAACGAATTTATAAAGAAGAATTCAATTTTGATTTGAATTGAAATGGAGGTTGAAATTGCTTTTGAAACGAATTTAAAACTATTTATATAATTCGTTTTAAATAGAAATCGACGAAATATATATTATATATATTATATATATAATATAATGGCCTGAATAGAACGCGCCGCGCCGCGGCAGTTCGTGAATTTCGACCATTTATTTCAAACGGACATTACGGGAGATCCGACCGTCGGATTCTCCTAAAACCGGAACCGTTGGGTTCGTATCGAAAAGAGCTTTCTAACGAATGTTAGAAATTTGAAATCTAACGGTTGGATTTGGAGATACGTCCAAATCAAATTCGAAAAAGGTCGCTGTAAGTGCAGTTCGATGGTCATTGGTGGAAATCGACTGTACGGGCCTTGATAAAATTATTAAAAATAGTAATAATTTGTGTAAAATCATAAGAAATGATTTGTGAAGATTTGGGATGAAAAACTCCATATTTGAAAAGATAAAAATAGATTTTTATCGAAATGAACTAGTTTTGAACTAGAAATATAATTCTATTTATTTTTAAATAAATAAATTGAATTTGAAAAGGGTTTTAAAAATAACCAGAATTTCCAATGATTGCATTGGAGTGGATTTGAATCGAAATTGTCTTCGGAATATTTCGATGTTGGAATTCGTGATTATACAGATGTTGTTATGGAAATTTGAAAGATATATATTTATATCGTTATTTCCAATACGACATTTGTTAATCGTAGAATTTGATATTGAATATAAGCCGATATATTTTCTATTCAGAGCCTTATATTGAATATCAAATGTGATTTGGGTTTGTCGTGAATGGTGTCTTCACTAACACTGTTCTTGAACCCAGTTGAGAAAAGATTAAATCTTTTTATTTAGATTTAATGAAGTGTACCAATTAAATGATATTTAATTGGAATTAAATTGGTATTGATTTTTGGGTTTATCGTGAACAGTGTTTTAAATAACACTTGTTCTTTAACCCGATAATTAATGAAATGATTTTTGGGTTTATCGTGAACAGTGTTTTAAATAACACTTGTTCTTTAACCCGATAATTAATGGAATGTGATTTTGGGTTTATCGTGAACCGTGTTTTAAATGACACTGATTCTTTAACCCAGTTAACGATTAAAACTAAGTGGAGTTTTAATGAATCTTTAATTAGATTGAAATAATCGAGAATGGAGTATCACCAGTTTTGCTCCAGGCGATAGTTAAATCTTTAATTAGATTTGAACGTGAAATGGTAATTGAATTTACCGATAACACTGTGGTGTTAGATATGAAGTATTACCAGTTTTACTTCATGGGATAAATAGGTTGGGATTGGGAAATTAAAACAAATGATTACTTCGGTAAGTTTCGTTAATCCCGGCTAGTTGAATCGAAATTCAAAAGAATAGAATAAAGAATAAATTCAAGGAATTTATCTTGGATAAAATTAATGGGAACCTTTCCCTATGAATGTGAAATTTAGAAACTAACTGTCGGTTAGCCAAGCAGAATGGTTTTCTGAATATTGATCTGATGTTGGTTTCGGCCTTCGGGGTTAATATTTGGGGAATTATTCTCTTGATTAATTTACGGTTAGTGACTAATGAATTGGAATGAGGCGTATGTTGTGTTTGTGTAACACTTATTTAAAGTATACGCGAGTTATTCGGAAAGACCGGGTCTATCCCATTCTGAATAACTGATACGACGATAAGTCGAAGATGAAGACGGTGGTCGAAGACCAGAAGTCTTCACGTCGTTTGGGTGATTACTGATGATCTTGATTGGGCTGTACACCCAAGAAGATGGAAACAGTTAGTGATCGTCCAGACGTGCTTGGAGATCGATGGATATGCGGGGTACTAGGTGCCTCCGGTTTCGTTCAGACCCAGAGCGAACTTGTAAATGGACTGTGTGTATGACATTGGATTTTAGTCCGTGTGATTGATCTCTATTAAATATATATCTGTTTGGCGGCGGAGAATTTATTCTCTTGCTTAACGCCCTTCTCTGAGACGTACGAGCTCAGGGGTTATATATTGATGGATATCAAACGCATGGAGTGAATTTCCTGTGTGGCATGCCTAAGTGGCAATTGATCGAGGCTTCTGTTGAAAAGCAAAGTCTTGTGGTCGATGATCAAAGCAATGCCTTTGTGGCATAGCTTTGTGTAACGTTTGATTCGCGAGTTTCACACCCGGTATGAACCAAAAACGGGAGACGGACCTCAGGAAGGGCCTACGTTTCCTCCTAGCTAAAAGTGGCGTCAGTGGTTTTACACGCCCTGACGAGTTTGAGTTATGTGGTTGTTGCTGTTGCGAGGCGCCTCGGTTAGATCGGACGATCCGGGTCCGATGGAGTCATTCGTTGGCTCGCTTACGCCCCAAAGGGCGGCGAAACGTAGTGCTCATGCATTTTAATCCACTCCGTGTGGACCGGCCCTGACAATCCAAGGCTTGCCTGCGCGCTTGCCTGAGACTCGGGCTAGGCAATCTCGAATCGGTTGAGGACTATCTTTTGCCTCGGTTCATAGATGGAAACCCAATTTCCAAATACGTGACATTTGCGGTTTTATTTGTAAACCTATATATGGCGACATGATATATGGTACCCATGCCGCCTATGATTGATACTTATGATTTGAAGTGGTTTTATACACTATGCACTTATAGTAGCATCAAATGATTTGTTTTAAACGTACTAAGCATGTTTGGCTATTATAAGGGAAAACCCTATCCTCGGCTGCGTTGCATTGTGTGATGGGACCTGGGTCTTATATTAGCTTCATTTTTAGAAAAGCATTGCGCTGTTTACTTATATGCACTGGTGTTCTTGGGAGGAAACCCGTTCCGTGTTATACGGCGTGGTCCCTTGATTTACCTAGCTTTAAAAATAAAGATTAACTGTTTTAGTTCTCACACCAGTCACATGACTGACCTGGAGTTTATTGTTTTAACCTAAACTCTGGGTGCCCTTATTTTGACACGGGCAGCTAGTAGTTTTGGTTTTGCAGATTTATATTCACAGGATCCTGGTTTACAGCTGGAACGATATCCGGAAAGCTTTGTATCCGTATATCTCATTCTAGTTGTGTATTGTATTATTTTCCGCTGCTATGTATTTAAATGTAATTTAAAATCTCTGATATTTCTGTGTAATATTCATTTTTACTCTGTATATTCTTGTAATCTGATGCACGGTTGTAATATACATTGAAATGTTCTTCTGTATGCGTTCTGTTGTGGCTTGTTCTCGAACTATCCGCTCTTTCCTTTACGGGGAAGTTACGGGTTTTCACAGTTGGTATCAGAGCTTTGGTTTACAAAGCAGAGAACAAGACACATTAGAACCAAACGAAAGAATTCATCAGATATTGGATTAGTAATATCCAATGGGAATGACTCGTTAGAGATGGGATCAGTAGTATCCTAGAGCGAGTGTAAAGAGTATATTTTTAAAATATAACAAATTTGGTTATGAAAATTTAAATCAATTATTCGTATTTGATTATTTATTTGTATGGATTTGGACAGTCCAGTATATAAAGATTTTGCATATACGCCTTGCAAACGTGTATTTGAAGTTTTAATATACTGGATAGATATAGAATCATACTCTAGTGGCCCGAAGATGATTCTGATGATTGACTAGTCGTCATTAGTATTCATGTTCGAGTAATGAAGGTGTGATATCTATATATTTCCATTAGACTGGTGTGAGAACCAAAAATAATATAGTTGGAACACATTGTTTTGAATTGGCATCAAAAACATGATTTTTGTATATGTATCAAAATTATGAATTTGAAACTCTAATTCACTAATTGATTGATGTTTGTGTTGTTTGTTAAATTGTTTGATAATTTTGAACCATTACGCCTAATTGCATCAAATATTGAATTATATTGAAAATTGGTTGCGTTTGCTTGTATATACTTGTACTTACATTGAACAGGTCATAGCAAGGAGGCTAGAGCCGAAGAATAAAATTTGTTTGCCCGACAAATAGGTACATGTTTACTACATAATTTACTGTTTTGTTTGGGTGATGATGATTTTATGAGCCTATTGGCTAGCCGCTTGGCTTTTTCTTTTTCTTTTTTGAGATCTGAAGGACTGGGGAAGCTATTTGAAATTCCCCGATGCTCCCGGTGCAGGGGAGGTTATGGCGAAATTTTTCGAAAATTTAGAGTGTTAGCCAAATTTTTGAAATTTTAGAAAATTCTCAGAAACTGAAAAGTTGGAGAATGGAAGCCGGATCGAACGTAGAGTCGATTGATCAAACCACTTTCGACTTTGTTCCTTTTCGGGGACGAAAAGTTTTAAGTGGGGGAGATTGTAACAACCCGAAAATCTGGGCCAGTTTAAAATTTTTATTTTGGCAATTTTAACGAATTTTGAACATTTAAAATAGATTATTTTAAATAAAATCAACGAGAAATTTATTTTGAATATAATTCGACGTATATATTATATACGTCGTCGTTAGAATAATTATATATAATTAAATAGAATTGAAAATGGCGCGGTAGTTCGATAATTCGATTTCAAACTTCAATTGAATGTACCGGGTGCAAATCAATCCGGATTTTAGTGAAACCAAAAACATTAGGATCTAATTGATAATATCTTTCCAACGAATCTGAAAAATCAAAGTTTCATAGCGGGAATCAAAAGGTATGTCCAGTTGAAAATTCTGAATAGTCGCTATGGAATTCAGGCCCTTAAAAATGGACATTTTGCAAACGACCTCGGATTTCGACGAAACTAGTTTTGTTGGATCCGCAGTGTCAAATTATTGCTAGGTTTCAAATTTCATAATTTTTCGAATCAATATGAGAGCGTGGCGCAGTTAAACGCGTTTGACCAATTTCAGTTGATTTTAATCAACTGGAAATTGGCCATTTTTCTAACGGTCTCAGAATTCGACGAAACTAGTTTTGTTAGGACTGTATCGTCAGTACGAAGCTAGAAAATATTTTTATGGAATTTTTAGAAGTAGTATGTGACCCCAGTAAATTGAAATGTACGTTTAAAATTCAATATAAGGATTTAAATGTTAATTTGAACAAAAACTGATCGAAACAGTCGAGTTGGCTTACCAGACCTATCCCATTGTGTTCGGAATGGGGGTAATCAGCTATGGGCGACAGGCGGTGGGTCTCGTTTCGAGGTCAAAATGAAAAGGTTGCTTTATGAAGTTAAATAATTAAATATATATATATATATATATATATATATATTAATTCCCCCCCCCCTTTTTCATTCGTTCGGATGAAAACAGAAAAAAAAACCTAACTAATCGCGCCTCCCCTGCCATCGCCACGTCCTCCGACCAACGCCCTTCCTCCCTTCTCTCTCACGAGTCCTCCTTCTCCGATTTGAAGCCGCCGCCCCAGATCCCGAGCACCCTCTTCGGAGCCCTTAGCCGCCGCCTCGGGCACGCGATCACCCCCAGCCTCCGTCGATCTGCACCCTTCCCCTCCTACGACCTCCGCTCCTTCTTCCCTTTCCTCTCGAGCACAACAAACCCCAAACCCTCACCTCCTGTAACGCGCGAGCCACCCAAAACAGAAAAAAACCTCCGCCTGAAACCCTCCTCCGCTGATTCGACAACCGGAGCGCCATACCCCCCCTTTTTTAAACGCTGTAAGTTCTACCCCTCCTTTTCTTTTTATTTATTTATTTATTTTAATTTATCTATTTAAAAGGAACTCGATTTGTATATGATAGCATGTAAAGAACAGATTTTTATTTATAGAAAAAGATTCGATCTTTAATCGTAAAAAGGTGGGATTTTTAATTATATGGAGTAGCGAAAGAAAAATATGGTTTTTATATATTGAACTTCGAAATAAAAATATGGTTTTTATATATTGAACTTCGAAAGAAAAATATGGTTTTTATATATTGAACTTCGAAAGAAAAATATGGTTTTTATATATTGAACTTCGGAATAAAAATATGGTTTTTATATATTGAACTTCGAAGGAAAAATATGGTTTTTATATATTGAACTTCGAAAGAAAAATATGGTTTTTATATATTGAACTTCGAAAGAAAAATATGGTTTTTATATATTGAACTTCGAAATAAAAATATGGTTTTTATATATTGAACTTCGAAAGAAAAATATGGTTTTTATATATTGAACTTCGAAAGAAAAATATGGTTTTTATATATTGAACTTCGAAAGAAAAATATGGTTTTTATATATTGAACTTCGAAATAAAAATATGGTTTTTATATATTGAACTTCGAAAGAAAAATATGGTTTTTATATATTGAACTTCGAAAGAAAAATATGGTTTTTATATATTGAACTTCGAAAGAAAAATATGGTTTTTATATATTGAACTTCGAAAGAAAAATATGGTTTTTATATATTGAACTTCGAAAGAAAAATATGGTTTTTATATATTGAACTTCGAAAGAAAAATATGGTTTTTATATATTGAACTTCGAAATAAAAATATGGTTTTTATATATTGAATAGCGAAGTAAAAAAAAACTCGATTTTTACATAGGTAGTGAAAGCGGGCGACGAAGGTAACAAAAAGGCGAGAACGAAGGAGATCTATATCAAAGTAGAATCAAGATGATTGGATAGCTATCCGTGAGAATTTCTCACCTTTCAATTCATTTTTCTAGTTATATATATATACTAGGATGCAGACGGTGCTTAGTAGCACCCGACACAATCGTCCACAGACCATGGACTTGTTTGTTTGATTGCAAAAATTAGTTAGATTATTTGATTGAAATTGAATTGTGTGGTGAAATGAATTGATTTGATTGATGTGTGAATGGCGTGGGCCTTCACTAGACCGGGGATAAGGCTAGGCCTCGTCCCGTTCCTAGTATCGTGCCGTTATGCCGCAGAAATTTTCTAAAATATGTTAGAAAAATAAAAATATCAATTTTATTGAATAAATGAACTGAATAGAAATTAATATGTTGGAATAAAATGTTTTGTCGTTAAAAATATAATTTTTAACGTGAATGTGAATAAATAAATATTCATTTACAAACCAGACGGTTTGTTTATGTACACCTATTTGAAGGACATTGATTGGGTCGATAAATTTTACACATCGCCCAACTGCACAAATAAAATATGCGTTTGATTGTTTGAAACCCCACACGGGTGTTGGGATGAAATTTGAAGTTCACTCATCCTGATTGATTAAATATGTCGATCGATTGATTGACAGGCTGTTATAAGCGTTAGATATCTATATTTGATGCTTATACAGTGTAGTGCACTTTGGTTGATGGTTGATTATTTTTCAATGCTATTATATACATGTGTTGTATGAAAATCCATATAATTAATTTTATATGGTAATTGATTGGGCCTCATTCCAATTTGAAAAATAAAGAATATTATAAAATAAAGGTTCATGTGTTGACAGTACTCATCCATTGAGATTGGTCATGTGTTGAACGAAATATTTTAGTAATAAAATTTACATCTTTATCAATATAAAATAAAGGTTCATGTGTTGACAGTACTCATCCATTGAGATTGGTCATGTGTTGAACGAAATATTTTGATAATAACAACTATTTTGAAAAAGAAATATTTGAAATAGAATATTTGAAAATAGAAATTTATGAAGCCGTGTTGATTAGATTGACGCCATTTTGACGTGAACGATATTTATATCGACTTTAACGATTTCGAAATGAAATGAATTGAAAACGATTTCGAAATGAAATGAATTGAAAACGATTTCGAAATGAAATGAATTGAAAACGATTTCGAAATGAAATGAATTGAAAACGATTTCGAAATGAAATGAATTGAAAACGATTTAGAAATGAATTTTAAAACGAATTTATAAAGAAGAATTCAATTTTGATTTGAATTGAAATGGAGGTTGAAATTGCTTTTGAAACGAATTTAAAACTATTTATATAATTCGTTTTAAATAGAAATCGACGAAATATATATTATATATATATTATATATATAATATAATAGCCTGAATAGAACGCGCCGCGCCGCGGCAGTTCGTGAATTTCGACCATTTATTTCAAACGGACATTACGGGAGATCCGACCGTCGGATTCTCCTAAAACTGGAACCGTTGGGTTCGTATCGAAAAGAGCTTTCTAACGAATGTTAGAAATTTGAAATCTAACGGTTGGATTTGGAGATACGTCCAAATCAAATTCGAAAAAGGTCGCTGTAAGTGCAGTTCGATGGCCATTGGTGGAAATCGACTGTACGGGCCTTGATAAAATTATTAAAAATAGTAATAATTTGTGTAAAATCATAAGAAATGATTTGTGAAGATTTGGGATGAAAAACTCCATATTTGAAAAGATAAAAATAGATTTTTATCGAAATGAACTAGTTTTGAACTAGAAATATAATTCTATTTATTTTTAAATAAATGAATTGAATTTGAAAAGGGTTTTAAAAATAACCAGAATTTCCAATGATTGCATTGGAGTGTATTTGAATCGAAATTGTCTTCGGAATATTTCGATGTTGGAATTCGTGATTATACAGATGTTGTTATGGAAATTTGAAAGATATATATTTATATCGTTATTTCCAATACGACATTTGTTAATCGTAGAATTTGATATTGAATATAAGCCGATATATTTTCTATTCAGAGCCTTATATTGAATATCAAATGTGATTTGGGTTTGTCGTGAATGGTGTCTTCACTAACACTGTTCTTGAACCCAGTTGAGAAAAGATTAAATCTTTTTATTTAGATTTAATGAAGTGTACCAATTAAATGATATTTAATTGGAATTGAATTGGTATTGATTTTTGGGTTTATCGTGAACAGTGTTTTAAATAACACTTGTTCTTTAACCCGATAATTAATGAAATGATTTTTGGGTTTATCGTGAACAGTGTTTTAAATAACACTTGTTCTTTAACCCGATAATTAATGGAATGTGATTTTGGGTTTATCGTGAACCGTGTTTTAAATGACACTGATTCTTTAACCCAGTTAACGATTAAAACTAAGTGGAGTTTTAATGAATCTTTAATTAGATTGAAATAATCGAGAATGGAGTATCACCAGTTTTGCTCCAGGCGATAGTTAAATCTTTAATTAGATTTGAACGTGAAATGGTAATTGAATTTACCGATAACACTGTGGTGTTAGATATGAAGTATTACCAGTTTTACTTCATGGGATAAATAGGTTGGGATTGGGAAATTAAAACAAATGATTACTTCGGTAAGTTTTGTTAATCCCGGCTAGTTGAATCGAAATTCAAAAGAATAGAATAAAGAATAAATTCAAGGAATTTATCTTGGATAAAATTAATGGGAACCTTTCCCTATGAATGTGAAATTTAGAAACTAACTGTCGGTTAGCCAAGCAGAATGGTTTTCTGAATATTGATCTGATGTTGGTTTCGGCCTTCGGGGTTAATATTTGGGGAATTATTCTCTTGATTAATTTACGGTTAGTGACTAATGAATTGGAATGAGGCGTATGTTGTGTTTGTGTAACACTTATTTAAAGTATACGCGAGTTATTCGGAAAGACCGGGTCTATCCCATTCTGAATAACTGATACGACGATAAGTCGAAGATGAAGACGGTGGTCGAAGACCAGAAGTCTTCACGTCGTTTGGGTGATTACTGATGATCTTGATTGGGCTGTACAACCAAGAAGATGGAAACAGTTAGTGATCGTCCAGACGTGCTTGGAGATCGATGGATATGCGGGGTACTAGGTGCCTCCGGTTTCGTTCAGACCCAGAGCGAACTTGTAAATGGACTGTGTGTCTGACATTGGATTTTAGTCCGTATGATTGATCTCTATTAAATATATATCTGTTTGGCGGCGGAGAATTTATTCTCTTGCTTAACGCCCTTCTCTGAGACGTACGAGCTCAGGGGTTATATATTGATGGATATCAAACGCATGGAGTGAATTGCCTGTGTGGCATGCCTAAGTGGCAATTGATCGAGGCTTCTGTTGAAAAGCAAAGTCTTGTGGTCGATGATCAAAGCACGGCCATTGTGGCATAGCTTTGTGTAACGTTTGATTCGCGAGTTTCACACCCGGTATGAACCAAAAACGGGAGACGGACCTCAGGGAGGGCCTACGTTTCCTCCTAGCTAAAAGTGGCGTCAGTGGTTTTACACGCCCTGACGAGTTTGACTTATGTGGTTGTTGCTGTTGCGAGGCGCCTCGGTTAGATCGGACGATCCGGGTCCGATGGAGTCATTCGCTGGCTCGCTTACGCCCCAAAGGGCGGCGAAACGTAGTGCTCAGGCATTTTAATCCACTCCGTGTGGACCGGCCCTGACGATCCAAGGCTTGCCTGCGCGCTTGCCTGAGACTCGGGCTAGGCAGTCTCGAATCGGTTGAGGACTATCTTTTGCCTCGGTTCATAGATGGAAACCCAATTTCCAAATACGTGACATTTGCGGTTTTATTTGTAAACCTATATATGGCGACATGATATATGGTACCCATGCCGCCTATGATTGATACTTATGATTTGAAGTTGTTTTATACACTATGCACTTATAGTTGCATCAAATGATTTTTTTAAACGTACTAAGCATGTTTGGCTATTATAAGGGAAAACCCTATCCTCGGCTGCGTTGCATTGTGTGATGGGACCTGGGTCTTATAATAGCTTCATTTTTAGAAAAGCATTGCGCTGTTTACTTATATGCACTGGTGTTCTTGGGAGGAAACCCGTTCCGTGTTATACGGCGTGGTCCCTTGATTTACCTAGCTTTAAAAATAAAGATTAACTGTTTTAGTTCTCACACCAGTCACATGACTGACCTGGAGTTTATTGTTTTAACCTAAACTCTGGGTGCCCTTATTTTGACACGGGCAGCTAGTAGTTTTGGTTTTGCAGATTTATATTCACAGGATCCTGGTTTACAGCTGGAACGATATCCGGAAAGCTTTGTATCCGTATATCTCATTCTAGTTGTGTATTGTATTATTTTCCGCTGCTATGTATTTAAATGTAATTTAAAATCTCTGATATTTCTGTGTAATATTCATTTTTACTCTGTATATTCTTGTAATCTGATGCACGGTTGTAATATACATTGAAATGTTCTTCTGTATGCGTTCTGTTGTGGCTTGTTCTCGAACTATCCGCTCTTTCCTTTACGGGGAAGTTACGGGTTTTCACAGTTTGTTGGAATTCAAAAACAATCATTTTTCTAAAACATTAAGAGATTTCATAATACTTAATTTAATATCAGATTTGTTAATCATACTCATACTATATTACTAAACAATTTACAAAACAAAACTTGATTCAATCAAGTTAGTTAATACACTATACTTATATTTCCAAATAATTTACAAAACATAACCTTACTTATGAAGGCTTATTTAGATTCACATTCAACTCAAATGATATTTTATTTGATATACAAATTCATTTTGGTCACGTTTACATCCAAAAATTTATATGGTTTCAAATTATTTTTTATGCTCAAAATTATTTCAATTTTTTTTCTACTCATAAGATTTCATAATTTCAAAATACTTCATTTTTCAAATTAACCTATATTCCAAAATGTTTTATGTTTCATGTCAATTTATACCTCTAAATACATTATATTTTCAAATTAATATACACTTCAAAAGTACTTTTAATCTAAATTCCAAAATAATTAATTTTTTCAATTTAATTTACACCAAAAAATACTTAAATTTTCAAAATACATTGTCTTTAGAGATTCTGGTGACAGTTCTAGTTAAACCCCATAAGTTAAGCTTTGTATAAACTAAAGCTCTGATACCACTTGTAACAACCTGCCTTTTCGACCGCTTCAAGTCGGAAATTAAACAAACTTAAACCGCTCAAAATGACAAATTGTTATTGCTTATGAGGTTTAATAGAACCAATGCACAGAAAATCATAGAACATAAATGTTTGCAGCGGAATAATTTTTATACAAATATCAGAGTTTTACAAAACATTCTGCAAAGCGGAATAATAAAATACATTCATAAGTTTTAAAATAAAATTTACACTTCAGTCGAGCCTTGTGCATGCATATGCGTCTTCACGTTCCTCTCCAGTTTTGCGAGATGAATATATTTAAATCTGAAACATTGGGGCCTGACCCGAGCGTTCTATGCAAAAACACAAAACATCCGAGTCAGGATTAAACTTATCTCAAGTAAGTTACTTCGAATAAACACACAAATATAATTGTTAATCCTAAAAAAATCTAATAACTTTAGCATAGTAACCATGGGCTGCCGATGTAATGACCCGCATTTTTAGCAGTCAAATAATTTATTTATTTAATTATTAATTATCGATTAACAATATCGATAACTGGAATTAAATAATATTTATATTTAATTAATATAAATAAAAAAAAAAAATATTTCCAGAATAATCGGAAATAACAGAATTCATGATATGGTGTGAACTGGACGATATAAAATATATAATTTAGTTTATATTGAATTATATTGACGAATATATTATTTAAACGAAGTCTGAACATATAATATATATTATAATTAAAATCGAGCTTGAAATGGCGCGGTAGTTCGCGATTTGGCGATTTGAACTTTAGCTGGAAATACAGGATCTGTTTTAAGTCGGATTTCTGTGAAACAAGAAACATGTGGAGCTGGTGGAGTATATTTTTCTAGTGGAAGAGAAAAATCGAGATTTCGTCATGTAGATTTTGATTTATGTCCAAATCAAATTTTAGAAAAGTCACTATGGAATTCCTTTATAATTTATAACGATATATATAAGGAATTTCAATATAAATTTGAATATCGATTGAACCAGGATTTGAATATCGAGTTGTAAATCCCAGTGGAGCTATATGATATCATATGTGAATATATACGATAATTTTTATTTATAAATATTTAGATTAATTGTTTTTAAATATATTTAATATTTAAATGGGTTATTTAAAACTTTAAAATAGCCAGTTTTGCAAACGACCTCAGAATTTGACGAAACTAATTTTGTTGGATCCAGGATGTTAAATTATTGTTAGATTTCAATTTTCGTGATTTTTGAATTCAATATGTGGCCGTACCGGTTTTTAAAGTGGAAAACAGTCGATAATTGGACCTTTAAAAATACGCTGTGTGAGCAAATGGAGTCGGAATTCGACGAAACCAGTTTCGTTGGGACCGTAATGTCGAATAGTAGATGCATGCCAATTTTCATGATTTTAGTGTATCGTATGTGGTCACAGGAATTTTTAAAGACAAATACAAACAGTGTTGGAGTAAAAATTAATATAATATTCGAATATAAAAATATTAAAACCTTCCTATAAAAACCACTTAACTCTCTCTAAACCTAATTCATATTTTTCCTTAGTCAAACACCATTCCGCCGTCACTCTTCTTCAGCAAAAAGAAAACGACGATCAAAAGAAAATCTAGAAATCAAAGTAAAATCCCTAAAATCATCATACTTATATATCTACGGTCCATGAGTGTTTCTCTTCATTCTGGTATACTTTTTTTTTAGTTCGATCATGGTTCATGGACTGTAAAATTTACAGTTGGGAACTAGGGTTCGATACTGTTGGAACTCGAAGCATCTTTGGTTGAATTCGGTTTGATATTCGAGTTATCGGTAATGTTCAACTTCGGATTTGGGATTTTTGAGGTGTTCCGTACAAAAAGATGTCGCGGTCTCCTTGGGAATGATGAGAACTGGCATTCGACGCAAATGGGAGGGTAGCAGCGAAGTACAGGTTTTTTGGTATGTAGATGGACAGGATTGAAAGAGGAGTATAATAGTGATTTTTGTTTTGGAATCGGCAATAAAGCAAAGGAGATTTTGGTGAATGTTTGTGCGTGAATTGCTTGAGGAATGGAGCAACGTGGAGTTTCTTTGCATTGATCGGAGAAGAAGCGGTCTTAGTTTAGAGCGGGCCTGGGAAGTTCAAGATGATGTTGGGCTTTGTTTTAGCGGGCTAGTTTTGTTTCCAAATGGGCTGAACACGTTTTGGTTCGAAAGCCTGTAGCGTGACCTGTACAGGAACGAAGTAAAAGGGAGAAAGGAGTTTAAAGCTTTGTGTGGTGAATCGAATGATGAGGTTGTGATTGTGGTGGGATTTAGAGGCGTGGAGAAAGCTGTGGTCATGATGATTGAACGGAGCGGCAGCAGGAGTTTTTGTTTGGGGATTAAAGAAACAATGCGGTGCACAAGAGAAGGGGGATAGTTTGAATCAGTCCAAAGAAGGTGAAAGGAATTTGGCGGATCCTTTATTTTGAATGGGCCAAGATGAGAGGATATAAAGGGTAGGCAAAGCCCAATGGAAAATCAAATACAAGTTTTATTTAGTTTACTAATATATGTAAACTTATAATCTTTATATCTTATTCATACATAATCAAAAATCAGCAAAACCGGGTCCGTTACGATCGTATGGACGGACACTATACAATGCAACATGTTTGGAATGATTTGGAGATTTTCTGGATTTACAACAAAATAAAATGTCTGATCTGAATCAACAACCATAAATCGTTATTTAACGATTACGGACAATGTGAGTAAAACTCACTAACTCTGATCAGTTTATATTTTTATAAACGTATTTTAGAATTGATAAAAATGATTGAATGTTGTGTATGATAATTGTTTGATTGATTGTTAGTTATAATTGATTGAAAATGTAGATATAGTTATAAATATAAATCGTTAGTTTAAAATTGATTATGATTATCAGAATGTTTCATATTGAAATGAAAGTGATGTTATATATGTTGTTTAACATCTGTGAATGCAGGGAAACAGGTTGGAGGGATCCAACTGGATTCCTCAACATTTATTTTACTGTTTTTCATATATTGTAATATATGATGTGATATATAATCTGTTGATGATTATGTGTGTTTGGATGATATCGATCACTGTGTTTGGTATTTTAAATACCGTAAGAAATAATGGGATGTAAAAAGGGAATTTCAAAGTGAATATTGAAAATAAACTATTTATAAAATCAAAGGATTTTATAAAAGAGAAATTATTTATAAAATAAATAGAATAAAGGAAAATTTATTTAGAAAATAAATAGAATAAAGGAATATTTATTTAGAAAATAAATAGAATAAAGGAATATTTATTGGGAAAATAAATAAAGTTAATGAAAAGGAGTTAATCGAACATAGTTAATCAAAATGGAGTTAAACAAAAATTAGAAACTGACTAGAGAATAATAAGTTGAATGGTTTCCTGAGTATCGATCTGATGTTCGTTTGGGCCTTCGGGGTTTATACTTAGGAAGTTGTTCTCTTGTTAGTTTATAGTTAGAGTCTGATAGATGTGGAAGAATAGTGATACGTAATTAAGCCATGGAAAGGTTTTCCAGTGTTAATAACATATATTTTCTAATTATAGAAAATAAGGAAATATGAATATATATATATATATATAATTGTTTGATGATTGGATCGATAATTCCATTTGGAAAAAAGATCATTGTGTTTACACAGACATGTTTTCTTTGATAGTTAACTCACCGATTATCGAAGTTTTCGACCATTTTAACGTTGTAAATAAGGAGAGACCGGTTGGATTATTATCCGAAGAACCACTCTGTATTGGCATAAGCATTGCGAATCATATATGCCAAAGATAATTGAAGACAGAGTAAATTGCAAGGGCTATTGTATAAATCTTAGGTAAAGATTTCCTTAAATGGATGTGCGGAATAGTGCCTTCGGTTTGTCCAGTCCCAGGATGATCTGTATGGAAGAATGTCTGACAGAGTATATCTAATAGATCACGTAAGTTGATCTCTTCAAAGTATTCACGTTTGGTGGCAGAGGAATTCGTTTCTCTTAGCTGTAAACCCGTGTTATTTTTGGGGAAATCAATTTGTGATTTGGCGGGTATGACGATGTGACATTCAAAGTGAATAAATGTGTGATCTGTCAGAGATAAGCGTGGCCTCTAGCCTCACAACCGGGAAATGACAAAAATCGGGCAGGCAGCATGGCTATGTAGGTCGCACCTATTAGGGTGTATAATCACCTGATCTAAAGTTTCATTTACTTCTAAAATCTATTGTCGATGTTGTCCCATTCAGGAAATGGTTGCTGATCCCAACCGTTGGTGATATACATTCGATACACTCAAGCGAAATGAGTGGTCGGTCATGTGTGGCCGGGTTGCAAGATGTTCTTGTTGAACCCAGTGTATTCCTCTCTAGAGGTACACTAGCGAAAGGTGGTTCCATACCTTGTCATAGTTGGAAATTCATTACCCAATACGTGCTTCGGTTTTGATTGTATACTATATATGTAGAACGTGAGAAGAAAGCGTTTCTGCTAGATGATTATTATATTTTGGTTATAGATACTATTATAATATCAGTGAGTTTTGATATAGAGATTATTTATAATTCTCATAAGGGAAAAACCTGTTCCGTTATACGGCGTGGTCTTATGAGATATCGTTTAATGGCTCAAACTGTTTTACTCATACCAGTCCCATGACTGACTCGGAGTTTATTTTGTTTTGTTTTCCCTAAACTCTTGGGTGCCCAATTTCGTACGGGCAGTCAAGTAGTTGGGATTTACAGATACTTGAAGAGCTGGAGCAGAAGGCTTCAGTATTATATGGCTATGGTTATTTTCCGCTGTGTTGTAAGTGTTGTACTTTGGAAATGATATGTATATTCAAGTACAGATTTATATTTCAAAAGTTATGTTATATATTATATGTTATTCATTCCGCTGTGAGGTTCGTGTTACTCTGATGTTGTGTTGTTCTTCTTCTTCTATTCTAAGTTTCTATCTTATCTATTCTCACCCTCTAATTTCTTTCATTAACTACCGGTATTTTTCGATGTTTGGTTAGTCATCATTGAGTTTATGTCGATAACCAAAGTCGCTGAAAAATCGGGTCGTTACAGCCGAAATGTGGACTAACAAGGTCGAAATATTTTGCTGCAGCAATAATAGAATGGCACAATAAGAGTAACTTATGCCATGGTCCATAAGTGACCAATTCCAAGTGCAGCAATATATATAAGACTAGAGGCAAGACGACAAACGCGCAGATTTGACCATAAGCAAATAGCATATTATACTACTATGTAGGACATGAAATAGAAAGTCCATAAGATAAGGGAGCTAAGTTCTAGACACAATAGAGTGTTAGTGTATAAATTGCCCGTACGTTTCATTCATGCATGTGCAAACTCTAAGGTCGAGGCACGCTTAATATATGGTGTAAACATACATAAAAATTCAAGTATGGAAATCTTAACCTACAAAAACACTGTCATAGCCAAAATGTGGATCCAAAGTTCTAATATGTATACATATGCTGATCGGAATTTTTATTTACAAAATTAACTGTCCCAAACTGAGTGATGGGGTGAAATAAATGCACTTCTAATATACCACGAAGGTTTATATTACATTACGTACTTGGATGATGATATTCGGTTGTTAATTACCAGCAAAAGGAACTGATTAGCATAGGATTTTATTATTTAAAACCATGTATTAAAACTAAAATGAAAGCTAGATTGCTAAGTAACAATGTTATCAAAAACAGGGAAGTCCAAACTTAAGTCATACAATTAATGAAAAGTTACTACCTATGAAGCAAAACGTAAGTCGGGAAAATTAACCGAGCCTATTAGACAAAGTACCACCTGAAGTCCACAAGTAATGGCCACAGACAAACATTGACTTTTGTAAAAAAAAAAGTACAATACAAATGCACAGATATGAATATAATCATATATTCACGTAGCATTTAGTATGGAAACTCAACAATCAATGATTGAAATAACCAAGGAAACCAACAAGATGATAGCAACCAACAAGACTTAATGAATTATACTCGGTGAAACTGAAGTGGCAGACTTGGAAAAGATTTTAATCGTAAGAAAACTTACAATTAATCACGATAGCGGGCGAATCAAAAGAGGAACCAACACGCAGAGGGAGAAGCAGGAGCTTGAGGTCAAGTTGTTCCGGTCGGTGCACAGACAGAGGTGGCGAGACCGATTGGGTGGTAGGGGATGCACGCTTTCGATGGTTGCCGTCGGCACGAGGCGGTGATGGCAAAAAGGCAGTAGTGATTGTTTGGAGGGTGCATGAGTTTTTTTTCATTTCAGAACTAAATTTAGAAGAAAGAGGAGGTAGCTTCAAATCTAAATGTAGAAGAATAAAGAGGAGGCAGTTCTTTTATGTGTACGGTTGTGTGTATATATATACACCAAGTCTGCTAGTCAGGATAAGAAACCAGTTACAAAATATGAATTGGTATGAATGTATTAGCAAAATGTGGGTGATGTAATCCCTGACCCTTAAATATGGAAAATAAGATGTTACCATATTTTGCTTTGTTTTACCATTCAACATTAACACATGGTTTATAATGCTTTAATTTTTTTTCTCTCTTTTCCATATATATATATATATATGTGTGTGTGTGTGTGTGTGTGTGTGTGTGTGTGAACGCTTCAGGTAGTACGCATGACGGTCAAAAATTCCTATTTTGCATATTCTTGAATGCACGCATGCATGCCTTTTCAATTATATGCTCTTATTTTCTTTCACTTTCATTTTTTTAAATAAGTGTTTCCCTCATTCTCTGTTTTATTATATAGAAACGTGGCTTTTGGAAGAATAAAAAGCATTTATTTATATATGCTGTCGTTAAAACGTTTTATAGTTTGAGTAGACATTTCACAAAAAGGAAGGTAAAAGGGGCAACTAACTAAGCATTTATGTTATACTATATGTATTTAATGTAATATAAAATGTTACAACTTGATATAAATGAAAGAAATGGAAGGGTGTCATAACGCATGGCTTGGAAATGAATTAACAAACGTTTTGTTTTGCATTCAAGCGAAAACTGATGACTAAACATTAAAATTTACCTTTCAAAATTACGTTTTGTTTTGTTTTAAATGTAACGCATTAATTATTCCATTTTTTTACATGAATAGTTTGACGTATGTTCCTTTTTAATGAAGGAATGTGACTGATTTGGATGAATTGATATCTCACATTTTTTATTTCCACTGTTTTCATTAATTGCTTTGGTTTTAAAAGGAAACTTAATGAGTGGGGCTAAATTTTGAACTGACAAAAATAAAAAGGATGAAAATACATAGACGTTAGAATAGAAAGGGAAATATATTTGCACTACTGGCAGAACTAATTCCTCATATTACTACGGAAAATTTCCATCGCTATATTTATTTAGATGCATTCCAAATATAATTAAATTTGATTGCAAATTTTTGAAGTTAATTCCCGTTGACTATGCTATTTAAGCTATGCATTAATAAAATCGTGGAAGATTTTCATTGTTATCAACAGTCAATTTAATTGGTTTTAATTAAAGTAAATACAAGCATACCAAATTCAACTCAAAATTAAAATTTTAAGGGTTGAAAGTACATAAATGATATAAGATGCATGAAAAATAGAAAAACGGGAAAGAAATTAATATAATGAAGGGTGCAAATATAATAGAATTAAGGAAAGAAATGAATGCTGCATTAAGGAAACAATGAAGAGGGAAAGGCATTGAAAACGAATGCAACTATTTGCATTTCTAAAAAATATTAATTAGTGAACGTTACACTTTGAATTGATAGGTGTAAAGTATAAAAGGGAATGGCCAAAGATATATACAAGTATGTTGTTAAAAAAATCCATCTAGAATATACACGTTACTTTCAATCAATCTTTCAGCAGACATTAATAAATTTCATTAATAACATCATAAATTTTATTTAAATACCATTTTTAATTCAATAATTTAATTTAATTCAACAATTTAAACGGTCTAATTTTACGGGATGTTGCAACATGCCTGAAGCATGGAAATGCACATGTAGTTTTCAAAGAAAAACTTCATTGAGAAGTATTTATAAGCAACTTGAGTTATTGAAAGAAGAATAGGAATTCAGAGAAAATTATTAAATCAGGGGTAGCATCCATAAATATGTTATAATGTACTATTTTTTTCTTAACTAAGTTTTTTTCCCGTTGGATTTTCTTAGTAAGGTTAGGTATTTTCTTGATCTAGAAATATCAACCCAAATATCTTGATCTTGGGGTATCAACCCTCATTGTAACATTTTTTTTCCACTGGGTTTTTGTTAGTAAGATTTTTAATGAGGCAATATCTTGATCTTGGGGTATCAACCCTCATTGTAACATTTTAAAACAAGTTATCTAAAAATAAAATAAAATTGTATTCTTTTTCTTATTTATAATTTTTCCTACTAGATTTTTTATAATGAAGTTTTTAATGAGGCAATTAATCTTGTTATCTCTGCATACGCATATTCAATAGGGAGTGTGGTAATATATTAGAATATTAAGGTAAATACGCTTAATGCAAGGGACATTATTGTAATTAGTAGGACATGCGAAGTCTTTAAATAGAGAGCTCATGTGCATTGTAAATAGTTCTAAATCAATAGAAATAAAGGCTCTGTACCTAATGTCTTATGTTCTCTTGATGCTTTTTAATATCTTCTAATTTTTTAATGGCTTTCATTCTTTTATTGTCTGTTCTTGTTTTATTTTATAAAAAAAAAGCTAAGGGAATGACTTTAGCTCAAAACCTGAGGAGGCAAACCTAAGCAAACATTAACAATGCAATATTCTTTTTTCTTTTTGGATTAAGATAGTTACATCACTTTGAATCTTACTTGGCTAAAAGGAGAAAAAACAAGAAAACGTTAACAATACAACATTCTCATTCGCTTCTAATTGTACTATTGCTTAAATGTAATGCTTGATGTACTAAATTGATCATACATTGTTCATTTTACTATGTGGACACATCCTTTAAATACATGTGTAGAGTGGAATATATAAAGCTATCTGTAATGCATAAGATAAACTTTAGTGAATATCAAGGATGGTCCCCTAAAACCCAAGATTATGTAAGTTTCAATTTAAAATGGATCATTATTATTGTAGCAACACGTTTTTCGTCATTTTTCATGCTACTGCTTAAAAAAATTTCAAAAAATTGTAAATATTAAGAGACGATTACTGGAGATTTTTTTGTAGAAATGTCTATATTTGTTATGAATAAGTGCAAATATATCTATAACTATTCACACAATGCATTGCACGTAACGAAAAAGAAAAAACAGATGTAGAAACGTTTGCACTTATTATAATAAGTGCAAACATATTTGCAACTATTTATAGTGTATTGCAGACATGCCTCGATGTATAGAAAAGTGTAGACATGTCTGCAATTTTTCTGTATAGTTACTTATTTGACTGCAATTTTACTGGACCTGATATATTTTTCATTTTTATGCAATATTCATCATTTTTGAATTTTTTTTGTAATAATGTGATGTTTGAATAAGCATATGCATTGCATTTGAAGGTTTGAAGAAATCAACAAAAATTGTATAAAAACATGCAATACTTTGATATAATTGTTGCGGTGAGAAATTGCATTTTTCCTGCATTATCGCTGAAGCTTGATTATTTTTGTTTTTTTAAAGTATTTTTCTGTAGTTTTCTTATATGAATATGAAAATGATTATATATTGATTAAAGTTTTGAAGTTTGATATTTTATGTTGATTTTCAATGTTTTTATTTCATCATGATTTTTGAAAAATAAGGATTTAATTTACAAATTCGTAAAACAGACAGTCTTTGTTTATTTTTGAAATTTAACAAAAGCCAAACTGCCCTAAAATTTTATGTTTGTATACAAATATTTTTCCATGCCCTTTATGAAGGCGATGAACCATATATGTTGAACAAGAGTTTTGGTCCATCTTAGAAAAAATAATATTTTTCGAAAGTGATGTCGTGACCTACGATGACATTGCTTTCAAATGTTTTAATTAATGAACTTGTGTCTTACTATAGAAGTCATGTATAGTATGATACATGCAGGTCCACCTATATATATATATATATATATGAACATTTGTTAGTTTGAGGCATTGCACACCTTATCTAGCTTTGAATTTTCTCGTAATTTTTGTTAATTATTATTTGTTTTATTTTCTTCCAGAATACAAGTTATCTATTATTTAATTAAGATACATTAGAATATTTACTTGTATACTATGTTGACATTGCTTGAACTATTTTGGGTTCACCGATTGCAAATTTAACCGACTATAGGACGAGTCAGCACTAATTATAAAGCTACTTCCTTAAATGGAAAGCACGTGCATTCTGGAATGTCAGGTATAACATAATTGATCTTTACTAACGAATTTTGGGTAATGAACAGAAAGACAAGGATGACCGTGTGTGCTAACATTCTATTAATAATTAAAAATTAATTTGTTTATTTATGTCATAGCAAAGTGGATCACAATGCAAACATTCATACGAAAAATGTATTGTATTATATATATATCACATAGGGAAAGCAAATTAGAGAAAGAAATTGTAAATAAACAAAAACACCCAAGATGATAACTGTGTACTTATATGCTTAAGTATGAAATTATTGCAACTAATACGGAAAGGTTAGCGTACGTGGAGCAAATGGAGTCATTTCAATTCACCAGTGATTATTAGCTTTAATATCTATCTAGATTAAATATGAATTAACTGCTAATATAAAACTATAAGATGCACAATATGATGCATTACAACCAGCCTTCTTTATAATGGGAGTAAATTTTAATAGGATTATTGTACAATTGGTACTTCTAGTTATCAAATTTTAATGTCAATGGTAGAACAATAAAAGGTTTTGAGTAGAAAAGTAACTTATGTTATTATCGAGTGAATGATAGCGTACAATGTAAGGATCTCCAATACAATGAACACTATTGTTAACCCAGTTTAAAACCTCCAACCAAAATATAATAAAGCACACGGTCCAAAAAGGTAAAAGTGGTATACGACAATGGATCATTCCTAGATGAATGTGCGCAGGTCGCTTGCGGTCCATTATATTAAAGGAAACAGATCGGGTCAAAGAGCTGTGGTTGGCTGAAACAATGGGTCATGAGTCGGGTTATTGAAACAATGGGCCATTTGTGATCTCTTATATGAAAAACAGCTTACAGCATGGGTCATTGTTTATGCTAGCGACCCGACCCAAGAAACATAAAGGAGGCATTCGATCAGGTCGTGATGCAAGTATTGGGCCAGATTGAAGTTGGATCGACCCAATGAAGAAAAGATTGCATAAAAAAGGTAGTATTATGGGTTGAAAACCATAGTTCGCACCCAACGATCCATAGGCATGGGTCGTTTACTACCCATGAATGTGATAGTGTACACACTTTATTTTGCATCTGATGGAGTGCAGGTCACCTAAGCCACATGGATCGCTAGTCGTCATGTATGGACCGTGAACATTTCATTACGAGCTCCAGAGCGCTCCTACCTCCGCCTATAAATACCAAACCACTTCCCACATAAAAGAGATTAGATTTTCTCCCGCCATAGCTCTATCATTGTTGATCTCAAGCATCATTCTACTTCAGATACTAGCAAACTTCTACACCGACTTGATTATCGAGATTGACTTCGAAAATCACCGATCTTCGTGGAATTTGAGTGTGTTTCTACTGTGGAGTTTGTAAATCACTAGGAATCATTGTAATCGAAGATCAATCGTGTAATTTGTAACGGAGAAATCAATAAATTGCATATTCAAAGTGAATATAGGATTAAACAGCCGTTGGACCACTATAAACTCTGCTGTCTACTGTATTTTCTGTTAATTACTGCTTTTAGCTTTGTTTTTCTACAATCGAAAGGTGTTTCCACACCTCTCTGGGTGTTAGCCCATTTTTGGTGTTAACATTTTGGTGCCCACCGTGTGGCGCGAACCCACGACCACAAGGTCAAGAGCCTTGATTTGGAAGCTTTGAAGCATGTTCTTTCACAATAGATTCGCAAGGTCTAAAAGCCAAGTTTGTCGAAAGGATTTCTCTAAAGACTAGAAGGTTATCCGACATTATCGCGCCTTCTAAGAAGAGCTGTAAACCTGCAAGACTTTCTGGTAATGCTTTTGATGATGCCACAGTCTCTCCTCTAACTAACAGTCCGACCGTTGCTCAAACTCCAGGAGGTTGTGTAACTCGAGGAAAATTTGAGGCTGTTGTAGCCGGTTTGAGTCAGCAGATGGAAATCACAAATAAGATATTGATGGATATACTAGAAGCTCTCATAGCCGCTCAAACAAGTCCTATAAATAATAGAGTTAAGATTGATTTGGAGGTAAATGCACATTCTTCTGCTTCAGATCTCCACAGGAGTTAATCTCAGACCCAGTCAGGGAAAGAACTTGGGTGAAGAAGAGAATCATGGTTTCCATGTCGAGAAAGTGGATGAGTCAGATAAAATGTCAATGTCAACTAGCAGGAATGATATCGATATATAAGACGGTGAATGCTGATGTACTGAAACAATCCCAATCAAGAAATAATCATTCCAGGAAGCATGCTTCTAAAAAATTTACAAGTGCTACTGGAGGGGCATCTCCCCAAGATTGGAGGTACAGTACCCCAGTTCGCTAACCGTGTGTGCTTGCCTAGACAAGTATCCGGGAAAAGGATTGGCATTTGTCCAGTGGAACAACACAATGACGAGGAGTATATTTCAGGAATGATCAAGCAAATTATGAAAGAAAGTGTAACAACCCGGAATTTTGGAACCAATTTAAATTTTTTATTTTAGGAATTTTAATGAATTTTGAATATTTAAAATAATTTATTTTAAATAATAACGACGAAAAATTTATTTAAATCGAAGTTAGAACGAATATGTTTATTTAATTATAAAAGGAGTTAGAAATGGCGCGGTAGTTTGAAAATTCAATTTCAAATTTCAATTGAATGTAAAGGATTCAAAATAAATCGAATTTCAATAAAACCAAAAATATTTAAATCTATTTAAAAATATCTTTCTAACAAATCTAAAAAATTTAAATTTCATAATGGGAATCCAAAGTTATGCCCAGTTTAAAATTCAGAATAGTAGCTATGGAATTTTTACATATTTTTTAATATAATAAATAACCATTTTGCAAACGACCTCCGTTTTCGATGAAACCACTTTGGTCAGATCCGGAATGTCAAATTATTGTAAGATTCCAATGTTCATAATTTTTGGAATTAATATGTGAGCATGGCAAGAGAAAATGTGATTTTCCAATTTCAGTCAATTTGGATCGACCAGAAAATGATCATTTTTCAAACGGTCTCCAAATTCGACGAAATTAATTTCGTTAGAACTGTATCGTCAAAACATAGCTAGATTTATTTTTCGGGAATTTTTGGAGTCTGTATATGGCCCTGGTGAATTTAAATGTACGATCAAAATTAAATAATTAAATGTTTTATATTTTAATTTAAAGAAAAATGGGCTGAAACGATCAAATGCGCTGATGAGACCTAGTCCATTGTGTCCGGAATAAGGGTATTTGGCTAGGGGCAACATTCGTTGGGTTTGATATGAAATTCGTAAGCATAAACTAGTATTATTGGAATTTACTTGAATTAATTAAATAATTATAGAAATACTGTAAATATACACTGTATTCCATATCCCAACCCTAACCCTAACCTAAGCAAACAGTCGACATTCTTCATTTCATGGTTGAAATCGCCCCAAACCATTTCCTTAATCTCTCACAAATGACGTAGAATTAGCCAATGGAATCTTAAGCGAAAATCGAAGCACTTCTCAAGCTCTTGTGATCTGTACGGTGATGATCGCTTTTCACGCCCTGAATCACTCAAATTTTGTGCCTATACAGGCTTCGTTCGCAAGTGGTTTGTGGGCCCAGGGGAAGCTCGAGTTTCGAGCCAGGGCAGGGGGTGGCGGAGCATGGAGGGGCGGACATCGTGAGGGGGTTCGATCGGTTTCTAGTGTCTCGATAATGGTGCGGTTTGGAACCTTACTTTTTGTGAGATGGGTTGTTGGAGTTCCTATGACCGATAACGTTAGGGAAGAAGAATTAGAAAAGTAATTACAGTTTAATTATTATTTTAATTATTTAATAATGTAACCAATGTTTAGATTAACGTATCTTCTTCATACGGAAACAAAATGCAGTGATTTCAGTTGCGTTGGAATCGTCTTTCCAAGATCTACACAAAGGAACTGACTAGAACTTAAATGGAGCCCGTTGAAAATTCAGACAAAATCAATGTGAAAATCCTATTTTTTTTTAATATAATTAAAATTATTTAATTATGATTGTGTGATAAACAATACGCTGTTAAATTCTATTGATTGTCATACGTGATTTAATCTGGAATTGATATTGTTATGTAGATCTATTGATTTGATGATTGTTGTGTTGAATAAAATATAATTGTTGAATTAAAATTGTCATTTTTGTCAAAATATAATTGTTGAATTAAAATTTTCATTTTTGACGTTAAATTAGAATTGTTGAATTAAAATTGTCATTTTTGACAAATTAGAATTGTTGAATGAAAATTGTCATTTTTGACAAATTAGAATTATTGAATTAAAATTTTCATTTTTTACAAATTAAAATAGTTGAGTTAAAATTATCATTTTTGTCAAAATATAATTATTGGATCAAAATTGACATTTTTGTCAAAATATAATTGTTGGATTAAATTCGACATTTATGTTGTAACAAAATAGTTGAAATAAAAAGGAAATTTTATTGTAATAAAATAGTGAAAAAATATATCATTTTTGTTGAAACCAAATAGTGAAACAAAAATATATCATTTTTGTTGAAACCAAATAGTGAAACAAAATTATCAATTTTTTTTGAAACCAAATAGTTGAAGCAAAATTATCAATTTTTGTCAAAATGTAATAATTGAAACAAAATATCAATTTTTGTCAAATTATATAAAGTTGGAACCAAATTTGTCATTTTTTTCAAATTATAATAGTTGAAACCAAAATTATCAATTTTTGTCAAAATGTAATAGTTGATACAAAATTGGCATTTTTATCAAAATATAATGGTTGAAACAAAAACTACATTTTTATTATTTAGAATTGAGTTAGAATAAAAATTACATTTTTGCTAATTAGAATTGAGTTAGAACAAAAATTACATTTTTGGTTAATTAGAATTTAGTTGGAACAAAAATTACATTTTTTGTTAATTAGAATTGAGTCAGAACAAAAATTACATTTTTGGTTAATTAGAATTTAATTAGAACAAAAACTACATTTTTGTTAATTAGAATTTAGTTAGAACAAAAATTACATTTTTGGTTAATTAGAATTTAGTTAGAACAAAAATTACATTTTTGGTTAATTAGAATTGAGTTAGAACAAAATTAACATTTTTGTAAAATAGATTTGTGTCAAAACACAAAATAACATTTTTATTAAGGAGATTTATGTTAAAACAAAAATAATATTTTTGTTAAATAGATTTGTGTTAAAACAATAATATCATTTTTGTTAAATAGGAAATGTAAACAAATAAAATTATCTTTTTCATTTGTTAAGTTGATATAGAAATTATAAACAAATAAAATTATCATTTTTATTTGTTATGTTGAATAAAAAATGTATACAAATAAATTATTCTTTTATTTTCCATTAAAATACATAGAAAAATGTATGCAAATAAATTATTCTTTTATTTGTCATTAGAATACAAATGTATGTAAATAAATATGTCATCAATGTTGGAAAACATATTTTGTAAATAAATATGTCATCAATGTTGGAAAACATATTTTGTAAATAAATATATCATTTAGTTAGAAAACATATTTTGTAAAAAAAAATGTCATTTAGATAAGAATATGTTTTTGTTAATAAAAATATCATTTAGTTAGAATATGTTTTTGTCAAAATAGAAATTGTCATTGTTATTGAATTAGGATTGTCAAAATAGAAATTGTCATTGTTATTGAATTAGGTTTGTCAAAATAGAAATTGTCAATTTTATTGAATTAGAATTTTCAAAATACAAAATCATTTTTGTTGTATTAGAATTGATAAAACAAAATATCTTTTTTGCTGAATTAGGTTATTGTTAACAAAATGAAGTTGTCACTTTTATTCATTTTGTTAAAATAGAACTGTTAACAAAATGAAGTTGTCATTTTATTTCATTTTGTTAAAATATACATTTTTGTCAAAATAGATTAGTTGAAACAAAATATATACATTTATGTCAAAATATGCATTTTTGTCAAAATTGATCAGTTGAAACAGAATATTCATTTTTGTCAAAATATTCATTTTTGTCAAAATAGATTAGTAGAAACAAAATATACATTTTGTCAAGATATACATTTTGTCAAAATATTCATTTTTGTCAAAATAGATTAGTTGAAACAAAATATGCGTTTATGGTGAAAATAGATTAGTTGAACCAAAATATTCATTTTTGTCAAAATATAATAGTGGAATTTTTTTTACGTTTTGTCAAAATATGATGGTTAAAAACAAAAATTACATTTTTGTTAAATAGATTTGAGGTAAAACAAAAGTAACGTTTTTGTTAGATTTGTGTTTGAGCAAAAATTAATATTAATTTTGTTGAAATAGAATTATCAACAAAATGAAAAGACCATTTTTATTCATTTTGTTAAACTAGAATTTTTAACAAAATGAAATTATCACTTTTAATTATTTTGTTAAACTAGAGTTGTTAACATAATGAAATTATCACTTTTAATCATTTTGTTGAAATAGAATTGTCAACAAAAATGAATGTATCTCTTTTAATCATTTTGTTGAAATAGAATTGTCAACAAAAATGAAAATATCATTTTAATCATTTTGTTGAAATAGAATTGTCAACAAAAATGAATGTATCACTTTTTATGCATTTTGTTGAAATAGGATTTGTATGCAAATTAGAGAATCTTTTTTATTGTCAAAACATACAATTGAATTTGTATGGAAATTAAAGTGACATTTTTATCGTTAAATTATACAATAAAATTTGTATGCAAATCAAAGTGATATTTTATTGTCAGATTATACATTAGAATTTGTGTACAAAGTAAAGAGGCATTTTTATATGTTATATTATACACTGAAAATATATATGCAAATAAAATATTTCTTTTTATTTGTTAAAGTTAAAAATAGAAATTGCATACAAATAATGAAAATAAAAATTATCTTTTTATTTGTCATTAGCAAAAATGTAATGTGAATAAAATACTTACTTGTTTGCTATTTGAAACATGTAGAAATGAATATAATTAAAATACATATTTATTTGACATTATGAACATGTAGATATGTTATGTCAATAAAACATTCTTTTATTTGGCGTGTTAAACACGTTAGTGGAATCGTCAAATAATTTATATTTATATATAATTAAATATATATATATATATAAATTAAAAGTAAACGAATCGCGCGTGGTAGTTCGCGTTTCGGAATCGTAACTTTAAACGATTATATCGAAAGATTCGACCGTCGGATTTTCACAAAACTGAAACTGTTAGGTTCGCTTTGGGAAGATCTTTCCAATGATATAAAAGTTGTTAAAATCCAATGGTTAGATTTCGAGAAATGAGTAAATCAAATTTGGGTGAAAACAGCGCCAGGGCCGCCTATTGACCCGAAGCGTCGTTGAATTAAATTGGGCTATTTTTATATAAATAAAAATAGCGATAAATCGTTATAAAATAATATTAACGATATGGAATGATTTAAATTATAATTATTTGAGAATTGTTTGAAAAGACCGAGTTCAATCTCATTTCAAATAATTATATGACGCTTTAAAGTCGAAGACATTAAAGATGGTGATTGAAGACCGGAGATCTTCACATCGAATGGATGACTACTGATGCCCTGGACTGATTTGCTTTGTAGAAAGGGTTACAGTGGTATTTGTCCGGACGTACTTGTTGATTGTCCGGATAAGCGAGCACCTCTCTTCCGTATTGGACATACGGGACGAGGAATAAGGTGTGTCCAGTTTCATTCAGACCCGGAACAGACTTGTAAATGGATGTGTGTCTGACATTGGATTTCATTTCATGTAAATCGAATTCTATTTAATATATATCTGTTTGGTGGCGGAGAATTTATTCTTTTGCTTAACACCCTTCTCTGAGATGCACGAGCTCAGAGGTTATATATTGGTAGTTATCGATTGCATGGCGTGGATTGTCATTGTGGCATGCCAAGATGCAAATGATCAAGGTTTTTGTTGAAAAGCAGAGCCTTGTGGTTGATGATCAAAGCACAGACCAATTAGGCATAGCTTTGTGTACAATGTTACTTCGCGAGCCTCACACCCCGGTATGAATCAAAAACGGATAAGGGAATGCAGGGAGTGCGCACGTTTCTTTCTAGCTAGAAGTGGTATTAGGGTTTTGCAAGCCCTGACATTTTACTTATGTGGTTGATGGATTATGGGTACCACAGATTTATTGGTCGATATCGATAGTGACCAAATTATAGGTTCAATAGGATCGGGAAACGTGTGTTTAGGAATTGCCAATCCAGTAAGGTATATTTGTGGACTGACCCTGCAGGACCCATGGGTTCACTGCGGGGGATCCTGAGACATTTGTTAGAGTGTCTCGAATCGATAAGGATATCATCCCTAGCCTTGAATCATGATGGAAATATAACTTCTAATATGACACCATGCAGTTTTGATTGTAAAACAAGTATGGCGACATAGTATATGGTATTTATGTCGTCTATGATTGATACATTATGTAACACCCCGTATTTTCTGTGAACATTAAAGTAACGAATTAAATAATACTTAATTTTAAAAGTGGGAATTAGGGGAAACGGGTTACGCCATTGCGTTCGTCTCGGAATTCTACTTGAGATAGAGTCCGAGTTTGCGTGAATCGGACTCCGTAGGAAGAAGTTATGGAGTTCAGAAGATTTCAAGTTCAAGTAGAAAATAAATATAAATAATAATTAAATAATAAAAATAGTTCAAAATTCAAAATCGGCTAAGCGGAAAATTTCCCTCTCAGGGTGTCGACCCCCTCAAGGGGAGTCGACATAGGTGTTGACCCCCCTATAGGGGAGTCGACATAGGTGCCGACCCCCTGTAGGGAGTCGACCCCTTTTTGGATCCAGCTCCTGTGACGAATTTTTACAACCCTGTGCTGATGTGGCCTTCTCTGATTGGCCAATGACTGATTTCTGAGATATTAGGGCATATGTGTCATGCCACGGTTGGCTGGATGACACATCTCTTTGGTTTGATGGCTCTGATTTCTCCTAGACTAATCTAAAAGCTAAAATTAAACCTAAACTTCTATATACTCACCCCAAACCTCAACCCTAGAACTCATTCTATGAAACCGTCATGTTGTTCGTCTACAAACTAGTCTAGCCTCCATTCATTTACCCCAAACTAGAGAATCAAATTCAAACTAGGAATCAATTAGAAGAACTAGAGAATCAAACATCTACATCAAAGGATAGCTTTTCAAATTTAGAAATCAGATCCGAGAAATCAAGATCCATCCTTTTTCTGTAAGTACAGTTATTTTTTAGATGTGAACACCTAATAAGAAATCATGACTATAATAACTGGATCTAGAACTATGCCTAATTCTATTCGTGCCTATCCTTTTGTCAATTCTAATTTGCTCATGCATATTGGACTGTTGTGACTGACATAGTAAAGCCTATCATGCCTATTGGACTGTTGTGATTGACATAGTAAAGCCTATCATGCCTATTGGACTGTTGTGACTAGCATAGTAAAACCTATCATGCCTATGAGACTATTGGGACTGATACCATCGAACCTATCATGTTGTATTAAATTTGTGGTTCTTTTATGTATGTAAGTTACATGCTAAATTATGTTCATACATGTTATATGTTTAGACCCAAGCTAGTACCCATGTTTAAGATCTATATAAGTTCATGTTTTTACAATTAGACTTATGCTAGTTGCATGTTAATTGGATCTAATTTAAATACAAGATCACGTTTATATGATTAATTAAGTTTATGTCGTTCTATGATGAATTTATATTACACATATTGATCTATGTTGTTTTATGCCTGGTGGAATGTTATATGTCCCTTTTCTTTTCCCTTTTTGTTTATGAGTTAGGCTAATTTGTGAGCCTAACATTCTATGTGAATTGTCCGAACAAATAATGGGGGAGACGTTGGGGGAAAATATTAAATTACGTGTTATTGGCATAGATTGGTTCATAATCATGTAAATGATTAGTAGCATGAAATGGCATAATTTGGACATAATTTAGAGGGTAAATGGGACATGACTTGATTTGACAACACTTATGGATAATTTACATATAAACATGAATGGTAAATATGTAAATTAATTAAAAGATGAATATGCCTAACCCATGGTTGGAATGAGTTGCGGTGTAAGACTGCCCGGAACCGCCCGGTACATCCAGCGACCACAACAATATAGATCTAATGTGAGAGGTTAGCGCATTAAGCCTGAAAAACCCGAGGTTAGATTGAGTTGCGGTGTAAGATTGCCCGGAACCGCCCGGCACATCCAGCGACCGCAACAATACATATCTAATGTGAGAGGTTGGTGCTTTAATGAATTAAAGCTAAGGAACAAACAGGGTAAGAATGGTAGGGTTAATTTAATTAAAGCAACACTTAACCAATACAACATGTTAATCAAACAGATGGGTGGGGTTAGGTAAAATGAAGAACACTTAACCGTTATAACATGTTGATTAGGAAATCCTAATAACGGGGACCCATTTCAGCAGTAACCAACATAGATGTATCACGGTACCCTGAACTAGGCAGGGTGGGGCACGATTACTGGGCTGATTATAAGCGGTCAAAATAGCGGCAGGGGGGTGCAGCAGTGTAGTTTTGATGGAGTATGGGCGTGCACGTACTCCGGAGTGGAAAAGCGGGCACTGCGCATCAGTAATATGCACTGTGCATCTTGAATTTGTGTCGGGTTTCCACCATAGGAATTGATACACGCCTGGTGGGACCAGCACAGGTATCTACAATCGAGCGGAGCCGAATGACACAAGTAGCAAATGCATGCGAGTAGGAGCCGATCGGGAAAGGGATCACTTTGTTATGAACACATGATGGTAATTTAAACATTCGTAGTAGGTGTAGAGAAATAGAAATGAGTGGGATAGCTTATTCAGTTTATCTTATCTTGGGTTATCTTATTTCTATGGTATTGTCTTATGTTCGGTTTATTCATGTCATGACCCTTTTTACCTGTTTACATGTTGAATAATCACTGGACTTACTAGACTTATTTCTGACCTATTTTCTTTCGCCTTCTTTTCTTCCGTTCCCCCCCAGGTCCACAGGGTGGGAATATTTTAGCTTAATGCAGACCTTTTCAAGCTTGAAGAGAGTAGATGTACTGCTTGGATTCTCTTTTCTTGGGCTATGGCTGTGGTTACACTTTTACTGGGGATTTATGCTGCTTTACTTCTATTTTATGCTTCTTTATGTACTTGGAGATTTAAATCAAATGTTTTGTTGTAATAATTTAGAAGTTGGGTTTTGAGACAATGCTTGTAATGTTTTGACTGAACCACGCTATTTAATAATAATTTTAGTTTTCCGCTGTTTATATGTCTGTCTTGTAAATTATCTGTGTCTTTTACCTAAAATGCTTCACCAGAGTTAATGCATTCTCTTTGTAAGTGACCTTAATGGAGGGGAGGTGTTTCACATTATGATTGAAATGTTTTTGAAACATCTGTACACTAATAATAATATCAAATCCGTTTTATCATATCAAGCATTTTTGACCATTATAAGGTAAAACTCTATCCTCCGGTTTGCATTGCATTGTGTGATGGGACCCGAGTCTTATAATGGTTTCATTTTTCTAAAAGCATTGCGTTGTTTTAAATGATTTACTTTATTTATGCACTGGCAATCCAATGGAGTAAACTCGTTCTGCATTAGCGGTGTGGTCCTGTGATTAGCCTTATTGTTAGATAAGTTAATTTTAACTGTTAGATTTCTTATACCAGTCCCATGACTGACCCGTAGTTTGTTTCACTTGCAAACTCGGGTGCCCATATTTTCCACACGGGCAGTCGAGCAGCTTATTTTGCAGATATTTTGAGCAGGATTTTGGATCGAAGCTTAGAGCTGTGTCCAGACCAATGAGAGTCTTCTACTGTGTTGGTTTAATTGTTCCGCTGTGCATTATATTACATTTATTGTAAATTATCTTCAACTGTATTATATTCAATGTACTTTGATATTCTGTACTCTGGTGTAACATTATTATAATGTTTATAAGAGTCTTATGTTATTTGTTATGATGTTTTGTATTCCCAGAGTTAGCATAAGTGGGATTCGAACGGTCTTTGTCGATTTAACGATCGATTAGGTCCGGGCGAAATCTGTTGTCGTTATAGCTGGTATCAGAGCTTTGGTTAACTCAAATCTTTGGGGTACAACTCGTTAGAACTGAAAAAAGGACTCGTCAGAGGTAGGATTAGTAATATCCTATAAAAGAATACTCATTAGAGGTAGGATTAGTAGTATCCTAGAATAAGAAAACTCATTAGAGATGAGGTTAGTAATGCCCTAGAATGTGTTGGGAGTGACAAGTTTATAACTAACGTATTTATGATTATATATATAATCTGATTTTAGAAAATATGATTTTTGAATATATAAAAAGTTGTATATATTTGAAAATCTAATCAACTAATTGATTGATGATTGTGTTGTGTGAATATTAGTTCAACTTATAAAAATTATTGAAACCAATTAAAAGAATGAAAGTTGAGTTGGTTAATTAAACAACTTTCAGCTTCGTTCCTTTTCGAGGACGAAAAGATTTTAAGTGGGGGAGATTGTAACAACCCGGAATTTTGGAACCAATTTATTTTTTTTAGGAATTTTAATGAATTTTGAATATTTAAAATAATTTATTTTAAATAATAACGACGAAAAATTTATTTAAATCGAAGTTAGAACGAATATATTTATTTTAATTATCAAAGGAGTTAGAAGTGGCGCGGTAGTTTGAAAATTCAATTTCAAATTTCAATTGAATGTACAGGATTCAAAATAAATCAAATTTTAGTAAAACCAAAAATATTTAAATCTATTTAAAAATATCTTTCTAACAAACCTGAAAAATTTAAATTTCGTAACGGGAATCAAAAGTTATGCCCAGTTTAAAATTCAGAATAGTCACTATGGAATTTATATATGTATTTAAATATAATTAATGACCATTTTGCAAACGACCTCCGTTTTCGACGAAACCACATTGGTCGGATCCGGAATGTCAAATTATTGTAAGATTCCAATTTTCATAATTTTTGGAATTAATATGTGAGTGTGGCAAGAGAAAACGTGTTTTGTCAATTTTAGTCAATTTGGATCGACCAGAAAATGACCATTTTTCAAATGGTCTCAAAATTCGATGAAATTAATTTTGTTAGGACCGTATCTTCAAAACATAGCTAGATTTATTTTTCGGGAATTTTTGGAGTCCGTATGTGGCAACGGTGAATTTGAATGTACGATCAAAATTAAATAATTAAATGTTTTATATTTTAATTTAAAGAAAATGGGCTAAAATGATCAAATGGGCTGATGAGACCTAGTCCATTGTGTCCAAAATAGGGGTATTTGCTAGGGACAACATTTTTTGGGTTTGATTTGGAATTCGTAAGCATAAACTAGTATTACTGGAATTTACTTGAATTAATTAAATAATTAATTATAGAAATACTATAAATATACACCGTATTCCGTATCCCAACACTAACCCTAACCTAAGAAAACAGCCGCCGTTCTTCATTTCATGGTTGAAATCGCCCCAAACCATTTCCTTAATCTCTCACAAATGACGTCGAATTAGCCTATGGATCTTAAGCGGAAATCGAAGCACTTCTCAAGCTCTTGTGATCTGTACGTTGATGATCTCTTTTCACGCCCTGAATCACTCGAATTTTGTGCCTATACTGGCGTCGTTTGCAGGTGGTTTGTGGGCCCAGGGGAAGCTCGAGTTTCGAGCCAGGCAGAGGGTGGCGGAGCATGGAGGGACGGACATCGTGAGGGGGTTCGATGGGTTTTTGGTGTCTTGGTAATGGTGCGGTTTGGAACCCTACTTTTTGCGAGATGGGTTGTTGGACTTCCTGTGAACGGTAACATCGGGGAAGTATAATTAGCAAAGTAATTAAAGTTTAATTATTATTTTAATTATTTAATAATGTAACAAATGTTTAAATTAACGTTTCTTCTTCATACGGAAACAAAATGCAATGATTTCAATTGCGTTGGAATCGTCTTTCCAAGATCTATAAAAGGAACTGTCTAGAACTTAAACGGAGCACGTTGAAAATTCAGACAAAATCAATGTGAGAATTCTATTATTATTATTTTTAATATAATTAAAATTATTTAATTATGATTGTGTGATTAACAATACGATGTTAAATTCTATTGATTGTCATACGTGATTTGATCTGGAATTGATATTGTTATGTAGATCTATTGATTTGATGATTGTTGTGTTGAATAAAAGATAATTGTTGAATTAAAATTGTCGTTTTTGTCAAAATATAATTGTTGAATTAAAATTGTCATTTTTGACAAATTAGAATTGTTGAATTAAAATTGTCATTTTTGACAAATTAGAATTGTTAAATTAATATTGTCATTTTTGACAAATTAGAATGGTTGAGTTAAAATTATCATTTTTGTCAAAATATAATTATTGGATAAAAATTGACATTTTTGTCAAAATATAATTGTTGAATTAAATTTGACATTTTTTTTGTAACAAAATAGTTGAAATAAAAAGAACATTTTGTTGCAAGAAAATAGTGAAACAAAAATATACCATTTTTGTTGAAACCAAATAGTGAAACAAAAATATATCATTTTCGTTGAAACCAAATAGTGAAACAAAATTATCAATTTTTTTTGAAACCAAATAGTTGAAACAAAATTATCAATTTTTGTCAAAATGCAATAGTTGAAACAAAATATCAATTTTTGTCAAATTATAAAAAGTTGAAACCAAATTTGTCATTTTTGTCAAATTATAATATTTGAAACCAAAATTATCATTTTTTGTCAAAATGTAATAGTCGAAACAAAATTGGCATTTTTGTCAAAATATAATGGTTGAAACAAAAACTACATTTTTGTTAATTAGAATTGAGTTAGAACAAAAATTACATTTTTGTTAATTAGAATTGAGTTAGAACAAAAATTACATTTTTGGTTAATTAGAATTGAGTTAGAACAAAAATTACATTTTTGTTAATTAGAATTGAGCTAGAACAAAAATTATATTTTTGGTTAATTAGAATTTAGTTAGAACAAAAACTACATTTTTGTTAATTAGAATTGAGTTAGAACAAAAATTACATTTTTGTTAATTAGAATTGAGTTAGAACAAAAATTATTTTTGATTAATTAGAATTTAGTTAGAACAAAAATTACATTTTTGGTTAATTAGAATTGAGTTAGAACAAAAATAACATTTTTGTCAAATAGATTTGTGTCAAAACACAAAATAACATTTTTGTTAAGGAGATTTATGTTAAAACAAAAATAACACTTTTGTTAAATGGATTTGTGTTAAAACAATAATATCATTTTTGTTAAATAGGAATTGTAAACAAATAAAATTATCATTTTCATTTGTTAAGTTGAAATAGAAATTGTAAAAAAATAAAATTATCATTTTTATTTATTATGTTACATATAGAAAATGTATACAAATAAATTATTCTTTTATTTGCCATTAGAATACATAGAAAAATGTATGCAAACAAATTATTCTTTTATTTGTCATTAGAATACAAATGTATGTAAATAAATATGTCAACTATGTTGGAAAACATATTTTGTAAATAAATATGTCATTTAGTTAGAAAACATATTTTTTTAAAATAAATATGTCATTTAGATAAGAATATGTTTTTGTTAATAAAAATATCATTTAGTTTGCATATGTTTTTGTCAAAATAGAAATTGTCATTGTTATTGAATTCGGATTGTCAAAATAGAAATTGTCATTGTTACTGAATTAGGATTGTCAAAATAGAAATTGTCATTTTTATTGAATTAGAATTGTCAAAATATAAAATCATTTTTGTTGTATTAGAATTGATAAAACAAAATATCATTTTTGTTGAATTAGGTTATTGTTAAGAAATGAAGTTGTCACTTTTATTCATTTTGTTAAAATAGAACTGTTAACAAAATGAAGTTGTCATTTTATTTCATTTTGTTAAAATATACATTTTTGTCAAAATAGATTAGTTGAAACAAAATATATGCATTTTTGCCAAAATATACGTTTTTGTCAAAATAGATCAGTTGAAACAAAATATTCATTTTTGTCAAAATAGATTAGTGGAAACAAAATATTCATTTTGTCAAAATATTCATTTTTGTCAAAATAGATTAGTTGAAACAAAATATGCATTTTTGGTCAAAATAGATTAGTTGAACCAAAATATTCATTTTTGTCAAAATATAATAGTGGAAACAAAATTTTACATTTTGTCAAAATATGATGGTTGAAAACAAAAATTACATTTTTGTTAAATAGATTTGAGGTAAAACAAAAGTAACATTTTTGTTAAACAGATTTGTGTTTGAGAAAAAATATTAATTTTGTTGAAATAGAATTGTCAACAAAATGAAAAGACCATTTTTATTCATTTTGTTAAACTAATTATCACTTTTAATTATTTTATTAAACTAGAATTGTTAACAAAATGAAATTATCATGAAACACCCCACCTCCATTAAGGTCACTCACAAAGGGAATGGCTTAACTTTGGTGGAGGGTTATAGGTACATGACACAGAAAAATTTACAAGATAGATAAATTTAAGCAGCGGAATTTAAATATTTATTTCATACGTGGTTCAATACAAAAGCATTACATCAAATTGTCTCAAAACAACTTCAAAACATTACACCATAATTTATGTCTTGATTATTCAATAAAGAAGCATAAACCAAAAAGTAAAAATGCATAAATCCCCAAGGATCATATCCAAAGCCATAGCCAATGCAAGTGAGTCCAAGTCATACATCTACTTTCTTCAAGCTTGTAAAGAGTCCGATTAAGCTGGAGTATTTCCTCCCTGTGGACCTGAGGGGGCGAAACGGAAGAAAAGAAGACGAAAGAAAATGGGTCAGACAATAAGTCTGGTAAGTTCAGTGGTTACTAGTATTTAAACAAGGAAAGGGATCATGACAGTGATAACAAAACATAGGACAATACACTAATATAAGATAAGAGGGACGTGTGATCGCACCTGTTACTATAGTCTCTGCACCTACTTAACCATTGGTTCAACCAGCCCACGTGTTTACAACAAACGATCCCCTTAGTGATCGGCTCCTACTCGCATGTATTCAAGTCCTGTGTCCTTCGACCCCGCTTGATTGTAGTCACCTGTGCTGGTCCCACCATGGGGTGTATCAGCCCCTCTGGTGGCAACCCGACACACTTCAAGATGCACAGTGTACACTACTGATGCCCAGTGCCTGATTTTTCCACTCCAGAGTACGTGCACGCCCATACTCCGCCGGAACCTACTCTGGCTCACCAACCGCCGACGTTTTGACCGCTTATAGTTCAGCCCAGTAATCGTGCCCCACCCTGCCTAGTTCAGGGTACCATGACACATCTATGTGGGTTACTGCTGAAATGGGTCCCCATTACTAGGGTTTTCTAATCAACATGTTTATTTGGTTAAGTGTCCAAGTTCACCTAACCCAGCCCATTCGTTTTAGTTACATGTTGAATCGGTTAAGTGTTTTCCTAGTTTACTTAACCCTACCAGTCCCGACTTAGCTTTAATTTATTAAAGCACCAACCATTCACATTAGACATGTCTTGTTGTGGTCACTGGATATGCCGGTCGGTTCCGGGCAGATTTACACCACAACTCAGTCTAACCTCGGGTTCTTTTTGGGCTTGATGCGCTAATCTTGATGCCCTAACCACCCACATTAGACAGGTTTTGTTGTGGTCACGGATATATCGGTTGGTTGCTTGCAAATTTACACCACAACTCAGTCTAACCTCGGGTTAGGCATATTCCTCTTTTCTAAATTCATATTTTTCTATATATGCCAAATTTCTTTATGTAAATTTAATTTAATTTTTAATCACGACATAATTATCCTGTGATTATGCTCATCATAAATGGTATATTAAATATACCATTTAATGGACAAATCTATGCCATGAATTTTCATATTTCTCATCGCTGCCCCCGTGGAATGTATGCGTAAATCACATAAAATGTTGGGCTAGCAAATTAGCCCAAACCCATAACAAAAAGGGGTAATAAACAAAGAACATGACATAAACATAAAATATCATACATTAAACTTATCACATGTAACTTGGCATAGGTGTATGTCACTTAACTTTAATCAATTGGGTAAATGTGAACTTGTGACTAAGTTGAATCTAATGGCCATGTAAACTCGACAAAGGTCTAGCATAAAAGTTTAACATATAATCATAGTTTCAACCCACAACTTGGCATATGATCTTATGTAAGTCAAAACATAAGAAAGCTATCATAATCAATTTCTTATCATAATTTAGCATGATGTTAACAACATAACAGGGCTACAATTCCACTTTTACAACATAAATAGATTCAACTTGACATAGTTCTAAATATTCATAAATGTAAATCTAACATGTAAACATGTGATTTAGATCCTAAACTTGCAAATAACCATCTAATTACAACATGACATGTTTTACCATTTTGTTGGCATAATAAGTTCTTTACTCAATCGTAATAACATACGATGTTGTACATCACCCCAAGCATATAAACATGAAATATACAACATGTTCATCGCCATAAGAATATAAACATGAAATATACAACATGTTCATCGCCACAAACATATAGACAAGATTAATTTCAACGATATGTTAAGATAAACGAGAATCAAATCTCATACATAAGCATCGTACTATATTACAATTACAACATGTCATGATTCAATCGAAAGGAATGTTTAAATCTGCGTAACAACTAACTTACAAACTAAAAGAACTTCTTACGTTCTGAAATCTGAATTCTAAAATTGATGATGCGCGCCTTTGATGAAGATCGTTGAATTATACTAGTTTTAATTTCATTTTGGATGTAGCTTTTTAACTCGTCTTTAGAATTGAAAAGGGTGACGGCTACTCCAAATCTTCCATTGACAGCATTTCAGTTCTAGGATTATTTTTCTATGTGTTTTTAGGTTAGGCATTGAGTTGTTTATATAGAATTTCAGTTTGATTATAGCTGTCAGATGAACCTAGGGTTAATCACAGCCACTCAGACCTGATCAGGCCCATCCAGAAACCCTAGTGACTCAGCAGTGAGTCAGAAATCGTTCAAATTTCAGATCTGGTCGGGGGCCAGGTCGACCCTAAGGTCGACCTCAAGGGGGAAGGTCGACACTAGGGTCGACCTGCCTGGGCGGGAATTTTCCCGCTCAGCCCGCTTCTGGCTTCTGTTTGAATTTTGAACTCGTTTTCGAAATGTTTTGAATTTATTTGAAATCTCTGGAAACTTCCGGCAGCCATAACTTCTTCATACGAAGTCCAATTCACGCAAACTCGGACTCTATCTCAACTAGAATTCCGAGACGAATACAATGGCGTAACCCGTTTCCCTTAATTCTCACATTTTAAATTAAGTATTATAGGATTCATTATTATAACGTTAATAGAAAGTACGGGGTGTTACATTCTTCCCTCCTTTTAGGATTTCGTCCCCGAAATCTCCAAGTCGTGAAGAACTTATATCCTACTATACAATCACCCACCACTCAACCATCAAACACAGGCGTCCATTGTCCTTAAAAGATTTCTAATGCTTCATGATCATATGCATTATGTGCGTATATGTCCTTATCTAATGCAAAATCAGGCGGTCTACTGATTCAGTTGACCTCCTTAATGCAAATTATGTCAGTGCCATGAGTCCATTATGAATGCAATTTCTTCCTACTCAAAATTTCTTACATGAGTGCACAATCATTCATACATATGCAACGTCCATATGATCAAGTTTTAAATCCATAAACCAATACATATATGCATATGCAATATGGAAGTGACTGAGCCGATCTAATACCTAATGTGTGTGTATATGCATCCACTTGCAACCGCTAGCAACCACTTGCAACCATCAATCATAACATGTTTTAATTACATGTTTACATCCAAATGGGTTCCTACCTAAGGATAAAGGATAGGATCGAGGAGATATACCTAAAAAGATAGATACGAGTATAAACTTGAGGAAAAGAGATTAAAGACGTACCCTCAAAAAGAAAAGGGTAGGTTGCGCGTTTTCAGTCCTCAGTTTCCCAAGTCGCGTCTTACTCGGTATCGCTCCATTGAACTTTGACGAGCTTAGCTTCACGGTTGCGTAGCTTTTTGACCTTTGTTCCCAAGATACGGGTTGGAACTCTCCTCACCGTTGCTTCTCGTTCAACTTCAACTTCCTTTAACATACTTGGTTCTACCACCTCCGCAGACTCGTGTAAGCATTTCCGCAGGTGAGAGACATGAAAGACATTATGAATCCCGACAAATTTTTCGGGTAGTTGTACCCTATAATCCATCTTCCCAATTTTCTCGATGATAGGGAACGGTCCTACAAATCTTGGTGCTAGCTTTCCTGTGGATCCAAAGCGAACAACGTTCCTCAAAGGAGATACTTTAAGGAATACCTTGTTTCCAACTTCGAACTCAAGGTCAGTTCTTCTTTTGTTTGCGTAGGACTTCTGTCTATCTTGGGCAGTCTTCATTCTTCTTCGTATCAAGTCTACTTTCTCTGAAGTCTCCCTAATCATGTCTGGTCCAAGTATGAGCTTGTCTGTTGACTCCCACCAGCAAGTTGGTGACCTGCACGGTCTTCCATATAAAGCTTCAAAAGGTGCCATGCCTATGGTGGCTTGGTAGCTATTGTTGTAAGCGAATTCAACCAAAGGTAGATGATCCTCCCAAGTTCCTCCGAAGTCAATAATGCATAACCTCGAGAGGTCTTCTAACACTTTGTTGACTCTTTCCGTTTTGCCATCGGTTTGAGGGTGATAGGCCGTGCTTAAGCATAACTGTGTGCCTACAGCCTCTTGTAAACTCTTCCAAAACTCTCTCATGAAGATAGGGTCTCGATCACTCACTATGCTGGAGGGTATCCCATGGAGTCGAACTATCTCCTTAAGATATATGGATGCAAGAGATGAGGCAGTCCTTCTACTCGTGATGGGTATAAAGTGGACGCTTTTTTTGAGCCTGTCCACTATAACCCAAATGCTAGTATTGCCCCTTCTTGACCTAGGCAACCCATCTATCACTACACCAGAAAATGCCTTTCGTAGCGTTGTAAAAACGCTGCTAAAACATGTCGTAGCGTTTTGATAAACGCTGCGACACGACATGCAACTAAAAGTCTGGAAATTTTAGTTGCGTTATGGTAAACGCTACCAAAAATGAATATGTTGTAGCATTTCAAAAACCCTGCCAAAGGTTTTTTTGCAGCGCCTTAAAAACGCAACCATAATGGTACTTGCACCTTCTTTTTATTTTTTGTAGCATTTTTCCTATGCTACTATAATATTTTTGTAACATTTCAAAGACCCTACCAAAACCAATTAATATTTTTTTTTGTTGCTATTTACTGTTAATGGCTTGTATTAGTTCCAACAACCACTTACATATAATTGCAATGTTAAAATAAACAATCGATCACATAACTATCATTTTCAAACCAACATCGATAATCACCAGATTTAAATAATGAAAAAAACACAATAATTGCATAATCATTTCAATAATTGTATTTCCACAAAATAGATGAATTCACATACCATAATCATTTACAAACAAGTCTCCACAACTAGTACGAACAAAATGTTATAATACATAATAGTTAAAGTCTTATTCATGGCTTAATTACCGTCAGTTCTTTGATGCGGTTGTTCTTCATTTCAGAAATACTAATCACCTGTATAAAAGTATAATGACCAATGGTCAGAATTACACACAAGCATAATAGGTGGGAACATCAACAAAACAACAACAATAGTTAAAATTTCAACAGAATTGTTCATAGTACGATGTTGTTGAAGTTTACGTATGGTGGATCCGACATCCATTCAAATAGTAGATAAAAATGAATTAGTTTGCAGGTTGATAAACTTCTACTTGTGTCATACCATAAGAATATAAGATACATTTATACATATCATTCATTTTTTAGCTATGTTATTATTCATTAGCAGGGAAGAAAAAGCAAGGTTTTGTATTTATTTATACTGATAACATGATAGAGCTTAGTGAGTCTTGTATGATTATTTTTCACTTCTTGTAGCCTAATACGTTACTATGCAAAGTAATATATATACTAATAGTAAAATACGATGATTGTTTCCACCCTTCTTCTATTTATTTGTCGTAATATAAGGATTGTTATTTCAAGATTTTATGCATATGCATTCTACTATATCAACTAACTGGATACTTGTTTAATGGCTATTGTTTAAGCTTGCCCTTTTATGCCAACAGGATTTCATGGTCTTGTAACCTCCTATTTATTTCCTCCTCATAAACTACATTATTTCAAATGACATAAATATCACCAACCTTTCATCTTTTTTTTAAAAAAAGAAATGGGCATCGGAAAATTCTGGAAAATTAATAATTAATTTACATTATGGAATACATGTTTCATAAATGCACATGTATTAATTTGACACGAGATCTATTTTTGTAATAACTTTTAACTGAAGCTTATTTTTGCAATATGTTTTCTAAGTCATCTTGATTTTATAATGAACTATTATTATAACCTGGTAGGCTTGATATCTCGATGTATCTCTTGAGTCTTAATGGTATCATGTGCAGCTGCAGTGCCAACTGGAATCCTTGCATGCTCTCTCAAAAGCATTTCCATGTATTGACACCTATAGCATCAGCTGGATGTTGTAGCCTCCAGCTCCTAAAAACAATAATACAGAGGTGGTGTAAAGGATTAAAACAGAATGGAATGTGAAAAATGAATATACTAATGATGTCTGCTGAAGAGGCACAAGCTCTGGTTAAAGGAATCACAAAAAAAATACATATGAATACAATATTTGTAGATAAATAATGATAATACAGTACACTCCAGGCCTTGTATTGTTATATTCAGTACTAAGTTGATATTGCAGCAACCTGGTCCTACAGAAAATAAATTTAGCGGAGTGTAAAGAACAAAATAAACAATACAGAAAAAAAGGAAGTCTGCAGTTTGGACTCTGGACATAAATATATTGCACAATAAATCTCAACCAGTGGATCTTCCCCTAATTTCAACCTCATATGCAGAATGTACTAAAATCTAATGGCCAATGTCTTTGGTGTTTCCATTTTGTGTCAAAATAGCTGCTCCCTAGAATAAAATGTGGAAAACGAAAATACAAATGATGCCTGTTAGATAGTAGAAAAATCTTCGGTCGAAGAACATCACAAAAACTGAATAAAACAAAATGGTGGTAATGGACCACCGGTGGTGGTTGTTGTCGTCGTCGTTGTTCTCATCATCATCATCATCGTCATGAGCAAAGGTTATGTCTTAATATACAAAGATAAAATCCCCAAAAAAATGATATTGCGATACTAAATGAAAAAAGAAGGAATTACTTGTGATATTTTTGGCATTGTAGCATATAATAAGATAAAAGATTGTTGTTGCTGGGAAGATTATTATCCATACTTACAAGCAAAAGGACTAGCGCTCGAAATAGCGAAATTAATAGACCATAATAGAAACTGTTATAAATCACATGAAGTGTGCACCTTGTCACAATTTTAGCATACACTAGAGGGCATAAAACAAGAGAAATGACCATGTTAATATGTTATATAGAGTTGCAAACAATAATGAAAAGAATAAAAACACTATTGTCTATCCAAATCCATACATGGATACGAGATTAAAGATTGCATTTTTAATAAATAAAATAGGCAATTATTCAAGGGACAGACTATTTAATAGTTGGAAGTTCTCATTTTTGGCAGGACAAATTTTAAAAATAAAGTCGGAAGAGAAACTTATTTCGAGAATGGACCTCTGCCATAACATATTACAAAAATAACTCGTTTTCAGTGTTGCATACGTGCACTTTGAAAATGTACATTTGATTTTGCATAAGTGCACTTGTATATTTTTTGACCTGATTCAGTAATCACTAAACATAAACCTTATGAGACAGTCAGATACATTGCGAAACAAAAATCTATTATTTGATTGAACTCAAATGAACTCACCAACTTTTACATAATTCATTTGAGCTTTGTGGATATACTAATGAGTTTTGAGCACTTGCATCTTTATTTTTATTTTATTTTCCTTTTCAACAACTCCAAAAATATCATCCATAAAATTTGCCAACATCCCAGTTCTTTATATTTTATAAATCAAAATCTTGATGACCATGTGCACTAATTGACGGGGCTTAATTTTGGAGAGGAGTATTATTACTACTTTACCATGTTGTATGATTGAAAATTAAGAATAAGAGCAGTAGATCCAACAAGTAGTGAGTGTAGTTTGCAATTAATCTGCAACAACAAAGACAGTCTTATTAGTAGTATTATTAGTATTAGTACTATTAGTATTATTATTTATTTATTTATCTAGCTTGAAATTATATTTTCAGATTTATCAAACATATTTATTGTCCACAATTTTAAAGTTGGTAAATATTTTTTTACCTAATTTATAATAGCAAGCCTGTCTCTTATGACAGCAAAACCATGGGGGCACAATATACGATCTATTTCTACAAGAAGATCTACTAAGCTGCATCCTTGCTTTTCTATATGAGAGAACAAAAACTAGGCATGAAGGAGATCGTATGTCCTGGGATATGTTTAAAATGACTCACACTAATCATGAACCGAACCAAGCAAGCCTCTGTCATACACAATCTATAGTTTATTAGATTTGTTAACATGAACAACATTCATCACCCATACATCTCTGTCAGCTAAAGATGCTGCAAACCAACCAAGGTTTGCTTTCATGTCCCTTACATTTCTAAAAGTGTTCTTTGCGACTTTAGACTTCATTTTATCCCAATATTGTTTCACTCTCCAGTGCCATACCTTAGTATCTTCTTGAAATTTATCTGTGCTGATCCCCAACTCTTCTAGTCGAGGTGGTGGCGCCATTAGTCTTTTGGGCCATGGTACAAGTTCACTACCTTCAGCTCTACTGACCTTTTTAGTATATGGAGTAATGCAGGCTTTCATGGGAACATTCCAGACAGGATCTGGATCATCATTAGGACCACACATAGGTGGAATAGTCCCTGGGTCACGCCTCTTATAACACCCATTGCTCAATGGTTTACTCCATATCACAGTTTGATTCTTCTTAGATGCTATTCTCCAGCACATCCTGTGAACAAGATCACTCATGGCACTCCAAATCCTTCTATTTTCTGCATCACGCGAGTAAGCTTCAGGTGAAGAGTACATAAAATAACCTCCTGGTCTAAGAACTCTATCTAATTCCATCGGTAATAGCCCATAGCTTTGAAGCCAATCGATACTACAACGTGAGCAATGAGCCATCTCAAATGAACGACTTGGATATGGCAGTCTCCTGGTTCCTAGAACACCGAGAGTTGCTGGAATTCCTCTCTTTATTGCAAATTGGATTTGTTTTTTTTGTGGACGTCAGTTGGCACAAGAGACATGGCTATTATGTCCAGAGGTAAAAGGTATGCTCCGAAGCTTGCTACATCACATCCAACGTCTAGAATGTTCCGGATGTTTCCATTATTGTTGAGCTTGTCGTTTGGAAAATTGAGTTTCTGACCAAGCAAACCAATATACTTATCAGCCCCATAATGAAAGTGAGTCCCACCACCTGGAAAATTAATCTTATCTCCATTAACCACCATCCACCTCTGATCAGATTTTTCATCAGCAAGATGTGTGTGGAATGTTCACCTTCCACACTTCATCCCTACTCTTTGGCCACTTAATTGGCACTTTATATAAAACAGGAGGAATGAGACAGTTAAACCGTTGATTTGAGCTTGGGCAATGACATTTGTAATGTTCCATTAGAGCTAAGTTAAGCTTAAGCTTTAGTTAGTACAAAAGGTTTCTATCTGAACATGGGATTAACTCAGAATACTTCATGTCGCATATAGGAATACAACATTGGGAAGTGGGTACCCATCAAAATCGTTTTCTGATCATCGGCGGTTGATAAAGGATCAATTTTTAATATTTTGCTTTCGTATCGAAGAGAAGAAGCGAATGACAAAACATAGTAAAGGCACAGTAGTGACAATGAGATAATGGAAGTGACAAGGACAGAAGTGAAGAGCTTTCTGCTTAGCTTCAAACTCTTTATCTTCTGGCTCCTTGATTATTCACAGACACAAAAACTAATATATATATATATATATATATATATATATATATATATATATATATATATATATATATATATATATATATATATATATCACTTTTAATGTTGTTGATACTTTATTATACTTACTGGATCTAGAGGAGAGAAAGTAGAATAGCTATAAAGAGATTCTTGGTTTTTTTTAATTAGTAAATAACACAATGTAGTTGTAAACTCGATCCACAAAAAAAAGGAAATAACAAAAAAAAGCAACCAAAAAATCAGTAAACATCAGTGTTTCCAATAATCCTACTTGAGTTCTTACTTCTTAGTTAAACATTTTCGAACATTATATTTAATATATACGTCAACACTGAAGAGCCAAAATATTAATAGTAGAGAGCAGACTCACACAACTAGTATATTTCTATTCGTTCCTTTGGGTAGTGAGGTTAATGATAAATTTCTTGAAAATGCGACAACATCAAAGTAAAACTCGTAATTTATAATCATTAAAATTGACATTTGCAATAATTTAGATACATAACTTTCAAAATGTCCGCTCCTATGAACAACAATAAATATCAACGGTTAATTTATTCACACATCTCAAATAATATTATTTCTACTAAATAAAAGTACACATATTCACCAATGTTTTGGATTATAAAGAATAAGTCAAACAAAATGGTCTAAGTTAGCATACAGGATAAATATGAAGTTTACACAACTTATAATTATGAAGTTTACACAACTTGCAATAATGAAGTTTAAACCAAGTATTTCAGAAAGTTATGCCCTGCTACTTATTTTTAGAGTTAATATGGCTGATATAAACACTCTGTGCAAAAAGCAACTGCGTACCCACCCAGATTTAATAGCCCATAATTTTGTTCCTTTTACACTCGTGAGACAACCACAGCTGCCATTACAAGTTAATATTAGTTTACTAGTTAAGTCTGCATATAATCATATATTCAAAATTATTGTCATCGATTTTGATATAATTCATGTCGTATTAAAACATAAAATGGTATAATTCAATTTTTCATTGATTTGGATTGTTTTTGCGATCTGAATTTATTCCTTAGTGATATTATCTTTTTACGCCCTGGACATAAAATTGAGTCTACTTAGTTTCAAAGACAGGGGAAAGCCTTGGTTTTTTTTTTTTTTTTTTTTTTTTTTTTCATTTTTCAGAACATGAGGCATGATTAGTTTGAATATAGTAGCATGTTAAACTGAGGTGTTGCCCCATGTACGAACTTAAGCATGCCCCAGTTTGTTTCAGCCAAATATATACTGAAGCAATGCACAATGCCTCAGGTACAAACTGAGGCATTCCTTAACTTGATATAAGTGCAAACTGAGATAGCAAGTACAAACTTAGTCAATGACTGCCTCGGTTATAAAATGAGGCAAATGAATCCTCGGTTTAGACATTTACCTACATAATGCAAACTATTTCCAAAACCCCTATAAAGCATGCACAACACTGTTTCTCTTCCACATAATTAAGCAAGAGGCTCATTCAACAACTAAATACACAATTCATTCAATATAATCAATATTGTTCTGCTGAGTTAAAGACTATTTGTATCATATGCTAAAAAAACATAGCACAAGTAAGTATATAAGAAATAAATAAATAAAATACTAAAAATACTAAACAAATAACCTGGTCCTTTAGCAGCAAATGGTGTAAAGTTTGTAAACACGATATTGCAGATTAAACGAGAATGTCTACATCAACCGCGTCTACTTAAAATAACCATTTTGGAATTTAATCCACAAATTGGTAGCCAATGCTATCTAAATGAGTTTAAGGCCATTATGAGAATATCTATAACAATTGCGTCTACTTCAAGTAACCATTTTGAAAAGGAGGACCTTCGCATCCACTAGGCTATGCAATCACTGAAACCCGATACATAATTCCTGACAGTGGTTCAACTTTGCTCTTTCAAGCTGCGCTTTTTCCATTGCTTCGTCTGATCTTGCAGAGCCTATCATTATTATTTATCCGGCTCCATACTATTCGGTGAGTGTTTATATTTCTTTGTTTATTTAACTACATCTCTTTACAATGGATTAACTGATTTGGTTGAATACTCTTGTTTGGTTAAAAACTAGAGGTTGAAGACATCAAGCCTTTCATCTAAAAGGTTAATTTATTCAAATCATTCGGTTCATTTTACAGTACATATCATGACAAACAGGGACTCAGAAACAACAGTTGTCATCATTGATTCATTATTGTGATCAAAACGCCGGTTTTGCAGTTAATGTAGTTTCAAAATAATATCTTTTTAACCTAACAGCAGCTGCAACAAGCCCAGATTCAATAGCCATAAATTTTCTTCTTTTATACACGTGAAACAATAACAGCTGCCAGTATAAGTAGTATTAGTTTGCTTGTTAAGTCTGCATATCATCATATATTCAAAATTACGTTAAAACACTAGAAATACGTCCTTTCATCTATTATTAATATCTGATTACATGACCAACCAAATCTGGAAGTTTTTGACTATCAGTCAATCGAGACACAACATTTTAAATAATATGAGAAGATGATTAGATGTTTAATTTTGTACTAAATGATGAAATGAGGCTATTAGTAATGCATACCCAATTAATCTTATTATATTATTATAATAATAATGGAATTGAGTCCCTGCGAATGGTTTCATATGGTTTCTTCTAAATATCTAAATACCATATTTGAACATTTCTGTTAATTTCTAAACTTCTCTAATAATCATCTGAACTTATTATTTGGCAGCAAGAATTAGTTTCTTGATCATTTCTCTATCACTCTTTCCCATGATTTCATTGCATGACAACTCATTGGTTTAATCACTTTGCATTTACCACAGTTTTGTATATCTTTCTTATTCTCAAAAATTTGTATCATAGTACCTTTTATTTTTTTTGACATTTTCCTTCTGTGGATATTATAAGCACATATATTATGCTGACACTGGAATGCACATACACAATCCATACACATACCACTATATAATACGACACCATGTATAAATGCTCACACAACAATCATATTAGAGCAATGTTCATTCCTTTTTTTTTTTGAAAAAGTTAATTTTACTGTTTTTTGAGAAGATAAGGATTTCAGTTTTCACAAAAAGCTAAACACACCATAAGAAAGGAGGCTAACCAATAGAACATGCATCTGTTTCAAATGTGAGCTGGCTTGGGCACATGCTGCCAGCCAGTGCACGCCTGTAGGGTATCTTCGAGAGCTGGCGATGCAGGCTCCATTGTCCATGTAGTTAGTGCGCCATTGTCCGCTGCAAGCTTCTTCTCTTTCTAATGCCTGAATAATAATAATAATAATAATAATAGTGTCATGAAACTTCTACTTTGAATTCTCAATGTTTTAAGCTATTGATCTATTGGCGATGGATTGAATATATTAGTCATGTGATGTGTAGTAGCATTGATGCATGCACCAAACTGACATTAATCATAAGAAAAATACTATATCAATTTATAAAATATGTTTTTTTCCTTTCAAATGAGTTCACCCTTGATATGCGGTTAACAATCTGTTTGCTCCTATCTTTTTTTTTGGAAAGAGAAGGGGAAGGTTAGTGTAAAATGAGTGGTTATTTTCAGAATGATTAGAAAGGAAATGACAAGTTTCAATGGGCCCAACAAATCGTTCATTTCAAAACCTAAACCCGGCCCAACGGACCTGTTAGAAACGCTAGTTACTGTGCATGTTTTACGGTTTTTTCAAGTGTCTTTGGGAACGTATTTGGTCGATTCATTTTGATTTTGGTTTATCATTCACACCTGATACAAGGTCCATAGGATTTGAGTTAGGTTCAGATTTACTAATAATAAATATAATTTCCCAATTTCTAGAGCATATCTTATAAATGAAATTTTGATTCATTTTTATATTTCTCAATCATGAGTATTACAACTCTCCCCCTCTCTAACACTTTCTACAACAGAATAGTTTACACTTTCAAATTTTGAAAGTAATAATAAGGTTTACTCAACTTGTTCCAAAAAAAAAAAAAAAAAAAAAAGAGAACCGAGATTACCAGCTTTTCCATATCATAATTTAACTCAGTTTTGAAAACCCAAGCATGTATGAATAGCAACTTCCATATGAACTTAAGACCAAACCAGTTATTACTAATTAACAATAATAAAAGGGCCAGAAAATCCGAAAGTTAATAGCTATTGAAACGACAATAACAACTGAAGTTATAAAACACAAAGGAAAATAGCTTAGTAATATTAACATAGTGACATTGTTAATATTTTGCTATCACAAACAAGCATCTTGGAGATTTATATAAAAGGGCCATATTTGAAAAGAATCTGAACTTGAGTTCAAACTTTGGGCACAAGCTAAACAAAAAGAGTATAACTTGTTATATTATAGTACAATATCATACCACATCCTAAATTTTAAGTCTCAAGGAAACAGTCCATGGGTCTTGATTTAGGCTAATTCTATACTAGTTTTCATAGAACAAAACTTGTAAGTTTATTGTTTTGGAAATGAATTTGTAATAAATAGGTTAAACATTATGATAAAGAACATTAGTGAATATTTTGTAGGACAAATTTAATTGTTAGAATCAAAGAAAAAACTGAATTATCATATAATGAAACATAACGACTTCGCTATTTTGGACCAAACACATTTTGGTGCATTCAGAATGAAATATAAGCAATTGATAAATAATATGGACCAATTGTGCTATCAGAATGAAATATAAGCGATTACTAAAAAATATAGACCAATTTTTGGTGAAATGAAGAAAAAAAAACCACATACTACATTAACATAAAAGAAATATAATTGTGTTTCATTTTTCTATGGACTTCGTATTCCACATATCCGGATAATTGCACAAAGCATCGTCATATAATTACGTCATTATCTCATTCTTACAATTTCATAAGACCGCTATTTTAAACAAAGCATAGCTTGATATATTTATTTGTATGTAATGTGCAAAAGAAGTATCAAATATGGATTTTAGCATCACGCTGCATTTTTATACCATATGAGTCTGTTCTTATAAGCATCCAAAAATCTATTTTGATCTAAGTCACTTATGTGAATTCAACATTGTTGTCTTATCAAAGTTAGACAGACTCCACATGCTACAAATGAAATGATTAAAAAAACAAAAATTGGAAACAGTTACTGAAATTAGTAGTAATAGAAGAAATTAATGACTAGGTTACTTGTTTTGACTTATACTATTTGATTTTGTACTTGGTGTAGTTTTAAGGAGGTTATTATTTCAGAAAATTTAATTCATGAGCTATAAAATTATCACTAAACACAAACTTCATTATATAAAACATTTTCAAACCACAATCCCTGAGACCTTGTCTCCATTCTATCCATTTATTCGAAAATTATGCCATTAATTTTGACATAGGAAAATACTAGCTGGAGTAGTCATCTTATTATGTCCTAATTATGCTATATTATTGATATCTTATATATGTCAGTAATCTAAAATAATAAGAACACGGTGAAATAGTCGAGCTAGGGTTTATGTAGATTGACACGGATGAATTAGGGAATTATGGTTTGAGCATTCGATTTATAAAATCAACATTAAACTATATAAAACCAATCTATTATCACAAAATAAAATGAAGTATAAATCCATACCAATTTAGGGTTTGCGCAGAATCCCAATCTAACGACAAAAGAATAGATGGAAGGGGAGTCGTTAAACCATCTGGAGAAGGAAGAAGTAGTGCGGCCATGACGATGGAGGAAATACGGTGTGATGAGGATTCTGATTTAGGCCTTCGTAGATTTTTTTAAGAAGAGAGGGAACGTGAAAATGGGTGAAACTTCAGTAGTGAGAAAATGTAACACTGTTTAATAATCAGTAGGAAAAGCCAAAAACTAAAGACACGTTGAGATTTTTTGGAATGATAATATTTATAGTTGCTATTGCTTTCCAACGCAACAAATAAATGTAACTAAACCCTTATTTCCTTGTAGTGTATAAAGTCCATCGAGATACTATCCCATTTCCACTGTGGGACCTCTAGAGGATGAAGCAGACCACCAGGCTTCTTCTGCTCCGCCTTGACTTATTGGCATATTAGACACTTAGAAACAAATTCAGCTACGCCTTTCTTCATGTCATTCCAAAAGAAAACTCTTTTGATGTCTTTATACATTTTGTCTCCGCCTGGGTGTATGGTCAACTTGGAACGGTGTGCTTCTTCCAGAACCGCCTTTACCAAGCCCCTTGCTTGTGGGACACATAGTCTTCCATCTCGTCTCAACTAGCCCTTGGCATCAAAGGAGTATCTATTGAAGTGACTGGAAGTCTCACCCTTAATTATTTTGTCCATCACTTCGGCTAGCTGAGGGTCTTCTCTTTGCGCGGCTCCGATTGAGTCTAATAGAGTTGGTCGCACTTCTAACGTTGCAAGCAAGCCAGGTACAAAGTTAGTGGAGGGTCTGAAGTTAAAGCTTGCTATGAACTCCAAGCTTTGCCTCTCCACAAAGAGAGGGATTAAGGTCAGTTTCTTTTTACTCAAGGCATCTGCTACTGCATTGCCCTTGCCAGGAGTGTAGGAAATCTCAAAATCGTACGAGGAAAGAAACTCCATCCATCTTTGCTACCTTAAATTGAGATCCTTCTGCGAGAATAGGTATTTCAACAATTTATGGTCAGTATACAGTTCAAATTTCTCACCTAGGAGATAATGGCGCCAAGACTTAAGCGCAAAAACGATGGCTGCCAACTCTAGGTCGTGGGTTGGGTAGTTTTTCTCGTGTACTTTCAATTGCCTTCCCCCATAAGCCACTACCTTCCCTTCTTGCATCAGAACAGCGCCTAGTCCTGTTCCGCATGCATCGGTGTATACTGTAAACATCTTGCTTCCATCAGACAGTGTCAGAACTGGGGCTGTTATTAGAGCCCTTTTCAAACGTTGGAAAGCAATATCGCAATCCAAATCCCAATTGAAAGCTAGGTTCTTCTTTGTCAATCTTGTTAGTGGAGCTGAGATTTTTGCAAAATCTTTGATGAACTTTCGATAAAAGCCTGCTAGCCCGAGAAAGCTTCGGACTTCGGTTGCGTTTCGAAGAACTTTCCAATCTTGCACAGCAACCACTTTTGCGGGGTCTACAGTTATCCCCTCTTTGGACACCACATGTCCAGCGAACCTAACTTCTTCTCTCCAGAAATGGCATTTGGAGAATTTTGCCTTCAACTGATGTGCACGGAGAGTATCCATGACCTCTTTTAGATGCTGAGCTTGCTCTTCCTCATTCTTCGAAAAGATCAAAATATCGTCTACGAAGACCACCACAAACTTATTGAGGAATTCTCGGAACACCCTTCTCATTAAATCAACGAAGTAAGCGGGTGCGTTTGTCAAGACGAAAGGCATGACAAGCCATTCGAAGAAAACATCGGGAGTTCTGAACGCGGTCTTATCAATGCTGTCTTCGGCCACTCTTAGCTGATGAAACTCGGTAGCTAAGTCTAATTGGGAGAAAACCGATGTACCTACAAGCTGATCGAACAAACCATCTATTCTTTTGAGTGGGTGTCTATTTTTCTTGATCAGCTTGTTTAGCTCCCTATAATCAACGCACAAGCGAAGCGAACCATCAGCTTTGGTTGCGAACACTACCGGAGCACCCCATTAAGAAATACTCCGTCTTATGAACCCCTTTTCAAGCAGCTCTTTGATTTTCTTGCTGAGCTCCTTTCTCTCCCTTGGGGCCATATGCCTAACGGGTAAAGCAACGGGCTTTGCATTATCAACAAGGTATATGCGGAAGTCTATCTCCCGCTTCGGAGGTAAGCCCTTTACCTCTTCAAACACATCCGAGTATTCATGGACTATTCTCACAGACTACAGGTTCTCTACGGACGCATCAAGAGATTCCAGATAACTAAGCATGACGGAGTTCATGGGATTACAAGAAATTTCGAGAGTGTTACCGAGGAGAGTCATGAGTCTAACCACTCTCTTTTCACAATCGAGGACTGCACCATTACTGGATAGCCAGTCCATACTTAGAATCAACCCATAGCCCGTGAAGCCCAAAACAAAGGCATTACATCTAAACTCAACGCTTAGTATAGATATTTTCAAATCCAAACAAACCATTGACAAATAAGCTGAGCCCCCAATTGGATTTGAAACAACCAAGGGATCCTCTACTATACTGGTGTCTAGGTGCAGAGATTCCACTAAAGCAGTAGATATGTAGGAGTGCGATGCGCCAGAATCATATAATGTACGTACAGGATGATCAAAAAGATAGACTAAACTTTCGACAGAAATATTTCTACCTCGTTCTTGCAGAGGTGTCGTGAGAGCGTGAACTTGTCCTCCGGATGAAGGTCCAGCTCCCTGCCATTGCTTCTTTGGGCATGCCCTAGCCATGTGCCCTGTCTCACCACAGTGGAAACAGCCACCCATCTTCCTTTTCTTCTTCCTGCAGTCTTTGACCAGATGCACGGGAATGCCACAGAAATTACACTTTCTCTTTTCACGGGGTTTGTTGTTCTTCCCGCCTTTCTTTGAATCAGCCTTCTTGTTCTGCGATCCTTCCCCCTTCTTATCTTGAGGCACTTCTGCTTTTGCCTCATTCTTGCCCTTGTCTTCCTCATTTAAGAGTGCCATGTCCACCAACCTCTCGTAAGTATCCCCCATAGGTATATGGGTCATAGCTAAGCTGTGAAGTGGCTCATTCAATCCCTTGACAAAACAGAGAGCCTTCTTATGACGAGTATTCACTAAGTCCAGTCTAAATCGGGCCAGCTGATTGAATGGATTGACGTACTCCTTGACAGTCATACTTCCTTGCTTAAGAGATAAGAACTTTTCCAGTTGTAGACTTCGTTCAGCTTGTGAGAGGAATTTCATCTCAAATCTTATCCTGAAATCCATCCATGTGTCAACAGGTCTTTCAGCGTTAGTGACTTCCCACCGATAGGAAGCTTTGTCTTTGAGCAACCATACTGCCAACTGTACGTTCTGCCTATCGTCCGCCTCGAAGATAACGAACAGATCCTCAGTTTCTTTGAGCCAGTTCCTCGCTTCTACGAATGATTCAGTTTCCTTGAAATCCTTTCCACCCATGGCTCTAAAATCTCTACCGATCTTTGAGAAAGCATTTACATGAGGAGGAGGAGGAACCGCTGCAACTAGAGGAGGAATGTCTGTTGGGCCTGCATCGTTGGCCCTATCCTTTAAGTACCTCCTGAACCAGCCAGGTATTGGCACACCCTCTGGAAGGTTAAGATTCCTAGACATGCTGAAATGAAAAGAAAAGATTCAAAACAAAGGATAGAAAGATAGTGCATATGGCTTTGGGGATTATGCCTTTTTAAATTTAAAACAACACTTTTTCTAAAAAAAATGCTTCTTTATATTTCTTTTTGAAAATAGTTTTCAAAAACTCTTATTTGATATGGTAAACCTTTGCTCTGATACCAAGTGAAACACCCACCTCCATTAAGGTCACTCACGAAGGGAATGGCTTAACTTTGGTGGAGGGTTATAGGTACACGACACAGAAAAATTTACAAGACAGATAAATTTAAGCAGCGGAATTTAAATATTTTTTTCATACGTGGTTCAATACAAAAGCATTACATCAAATTGTCTCAAAAAAACTTCAAAACATTACACCATAATTTCTATCTTGATTATTCAATAAAGAAGCATAAACCAAAAAGTAAAAATGCATAAATCCCCAAGGATCATATCCAAAGCCATAGCCAATGCAAGTGAGTCCAAGTCATACATCTACTTTCTTCAAGCTTGTAAAGAGTCTGATTAAGCTGAAGTATTTCCTCCCTGTGGACCCGGGGGGGGGGGGGGGGGGGACGGAAGAAAAGAAGACGAAAGAAAACGGGTCAGACAATAAGTCTGGTAAGTTCAATGGTTACAAGTATTTAAACAAGGAAAGGGATCATGACAGTGATAACAGAACATTGGACAATACCCTAATATAAGATAAGAGGGACGTGTGATCGCACCTGTTACTATAGTCTCTGCACCTACTTAACAATTGGTTCAACCAGCCCACGTGTTTACAAGAAACGATCCCCTTAGTGATCGGCTCCTACTCGCATGTATTCAAGTCCTGTGTCCTTCGGCCCCGCTGGATTGTAGTCACCTGTGCTGGTCCCACCATAGGGTGTATCAGTCCCTCTGGTGGCAACCGACACGCTTCAAGATGCACAGTGTACACTACTGATGCCCAGTGCCTGATTTTTCCACTCCGGAGTACGTGCATGCCCATACTTCGTCGGAACCTACAATGGCCCACCAACAGCCGACGTTTTGACCGCTTATAGTTCAACCTAGTAATCTTGCCCCACCCTGCCTAGTTCAGGGTACCATGATACATCTATGTGGGTTACTGTTGAAATGGGTCCCCGTTACTAGGGTTTTCTAATCAACATGTTTATTTGGTTAAGTGTCCAAGTTTACCTAACCCAGCCCATTCGTTTTAGTTAACGGTTGAATCGGTTAAGTGTTTTCCTAATTTACTTAACCCTACCAGTCCTAACATAGCTTTAATTTATTAAAGCACCAACCACTCACATTAGACAGGTCTTGTTGTGGTCACTGGATATGCCGGTCGGTTCCAGGCAGATTTACACCACAACTCAGTCTAACCTTGGGTTCTTTTTGGGCTTGATGCGCTAACCACCCACATTAGACATGTCTTGTTGTGGTCACTGGATATGTCGGTTGGTTCCGGGCAGATTTACACCACAACTCAGTCTAACCTTGGGTTAGGCATATTCGTCTTTTCTAAATTCATATTTTTCTATATATGCCAAATTTCTTTATGTAAATTTAATTTAATTTTTAATCACGGCATAATTATCCTGTGATTATGCTCATCATAAATGGTATATCAAATATACCATTTTATGAACAAATCTATGCCATGAATTTTCATATTTCCCATCGCTACCCCCGTGGAATGTATGTGTAAATCACATAAAATGTTGGGCTAGCAAATTAGCCCAAACCCATAACAAAAAGGGGTAATAAACAAAGAACACGACATAAACATAAAATAGCATACATTAAACTTATCACATGTAACTTGGCATAGGTGTATGTCACTTAACTTTAATCACTTGGATAAAGGTGAACTTGTGACTAAGTTGAATCTAATGGTCATGTAAACTCGACAAAGGTCTAGCATAAAAGTTTAACATATAATCATAGTTTCAACCCACAACTTGGCATATGATCTTATGTACGTCAAAACATAAGAAAGCTATCATAATCAATTTCTTATCATAATTTAGCATGATGTTAACAACATAAGAGGGCTAAAATTCCACTTTTACAACATAAATAGATTCAACTTGACATAGTTCTAAATATTCATAAATGTAAATCTGACATGTAAACATGTGATTTAGATCCTAAACTTGCAAATAACCATCCAATTACAACATGACATGTTTTAGCATTTTATTGGCATTATAAGTTCTTTACTCAATCGTAATAACATACGATGTTGTACATCACCCCAAGCATATAGACATGAAATATACAACATGATCATCGCCATAAGCATATAGACATGAAATATACAACATGTTCATCGCCACAAACATATAGACAAGATTAATTTCAACGATATTTTAAGATAAACGAGGATCAAATCTCATACACAAACATCGTACTATATTCCAATTACAACATGTCATGATTCAATCGAAAGGAATTTTCAAATCTGCGTAACAACTAACTTACAAACTTAAAGAAATTCTTGCGTTCTGAAATCTGAATTATGAAATTGGAGATGCGCGCCTTTGATGAAGATCGTTGAATTAAACTAGTTTTAATTTGATTTTAGATGTAGCTTTTTAACTCGTCTTTAGAATTGAAAAGGGTGACGGCTACTCCAAATCTTCCATTGACAGCATTTCAGTTCTAGGATTATTTTACTGTGTGTTTTTAGGTTAGGCATTAAGTTGTTTATATAGAATCTCAGTTTGATTATAGCCGTCAGATGAACCTAGGGTTAATCACAGCCACTCAGACCTGATCAGGCCCATCCAGAAACCCTAGTGACTCAGCAGCGAGTCAGAAATTCGTTCAAATTTCAGATCCGGCCGGGGGCCAGGTCGACCCTAAGGTCGACCCCCAGGTCGACCTCAAGGGGGGAGGTCGACACTAGGGTCGACCCCCTGGTCGACCTGCCTGGGCGGGAATTTTCCCGCCCAGCCCGCTTCTGGCTTCTGTTTGAATTTTGAACTCGTTTTCGAACTTTTTTGAATTTATTTGAAATCTCTGGAAACTTCCGGCAGCCATAACTTCTTCATACGAAGTCCAATTCACGCAAACTCGGACTCTATCTCAACCAGAGTACCAAGACAAACACAATGGCATAATCCGTTTCCCTTAATTCTCACATTTTAAATTAGGTATTCTAGGATTCATTATTATAACGTTAATAGAAAGTACGGGGTGTTACATATCACTTTTAATCATTTTGTTGAAATAGAATTGTCAACAAAAATGAATGTATCACTTTTAATCATTTTTTTGAAATAGAATTGTCAACAAAAATGAAGATATCATTTTAATCATTTTGTTGAAATAGAAATATCAACAAAAATGAATGTATCACTTTTTAGGCATTTTGTTGAAATAGGATTTGTATACAAATTAGAGAATCATTTTTATTGTCAAAACATACAATAGAATTTGTATGTAAATTAAAGTGACATTTTTATCATTAAATTATACAATAGAATTTGTATGCAAATCAAAGTGACATTTTATTGTCAGATTGTACAGTAGAATTTGTGTACAAAGTAAAGAGCATTTTCATATGTTATATTATACATTGAAACTATATATGCAAATAAAAAATTTCTTTTTATATGTTAAAGTTAAAAATAGAAATTGCATACAAATAATGAAAATTAAAATTATCTTTTTATTTGTCATTAGCAAAAATGTCATGTGAATAAAATACATACTTGTTTGCCATTTGAAATATGTAGAAATGAATATAAATAAAATACATATTTATTTGACATTATGAACATGTAAATACGTTATGCCAATAAAACATTCTTTTATTTGGCGAGTAAAACAAGTTAGTGGAATCGTCGAATGATTTTATTTATATATAATTATAATATATAAATATAAATTAAAATTAACGAATCATGGACGGTAGTTCGCGTTTTGGAACCGTAATTTTAAACGATTATACCGAAAGATCCGACCGTGGGATTTTCCCAAAACTGAAACCGTTAGGTCCGCTTTGGGAAGATCTTTCCAACGATATAAAAGTTGTTAAAATCCAACAGTTAGATTTCGAGAAATGTGTAAATCAAATTTGGGTGAAAACAGCGCCAGGTCCGCCTATTGACCCGAAGCGTCGTTAAATTAAATTGGGCTATTTTTATATAAATAAAAATAGCGATAAATAATTATAAAATAATATTAATTATATGGAATGATTTAAATTATAATTATTCGAGAATTATTTGAAAAGACTGAGTTTAATCTCATTTCAAATTATTATAAGATGATTTAAAGTCGAAGACATTGAAGACGGTGATTGAAGACCGGTGATCTTCACATCGAATGGTTGACTACTGATGCTTTGGACTGATTTGCTCTCATGAAAGGGTTAAAGTGGTAGTTATCTAGACATACTTGTTGATTGTCCGGATAAAAGAGCAACTCTCTTCTGTATTGGACATACAGGACGAGGAATAAGGTATCTCTGGTTTTGTTCAGATTCAGAACGGACTTGTAAATGGATGTGTGTCTGACATTGGATTTCATTTCATGTAGATTGAATTCTATTTAATATATATCTATTTGGTGGCGGATAATTTATTCTCTTTCTTAACACCCTTCTCTGAGACGCACGAGCTCAGAGGTTATATATTGGTAGTTATCGATTGCATGGCGTGGATTGTCAATGTGGCATGCCAAGATGCAAATGATCAAGGCTTTTGTTTAAAAGTAGAGCCTTGTGGTTGATGATCAAAGCACAGTCCACTTAGGCATAACTTTGTGCATAGCGTTACTTCGCGAGCCTCACACCCCGGTATGAGTCAAAAACGGGATAAAGGAAAGCAGGGAGTGCACACATTTCTTTCTAGCTAGAAGTGGTATCAGGGTTTTGCAAGCCCTGACATTTTACTTATGTGGTTGATGGATTATGAGGTACCTCAGATTTATTGGTCGATAGTGACCAAATTATAGGTTCAATAGGACCGTGAAACGTGTGTTCAGGAATTGCCAATCCACTAAGGTATATTTGTGGACTGGCCCTGCAGGATCCAAGGGTTCATTGCGGGGGATCCTGAGACATTTGCTAGAGTGTCTCGAATAGGTAAGGAGATCATCCCTAGCCTTGACTCATGATGGAAATCCAACTTCCAATGCAACACCATGTAGTTTTGATTGTAAAACTAGTATGGAGACATAGTATATGGTAGCTATGCCATCAATGATTGTTACATTATGGTTGAAATGTTTTTAAACATGTGTACACTAATAATAATATCAAATCCGTTTTATCGTATCAAGCATTTTTGACCATTATAAGGTAAAACTCTATCCTCCGTTTTGCGTTGCATTGTGTGATGGGACTTGAGTCTTATAATGGTTTCATTTTTCTAAAAAGCATTGTGTTGTTTTAAACGATTTACTTAATTTATGCACTGGAAAACCAATGGAGTAAACCCATTCCGCGTTAGAGGTGTGGTCCTGTGATTAGCCTTATTGTTAGATAAGTTAATTTTAACTGTTAGATTTCTCATACTAGTCCCATGACTAACCCGTAGTTTGTTTCACTTCCAAACTCGGGTGCCCCTATTTTCCACACGGGTAGTCGAGTAGCTTATTTTGCAGATATTTTGAGCAGGATTTTGGATTGAAGCTTAGAGCTATGTCCAGAGCAATGATAGTCTTCCGCTGTGTTAGTTTAATTGTTCCGTTGTGCATTGTATTACATTTATTGTAAATTATCTTCCTATGTATTATATTCGATGTACTTTGATATTATGTACTCTTATGTAACATTATTATAATGTTTATAAAAGTTTTCTGTTATTTGTTGTGATGTGTTGTATCCCCAAAGTTAGCGTATGTGGGATTCGAATGGTCTTGGTCGATTTAGCGATTGATTAGGTCCGGGCGAAATCCGTTGTTGTTACAGAAAGTTTGGCTAGGTAGGAAGATGAAAGTGAGTGGGATTTTTCTCCGAGCAAGACTTCTTTCACTGAAAGGATCTGATATGTTAAATTTTCGAAGAAGTTTGTCCCTCCAACCATGCCTGCATAATAAGAAACTAGTGATCCCAATCTATTTTTGTTAAAATATGAATGGCATATGAATGGTGCGAGGGCGACATACGAGATTGGGTGTTTTTACTTCTCCATATATCTAGAAGGAGAATCCTTGTTATGGTTCACTAAACTACCGCTGAAATCCGTGATCAATTCTTCGATTTGGCAAGGAAGTTTAGGGAACAATTTAGATTGTATGCCTCAAGCTATCAGGACTAGACCAGAACCCAGGAGAGTCAGTGAATACTTTTCTTAATTGCTTCAATACTGATGTGGCAGAGGTTGGTAACCCGGAGCTCAGGATGATACTAATGGCATTGGTTCGAGCTGCGGATAAAAGACCGAGTTTGGAAAGTGGGTAAAGATGAAAGAACCCAACACACTCGAGAAGTTCTATAAAAAACCTGAAGAGTTCATTAGGTTGGAAGATGTCCCTTCTACTACCTAAAATATGGTTGGAAGCAATGTTGTGAAAGACAAGAAAGGTGATGATACTTAGGGGAGTAAGAAGGACACCGGGGGCTGAAAAAGGAAAATGAAGGGAAAGAAAAGAAGAATAGCAAGAGGCTTCATTTTTTAGATCCGAAGAGGTGACCCTTTAAGTGACACCCTGGAGAATATCATCTTTGCAACCAAGGATGCGGGATATTATCCGAAACCACCACCGTTGAGAGTAGGAGATAAGGCAGCGAATTCTGGAAGATTCTGCTGCTTTCACAACCAGTCAGGTCACAACACTAATGAATGTCGACATCTAAAGAGTTTGATTAAGGAATTTATTTGGTAAAATAAGTTGCAACAGTATGTTAGAAAACCCCAAGTGTCGGATCCTTCTCCAACTCCTCAGGGGGAAAGTGTACTCGTCAATCAGCAATGTCGGAGTGATAAAGTTCCAGCATAGAATAATGCAAAACCAGTGATCAATACCATATTTGGTGGTCCTAATCCAGTGGATAAAAGTTAGGGGGAGATGTAGAGATATGCAAATGCTCTGAAGTACACTCCGAGAGAAGAGAAATGCTTGATCCTTAATAATATCGTTCCATAAAGCAGTAGAAAATTTCTCATGATGACATAATGTTCAGAGAGAAAGATTCAGAAGGTATTGTAGCTCTAACTCTTGACCCAATGGAAGTCACAGTCGGAATAGGTCCAGCAATGGTCAAAAGAGTGCTTGTCGATTGTGGTGCTTCTGTCAATGTCCTTTTCCACAAGACATTCAATCTGATGAATCTTTCAATGACCAATGTGCAAGCTTGTAAAATGAAAATCCAAGAGTTCATGGGCGAGCCAAAGTAGCCGATTAAAACAATTGACTTGCTTATGGAATTAATAGAAGAAGACAATAAAGCCATATTGAAACAAATTGTTGTGCTTGTGGATGAAGTTTCAGCTTGCAATGCATTCCTGGAAAGGCTAGTTTTGGCTGATTTCAAAATTACACTAGCACCGTAATGTTTAACGATGAAGTTTCCCATAGAAAAAGGTGTCAATGTGATAAGAGGAGATTAGAATATGGCTAGGGAATGTTACATCACTGAATCAAGGGAAGCTAAGAAGAAGGATAAAGGCAAGAGTGTGGTGAGCCCTCTCCGCATTCACGAACCCATCTTATAACAACTAAAGCATGGCCCCTGCACGGGTGAGCATAGTGGGGATCAAATGGAAATGGATCCTCGAAAAAGCAGTGCAGGGGATAATCTGTTGTATATAACAATTTGATTTTTAATGAAAAAGAACATATGTATATTATTATAAATGTGTTTGTAATTGTACTATCTACTACATCACATAAAGAAATAAATATTTATATTTAAATAAAATATTACTGCACAAGAATTTAAATATTCAAACAGTATTTTATTTGAATACAATATTTTATTTCAACAATTGAATAGTACATATTTTCCAACTTCACTATTGTACATTCCACTGGTATATTATAATTCAATTTCGTACACAATTTCATCATTACACATTGTTCCTCACTACAAACACTTTGTCACTCAATTATACACACACACACACACACACACACACACACATATATATATATATATACATACACATAATTGTATACATATACATGTATGGTTAGTGTAGGAAAAAAAATTAAAGGGTCAAGGCAAAATTTACATGATGCACATCATATAAACTTACAAATGTACATAGCGATAGGACATAATATTTGGCAAGATAATATTGCATATTATTTTCTCATAACATAGCAACATGAAAAAAGAAATTTATGTGCAAATAAAGAATCTGTATGGACGGGTTCATATATGTAATGAATAAAAATTCCTAAATGTTGGCAAATAAATTTTCGGCAAGAACTTTTTTGGACAAACCATATCTATCGTGCATGTACCTGTAATTGCCAGGAATCAATGCAATTTGTTATTGCCAAATCACATTTCTAGAATAAACAGACATGCAAATCAACAAAGCAAGGACAACATGCACAAGGCCAAAAGTACAAACAAGTGCATGTTGCATGTAGAAAATGTCAAAAGAAATCAGGTGATAAATATATCGAATAGCATGCAAGAATAAGGAGCGGAACTGGTTTCTAAATTCATGCAAGTGTAAAAAAAAGGAAAGTTATCTATTTGCATTATTGGCAAATGCAAAAACAACATACATGAATTTGGACATTAAATGAATTTCATAGTTTTGCATAAACTAATTTTATTTCTGGAAATTTCAAGCAAAAAATTTCTTGGGGCAAGTATTAATTCTTGATTTCAATGCATTTCTAGGAAAGTGCAAAAAGACATTTTTTTAGAACATGGAAATTTCGATGTATATATACATATGCATATATATATATATATATGTGTGTGTGTGTGTGTGTGTGTGTGTGTGTGTGTGTATCACGTGGATATGCTGAAATGATCATGACAAGTCAGATATGTCAAAACAAATGGTCGAGCAATTTCAGTAAGAAGGAAAGGAATTTTTTTATTCCTTGACTACAATAAATGCAATAAATTCCACATGCGAGAATGTACAGGAAAGAAATTAATGTGCAGTGGTGGCATGAATATCTTGGCAAGTTTTTTTTTTCAAATTTATAGTGGGGCAAGATCATGGCAATAAACAGTGTATGACATGGCACAAACATTCACAATAAATGGCTTTTGTTAAAATCAAGCATGCAAGAAATATGGAAGAGATTTTCAATGTGCATTTCCTAGAGGATCAATATTTGGCAAGAATATTGCATGCATCCAGAAATCTATTCAAAGAAAATTGGACGAGAAATAATTTTTAAAGCTTTCCAGAAATAATCGAATTTTTATTTCTGGAGATGACATGCAGGAATTGTTGAAGGATTCAAAATTAATATATGGCAAGAAATGAATTCATGTTTTTAATTTATTCCAGAAGTTCAAATGAATTCATTTTTGGGTAAGTTTTTTTAAGAAATCAACAAATCATTCATGACAACCACTTGAGGAATCATGACAAGTAAATCATGCAAGATGCAACTATCAGACCAAATCAATTCAGCGAAATTAGAGTTTTAAAAGGGTTTCTAAACCCTATATATTCATACCTATTTCATCATTGGCATCTATCGAAACAACAAGCAAACAAGAGAGAAACAAATTTCAGAGTACTCACAATTCATCGGAGTTTCGATCGCACGCAAGTCAAATAGTTCGACCAAGAAAATTGAAAGATCACAGCATCAGAGAACAATTTCTAAAGAATCAATTTGAGTCGCGATTTGATTTTAGGGACAAAAGCCCTAAATTTATTTCGGCCACCTTTGTTTTGAAGCAAACAATATTTCAAGAGAAATGGGGAGCTTGGCTATTTAATTTAACAAGGGTTTATGTTGTTGTTTTTTTTAATATTATTTTTTCAGAACATTGTATAGGTTTACTAGTTAATTTATAACTAGGGTTTACGAGTTATTGGTTTGTAATTTGGGAAAAATCTGATCTTGGGGATAAAGATCAGTGAAGGGTTTTAGAGCGTAGGATTAGAACAGTTGGGAGCGTGTATGTCGAGTTTATAGGGAATTTGTAACCGTAGAGATTGTGTTCATACCTAGTTGAAACCTTGGGGAATGCGGTAGTAGGGAGGGTTGACTGAAGCTGGGTAAAATCTATGTCATTTACTTTCTGCATTTATTTTCCTTGTTGCAATCCATTCTTGGATATTTTTTATCTTTTAAAATTCCAATAAACAACATTCACCCCCTTCTAGGGTTAATCTAGATCCAATAAGTGGTATCAGAGCAGGTATTTTTCATTAACTCTAGAGTCAAGGATTGTTCTAGTTGTCAGGTTAACAAGAGTCAATTTAGTAATATTCCAATTATTTTTAATGGAACAGATTTTTTACACTGGAAATCTAAAATGGAATTCTATTTAGTTAATATTAAATATTGGGATATTATTATCAATACGCGAGATATGCTAGATAAGAGGAATAAGGTTTTCAATGCTCATGCTATGCTTATTGTTTATTCCTATCTTTGTAATGATTGATTAAATTTTTCCCTTATTAGTTAACTGCGCATGATATTTGGAAAACTCTCGATGCGCTGTATGGAAGAATTGACAACAGAAGCTCAAAACCCCAAAATATCAACTATTATTCAGATCTGTGCTTAACAGGTTGTACAGATGAAAATTCAGATGGAGACTTAACAGATGATGAAACAAAAGATTTATCATATGAGGATTTGTTTCATTTTTGTACTGAATTAACAAATGTTGTTGATTGTCTCAAATCTAAAAATCAAACACTGAGATATGTAAAACTTGAGTTGATCAACAAAAATAATATTTTGGAGTCAAAACTTAAAAACATCAAGAAGTCTTCAAACTCTGATTGTTAAAATTGTTTGGATTTGGAAAATAATCTTGTTTATCTAAATGAAAATATTCCAAAGCATGAAAATAAAATTCTGATTTTAAAAGAGAACAAGATTGAGCTTGAAAGTATAAACAATTTGTTGCAAAAGGAATTTGAAAATTTTATGACTACCAACAATTCGGATTATGAATTTGCTGAAAAGCAAAATTTATTGAAAACATAAAATTTTAAAAGAGCTAGAAAGTGAAATTAATTTTTTTTGAAAAACTTGAATGTGAAAAGCCAAAACATTTTGAATTTGAAATTTCTGAGTCCCAAGCCAAAATTAAATTGCTTGAAAACAAAAATTTGTTTTTGAAACAAACAGATGCTGAAAGGAAGATCACTAATAATCATTGCTTGGATTTAATGAAAGAAAACAACGATCTTTAATTAAAAATTCAATGAGCTGAATCAACTTTAGATAAATTCTCTAATAGGGAAAAATCATTGAATATGTTGTTGCAAAACCAAATATCTGTTGGAAATAAATGCGGTCTTGGGTTTAGGAAAATCAATGTGTTTGAAAAGATGAATTCTAATGGTTTTAAAATCCTTCAAATTGCTTTAGAAAAGATCATTTTGAAAATATGAACTCTGATAATTTTAAAGGATTTTCAAATCATAAACATAATGAGAATTTATTGTGTAACAATCCATTTAAACAAGCTTTGATCCCAAAAGGAAATAAAATAATTTTGACTAAATTCAAACAAATTTGTGTTCCTAAGGGTTTGGATTGTTGTATAAACAAGTTCGGGTGCCAAAACATGTAAACAAAACCATGAGTGGTTTTACAAATTTTGTTACACCACTTGAACCTTAAAGGCTTAGGTACCGAAGAAGGCTAAGGAACCAAGTTGCGAAAGAGAAATTGATTTCAAGTTATTCCATATCTTTGATATGTTCAAGGTTCCTTAGCCAGGATAATTGTGTTAGAAATTCACTGGTTCACATTGATTTCAGGTCTGATCTCTAACCTCATTTTTCTTGTTTGTTTATATTCTCCATTTAAATTTTTATTCCTCCTTCAACCCTTTTTTTCTTGATTATGCTAATCTACTTTGTCACTACCAGATTTTTTTCTACATTTTGCGCTTCTTAACTTTAAGTTGCAGAATTCTTGATCTTCTGGAAATTTGCTTCATTAGTATAAAACTCTCATGTTTTAAGGATTTCCAGATCTTGAATTCAAATTTGCAAATATTTACAATTGTTTTGAAATTTATTTATTTTAATTCCTAACATTGCTGAAGCATTCTTACCATATCTTGAACACTGTTTATTTGCATTCTAAATATTTGAAGATTTGGAAAATGAATAAAATTTCACACATATTTGCTATTTAGAGTTTCTTTTAGTTCATTGTGGAAAGACTTGAAATTTTTTACTCATTACAACATGCTTGTAACCTCCCAAAATCTAATACACTATGACCATACTGTAAAGATAATAACATGGGAATTACTTAATTAAATATTCAGATTTAAGTAAAACTGGCTTTACCATTGCGTTCATCTCGAAATTCTGATTTAGATAAACCCCAAGTTTGCGTAAGTCGGATAACATATGAAGAAGTTATGAAACCTAGAGATTTGTATACATGTAAGGAGGTTATATATATATATATATAATTCAAATAATTTGAACTCGAAAACAACGCAGTAAACATATCATTTGGGGACAACCCACAATGGGCCTAGGTTGTGACGACCACCCATAACCCCCGCACTAAACAAGAGGAATAATGCCTGAAGGGTGTGCTGAGCAGCTATGGACGATCATCAGAATAGGTAAACAACATCAAACCTGTCGTAAACTCACAGCGCAAGGATAAAATATAATAGAATATATACAACAGGTAGTGATAGTGAAACAAAAAACACTAAACTTTCATAACAACTAGAAAGTATTTCCCTTACACGTGGATAGCAATAGTAGCGTTTGAACAATTTGCAACGCTACAACACTCATAGAAATAGCACCCAGCGGAAACAAATACTAGATAGTAGTAAATATAGTACGCCAGCCTCCTGCTCGCCTCGGAACAGCAACACCGTCCTCACTTAAGCTATCACCTGTCAGCTGCTACTTAGTTTGCCCATCTAATAATCGGATGAACAACACAAGGTAATAAGAGGAGACATAAAACCTTAAGTCAGACAACAGTCTTAATGAGCGATAAAACAACTAATAAACTTCAACAATAAAGTATGTGAGAAGGGATAGATAAACATACTAATCTACCCATAACATCAGAGAAGAACTCAACCCTATCTTCCCCACATTGGACAGTGATAGCCTTTACTTTAAACCATTCAACCATTCATCCATGGAAACCATAACATCCATTCAATCATGGCAAAGCACTCATAACATCCAAATTATAGGTATCTCATGTGAACCATCCTAATCGAATTTAATAACCCCCAAGCACAAGCCCCAAAGGCCTAAACCAATATCAAATAAGCATTCAAGGAACATCTCCTTTGACGTAGGACAACCTACATAAGACGGTACAAACAAAACAACCAATTATCCATGACTGACTCTGGCTATCACCACCAATCCTACTTTGAAACCATCGTTAATCGTATGACGGCCAGCATTGCCACATGTCAAGGGCTAATGGTACCCCAATTCTAGTATAAACTCTATATGTCCAACCTTGACAACTAGGCCTTTCAACGATACCCAAGGTACTCGACCATCAACCTTCCGATCTTTCGGGTGCCCCCATTGTACCCCTGCATCAAGCCTGCTAGAACTTACGACAACGATGACTTCTCGGCCTTCGCAACTCTAGTTATCCAACCTTGACGATGTTTCATAGCTCAAGCAACCTTCTCGAGCAACCATTATCCACCAACTCACGACCTTTGAGTTGTCACCTCATTCGCTGTTCTATACCGATCAACGAACACCTTCCAACACATCGAATATTCCCACTTGAATTCTTCTCGAAGTTACACCATGACTGAGCCAATTACATCACTGCGCGGTGGCTACGGTTCGGGGGGTTGCCCCCAAAAAATATATTTTTTCAACCTCTTTTCTTCAAATATAAGTCTTATCCGAAAAACATACTTTTTCAGGAAATGACCCTATTGGAAACAAACCATAACATCATCACTATCAACCATAGCGTTTAGAAGCGCTGTTGAAAACATAACCAATCATGACATAGGCCGACCCGATCAGTTCAGGTCGACCCGACCCACTTGCACCCCACGACTGACCCGATCCAACTCACCCCTCCCTGGGACATGACCGACCCGATCCTATCACTAACATGACTAACCCGATCCGATCACCAATACAACTAACCCGATCCGATCGCCAACACGACCGACCCGATCCGGTTGATTAACATAACCGACCCGACCCGATATTTCATCACCTCAACTTCTGGACGAACCTGACACATCTTGAATGGACCGACCCGACCAGACATAGCCCGACCCAACCAGTCCTTAATTCCAACTGACCCGTTCTGAATTATTCTCCAGGACAAGATTTATGACCGATCCGACCCACTTATGGCCGACCCGATTCACTTCCTACGCATCGCCAACTCTACTCCGATTTCGACCAAAACTTCGTCAAACGACGAAACCGACTCAACCAAAGTCATCAAACACAATCATAAATATGTCATAACATTTCTAACAACATGAATACAACGATTACTACAAAAATGATGTAAATATCACCTAAAACCATTAAAATGAACATATAATCAAAATGAGAGATCTAACTTACATAAACATATGAAATGACATGGAATTTACGAGTAAATCTTGCTAAATTAGATCATAAAGTGATTCATATAAAAATAGACTTACAATCGTGTAAACCTATGGTAAAACATTCCAATGTGATGAGAAACATGCACAAACACTCATATACTTCATTGCATTCATGTGAGAGATGTAAATCACTCACCGATTATCCTAAATAAGAAAAATCAAAGGAATATGAATTCGGACAGCAAGCACCTCGCACCAAACACGTTGATCCGATGAATCCTTGCCTCAACTAATGTAGATCTAGCCTCCAATGGTATAAATCTATGATTTCCCTCCTTAGATTTGGATTTTTAATGGTGGAAAGGTGTTAGAGGAGGAAGGAGATCAATTCCTTCAAATGAGAGAATGGGAAAGTAAACCTTTTCCCTCCACTCTCACCCCCTATTCATAGGATTCCACTAGCCCACTAATGGGCTTCCCCAATTCAGCCCATTAGGCTCTCCAAACCTGAACAGTCAACTGAAAGACTTTAAAACAGCGATTTCTCCCAAACCGCTGAGCCAAATCTTTAATATAACCACTCTATGGAAAGGCAAACATAAATTCCTTTCCAATAGCACAGGTCTCACCCTCTGATTCGACTTGAGTCAAAAGTTATGCCCTGTACAAAACTGACAGGGGCAAAATGATCACGACCAAAATCAGTAAAAATTTTGGACATGTCTCACATCCCCATAAGCAATGTATTAAAAGATGAGAATGATCCAACCCTCAGGGAATAAAATAAAAATATTTTACGATCTTCCGATATGTAAAATGCGGGTTGTTACATTCTCCCCCCTTAAGAATTTCGCCCCCGAAATTCCAAGCAATCACAACAATTTTACATGCCTATCATCTATGAGAAGCCAATTCTTTCATCAAACTAGCAATCATCAAGCCATGCATCCATAGCCTTATCCTAGAATGCGAAATTCTATTAAACAACAACAAGATACCATGATATAACTATGATATGATCAATGGGTCCTACCGACGAAGAGTTCTGGATGAGTCTCCTTCATGCTCTCTTCCATCTCCCACGTACAATCGTCACCATATTCACTCCAATGTACCTTGACGACTTTAACCGTCTTCCTCCTAAGCTGTTTCATGTCATTTTCCGGAACATGAAGTGGCTTACGAGGTTTCGCAACTGCAGTTTCAACTTTTAGGCCTTCGTACTGCTCTTGAGGTACCACTACATTCGATTCATGCACAAACTTTCGTACAAATGACACGTGGAACACATTATGCACACTCGACATCTTCTCGGGTAACTCCAATCTATATGCGAGCTTCCCAATTTGCTCGACTATCGGAAATGGTCCAACGAACCTAGGAGCCAACTTTCCTTTATTTTCGAATCGAACCATATGTTTCAACGGCCAAATCTTTACGAAAACCATATTGCCTACGTCGAATTCCAAGTCTTTCCGACGTTTATCCGCATATCTAATCTGACGATCTTGGGCCGCTTTCATTCGTTGCCGAATGATCTCGATACAATCCGATGTCTCTCTAATCATCTCTGGCCCAAGTACCTTTTCTCCAGTTTCTAACCAACATGTTGGAGAATTGCATGGTCTCCCATACAGCGCCTCGTATGGTGACATCCCAATGCTAGACTAATAGCTATTATTATATGCAAACTCAACTAGATGCAGATGATCTTCCCATGATCCTCCGAAGTCTAACACACAAGCCCTCAGGAGATCTTCCAAAACTCGGTTGACTCTCTCAGTTTGACCATCAGTTTGGGGATGGTAAGCCATACTTAGACACAACTTGGTTCCCAAAGCTTCTTGCAAACTTTTCCAAAATCCACTCGTAAATAATGTATCTCGGTCACTCACTATACTCTTTGGGACACCATGGAATCGAACTATCCATTTTACATAAATTTCAACCAATTTCGACGCTGTCCTAGTCAATTTGATAGGAATAAACCTTGTACTTTTGGTCAAATGATCTATAATGACCCAAATCCCTTCATTCCCTGCCTTGGTTCTAGGTAGTCCATCGATAAAATCCATCTATACTTGCTCTCACTTCCACGTAGGAACTTCCAATGGCTGAAGCAAAGCACTCGGCTTCTTCTGTTAAGCTTTCACCAACTGACAATTCATGCACTTGGAAATGAATTTTCCATTATCTCTCTTCATCCCCTCCCAATAGTAGACTCGCTTTATGCCCTGATACATCTTATTACCACCGGGACGAGTTCGTCAACTTTGAGTGATGACATTCCTTCAGAACTTCATCTATCAATCCATCAATATCAGGAACAATTAGTCGCCCTTGCTTTCAAAGACAACCTTCTCTATCGACCGCAAACTCTTTATCCTATGGTTCCAATCCCTAGATAGACTCGACAAGCTTTGCATCTTTCTTTTGGCTCTTGCCTATCCTTTCGATAAGAGTAGGTCCTATCGACAAGCTTGCCAACATTTCAGGTTCCAACTCACACCTTGGCCTAAAATCAAACCTTGCCAAATACTTGGGGCTCTTCCATTCTGAAGAAATCGCTCCCAAACTCGCGTGTCTTCGACTCAACGCGTCTGCAACTGCGTTGCCTTTGCCAGGAGTATAGGCTATACCAAAATCATATGATGCCAAAAACTCTAACCACTGTTGTTGCCGAAGATTGAAATCCTTTTGGGAGAAAAGATACTTCAACGACTTGTGTTTCATAAACAACTCGAATCGAGCTCCTAACTAGTAATGTCTCCATATCTTCAGAGCAAACACAATCGCCGCCAACTCTAAATCATGAGTTGGATAATTCCTTTCATGTGGCTTTAGCCGTCGACTAGCGCAGGCCACAACCTTATCCTTCTGCATTAGCACTGATCCAAGTTCAGTACCACATGGATCGGTGTATACCACCATCTCTTCATTCCTACTTAAAATGGTCAATACAGGAGCACTCGTTAGCTTCTCTTTCAGGATCCCGAATGCTTGTTCATATTTTGCATCCCATGTGAACACTTGGTTCTTCTTCGTCAATCCTGTCAATGGTACATCTACCTTGGAGAAATCCTTGATAAACCGTCGGTAATATCCTGCCAATCCAAGGAAACTCAAGACATCCGTCACATTCTTAGGTCGACCCCACTCCTGGATTGCTGCCACCTTAGCAAGGTCAACCGCTATCCCATTTCCAAAAACAACATGACCTAAGAACCTCACTTCATCCTTCTAGGAATGACACTTCGAGAACTTAGCTTTCAACTGATGCTTTCGCAAGATCTCTAACACAACTCTCAAGTGTGCCTTGTGTTCTTCCTCATTCCTGGAGTAAACCAGAATATCATCCACGAACACAAGCACAAACTTATTCAACTGATCTCTAAGTACCCTATTCATAAGATCCACGAAATACGTTGGCGCGTTAGTCAACCTGAATGGCATCACCAACCACTCGAAGAAACCGGATGGTGTCCTAAAAGCAGTCTTTGGCACACTATCCTTAGCCATCCTCAACTGATGAAATCCCGTTGCCAAATCCATTTAAGAAAACACTTTGGCTTCGTAAAGCTGATCGAATAAGTCATCAATCCTTGGCAACAGATACTTGTTCTTCCAAGTCACCTTGTTCAGCTCACGATAGTCCACACACAATCTTAACGAGCCATCTGCCTTGGTTGTAAACACCACTGGTGCACACCATTCGGAAATGCTTCTCTGAATGAATCCTTTTCCCAAAAGGTCATGAACCTGCACTTCTAACTCTCGCTGTTCCTTAGGCGCCATCTGCCTAAGAGGCATAACGATTAGTCTAGCACCTTCGACCAAATTGATTCTAAACTCGATCTCGCGATGCGCCGGCAACCCTATGACCTCGTCAAAGACATCCTTATACTCATTAGCGATCATCACAGATGACAAATCTTCTTGTGGAATCACAAGCGAATATAACAACTTATAAGAACACCATCTTCGTGTTACCCCGAATCAACACCTTCCGCCCTTCCACATCCCCGACTGTCATCTCTATCTTTTCACAACTCATTTTTGCCGCACATCTCTTGGGCCAATCCATGCCCAAGACGATGTCAAACCCAGCAAAAGTTGCAACTAAGTAACCGCTCATAAATGAGCATTCATGATCAACAATACTAGATCCACAAAGCTTGCACAGAGCAGATGAACCCTTACTACATCAATTACAACTAAAGGTCTATTACAACTTCAAGTTCCGAACCTATTCAACATACAATCTTATTATAGGTAAAAGATTATGATTCTCTAGTACCAAATAGAACTCAAACAACTTCACTGGTTGGAAGCACATCCAGACAACAACTTCTCCTAGTTCTCTTCAGGAATACAATAGGAAATTGGAATAGCTTCCACAACACATGCTTCCTCCAGTTGCCTATTCTTTGGAAGGTCCGGATAGTCTTTCTTCTTATGTCCAGGCTTGGCGCATTCAAAGCACTTCCTATCGGTTTTCAGCTTCTCACAATCGTTGGCATAATGACCCTCCAATTGACAATTAAAGCAAGTGACATTCTTCTTAAATCTCTTCTTCTTTCTTTTCTTCTTATTAGCATTAGGGCCAATAAAGGTTTCTTCATCTGTAAGAGAATATTTCCTCTGTCGCTTAACAGAATCCCTTTTGGGTACTTGCGCAGGAACACCATGCTCTACTGACGCTTCTGGAACGGGCATCCTTAACATGGCTACTGCCGTCGTGGCCACCCCAAACATAACTAGATATTCCGGTGCAACAACTAATGCTTCCAATCAGCTCCTTCCATCTCCTATTCTTCCAATCTCAGGCTTACTCCTAGAGGTTTAAAGACTCATTCTAAATCTAAAATAGAATGATTAGTCCACTTACAGGATAAACTACTAAAGGAAAACAACCACTACTACTATATATGCTAATATATATATAGTAAACATCCAACTGAAATCTACAAGTACGTCTCTCTTATGTAATTACATCTTCGAACTTTGGCCACAATCGTTGACCAGAGCTCTGATACCAAAAGTGACGATCACCCATAACCCTCGCACTAAACAAGAGGAACATTGCGCTGAAGGGTGTGCCGAGCAGCTATGGACGATCATCAGAGTAGGTAAACAACATTGAAACCTATCATAAACTCACAGCGCAAGGATAAAATATAATAGAATATATACAACATGTAGTGATAGTGAAGCAGAAAACACTAAACTTTCATAACAACTAGAAATATTTCCTTTACACGTGGATAGCAACAATAGTGTTTGAACAATTTTCCTTACTACAACACTCATAGAAATAACAAACAGCGGAAACAAATACTAGATAGTAGTAAAGAAAGTACGCCAGCCTCCTGCTCGCCTCCGAACAGCAACCCCGTCCTCACTTAAGCTATCACCTGTCACCTGCTACTTAGTCTGCCCATCCAACAATCGGATGAACAGCCCAAGGTAATAAGAGGAGACATAAAACCTTGAGTCAGGCAAAAGTCTTAGTGAGCGATAAAATAGCTAACAAACTTCAACAATAAAGTATGTGAGAAGGGATAGATAAGCATACTAATCTACCCACAACATCAGAGAAGAACTCAACCCTATCTTCCCCACATTGGACAGTGATAGCCTTTACTTTAAACCATTCAACCATTTATCCATGGAAATCATAACATCCATTCAATCATGGCAAAGCACTCATAACATCCAAATTATAAGTATGTCATGTAAACCATCCTGATCGAATTTAATATCCCCCAAGCACAAGCCTCAAAGGCCTAAACCAATATCAGACAAGCACCCAAGGAACATCTCCTTCGACGTAGGACAGCCTACATGAGACGGTACAAACAAAACAACGAATCATTCATGAATGACTCTAGATATCACCGCCAATCCTTCTTCAAAACCATCGTTAATCGTATGATGGCCAACCTTGCCACATGTCAAGGGATAATGGTAACCCCAGTTTTAGTATAAACTTTATATGTCCAACCTTGACAATCAGGCTTTTCAACGATACCCAAGGTACTCGAGCAGCTACCTTCCGGTCTTTCGGGTGCCCCCATTGTACCCCTGCTTTGAGCCTGCTAGAACTTACGACAACGATGACTTCTCAGCCTTTGCATCTCATCCAACCTTGACGACGTTTCATACTTCAAGCAACCTTCTCGAGAAACCATTATCCACCAACTCACAACTTTTGAGTTGTCACCTCATTCGCTGTTCTATACCGATCAACGAACACCTTGCAACACTTCGAATATTCCCACTTGAGTTCTTCTCGAAGTTACACCATCACCGAGCCAATTACATCACTACGCTGCGGCTAGGGTTCTGGGGGTTACCCCAAAAAATTATTTTTTTCAAGCTCTTTTCTTCAAATATAAGTTGTACTCGAAAAACGTACTTTTCCAAGAAATGACCTTATTAGAAACAAACCATAGCATCTCCCTATCAACCACAGTGTTTAGAAGCACTGTTGAAAACATAACCGATCAGGATATAGGCCGACCCGATCAGTTCAGCTTGACCCGACCCAATTGCACCCCACAACCGACCCGATCTAACTCACCCCTCCCTGGGATATGACCGACCCGATCCTATCACCAACATGACTAACCCAATCCGATCACCAATACGACTAACCCGATTCGATCACCAACACGACCGACCCGATCCGGTTGCACAACATAACCGACTCGACCCGGCATTTCATCACCTCAACTTCTGACCGACCTGACCCATCTTGAATGGACCGAACCGACCAGACATAGCCCGACCGGTCCTTCATTCCAACTGACCCGTTCTGACTTATTCTCCAAGACAAGATTTATGACCGACCCGACCCACTTAAGGCCGACCCGATCCACTTCCTGCACATCTCTAATTCTACCCCGATTTCGACCAAAACTTCGTCAAACGACGAATTCGATGAAACCGACTCAACCAAAGTCATCAAACACAATCATAAACATGTCATAACATTACTAACAACATGAATACGTCGATTACCACAAAAATGATGTAAATATCACCTAAAATCATTAAAATGAACATATGATCAAAATGAGAAATCTAACTTACATAAACATATGAAATGACATGGAATTTACGAGTAAAACTTGCTAAATTAGACATAGAGTGATTCATTTGAAAATAGACATATAATGGTGTAAACCTATGGTAAAACATTCCAATGTGATGAGAAACATGCACAAACGCTTATATACATCATTGCATTTATGTGAGAGATGTAAATCACTCACCGATTATCCCAAACGAGAAAAAATCAAAGGAATATGAATCCAGACTGCAAGCACCTCGCAGCAAACACCTTGATCCGATGAATCCTTGCATCAATTGATGTAGATATAGCCTTCAATGGTATAGATCTATGATTTTCCCTCCTTAGATTTGGATTTTTAATGGTGGAAAGGTGTTAGAGGAGGAAGGAGATCAATGCCTTCAAATGAGAGAATGGGAAAGTAAACATTTTCCCTCCACTCTCACCCCTTATTTATAGGATTCCACCATCCCACTAATAGGCTTCCCCAATTCAGCCCATTAGGCTCTCCAAACTTGAACAGCCAACTGAAAAACCTTAAAACAACGATTTCTTCCAAACCACTGAGCCAAATCTTTAATGTAACCACTCTATGGAAAGGCAAACATCAATTCCTTTCCAATGGCACAGGTCTCACCCTATGATTCGACTTGAATCAAAAGTTATGCCTTGTACAAAACTGACAGGGGCAAAATGGTTACAAAGAAAATCGGTAAAAATTATAGACTTTTCTCACATCCCCATAAGCAACATATTAAAAGATGAGAATCATCCAACCCTCAGCGAACAAAACAAAAATATTGTACGATCTTTCGATGTGTAAAATGCGGGCTGTTACATAGATCGACCTATGGGTCGACCCTCCCAGATCCAGGGAAGATTCTGAATTATGTATTATGACTGTTTTCTTGGCTAGGTTCATCACTGACTCAACGTTACGTGAATGGCCTAGATTGAAAACCTAATATCCAACAGTTAAGGGTTGGCTCTATTAATCTATAAAATGGACTCTCTCTCTCTCCCTTTTTATCTACAATCAATTCATCACCTCTCTCTGCCTCCATGACATATACTAGTTTAAATAATAAAATGGGGAGACACTGCTGAGATCTAGATTAGCAAAGAATATTCAAGATCTGTAACCAACTTCGAACCCTGCAATCAACAAAAGATAGAAGTGGACTTTTCTACAACGACATATAAATATATATATAAGAGATATATTCTCTTCTTCACCAAGACCCACTGTGAGTTCCCTATTATTTTCAGATTTAATACTAGAATTATATCATGACAGTAAAATAAAAATGGATCTGGAACATAGAGTACATATAAGTTACACCTGTTATTCATTCATCTATGTCATTGTTTTATGTTCTTATAGTATCAATTGATTAATTAATTAGTTATGTGCCTCAATCTTTCTTTTCCTTATTACTATTGTTTTAGCTTATTTCCAGTCTTTCCTATATGCCTATACAGCTGGTTTGATTCTGTTCTCCTTCCTCTGTATTTTTTCCTTTCATTTACAATAAGCCTAGGCCATGTCCGATTTAAAAGTGCATATAAATAAAAATAGGATAATACGAAATGATATGAAAAAGGGGAATTTGGGAATATTGTCAAATTGAGGACTATTTGAATATAATTTGGAAAGGGATAATATGCATATATCTGTACTTGTTGAAATTTAGGAATATAATAAACCAGTACATGCTGTAATTTGGGGAATATAATAAAAAGGGATATTTTGCATAAACTTGTAAATGTTGTAACTTGGGAATGCAATTGAATGGAATGGTATGCATATGTATAAACATGTTAGATCTGACTTAATTACCATATGTAGGGTAGGTAAACTTAATTACTATAGTAATTATATGTAGGATTAATTATCAAGAATAATCCGAAGTCTAATGTGTTTCCCCATAACAATCCCAAGTTTGGATTATTTCTGAATAATCCTAAGCTTGGGGGTGTCTTCTCATATTGATCGCTATGACCCCCTGACGTGTTATTTTGGGATCAATATGGGAAGACACCCGCAAACTTCGAATTAATATGGGAAGACCCAAGTAAATGGGATTAATATGGGAAGACACCCCTCAAACTTCGGATTATTCGGAAATAACCCAAATGGGATTATTATGGGAAGACACGTTAAACTTCGGATTATTCTTGACAATTAATCCTTATATATATATATATATAACTAGGAAGGTGTTTGAGGGACGGGTTGTACACACATAATAACATGTACTATTATAACCACACTTATTAGTAACCTAAAATTTCTAGGTTAAACCTAAATATTAGTAGCTAAGAGGCCCCTCGTTCTGATGTCGTATCGGGTTTTGGAGTTTCTTAAAATCCTAGTTACTTGGGGGAACAAGCTTAGAGGTTTTTGCACTTGTCAATTTTGTTGTGTGGAACCAATATCAGTCAGTATCCCTGTTGGTATTTTGTTAGAGGGCATCGCACTATGTAGGGGCCAGAGCACGCTTTATTGAACTGAATAGTAAGAGGTTCAAATGGGGAACGTGGGTACGGGCGCGTTCCGGCGGAGTAATAAGCGTGCATGAGTCCGATTAAGGAAACTAAGCTGTTGTAACACCAATAAATAGGTCTATATTATATAAATTGCTGGTTTAAGGAGTGATACACCCTACTGCTGGGGCTGACACAGAGTATTTACGTATTAGGGAGCCGATCGCATGTGTAGTAATTAGGGTACACCTAATCCTATTGTTATGTAATTAGGGTAACACCTAATTCTATTATGTAATTAGGGTACACCTAAACCTATTGTTAAATACTAATGTTTAATCCTGATGTTTTTGTTAAGCAATTAGGTTAACACCTAATCCTATTATACTAGTACTGGTATAGATACAACTTTTTTTTTAGGGATATAAATGAGAAGCATTACCCGATCACTGTTTATCCTGCTGTTCTGTTTATCTTGTTTACCTATTGCCTTATATGATACTGTACTTTCTCATCCAGTCTTGTTTACCTATCTTGATATCTCTATTTTATGCATATTTGAAAATCACTGGAACTCGCCAAACATTATGCCTAACCCTTTTGTTTTCGCTTCTTTCTCTTCTTATCCCTCCCTCGGGTCCTTAGAGTGGTAGCACTCCTCAGTGATTAGGACTTTCTCTTTCAGCTTGGATATTGACTTTCTGAGATGTACCATTTTAACTTACTTTCTACTCTTTTATGGGTTGCTATGAGGGATATGGTTTTATATTACTGCACTATGATATTTTGCATTACGAGACAGATTTGAAATTCTTGGTTTTTGATGTAACTGGTTTGATGATGTAACCTGTTTTGAAATAATGTTTTATTTTAAATAATAAACTTAAAATTTTTGCTGCATACTTTATATGTGTCTTCTGAATTTCTTTATTCTTTACCTATTGCGCTTCACGAACCTTAATGCATTCTCTTATGAGTGAAATTAACGCACGTGGTGTGTCACATTTGGTATTAGAGCCGAAGATTGCAAGATCAGAGAAAAGTTTTGGAAAATTATTTTCAAAATTATTTTAAAATAAAAACCTATTTCTGAAAACATATTCCCTTAGTCCATATTAAATATTCTCTCGATCTCTTATTGAATCTTCTGTTTCTTATTTTTTCAACATGTCTGCGGCACCCAATCTTCTTGAGGGCATTCCGCTATCGACATGGTTTTGTAGGTATCTCGAGGCCACGACACCTACCGGTAGGAATGTCAATGGGGCAAGTTGAGATGGGTTTCTTGTTCCTCAGACCTAACCCGAACTTTTTAATCCCCGCCCCAGACCCTCCACATAGACCCGGTACGGGTCTGGAATTTCGCCCCATACCCGAAACCTGTACGGGTCAGGGTACACCCTACCCGCCCCACGACCCGGTGATATTGTATTCTATTGTACACAAATTTATATACTTACGTTTTTTTATCTCTAAATGATAAATTATATACATATTATAATGTGGTCACAATGATAAAAATATATAATAAAATGAGTTGTAAAATAACAGTTCAAAATGTATGCATTTGTTATTGTATGATTATCATTAATACAACCTAATACTATGAAAAATTTATACTTTGTTGATTGAAGGAATATAATATTCAAGTTATAACCATGTATACCTAATAGTATTAACAAGTAATAATCATAGTTATAAAGTGTTTTAATGATGTTTCAATCATGTAAGTCGGGTTGGGGAGGGTTAGCCGTGCCCTAGACCCGGACCTCCAAAAGTGGTTTGCGGGTCTACCCGGCCCGAAAGACCCTATGTTGCAGGTCTAAATGGGTCAAAATAAGGGAGGATCAAGCGGGTTTGGACCGTAGACCCTCCCCATTGCCATCCCTACCTGCCGGAGTTCAAGAAGATGCGCCACCCCTAGCTGCAGCCGCGATGGCTCTACGTTCACGAGTAGATAACTTTTCCAAGCTCTATAAAGACTTCAGCGCTATGGAGGAAAACCGTTCTGAGGTACCGAAAGCTTTGTTGAGGCGCAAAATTGGCTTAGAGAGATGGTGAGTGTGTTTGGTCTTTTCAAGATTGGTGATAGGAGGAAGATACATTTGTCCTCATCGAAACTAAAGGACGAAGCTTCGTACTGGTAGGAGGTGACACAGGTAGGACAACCAGTAGCTACTTAGGATGATTTCAGACGAAGATTTGTGATGAGATTTTTATCTCAGGCGGAAGAGGGATTACAGCTGGAAAAAATCTTGGCTTTGAAGAAAGGGGACATGTCTGTTAAGGATTATGTTAATAAGTTTAATCAGCTAGCGAGATTTGGTTTGGACTAGGAGAGTACACCCCATAAGAGGGCACTTAGGTTTGCGAGAGGGTTGAATCAAATTCTCCAAGGGCTTGCATTATCTCATATACCGATGGGGTAACGTTTGAGAGATTTGACGATATGGCTCTAATGCACAAAGATGGCAAGGATGAGAAGAAAGATAGTAAGGCGGAGGAGACATAGGCTAAGGGTGAGAAAAAGAAGTGGTGGCCCAAGAAGGGAGAACAAAAGAAAGGAGGGAAGCATGACAAGGCTCAGGTCAAGAAAGATATCAAGTGCCATGGTTGCTAAGATATGGGTCATTTTGTGAAAGACTGTTGAAAGACAAAGAAAGCCTGCTTTAATTGTGGACAAGTGGGACACTTTACTAATCAATACCCTAGCAAGCAAGGATAAGGGGCAGGGCCTTCTGGACAAGTACATTCTCTTGAGGCTATTGGACCTGACCGAGATAGGGAAGTTACTGTTAAAGGTTTGATTTCCCTTTTTGACTATCCTATTAGAACCCTCTTTGATTCTGGCGCATCTCATTCGTTTATATCCAGTTCATTAGTAGATAGTCTGCACCTTAATACTAGTATAGTCTTTGATCCCATAGTAGTCTCAAACCCCATAGGAGGTATGACTCATTTATCCATGATATGTAGGGGTTTGAGAATTTCTATCTTGGGCGTTGAGTTTGAATGTGACGCATTGGGCTTTGTGGGCTATGATTTGATTCTAGGAATGGAATGGCTAGCCATGTATGGTGCCACTCTTGATTGTGAAAAGAGAGTAGTTAGACTTCTTACTTGTCATGGTAGGACTCTCGAAATTTCCTGTGACCTGCGGGGGTCAGTGATGCTAAATTTCCTAGATTTTCTTGATACTTCTGTTGACGATTTGCGATCTGTACCCATAGTCAGAGACTATCCAGACGTATTTGATGAGGTTAAGGGATTACCTCTAAGGCGTGGGATTGACTTTTGGATTTATTTGGTAGAGAACACGAAGCCAATTGCTCTACGAGTGCGCAACATGGCTCTTAGAGAGAGGAAGGAGCTCAGCAAGCAAGTAGGGGAGCTATTCGAGAAAGGATTTATTAGACAGAGCATACCAGGGTGGGGAGCTCCAGTCATCTTTGTAACTAATGAAAATGACTCACTTCGTCTATGCGTGGATTATAGAGATCTAAATAAGCTCACTAAGAAGAATAGGCACCCACTTCCGAGGATTGACGACTTGTTTGATCAACTAATAGGCACACCAATTTTCTTGCAGATGGATTTACCAACGGGGTTTCATCAGTTGAGGGTGGCAGAGGACAATAATGATAAGACTGTATTCATAACACCAGACGGTTTCTTTGAGTGGTTAGTTATACCGTTTGAGCAAACCAATGCACCCACATATTTTGTGCACTTGATGAGTATGGTGTCTCGAGAGTTTCTGAACAAGTTTGTGGTAGTCTTTGTGGATAACATTCTGATCTCTTGAAGGAATGATTAGGAGGATGCCCAACACTTAGGAGAGGTTCTACACACTCTTAGATCACATCAGATCAAGGCAAAATTTTCTAAGTTTCACTTTTGGAGAAAGGAAGTAAGGTTCGTAGGGCATGTGGTCTCCAAGGATGGGATAGCGGTGGAATCCGCTAAAATTGTCGCAGTTCAAGATTGAAGGGCTCCAAAGAATGCAATGGAAGTAAAAAAAATTCTAGGGTTAGCGGGTTATTATAGAAAATTTATCAAGGACATTGTAAGAATTTCAACCCCACTCACCCAATTGACAAAGAAAAACTTGTCCTTTTCGTGGGACATTGATTGCGAGTATGCCTTTTAGAGATTGAAGAGGGCTCTAACAACAACCCTGTGCAGTTAAAGCGCTTAGCGGATCCAATGCGGCGGAGGTTCAAAAAGTCATAGCTGGGATAAAGCGAAGAAATAACAGGATAGAGTGGGTGACTCTAAAATAACACATATAACTCATTCAAAATGTTTTTATGAATATATAAATGATAAGTAAGTGAAAAACTAAACTTTATTTAACTTTAATTAGTACATTTTTAATTTTAAGTACAAATATTTGTAAATATCGACAAATAAACATAAACTTTCATCTAAATTAATTAGACTCAATAGCATATTAGAGTATTTCTATTTCTGAAAGTAGACATTAAAAAATTCAAATAGAAAACCTAATTTAACAATTTTTGTAATGCATATATTTCATTTTTGAGTTCATTTCTTTCATCAAAGATATAGCGGGAATAACAAAATATAGCGGAAATAACGGGATATATCGGGAATGGCGGAATATAGTGGGGCTTAAAGAGGAAAGGCTATATCAGAGGCTATTTGAGGAAAAGCATTGCGGTGGTAGTGTGCTAGAGGATATAGCAGGGTTATAGCGGGATAATAGCGAGGCATTAACTATATAGCAACAACCCCAGTTCTGACTCTCCCGATTGAAGCAAGATGTTCACAGTCTACACAGATGCTTGTGGCATAGGACATGGTATCGTCCTTATGCAAGAAGGAAGGGTAGTATGCTATGGTAGCAGACTGTTGAGAGTTAATGAGAAGAACTACCCTACCCATGATCTAGAGTTGGCTGCAATAGTGTTCGCAATGAAGTCTTGGCGACATTATCTACTTGGAGAGAGATTTGAGCTATACACCGATCATAAGTCGCTCAAATAATTGTTCTCACATAAAGATCTCAACCTAAGGCAACAACGGTAGATGGAGTTCCTAGCATCTTACGACTTCGAGATAGCTTATACCCTGGGCAAGGGTAATGTAGTGGTAGACGCGTTGAGTAGGCAGAGGATGACTTTGAGTTCTCCATTCGTAGAAAGGCAGAGTTTGGAGTTTATATCGACTTTCGATTTTAAGCCATCTATGGATTTCACATTGGGATTATTGACATCATTGGAGGTGCGACCAACTCTCGTGGAAGGTGTTGGATCTATGTAGCGAGAGGACCCATAGATAGCAGACATCTTGGATTGGCGTGGTAGAGGAGAGACTTCTAATCACCTAATTAGATATGTTGTGGACGAGCAATGGTGGCTAAGGCGAAATGGAAGGCCGTGTGTCCCTAGAATTGGAGAATTGCTTGAGGAAGCTCATCATTATCGGATGACTATTCATCCGGGGGGCGACAAGATGTATCGAGACATGAAGAGAGTTTTCTTTTGGACTGGCATGAATAAGGACATGCCGGAATTTTTAGCGCGATGTTTGACTTGCCAGCAAATAAAGGATGAAAAAAGGAAATCCGGCGGATTTCTTCAGCCCTTTGATGTCCCACAATGGAAGTAGGAGAGCATCTCTATGGATTTCATCGATGGATTACCCTGATCAAGGAAGGGTAATACAAGCATTTGTGTGTTAGCAGATAGACTTAGGAAGAGCACTCACTTCATTCCTGTCAAGAGTAAGAGAACGACAGCTTGGCTAGCATCGATATACCTTCGAGAGATAGTCCGACTTCATTGGGTACCTTCCGGTATAGTAAGCGATCGTGACCCCGTCTTCACTAGTTAGTTTTGGAAGAGCTTACAAGAGGCATTAAGTACACAACCACGTTTGAGTTCGGCATACCATCCCCAGACCGATAGACAGACTAAGAGGTGAATAGAGTTCTTTAGGATCTTCGGAGACTGTGTATCCTAAATTTCGGAGGAACTTGGGAGGAGCATCTCCCATTGGTTGAGTTTTCCTACAACAACAGTTGTCAATTGAGCATAGGCATGGCACCCTTCAAAGCCTTATATGAAAAACCTTGCAAATCGTCAACTTGTTGGTGGGAGTCTACGGATAGACTTCTACTTGCACCTGAGATGATTTGAGATACTTTCGAGAAGAATAATTTTATTTGCTGAAGATGAAAGCAGCATGGGACAGACAGAACTTACATACGCCGATAAAAGGAGGAAAGATTTGGAAATCGAAGTGGTAGATATGGTCTTCATTAAAGTATCACCGCTAAGGAATGTAGTCCGCTTTGGTTCAGTAGGGAAGTTGGCACCAAGATTCGTACGGTCGTTCTTTATAGTAGAAAGGATAAGTCAGATGTCCTATAGGATTAAGCTACCGGACCGACTAGCAGGCATATATGATATTTTTAATGTTTCCCATTTGAGGAAATGTCAACATGATGCGACAGAGATAATGGAGACGAGCACACATAAAGAAGTGGAAGTTGAGAAGGAAGCATTAGTGAGAAGAGTTCCTACTCATATTCTTGGATCAAAAGTTAAGAAACTACGCAATATAGAAATCAGATAGGTGAAGGTACAGTGGGGAGAAGACCGCGAAGATGCGACGTGGGAACCCGAAGACAAGATACGCTCTTATTATCCTTTTCATTATGAGAGTATGTTCTTAAATTTTTTTACAAGCTTTTAAATTTGCATTTGCTTCTATCATTCATGTTTATCCGATCATTCGAACCTTCGATCCTTAGGTAAAATCCAATGGTTGGAAACATGTGTTTGAGACATGTTATAATTGATGGTTGTAAGTGGATGAAAGTGTTTGCTAGTGGTTTCTCGTGGATGCATATAGACACACTAGGCAGTAGATCGGCTCAAGCACTTACATATTGAATATGGATGTGTGTGAATTTTAATTTTCTATGTAAGGATATAAGTGAATCATCATATGGATGTTGCATTTTGGTGAACGATTGTGCATACCTATAAAATCTATATGTTATATTAGGTTATTTTCATACATCTTGGATACATGGCACAAACATATATTGCACTAAGGAGGTCAACTGAATCAGTCGACAGCCTGATTTTTCGCATTAGTATAGGGACATATAAACACAACATCTTTGCATATGTTCATACAAGAGTTATAAATTATTAATGACAATGGATGCCAGTGGATGACGGAATAGTAGATGACTGTAGGTGGTTGTTAGAATAGTAACATTCTTCTTAACTTAGAGATTTCGAGGACGAAATCCTTTAAGTAGGGGAGAATGTAACACCCTAAAATCTAATACACTATAACCATACTACAAAGACAATAAAATGGGAATTACTTTATTAAATATTCATATTTAAGTAAATTCGTCTTTACCATTGTGTTTGTCTCAAAATTCTGGTTCAATAGACCTCAAGGTTGCTTAAATTGGATAACGTATGAACAAGTTATGAACCCTAGAATTTTGTATACATATAAGGAGGTTATATATATAATTCAAATAATTCAAACCAGAAAACAACGCCATAAACATATCTTTAGGGGACGACTGACAACGGGCGTGGGTCGACCTACCCAAATTCAGGGCAGATTCTGAATTCTATATTTTGACTATTTTGTAAGCTGGGTTCATCGTTGACTCAACGCTACGTGTATGGCCTTGATTGAAAACCTAATATCTAACAGTTAGGGATTGACTCTATTAATCTATAAAAGGGGATCTCTCTCCCATTTTATCTACATGCAATTCTTCACCTCTCTCTGCCTCCATGACATATTCTAATTTAAATAATAAAATAAGGAGACGCTACTGAGATCTAGATTAACAAAGAAGACTCAAGATCTGTAACAAACTTCTAACCCTGCAATCAACAAAAGATAAAAGTATACTTTTCTACAACGGCATATATATATAAGAGATATAATCTCTTCATCACCAAGACCCGCTATGAGTTCCCTGTTATTTCCATATTTGATACCTAGAATTATATCATGACAGTAAAATAAAAATGAATCTAGAACATACAGTATCTCTAAGTTACGCCTGTCATTTATCTATGCCATCATTATATGTTCTTATAGTATCAATTGATTAATTAATTAGCTATGTGTATCTATCTTCATTTTCCCTATTTCTACTATTTTAGTTTATTTCCATTCTTGCCTATATTCCTATACAGTTGGTCTGATTCTATACTCCTTCCTCTATTCTTTTTCCTTTTGTTTATGCTAAGCCTTTGGAAGCCTAGGACATGTACAATTTAAGAATGTGTATAAATAAAATTAGGGTAATATGAAATGACATGAAAAAGGTGAATTTGGGCATATTGTTAAATTGAAGACTGTTTGACTATAACTTGGGAAAGGGATAGTATGCATATACCTGTACTTATTGTAATTTGGGAATATAATAAACCTGTACATGCTGTAATTTGGGCAATATAATAAAAAGGGATAATATGCATAAACTTGTACATATTGTAATTTGGGGATGTAATTCAATGGAGTAGTATGCATATGTATAAACATGTTAGATTTGACTTAATACAAACATTAAGTAAATGACATGTTAAAATAAAATAAGTATCAGATGTAGGTAAGGTAAAATTAATTACTATAGTAATTATATATACATCTGGGAGGTGTTTTGAGGAAGGGTTGTACACACATAATAACATGTAATATTACAGCCACTCTTACTAGTATACCTAAACCTGCTAGGTTAAACCTAATTACTAATAAGCGAAGAGGTCCCTCGTTCTGCTATTGTATCGGGTTTTGGGGACTCTTAAAATCCTATTTACTTAGAGACACAAGCTTAGGGGGTTCGGCTTGTGTCAATTTTGTTGTGTGGAACCCATATCAGTCAGTATCCCAATTGGTATTTTGTTAGAGGGCCTCACACAATGTAAGGGCCAGGGCACACTTTACTGAACTGGATAGTAAGAGGTTCAAACAGGGAAGGTGGGTACGGGCGCGTTCGGCGGAGTCATAAGCGTGCATGAGTCTGATTAGGGAAACTAAGCCACTGTAACACCAATAAATAGGTCTGTGTTATATAAGTTGTTGGGTCAGGGAGTGATAGACCCTATTGTCGGGGCAAACACAAGGTACTTACGTATTAGGGAGCCGATCACATGGGCAGTATTCATGGTACACCTAATCCTTCTGTTATGTAATTAGGGTAACACATAATCATGTTATGTAATTAGGGTACACCTAATCCTGCCGTTAAATCCTACTGTTAAATCCTTTTATTTAATCCTACTATTTTTGTTAAGTAATTAGATTAACGCCTAAACCAGTTACGCTAGTATTGGTGCAGACACAACCTGTTTTTAGGGATATAAATGAGAAGCATTACTCGATTACTATTTATTCCTGTTTATCCTGTTGTTCTGTTTATCTTGTTTACTTGTTTCCTTATATTATATTGTACTTCTCATCCAGTCTTGTTTACCTATCTTGATATCTCTATTTTATGCATATTTGAAAATCGATGGAACTTGCCAGACTTTATGTCAGACCCTTTTGTTTTTGCTTCTTCCTCTTCCTTCTACCCCTCAGGTCCTTAGAGTGGTAGCACTCCTAAGTGATTAGGGCTTTCTCTTTCGGCTTGGACCTGGACTTTCTGAGATGTATCACTTTGACTTACTTTCTACTATGTTATGGCTTGTTATGAGGGATATGATTTTATATTACTGCATTCTGATATTTTGCATTATGAGATAGATTTGAGATTCTTGGTTTTTGATGTAACTGGTTTGATGATGTAACCTGGTTTGAAACAGTGTTTTATTTTCAATAATAAAGTTAAAATTTCCGCTGCTTACTTTATATCTGTCTTGTGAATCTCTGTACTATTTAGATATTGCTCTTCACGAAACTTAACGCATTCTCTTATGAGTGACATTAACGGACATGGGGCGTCACAACACTACTATTTTTTAGTTGTGATAATTTTTGTTTGATTTTCTTGGTTATTGTGATTTGAAAATTATTATTGAATGGATTGTTGTGTTGCACCTTAAATTCATTTTTTTCATGATGATTTGACTTAGGTATTTGTTTGTTTGAAAACATTTGAAAATTTTAATATCTTGAATCTCACACACCTCTTGAATTTTAAATTAATAATCTTGTGTGATCTATTCATTGTATCTTGAAATTAACTAACACATCTCTTCAAGTGATTTCAAATAAACTACTTGAATCTTGCATCATGAATTATCTCTCAAGCTTGATGTCAATATTCTAAAAATTTCTCCTACGCATTTCTGATTTGACATTGATTCTGCTGCTCTGATAAAAGAAAATGAATTGTTCGATTTGTCTGCTTAGGGTTGGTGATTTAAATTGAAAATTTTGTGCTCTATTTTCTTTGGCCACTATAGACAATTACGAACCCCAAGTGGTATCAATTTAGAAGCTTTGTAAATTATTCACATTCAACTATTCGATTTTTTATAACTGATTCTCATCTTGTATAGTTCTTTCTAATCCCTCTTGTATTTGATTTTCAATTTTAAAATCATTTGTTGATTACTTTTTTCAGAAATTGAAATCAAAAACCAAATTGAACTATATTTAGAATTCATCAAAATTATTACCAGAGTTTTGAAATTGTGATGAGTTGTGACTACAATATATTTCACAACATAAAGAAAATTTATTTAAATTCTCATGATGTTTGAACAATTTTTATAATATCTTGTAATTGGTGCTTATTTCACTACCATCTTCTTTTTCTACCACCATTTCGCCATCCATCATGATTTTATATTAATGTGGAGAGTTTATTTTTTTAAAAATCATCTTAAACTTACAGTTTCAAAATTTGTGATGGAAATGTCATTATATTATTTTTTCAGAAAAAGAAATAATAAAAAATTTCAAAAATCCCAGTAGAGTTGGGCATATTTCATAATATGATTAATTTAGAAATTTATTGCACAAATCATTTCTGTATCTACGACATTTCTATCATCCATTTTGGTTCTATATACTGAGGAGATTTTGTATAATAAGTGTTTCTATAACCTCATTTAAAAATCCAAGATATGGTCATGCATGGTTAGAGATTACTTATAATTTAAGCTGCAGCTTACCTCATTTAAAAATCCAAAATATGGTTATGCGTGGTCAGTGTTCTCTTAAAATAAATAAATAAAAGAAAAGAAAATAAATAATTTTTTTATATTTATGAAATCTTCCTTATTATGTAAAAACCAGCATATCAATCCATTTTCTAATTTGTGAAATGTGTTAATATTTTATGATTTTGATTGATAGTCACTGAGGTTTGAGATTATTTGTTTTTATCACTTAATCTGAATTTATAATCATATTCAAAATCCATCACTATTTTGTGCTCATTATTTTTTTTTTTTTTGAAATCATATGTTTTAAAATTCTCTCCATTTTTCATCATAAATCTATCATTCTAAAATGCGAAATATTCCACTAGTTTGAAGATTATTATGATTTTTGTTTGATTGAATGATATTTATGATGAACATTCTCTCTCTTGATTATATTTCTAGTCAATTTCCATCACAATTTTAATTTATGTATCTTTTTTATGATAACAAAAGGGGGAGAATGGTTATGATTTTGATTGATGAATGAATATTTCATAAATATTTTATATCGGAAATTCAATTAAATCATACTTTTCACTGAATTAAGGGAAGCTAAGAAGAAGGATAAAGGCAAGAGTGTGGAGGGCCATCTCCGCATTCGCAAACCCACCTTATAGCAACAAAAGCATGACCCTTCACTGGTGAGCATAGTGAGGCTCAAAAGGAAATGGTTCCTCGAAAAAGCCGTGTAGTGGATAATCTGTTGTATATAACAATATGATTTTAGTTTGATGATAACAAACGTATGTATATTATTATTAATGTGTTTATAATTATACTATTCTACTTCATCACATTTAGAAATAAATATTTGTATTTAAATAAAATACTACTACACAAGAATTTAAATATTCAAACAGTATTTTATTTGAATACAATATTTTGTTTCAACATTTGAATAATACATATTTTCCAAATCCATAATTGTACATTCCACTGATATATTACAATTCAATTTCATACACAACTTCATTATTATACATAGTTCTTCACTACCAACACTCTATCACTCAGTTTTGCGCGCGCGCACACACACACACAACTCTCTCTCTATATATATGCATGTATGGTCAGTGCAGCAAAAAAAAATAACGGTCAAGGAAAAATATAATGATGCACAACATACAAATGTACATGGCAGTATGCTAATTTATCAAAGTCTAGTTAGGGACAAAGTCATGGATATGCAAAGCACAAGGCAAAGGTGCAAATGCAATGTGTGCACAAACCAACTCGTATGCATAATACATGCATGAACTCTTAGAAAGAATTCAAGTGCAGTCACATGGCATGGCAGATCACATGGAAGAAAATATACCTTGTAATTATATGCATATGCACACATAACCATGTTTACATATGTGTGTGTATATATATAATCCAACATATGTAGACATGTCAAGACAGGTGGGGTTTATGTGCTAACACAAGCAGCAGACATTCAAATAGTTAAAAAAGGGTGAAATTCTTTTTCCAAAAAAAATTTGTCTTTGAAAGAATGAATTTAAATCTACATGAATGTGATGGGAAAATCTTTCCTCTTTTAATTCTATGAAATGGTAACAAATTAATCTTGCATTCATGGGACAAAATATATGGCATGATAATATTGCATATTATTTTCTCATAACAGAGCAACATGCAAAAAGAAATTTATGTGTAAATAAAGAATCTGTATAGACTGATTCATATATGGAATGAATAAAAATTCCTAAATGTTGGCAAATAAATTTTCGACAAGAAATTTTTTGGGCAAATATTTCTATCATGCATGTATCAGTAATTGCCAGGAATCAATACAATTTGTTTTACCAAATCATATTTCCATAATAAACAGACATGCAAATCAACAAAGCAAGGACAAATTGCACAAGGCCAAAAGTACAAACAAGTGCATGTTGCATGTAGAAAATGACAAAAGAAATCATTTGATGAATATATCAAACAACATGCAAGAATAAGGAGCGGAATTGGTTTTTAAATTCATGCAAGTTCAAAAAAAGGAACGATGTCTATTTGCATTATTAGCAAATGCAAAAACAACATGCAAGAATTTGGAAATGAGAAGAATTTCAAAGTTTTCCAGAAACAAATTTCATTTCTGGAAATTTCATGCAAAAATTATCTTGGGGCAAGTATTAATTCTTGATTTCAATACATATCCAGAAAAGTGGAAATAGACATTTTTTAGGACATGGAAATTTCAGTGTATATATACATATATATATGTATCAAGTGGGTATGCTAAAATGATCATGACAAGTCAGACATTCCAAAGCAAATAGTCGAGCAACTTCAGTAAGAAAGAAAGGAAATTTTTAATTCTCTGATTAGAATAAATTCTGCATGGAAGAATGTACAGGAAAGAAATCAATGTGCAGTGGTGGCATGAATATCTTGGTAATTTATTTTTCAAGTCTACAGTGGGGCAAGATCATGGCAACAAACAGTGAATAACATGGAGCAAACATTCACAAGAAATGGCTTTTGTTAAAATCAAGCATGCAAGAAACATGGAAGAGATTTTTAATGTGCATTTCCTAGCAGATCAATATTTGGCAAGAATATTGCATGTATGCAGAAAACTATTCAAAGAAAATTGAGTGAGAAATAAATTTCGAAGCTTTCCAGAAACAATCAAAATTTATTTCTGGAGATGACATGCTGGAATTGTTGAAGGGTTCAAAATTGATATATGGCAAGAAATGAATTCATGTTTTTAATCAATTCCAGAAAGTCGAATGAATTCATTTTTAGGAAAGTTTTATTAGAAATCAACAAATTATTCATGACAATCATTTGAGAAATCATGGAAAGTAAATCACGAAAGATGTAACAATAATACCAAATCAATTCAGTGAAATTTGAGTTTGAAAAGTGTTTCTAAACCCTATATATTCACACCTATTTCATCACTGGCATCTATCGAAAAAATAAGCAAACAAGAGATATTTGTTTTCCAGAATATTCACAATTCATCAGATTTTCATCCGCATGCAAATCAGATCGTTCGACCAAGATCATCGAAAGATCAGAGCATCAGAGAACAATTTCCAGAGAACAAATTTGAAGTCGCGATTTGATTTAAGGACAAAAGCCCTAACTTTATTTCGGCCACCATGTTTTTGAAGCAAACAATATTTCAAGAGAAAAAGGGAGGCTGACTATTTAATTTAACAAGGGTTTTTGTTGTTGTTTTATTTTAATGTTTTTTTTCAAAGCATTGTATAAGTTTACTAGTAAACTTATAACTAGGGTTTACGAGTTACGGGTTTGTAATTCGGGGAAAAACTGATCTTAGGTATAAAGATTAGAGTTGGGTTTTTGAGCATAGAGAGGGTATTGCGAGTTTACAGGGAATTCGTAAGTGTAGAGATTGTTTTAATACCTAGTAGAAACCATGGGTGATGCAGTATTAGGCAGGGTTTGCCGAAGCTGGGTAAAATCTGTGTCATTTACTTTCTGTTTTTGTTTTCCTTGTTTCTATCTGTGCTGAGATATTTTTTATCTTGTAAAAATCCAATAATCCCTATTCACCCCCCTCCGGCTAGGGTTAATCTAGATCTAACATAATCGAGCAGTATCCGTGGAGATCACAATACCTATCGCAGTTCATCCAAGGATCCTAAGCGAGTCTTGAATATTGGGTCTCAATTAGGCCATAAGTTGCAAAAGGGATTGATTGTTTTTCTAAAGGCTAATTTGGATGTGTTCTCTTGGAGTCATGCTGACATGTATGGCATATCCCTGGAAGTGGCAGTTCGCACATTGAATATAGACCCTTACGTAGCGCCTGTTGTAACAACCCAAATTTCGATAGATCGAATTTTTTCGAAAATCCCAATCTATCGAAAATCGAATTGGCTTGTATGGTATCCAGCAGAAAATATAAAGATATAAAATATATCGGAGCTCAGAAAACATCTCACAGCAGAAAGAAATAAAATAAAATATAATCAATTATAGCCTTACCAAAGTCATAATACGGTCTAGCCAGCATCCAAAGCTATCATATCTCTTCCAAAGCCTAACCTGTGGGTATGTTATGAGGAGGTGGTCAGAACATAAGTTATGGTGACCGGACTAAATTACACAATCCAAAATAATCGCACATATACCGTTCAGTTATGTTTCTTATTTATTAGGTTGTTTTGGTTGATAGCACTCAAGGCTTTACACACACGTCATACCCGTTTACCTCCCAGTAGATTAACCTAAAATAGTATATATGTAGCTACCCCCAATATATCAAGATACTCCCCATAGTACCCTCGTCTCCGTCGTCACGCTACGAAAGCGTATTCAACTCTCGTCCTATACTGAACAACATATGAACCTCCATATTACCACGCCATGTTCTGCACAGAACTACCATTGCTATGCTATGTAAGCATATGGACTGCCACATATGAACTTCTCGATCAAGCTCAGTCTCAAACCGGAGTAATGCCCTAGCGTCTATGATAAACCACGCGGTGCGGTGTGCATGTACCTAGACCCTCACATGCACGTATTGTCTACTGTACATCGAGTCCCGTAATAGGGTTGCATATGAATGCACGGGACTCGGTCATGAGCTTTTTCATATTTGTATATGCCCGCTAAAATGGCCTAAATACAAATACCTAAATTATGATATGCATTTTCACGGCGGGTATGGTCTCACCTTGACCCCTCCCTCAACTAGTTAAAGACTTCATCAAGAGCTAAGTGACGTGCCCCTAGCAAACAATCTACATCCGAATTGGCGTGTCCCGCAATAAAAGTCTCAGTCGTGAAGGATCTATGGTCTGTAGGTTTAGCTCTAGTCTTACCGCGTCGCACTAACTACCGATGACAGGTACCCGACGATTACTATCCTTAATTTGGTCCTGAGCAGCCTCTCTATAGGCAAATCATCGAATTACCCTAATGCCTCATCGCCACAGCCTTGTGACTACCAAGCTACCGCTTTAGTCAAGGTATACTCACCCGGTGGTAATGCGCAAACCCAACCTCTGCGGGTACAACCTGAGCATGCATCGCAACAGAGGACCACCACAGAGTACACTACCACGTCCCTTGAAAGCCGTGTTCTTCCTTCTAGTCTCATAGAGCCATCAAGCAGAATATCAAGCAGAAGAATCATATGGACATGCCCCTCTCGTGCCTCCAAACACCTTGATGATCTACCCTGTTGGGTTCTTCACCTTCAGACATGCGGACTGGTCCAAGCCTATCGCACTAACGTGTTATTAGACCCTATGCCTAATCTTTTAACTGCGATCTTTCCTTATCTTATCAGATTGCCAATTAACTTGATTATTCATATCTAATCATTCGATTCAAGTTATCAGGTTTTCTCCGAGCCCCTTATATCCTGAAGGAATGGACTCCTCTCACTTATTAATTTAGTGATATAACTTAACCCTTTTAAGTTCATTAATAATCCCATAACATGTTATTCCCTATATTGTCATTAATAAAAGTAATCTACAATCCCTTTACCTTATTACCTTGTCATTCATTGTCCAATTTTAGGTTTACAGGTAACAATAACATGTTCTACTTAATGTATAATTAATTATACCTTATCCCTATCCACATGTCTTCTATTAACATGTTTTTTTTGCAAGGCCGACATGGTTGAGTGGACCCCTATCACTTTATTAATGTACCGGAGAGAAAAAAGAAAATACAACACACACAAGAAATACATAGAAACTTGGTGCATCAACACAAGAAGACACAACAAAAACACACATTTGCAGAAAAATTATATCATCATTTGGATGATACCGGGATCGAAGGTGAAAGTTAGCATCCTCAAGCCATTCCATACTTCTATTCTAACGCTAGTGGCTAACTGGTCACTATCTTTAGCGTCCAACGGACTGAAAATTCTCTTATTCCTTTCTCTCCAGATCGTACTCAAGAATTTCTTAAGCGTAAAACTTAGGATACGTCCTTTACTGCTATTTATACTAGTTTGTTTCTCCAAGCTTCTCCATTCAGCATTTCTAATTTGACTAACACCTGATCTCCCAGTTCTATACATTAAGTCATCCCACAAGTTGAAGATAGTTTTGCATTTGAAAAACAGGTGCTCAAGGCTTTCATTTACTTCGAAAACACATGTAATATATGATTAAATATAACTTATTCCATTCCATAAGATTATTTCATTCTGTCTTATTTAATCACAACCTCGTCTTACACTGTCATTACACTTGTTGTTTACTTATTAATTTAGTTCTCTTAACTAAGGTTTATTAATAAGTTCCCTTCTTATTTATTATAACCCATGTTATAATTCAACTTGTCTCTAGGACAAGTCTACCTATTATGTTGCATTCTCATTAATTATAATAGGTTATATTCCCCGTTCATCGCATTTTCCTTGGTTCTTTGATGTTAACCAAACTCTTACTGTTGTAACATTTATCTCTTTATTGTCTTGTAAATTTTCGCACAATTCATTTGTACACATATATTTTTATATATGTTTAGGCACCAAACCCCTCACATTAAGTTGAGCACTTGTGGATGTCGGATTTGTCGGGCAGTTCCGGGCAGGCATCTACCAAAAGTTAAACTTAACCTCGTGTCATAGTGCGATTATTTATAATTTCTCGATTTTTGCCATTGTAATTCTTTCTTTATTCACTATCGTACATGTTCCTTATTTCTTAAGGAAAACATTTCATGCACTTTATTAGTTTGATCTACAGAAAGATCTAGTGATTTACTTTCATAACATATGCCTATTTAGATCCGTAGTTGCAAGTTATTTCTTTTATTTTTCACCGTGGCCCTCTTGAAACTACGTTCTAAGAAATAGGTTACTAAGGGAAATAAATCACTTTTTCCCTTGAATCTAACAAACTAAGTCCATTGCATCCCTTCCTTTCTCAATTTCTGAGTTAGACATTTAATTTCCTTTTCACACTACCGTAATCTTTTCTCTTTAACCACAACAAGCACGTTAAATCTTAATTTCATGTTCACTTCATAATTCAGGTTTTGTGATTATAGTATTATAGAAGTTTTCAATTCGGATGGAGGACAAAATAAGATTTGTATATATTACAACAATACAAAATTTAACATATTCCAAACAGGTCTAATAGCCAATTTCCATAATTAACAATTGTTTAGCATATCAAATATAACGGGGAATGCTAACGATAGATATAACATTATTTAAAATGGTATAATTTAGATCCACTCACCTAACAGCTTTCCAATCCATGAATCGGATCTAGATATGTTATTCAATGGCCTTCCTAATAGAATCTATAACCCTAATAACCGTGGATTTACAAATCTAATACTAAAAGAAGAGGGAAAAGGAAGAGAAACCTAAATAAATTAGATTCAAGAACTTACCTCACGTTGACCAGAATTCTAAGCACTTATTCATAGATTTATATCTCTATCTTCAAATCTTGAATCGGAACCCCTATGAAATAGCACTCTAATTTTTATGAAAAGATTTGGGAAGAAAAGAGAATGGCAACATTTAGGCAACACCTCATAAAATATGAGATTTAGGCTAGGCCCTACTAGTCTATTTATAGGTGCGCGAGAAAGTCTGAACCATCAAATCTAATTTATCAAAATCAAACCGCACACATCCGAATTACACGTCACAGAAATAGATCTGGACTAGCTCGGGTTGACCCGCCCTTATGTGGGTAAACCCCTAACTCAACATAGGCAGATCATGGGTCGACCCGTTCGAGTCCATGCGATTTTTCTACGATGTTGTTATTTCTGAAATTAAGGTTTAATTATCAATGTTATATACTTTCTTTGTATGCCTCTCCTGATTTATTTTATTCCTATTATAAATCATGGTTAAGTTTGAACTTCAATTCTACGGTATGCATATATATGTTTATATACGTACAATTCTCTGATTATTTAATTCATTGATAACTTATGCATACAAGCCCCATTTTAGTTATACCATATACCAAAACAAATTAGAAAATTACCACAAAAACATTGGTAAATGTTTCGGGCTCAATTTCCAAAAATATAATCATTTTATTATTAATGTAAAATACGGGGTCTTACATTCTCCCCTTCTAAGGAAATTTCGTCCCCAGAATTTTTTAGGAGTGGAGCAATGTTCTACCTCGTATCAACAACATCCAATTAGTGCGCATCAAATTATTCAACCATCTGTGCACTTGCACAAAGTGTTGCATATACAACATTTGAATGTAGTAAATGCCTAAATGGTACCTACTATATGAATGCAAATTTATTGGAATTTTTTTGTAAATATGATGCATACTTCCTAAATATACTGGCAATTTCTACATGAATGCGGTGTCTTTTTGGAAAATAAAACACCCTTTTCAACCAATTTTTCCCATACCCTTATGAAGCAAAAGCACAGTTCACCCGATTTTTGCATCCAAAACCCTAACATCCAACTTTTTGAATTTCTAAGTTTGGAAAAATTAATTTTTTTTCCAAATCTACTCGCCTCGCAATACCATTTTAGGAAACCATGTTTAATATTATTATTATTATAGTGTTCTACTTGTTGTTTAATTATGCTCATAGTGATTGCAATAGAAAGTTTTTCATTAACAAGCAAAGTTTTGGTCACAAATAATATATCACTGTAACAAAAGTTAAATCTAAAACATACGTTCCACTATAACAAGTCAGGCTAAGATAGTCAAGTCCTAAGACACATCATCCAATCAGCAACACCATAATTGTCAATCACTGGAATGGAGGTCTGGGTCCCTGCCCAAAAATACCGCGGATAAACGAATCCAACCCACCTAGGGTCTCCTCCACCCTATCTAGACACTCCTCCTGATGCCTAGCACCATCCCCAATCCTGCATCTCTGCCTTCATCTTGTCGAACTGCTACTCAACGGCGTATATCTGCTACAAGCTCTGTTATTGTGTCTGTGCAGCCACTATCTGGGGTTATGCCATCTCTTGCTGCTCAAGAAAGATGTCCTGATGCTCTCTAACTAGCTGAGTCTGTCTCTCCGAGATAGTCCTAACCTCAACTCTCAAGTCCCAAGGCTCTCTAGATGACTATGTGTCCCATCTCCCAAAGCCTGACATCCTCATCCACAAAAATCGTACGTATCACTACCAGAGTCGTCATCTTCACCTCCTCCAAATGTAGGCCCTCGCCCTGTATACCAAGCATATGCCCAAACCATGCATTAGTGAACAAAATACATGTCCCCTTTACTTTGGACTCAAAAACTACTACTCCATCATCTTCCCTATTCTATAGATTAGCATCGAAAAGACGTACTAACCTCGGGTAGGCGTTCCTCTCTACTATGTTGTGATCCAACATGTTATCTAACCCCACGATATTATATAACATCTCCAAATTGGTGCCTAAAAAGTCCATGAACTTGACCGATCTTCCTAGTAATATACTGTATCCGCTAGACATCGCGTATGCTTTCATTATGCTCTTCTGATTCTTATACCAAGCGATCTTCTGTGGGATTAACTATGGAAACTAAGAGGATAGAGAAGATCGCGGCGACATGGCGATTTTTCTTAAAATATCAAAGAAACATGTGTAGATCTGGATGGAGAACATTGATAGCTTCGATTCGGCACCAAATTTGCGGGAAACGGTGGAGTTTTGGGGGCAGGGTGGCTTTGAAAGTTTGAGAAGGATGGGTTTGTGGTGGATTTAGGGGGGAAGAAAAATAGACAATGAAGCCTCTCGGCTTCGTCTTCTTTTTTTTGTGATCTAAGACTGTGGGTCGACCCACTGTAGCGGTGTGTCGACTCCCCCTCGAGTACGTGGACCCACCGACATGGGTCGACCCAACCCCTCAGATTTTTTTTGATTTCCCTACCATGCTCAAACCCAAGAAAAGAAGAAAAAGAAAAAGGTCGGTCGACTATCTTCATTTCCTTTGTTGTACCATCATTTTTCAACGGTTTCGTTTGAACTGGTCTTTCCCATTTTCCTTTTCAAATTTATCTTGTACGACTCTCTTAACCAACTACCAATTTATCCAATTTCTTAGGTTTCCTTTACCATTTCCAATCAGTTTACAAGTCTTGATAACTAAACTTTTTACTTGTATGAAGGACTATATATATAATTATGTATATATATAAACCTAGGCTCTGATACCAGATGTAACAACCCAAATTCTGACAAACCGAATTTTTTTCAAAAATCCTAATTTATCGAAACTCGAATTGGCTTATTTAGTGTCCTGCAAAAAATTCAGAAATATAAAATATATCAGAGCTTAGAAAACATCTTACAGTGGAAGGGAATAAAATATAATATAATCAAATATAGCCTTACCAAAGTAATAATACTATCTAGTCGGTATCCAAAGCTATCATATCTCTGCCAAAGCCTAACCTGCGAATGCGACATGAGGAGGGGATCAGAACACAAGTTCTGGTGATTGGACTAAATTACAAAATCTGAAATAACCATACATATATCGTTCAGTTATGTTTCTTATTTATTAGGTTGTTCGGGTTAATAGCACTCAAGGCTTTTCACACACGTCGTACCCATCTACCTCCCAGTTGATTAACCTAATATAGTATATATGTAGCTGCCCCCAATATATCAAGGTACTCCCCATAGTACACTCCTTGCACGGTCTCCACCGTCACGCCACGGAAGCGTATGCAACTCTCATCCTATGCCGAACGACATACGGACCTCCACATTACCATGCCATGTTTTGCACAAAACTACCATCGCTATGATACATAAGCGTATGGACTGACATATCTGAACTTCTAGATCAAGCTCAGTCTCAAATCGGAGTAATGACATAGCTTCTACGATACACCACCTGGTGCGGTGTGCATGTACCTAGACCCTCACATGTACGTACTGTCTACTGTACACCGAGTCCCATAATAGGGCTGCATCTGAATGCACGGAACTCGGTCGGGAGCTTTTCCATATTTGTATCAGCGTGCTAAAAAGGCCTAAAGTATAAATATGCAAACTGTGGTCTGCATTTTCACGATGGCTATGGTCCTACCTCGACCTCTCCCTCAACTAGTGTAAAACTTCGTCAAGAGCTAAGTGATGTGCCCCTAGCAAACAATCTACATCCAATTTGGTGTGTCCCGCAACCAAAGTCTCGATAACGAAAGATCGATGGTTTGTAGGTTTAACTCTTGTCTTTCTACGTCACACTAACTGCTGATGACGGGTACCCGATGCTAACTATCCATAATTTGGTCATGACCAGCCTCTCTATAGGAAAATCGTCAAATCATCCCAATGCCACATCGCCATAACCTTCTGACTGCCAAACTACGGCTGTCAAGGTATACTCACTGAGTGGTAATGCGCAGAACCAACCTCAGCGGGTACAACCTGAGCATGCATCACAAAAGACGACCACCATAGAGTACCCTACCACGTCCATCGGAAGCCGCATGCTTCCTTCCAACCCGACAGAGCCATCAAGCAGAATATCAAGCAGAAGAATCAGATGGACGTGCTCCTCTCGTGCCTCTTGTCACCTTTATGATCTACCCCGTTGGGTTCTTCATGTAACGGCTCAAAAATTTCAATGTCCAAAATATAAATTAAAAATAAGATTTAACGTTAAAATAAATATTTATATTTGGTTTGGCATAGAATTTGGAATTTTATCATTTTGAAATGAAGTTTACTTTTAAATAGAAATTCCTTCCGTAAACTTAATTTCAATATAAATGTTTGTTAAAGCAAACATTATTAATAAATTTTGAGTTGTTGAAATATTTGAAAATTAACATTTAAACTAAAATAAACTTTGAAAAATAAATTTTGTAATTTAATGAAGAAACGATTTATTTTTAATATAATTTGATTTAGTTTAGTTGTTTAGAAAATTGTTGGAAGTTATAACGTGGTAAAATAAATAAACAACACCGTTCATTTCACCCGTGTTTGGGTTGCTAGTAACGTTTGTTAATACTTGGTTTGTGTTAAAATTTAAGATGTACAAAACAATGTTGTTTAGACGAACCATGCTCTGGCCTAACCTGCATTCAAACCATCTTCATCGTTCAGCCCAACATTTGAATTTAAAAACCAAATCTGATATAATATTTGGGTGGTAGTAATTAAATGCCACCTGCCTTTGTTTTGCTGTATAAAACAACACTTGTCCTTGCTGCTCTGTTTTGTATTACATGTGTTGTTTTTCTTCTGTGTCTAGTTCCCTTCATTTGGAAATTAAAGGAGCGTTCCTCTTTCTGCCTCGTTCACAACATTTCCTCCTCTATTTTTCTTTTAACATCCAAACTACTCCTCTGCCCCTTTTCATTTTAAGAAATGAAATGATTTTGTTTTCCCCAAATCAAAGAAGCAATGGCAGCCGTCACAATAAAAATCGTTCCTTTTTCCCTTTTTTCTAGTTCAATGTCCACAACTGTTCATCGTCGCTCCACTACCGCGGGCCATCGCCATCATTGCCGGCTCTCCACCGACAAGCGGTCTCTCTCCGCCTCTTCCTCTAACACCCGCAGCCACCAACATCACCAAGCCTCAGCTGACTCGCTTCCTTCACCCAGGACCGACATTGGAACCACCGCAATGGCTGTTCACCTCAGCCTAATAAAAACCGCATGCTTAGTCAGCCCTCACCGCTTCACTCTCGCACCAACCAGTGTGTCGAGCTAAGCAAAAGGCAAAGCTAACGCCTTTCGCTCCTCAAAACCAAGACCATGCCTCCATCAAATAGTTTTGCTCAATCCTCTCCGCCACTGTGCACTACGCACCGTTGCTGCTACCAAAGTAGACGTCGTCATCGCAGGAACTGCCTGAACCCATAGCCTGAACCAACGCCAAGCCTCCTCTTCCTGATCGAAGCTATTTGCTTTTGGCTCCACCTATGTTGTAGGAAACTGAAGCTCTGCAACATTTTTGTTCATCGAGCCAAGCGAGCACTACGGTCACCAACGCTACAGTTCCGACACCGCACCAAATCCGTTTGCTGCTGCTAGCGTAGATAGAAGATCTTGCTCTTCCTCCGCTGCATGCTACCATGATTGATGGTAAGTTTAACTTACGATTTGACTTGTTTCAAGTTCTCTAACTTCGCATTCATAGATTATAATTCGTTGTGGGTTGTTTGGCTACTATTTCTTTTGTATTGGCTACCTCATTTCTGTTTGTCACTTGAATGATGGGGGTTGATTGTGTATACATTGGAGGCTGGTGTAGTGGGTGTATATATGTACTTGTGTATGTGTATATACACACCGTAGACATACATATGTACATAAGAGCCTCGGTTGCTTTGATGTTTACACTGTCATAATTGGCTTATCCCTCACCGTCGAGACTCAACCTACTCCATTCAAGCTTTGTTTGGTCTGGCTTGCATGTCTTCATTTTGCCCATGCATGCTACTATCTGATTATAAGCTTTCTTTGCATAAATACTTAACTGTATTTACCAGTAAACTTTGGCAGTTTGGTTAACGTCAATATAAACTAAAACTGAAATAGAAAAATTCATAAGTTCACAATGCAAGATTTATTAGAAGAAATTTCCGCCTTTATGTATGATTTCCATTTTCTAGTCGACATAGTGCTTGTTGAATGTGATTAAATTTTCCTACTTTAGTGAGCCATAGAGAATCGGGATAAATACGCATGTTCTGTTATAGTTTATACTACTGTTGGGCTTAATACCCATTGCCACCTTCGAAATTTACCCATATATTGGCATAATACTATTATAAAGTCGAACTGTTTCACTATTAAATCATCATACACACTCAAATTGGTAAGTTGCCCATACTTATAATATATGCATGTTGGCTGAAGATCCTTATCAATCTGCCTGTGTTATGTGTGCTACTCATTCACAAACCCTTCATTATTTTGCATACCTCTTTCATGCAGCATGCATATGCTAGACCTGTATGGTGCATGTTGAACTATTAGATTTTGGTTCTGTATGTACTCACGTTACTTAACAAGGTTTCTTCTTGCTTTTCTTTATACCTTACACACGCACGCAGGTACCACTGTGTGGCTTCTTGCAACAAACTTGTGTATCCCCTTTATACTTGCTCGTAAGCTACCACCATTATACTATTAATATGTTTCGATTTCCTAGTTGGCATTTACGGTTGTTACTTGCTAACATTTCATTGCTCGCCACTGGTAGACCCCTTACATGCTTGCTTGCTAGTTATATTTATATGTATCACTGCAAATTTATTTAAACAAATTTATGTATACATTTTATTTTATCTTCCACTGTACATGTTTTGTAAAACTCTGATATTTATATGAAATTTATTCTGATGCAAATATTTGTACTCTGTAATTCTGCATTAATTTTATTTAAACCCTGTAAGACAATAACAATATGTATTTTCGAACGTTCCGAGTTGATTTAATTACCGAATTGGGGGGTCAAAATGGCAGGTCATTACACTTCACCTTCAGATGGCGGACTAGTCCAAGCGCATCACACTAATGTGTTACTAGACCCTATGTATAATCTTTTAATCGCATACTTTCCTTATCTTATCAGATTGCCTAATAACTTGATTATTTGCATCTTATCTTTCTATTCAAGTTATTAGGTTTTATCCGAGCTCCTTATATCTCGAAGGAACGGACTCCTCTCGCTTATAAATTTAGTGATATAACTTAACCCTTTTAAGTTCATTAATAATCTCGCAACATGTTATTACGTAGATTGTAATTAATGAAAGTAATCTACAATCCCTTTTACATTATTACCATGTCATTCATTGTCCAATTTCAGGTTTACGGGTTGCTTAATGTATAATTAAGTATACCTTATCCCCATCCACGTGTCTTCAGTAACATGTTATATATGATTAAATATAACTTATTTCATTCCATAAGTCTACGTCATTCTTTCTTCTTTAATCACAACCTCATCTTACACTTTCATTACACTTGTTGTTTACTTATCAATTTAGTTCTCTTAACTAAGATTTAATAATAAGTTCCCTTCTTATTTATTAGAACCCATGTTATAATTCTACTTGTCCCTAGGACAAATCTACTTATTATATTGGAATCTCATTAATTATAATAGGTTATATTCCCCGTTCATCACATTTTCCTTGGTTCTTTAGTGTTAACCAAACTCTTACTATTGTAACATTTATCACTTTACAGTCTTGAAATTTTTCACACATTCCATTTATATACATATATTTCTATATATGTTTAGGCACCAGACCACTCACGTTAAGTTGACCGCTTGTGTATGTTAGATTTGTCGGGCAGTTCCGGGCAGGCTTTTACCACAAGTTGAACTTAACCTCGTGTCTCAGTATGGTTAATTATAATTTCCTAATTTTTGTCGTTGTAATTCTTTCTTTATTCGCTGTCATGCATGTTCCTAATTTCTTAAGGAAAACAATTCATGCACTTTATTAGTTTGATCTACAAAAACAATTAGTGATTTACTTTCATAACATATGCCTATATAGATCCGTAGTTGCAAGTTATTTCATTTATTTTTCATCGTGGCTCTCTTGCAACTATGTTCTAACAAATATGTTACTTAGGGTAATAAATCACTTTTTCCTCTGAATCCTACTAACTCAGTCCACTACATCTCTTCCTTTCTCATTTTCTGAGTTAGACATTTAATTTTCGTTTCACACTACTGTAATCTTTTCTCTTTAACCACAACAAGCATGTTAAATCTTAATTTCATGTCCACTTCATAATTCAGGTTTTGTGATTACAGTATTACAAAAGTTTCTCAATTCAGATGAACATAATAAGATTTGTATCCATTACAACAATACAAATTTTAACATAATCCAAACAGGTTTAATAGCCAATTTTCACAATTACCAATTGTTTAGCATATTAAATATAATGGGGAATGTAAACGATAGATATACCATTACTTACAAAGGTATAATTTAGATCTACTCACCTATCAACTTTCCAATCCATGAATCTGATCCAGATTTGTTATTCCTTAGCCTTCCTAACAGAATCTATAACCCAAATAACCATGGATTTACAAATCTGATACTAAAAGAAGAGGGAAAAGGAAGAGAAACCTAAAAAAATCAGATTCAAGAACATACCTCAAGTTGATCAGATTTCTAAGCACCTATTCATAGATTTATTTCTCTAATCTTCAAATCTTGAATCAAAACACCTATGAACTAGTACTCTAATTTTTCTGAAAAGAATTGGGGGATAAAAGGGAATGGCAAAGCACGGGAAACACCTTATAAATATGAGATTTAGGTTAGGCCCTACTACTCTATTTAAAGGTGTACGAGAAAGTCTGAACCGGCAGATTTAATTTATTAAAATTCGAGCTGCACACATCAGAGTTACACGTCATAGAAACAGATCTGGACTCACCTGGGTCGACACATGGGTCAACCCGCCCTTATGTGGGTCGAACCGTGGACCGACCCCTAGGTCATCCCATAGGTCGACCCAGGCAAATCGTGGGTCGACTCGTTCGGGTCCAGGAGATTTTTCTGTGACGTAGTTATTTTTGAAATTAAGGCATAATTATCAATGTTAATTACTTGCTTTGTATGCATCTCCTGATTTTTTTTTAATTCCTATTATAAATCATGGTTAAGTTTGAACTTCATTTCCATGTGTGTATATATATACGTTATATACATACAATTCTACGATTATTTAATTCATTGATAAGTTATGCATACAAACCCCATTTTGGTCATGCCATACACTAAAACGAATTAGAAAATTACCATTAATACATTGGTAAATGTTTCGACATCAAATTCCAAAAATATAATCATTTTATTATTAATGTAAAATACAGGGTGTTACACCTATAAAGCAAAAGAGAAGAATCCAAGGCCCAAAAAGATCAATGACTCTAAAAGAAGAAGTGGATAGATTGATAGAAAATCGCTTCATAAGAGAGTCCACGTATCTAGATTGGGTATCCAGTCCTATCCCCATGAAGAAACCAAATGGCAAATTAGATTACTGGGATCTCAATAAGGCATGCCCTAAGGATAGCTTTTCGTTGCCAAGAATTGATCAGTTTGTAGATTCAACAGCAGGGCCTGAATTGCTATCATTTACGGATACTTATTCGAGATAAAATCAAATAATAATGCATAAGCCAAACTAGGAAAACACAAGCTTTATCACAGATGTGGGAGTGTATTGCTATAAAGTCATGCTACTTGGATTGAAAAACGCGGGGGCAACTTACCAGCGACTTGTTAACGCAATGTTTATGAAAAAAATTGGTATGGAAGTTTATGTCAATAATATGCTTGTTAAATCGAAGAAGGCGAGCGAAGACATGGAAAACCCAGCTGAAATGTTCAATATTTTAAGAAGTTATGGCATGAAGCTGAATCCACTCAAAAGCTCATTTGGAGTCACATCCGAGAAGTTCCTAGGGTTCATGGTGAAAGCCACGGGCATTGAAGTTAATCCTACCTAGATTTCGGCATTAAGAGAAGTACGGGCTCCTAGAAACAAGAGTGAGCTCAAAAGTCTAAATGAGATGATTGCTGCATTGAGTCGCTTCATCTCGAAAGCAATTGATAGATGTATTCCATTTTTGATTCACCAAAAAGGGAAAGAAGGATTTTGAATGGACTCTAGATAACCTTCATTGAACTAATCAAACACATGGAGACACTCCTGACGCTTTCTAAGCCCATTGATGGAGAGGATTTATTTCTATATTTAGCAGCATCGTCTCATGCTATGAGTGTGGCCTTGGTAAAAGAAGATTCAAAGATTCAGCGACCTGTGTATTACATCAGCAAAGGGCTCTCTGGGGCTGAGTTGAATTATACTAAGCTGGAGAAATTCATATTGTTTGCTCATCACCTCAAAGAAGCTCAGGACATATTTACAAGCCTATTCTATTAAAGTTTTTATAGATCAATCACTAAAACAAGTCTTGTTTTGCCTTGAAACTTCGGGTTAGTTGTTGAAGTGGAATATTGAGCTTACCTAATATGATATCACATATTACCCCCGAAAAGCGATTAACGGACAAGCCTTAGCATATTTCATTACTGAATTCATAGATAGACGTAATGAAGTGGAAGAACCTATAGATGTGGTAGTCCAGTGGAAGTTGTTTGGCAATGGGGCCATGAATGAATATTGTTCAAGATCGAAGGTGGTTTTAGAGACTCCCGAAGGATGTTCAGTGTGCTACGTATTAAGATTGGAATTTCCATCAACGAACAATGAAGAAGAATATAAAGCATTGATCGTTGGACTAAAAATAGCCAAGGAATTGAACTTGAAAACTTTTTATATTTTTAGCGATTCGCAACTGGTGGTGTGTTAGGTCCGAAGAGAGTTTCGAGCCAAAGGTGGAAACATGCCAGCTTAATTGTCAAATGCTTGGGAACTCCTGAACTACCTTAAATATTACACCTTAACTCATATCCCCAAAGAAGAGAACATAAAGGAAGACTCACTTTCCAAGTACGCTAGCACAGGAGATGCTCAATTGTTGGGATTAATGCCCATGGAGGTTCTCTCCAATCCCAATACCGATGATATCGATGTTGATTGGGTCATGGAAATCACTGAAGAGCAAGAATCACAAATGACACTGATAAAAGAGTACCTCCTCAATGGAATGCTCCCAACAAATATAAAGAAACGAAAGAAGCTACTGCGGAAGGCCCTTCTATTTCTCATGCAGGATGGTCATTTATATAGGTGGGGCTTCTCTATACCTCTGCTTTGTTGCATCACCAAAAATGAATTCAGGAAAACTTTGGCAAAATTACATGGAGGAGAATGCTGGAGGACACTCGGATGATCAAACATTGGCCGAAAAGATCCTTTGGTATGGTTATTTCTGGCCTGAGCTAAACCGAGACTCTCCAGAGTACACTAGAAAGTGTGATAGATGCCAAAGGTTAGCCAAGACTCTACGATCCCCATCCATAGAATTAACTCAAATGGTCATCCCATGGCCATCTTCTATTTAGGGAATTGATTTGATTAGAGCATTGCCGACTACCAAGTCCAACATGAAATATGCCATTGTACTCGTTGATTACTTCACTAAGTGGGCCAAAGCAAAGCCGTTTGCCACTATTACATCAAAAAAGTTGTTAACATTGTGTTGAAGAATATTATTTGCAGGTTTGGTGTGCCTCAAAAGATAATATGGGACAATGGAACTCAATTTGAGAGTGGAGAATTCAAGAATTTCTATGCAAAGTACTAAATTCAGAAGAGCTTCGCAGTTGTGGCCCATCCGCAGGCAAACGGGTAAGTGAAGGCAGTGAATAAAATTATCAAATCAACCATCAAAAAGCAACTGGAAAAGGCTAAAGGTGGTTGGGTAGATGAGCTGCCGCTTGCACTATGGGCATACCGGACGACTCACAAATCTGTAACTGGGCATACACCATTCTCTTTGGCATTTGGTTTTGAAGCAATGATCCCAGTCGAATGGAAGTTCCCACTCATTGAAGAATCCACTTCAATCAAGCAGAAAACAAGCAGCTACAATTGGAAGCTCTTGATTAGCTTGAAGACAAAGCCGAGCTTCGAATTGTAGCATACTAGAAAAGGATAGCCAGGCACCACCAAAGTCAAACATAGAACTTTTGAAGTTAGAGACCTCGTATTAAAATGGGTGATGACTAACACTGGAGTATTTGTGCCTAATTGGGAAGGACCTTATATCATCAGCCAAAAGCTATTGAATGGCACATTCAAGTTGACAACGGTTGATGGAGTTTAGATACCGAGAGCATGGAATAGTCACCATTTGCATCAATACTTTACTTAAAGCACTATTCAATTCCTTTGAAATTTTTTGTAATTTTTCTTATATAGCTCGTCTATGCTTAAATGGGGTATTGTAATTGAGCATTTGGTACATCATCTCTATTAATAAAAGTCTGCATCTGCTTATCTCGATCATATATTTGCAAATTTTTGTCAATAATTCAAAAGTTGCTAAAAATTGATTTAACATTACAGGCTATCTGGAGGGCGCTCGCTTGCTTATGACCCGACAAGACCAGGTGACCGCTACATGTCATTCCAACAAAGACGTCCTAAGTGTCGAGTGTCATAAAAATCACTTTGCATATATGCGAGATGTAGCACACCGCTTTGAGGACCAAAAAAGGGTGTCGCCAAGAGTCAAGCAGTGAAAAAGAGGCAAGCAAGCACACATAAACCAAAGATCTCCCTAAGGGGCACCCGATGAAGTCTCCGACGCTTGATTTACTCAGTCGAATAGACCTCGCCAGGGGAACCCGATAAGTCGATAAAATCAATTCGCTCTATTCGTCGATGAAGTTAGGCTAAATAAAGACCTCCCCGAGCGGGGCCACCAAAAACAAAACAGCCTGCCTTAATCAAGAAAATCGATTCACTCGATACATTGATGAAATGGGATAACAAAAGACCTCCCTATAAGGAGGCACTTGATCAGCTAATAATGTTAGGTTTCCTGACGCATTAGCAAGCTCAGAAGCTTTAAACATGTAGGAAAAAACAAAAAGATTTCGCCGACAAAGTTGAAAACTTCTAGTGTGTCAATCAAAATCATAGAAACTCGGTAAATTGATCATATCTAGCTTTTGCAGTTTGTGACGAGGGTATATAGGCAACACAACCACATTGGGATAGAATAATGCTTAGAAAACATATCACAAGCCCATCATGACATCGCAATAAAAAGTCAACAAAGAAATGAATATATTAAAAATGCATGAGCTAAAGAACAACAAGCAAAGAGCATTTTCATTTCACTAAGCAAGAGTTCAAAAGTGAGGATCCACACTCGCGCCACGTATACAGAATGAGAGAAGTTCTTAGAGGTGCGTTAGCGTTCACTACCATTATTCACTTCATTTTGTAAGAAAAATTCTGATGCCGTTGTAACTAGAACTTCGATAAAACCTTATGGAGTGCTTAAAGTGGTTTCATACAAAATCCGGTCAAGAGAAACTACAAACAACAATGCTGCATAAAGAAGAACAAGTAGTCAAATATCTCAATCTTTCTTCATCCCACCCTTAGAAGTGCTGTTCGACTTTAATGGGACTTTGCTAGGTTTGGTTGAAGAGGATTTGGAAGCATCTTTCTCTTCTTCGTCATCCTATGAAATGATGAGAGGAGTTGAAACAAGTGTCTCCTTACGAGCGCTACGTGTCCTCCTGCACCTTTGCGATAGAGATTTGCTACCCAAAGACGGAATCTCTAAATGGTCAGTAACGTTTCTCTCTGGGATGTCTTCTTGATCTTCAACATCTTCTATTCCCCCTCCAAATAATACGGATTGGTCATCTAAACTGTGAAGTGCAACAATCTTCACTGATTGCAACCCAGGCTAGGAAACAGAAGCGGGGTTAGACTTGAGAGCTTAAGAAGGCACGCCTGGTGGAGGGGTAATAGTCAAAGTGCTTATCATCACCTGTATAGAAGGAGTAAAATAGCTCCAGTTCCCGTCCCTCCAGGCGTGGTAGGAGAAGTCTTCGGGGGTGTCCAGGCCTAATTCAAGTGAATAATACGCAAGGAATTCATCGAACCCATATGTAGTGGATAAGAAGGCCGATAGGACTGGATCACTTCCGGTTTTACCGGAGAAGAGAGGGCTTATGACATTTATCTCATAAGCATTTAGGTCGTCATCTTTGCCGCCATTGCCCAATGATTGTTCCTTAACGGCCTATTTCTTTTTGCCAGAAGAAGTAGTGAGCTCAGAAGAAGGCGCAACATGAGGCCTAGGATCAGAAACAGTGGCATCAATGGAAGTAGTGTCGGTAGTGGTAACAGCTGGATCAGGGACATGCTCCCTAGAAGATTCATCTCTGACCGCTACGACACGCTTTTTCCTAAGCTCCTCCTTTCCCCTAGCAAGGGCAGCACAGGATTCACCATCCGAATAATGTTCCAAAATATCCTCTTCTGTAAAACCACTGCCCTCGACCCATGTAAGAATTGCCTCCCAAACCTCAGCCAGAGTAATCAGATTCTTGTCTTCTAGGAAAGAAAGACTTCCTCACCTCATGACATTGAGAATGTAAAACTCGAATAAAGTAGAGCTGGATCCAGCCTAGGTCTCAGCATGAGCTTGTTCAGCAGTCACCTTATCTGAGAGAGCATGATCCCTTTCTCGCTCAACTTCTTCCATCTTGGCCTTCAGCAAAGAGATTTCCAATTCCTAAGAATTAAACTGTTCCTGCAGGCTGGTAGTGTTTTTCTGCTACACGACTAATTTATCTTCGGCATCTTTCTGGGCTGCATGAGCATCCTTAAGTTGGTTTCTTAACCTGACTTCCATCTGCTTGTAGGAGGAGGCAACTGCAGTAAGCTCTTCCTTAATCCTCTTATTTTCAGCCTCCATCTCCTCATTCCTCTTGGAAAGTAATTCAATGTCAGTACCGCATGCCTTAAGTGCTCTGTCCCATTCAGCCTTGTCATTCCCCATAGTTAGCAGGGACTCACAATTAAGTTTGCTAACACTTTAGAGTTCATCAACTAGCTTTTACCAATTAGTCAGCCTCTCGACATCATCCTTCATTGTCTCGAGATTCTTAAGCATTACCTCTCTACCTATTGGATTAAGTCCTAGTAAAAGCGAACCCCTTTTAAGAACCAATGGGGAAATCATATAGAGAGTGTGCTAGGCACTGATGAAAGAGAGTAGGCTGGCCTTCAGATGATTTGGTGGATATCAACAAGAGGATTAGTAATAGCTAGAGTTTTAATTGGCTTAAGGCTTGTGGAAGTCTGAACAGAAGGAACATGATCCTTGTTTTCTTTTGCACGTTTTTGCAAATCATCCCCACCATGATCCTTTTCCTTGCAGTCCTTTTCGTTCCTCTTCTTCTGATTATCTTTCTCTCATCTGTCCCGGTCAAGACGATCTTCATGGGTTTTCCTACTCCACTCATCCCTATTCTATCGGTCCTATTCCGCTTAGGCCTTTCTTGCCCTTCTTTCTTTCTCTCTACAAGAACGAGATGGTGCATAGTGTCGCTGATCATAAGAACTTTTGTAACGGTTGAACTCATCGAGATATGAACAGTTCATGGATGTACCTGAAACTAAGGAAAAACAGGATGAATGCTTGAAGCAGGTAGTACTGGGGAAAGATGGAAAGATACACATGTAAGATATCAATACCCTAAGTGTGTGTTATGTGTAATCTTACGCTCATCGGGCAACGAACCTCTCGTTATTTTTGGAGTCGGAGGCCGCAATAGTAGAGATAGATTTTCGTGGTGGAGGAATAAGGGCCAAGTCGGAAAATGTCCCTGAATTCTAGGTAGTAAGTTTGGACATTACAATATCACCTTGGAAAAGCTCGTCTTAGGTTACAACAAGGTCGTTTAAATTCCCATATATGTCTGAAAATTCGCTCTTAGTTGTGATAGGAAGCATGGGGTTGGCGTCGCCTCTTTCAACATTAAAAACACCTTTACCTACGAGCTCTCCCTCTTCAATCTCTTCACCAATCCTTACAGGAGTTTTTCCCTCACGATGAGTAATTTTCTTTCCTCCTCAGCGATGGAAACCAGTTTAGACTGGGTAGATGATCCAGCTTCACCAGCAGGGCCCGAACACTTCTTTAATACAATCTCCTCGACAGAGTTCTTTGGTGACACATCCTCTTTAAAGGCTGGGGTATTTGATGCCTTGGTTGTAGAATGAGAAGCATAAGAAATATTTTGAGAAAGAAAAGATCGAGAGGGGTCGAGCAACCCAAACTGGCGAAGGAACTTTTCATTTATCAAGAACTGTTTGATCCTCTCCTTGTCGCTAACCGCCTTCAAAGTTTCGAGGGTAGATTGACCGCTAGAGTCTTTGATAGGAGGTGGCAGCTCTGCAAAAGAAAAGGAAAATTTAATGCGTAATGTCTATCAAGATTTGGAAAATCTAAGTGGAAAGGTTTGAACATATATGCTCACCTCCTTTCATCCAAATTCCATAAAAGCTCTCTAGGGATCGAACAAAGAAGTATTGGTTCACAAATCCCGAAGCACTACTTGTAAGTCAAGAATGAGCTGACGATTTCGAGCTCGTTCAATGAATACAATACAAAGATGGACTTTTCTCCTTTTGAATACGCGTAAGTAGCAGATGTTTTGAAAAGTAGACATAAAACGAATTGTTCTTATAAAAAGCACATATACCATTAAGATGGCATAACCATTTAGGTGCAGCTGAAAGGGGGAAATCGCTGGGACAATCTGCAGGAACAGATTAAAAGGAGGAATGACTCCACTCATGCACATATGTCTACTAACTATAATAACGCCAAAGGGCGGACGATCGACAAACTCCTCTTTCCTCGATAATTTGGCGTTAGTTTCTAGAATGCCAAATTGAGCGCATGCTTGATTAAAAGCATGTTGAGATAGTGTTGTGGAGCATCTCTCCGGTTGATTGTCAAGAGGATGGGGAACATGAAAAGGCTGATGTGCTTCCGACCCTAAAGTGGCAGTCGCTCTAATCTTAGAAACTTGAATTGAAGCCCAGTTTAGGTAAAATTAGTCACATCTTTAGAACGATGACGAGTCGTCCACGGATTATCCATACTACCCAAAGAAACTAGTTTTTAAATGATTTACAGGTGCACATTTACTAAAGTATGAAGTGTTGTGCAAAATTATATAAGTTACTAAAGACAAAGCTTAAAATTTGTAGTCAGCGTGTGTCGATTAGCGGATCTCAAGCGTCGTCACAAATTCAAATTAGAATGTATGTCTATGCAAACGATATTTGACAAGTTATTAGTGATTGAACGAAACAACTTTGCTTAGATACTCTATTTAATTTAAGTCAAGAAATTCGTTGTATTTCATTTTCAATAATTAAACTAATCCATCGTTGACGTGGGCAATCGACGACAAAATATTTGCCCAAATCGGTGCAAAGTTTGTTACTGGACAATTAACATAGAGAATCAAGTTTAGTTTACAAGAACCAAAACTTTGATTGCTCAATCATTTTTCAAATTTGGGTCGACTCTAATATTCCAATGGTCAACTTAGAGAATAACTACATTGGTTGTTTGTAAACTTAAGTTGGTCAATGCACATAGGGTCGGGCTTAATAGTCCTCAACCGCAACTTCAATGAACAAATTGGAGGTAAACTCCGGCAGTCGATTTCAAATTGAGGTCACTCGATGCAATGCAATTTTAGGCCTAGCAGCCCATGATCGAAGCAAGCTCAACGGTCAGAGCTCCCTAGACCCGATCTATCGATTGACCAAGCTATGCAATCCATGAAAAGTCGTGATTCATCCATAAACATATAACCCACCAAAAAATGGTGATCGAGTTCTGTACTCTTAATCCAGAATCACGAAACCCAATTTGAAGCGCGGTTTGTCGAAACACGCAATTAACATAAGATTCAACACTGCCCTAAGATCCTAGATGATCCATGTATGCTAAAATTCAACTTGACGCAAACTCTGATTGAATACCGACACCTACACTAACAGGAGATGAACGGAAGGACTCAAAATTTGACGTTGAAAGTGCAGAAGGCTGTCGTGGTTCGAATCCAAGAAGAAGATCCACGAATGGGTTTGATTTTGGCAAAAAGATATGTTGATTAAGTTCAAATCCAATTGAGGAGTCTTGATGTTCTGCAGTGCTTGAGAGTGGCGGTGGCGTGGATTGATCAACGATGAACTGACAGATTTGGATCAAGGTAGTGTTCTTGAGAAGCTTTGGCCAATAAAAGTTGTTTTTGGCAAAAGAAAATAGAAGAAGAGATGATGGGTCAAAGGAAGTTTATAAAGCAATTTGGTTGTTTCTCTTGCAATCCATCAGATGGGTCGTCTGTGACTCATCAATTAAGATTATTTGTGATCCATCAGATTGGGTCACCCATGATCCATGTAAAGTAGTTTGCTCGCAACTCATTCCTATCTATCATGACCGTTAATTTCAGAGAACACTTCTTCTACGAAAAAGCATGCTTTGAAGAGCAAATGTTAAACCAATTTAAAACCTCCGACCAAAATATAATAAAGTACACGATCTAAAAAGGTAAAAGTAGTACACTTCAATGGATCATTCCTAAACAAACGTGCATAGGTCGCTTACGGTCCGTTATATCGAAGGAAATGGATCGGGTCAAAGAGTTGTGGATTGGCTGAAACAATGGGTCATGAGTTGGGTCACTGAAATGATGGGGCATTTGTGATCTCTTATATGTAAACCAACTTAAAGCTAGGATCGTTTTTTATTCTAGCGACACGAGCCAAGAAACATAGAGGAGGCATTGGATCAGTCGTGATGCAAGTGTTGGGTCGGATTGAAATTGGATCAACCTAATGAAAAAAAGCATGCATAAATAAAATAGTATTATGGGTCGGAAAACATAGTTCGGACCCAACGGTCCATAGGCATGGGTCGTCTACGACCCATGCATGTGATAGTGTACATGATTTGTTTTGCATCTGATGTAGTGTGGGTCGCCTGATCCCCATGGATTGCTGGTCATCATGTATGGACCATGAGCACATCATTGCGAGCTCCAGAGCACTCCTACCTCTACCTATAAATACCAGACCACTTCCCATAAAAAGGAGGTTAGATTTTCTCCACCAAAGCAATGCCATTGTTGATATCAAGCATTATTCTACTCCAAATACTACCAAACTTCTTCACCAGACTTGATTACCAAGATTGACTCCGATAATCACTAATATTCGTGGAATTTGAGTGTGTTTCTACTATGAAGTTTGTAAATCATTGAGAATCATTATAATCGAAGATCAGTCGTATAATTTGTAAAGGAGAAATCAATAAAGTGCATATTAAAAGTGGATATAGGCCTAATCAGCGGCCGAACCACTATAAACTCTACTGTCTACTGTATTTTTCTATTAATTATTGCTTTTAGCTTTGTTTTTCTACATTTAAAAGTTGTTTTAACACATCTCTGGGTGTTAGCCTACTTTTGGTGTATATATAGATGCAAAACAGTGTAATAGAATAAGTGTCCTTTGGTCTAGTATTGTTTGAGTGAAGAAAACGGTCCTCATATGTAAACTCTGATGACATGCTTTTATAAGCATTTATAAGCTCTTATTCTTGATATCTCCTTCAGTTGAAAATGGGGTTTCCTGTCCTCTTTGATTTTTTCGCCATTATTACCAATATTTGAATTGTTTGTCAATCAAATGAATTTTTCCGATAAAAGCACATTAATGAGGATATCCATTCTTTAGTAGTAGGCTGGAATGTGGCGTATTACCAGTTGGTTGTTTCCTGTTCTTTCATGAACGAAGTGCAAAGCGACTTCGATATGTTTAGTTCTGGAGTGTTGGATGAGGTTAATGGACAACGAGACAACATTTGAGTTGTCACACCAAATGATCGACTTTCTCGAGAGTTGGAACCCTAAATCACCGATTAGGATTTCTATCTAGATGAGTTTTGCCTTGACACTGGCTATCAATCTATACTTTGATTGAGTACTGGATCTGGAAGTAGTGGATTGTTTCTTCGTACACCACGAGATAGGGTTCGATCCGAGGTATACACAGTAACCGATGATCGGTCTTCAACCATCTAGTTCATTTGCCTAATCTGCGTTATTGTAAGCTTTTAGGTTTATGTTTTTGCAGTATTTTAGTAAAGACCATAATTCTATATGCCTTTTAAGTAGTGTAGAATACTTTTGACTGCCTTTCAATGATCATTAAGAGTGAATTCTGCATATTTTTGCATACTTTGTTTACACCATAACATATTTTTGGTCTTGTAATAGTGACATATTGTAATGCTTCCTACTATGCTCATGTACTGTTTGTGTAACACCCCACTCCCGCTATGATCACTCACTAAGGGAATGCCATAGCATCGGTGGAGTATTTTAGTGAATATAGAACAGAAAAATTTCAACAAGACAGATATAAATAGTACTTGAAATTTTAAAACATCATCTCATAACAGCGGAAGTAAAACATGTCTGGTTACATCATAAAACCACAATAAAGGTCAAGTACAATATCCATCAAAATAAAGAAGTACATAATCCCACTCTCATACAATAGCCGAACAAAAGAAAAGATAACTGGATAACTGGAGCTTTACATCTATCCAAGCTCCTCAAGACTGGAACAGCAATCCGATCAAGCTCCACTACTGCTAGGATCCACCGTAGGACCTGAGGGTTGGGAAAAAGATAAAAACAACAGGGTCAGACATAAGTCTGAGCGAGTCCTATAACTTTAACAATACAATCGTTAAAGTAACCAGAGAAGACATAAACTGATATACGGTAACATATAGGGATGAATGGCTACCCTAAGCAGTCAACTAAACGAAGATAAAGGATAAAGACGCATCTACCCTCCCTAAGGTAAATTACTAAACTGCACCACACCAGTCGTTCCTAACTTAAAGGTTGATCCCACCCAAGGACTTATAAAATTTACTAATTAGTACCTGCGTACCCCTAGGTGACCAAGTAGGCGCCACGGGGCCCTACAATCCACTAGGTGTACACACTACTTCCCATTCGATCGGCTCCCTAACGTAGATACCCGTGCTGGGCCCACCGTGGGATGTATCATTCCCCAATGTGGCAACCTGATGGAACTAAAGGTGCACGGCTTATATCTACTCGATGCAACAACGGCTTACCTACCAGCCCGGGCCCACTCACGCATATGAAGCCCGTTGGACTTGCGTTGCCACCGCTAACCCGTTTGCCTCTTACAGTCAAGCCCAGTATGCGTGTCCCGTCCTCGACATGGGTCGAGCCCACAAAGATACGTATGGGTTACTGGTTGAAATGGGCCTCCACAAGCTACCCACCTAAGCTTGTCCCTTTTTCTAGTATATCCCACTTAACCCTTTAATCATGTTTTAATTACATGTTCCATTTTGGTTAAGTATTCTAATCGTATTTTCTATTGCCACCCAAGGCAACCACTAGATTTTCTCATGCCACCCGAGGCACCCACTTAACCCCTCATGTCCCTCTACATGCTAATGTGGTTAAGTGTTTCTTAATTAATTAATTAAGAACGTAACCTTTGTAAAGACCTCTCACATTAGACTGTCTTTTATGACCGCTGGTTAAGCCGGTTGGGTCCGGGCAGCCTTATGTCATAACAGAGTCTAACCTCGTGTCTTTACATTAATTACGTATTTAGTTTGTGCCTAAGACCTCTCACATTGGGCTAACATTTGTAGCAACTGGTTAAGCCGGTTGGGTCCGGGCAGTTTTACGCTACAACTGAGTCCAACCTCGTGTCTTAGTCAATTAATTACACCTAATTAATCACCCTCATAATTTTATATTAATTATCCCTAATTAATCAAGTTTTCTTAACATGGTAGACCTAACTTAATAGGTAAATTCCCATGGGGTAGACCTAACTCAATAGGTAAATTCCCAACACATAGTATGGGTACACCTAACCAAATAGGCAAATTCCCATACTATGTTTATTTATTTTGTGTTATGCATAATTATATTAATTTCACACAATCTTATTAACTTATGCATTTAATTACCCCATCGTTCCCACGTAATTTCGTTCATGATATAACACATATAAAAGGTGTCAACTTGCATATGAATGAACATGTTTCAAAGGTGCCATCTTGCATATTAACAAACACATAACTTGCATATGAACTTGCATAACATGTCACATAACTTGCATATAATATGTCACATAACTTACATATTCATTTTGCATAACAAACTTGCATATTAGCTTATAGACTTGCATAATGTGTCATCATGAACTTGCATATTAATAAACATGTAACTTGCATATTTACATACATGTAACTCGCATATTAACAAACATGTAACTTGCATATAAAGAAACATGTAACTTGCATATTTACATACATGTAACTTGCATATTAACAAACATGTAACTTGCATATTAACAAACATGTAACTTGCATATTTACATACATGTAACTTGCATATTAACAAACATGTAACTTGCATATTTACATACATGTAACTTGCATAGCATATTACCATGAACTTGCATAACATGCATATGATTACATAGCCCACAACTTGCATATTTAGCATCATGCAAACATAACATACATCATATTAAACTTGCATAAGCTTACATACTCAACATGCATAAACATAAGATTAATGCTAACATCATATCATATGATTCAAAGCTCATTAACCCACATACAAAACCATAAATCTCATCACATCTCATCTAATTAGTTTACCAAAAGATCATCAAAGTGATAGAAACTCACAACTAGCAACTTTGAACACCAAATGAAGAAGATTAAGATGCTAAGAAGGGATTAGAAGTTGATTAGAGAGTGATTAGTATGCAACCCTCTTCATAAAATTAGTGGAGGCCATGAGAGCTAGCATTTTGCCATAGTTTAGTCACTAGGTTTAATTATGAATGAATTAGGGTAGGTTAGGGTCTTATTTATAGATTAGGCAAGTGTTTTAGGCCATAGGATTAACCCTAGATTCAATCCAAGCCATCAAAGCATGTCTTGGGGAAGAAGTCAAGTGTAGGAACCATCTAGGGCCTTTAGATTAAAGATGGACCATGAGAACCATTCAAATGCAAAATCTGCACTTGAGCGAATCGGCCCACGGGTTGACAGCCAAACACCCTGGATTAACCCCTAGTCGACCCAGCGGGCTCGGGTCGACTTCAAAAATCGGCCGGTTCGGTTATTCCCCTCTCCCAATTCGCTGTTTTGAGCATTTTTGCATATTTATTTATTAAATTTTCAATTATATATATATATATATATATATATCAATATATATATATATATATATCTACACAACCCATTTCACTTAATTAAGTATACTTTAATTTGGGAATTTTCGTGAAACTTCGCGAGGCCATATCTTGGTCATACGGACTCCGATTTTCGAAAACTCGGACTCTATTTCGCGTATTTTTCCGAGACGAACGCAATGGCATAGCCCGTTTCCCTTGATTCCCATTTTAGAATTAAATTCTGCCTCGATTTATGTTATTACAGGTTATTGAAAATACGGGTTGTTACATTCTCCCCTCCTTAAAGGATTTCGTCCCCGAAATCTTCAAGTTAGGAAGAACGTATCCTACCATCCAATCATCCATCTACTCAAAGCATCATCCACGAGCAATCATTGTCCTTACAAGATTCTAAATGCTGGATGGATATATGCAAAAGTGTGTGTATATGTACTTACCTAATGCGAAAATCAGGCGGTTACTGATACAGTAAACCTCCTTAATGCAAACCATGATAGTGCCATGCATCCAATATGTATGCGAAACCCTATTGACACATACAAATTTCTACATGCGTGCACAACCATACACAAAAATGCATCATCCATATGATAACACAGCCATGATACATCCATCAATCTAACTACCACATCCATTTATGCAATATGCAACATGAAGTGACTGAGCCGATCTAGTGCCTAATGTGTGTGTATATGCATCCACGAGCAACCACTAGCAAACAATTGCATCCATATGCATCCATCAACCATAACATGTTTCAAACACATGTTTCAACCATAGGTTTTACCCTATCTAAAGGTCATAGGTATTAGCGAGAGGATATACTAAAGATAAGATAAGTACTAGACAAGCAATAAAGGAGAAGTTAAAAGACATACTCTCAAAAAGAAATGGATACAAAGAACGCATCTTTGCTTCCGTCTCCCAAGTAGCATTGCTTTCGTCATCTCCCCATTGCACTTTAACTAGCTGAACTTCTCTGTTCCTCAACTTCCTAGTTTCTGACCCAAGGATGCGAGTAGGAGCTCGTCGAATCGTCGCATCACGCTCTACCTCTACATCTCTAAGCAAGCTCGGCTCTACCACCTCCGCGGTCTCATGTAAGCACTTCCTCAAATGTGATACATGGAATACATCATGAACACCACTAAGTCTGTCGGGCAACTCCACCCTATATGCCATCCGTCCAATCCTTTCCTTAATAGGAAACGGCCCAACAAATCTCGGTGCTAACTTCCCTACGGACCCAAAGCGAACAACATTTCTCAATGGAGATACTTTGACAAAAACCATGTCCCCAACCTCAAACTCAAGATCCGTCCTTCTCCGATCCGCATAAGATTTCTGTCTATCTTGCGCTGCTTTCATCCTTTTTCGAATTAAATCAATCTTCTCTGAAGTCTCTCTAACCATATCCGGCCCAAGCAAGATCTTATCCGTAGATTCCCACCAACATGTAGGAGATCGACAAGGCCTTCCATAAAGAGCTTCGAAAGGAGCCATACCAATACTGGACTGAAAGCTGTTATTATATGCGAACTCCACCAAAGGAAGATGTTCTTCCCATGTACCTCCAAAATCCAAGATACAAAGCCTCAAAAGATCTTCTAAGATACGGTTCACCCTCTCAGTCTGACCGTCCGTCTGAGGATGATATGCGGTGCTCAAACACAACTGAGTCCCTACCGCCTCTTGCAAACTTCTCCAAAACTCACTAGTGAAAATAGGATCTCGATCACTCACAATGCTGGATGGTACGCCATGCAATCTAACAATCTCTCTAACATAGACTGAAGCAAGCCATGGAGCGGTCCTCTTACTCTTTACGGGTATAAAATGGGCACTCTTGGTAAGTCTGTCTACCACAACCCAAATTCCCGTATTGCCCTTCCTCGATCTCGGTAACCCGTCGATGAAATCCATCGAGACACTATCCCACTTCCACTGTGGAACTTCCAATGGGTGTAGCAACCCACCGGGTTTCCTTTGCTCCACTTTAACTTGTTGGCACACTAAGCATCTAGCCACATACTCGGCCACATCTTTCTTCATACCGGCCCAGAAGAAAACTCTCTTCATGTCTTGGTACATTTTGTCTCCACCGGGATGAATAGTCATTCTTGAACGATGTGCATCATCCAAAATAGCCTTCTTCAAACCCTCATCTTGCGGTACACAAAGTCTACCGTCTCTATGCAACCATCCCTTATCATCTATGGTGTATCTACCCAAATGGCTGGACGACTCCCCTCTTATAAGCTTCTCTACCAACACAACCAACTGTGGGTCGTCTCGCTGAGCCTCGCCAATCCGTCTCAAAAGAGTAGGTCTAACCTCCAAGGATGCCAACAAACCAGGTACAAAATCAACAGAAGGTCTGAAGTCAAACAAAGAAAGAAACTCCAAGCTTCGTCGTTCCACGAACAATGGACTCAAAGATAGCCTTTTTCTACTTAAGGCGTCTGCCACCACGTTACCCTTACCAGGGGTATACGCTATCTCGAAATCATAGGATGCTAAGAACTCCATCCACCTTTGCTGTCTTAAGTTTAAATCCTTCTGAGAGAATAAGTACTTCAATGATTTATGGTCGGTGAACAACTCGAATCTCTCACCAAGAAGATAATGGCGCCAAGACTTAAGTGCGAAAACAATCGCGGCCAACTCTAGATCATGGGTAGGGTAATTCTTCTCATGCACTCTCAATTGTCTCCCTCCATAGGCTATTACCCTTCCCTCCTGCATCAAGACTGCGCCTAATCCTGTTCCACAAGCATCGGTATAAACAACAAACGGCTTACTCCCATCCGGGAGCACTAAAACTGGAGCGGTGGTCAAAGCTCTCTTTAACCGTCGGAAAGCATCATCACAATCTACATCCCACGAGAAAACCAGATTCTTTTTCGTCAAGCGGGTTAATGGGGCTGATATCTTCGCGAAGTCTTTGATGAACTTCCTATAATATCCTGCCAACCCCAAGAAACTTCTTACCTCGGTAGCATTTCTAGGAACTTTCCAATCCTGGATAGATACTATCTTTGCGGGATCCACAGCTATCCCTTCCTTAGAGACCACATGCCCTAAGAATCGCACTTCTCTTCTCCAAAAATGGCATTTAGAGAATTTAGCTTTAAGACTATGCGCTCGAAGAGTCTCCAACACTTCCTTGAGATGTAAGGCATGCTCTTCTTCATTCTTGGAAAAGACCAAGATGTCATCCACAAAAACTACTACAAACTTATTCAGATACTCTCTGAACACTCTACTCATGAGATCAACAAAGTATGCGGGGGCGTTTGTCAACCCAAATGGCATCACTAGCCACTCATAAAAACCATCCGGAGTCCGGAAAGCAGTCTTCTCTATACTGTCCTCCGCCACTCTTAACTGATGAAACCCTGTAGCTAAGTCCATCTGCGAAAATACTGATGCGCCAACCAACTGATCAAAGAGATCATCTATCCTCGGTAATGGGTGTCTATTCTTCTTCGTGAGCTTATTAAGTTCTCTATAATCCACACAAAGTCTGAGGGACCCATCCGCCTTCGTGGCAAACACTACTGGAGCTCCCCACTCCGATATACTTCGCCTTATGAACCCCTTCTCAAGCAACTCCCCTACTTGCTTATGAAGTTCTCTTCTCTCACGAGGAGCCATGTGGCGTACTGGCAAAGACACTGGTTTGGCATTATCCACCAAATAAATTCGGAAATCTATCTCCCGCTTCGGAGGCAAACCCTTTACTTCTTCAAACACATCCGGATATTCCCGGACTACTCTGACAGAACACAAACTCTCGACCGAAGCATCGAGCGATTCAAGATAACTTAGCAAAACAGATTCCATGGGATTGCAAGAGATCTCGAGAGTGTTACCCAAGCGGGTCATGAGCCTGACAACTCTCCTTTCGCAATCAAGAACGGCACCATTACTGGATAACCAGTCCATGCCCAAGATCAACCCATAGCCCGTGAAGCCCAATACAAAAGCATCACATCTAAACTCAACGCTAAGTATAGAAATCTTCAAACCCAAACATATCATAGACAGATATATGGAGCCCCCAATTGGGTTTGAGACAACCAAGGGATCATCAACTAGACTGGTGTCTAAGTGCAGTGACTCAACTAACGATGATGAGATAAAAGAATGCGATGCGCCAGAGTCAAACAAAGTACGAACTGGATGATCAAACAGAAAAACCATACTTTCAACGGAAATAGTTCTACCTCTCTGCTGAATCGGTGGAACTGAGAGAACCTGAACTTGCCCCCCTGACTGAGGTGGTGCTATAAGAGCTTGCACCTGGCCTCCTGAGGTAGACCCCGTCTTCTGCCCCTTCTTTGGGCAGTTTTTCACAAGATGCCCTGCTTCACCACAATGAAAGCAACCGGTCTTCTTCTTTTTGCGACAATGCTTACTAAGGTGTCCTGGTGTTCCACAATTGAAGCACTTCTTCTTCGTCTTCTTTTTGTCACCATTGCCTTTTCCGCCCTTGCCTTGTTGTTGCTGTTGCGGTTTCTTCTGATCCCCCTTTTTCTCTGGTGCCTTAGAATTCTTATCATCCTCATGCATAAGTGCCATGTAGACAAGCTTCTCAAAAGTGGCCCCCATAGGAATGTGAGTCATAGCTATTCCTTGCAATGGTTCGTTCAAGCCTCTAACGAACCTCAAAGCCTTCTTCTCCGGTGTATTCACCAACTCTATGCCAAACCTTGCTAATTGATTGAATTTGTTGACATATTCTTTCACCGTGAGATTCCCTTGCTTCAAATTCAAGAACTTCTCCATAAACAGATTCTCTTCCGCCCTTGAGAGAAACTTAGCCCCAAACCTTTGCTTAAAATCTGCCCAAGAGTCAACAGGGCGTTCTCCATTAGTGACCTCCCACCAGAATGAGGCCTCTCCCTTCATTAACCAAGCCGCCAACTTGACTTTCTTTCCCTCTTCCACTTCAAAGATATCTAGCAACTCTTCCACTTCCTTAAGCCAATCTCTAGCCTCTACGAAAGTCTCTGAACCAAGAAAAGGTTTTCCTCCTATAGCCTTGAACTCCTTGCAAACCTTAGCAAAATTATCCACTCTAGGCTGAGGAGGAGGAGCGGTTGTCTCTGGTGTAGTAGCATTGGCCGGACCCGCAGCCGCGGCCCTAGCCTCTTGCAACCTCCTATACCATAGTGGTATAACTAAACCCTCCGGGATGTTAAGATCTTCAGCCATGCTGAAACGAAAGAGGAAAGATTCAAAAAGGAGATTCCGAAAGATAAAGATATGGCTATTGGGGATTATGCTTTTCTTTTTCAAAAACTTTTTCTCTTAGAAGACATGCTTTTAAAAATACTTTCTTCGAAAATACTCTTAGAAAGTAGTTTTTCTCAAAAATTTTATCTGTTCTGGTAACCTTAAGCTCTGATACCACGTGTAACACCCCACTCCCGCTATGATCACTCACTAAGGGAATGCCATAGCATCGGTGGAGTATTTTAGTGAATATAGAACAGAAAAATTTCAACAAGACAGATATAAATAGTACTTGAAATTTTAAAACATCATCTCATAACAGCGGAAGTAAAACATGTCTGGTTACATCATAAAACCACAATAAAGGTCAAGTACAATATCCATCAAAATAAAGAAGTACATAATCCCACTCTCATACAATAGCCGAACAAAAGAAAAGATAACTGGATAACTGGAGCTTTACATCTATCCAAGCTCCTCAAGACTGGAACAGCAATCCGATCAAGCTCCACTACTGCTAGGATCCACCGTAGGACCTGAGGGTTGGGAAAAAGATAAAAACAACAGGGTCAGACATAAGTCTGAGCGAGTCCTATAACTTTAACAATACAATCGTTAAAGTAACCAGAGAAGACATAAACTGATATACGGTAACATATAGGGATGAATGGCTACCCTAAGCAGTCAACTAAACGAAGATAAAGGATAAAGACGCATCTACCCTCCCTAAGGTAAATTACTAAACTGCACCACACCAGTCGTTCCTAACTTAAAGGTTGATCCCACCCAAGGACTTATAAAATTTACTAATTAGTACCTGCGTACCCCTAGGTGACCAAGTAGGCGCCACGGGGCCCTACAATCCACTAGGTGTACACACTACTTCCCATTCGATCGGCTCCCTAACGTAGATACCCGTGCTGGGCCCACCGTGGGATGTATCATTCCCCAATGTGGCAACCTGATGGAACTAAAGGTGCACGGCTTATATCTACTCGATGCAACAACGGCTTACCTACCAGCCCGGGCCCACTCACGCATATGAAGCCCGTTGGACTTGCGTTGCCACCGCTAACCCGTTTGCCTCTTACAGTCAAGCCCAGTATGCGTGTCCCGTCCTCGACATGGGTCGAGCCCACAAAGATACGTATGGGTTACTGGTTGAAATGGGCCTCCACAAGCTACCCACCTAAGCTTGTCCCTTTTTCTAGTATATCCCACTTAACCCTTTAATCATGTTTTAATTACATGTTCCATTTTGGTTAAGTATTCTAATCGTATTTTCTATTGCCACCCAAGGCAACCACTAGATTTTCTCATGCCACCCGAGGCACCCACTTAACCCCTCATGTCCCTCTACATGCTAATGTGGTTAAGTGTTTCTTAATTAATTAATTAAGAACGTAACCTTTGTAAAGACCTCTCACATTAGACTGTCTTTTATGACCGCTGGTTAAGCCGGTTGGGTCCGGGCAGCCTTATGTCATAACAGAGTCTAACCTCGTGTCTTTACATTAATTACGTATTTAGTTTGTGCCTAAGACCTCTCACATTGGGCTAACATTTGTAGCAACTGGTTAAGCCGGTTGGGTCCGGGCAGTTTTACGCTACAACTGAGTCCAACCTCGTGTCTTAGTCAATTAATTACACCTAATTAATCACCCTCATAATTTTATATTAATTATCCCTAATTAATCAAGTTTTCTTAACATGGGTAGACCTAACTTAATAGGTAAATTCCCATGGGGTAGACCTAACTCAATAGGTAAATTCCCAACACATAGTATGGGTACACCTAACCAAATAGGCAAATTCCCATACTATGTTTATTTATTTTGTGTTATGCATAATTATATTAATTTCACACAATCTTATTAACTTATGCATTTAATTACCCCATCGTTCCCACGTAATTTCGTTCATGATATAACACATATAAAAGGTGTCAACTTGCATATGAATGAACATGTTTCAAAGGTGCCATCTTGCATATTAACAAACACATAACTTGCATATGAACTTGCATAACATGTCACATAACTTGCATATAATATGTCACATAACTTACATATTCATTTTGCATAACAAACTTGCATATTAGCTTATAGACTTGCATAATGTGTCATCATGAACTTGCATATTAATAAACATGTAACTTGCATATTTACATACATGTAACTCGCATATTAACAAACATGTAACTTGCATATAAAGAAACATGTAACTTGCATATTTACATACATGTAACTTGCATATTAACAAACATGTAACTTGCATATTAACAAACATGTAACTTGCATATTTACATACATGTAACTTGCATATTAACAAACATGTAACTTGCATATTTACATACATGTAACTTGCATAGCATATTACCATGAACTTGCATAACATGCATATGATTACATAGCCCACAACTTGCATATTTAGCATCATGCAAACATAACATACATCATATTAAACTTGCATAAGCTTACATACTCAACATGCATAAACATAAGATTAATGCTAACATCATATCATATGATTCAAAGCTCATTAACCCACATACAAAACCATAAATCTCATCACATCTCATCTAATTAGTTTACCAAAAGATCATCAAAGTGATAGAAACTCACAACTAGCAACTTTGAACACCAAATGAAGAAGATTAAGATGCTAAGAAGGGATTAGAAGTTGATTAGAGAGTGATTAGTATGCAACCCTCTTCATAAAATTAGTGGAGGCCATGAGAGCTAGCATTTTGCCATAGTTTAGTCACTAGGTTTAATTATGAATGAATTAGGGTAGGTTAGGGTCTTATTTATAGATTAGGCAAGTGTTTTAGGCCATAGGATTAACCCTAGATTCAATCCAAGCCATCAAAGCATGTCTTGGGGAAGAAGTCAAGTGTAGGAACCATCTAGGGCCTTTAGATTAAAGATGGACCATGAGAACCATTCAAATGCAAAATCTGCACTTGAGCGAATCGGCCCACGGGTTGACAGCCAAACACCCTGGATTAACCCCTAGTCGACCCAGCGGGCTCGGGTCGACTTCAAAAATCGGCCGGTTCGGTTATTCCCCTCTCCCAATTCGCTGTTTTGAGCATTTTTGCATATTTATTTATTAAATTTTCAATTATATATATATATATATCAATATATATATATATATATCTACACAACCCATTTCACTTAATTAAGTATACTTTAATTTGGGAATTTTCGTGAAACTTCGCGAGGCCATATCTTGGTCATACGGACTCCGATTTTCGAAAACTCGGACTCTATTTCGCGTATTTTTCCGAGACGAACGCAATGGCATAGCCCGTTTCCCTTGATTCCCATTTTAGAATTAAATTCTGCCTCGATTTATGTTATTACAGGTTATTGAAAATACGGGTTGTTACAGTTTGATGTTGTCAATGCCCTTAATTTTATGTTTCAATAGTTTCAAGTTGTTGACCATAGGTGTGGCAAATGGTTTTGCTTGATTCATTTTTGCTCTTATTAGTATCTCATGCATATACTTCGTCTGGGATAGAAATGATTCAATATTAGACTTTCTTTTTATTTTTATGCCTAGGAATAGTCTAACTCTCTTTAACCTTTAATAGCAAATGTTTAATCCGAACACCACACAATTTTGTCGATTTCATTGTCATTGTCTCCAGTGATTAGAATGTCATCCACATAGTCCAAAATGTATATACTATGTTGTTCATTAACTTTTTTGTAAAAGAGTCATCGGCCCTAAAAGCATTGAAACCCATTCAAGTTAGAATGATCTTAAGCTCATCATATCATTCACTAGATGCTTGTTTTAATCCATAAATGGCTTTGTGAAGTCTGGACGCTCGTCCTTTGTTGCTTTCAGTGTCATACCCCTTTGTTTGTTGCATGTAAACTTCCTCTTACAATTCACCATTTGAAAAATGTATTATTCACGTCAAGTTATCTTATCCTCCATTGCTTGTGTAAGGTTATAGATAGAACGATTCGAATGATGGTAGGCTTAACCATTGATGAAAAGGTCTCGTGAAAATCAAAAACGTATTCTTGAAAATACCTCTTTTCCATAAATCTTTCTTTGTATTTAAGTATGTTCCCAATTGCATCTCCGTTGATTTTGTAAGTCCACTTGTAGCCTATTATATTTTTATGCTTTGGTGAGTCAACCGTCCTCCCTGTCTAGTTTTTTACCAATGCATTTTATTCCATATCCATGGCCTTTCTCCATATTTCATGTGTAATTGCTTGTTCATATGTTGTTGGCTCTGCGTTTCCCATAGTTGCAATGAATATATTTTGATTTGAAAATTCTGTGTTTTGATCTTATGATCAAATGAAGATTAATTGTTAGGTATGTGATCCTTGTTGCTTTCCTTAGTTCCCATAGTTAGCATTATTTCACCACTTGAGTGTTGATCTAATGATATGTTAGGGTCATTTGAACTGTATCCAGATCTTGTGCTTGAGACAGTGGGTTGTTTATCTGATTTGCTTTGATGGGTCTCAATGCTAACATTGTTACTCCATTTTGATAGTGTTGATATTGATGGCGCAGCTACAGTTCTATTTTTTATTCATTGGTTATTGCCTTTTCCTTTTTTTGCAAAAGGAAATAGACAATCATTAAACACATGTCTGTGTATAAAAGATTTGCCTTTGTTGTCCATGCATTTGTAATGTATTTGGTTATTAGCCACCCTAAAAAAAGTGCATGAACTTGATTTTAGGTTTAACTTGTGTTTGTTAAATGGTCTAAGGCATGGAAAACAAAGGCATTTAAGTTCCCTAACTGTTTGTAGTCTGGTTTAACTTTAAACAGTTTTTCATTAGGGCATTTCACAACACCAGAAAAGGGTTTTTCTAATCGTTATTACGTTACTAATTAACTTTGTAACAGTTATAACCATTACTAAAACATACGTGACAAACTGTTGTTACAAATATTGTAACATTTATAACTGTTATAAAGTGTGTTTACTATAGTGGTTATTACCTTACAAAATTATGATTTTGCTACACTTATAACAGTTGGTACTGAAGAATTTGTTACCACTTATAACCATTATAAAATTTATTTGTATGACAGTAATTGATGTTACAAGTATGAAATATGTAACAGTTATTACTGTTAGTGTATAAAACTGACTATTTCATACAATAAATTTAATAACATCTATGTTACAAACGTGAATATTATATAAGGCCGACAGTAGGTAATTCCTTTAAACAAGTAACAACCATAATAAGCTCCAACTAATTTCATAAAGCATATACCAATAAGAATATACAACATATATTATATAACAATATCTCAAAGGAAATACAACAACATGTCACAATTTGTATCCAAAAACAATTCCATTTCAACAAAACATCAAACTATCACAATTTAACAAACAACTATTTCATCATCCAAAACAAATATCAAATAACATCTAAGTATCATAATTTAACACACAACCATTACACAAAACAAAAACAATAAGTCGGCCAAATTACAAACCCACCACCGACAAGATCAGATAGTGTATGCATACCATTCTACGTGCATCAAAAATTGATGCATATGGATCCAGAACTTTGTCCACCTAGATGGCTTTCTCTCCTTCTAGTACATGTCTATTGTGACAAACTTTTTGCATTGCTACATATATCCCTTCGCTGCCTTCTTTAATGTTGACGACAATAACACTACCGATTGTTTATCTCTCGTAGATCATCTAATGACATCATTAGAAGTACTATGTAGATTGCTATTACCTTGCCCTCTATCGGAAGCAATTTCTTCTCGTGATGTTGTATTTCCTCCATGTTGAATAATAAGAAGCTTCATAGATTGTTGCAAGTACGCTATGCTAAACTCGTTTGTTTGATGTCTTCATGCATTTATTTTTGGTTGTTCTCCAAATTAGCTAACTGTTGTTTAGTTCCATTTTCTTTTGTCGTGGTAATTGCTTTTGAAGCTTGTGCTAGTTTTACTTGCTTTACTTTGCACATGGAGCTGATAGCACGATAATAGCTTCTTTTTTTATCATCTCCAAAAACTTCAGCAATGAAATCTTCCTCAAAATTATCTAGACTTAGAGTTTCATCGCCACCTTCTATTATTTATCTTGCTTCCGCTGCTTCAACCAAAGCCTACGATGTTCAACGAATACAATAATATGAGTCAAGACATGAAAACAATGCATATTACCCCTTTTAACAAATATTTGTATAACTCAAATATTTCATAGCTAGAAACAACATAAAATAACATGATGACAAATTATACGGGATGTGGACATCAATAGTAAATGAACATCGCTCAGCTTAGTTTTAAACTGAGCCAACATGGCTCGATTAGATCGAGCCACTCGGCTCTGGCTCACGTTTACTGAGTCATAGGCTCAATTTACATTGAGACTTGTAGGCTTAGTATAAACCTAAGCCTGAACCAAGTGGCTCAGTTTTACTGAGCCTTGTTGGCTCAGTTTAAAACTGAGCCACTCGGCGCGGGCTTAGATTGAACTAAGCTTGAGTCGAGCAGCTCAGTAAAACCGAGCCGAGTGGCTGAGGTGAACATAGTCTTATTTCCCATATTGGACTAAAATCAAATTGGAAACAACAAACAGTTTGCATATATTGATTACAAACCTATGCAGTTAAAGCCACACAATATCCCCGCTATAGCCCATAGCGCTCTTCAACCGCTACGCTATTTTAATTTAGCACTGATGAACAGTAGATTCGCTTTTAGCTCCGCTATTTTCCGCTGCATTCGAAAAATCAAGACCTTTTCGCGTCTGCTTTAGCAGTAGTAATATATATGTATAATTTGACTAGTCTCTTTTTAATAAATTCACTAAATTTAGCGTAAAGGGCTAAATTTAAGAAATAAGTGCCTAATATATTGTAACAATCAATTACACTCATTAAATTTGGCATTCATAACTATGATATTATTTGATTTTGTATATAAGATTAATCAATGAAGTGTTATTCATCACTGGTCCAGTCTGTCTATTTGGTCGATGGAGATCTGAATAAACGGTAAAAATCCGATATCACCATGAGTTTTTGTAGGAAAGACTTGCACCGGAACATATAAGCACTTCATGAGTAAAAAAAATTCATGGTTTAGATCTTGAGGGCACAGTCTATTCTCAAGGGATGTTATATATCAAATTGGCAGTTCCGCTGCAATAAGGCCATTAGAGCGTTATCAATTACTATAAAGAATTTCTTGCAATAAAATGTATTTACTAGAAAATAAAATGTGTTATTCTTCTTTATATTTCATTTACTCTACTTCGCTGTTTTCTTTCTCTGTAACTCATTTGTTTCTCATGTTTAAGAGTAGCTCCAGATTTCCTTTCTTTTAGACTAGCGCTCGTTTCAACCCTAGGTTGGTGTAGAACATTCCATGAAATTTTGTGTAGTTTACCATCCTAGAAAAAGCAACAAACAAGTTTCTATCTTGATTGAACATCTAAGTTGTCCATATTTTTTTGCAGTAAAGGAGCACACTTAGCATAATTCAGATGAAGACCCTGTTGCACTTCTACAAATTGCATACTATCTTGCTTAAATAATGCAATATCACTAAAATATATCTTTAATTTCATAAAACTTACCTTGTAAACTGTTAAGATTTTTGTGCGCAGCGGAAGCTTGACAAAATGCCAAGAAAAATTGGATCTTTATCACCCAATCACTTGAAGATGAATTTGATTGAAAAAAAACAACACAAATAATATCGGAAATACGAGCATACGATATTCCACCCAACCACCCTCTTTATTGATTCACTAATAAAAATTGTTTACAAACGATCTCAACTATCATTACAAACAATTACAACTTGAACCAATAACCTTATTGAGAAATAGGTAGAGAATATCTAATGGTTAAAAATTTGAGGAGAAAGACAATGAAGAATAATCGCAAATTTTCCATACCTAATGAATGTTGGGAATAGGTCCCTTCCTATGTGAAAAACTCATTATTAATTGGAGCAATAAGTGTTGCTACGGTATTTCGTGCTTTTATTTGAATAGGTGACTATTTGACTTTGGTGTGCTTTGGTCATTGCACATTTATGGAAATTGTAATCTTATTAATTATGGTAGTTGAATGGAGACTTCAAAGTGCCTCTTTGGTGGCTATATATACATCCATTCTTGGGTAGCAAATAGACACACAAGATTAAAGTCTACAACATCAAAACTTTGTCAGTTTCTCCAAAACTTTGTGGGCTGCTTCTACTACTTTGAGATTGCCCTTTGCTGGACTGTTTGTGCGAGATCTCTCATCTTTTCTAGGCTCTGTTTCCCGGTGATATTTTTCACTTTTCTCGCTTTTGTTTTGATGCAGTTTTTTCTAGCTATTGTTGGTGACTGTGTATCCACTTTGTAACTTGGATTTGATTTGTGTACCCGTCCATTATCATAGTAAGAGAAGTTTGGGAGGACCGCCGTCATTGGTCCCGTGGTTTTTACTCTTCACATTCAAGAGGTTTTCCACGTTAAAAATTCTTGTATTCTTACTTTATTATTATCTCTTGTTCTGTTGATTATTTGCATTAATCATTGGTGATTGTGGTGCATTTTGCTGGGCTTGTCTGTGTCATTCATAACAAACTGGTATCAGAGCGAGGTTGGTTAATTTGTAATATCCCTGATGGATTCTAGTAATATCAACACTAGTAGAACAATTAGTTTGAATGGAGCTAACTATCATATTTGGAAGAGAAAAATGAGAGACTTGTTGTATGTCAAAAGTTGGCATTTACCTGGTTTAGTGATGAAAAACAGAAGGTAAAACTTATGAACAGTGGCAATTTGAACATGAACAGGTGTGTGGATTTATTCGTCAGTGGGTTGATGATAATGTTTTGAATCATATAAATGATGATGTTTATGCGAGATCACTATGGCAAAAACTTGAATCCCTTTATGCTAATAAGTCTGGAAATAATTAATTGTACCTTATCAAGCAATTGATGGGCTTGAAGTACAATTCAAGCAAGTCACTTTCTGATCACCTGAATGATTTTCATAGCATTATTTAGCAATTATCAGCTATGGATATAAATTTTGTTGATGAAATTTAGGGACTTTTGTTACTTGGAACTCTTCTTGATTCATGGGACACTTTCAGAATGACACTTTGCAACTCAGCACCACATGGCAAAGTTACACTGGATATTGCCAAAATTGGTATTTTGAATGAGGAGATGAGGAAGAAATCTCATGGTGTGTCTTCTTCATCCGAGGAAGCATATGTTGCTGAAAACAGAGGAAGAAGCAAGAGTAAAGGTCCAGTTTCCAGAGACAAAAGCAGAAGCAAATCTCGTGGAAGATACGCAAATATGAAGTGCCATTATTGTGATAAATCCGGTCACATAAAGAAATATTGCTACAAGTGAAAAAGAGACAACAAGGGTGGTAAAGGCATGGAAGATAAGAAGCAAGATCAAAAGGATTGCAATAATGATGATAGAGCTATTACTGCAACTGGCGGTGATCTTATTATTGTACATGACGAGATCTGTGTGAATCTTGCTAAATATGAGTCGAGTTGGGTCATTGACAGTGGAGCATCACTACATGTGACATCGTGGAAGGAATTCTTCACGTCTTATACACCTGGTGACTTTAGGGTGTTGAAGATGGGTAATGATGGTGTGGCTCAGGTTGTGGGCATTGGAGATGTATATTTGGTGACCAACACTGGAGCAAAGTTAATGCTTAAAAATGTCAGATATGTTCCAAAAATTCGATTAAACTTGATCTCTACTGGAAAACTCGATGATGATGGCTACTGCAACACTTTTCATGGTGGTCAATGGAAGCTTACTAAAGGAACATGGTGCTAGCTCGTGGGAAGAAGCACACAAGCCTGTACTTGCTGCAAGCCTTAATTCCCATTGATTCTGTAAATGTGGCAAGTGACGATCTTGCAAAATTGTGGCATAGAAGACTTGGCCATATAAGTGAAAAGGGGCTAAGTTGTTTGATAAAGAAAACTGCACTACCTGATTTGAAGTGTGTAAAATTGGATAAATATTCTCACTGTTTTGCGGGAAAGCAGAATCGGGTCTCCATTAAGAGACATCCTCCTTCAAGAAAATCAGGTTTACTTGATCTTGTTCATTCTGATGTTTGTGGTCCGTTAAAATTTAAGGCCTTTAGTGGTGCACTTTACTTTGTTACTTTTATTGATGATTGTTCAAAGAAATTGTGGACATATGCTTTAAAAACAAAAGATCAGGTACTTGATGTTTTTAAGCAGTTTCAAGCCTTGGCTGAAAGGCAATCTGGTAAAAAGCTAAAGTGTTTACGTTCTGACAATAGTGGTGAGTACATCGGTCCACATGATGAATATTGTAAGGCTCAAGGTATTCGGCATCAGTTTACACCAAAGAAGACTCCATAGCTGAATGGTGTAGCAGAGAGAATGAATAGGACTTTGTTAGAGAGAATGAGGTGCATGCTTTCAGAGGCTAAGTTGCCAAAACACTTTTGGGGTGAAGCTTTATTTATAGCTACACATGTGATTAATTTTTCACCTTGTTTTTCTTTGAATGGTGATGTTCCAGATAAGGTTTGGCTTGGCAAGAAGGTTTCTTACAGTCATTTACGCATCTTTGGGTGTAAGGCGTTTGTGCATGTGCCTAATGATGAAAGATCGAAGCTGGATTCCAAGACTCGCCAATGCATCTTTGTAGGCTATGGTCTTGACAAGTTTGGCTATAGGTTTTATGATCCTATAGAGAAGAAATTGATTCATAGCAAGGATGCACACTTTGTTGAAGACCAAACAAGTGAAGATATTCAGAAATCGCAAGAAGCTGCATCACATAGTGTCTATGATCTGGTTGATCTAGATCATCCTCCTTTGACTCCTACAACTCCTGCAACTCTTGCACCAGCTCCAACTGAACAAGTACAAGAAAATGACAATGAAGGTCATGTACCTGAGGAAGATGATCCCCATGATGAAGATTCTGAAATTGATCATCATGCTTCTCCTGAAACTCAAACAACCTTTGTAAGGCGATCTACTAGGGAACGACGTCCTACCACTAGGTATCCTTCTTCCGAGTATGTTCTCTTAACCGACGGAGGAGAACCTGAGAGCTTTAAGGAAGCTATAGACAGCGATGATAAGCAACTTTGGTGGGATGCAATGAAAGAAGAGATGAAGTCGATGCATGATAACAAAACTTTTGATCTAGTGAAACTATCGAAGGAAAAGAATGCTTTGAAGAAACGTTGGGTTTACAAGTTGAAACAAGATGAAAATGCAAAGACGCTTCGCTACAAAGCAAGGCTTGTTGTAAAAGGATGCAACCAAAGAAAGGGAATTCACTTTGAAGAGATATTTGCACTGATTGTCAAGATGTCTTCCATCAGAGTTGTTTTGGGTCTTGCTGCTAGTTTAAATTTAGAAGTTGAGCAGTTAGATGTGAAGACCGCATTTCTTCATGGTGACCTTGAAGAAGATATTTACATGGAACAATCTGAGGGCTTCAAAGTTAATGGGAAGGAAGAATACGTGTGCAAATTGAAGAAGAGTTTGTATGGTCTAAAACAAGCTCCAAGGCAATGGTATCGCAAATTTGACTCTTTTATGGGGGAGCAAGGCTACAAAAAGACACATAATGATCATTGTGTTTTCTTGAAGAAATTTGCTAATGATGATTTTATCATTTTGCTACTTTATGTTGATGACATGCTTATTGTAGGGCAAAATGTAGATCAGATTGCTTGTTTGAAGAACCGGTTGAGCAAGACTTTCTCCATGAAGGAACTTGGTCCGGCGAAGAACATTTTAGGAATGAGAATTATTCGTAATCGAAAGGCTCGAAAGTTATGGCTATCACAAGAAACATATATTCAGAGAGTGCTTAAAAGGTTCAATATGGAGAAAGCAACGCTTGTGAGTACTCCACTTGCTATGCATTTTAAGTTGTGTTCTCAACAGTGTCCTTCCACAACAGAAGACAAGGAGAAGATGACGCATGTTCCTTATGCTTCCGCCGTGGGTAGTTTGATGTATGCAATTGTTTGCACTTGGCTTGATATAGCTCATGCTGTAGGGTTGGTTAGTATATTTCTTTCTAATCCAGGTAAAGAGCATTGGAATGTTGTGAAGTGGATTATAAGATACTTACAGGGTACTTCTGATATGAAGCTTTGTTTTGGGAGTGACAAACTTTGTCTTGTTGGTTATTCAGATTCTGATATGGCAAGTGATATTGACTCGAGAAAATCTACTTTGGGTTATTTGATCACTTTTGCGGGGGAGCAGTGTCTTGGCAATCTAGGCTACAAAAATGTGTGGCTTTGTCTACTACTGAGTTGGAGTTTATTGCAGCGACAAAGGCATGTAAGGAGTTGTTGCGGATGAAGCAGTTTGTTTGTCAGCTTGTATTTACACAAAAGAGGTATGTGTTGTATTGTGATAATCAAAGTGCAATCCATCTTGCTAAGAATTCCACTTTTCATGCAAAGTCGAAGCATATTGATGTGAGATATCATTGGATACGTGATGTTCTTGATGAGAAGTTAATTGAGCTTGAGAAAATTCATACCGATAATAATGGTTCCGGCATGATGACTAAAGCTTTGGTAAAAGACAATTTTGAGACTTGCCGTTCAATTGCCGAAATGGCAACCACCTCCACATAGTCGGGAGGGGGAGATTTGTTAGGAATGGGTCCCTTCCTATGTGGAAAAACTCATTATTAATTGGAGCAATAAGTGTTGCTATGGTATTTCGTGCTTTTATTTGAATATGTGACTATTTGACTTTGGTGTGCTTTGGTAATTGCACATTTATGAAAATTGTAATCTTATTAATTATGATAGTTGAATGGAGACTTCAAGGTGCCTCATTGGTGGCTATATATACATCCATTCTTGGGTAGCAAATAGACACACAAGATACATGTCTACAACATCAAAACTTTGTCAGTTTCTCCAAAACTTTGTGGGCTGCTTCTACTACTTTGAGATTGCCCTTTGTTGGACTGTTTGTGTTAGATCTCTCAGCTTTTCTAAGCTCTGTTTCCCGGTGATATTTTTCACTTTTCTCGCTTTTGTTTTGATGCTGTTTTTGCAAGCTATTGTTGGATGACTGTATATCCACTTTGTAACTTGGATTTGATTTGTGTATCACTCCATTATCATAGTAAGAGAAGTTTGGGAGGACTCCCGTCATTGGTCCCGTGGTTTTTACTCTTCACATTGAAGATGTTTTCCACATTAAAAATTCGTGTGTTCTTACTTTATTATTATCTCTTGTTCTGTTGATTATATGCATTAATCATTGGTGATTGTGGTGCATTTTGCTGGGTTTGTCTGTGTCATTCATAACAATGAAGAGATTAGCTAGCCCTTTTTATAGTGAGAATTGCTTCATGCCCAAGAAAAACTTGGCTTCATGCCCAAGAAAACTTGGCTCCCAAAATATCTTCGTATATGTTATAAAACTATTTGGTTAAGCACCTAATATCCTTGCAATAAATGTCCACAAATCTAGCACCAAATCTCTTCATAAAATCTAGCACCAAATCTCTCCATAAAATCTAACAACAAATCTCTCCACAAAATATGTAAGATTATTTGTTGCCCAAAATTGTGATATGCGTATCACCAATTTCAACACTCCACCTTGATACCAAATCACAACATCTCCTCCACTCAAACAATAGCCCCTTAGCTCTCACTTTCAACCTCTTCTTTCTCAATTAACAACATCTCGATTTTAATGGCTACGAGATATAACCATCATGTCTTCTCTTCAAGTCCAGGCTCAATTGATTTACAGGCTCAATCACACCTTCTTGATTTCATCAGGCCACAAGATTACCTAATTGATTTCCAGGCTCAATCACACCTCCTCTTTATCGACGTCTACCACTTGATCCCTCTTCATCTACATGGATCCCTCGAGAATTATCAACGTGAAGACAACAATCGATAACATGATCCTCAACGGATCTTCAGCAGTGATCAAAACCAACCACTCCACCTTACTGCAGACTAGGTTCTTCATTCCAAATTATCAAAATCTCCTACTCTATAATAGCCATCCATGAAAGCAACATCATCTTCGACATCTACAATCTTCAATCCAAAATCACTCCAAGCTATGCGATGATCTGGCTCTGACACCAAACTGTTATGATTTTTGTGCACAGCGGAAGCTTGACAAAATGCCAAGAAAAATTGCATCTTTATCACCCAATCACTTGAAGATGAATTTGATTGGAAAAAAAACAACACAAATAATATCGAAAATATGAGAACACGATATTCCACCTAACCACCCTCTTTATTGATTCACTAATAAAAATTGTTTACAAACGATCTCAACTATCGTTACAAACAACTACAACTTGAACCAATAACCTTATTGAGAAATAGGTAGAGAATATATAATGGCTAAAAATTTGAGGAGAAAGACAATGAAGAATAATGGCAAATTTTTCACACCTAATGAAGAGATTAGCTAGCCCTTTTTATAGTGAGAATTGCTTCATGCCCAAGAAAAACTTGGCTTCATGCCCAAGAAAACTTGGTTCCCAAAATATCTTCATATATGTTATAAAACTATTTGGTTAAGCACCAAATATCCTTGCAATAAATGTCCACAAATATAGCAGCCAATATCTCTCCATAAAATCTAGCACCAAATCTCTTCATAAAATCTAGCACCAAATCTCTCCATAAAATCTAACAACAAATCTCTCCACAAAATATGTAAGATTATTTGTTGCCCAAAATTGTTATTTGCGTATCACCAATTTCAACATAAACTAGTGGAATCATTCTAATGAAAAAGAATTATTTTCATACCATAAACATTATTTTGCAACTATGAATAAAACTAACAAATTTAGCTCAGGTAGTATTCCCTTCACCTGATAATGAACAACTATCTGCTACTGAACATGAATTAAACTAACAACTTCAAGCTGAACTTCAAACCGAGAGCTTGAAAAAAAAAGAATCAGATTACTTACACATTTTCCAACGACACATGGAATTACTTCCCCGGTTTTTTGCTTGTATATGCTATTTTCCAAGCAAGAGCTTGCATAGGCTTATTTTTCGGATTTTCCCTTTTCTTATAAAATATACAAATAAATACATGTACTATAATTTATCGTAAAGTTAACTTATGAAATATGAACTACATACCAATTTATCATGTAGTTTACAGTACAATTTTCTGCCCAATGTACGATTTATAGTAACTTTTCCTTTATTTTCAGAATTCTTGCATTGTTTTCTCTTCCTATCACTATACTCCATGTCAACAAAACTCTCCCATTGAACTTTATCAATATCATCACGACGACTTTCAATTGCAATAAGTCTAGGTATAAGCTTACCATCTTTCTTAAAATATTTGTTACGTAGTTTGGATCTTGCACTTCTGAAATATTGTGAGAACCCTTTTTCTGATATAGACCTTGCTTTATCGGTATCTATATCCGTATATCAAACTTTTTTTGTAGAATCAAAAGAAAATTTAACAAAGGTCTGATTAGAACAAATTAAACAAACAAACAAATTGGGATTTGCAACAAAAATATTATTAGTATTGATCATTTATAGCACTACATTTTCCCATTATACTCACATGTAACACATGTATTTAATAACATAAAATGGCGGTGTGAATGAACAAGAAAGACAATTGATGACATGTTCTGATAACATAAAATTCTCCACTAATCATACTCAGCCAACATCCCTAATTGCGTAATTTCTCACCTAAAATGCAATAGACTTGTTAGAAATCAACAGAATGCAAAAGCAAGAAGGAATGCAAAACCCAGTGCTCTAAATAATTTTTACAATAAAAATGCAGCAAAATTACATTATATGTTCTATAATATGCTCCCGAAGGCTAAGAAGAACTCACAATAATCTATACCATACAACTGTCTACGGGCAATGTTACAAAAATAGCTGGTGTATCTAGTAATAAAAAATAAACTACAAAAAGTAGGGCTCTATGGAGGATCAGATCAAATAATTGTTTAATTGGAATCGCAAACTGAAAAGCCAGGCCTAATATGTACTTCATATACCATTGTTAATAAATGTGTAACAAGTTAAATTTGAGGCTAGGAGCAAATAGGAAATGATGCCTTTAACAGTTCAAGAAAATGAAAAGTAATAAGAGATGAGGATCTTTTCAAACAAAGTTTAAGAAAGAACTAAAAAGAGTTAGAACCCTTGAATAACACATCAAGGAATATGCATTTGAGATCTTGTGCTAAACAACTCATTTTGAGATACAAACTCTTGCTAGCAAAACACATTTAGAGCATGTTACTGTAGTCACATATATGATGGTTTTTGCTTTTTTGATTCGTTTTCCTATCAATTGTTTGAAATCGACACTAACAATTTTGTATCTCAAAGCATGTCAATAAACAAAATGGTCAATTGGATATCTATGAACATAGATTGAATGTCCAAAATACTCACCCATGGTAGATATGAGTGGAAAGCAAGAAAAGACCCAAAAAATGATAGGGAAATATGTTGGAAATTTTATGAATTATTTAAAATATGAAATAAGTTTATGATGGCTCCTATTTGTGAATAGTCCCACATCATGGGATTATAAGAAAGATGCAAGTATTTATACTTGTTTCTAAGAAATCATGTTGGGGCCTTGGGCTCCCAATGCATGCTTTGTTGTGAGGAGGGAGACCATGCATCATGACCACCACACGCGCGCGACCGACCTACTCGGCTCGGTTCAGGATTGGGCTTGGGCCTTGGCTATGTGGTGTAGACACTTATATTTTTGGTCCAGAAAAATCTGCATTTTTTCGAACTGTGTTTAATTTGAAGCGGTAAACTTTTGACTTGGTTTTTTAGCAGATCCTACTTTTCTTCCACTGCCCAGTTCCCTATATATTATCTTCAGTTGTAGACGAGATTAAGATAGAAAAATTCTACTTTTTCTTCCTCCGCCATTAAATATATTCTTTCAGAAATTTTCGAGCAGTTAAATTCGAAAGTGCAAATCTGCACTGATTTGTTGTGCAAAGCAAATCGGTTATTTATTTTAGAGAGGCTGTTTTATCCTAGAGGCGGCGACGGAAGTACGAACTGGTTTTGCACCACCGACCAGATCGCCGAATCATCTTCAAGAAAGCGACCTTGTCCGCGACTCAGCCATTGTTTGACAACAATTTGAAGACGAATTATCAAACAATGGCTTCGACTCAATTCCGCACGACGTTGCTTCCGCCTTCCAGATCTGATCCTTCATGAGCTACAAGAAAACGCAAATGATGACAACAATGAATCGGAGAATCGATCAACTGTAGAAAACATAATACAGCCTCAGAAATACGGGATTTGCGATTTGGTTTCTCCCTCATACTTTTGACTGAAGCAAACTGAAACTCTCGCCATGGCGGAAATAAGAAATCAAAACCAGCTAAAGCACAACCTAATAATCAACAGCGAAAATGGCCACGTTCACTCATTCAAATTCCCCAAATTGCTGGACCCAGACGTAAATTGGGACAAGGATCAATTATGCGATGTCTTGCACTGGATTCCGCAAGGGCTGCGAATTTTAATTGAATTAATTTGGGGTGCTATTCCTCTAATTGGAGCGATCTGGATCGTCTTTAGCTGGCACAGTGGAGGGTTTTTGATTATCAAAGGGACGACTTTGATTTCGCCTTATGCTGGAGGATTGCCTGGCACAAAAGAGAAAGTTCTACCTGAACGAAGTCGAGCTGATGTGCCAGGTTTGAGCACTGACTAATTGCATGCATGGTTAAAAGTAAGAATAGAAAATCATGATGCTGAAATAAGTGAATTGAATTTGCATGTATTTGGAGTATTGAAGGATGAAATACAAGGAGCAATGCTTCATCACGAGAGCATATTCAAGCTTCAGATCCGTGAGCTGTATAGTTTATATTGGAAGAGAATGCATCTCATGGCGAAGGTATGCTTATGATATTTATAGTATTTAATTAAAGTTTCATTGCATGAATGTGTAGCTTATTTAGGCTAACATATGTTTTACCCCGTTTGAACATGCAAATGAATATTGCATGACAGAACATAGCGTAAAGAATGCACATGCAGATTTTGATTTTCTGACTTAGATCAAGATTGAGTTCTAAGTAATTATTAAGATTGATAATTAAAAATGCAGAAAATGATATTTTCTGTAATTAGTTTTTCTTAGTCTCTGGGTTTACGTATATTTTTCTGTAAGAAAAATATAATTTTTTCAAACATATTGACATTTAAAATAGTAAGCATCCACAACCGGTCAGTAAATAAGAGAATGGAATCTGCAAGGAAACCATAAATGACAGCAGCAACCAACCCAAATGAATGATTCTGGACAGTTATTCTATATTACAACTGTAGAAAACCAGATCATATGTCACGAAAGAGTCGGAACAGGCCAGAACCTGCACCGTAGGCAAACCTGACTGAGGAGCCTCTAATGGTTATGATTACTGAGATTCACCTGGTTGGTGGATCAGAGGGTTGGTGGGTAGACATTGGTGTTTCTCGCCATGTTTGCTATGATCGTGATATATTCACAATATACACGGTTGCTGACGATCAGAAAGTGTGTTTTGAGATCCTCGCACCACTTAAGCTGTAGAGACTGATAATATGAAAATTAAGCATATGATTGAAAAGACATTGATTATTAAAAATGTGATGCATTTGATATGTTTGAAACATTCAAAATTGAAATCAAGCAAATAAGAAAAATTAAGAGACTACATAGTGATAGAGGAACAAAATACGAATCAAATTCTATTATGGATTTTTTATGTGATATATTGTACATAAGAGAATTGCACCCTAGTCACCTGATATGAACGGTAAAGCTGAAAAATAGGATCTTTACTGAATTAGTAATTGACATTTTATTAAATTTTGGTGCAGCAAAACATTAGTGGGGGGATATTTTATAGACTGTATGTTATGTTCTGAATAGAATCCTCAAATCTAAGAATAAAATTTCACCTTATGAAATTTTAAAGAATTATAAATCCAATGTGTCATACATTAGAACTTGGGGTTGTCTATCATATGTTCGCATTTCAGACCCTAAGAGAATAAAATTGGCAAATAGAGGATACGAATGTGTATTTATAGGCTATGCTGTTAATAACAAAGCATATACAGACTTTATGATCTAAATTCACATAATATAAGTTGAATCAAATGATGTCAATTTTTATGAAATGAAATTTCCTTTTAAATTAAGGAATAGTGGGGGAACATCAAGTATGCCTATTAGAACAGAACTTAATAAAAGTTCTGAAACCGAACCTAGAAGAAGTAAAACTTAATAAAAGTTCTGAAACTGAACCTAGAAGAAGTAAAGGAGCAAGAACCGTAAAAGATTTTGGTTCATATTTTTGTGCTTTTACTATAGAGGAGGATCCCTTAAACCTCCAAGAGGCCTTATCTTCTTTAGATGCCGGTTTTTTGGCAAGAGGCTATAAATGATGAGATGGATTCTATGGAATTCAACAAGACTTGGCATTTGATAGATTTACCTCCTGGTTGTAAATCTATAGACTGTATATGAGTACGTAAAAAGAAATTAAAACCTGATAGCACTATTGATAAATATAAAGTACGACTAGTAGCTAAAGGTTTCAAACAAAAAGAAAAAATATATAATTCTTCTACACTTTTCACCTGTAACTAGAATTACATCCATTCGGATATTAATCTCACCAGCCTCTATTCATATTTTATTAATACACCAAATGGATGTGAAAACCACATTTTTGAACGGTGAATTAGACGAAGAAATTTATATGGATCAGCATGAAGGATTTGTAGTACATGGTCAAGAACATAAAGTATGCAAATTAGATAAATCATTATATGGTTTAAAACAAGCACCTAAACAATGGCATGAAAAATTTGACAACTTCAATCATTTCACACGGTTTTAAAGTTAATGAAAGTGACAAATGCATTTATTACAAATCTGAGAATGACATTTGCACTATTATATGCCTTTATGTAGATGACCTACTCTTTTTTGGGTCAAACATTCATGCCATAAATTCAGTCAAATCCTTATTAAGTGCCAATTTTGATATGAAAGATCTAGGTGAGGCGAGTGTAATCCTTGGTATTAAAATTACTAGGTCAGAAAAGAGACTTTCTTTGGATCAATCTCATTACATTGAGAAGATACTAAAGAAATACAATTACTTTGACTGTAAACCTGCGAATACACCATACGATCATAGTGTAAAGTTATTTAAGAACACTGGTGAAGGTGTAAGATAGTCTGATTATGCGAGCATCATTGGCAGCCTTCGATATGCCACTGATTGTATTAGACCCGACATTGCCGATGTGTTGGGATATTATGCAGGTTTATCAGTAGATCTAGTATAGAGCATTAACATGCTAAAGAGAGGGTTATGAAATACCTATAATAAACTATGAACCTTGGATTACATTATGAAAAGTTTTCAGTTGTACTTGAAGGATACTCTGATACAGACTGAAATACTTTATCTGATGATTCTAAAGGACCAGTGGCTATATATATTTAGCATCGCTGAAGAAGCTGTCTCCTGGAAACCCAAGAAACAGACTATTTCGACTCAGTCTCCTATAGAGACTGAGATAATAGCACTAGCTACAGCAAGTTAAAAAGCAGAGAACTAAAGAAATCTGCTATTTGAGATCCCTATAAAGAAAAAATAGACACCAGTGGTGTAATCGATTGTGATAGTTCCGTGGCTATTGCAAAAAGTATAGAACCATTATAACAACGGTAGAAAACGACGTCGTAAGCACAATACTATAAAAGAACTTCACATATATAGTGATGAAAAATTTGACGACTAGTGAAAGAAAAACAGAACCGATATTACAACGGTAAGAAATGACAGTCGTATGCACAGTATTGTTAGAGAACATCACATATAAGGTGATGATAATTTGGCAGAACCTTTGACGAAAGGACTGTCCAGAAAGAAAGTCCTTAATAATTCTAAAAGAATGGGACTATTGCCCTGTGATTGTGGAATCACGCACAATGGTAACCCGACCTAAATGACTGGAGATCCCAAGAACTAGGTTCAATGGGTAAAAACAAGTTGTGTAGTGATAGTAGATGAACATGCTAAATTTTAGATTAAGAAGCATGTATTCCTGAAGTGATTAGAGGATGAGTTAATAAAACTCTTAATGAGATCTGTACTCTATTTGGAGTGGAGTACCTACCTTCAGGAGTTCTCTTGATAGACACACCTTTGTGAATGTGGAAATGTGGCTGTTTCCTATGAAGTTTTGGGCAAAACTTCTAGAGCGTTCACTAAACTGGGATAGACGTGCATGGCCATAAACGCATGGGCTTATTTGATTGCACTATAGAAAAGATTGTGTGTGGTTTGATGTCAGGAATAGAGTTCAATGCTACGTGTCACTCTAGTAAAAACTGAATCTTATTCACTACGCAAAGGTTCAAGTCAGATGACACCTTTGTTTATGCACAGTCTTATGTTTTTAGAAACTGCTCGATAATATTTTAAAAAATTCAAGTGGGGGATTGTTGGAAATTTTATGAATTATTTAAAATATGAAATAAGTTTATGATGGCTCCTATTTGTGAATAGTCCCACATCATGGGATTATAAGAAAGATGCAAGTATTTATACTTGTTTCTAAGAAATCATGTTGGGGCCTTGGGCTCCCAATGCATGCTTTGTTGTGAGGAGGGAAACCATGCATCATGACCACCACACACGCGCGCGCGACCGACCGACCGACTCGACTCGACCCGGCCTGGCCCGGCTCGGTTCGGGATTGGGCTTGGGCCTTGGGCCTTGGCTATGTGGTGTAGACACTTATATTTTTGGTCCATAAAAATCTGCATTTTTTCGAACTGTGTTTTTAAATACGAGATTTTTTCTGAACCGACTTTTATGTTGAAGCGAGATATTTATGAGCCGACTTTAATTTGCAGCGGTAAACTTTTGACTTGGTTTTTTAGCAGATCCTACTTTTCTTCCACTGCCCAGTTCCCTATATATTATCTTCAGTTGTAGACGAGATTAAGATAGAAAAATTCTACATTTTCTTCCTCCGCCATTAAATATATTTTTTCAGAAATTTTCGAGCAGTTAAATTCGAAAGTGCAAATCTGCACTGATTTGTTGTGCAAAGCAAATCGGTTATTTATTTTAGAGAGACTGTTTTATCCTAGAGGCGGCGACGGAAGTACGAACTAGTTTTGCACCACCGACCAGATCGCCGAATCATCTTAAAGAAAGTGACCTAGTCCGTGACTCAACCATTGTTTGACAACAAATGGAGGTGAGAGGCTAGATCTTCCATTGTTGAACTACAAATTCCACTAAAATTTATTCACACACTGGAGCTAAATCTGGAAAATGGAACATTCCGAATAAGTAAATTATATTTGTACTTATTGAAAAGGCATTTGAATCACTTCAGAATGTTCTTATCTGATGAATATCTTCTAAAACTTAATTCAAGCAAATATGCTTCAGCTCCTATGCCTAGAAGTAGGTCTGTCAAAATTTAGTCCAACCCTTGTTAATCCTTTTTTAAAAGAGGTGGGTTAGAGTATATTTTTTCGTTTGTTACGTTCAGCCCGTAACAATTTAACCCGCTACAACACTCTTCAACCCTTATTAACCCACTACCGTGAAAACCCCCCTTTCCAGAGAAGTTTTCGTTTCTTCCAAATGTCGACGTCGCTCGAACCCTAAATTAATCATCCGCTATTTCCTTCGATTGCTCGATCTTGCCCTTGCTCAAAGTTTCGTCAACGTTATCTCTGAACTTTCGCACGATTCCACCTTTGAAATTGAAGCTTTAATCAAGGTATGATATTTCTCTCTGAAATTTTCAATTTTAGTTGTCAATTGAATAGATCGAGAGCTGAAATCTTTAATCTATTCCATTTACAGTACATTTATGATTAATCGAGATCTGAAATTACATGTCGTTGATTTTTCATTGTCGGTTGCGCCTTGATTGAGAAAATGCTTCTTTACCGGAGCTAATCGTCCCTCCTAAATGTAAGTTACCTCTTTTTAAATCATGTTTTATAGTTCTTTCTTTTTTGTCAAATTCAGCTTGATTACTTGTGTTTCTCGGGTTCTGATTCACTTTGTTAACATGGAATTAATCTCTGCATTAAACTGGCATAGAGAATACCAAGTTAACCATGTGTGTTGATTATATATAATTAGGCGTCTATTTTGAAGCTGACGCATGAATGTCCGGTTCAATTCAAATTTGATATTTGAATTCAAGCTAAATAATTGTCTCTAACGATGCGAAATGTCTATCTACCAATTGTGTGTAAGTCAAAACCAATTTGATATACAGAGAAATTGAGATGCCAGTAAACGACTACATGCACATATGCATTCACTTCTCTTGTGGAAAAATATAAAATAAACATATACCTGAAGCTTTTTGATTCATATCTCTTATGATGGTGACTATAGCCGTATCAAAAAAGGAAAAAGCCTGTACTGTAAAATTATTTATATTTATGGGTAGTTATTGTCCAGAATAGGATATTTTACAATCTTTTTTGTATAAAGATATACATATGTCGGCAATGCCTTTACTTTCACCTATGAATTTAGAATTTGAACTACTAATTATTCTTGGTTCAGTATATTTTGAATAAGTAACAAGTTTAAATTTAACTGCACTTAACTACTTATATCTAGCATATTCAATAACTCAACCTCTCCTGATCCACTCTAAAGTCACTTGGTTGATTTACTATTCTTTATCTATTTTCCTTTAAGTCTCTTTTTACTTCACTAAGGCTATACCATATGATCATGTATTTTGTAGCTTTTTATATATAAAAAAACAAGCATGTCTGTATTCTAATTTCACTAGCTTTGTTCTACTGGAAACTTTATTGAAAATAATAGTGTTTGTTTGGATGCATGTGATAGTACTGGTAATGAAAAAATAATGAATGAATCGCATATATGAAGAATAACAAACCAAAATGAGAAATACAATTATCAAGAAATGCCTTTTTATACATGTACGTAGGTTAGTATTTTTTTTCTTTTGATCATTTATCTAATGTAATGTAAATATAAAATGAATTCCCTTAATTTACTTAGAGTCGAATATTCATACTAAACTATGTTTAGTAGTTAAGCATCTTCTATTTTTGAATTTCATTAATTATAATTACATTATAGCATAAAAAATAGTAATACCGAAACATTGCGTTCAAAAATTTTATATATTTATATGATCCGAAGAAAAAATTTATAAGTTAACAAATGTTAATATCATCTAATATATATATATATTTATTTACAATGTTAATATCATCTAATTTGTTAACTTAACAAAATAGAACTACACCTTATATTGCGCAATAATTTTCTACAATTTTTCTTTTCAAAGGACACCGAGTTGTTTAGCCGTGATGGGTGTTAGGAGAAAGAAAGCTGTTGTTAATAAGTTTTTATAATGCAGCAACAAATTATGAAACGGACGATGAGCAAAGAAAACAACTTTGAACAGAATCATGTATATTTAAAATTAACATGATCAGGTGATTCAAACAATCCTAGAAATTGGCAAACTGAAGACCATTGCACCTAAAACTTGTCTACTGAATTGCTTTTAAACTGATCGAATCCTAGTGCTTACATTTTTCTTTCTAAAACAAGTGATCACAAACATTTCGAACTGGGTTCTATTGTACTTCATGAACATTTGCTTGTTATCAACTGATTTATCTCTATCAGCATGTTTGTTCTGCTTTACATTATAATAATAGTTACTTTAAATCATTAATATATATATTTTTGTTCTGCATTTTAACAGAAAAAGTTTATTTTAAATGCAGTTGGAGGTATACTTGTAAGCCGCTGATAGGTCGTCGATTGCTGATAGATCTGCAGTCGGAGGTATACTTTGTTTTATTTTTTTAAATGCATTATTTTTTACATAGCACTATATGGGTTGCTATTTGATTTTCGTTTTACCTGTAGGCTTAATATTCAATCTTCTTTGGATCTTTACAGTTGCCTTAATATTCAGTCTTTGTCTGGACTTTTCATTACTCTTTCTCTCTCCTTGTCATCTAGCTTTTATTGCAAGTGCAATTCTTTTTTGATTTAGTGATTACACTGTCTTTCCTTTGACAGGATTCGGAAAATGCAGGTATAACAGATATTTGGACCAAGGATTCATTATATCATTCAAAATATTTCTCATAGATTCGTCTTAAGGTAATTCAACATTATACTTACATATATTTTGATTTGGTTTACATACCTCTAATTCTCTATCTCTCCCTTCTATTCTTATGCCTGAATTTGGATTATGACTCAAATATCTTAATTCTTTATTTTGAATCAACTGTATACTCATATCAAGTTAATTTAATTAAAACTCCAAGTTATGCTCTGTGTTATTTGTTTGTTTCAAGTAATAGTAACTTTATTCATCTCTGTTTTATATGTTTAAATTTTATGTTTAATCCAGACTTTAATTCGTATCGTGATTTTGCGTACATATGTGTTCTCTGCATTTGTTATTGTCTAGACAAAAATATAAATTTCCTAAATCATCATGTTAATGAGAAAGTTTTCATATTACAAGATTTAGATTTGAATGTCTACATATAAAATGCTATGTAAATAAAAATTTGAAATAATTTCAGTTAAATTTTACTAGGCTGGGAAAGTTTTCACTCTTATTTGTCTTGTGCATTTAATTTCAATTAAGTTTGCTTTTGATTTTTACCTTATTCAAAATAAATAACAAAAATAATCCTTCACTTTTGTTTTCAATTTTTTTACGCTACTATTTTTTGTTTGCACTTTCATTCAGTTCTTGGTTTATTTGTTGCTATTTAAAAACACCGTTGCTTAAATAGTACATTTACTTCTACTTAGCATGTATATATACTATAATTATTTTGTTATTACATTTTATGTATATTTATTTACTCTTTTTTTTTACTGAAGTTAAGGCATCATGTTATCAATAGACATGGGGGAACACCACACAGAAATTTCTTCTGGTTTTTTAATATTTGCCAAGTAGTTTTATAGTTTCATATAGTACTTATACCTGTTTTTTAATATTTGTATTGTTCTGTACATTCTTTGTTCATTTATTGTTCTTCATTTGCACTGTTATCTGTAGGGAGAAACCTTAATTTTCCTTTGTTATTTTTAGTCTATTTATTCAGATATTTATAATCTTATCCTTGGGTAGAACTGGTATATTAGTGAGCTATTTACTTTACATGTCTTTTGCAGCTTCTGTAAAACAATGGAACATAAAATGCTGGATCTGCTAGAATGAGTTTCATCTGCAGTCGTAGACTAATGTGATTTTTCTTAATGTTTTTAGTTGTATGCACACTGAAATATTTCCTACTGCAAATTGTTATGATGATTATAATAATTATGTAAAACCATGTTATGATGATTATCTTTTATAATGCTTTTGTTCCTCTGATGATAATGATTTGATTTTAGGTTGAGTTTCAATCCACCAATGACTTTGTAGTGATCTCTTGTAGTAATTGATGTTGTAGTGTTCCTGCTGCAGATTTAAGAAAAAAAATTGTGTAATTTCTGTGATATTTGGTGTAATTTATGTGATGATTGCTACAGTACAGTAGAGTCTTTTTGTGATATTTTGTTACGAGGGTTGTTAAGGGTTGCAATGTGTTAACCCTTTAAACAACAAAGTCTAAAGGGTCATGCTATTATATATGACGATAGGGTCGGGTCAAATTTTTCTTGACCCTATCTTATCCTATTGACACATTTACCTAGAAGCTGGAGCATTTTGCCTATAATATTCTGTCGTTCACATTAACTAGATGAGTTCTAGCACATGCATCATGAAGATGCAACACTGAATAGCATGATAAATTGAACATGTTGATTAATATTACATATGTGCCACCATTATCATATTGTTGAATTTATATAAGTGCAGTACATCATTTTAAGATGTTAACTGATCATTAACATTGAGTGAATACTACAAAATGCATTATCCAATCTGATGAAAATCACCCTGAATGATCATTCATCTCATCTTTGATAACCGTTTAATGTAAAATATACATATCAAATTAAAGACGAAATTAGAGGTCTGCAATAATAAAGGAAAGATGTGATAAAAGAAAAGCTTCCGTGTACAATACTACAATATATTTCAATATCAAATATTACCGCATATAGCCTGTGCAACGGTCACTTGCACTAATAAAGAAAAGATGTGATTAAAGGAAAGATTACAATATATTTCAATATTAAGTATTATCGCATATAGCCTGTACAACGACCAGCTACATGCACTTTCCTATTTTTACATATTTTCTTTTGTTTTGTATATGGGTTGAACCACTTAGTCTATTTTACATTATTAAATATAGAGGATACCACTCTATACAATTTGTATCAATCTTGTATTACAATTCTGCAATAATAAACTACTGTTTCATCTCAATACTGTTTTTCTATCATGGTATCAGAGCATCATTAAGGCTTAACAACCATTGATCCATATTCATCGTTTGGTAATCATGGTCAATGATACTGCTTCATCAGCTTCTGACAATGCTACTGGAATGATTGAAAGCCTCATACATGTTGACAAACTCACCAAAGCTGTAATTAGTCCTCAATCACAACTAATTACTCTAACGACTCGGCTTTTTTACTGGTTCTCGTCGGAAATTAAACCAACTTAAACCGTTCATAAAGACGGATAGTTATGGGTATTTACATATTTGCACAAAAATAATAGAACTTTTCATTTTATTACCATAATATAACATTAGAGTTACAAGGAATACATCAGAGTACATTGATTTCACAGCGGAAGAAATACTAATTCAGTGGAAGTATGTGAATGCTCCAAAACATGATAGCTCCAGCTAAAAAAAACAGAATCTTGCTCCAATCAACTCCAAGGCTAAATCTGCGATCCAAACTACTAGGTTGCCCGTGTAAAAATCATGGGCACCCAGAGTTTAGGTGAGGGAACAATAAACTCTAATTCAGTCATGGGACTGGTGTGAGAATTCAAAACAGTTGTTACTTCAGATTCATTTTAAAGTTGGGTAATTCAACGGACCATGCCGCTAACGCGGAACGGGTTTACTCCATATAAATTTCCGTGCATAGAAATTCGCAATGACTTTTGAAAAATGAAACTACCATAAGGTCTCGCGGCACACACACAATGCAAACGCACACATGGGCGAGGTTTCTCCTTATGATAGTCAAAAATGCTTGATACGTGAAAATCCTCTGATATTATTATTAGTGCATAATGTGAAAACAATTTTGCAAATAAATATGTTAATCATAGCCAACATAATGCCCCATCCCATTATACTGACGTAATCCTGCTAGTAGCAAGCTATACAACTAAAATCATACGGGCTCGTAGTGGAAAATTGGATTTCCAACAAATGACCAGGAAAAGGAATTACCTTACCGAACCGATGGGTACGCCTCTAGAGGAACACCCCGAGAACCAAATAGGGCTCTCTGCCAACACGAGGCCAGGTTACCCCTTAACTGGGTAACTTAGAGCACACCTGAGTATATCAATTCCCGGTCATTACCAACCTTTAAAACCGAGGCCTCGCAACATCAACATCCATATAAAATAGAAGTTATCCACATAGGTTAATACCTGAGCTCCATACCATAGTACACCTTTTATCTAGAAGGAAATGACTACCCTTAACCTCGCTGCATCTTTCCTATTTTAGCTATTTACCGAGTTGTGAGGCTTGCCGAGGTCACGATACACACAAAGCTGCCCTTAAATAAGCCATGCTTTGATCATCAATAGCTCATAAATAACTTAAGTATGCCACATTGTCCATTCATAACGCATCATTGATTTCCATCAATATATAACCTCTAAGCTCATACGTCTTAGACAATGGTGTTAAGTAAGAGAATAAATTCTCCGCCACCAAGAAGATATATATTTAACAGAGATCAGTGCCATGCAGTCAATTACAATGTCAGACACACAATCCGTGCATGTCCGTTCTGGGTCTGAAAGAAACATCAATCTGAAAATCTTCAAATATATTCAAACCTCATGCCACTTATAACCTCGTACTGGGGGATCAACCCAATCGAGACATTAACAATCAATCCATAAAATTCAAAGAATCCCGGTCTTCATTCGTCGTTTTCCAAGTCTTAAATTGCTTCATAACGTCATATTATTACTTGGAATGGATTTAGAACATATATTCGATCCCGATCTTTCCAAGTAATAAGTGTACTTTTTGAAATCAGTGGCTATGGACTATACAAGTTTCTCAATTCAAATCTCCTTCCCAAATCGTTATCAATTCATTTCAATTTAAGGTTGGATTCATTCAATTCCCGTAAACCCCGTTATCATCGTAAACTTTTTCTTGAAATTCAATATTCATTTCCAATCTTATATTTCAAAAGCCAAATCCATTTATTCGTCATTATCTCTTTCCATAAGCTTCAAAACCACCAAATCTTAATTTGGATTTAATTATCCATTTATGGTAATTCAAATGATTGACATTTAAAATATAAGTTTAAAACAAAATTTAATCGACTTATATTTATTATCGATTCGCAAACTCGGGCAAACACCATCAGAATTTGGATATGAATATGGTTTACTATTTCTGATAGTATTCGTCCGATCCTGGGATTCCATATCGAATATCCGATGACTAACTCTATTCAAAACTCATTTCTTTTTTTTATTCAAATTTCCCAAATCTTACTTACCATAGATTTCATACCATACATTTAAAAATCTTTTAATGTATAAACAAATCCTTTTCCCAAAATTTAAACAATAGTTTATGGTTAAAAGTCTTTAAATTCCAATCATTTTCAAGGGAATAGTTTAATAAAGTTAAAAGCATTGTTAAAATTGCTATGAAACGGTTATTTAACCAAATCGATCCAGAATCATTCAAAAATTCCTTTTCTATTCAAAACTCATCATAAATAGAAATCCGACGTTTTTCGTTTCACGTCGATCTGATTCAAAACATTCAAGTTATAATTATTTGAAATTTAAAATCGATATTAATGAACCGTCGTTGCGCGACGCGTTCGTTTTACGCTATATAACGTTATAAATCACTCAATCCTTTTTCAAAATAAAAATAATTCCATAACTTAATTTTAAAACCATATTCCGAATTTCTTTTCCAAAGATAATGTTTTATTACTTTTCCCATTTCCGAAATAACTTTTATTTCAAAACCCATTATTAAGTTTAGTCCAAAATTATTTCGCATTTCCAAATCTTCATTCCAAATGAAATAGAGATCTTTATACTTTTCAAACCTCATTTCATTACTTAATAATGGTTAACATTGTTTGCATCAAAACCAATATTGAATACATATTTGAATTGCTTCCCGATTAAATTTTGAAACATAATTTAATTTTAAATAAACCATAGCAATGGGAATTACTTCCAAAAAAAATTCAAATTATATTTTGAATTAACCGTCCCGTCCGTCTGATCAATTAGGGATAGCCAGGGAGAGCAGGAAACTATATTTCCAAACCCAAGCCTAGACACTATCCTCTCTGCCATCCTAAAATGTTCTGGTATATATATACATATGAAACATCGTCAATATATATAAAAAACCATTGTCTAATTTTCAAATTTCATTTCGAATTAAACTGGACTTAAAATAATATTTTAATACTTAAAAATCAATCTTTATTTATATGGACGGAAAATTAAATTGATCACCAGTATAATTCCACAACTACAGCATGTGTGAATTCATGCAACCATAATAAATCAACCATATAAATCAGATAAACATGAATTATAATCACAACCACTAAACAACCATCTTAGCTGTGCAGAAGCGTTACAGACAATAATGATTATCAGTGCCCAGTGTGATATCTACACATCCATTCATACAATAACATCTATATCCAACCAAATAATATTTATCACAGCTAATTACCACTATCAATTTAAATAAATAATTTAAATTAGGAGTTCTCACCATCAAAGCTCCAATATCTACCAGGAAGAACAGACCAACGAACACTGCCACTACTACACGTACTACTTTCCATCCACTTATATTGGCAACTGGGGATTTTCTGCTAATTATTACGTATTGAAATTAAATTAATAACGATATTCGTTATATATATTCATATATAAGGACCTTTTATTTTATTTTATTATAATTTATACCTTAACCAAAATTATCAAAATTATATATTAATGGGTTCCATTTTCTGATACGGTTTTAACGGACCCAATGGCGAGTCGAACGAATTAAAATTGAATGAGATATTTATGTTTAATGTTCTAAACGAAATTGAACTAAAATAAATAAATTAAATAAAACATACCCAAGGCCTAAAGCCCATACGTTCAAGCTTGACCCGCTTCTCTTCTTCTTCTCCGCCTATTTCCTTGCGCGAATTCTCTCCTGGAACCCATCTTTGTCGTGCACGGTGTGCATGTGTGCATACCAAAAACTCAATCGATCTTCAATCCGAGATCATCAACAAATTTCTTTTCGACTCCTCTTCCAACTACAAACCTTCTCCCCGACTCCTGTCGCCTACCTCGAAATGTGTCCCCTTGTGTAGACCTGGCATCGAAATAAAAGTTGCGTGATCCCTTAATATCGCACCCTTCATTTTTCCACCGAACAACACCAATTTTTACGACATCGAAGCTCTCTCCGTTCTCTTTATCATGACAAAATTCCTTTCGCCAATCAATGCTTACATCTCCGACAAATCTAAAACCTAATTTTCAACTTTTTGATCACCGACACGGAATCGTTCCATTTTCGCATTAAAATACTACGTGCTTCGCTGATCTCAACGGCGCTGACGGCATTGATCGATTCTTCTTAGATTGGAAGATTTTATTTTTTGAAGTTTTTACAAAAATTTTCCATTTTACTGTAAATCTGAGATTTCTCTTCCGTTACTTGATGAAATAAGGATACGTTAATTTCTAAAAATCAGAAACGACAATCCGGACAATATTCGTGGATAATTTCAGCCGAAATTGAATGGTTTGGGAGTTGTGGATTTTTGATTGAATGAAAATGTAATTTTCTCTTTACTGGAAAATGCAAAAATGAAAGAAGAAAAGGAACGGGAGGAAGCTGATGCATTTGAAATCATTTTTGGCTGAAGATTCAATGGGGTTGGCTCTCCTTATATAGGTGGTTTCAAGGGCAAAATGGTCAATTTCTTCATGGACACATGTCCTTCCTACAAATCAAACTACATGCAATATTACACATACATGGTTACTTGGCCTTATAATATAAATCAATCCATGCATGAATACACATAGGTGGACAAATCGTCATAATGCTTATCCTAAGCCTTAATTTATTTATTTAAAGTAACAACATAATTGTAACGCTTATAAATGTAGCCAATTTCCAGCACTTATAAGTGTAACCTCCATATTATTTAAGGTCTATCAAAATATAACTTACTAATATTTCAAAAATAATTATCTATTTAATTTACCAAAATTCATACTTAAAAATGGTTTAAAACAAAATGCTTACAAATCCAAATAATCTTACTTATTGATATAGAAATAAAAATCATTCTTGTAAAATCTTAAAATATCTTATCCTTTATCAATATCAAAATCGGATAACCATTGCTTATTAATATTGAAATATTCATAAAACCTTGTAAATTAAATATAACTTCTTAAATAAGTTTTCTTATACAAAAATCAAGTCTATAAAATAAACAAGGTACTTATTCAATACTGAAATATATATATATTTAAACCTTATTAAAATCAATTTATATTTAGAAAAACTAAATTGTACAGTAAAAATTTAAATTAAACTTAGTTAAAAATTTTGGGATATTAAATTCATCCCCCCTTAAAACTTTTCGTCCTCGAAAAGGAAGATGAGTAAATTTAAACTCCTTTACCAATTTTAAATTTCCATTTCTCTCTTAACAAACTGGAAATGTAATGATCCCAACCAAGGTCCATATCATCTCAGGATACTCTATCTGATTCTCATTACAGGTAGAGATTCCTATAATCTCATGATTACTAGGGTCGTCACTGGTCATGTTTATAATCAAATTTATGAGTTTGACCCAGAGCTGCTACCACTACCATTAAGAAGAAACTGGGATAGATACTATCTAGAACTTAGATGTCTATAACCCTAAGGAGAATTAGAAATTATCCTTCTAACTTACTGCTAAAGTTATGGAATCCATGGCTTACTTAACACTAAGTGTTCATACCTCAAATTTGTTAAATTTCAACAAAAAATTGAATCCAAATTCTCAAATAATATCTTTTCCTTAAAACATTCAATTATCTTGAAAAAATTATCAATTTGGAATTCCTTTTGCACTTAATATAAATTCAAGTTCAAATTAAGAGATAATTCTTATTTATCTCAAATCCAAAACTACTTCATTAATCCATTTATCCATGGTTTCGTCAGGACAAGGCAAAAGGAAGAGTTCAGAAATAAAATTGGTCAATGACCATCGGGGAAATAATGAGAATCAAAAGGTAACGATGGGTCAACCAAAACATAGCGACAAGCGAAAAGATAGAATTCTGTTTTCGAGAACACTCACTCTATTTCAATTTTATTCCAATCGTTTCCAATTTCATATTAATCCATTTACAAGTTAAACTCATACTTATTTATTATTCATCTTTGAATTTCTTACCCAAATTATTCTAACATCTATTCAAATAATCAAGGGACTTAAATTTACCTAACATGGGTCATTCTTATTCTTATTTACCGACCCAGAATTTATTAATAGATTATTCAAATTGGCAACTGAATTTTATTTAAATACCAGTGCAATCTAACATTCCCTTAATTTCCTTTTAAGGGTATCACATACTTAAGTTATTCTCTACCATATAAATTTACAAATACCTACAAATTCATGAGTTAAAGGAATATTTTTAGTATTTACATGAGTTAATTTAGACTTATAAATTCCATTCTAATTCAAAACACATATTGATTTTATGGTAAAGGACGCTCTCTTAAGCGTAATATTCCCAAATCTCTTTCTAGGGTATTTCTAACCCTATCTCTAATGAGATATTATAACTATGATGGGTGCTTACTTTTGTTCAAATATGTCGTACCCATTGCTCTGTATAAACCAAAGCTCCGATACCACTTTTTAACGGTCTGGTCTTTTTCAACCATCAGACAACGGCTAATACTCCATCGCGGCAATACACTGGTACCCCAACACCTTGTTTTACGGCCAGCCTCTCGACTATCGCGGCCTTATGCCTAAACAACCACTCTTGGAATGTGTAGAGGTAAGAGTGCCCGCTCGCCACCAAACTAAGAGCGAGAACACCCTATCACGCTGCCTCATGCCAAACAAGGACCTGTGTGAGAACTCAAAACAATTGTTACTTAGGATTCATTTTAAAGTTGGGTAATTCAACGGACCACGCCGCTAACGCGGAACGGGTTTACTCCATATGAATTCCCATGCATAGAAATTCGCAATGACTTTTGAAAAATGAAACTACCATAAGGTCTCGCGGCACACACACAATGCAAACGCACATATGGGCGAGGTTTCTCCTTATGATAGTAAAAAATGCTTGATACGTTAAAATCCTCTGATATTATTATTAGTGCATAGTGTGAAAACAATTTCACAAATAAATGTATTAATCATACCCAACATAATGCCCCCATCCCATTATACTGACGTAATCCTGCTAGTAGCAGGTTATACAACTAAAATCGTACGGGCTCGTAATGGAAAATTGGATTTCCAACAAATGACCAGGCAAATGAACTTCCTTACCGAACCGATGGGTAAGCCTCTAGAGGGACACCCCAGAACCAAATCGGGCTCTCTGCCAATACGAGGTCGGGTTACCCCTTAACTGGGTAACTTAGAGCACGCCTGAGTATATCACTTCCCGGTCATTACCAACCTTTAAAATCGAGGCCTCGCAACATCAACATCCATATTAAATAGAAGTTATCCACATAGGTTAATACCTGGGCTCCATACCGTGGTACACCATTTATCTAGAAGGAAATGACTACCCTTAACCTCGCTGCATCTTTCCTGTTTTAGCCATTTACGAGTTGTGAGGCTTTCCGAGGTCACGATACACACAAAGCTACGCTTAAATAAGCCATGCTTTGATCATCAGTGGCTCATCAATAACTTAAGTATGTCATATTGTCCATTCACAACGCATCACTGATTTCCATCAATATATAACCTCTAAGCTCATACGTCTTAGAGAAGGGTGTTAAGCAAGAGAATAAATTCTACGCTACCAAGCACATATATATTTAATAGAGATCAGTGCTACGCCGTCAATTACAATGTCAAACACACAATCCATACATGTCTGTTCTGGGTCTGAACGAAACATCAATTCGAAAATCTTCAAATATATTCAAACCTCATGCGACTTATAACCTCGTATCGGGGGATCAGCCCAATCGAGACATTAGCAATCAATCCAAACAATTCAAAGAATCCTGGTCTTCATTTGTCGTTTTCCAAGTCTTGGATTGCTTCATAACATCGTATTATTACTTGGAATGGTTTTCGAACATATATTCGATCCCGGTCTTTCCAAGTAATAAGCGTACTTTTTAAACTCAGTAGCTATGGACTATACAAGTTTCTCAATTCAAATCTCCTTCCCAAATCGTTATCAATTCATTTCAATTTAAGGTTGGATTTATTCAATTCCCATAAACCCCGTTATAATCGTAAACCTTTTCTTGAAATTCAATATTCATTTCCAACCTAATATTTCAAAAGCCCAATCCATTTATTCATCATTATCTCTTTCCATAAGCTTCAAAACCACCAAATCTTAATTTGGATTTAGATCTCCATTTATGGTAATTCAAATGATTGGCATTTCAAATATAAGTTGAAAACAAAATTTAGTCGAATAAAATTTGATATTGATTCACAAACTCGGGCAAGCACCATCAGAATTTGGATATGAATATGGTTTACTATTTGTGGTAGTATTCTCCAATCCTGGGATTCCATATCGAATATCCGACGACTAACTCTATTCAAAACTAATTTATTTTTTTTATTCAAATTCCCAAATCTTACTTACCATAGATTTCATACCATACATTTAAAAATCTTTTAATGTATAAACAATTCCTTTTCCCATAATTTAAACAATAGTTCATGGTTAAAAATCTTTAAATTCCAATCGTTTTCAAAGGAATGGTTTAATAAAGTTAAAAGCATTGTTAAAAGTGTTGTGAAATGGCTATTTAACCAAATCGATGAAGAACCATACAAAAATTCCTTTTCTATTCAAAACTCGTCATAAATAGAAATCCGACGTTTTTCATTTCACGTCCGTCTGATTCAAAATATTCAAGTTATAATTATTTGAAATTTAAAATCGATATTAACGAACTGTCTTTACACGACGCGTTCGTTTTACGCTATATAACGTTATAAATTACTCAATCCTTTTTCAAAATAATTAAATTTCCATAACTTAATTTTAAAACCATATTCCGAATTTCTTTTCCCAAAATAATATTTTATTACTTTTCCCATTTCCGAAATAACATTTATTTCAAAGCCCATTATTAAGTTTAGTCCAAAATTATTTCACATTTCCAAATCTTCATTCCAAAAGAAATAAAGATCTTTATACTTTTCAAACCTCATTTCATTACCTAATAATGGTTAATATTGTTTGCATCAAAACCAATATTGAATACATAATTGAATTACTTCCCGATTAAATTTTGAAACTTAATTTAATTTTAAAACAAACCATAGCAATGGGAATTACTTCCAAAACAATTTCAAATTATATTATGAATTAACCGTCCCGTCCGTCGAATCAGTTATGTATAGCCAATGAGAGCAGGAAACTATATTTCCAAACCCAAGCCTAGACATTATCCTCTCTGTCATCCTAGAACGTTCTGGTATATATATACATATAAAAAATCGTCAATATATATAAAAAACCATTGTCTAATTTTCAAATTTCATTTCGAATTAAACTGGACTTAAAATAATATTTTAATATTTAAAAATCAATCTTCATTTATATGGAAGGAAAATTAAATTGATCACCGGTATAATCCCATAACTATAGTGTGTGTGAATTCATGCAACCATAATAAATCAACCGTATAAATCAGATAAACATGAATTGTAATCATAACCACTAAACAACCATCTTGGCTGTGCACAAGCGTTACGGACAATAACGCTTATTAGTGTTCAGTGCGCTATCTACACATCCATTCAGACAATAACATCCATAACCAACCAAATAATATTTATCACAGCTAATTACCACTATCAATTTAAATAAATAATTCAAATTAGTAGTTCTCACCGCCAAAGCTCCAATATCTTCATTACCAGGATGAACAGACCAAAGAACACTGCCACTGCTACTCGTACTGATTTCAATCCACTTATATTAGCAGCTGGGGATTTTCTGCTAATTATTATATATTGAAATCAAATTAATAACGATATTCATTATATATATTCATATATAAGGACCTTTTATTTTATTTCTATAATAATTCATACCTTAACTAAAATTATCAAAATTACATATTAATGGGTTCCATTTTCTGATATGGTTCTAACAGACCCAACGGCGTGTCGAACGGATTAAAATTGAATGAGATATTTATGTTTAAATTTCTAAACTAAATTGAACTAAAATAAATAAATTAAATAAAATATACCCAAAGCCCAAAGCCCATACGTTCAAGCTTGGCCCGCTCCTCTTCTTCTCCTCCTCCTATTTCCTTGCGCGAGTTTTCTCCTGGAACCCATCTTTGTCATGCATGGTGTGCACGTATACATACCAAAAACTCAACCGATCTTCAATCCGAGATCATCAGCAAATTTCTCTTTGACTCCTCTTCCAATTGCATACCTTCTCCCTGAGTTCGGTCGCCTACCTCAAAATGCGCCCCATCAAGTAGACCTGGCAACTAGATAAAAGTTGCGTGATCCCTTAATATCGCACCCTTCATTTTTCCACCGAATAACACCAATTTTTGCAACATCAAATCTCTCTCCATTCTCATTATCCTGACAAGCTTCCATTCACCAATCGATGCTTACATCTCCGACAAATCTAAAACCTAATTTTCAACATTTTCGATCATCGACACGGAATCGCGCCATTTTCGCATCAAAAATACTACGTGCTTCGCTGATCTCAACGGCGCTGACGACATCGATCGATTCTTCTTGGATTGGGAGATTTTATTTTTTGAAGTTTCTACACAAATTTTCCATTTTATTGTAAATCTGAGATTTCTCTTCCGTTACTTGATGAAATCAGGATTCATCTGTAGGATCAATATTAACCCTTGAGGAGGGGGGGTGAATAGGGTTTAACAGAAAACAAAACAATTACAGAGTAATGAAAAATTGCATTAAAGGAAAATCACATACAGAGATACCCAGCTTCGACAATTTGTGCCTACTGCTGCCTTTCTAAGATTTCTACTAGGAATTACAAACAGATCCCGCTTACAATCCCACGTAAACTTGCAACACCTGCTCTTGTCCTATCCCTAAGCTCAAAATCCTAGGCTGGTCTATGTACCCTAGACCAGATTTTCCCAGACTACAGACCAGTAATCTGTAAATTCTAGTTTTAATTGAAACTAGAAAAACAAGAGTTGATGTTTGAAAGAAAGTTACAATCACAATATAAAAAGGAAATTCTAGGTGCTGAGTTATTAGAAATTGTAAATTAAACATACCTCAACACTTACATAGATAGACAAGTAAAATTTTCCTTTTGTTGCCTCCTTTTTATTTTTGCATGCTCCAGTGAACAAAAAAATAAGCAACAATTTTGTCTCCTAAAATTTAAGTCTTGAAATCCACTCAGCGCAAAATTATAAAAGTATAATCTTTGGACTCAGCTCGAGCCGGTCTACAGTTCTTTATCTAGTTTGAGTGGTAAGACATCGTTTATTGTTGATCATCAAGATAGACATGGGAAGTATTGATATAAGGTTTCTAGATTTTGGAAATTTAGGCCACTCAAGGATAGTTGGAGATTGTTTTGGGTCCATCATCCCAAGGAGCAGCTATAGTGGAGTTTTGGGAAGTGCAATTTACGATGAAAGACTGCAACATTTTTAAGAGACATGAACCGGTTTGGTTTGATTTTGGTCGAAAGGTGGACATATAACATGGTGGTGGATAGATGGAAGCTTGGACAAAGGGATAAGATTAAAAAATGTTGAGGCCATGTAGGAAGTATCATCAGGTGATTCTAATGGGGCGGCTAAACTCCCTGTTAGCGCTTAGTAGTCTTGACAATTAATCAAACTCCTATTTATCATCTATTTGTAGTCTAGCAGTTTAGATAGCTTCAGTTCTGTAAGCCGGTTTAGGTAGAGTGGACGAAACACTTTAAATTTCTTATGTGGTGGACGGACCACCTAAAAAACCAAATAATTGATTGTCTACTAACAATCATTTGTACTTTTCTGTATTTTATTATTAGTTATAATAAAAGGTGTTTGCAGTCACCTTAAAAACCGGTCGGCTTTGCCAAAAAAATGTTTTTTATTTGAACATTCCTACTCTCTATGTTTATATTCTTAGGTGTTAATTACACACCTTCTTATGGCATTTTCCGAACTACTATAGTCCTCACGTCCGTATTTACTAATATTCTATCTTATTTGTATCTAACATCCTAATTTACTTCCTTCATAAATGTCATTTCTTCCATACTGAATGATGATTATCCCAACGAATGTTTCCTTAAAGGTATTTATTGCTTATTCAAATATCGCATATTCACCACCTCCATTTTTCCCATAAATGTCTTAATGGTCTTATTAATATATTCAAATTCTTGTAACTTCGAAAGTATTGCTTATTTGTTACTTATTAAATTATGAGTCATAATCTTAACATATTCTATCCTTATAAATAGGCTCAAAGAGTCCAAATGAAACGAAAGTCTAAGTCAAATCAAAGGAGTAAATTGCTATCAAGTCTCTAGGATGTTTCTATATTTTGTGGTCATGCCCTTAGTAATATTTTTCTAATGATATTGTAACACCCATATTTTAACAACATTAAAAGATGATAAGTTAAAGAATAATTAATTAAATATTCAGAATTAAGTGAAACAGACTGTGCTATTGCGTTTGTCTTGGAATTCTGGTCAAAATAGACACCTAGTTTGCGTAAAACGGGAACCGTATGAAGAAGTTATCAAGGTTTGAAGTTTATATATGCACAAGAGGATTATATATATACATAACAAGCAAAAATAGTTCAAAACAATTCAAAATCGAGCCTGTGGGGGGAGCAGGAAAATTCCCTCCCAGAGGTGTCGACCCCATAAGCGGGGTGTCAACCCATAGGTCGACCCCCCTCCCCCCGCGGCAGATCTGGGCAGATTTAGGGTTTCGGACAACTATATATATATAGCCTTATTTCTGTTATTTTTACATACCAAAAATAATGAATAACTAGACACTGCCTCTGCCTAGATTAAATCAAGTCTTTTCTTCTTCGGCAATCAACTAGAGTTTAGATCTGTGATTCAACAACTGCACCCTTTCTTCTATTTTTCTCTAGATCCAATCGCAGTGAGCCTATGTTAATTTTAGATTTAAATAATTTAAAAAGAAAAACTTGACATGACTATAATTTATCTATGCTAGTTTGACATGACTATGAACTAGATCTGAACCTATACCTATTTATCATGTCAAATCTGCCACTGTTTATATATATATAATTCACTGTTTAGACCACCTTATGCATGTTCCTATTATGTTTGTGGTTAAATTGGATCTGTTATTAGTTGGATATCTAATTCATTGTTTAGATCTCATCATGCCTGTTTAAGATGTCCCCATTATGTTAGAATCAGTTCTATTGTCACATATTCATCAGATCTGATCCTATATGACTACCTTGTCATTATGCCAATATGCGTTTATGCCTATTTCTGCCATTACATGTCAAACTTATTGGTATGATCATTTCTGTCCTCTTCCCTTCATCTTTTCCCTTTTATTTTTTATATAGCCAGGCTACCTTCGAGCCTAGGCATGTCGCTGAAATATGCGAACGTGTTAAATTGGGAACGAGGGGAAAACGTTAAAATTGGGGCATAACTTGTAATTGGAAATTAGGCATAACTTGAATGAAATATATGAACATGAACTTGGGGAATAAATCAAATTGTGATTAAAGACCTTAATTTGGGGTATATGGCTCATTATGAACATAACTTGGGAAAGGGGCATGAAAACCTATAATGACACAGGAACAATCGATTAATAATGGAAGTGCCTAGAATTATAGTAATTAGAAACTGTAACCGCATTTAGATGCGAGGTTAGATTACATTTGTGGTGGAAGTCTGCCCGGAACCGACCGACATATCTAGCGACCACAAGTGTTGAATCTAATGTAAGCGGTCTAAGGGCATAAACACGAGACGTGCTAAGACACGAGGTTAAGTCCGACTTGTGGAAGAAATCTGCCCGAAACCGACCAACATATCCAAGATCCATAAGTGGTAGGCTTAATGTAGAAGGTCTAGCACAGTATAACCATTAATGAATATAGTAATGAATTGGAATACTTAACCTAGTTGAATCCATAGAGATTGTATGAACATATAACCTAAGTAACAGTTAAGTAAACTTGTTGAAACAGTGGGTGGGTCAAGTAAATCTTGGGTGGGTGGGTAATATTTATATATATAGGCCCATAAACTTAACCAGTGCGGTTATGCAATCTTTTACTTTAGTATGGAATAACCAGTGGATAACCTATGGGGGTGCAAGCGTTGGAGGATGCTTGTATCATCTTGTGTGTGTGACCCGTTTCTGTCAGTAACCTATATATAGGTATCAAACGAGGTCTCCGAACTAGGTCGAAGTTGGGGCACGCTTACTGGGCTGATTGTAAGAGATCCAAACGTGGGCGATGGTGTGGGTGGCACATTACGATGGGGTCAGGTGCATGCATTAGTCCGGCAGAGGAGGTGTAGACGCCGTGACACCTGTAGATATGGTTGTGCACATCCTGAAAACGAAGGGTTGCCACTTTAGGAAGTGATACATTCTACTATGGGACCAGCACAGGGTATTTACGGAGTAGGGAGCCGATCGATTAGGGTAGTAATTAGGGTACATCTAGACTCCGGTATATTTAGGAGCCCGTTAATAACCTTAGGGGTAACTCCGGTATGTTGGGCTGCCTGTTGATTGTATGGGGGTGAAAACCTCTCACTGGAAGTACACCTAAGTCTACCATCTTATACTTGTTGGGGATCATCTTGTTAATAAGACACAAGTATTGGTGTAGAGATATCATTAGAGAAGCACGATATACTCTATCATGTTTGTCCTATTTACCTTATCATACTTGTCTTTTATGATGTTATCTCTCTTGTCCACTTTATATGCCTATCCTTATACTTTTACTTATTTATATGCTAAAACTAACTGGACTCGCCAGACTTTATGTCTGACCCATTTTGTTTCCTCTTCTTTCTCTTCCGTTTCTCCTAGGTTCTCAGGGTGGGAATACTCAAGCTTGACCAGGATTCTGTTTTCATTCTTCTTGGAGCTGCTTAGATGTATTTCTCGAGCTTTTATCCTTTCTACTATGGCTATGTTTTGTTTGGGGAATTATGCTTTTTTATTATTGTACTCTGACGTTTTAAGTACAAGATAGAAATATTAAGATGATGTACTGGGTTTATGTATTTTCAGACTTATGATATTTTGAACCACGATGTTATGTTTTCTGCATTAATAAAATTTTAAATTCCGCTGCTATTTTATATCTGTCTTGTAATGTTTCTGTTTCTGTTTACCTATAATGCTTCACGAAGCTTAGTGCATTCTCTTAATGAGCGACACTTACGGCCGTGGGGTGTCACAGATAATTGATCTCTACTTTATGGTAAATCAGAGTGGAAGTAAGAATTCAACATTGTTAGCTCTTTCAACTCATAGGTGTCTCGCTCATCCTCCCAAAGTATGGTTGCAACTATTTTTATAATTGGAATTTATAGAGTTTGGAACATACTCAAAATAAATGTATGCACATATACAGTAGTATTTTTGGAAAAAACCTTTTGAAATCGGATTTTTTGCATACTTAACCCCCTTTTTTTGGCACTAATAGCCCCCTTTTACAAAATATCACAAATATAGACTACTTCTAGCCAGCTCAGAGGTAAGCTGGCCAAAATGTATTGGCGCAATCTGGGATTGCGCCTGTACACGTGTACACTGGCACAATCCAAGATTGCGCCAGTATAATAAAAAGAAAAAATGCATTGGGGGCACAATTCAGGATTATGCCCCAATGCTCTACTTTTACATTCAATGGTTAATGTGAATCTATATAGACTGGTCAATGCACGGCTATCTGGTAGGCAATAACTACTTATTCTTGCTTTTTTGACCAAAACCAAGGTCTCTTGTCCTAATTTATATAAGCATTTGAAACCTTTTAAGGACAATGGATGCCTGTGATTGGTGGATGAGTAGATGGATGTGGATGATAAGATAGACATTCTTCTTAACTTAGAGATTTCGGGGACGAAATCCTTTAAGTAGGGGAGAATGTAACACCCCGTATTTTAACAACACTCAAAGATGATAAATTAAATAATAATTAATTTAATATTCAGAATTAAGTGAAATGAACTACGCCATTGCGTTTGTCTCAGAATTCTGATAAAAAACATTTAGTTTGCGTAAAACGGACACCGTATGACGAAGTTATTAAGGTTTGAAGTTTATATACGCACAAGAGGATTAGATTACATATATACATAACATGAAAAATCAGTTCAAAATATATCAAAATCGAGCTTTTGGAGGGAGTAGTAAAATTCCCGCCTAGGGGTGTCGAGCCTATCAAAGGGGTGTCAACGCTTGGGTCGACCCCATAAGGGGGTGTCGACCCATGGGTCAACCTCAAAAGGGGGGTCAACCCATGGGTCAACATCAAAAGGGGGGTAAACCCATGGGTCGATCCCATAAGGGTGGGTCAACCCCCCTCCCCCGCGACAGATCTGGGCAGATTTAGTGTGACGACACCAAAACCCCGTACCACGGTGTCAAGGGTAATCTTTGGAATATAACACATGAACAGATAACAGAATTAAATAAATACACCAGATAATGAACAAATAATCACTGGATAAACAATAATCATCAGAGTTACACAGTATACAGGATCATACTTAGTACGAATACAGTTCAGCTATAAATAAATGTCTACAACGGGAAATAAACATAATATGTACAATAGGAGCCGAACAGCATAAAAAGAGATAAATGATAGAATCCATCTTCAGCTCCAGCTATCCAGAAAGAGCCTGCTAAAAACCTGAATACAAGGCTGCCCGTGTAGAAAAAGGGGTACCCGAGTTTGCAAGTGAAACAAACTACGAGTCAGTCATGGACTGGTATGAGAGTTCTACTTAGCACAATCTATAATATGGCTAATCACAGAACCACGCCACTTTCGCGAAACGGGTTTACTCCATTGGATTGCCAGTGCTTTAAAACAATTAAATCTTTTAAACATTGCAATGCTTTTTATAAAAATGAAGTCGATATAAGACTCAAGTCCCATCACACAATGCAACGCAAACCAGAGGATAGAGTTTTACTTTATATCGACCAAAATATGCTTGATACGAGCAAAACAAATCATTTAAATGTAAACTTTGTCGTTTAATTCTTAATCAGATTCCAACTGTAAATTAGCAAGAGGACGACCCCCTAAGTATTAACCCCGAAGGCCGAAATCAACATCAGACCAATACCTAGGAAACCACCCATCTTAGCTCATTTCCAGTTAGTTTCTAATTTCATACACAATCATAAATATCAATCATAGATGGCAGTAATGCCCCATACCTCTATGTCGCCATATATAGGTATACAATCAAAACCGCAAAGTCAGTATTTGGAAATTGGATTTCCGTCATGAACCAAGGCAAAAGATAGTCCTTACCGACTTCGAGACTGTCTAGCCCGAGTCTCAGGCAAGCGCACAGGCAAGCCTTGGATCGTCAGGGCCGGTCCACCGATGTGGATTATTATGCCTGAACACTACGTTTCCCCGCCCTTTGGGGGCGTAAATGAGCCAACGAATGACTCCATCGGTCCCGGATTAACCGATATATCTGAGGCTCCTCGCAACAGCAACAACCACATAGGTGAAAATAATATAAATGTCAGCCAGTTTAAGCACCGACACCACCTCTAGCTAGAAGGAAACGCATGCCCTCCCAGAGGTCCTTCTCTCGTTTCTGGTTCATACCGGGGTGTGAGGCTCGCGAATTCACGTTATACAAAAAGCTACGCCACACAGGCGGTGCTTTGATCATCAACCACAAAACTTTGCTTTTCAACAGAAGCCCTGCTCACTGCATCTTAGCATGCCACACAGAATGAATTCCAATGTCAGACACACAATCCATTTACAAGTCCGTCCTGGGTCTGAACGAAACCGGAGGCACTATATACCTCGCATACCCATTGATCTCCACGTACGTCTGGACGATCACCACTCATTATTCATATTTCGTGATGCCTCCCAATCAGGACATCAATTACCATCCAAACGAGGTGAAGATCTCCGGTCTTCGACCACCATCTTCATCTTCGATTTCTTATCGTCGATTCAGTTATTCAGAATGGGTTAAACCCGGTCTTTCTGAGCAACTCGCGTATATAATAAACAAGTGCCACACAAACACACCATACGCCTTATCCCAATTCATTAGTCGCTAATCGTAAATCAGTAAGAGAACAATTTCCCAAATATTAACCCCGAAGGCCGAAACCAACATCAGATCAAAACCCAGGAAACCATTCGACTTAGCCAACCTTCAGTTAGTTTCTAAATTTACATTCCATATCATTTATGATATTTTATAACGATTTATCGCTATTTTTATTTATTTTAAAATAGCCAATTTATTCAAACGACGCTTCGGGCCATAACGCGGCCGTGGCGCTATTTTTCTTCAGATTTGATTTACACATATCTAAAAATCTAACCGTTGGATCTTCACAAAATTTACATCAATAGAAAGATCTTTTCTAAACGAATCCAACGGTTCTAGTTTTGGGAAAATCCGACGGTCAGATCTCCCGGTACAATCGTTTGATGTTTCGATTTCAAAATACGAACTGCAGCGTCGTTATTCGATTTAATTTAATTAATTATATATATATAATCGATTCTGGCGCTGTTTTTCTTCAGGTTTGAATTAAACATTCCAGACAATCCAACCGTTGGATCTTTACGAAGTTGGTGTCGTTGGAAAGATATTTCCAAAGCGAACCCAACGGTTTCGGTTTTGGGGAAATCCGATGGCCGGATCTCCCGCACTAATCGTTTGAAATCACGGTTTCAAAACACGAACTACAGCTTCGTTATTCGATATATTTTAATTATATATATATATATAATCGATTCTTCGATCTCAAAACTATATGCTTTTCATACATTTGATAAAAATGATATTTTTAACCAACTGACTTTTATTTCAACACTTCACTATTTCTAACAATTTATTGATATAATAAAAATGTGATTTTTAATGTAAAACAATTAATTTCAAAACACGACTATTTTATATAATTCATATAGATGATAAAAATATTATTTTTATTATAAAACAATTTATTTAAAACACGAATACCATTCAACACATGAATTTCTATTCAACGAATGAATTTCTATTCAACACATGAACGGTTTTCTATAGTTCGTAAATAAAAGATAAAAATGTGATTTTGTTGTTAATTTTTTTTATTTAAAACACGAATACCATTCAACACATGAATAATATTCAACGAATGAATTTCTATTCAACACATGAAGGTTTTCTATAGTTTGTATATATATAGTAAAATGTGATTTTTATTGCAAAACAATTTATTTCAAAACACGACTATTTTATATAGTTCATATAGATGATAAAAATACGATTTTTATTATAAAACAATTTCTTTCAAAACACGACTACCATTCAACACATGAATATTATTCAACGAATGAATTTCTATTCAACACATGAATGGTTTCTATAGTTCGTATATATAAAATAAAAATGTGATTTTCATTGTTAAAACAATTTATTTAAAACATGAATACCATTCAACACATGAATATTATTCAACGAATGAATTTCTATTCAACACATGAAGGTTTTCTATAGTTTGTATATATATAGTAAAAATGTTATTTTTATTGCAAAACAATTTATGTCAAAACACGACTATTTTATATAGTTCATATAGATGATAAAAATATGATTTTTATTATAAAACAATTTATTTCAAACACGAATACCATTCGACACATGAATGTTATTCAACGAATGAATTTCTATTCAACACATGAAGGTTTTCTATTCAACACACGAATATAGTTTCAACACATGAAAATAATTCTAACACATGAATATTATTCAAAATTTCGGCAGCATAACGGTAGGGTAGTTAAAACCGGGGCCGTCCCTAGTACGGCTCCTCGCTCTACCTTAAAGCCTCGCAGCTTTTGACAATGGGGATTTCATGCATCTAGTTCGCACGCAGGCGGCATGTATATTTTTTTCATTTCCACAAACTAATCCTATGTGGTTTCAACCAAATAATTCTCAACCACAAATGGGTATTTTTCAACCATAATCAATCAATTTCAACCACAAACAATTCTAATCAACCATTCGCTATCAACCAATTTTCACACCAATCACAACCAATAAATATCGTCCATGGTTTGTGGACGAGGGGCATATATATATATTATATAAGCATTTCACTTCTATTTCAACACATATGTAATTTTTGCAATGCATATATAACTTATACATCGAACGTACAACTTATACAATGCTTATACAAGAGGTGTACAATGCTTGTATAACTCATACATCGACTATATAATTTATACATCGTCGTTTTCCATATCGTTTATAATTTAGAAATCTCACATTGGGTTTCGCTCCACCAAAATAGCTGAAGGCTCAGAAAAATATGCGGTCTCTTCTAGAATGTAGAAGACGTCCACACGAGTCCACTGTCTCTTGTTTCACTGAATTTCATCAAGAAACGAAAAAGATATGATTTTTACAGTGAAATCAAAAACCGTAGCGCTTTAAAGTGCTATAATATAGCTTAATATAATTAAAGTTGTTACCTTTTCACAGCAGTTCGAAACTAGGATTAGATCTTTCTGCAAATCCGAAGCACTAGGTTGTAATCGGGCTACACCACATCGAAGAGCGTCGAAGGGCGCGCAAATCGAGGGGTGCCACGTCAGGTGCGATCGCCTGAACAGGCGGCGACGGCGCGACGAAATTGCTGACTTCCTGGGCTCAGATCTTCTCCAACTCGACACGATAAATAACGAAATGGGTATGGATTGGTAGCTGAGGGAAATCTCTACAAAAAACCCAACTAGAGTGGATGAATTTATTGAATGGATTTTGAATTAAAGAGGAGAGAAGGGAAGAACCATTTCCGCCGTATATCGCGATTTCGAGAGAGAAGACGGGGAGAGAGGGAAATGATGTGGCCTAATCATATTTTTATTTATTTTTATTTTTTTTCCAAAAATACTCTCTTTCACACACGAACCCCAATCCAAACCCAACGACTGTCGTTCCTAGCTAAATACCCCCTTTCTGAACACAATGGGATATGTTTCGTAGGCCAATTCGACTGTTTCAGTCAGTTTTTCTTCAAATTAAAATATAAAACATTCAATATTTGATTTGAAGGTACATTTCAGTTTGCCGGGGCCACATACTGATTCTAAAAATTCCCGAAAAATAAATCTAGCTATGTTTTGATGATACGGTCCCAACAAAACTAGTTTCATCGAATTCTGAGGTCATTTGCAAAATGGCCCTTTTCTGGTCGATCCAATTTAATAGAAATCGACCAAACACATTTTCCTTTGCCACGCTCACATACTAGCTTCAAAAATTATGAAATTTGAAATCTAGCAATAATTTGACATCCCGGATCCAACAAAAGTGGTTTCGTCGAATTCTGAGGTCGTTTGCAAAATGGCCATTTTCTGGTCGATCCAATTTAATAGAAATCGACCAAACACATTTTCCTTTTGCCACGCTCACATACTAGCTTCAAAAATTATGAAATTTGAAACCTAGCAATAATTTGACATCCCGGATCCAACAAAAGTGGTTTCGTCAAATTCTGATGTCGTTTGCAAAATGGCCATTTTCACGGGCTATATAAACTCTATAGCGACCTTTCTGAAAATTCATTTGGCCATAACTTTTGCTTCCCGCTATGAAACTTCGATTTTTCAGATTCATTAGAAAGATATTCACTAACAGATTTAAATATTTTTGGTTTCACTAAAATCCGTTTTGCTTTGCACCCGGTACAATCAGTCAAAGTTTGAAATGAAAATTTGAAACTGCCGCGCCATTTCAGGCCTTGTTTATAATTCAAAGTAATTATATTTATTTTCAAACGTCGATTCAAACTTACTTTTCGTTGTTATTATTTAAAATACTTATTTTAAATATTTAAAATCCATTAAAATCGCCAATTAAATTTTTTTAAATTGGTTCAGACTTTCCGGGTCGTTACAATCTCCCTCACTTAAAACTTTTTGTCTCCGAAAAGGAACAAAGTCGAAAGTGGTTTGATTAATCAACTCTACGTTCAATCTGGCTTCCATTCTCCAACTTTTCAATTTCTGAGAATTTTCAAATTCTTCAAAAAATTTGGCTAACACCCGGAATTTTCGAAAAATTTCGCCATAACCTCCTTTGTACGGGGCGGGGAGGGGTTTGGAAATTTATTGGGCCGTATTAGGTACCCAATAAATTCTATAAAGCATACACATATTTATAGTGATATATTCTGGTGTTTACAGGGGAGCGTGTATAGATAATAACTCCAATGAATAAATTTTCGTCACCCTGTCAAAGCCTGAGGGAGTGTGTATTTTTAATTGCTCCAGAGAATAAATTCTCATCACCTTGTCCCGTGTAGGAAATAAATAATACATGTGTCGTATCTAATAACTAGAGAGACGCGATTATTGTCAACTACAGACCCGTGTGGGGTTTTTATTACTCTGGCAATTTATCGTTACAATTTTATATGGTCCATATCAGTCATCAGTTCAACCTGTAATATATAGTCATCGCCATACAAGCCTCTCACTCATATGGTAAATCTTCCACCTCGTCACACAAGCTCCAAATGCTTATGTGGATGAAGTATGCCTATCTTCCAGAAGTATGCCATGTAGTGTAGTTCAAAATTAATTGTTACTATCCTATGGCGATGTTTATTATTACACACAGAATAACCAACACTCCGCATCCAATGGCATTCACAGGAGTTGATATAATAATATTTCGCATCCAACTCATTAAGGTTTACCTATTTGTCGGGCACGCAAATAAATTCTTTACTCAACAGCTAATCCTTTTACCTGTTCAAACATATATAATGCACAAGTATATATTTCTATCTATTTTTATATCAGTTCAATGTGTGATTTAATCGAATAAATTCTACCATTCATTCTCTTATTAATTAAATTAATTATCGTTTTGATAATTTAATTAATCAAATCCACTATCACACAACACAAACAACAATCAATTTGTTTTTTTTACTTTTCAAATATATACCTTTTTATATATTCAAAAATTATATTTCTAAAACCAGACTATATATATAATCACAAATACGTTATTTATAAACATATAACTCTCGACTCGTTCTGGGGCACTTCTGACCCCATCTCTAACGAGTTATTCTGATTCTGCTATACTCATACTAGGATATTTCTGATCCTATCTGTAATGAGTTACCCGTCCTAGAACACTACTAGTTCTATTTCTGACGAGTTCGTTATTATGTTATATTCCAGCACTTAGCTTAACCATAGCTCTGATACCACGATGTGACGACCCCAAAACCCCGTACCACGGTGTCAAGGGTAATCTTTGGAATATAACACATAAACAGATAACAGAATTAAATAAATACACCAGATAATGAACAAATAATCACTGGATAAACAATAATCATCATAGTTACACAGTATACAAGATCATACTTAGTACAAATACAGTTCAGCTATACATAAATGTCTACAGCGGAAAACAAACATAATATGTACAATAGGAGCTGAACAGCATAAAAAGAGATAAATGAAAGAATCCATCTTCATCTCCAGCTATCCAAAAAGAGCCTGCTAAAAACCTGAATACAAGGCTGCACGTGTAGAAAAAGGGGCACCCGAGTTTGCAAGTGAAACAAACTACGAGTCAATCATGAGACTGGTATGAGAAATCTACTTAACACAATCTATAATATGGCTAATCACAGGACTACGCCACTTTCGTGGAATGGGTTTACTCCATTGGATTGCCAGTGCTTTAAAACAATTAAATCTTTTAAATATCGCAATGCTTTTTATAAAAATGAAGCCGATATAAGACTCAAGTCCCATCACACAATGCAACGCAAACCGGAGGATAGAGTTTTACCTTATATCGACCAAAATATGCTTGATACGAGCAAAACAAATCATTTAAATGTAAACTTTGTCGTTTAATTCTTAATCAGATTCCAACTATAAATTAGCAAGAGGACGACCCCCTAAGTATTAACCCCGAAGGCCGAAACCAACATCAGACCAATACCCAGGAAACCACCCATCTTAGCTCATTTCCAGTTAGTTTCTAATTTCGAACACAATCATAAATATCAATCATAGACGGCATTAATGCCCCATACCACTATGTCGCCATATATAGGTATACAATCAAAACCGCAAAGTCATGTATTTGGAAGTTGGATTTCCGTCATGAACCAAGGCAAAAGATAGTCCTTACCAACTTCGAGACTATCTAGCCCGAGTCTCGGGCAAGCGCGCAGGCAAGCCTTGGATCGTCAAGGCCGGTCCACCGATGTGGATTATTATGCCTGAACACTACGTTTCCCCACCCTTTGGAGGCGTAAATGAGCCAACGAATGACTCCATCGGTCCCGGATCGACCGATATATCCGAGGCGCCTTGCAACAGCAACAACCACATAGGTGAAAATAATATAAATGTCAGCCAGTTTAAGCACCGACACCACCTCTAGCTAGAAGGAAACGCATGCCCTCCCTGAGGTCCTTCTCCTGTTTCTGGTTCATACCGGGGTGTGAGGCTCGTGAATTCACGTTATACACAAAGCTACGCCACACAGGCGGTGCTTTGATCATCAACCACAAGACTTTGCTTTTCAATAGAAGCCATGCTCACTGCATCTTAGCATGCCACACAGGCAATTCACACCATGCAACTGATGGCTATCAATCACACAGAATGAATTCCAATGTCAGACACACAGTCCATTTACAAGTCCATCCTGGGTCTGAACGAAACCGGAGGCACTATATACCTCGCATACCCATCGATCTCCACGTACGTCTGGATGATCACCCCTCATTATCCATATTTCGGGATGCCTCCCAATCAGGACATCAGTTACCATCCAAACGAGGTGAAGATCTCCGATCTTCGACCACCGTCTTCATCTTCGATTTCTTATCGTCGATTCAGTTATTCAGAATAGGTTAAACCCGATCTTTCTTAGCAACTCACGTATATAATAAACAAGTGCTACAAAAACACACCATACGCCTTATCCCAATTCATTAGTCGCTAATCGTAAATCAGTAAGAAAACGATTTCCCAAATATTAACCCCGAAAGCCGAAACCAACATCAGATCAAAACCCGGGAAACCATTCTACTTAGCCAACCTTCAGTTAGTTTCTAAATTTACATTCCATATCGTTTATGATATTTTATAATGATTTATCGCTATTTTTATTTATTTTAAAATAGCCAATTTATTCAAACGACGCTTTGGGCAATAACGCGGCCGTGGCGCTGTTTTTCTTCAGATTTGATTTACACATATCTGAAAATCTAACCATTGGATTTTCACAAAATTTACATCAATAGAAAGATCTTTTCAAAACGAATCCAACGGTTCCAATTTTGGGAAAATCCGACGGTCGGATCTCCCGATACAATCGTTTGAAGTTTCGATTTCAAAATACGAACTACAGCGTCGTTATTCGATTTAATTTAATTATATATATATATATATAATCGATTATGGCGCTGTTTTTCTTCAGATTTGAATTAAACATTCCAGACAATCCAACCATTGGGTCTTTACAAAGTTGGTGTCGTTGGAAAGATATTTCCAAAGCGAACCCAACGGTTTCGATTTCGGGAAAATCCGATGGTCGGATCTCCCGCACTAATCGTTTGAAATCACGGTTTCAAAACACGAACTACAGCTTCGTTATTCGATATATTTTAATTATATATATATATATAATCGATTCTTCGATCTCAAAACTATATGCTTTTCATACATTTGATAAAAATGATATTTTTATCCAACTGACTTCTATTTCAACACTTCACTATTTCTAACAATTTATTGATATAATAAAAATGTGATTTTTAATGTAAAACAATTTATTTCAAAACACGACTATTTTATATAATTCAAATAGATGATAAAAATATGATTTTTATTATAAATCAATTTGTTTAAAACACGAATACCATTCAACACATGAATTTCTGTTCAACGAATGAATTTCTATTCAACACATGAACGGTTTTCTATAGTTCGTACATAAAAGATAAAAATGTGATTTTTATTGTTAAAACAATTTATTTAAAACACGAATACCATTAAACACATGAATATTATTCAACGAATGAATTTCTATTCAACACATGAAGGTTTTCTATAGTTTGTATATATATAGTAAAATGTGATTTTTATTGCAAAACAATTTATTTCAAAACACGACTATTTTATATAGTTCATATAGATGATAAAAATACAATTTTTATTATAAAACAATTTCTTTCCAAACACGACTACCATTCAACACATGAATATTATTCAACGAATGAATTTCTATTCAACACATGAACGGTTTCTATAGTTCGTATATATAAAATAAAAATGTGATTTTTATTGTTAAAACAATTTATTTAAAACATGAATACCATTCAACACATCAATATTATTCAACGAATGAATTTCTATTCAACACATGAAGGTTTTCTACAGTTTGTATATATATAGTAAAAATGTTATTTTTATTGCAAAACAATTTATTTCAAAACACGACTATTTTATATAGTTCATATAGATGATAAAAATATGATTTTTATTATAAAACAATTTATTTGAAACACGAATACCATTCAACACATGAATGTTATTCAACGAATGAATTTCTATTCAACACATGAAGGTTTTCTATTCGACACACGAATATAGTTTCAACACATGAAAATAATTCTAACACATGAATATTATTCAAAATTTCGGCAGCATGACGGCAGGGTAGTTAAAACCAGGGTCATCCCTAGTACGGCTCCTCGCTCTACCTTAAAGCCTTGCAGCTTTTGACAATGGGGATTTCATGCATCTAGTTCGCACGCAGGCGGCATGTATATTTTTTCATTTCCACAAACTAATCCTATGTGGTTTCAACCAAATAATTCTCAACCACAAATGGGTATTTTTCAACCACAATCAATCAATTTCAACCACAAACAATTCTAATCAACCATTCGCTATCAACCAATTTTCACACCAATCACAACCAATAAATATCGTCCATGGTTTGTGGATGAGGGGCGTATATATATATATATATATATATTATAAGCATTTCACTTCTATTTGAACACATATGTAATTTTTTCAATGCATATATAACTTATACATCGAATGTACAACTTATACAACGCTTATACAAGAGGTGTACAACGCTTATATAACTCAAACATCGACTATATAATTTATACATCGTCGTTTTCCATATCGTTTATAATTTAGAAATCTCACATTGGGTTCCACTCCACCAAAAATAGCAGAAGGATCAGAAAAATATGCGGTCTCTTCTAGAATGTAGAAGACGTCCACACGAGTCCACTGTCTCTTATTTCACTGAATTTCGTCAAGAAACGAAAAAGATATGATTTTTACAGTGAAATCAAAAAACGTAGCGCTTTAAAGTGCTATAATATAGCTTAATATAATTAAAGCCGTTACCTTCTCACAGCAGTTCGAAACTAGGGTTAGATCTTTCTGCAAATCCGAAGCACTAGGTTGTAATCGAGCTACACCACATCGAAGAGCATCTAAGGGCGCGAAAATCTAGGGGTGCCACGTCAGGTGCGATCGCCTGAACAGGCGGCGGCGGCGCGACGAAATTGCTGAGTTCCCGGGCTCAGATCTTCTCCAACTCGACACAATAAATCACGAAATGGGTATGGATTGGTAGCTAAGGGAAATCCCTACAAAAAACCCAACTGGAGTGGATGAATTTATTGAATGGATTTTGAATTAAAGAAGAGAGAAGGGAAGAACCATTTCCGCCGTATATCGCGATTTCGAGGGAGAAGACAGGGAGAGAGAGAAATGATGTGGCCCAATCATTTTTTTTATTTATATTTTTTTTTTCAAAAATTCTCTCTTTCACACACGAACCCCAATCCAAACCCAACGACGACCGTCCCTAGCTAAATACCCCCATTCCGAACACATTGGGATATGTTTCGTAGGCCCATTCGACTTTTTCCGTTAGTTTTTCTTCAAATTAAAATATAAAACATTCAATATTTGATTTGAATGTACATTTCAGTTTGCTGGGGCCACATACTGATTCTAAAAATTCCCGAAAAATAAATCTAGCTATGTTTTGACGATACGGTCCCAACAAAACTAGTTTCGTCGAATTCTGAGGTCGTTTGCAAAATAGCCCTTTTCTGATCGATCCAATTTAATAGAAATCGACCAAACACATTTTCCTTTGCCACGCTCACATACTAGCTTCAAAAATTATGAAATTTGAAACCTAGCAATAATTTGACATCTCGGATCCAACAAAAGTGGTTTCGTCGATATTGGCTAGCTTTTTGACCAAGCCACCAAGGTTCACACACAAGAAGGAAATATGAAGCTTAACTCCTTTAAACCCTTGGAAACCCGATCGCGGTCTTTCACCCCTCTTTGGATCGCTACGCACCATCTCGGATCACAGCGTACCATCGGATCGCAGCTTTCTATGCGATCCGATCCTCCCCAGCAAGCTCGATCTGATCCGACTTCAGAAGCCAGAGGATGGAGGCCATGACCCATTCTACCACGATCCTAGATGCATGGATATCGTGACACCTGTCATCAACGGCTAATTTGACTAATTCTCCATTAAGCTACGAACCAGTCCGAGATCCTCGGGATGTGGGCCATGTATGACCGCGATACGTCACCAAACATCAGCTATAAATAGCCCAGAGCTTGGCATTTTTCAGGATCTTTTGACAATTCAGAGCTCTGAACTCACCATTAACATAGCTCCATTGTTTTTATCTCAAAATTACTGAGTGAATTAACATTGTACAAGGGAGATTGAGAGGAATGTTATCGATTATACTCCGATTTCAAGTATAATCATAGATATAAAGTGGACGTAGGCTCGTTAACGCCGAACCACTATAAATCTTGTGTCTTTTCTACTTTTCTTCTATTTCTATTGATACTAATCTCTAGCTATAATCGTAATTTGGGTGTTAGAGCCAATTTTGGATCTAACATTTTGGTGCTTTCACTGAGAAGGAATTCTCCACATATTAGATTGTTGTTCCGTTGTTTGGATACTCAAATCCGAAGAAAACAGTCCAAAACCCCACTGTTTCAACTTTTGAAAAGTTCAAAAAACTTGAATCATCATGGCTGGTAAGAAGTCAAAGGATGTACGATCATCGCAGGCCGAAGAGACTGCGAATGAAGTGATTGAAGAGAGTGTGCACAAGCAGGTCGAGGAAGGGCCCACGGGTCGCGTTGCGCAGGGGGCGATCGCGATCGATAGAGGAGCCACGAACCGATCCGCTGAGGGGGTGACCACTAGATCGCGTGACCTCGCCACGAACCCACCTGCACCTGTCACCCCGACCCAACCCCAAGGGGGCGCCACGAGCCATCGTCCCAAAGGGACCACGATCCAATCCGACAATCAGACCACTACTCGACCTGGCAAGGAACCTATGCCTCGTTCTGTCCGCACTGGTATCTCTGCTCGACCTGGTTCAAGCTCTCTGCGTATAAGAGAAAAAGTTGATGATGATCAGTTTGACCCGTCTGCACCTGCTACTGAGGGAGACCTATCTCGTATGCTTGACATGTATGACAAACTCTTTGATGAATTAGCCGCTTAGAGGCAAGAGAGTTCAGTAATGCAGCAGAATATGACTGCTATTGACAGGCGACTTAATGACCTTGTAAGGCAGAGGAACTCTCCCCCGCCTCGTTCTCCTTCCCTAGAGTACACATCCTCATCCGAAGAGCCACGAAGAAATCGGCGGTGGCCTCCATTAGAAAGAGCTGAAAATATAGAGCAACTCCGATTTGGGACAATGCCTTCTAGACAAGAAGAGGCGCTCAATCGAGGAGTTAACAACAGAAATGTAAATGAGCCTGCTCTACCACCTAGGAACGGAGGAGTTGTCGATCCAGCCCAGAATCAGCCTATCCTTCCCCCTCGCCGTGTGAATGACCATGGTAACAGGGGGCAAGGGAGTTCTGCCCAGGTCGTGGATGCTGCAGCGTCGCGACAAAGAAATGCTGGAGGAGCCCGCAGGGCGAGAAGCGTCGATCCCGAATCTACCCTCACCCATGCGGGTGTTGAGGCCATGGTTAGACGAATGATGGTAGAAAACCGGGGACAGTGAACTGAGGACTGGGGAATAGGCCGCAGCCACACGCCTTTCACCGATGACATTTTGGAAGTTCAATTTCCAAGGAGATTTAATATGCCGCCTATGAACCGTTATGCAGGAAAGGCCAATCCAATCCAGCATCTGATGAGATATTCATGGTACATGAATGCGGCTGCTGCTTATGATGCTATGAAATGTAAAGCATTCCCAATATTTCTGGAGGACGCAGCGCTAATGTGGTTCACTAGTTTGCCAACGCGATCAATCTCCAGTTTCAGGGAATTAAGTGAATAGTTCATGAATCAGTTCAGACTACATGCTCAGAGGTCCAAGAACGCTATTGAACTATCCCTTATCAAGCAGCGTACGGATGAATCTTTGAGGTCTTATCTCAACCGGTTTAACCTAGCGGTCACAGAGGTGAAAGATCCCCACGAACAATCAGTTTTGATGGCTTTGATTGACGGAGTGGATAAGGATACAGAATTCGGGAGATACCTAGCTGGTAAACCACCACTAACCCGCGAGATATTTTATGAAAAAGCTAATATCCGCTTGCGCCAGGAAGAAATTTACGCCAATCGAAAGAGGAAAGCCACCGACAAGGAAGACATACAAAGTAATGTGGCTATTAAGCAAACTGGGGATAACTCCGGTAAGGTGGAAGTGAACGTAGGAAAAAAGAATCAAGGAAATGGCCGACGATCTGGGAATGGTAATAAGAGGAGGAATCAAGGAAACAACTCGCAGAGAAGGTCGCGCTTCAAACCATTCGAGAACTTCACGCCTTTAAATGATACCTTGGAAAACATCTTTATGGATACCCATAACGTCCTCCCATATAAGAGACCTCCTCCAAGAGATTCAACAGAAAAAGTGCGCGAATCCGGGAAATTCTGTATTTTCCACCAGATATACGGTCATTCTACGAACGAATGTCGCCATCTGAGAGATGTGGTTGAAAAACTGCTCCGGGAAGGAAAACTTGATGAGTATAGAGTAACCCCTAGGGACAGGGGGCAGGCCGTACAAGCCCCAAACCGGAGCCAAAACCAAAACCAAGATCAGAACCGAAACCAACCCGTTGCTAGGCTTACGGCTCAGCAAAAGGGAAAGAACCTTGTTATCAATTCCATAGTAGGAGGACTTCATCTAGCAGGACATAGCTTCAGGGCAATGGACCAATATGTGAATGCAGCTAAACATCACCTTGAAGTTGGAGAGTGTAGTAACCCCGGGGATAGTTCCCCGGTCAAGCAGTAGAAGACGATGGCTGATGATATCATATTTCGTGACCGAGAGAATATTGGAATCCATTCCCCGACTGAGGATCCGTTCGTGATCACCGCCGTCATCGGTCCAGCTACCGTCCATAAGGTTCTAGTAGATAACGGGAGTTCAGTTAATATATTATTTAAGAAGACATTCGACCAAATGAAGCTTGAGCCAAAGGATTTGAAATAGTGCGATGGATGGGTACATGGATACAATGGATCCACAACAGCTCCTATGGGTTATGTGGATTTGCCTGTAACCCTTGGAGAGGGAGATCGCCAGAGAGTGAAGATCCTTTCCTTTGTGGTTCTGGATGTGCCGACATCATATAATGCATTTTTAGGACGACCAGCCCTAGCCAAATTTAGGGCCTACCTTGCACCCTGGTGTTTGCTGTTGAAGTTCCCAACTGATGCCGGAACAGCTATAATCAGAGGAGACCAAGTCGCTGCGCGAGCATGTTATGTCGCAGAATTGAAGTTGCTCCGCAAAGGAGGAGATATAGAGACGAAGAGCGCTTCCTCCCCTCCGGGGGAGGAAACGTCGTAGCAATTAAAGAAAATAACTCTAGGAGAGTCGCCCAGAGAACTGCCTGAGGACATAGATCCCAGAGAGGACGAAGAGCCTGCGGGCGAAATGGCGACTCCCAATGAAACAACTGTGGAAGTTACGATCGATGAAAGCGACCCAAAGAAGGTCCTAAAGATTGGATCACAGTTGGATCTAGTTCGAGCTCAGTAATTAACAGATTTCTTGAAAGCTAACTTGGATGTATTTGCCTGGACTCATGCGAATATGTGTGGAATATCTCCCTCGATAATGAGTCATTCATTAAGCATCAACCCAAAGTATCCTCCCATCAAACAGAAAAGACGAATGCTTGGCCCAGAGAGGTCAGCCGCATTGAAGGAAGAAGTTGAAAAGCTAAGGAATAATGGATTTATCAGAGGCTCAACTTACCCTGACTGGATTTCGAACCCGGTTTTGGTAAAAAAAAGTCCAATGGAAAGTGGCGCACGTGTCTTGATTTTTCGGATCTAAACAATGCCTGCCCGAAAGATAGTTTTCCTTTACCAAGAATTGATCAGCTGGTAGATTCGACGGCTGGACACGAGCTTCTTTACTTCATGGATGATTATTCAGGATATAACCAAATTCCTATGCATGTTCCTGACCAAGAACACACCAGTTTCATCACAGATCTAGGGCTATACTGCCACGTTGTAATGCCTTTCGGTCTAAAGAATGCTGGTGCAACATATCAGCGATTGGTCAACGGAATGTTGTACAATCAAATTGGAAAGACGATGGAGGTATATGTTGACGACATGCTGGTAAAGTCCAGACAATCATCCGATCACACTGCTGATCTAGCAGAGATGTTTGAGATTCTCCGGAGATATGGAATGAAGCTTAATCCATTAAAATGTTCATTCGGGGTCGCTTCGGGAAAATTCCTCGAATTCATAGTCAGTTCAAGTGGAATCGAGATCAATCCGGATCAAATTGCTGCGATTCGGAATATCCAAGAGCCAAGGCAGATTAAGGATGTGCAAAGCCTCACAGGAAAAGTAGCAGCATTAAGTAGATTCATTTCCAAGGCTACAGACAAATGTATTCCATTCTTAGATTTAATTAAGCAAGGAAAACGTCATTTCAAGTGGACTCCTGATTGTATAGAAGCATTCCAAAACCTGCTGAATCATCTGGAAAGTTCCCCTATACTGCCTAAGCCTGTGGATCATGAGGATTTGTATGTGTACCTAGCAGTGTCATCCCATGCGATCAGTTCAGCTCTAGTCAGAGAAGAAGATAAGGTGCAGAGACCAGTGCACTATGTGAGCAAAAAGTTGGCAGCATCAGAACGAAATTATCCAAAAATGGAAAAGCTTGCGTATAGTCTTTTGACCACCTCTCGAAAGCTCCGCCACTATTTCCAGGCTCATCCCATCACTGTGTACACCGATCATCCACTCAAACAAGTTTTACAACGGCCCGAAGCGTCAGGAAGGTTGCTTAAGTGGAATATCGAATTGAGTCAGTTCGACTTGAACTTTCAACCTCGAAGATCGATAAGGGGACAAGCGCTAGCAGATTTTATAGCAGAATTCACTACTCCAGAAGAAGATGTTGTAAATGAGGAAGTCGATCCACCAAAGTTGCTCCTTGATCCAAGTGCCTGGAAGTTATACACTGATGGTACTAAGAACGACCGACGATCTGGAGCTGGAGTAGTGCTTGAAACTCCGGAAAAACGACTAGTCTATTATGCCCTTAGATTGGAATTTCACGCCACCAACAACGATTCCGAATATGAAGCTTTGATCGCGGGACTGAAACTCGCTAAGGAATTGGAAATCATGAAAATGGATATCTTTTGTGATTCTAAAATAGTCGTAAACCAGGTCACTGGAGAGTTTCAGGCCAAAAGTTCAAGACTAATATCATATCTGAAGAAAGTAAAGGAGTTTTTGAATGGTTTCGATCACTACAGCATATCCCATATCCCCAGAACGGAGAATCAAAAGGCAGACAAGTTGGCAAATATGGCTAGTCCCGATAATCCTGAAGATACGGAGTTGGTCCCAGTTGAAGTATTATGGTTTCCTAGTATAGATCAGATGGAAGTTGATCCGATACTAGAGGTTGAACCCGAAAGGGAGTCATGGATGACCCCTTTAAAGAATTTTTTGATGTTTGAAATGCTTCCGACAAAGAAAAGCGAGAGGCGTGCGGTTATCCGGAAGGCTTCCCGGTATGTTATGCAAGGTGAAGTCCTCTACAGACAGGGATTCTCGATGCCCCTCCTTCGGTGCATTGCCCATGACGACATCAAGCTTGTACTGGAAGAAGTCCACGAAGGTGAATGTGGCGACCACACCGGGGGGCAAACACTGGCAAAGAAAATACTGCGCTATGGCTACTTCTGGCCCACCATAAACAAGGATGCAGCCAAGTATTCACGAGGCTGTGATGCTTGCCAAAAGTTTTCCAGAATTCCCAGGGCACCCCCTAGCCAGCTGAAGACGATGACAAGCCCGTGGCCTTTCGCCATGTGGGGAATTGATATAATCGGAAGTCTCCCACTAGTTAAGGGCGGTGCGAAGTTCGCCATTGTAGCCATTGATTACTTCACAAAGTGGGTTGAAGCAGAAGCCCTGACAACGATTTCCACCAGGAAAGTGATCAACTTCGTCGTAAGAAACATTATCTGTCGATTTGGAATCCCAAAAGTTGTCATAACTGATATGGGACCCAATTTGACAGTACGGAATTTCGAGAATTCTGCGGGAAATACCATATAGAGAAGAGATACACATAAGTGGCACATCCACAAGCAAATGGACAGGTAGAAGCAGCTAATAAAGTAATCAAGTCCATCCTGAAAAAATGCTTAAAACAGGTCAAAGCCATGTGGGTCGACGAGCTACCCTTGGCATTATGGGCCTATAGGACGACTTACAAATCAGCTACCGGGCATACTCCTTTTTCCCTTACTTTCGGGTCGGAGGCCGTCATCTCGGTAGAACTGAAGTACCATCCCATCGGGTCACTTATTACGACCCAATGACTAATAATGAGTTACTCCTCGAATCCCTCGATATGGTAGAAGAGAAGAGAGATGAAGCAGATTTACGTGCCTTAAGGCACAAGCAGCAAATTGCTCGGTACTATAACAAAAGGGTCCGAGCCCGCACCTTTGAACCCGGAGACTTGGTTCTGAAGTGAATCTTCCCACCCCCAACTCACTTGTGGCCGAAGTGGGAAGGACCTTATGCCATCCAGCGAAGGCCTGATAACGGAGCTTTCAAGCTAACGACCGTGGACGGAATTGAAATCCCCAGAGTGTGGAATGCCCAACATTTGCGGCATTATCTGACGTGAAGACTGTCATTTCTATTCTTTTGTTTGTAGGATTATGTAATAAGGCTCGACTAGCCTAGGATAGTCCATTATATGAACAAAAGATTATAAAGTGGACGTAGGTCATGATTCGACCGAACCACTATAAAAACATCGTGTGTCATTTACCTTTATTGCACTTTTATTTTCTTGTCATTTACATATGCAGGTAGTAACAGTTCGCCGGCATCGATGATGTTTTCACGGGTCCCAGAGGGAGTGTAACACCCTTGGAATTCCGTCAAGGCAACATTCGACTGCTTAATGAAGACTTATGGTTTATTGACTCCTGACTTTTGGAATGAGACTCGCTTCCGCGGGTCACCCTTCCAAGAGTTCACAGACCCGCTCATCACCCTTTAAGGATGAGTGGATTACCAAAAAGGTGATCGAATGAATGACACATCGATTAAAATTCCGCTCCTCAAGATTCGAGAAGTGTCAAGGACAGGGAACTTAACTGTCCACGAGACGTGAAGGTGCACCATGATTTTAAAGACCGTCTCGATCTACACTCTACCCTTGGAACTCGACGGGAGAGTATAAAGGTGCTGGAGACTTAGCACCCCCAAAGAACTCCTACCCCGCTGAAGGATCAGGGAGCAGATTGAAAGCTGAGTTCGAACTCCGGAGTGAGTATAAAGGCATTTGAATTAAATGCCACATAAGGGTTCCTATCCCGCTGCAGAATCGGGAATGAGAATAAAAGCCGAGCCCAACCCCCTCATTTTCGGGAATGGGGGGCAATATAACTGCGACTCTAATCAATCCTCAATAAGTCGTGGCCAGGCACCATAATGACGATTGATTGGGGGCATGCACATGCGACACTTACACTCCGACACTAGCAATTGTTGTTCATACATGAATTTTCTCGCAACCACATCACATGGACAGTGGAAATCCTAAAAAAGAAAAATCCCAGAAAAAGGAATTATCCGATAAATGGAGAAAAGATTGAAGATTTAACTGGATATTTATATCAGTCAAAAGAATGCAACTTTCCGAAGTGAGACGACATTTTAGACAGACAAAACCACTGATTTGCATCTCCCTATGAAAAGACATCTCTGTAATTCCGAAGCATGTTCCATCCTCGATGAAACATACTTCGAGGGGGCAAAATGTTGGCTAGCTATTTGACTAAGCCACCAAGGTTCACACACAAGAAGGAAATATGAACCTTCACTCCTTTCAACCCTTGGAAACCCGATCGCGGTCTTTCACCCCTCTTCGGATCGCTGCGCACCATCTCGGATCACAGCGTACCATCGGATCGCAGCTTTCTATGCGATCTGATCCTCCCCAGCAAGCTCGATCCGATCCGACTTCAGAAGCTAGAGGATGGAGGCCATGACCCATTCTACCATGATCTGAATTGCATGGATATCGCGACACCTGTCCTCAACGGCTAATTTGACTAATTCTCCATCAAGCTTCGAACCAGTCCGAGATCCTCGGGATGTGGGCTGTAATAACCCGGAAATTCTGAGCCAGTTTAAAATTTTTATTTTGGCAATTTTAGAAAATTTTGAACATTTAAAATAGATTATTTTAAATAATATCCACGAGAAATTTATTTTGAATAGAATTAGAACGTATATATTATATGCATCGTCGTTAGAATATAAATATTTATTTATAATTATAAATAGAATTGAAAATGGCGCGGTAGTTCGATAATTCGATTTCAAACTTCAATTGAATGTACCGGGTGCAAAACAATCCGGATTTTAGTGAAACCAAAAACATTAGGATCTAATTGATAATATCTTTCCAACAAATCCGACAAATCAAAAATTCATAGCGGGAATCAAAAGATATGTCCAGTTGAAAATTCTGAATAGTCGCAATGGAATTCAGGCCCTTAAAAATAGAAATTTTGCAAACGACCTCGGATTTTGACAAAACCACTTTTTTTGGGTCCGTGATGTCAAATTATTGCTAGGTTTCAAATTTCATAATTTTTCGAATCAATATGTGAGCGTGGCAAAGGAAAACGCGTTTGACCAGTTTTAGTTGATTTTAATCGACTGGAAAATGGCCATTTTCCAAACGGTCTCAGAATTCGTCGAAACTAGTTTTGTTAGGACTGTATCGTCAATACAAAGCTAGAAAGTATTTTTCGGGAATTTTTCGAGTTAGTATGTGACCCCGGTAAATGGAAATGCGCGTTCAAAATCAATATATAGAGTTATATGTTGATTTTAACGGAAACTGATCGAAACGATCGAATCAGCCTACGATACATATCCCATTGTGTTCGGAATGGGGGTGAAACGCTATGGACGACAGGCGGTGGGCCTCGCTTAGAGGTCGAAAATAAAAGTCGCTTTTTGGTGGAAAATAAAATAATTAAATAATTAAAATAAAAACTTCTCTCTCTCCTCACCCTCTTTAACTTCTGGCCCCCCCTTTGTTTCGATTCATTCATACCAGAAAATAAAATTAGATAAAAAAAGAAGAAGAGGGCGACGGAGAAGAAAAGGGGAGGAGCCGCCGCTCCTCCCATCGTCGCCGCCGCCAGGAGGCGCGCCCCCTGTCTCCCCCTCCTCTCGCGCCGACCCCTTTTCCCCCCGAAACCCCCTGCCTCACGTCGCCACCAAAGCCCGGAGCCCCCAAAACCGCCACCGCCCTGCTGCTGAAGACCACCGCAACCGACACCCTTCCCATCGCCTACCCCTCCGCCGCCCTCCTTGAATCGCGCGCCACCAGCCCCCCTTCCACTGACGAACGCGCAGCACCCCCCTTTCCACCTCGGCAGTTGCGCCACCTTCTCTTCCTCGCAGTCTGAAAGCGAACGTCGCCCCCCTCTCTTGATCGAAAATGGTGAGCTTCTCCTTTCTTATTTCATTTTAAATTCAGTTTTTAATATAAATGCATGATTTAAATTCAGTTTTTAGTTTATAAATATAATTAGCATTGTAAAAATCTGATTTTTACATATGCAGAGGATTAAAAACATGATTTTGATATGTGTAGAGGATTAAAAACATGATCTTGTATATGTAGGAAAGGAAAAGATTTGATTTTTAATATATGAAAAGCGATATTTTTATATGTGAAATACGAGATTTTTAAATATAATCTTTAAAGGGAAAAGGGCGATAACTTTGAAAATAAAAAGATGAGATTTTTAATTAGCTAAAGATACGATTTTTAATTGTTTAAAAATATAGTTTTTTCGTATGTAAAGATAGAAAATATAATTTTCATATTGTAGAAGGATAAAAATATGATTTTTACATAGTGGGAACTATAAAAATATAATCTTTATAGGATAGAGAATATAAAAATATCATCTTTGTATATGTAGCGAAATAAAAATTTGATTTTTATTATATATACGTTGAAATAAAGAGGTGATTTTTATAGTGATGAAATCTTTACATTTGAAAAGGCGAAATCTTTTTATATAGTAGCAAAGTAAAAATTCAATTTTTATATATTGAATAGCAAAGTAAAAATTCGATTTTTATATATTGAATAGCAAAGTAAAAATTCGATTTTTATATATTGAATAGCAAAGTAAAAATTCGATTTTTATATATTGAATAGCAAAGTAAAAATTCGATTTTTATATATTGAATAGCATAGTAAAAATTCGATTTTTATACATTGAAAAGCGAAGTAAAAATTCGATTTTTACATATGTAGTGAATACGGGCAACGAAGATGACAAAAAGGCGAGAACGATGAAGATTTCTATAAATGAAGTGTCGTGAAGTTGGGATAGCTTTCGGTGAGAACTTCTCACTCTTCAATTTCTTTTTCTAGTTATATATATATACTAGGATGTAGACGGTGTTTAGCAGCACCCGACACCCGTCAACCACAGACCATAGATGGCTTGTTTGTTTAATTGTTTGGTTGTGTAGTTGGTTAGATTATTTGTTTTGAACTGAATCGTTTGGTGAAATGGAATGATTTGATTGATGTGTGAATGGCGTGGGCCTTCACTAGACCGGGGATAAGGCTAGGCCTTGTCCCGTTTCTAGTATCGTGCCGTTATGCCGCCGAAATTTTCTAAAATAAGTTAGAAAAATAAAAATATCATTTTTATTTTGTAAATGAACCGAATAAAAATTCATGTGTTAAAATAAAATGTTTTATCGTTAAAAATATAATTTTTAACGTGAATGTGAATAAATAAGTATTCATAAACAAATCGGCCGATTTGTTTATATACACTGATTTGACTGATATTGATTGGGTCGATAAATTTTACACATCGTCCAACTGCACAAATAAAATCTATGTTTGATTGTTTGAAACCCCACACGGGTATTGGGATAATATATGACATACACTAATCCCAATAATTAGTTGTATGTCGATCGATTGATTGACAGGCTGTTGTAAGCGCTAGATGTCTATATTTGATACTTATGCAGTGTAGTGCACTTTGGATGATGGTTGATTATTTATCGTTGCTATTATATACATGTGTTGTATGGAATCCATATAATTAACTTTATATGGTAATTGATTGGGCCTCATTCCAATTTAGAAATTAAAGAATAATATAAAATAAAGGTTCATGTGTTGACTGTACTCATCCGTTGAGATTAGTCATGTGTTGAACGAAATATTTTAACAATAAAATTTACATCTTTATCATTATAAAATAAAGGTTCATGTGTTGACTGTACTCATCCGTTGAGATTAGTCATGTGTTGAACAAAATATTTTAACAATAAAATTTACATCTTTATCATATTTGAAATTAGAAACTAACTGGAAAATAGATAATATGAGTGGTCTCCTGGATATTAATCTGATGTTGGTTTCGGCCTTCGGGGTTAATATTTAGGGAATCGTTCTCTCACTAATTTACGGTTGGAGTCTGATTTAATATCAAACGATAGATACCTTAATTTTCATAAAATATAGTAAATAACAAAAATAGTCACACGTGGACAATACTCATTCGTTGAGATTAGTCGTGTGTTGACAAAAATATAGATTCACGTTTGAATAGGATAAATATTCATTTATTGAATAGAATAACGGAATTATTGAAATATATAAAGCCGTGTTGATTAGAGATGCGCTATTTTGACATAAACGATATTTATATCGATTATATTCGAATTTGATTTGATTTGATAAGAAACCGAATTCAATTTGAATTAAATCGAGTAGAAAACCAATTTGAATTGAATCCAATAGAAACCGAATTCAATTTGAATTAAATCGAATAGAAAACCAATTTGAATTGAATCGAATAGAAAACCAATTTGAATTGAATCGAATAGAAAACCAATTTGAATTGAATCGAATAGAAAACGAATTCGAAATGAATTGGAAATGAATTGAATATAAGATGAATTCGAATTGAATTGAAAACGAATTGAAATGAATTCAAATTGAATTGAAATTTGAATTGAATAGAAATGAATTTTAAAACGAATTTAAAAGGAAGAATTCAATTTTGATTTAAATTGAAAAGGAAGTTGAATGTGTTTTTGAAACGAATTTAAAACGATTTATGAAATTCTTTTTAAATAGAAATCGACGAAATATATATTATATATATAATATAATGGCCTGAATAGAACGCGTCGCGCCACGGCAGTTCGTGAATTTCGACCATTTATTTCAAACGGACATTACGGGAGATCTGACCGTCGGATTCTCCTAAAACCGGAACCATTGGGTTCGTATCGAAAAGAGCTTTCTAACGAATATTAGAAATTCAAAATCTAACGGTTGGATTTGGAGATACGTCCAAATCAAATTTGGAAAAGGTCGTTGTAAGTGCAGTTCGATGGCCGTTGATGGAAATCGACTGTACGTGCCTTGATAAAATTATTAAAAATATCAATAATTTGTGTAAAATCATAAGAAATGATTTGGGAAAAATTGTGATGAAATCTCCATATTTGAAAAGATAAAAATAGATTTTTATTGAAATGAACTAATTTTGAACTAAAATTAAAACCTATTTATTTTTAAATAAATAAATTGGATTTGAAATGGGTTGTAAATAGAATTTATTTGAGGGTTTATCATGAAGGGTGTTTTAAATGACACTTGTTCTTTAACCCGATAAATAAATAGAAAGTGATTTGGGTTTGTCGTGAACTGTGTTTTGAAAAGACATTAGTTCTTTAACCCAGTAAAAAGGGAGTTTTAATGAATCTGCAAGTAGACTGAAATGTAAATTGATAATCTAAATTATCAAATTTGGAAAATAAGCGAGGATGGAGTATCACCAGTTTTGCTCCAAAGCGATAGTTAAATCTTTAATTAGATTTGAACGTGAAATGGTAATTAATTTTACCGATAACACCGTGGTGTTAGATATGGAGTATTTCCAGTTTTGCTTCATGGGATGAATAGGTTGGGATTGGGAAATAAAATAAATAATTACTTCGGTACGGTTCGCTAATCTCGACTAGTTTGGAAAACCATAATTTGGTTTTGAAATGACATCCAAAGGAAGATTATAGGATAAATTTTAAAGAATTTATCTTGGATAAAATTAATGGGAACCTTTCCCTAAGAATGTGGAATTGGAATGAGGCGTATGTTGTGTTTGTGTAATATTTTTAATATACGCGGGTTGTTCGGAAAGTCCGGGTTTATACCCATTCTGAATAACCGATTCGACGATAAGTCGAAGATGAAGACGGTGGTTGAAGACCGGAAGTCTTCACATCGTTTGGGTGATTACTGATGATCTTGATTGGGCTGTACACCCAAGATGAGGGAATCAGTTGGTGGTCGTCCAGACGTACTTGGAGATCGATGGATATGCGAGGAAAGTGCCTTCGGTTTCGTTCAGACCCAGAATGAACTTGTAAATGGATTGTGTGTCTGACATTGGATTTTATTCTGTGTTGATTGATTTCTGTTAAATATATATCTGTTTGGCGGCGGAGAATTTATTCTCTTGCTTAACGCCCTTCTCTGAGACATACGAGCTTAGAGGTTATATATCGATAGATATCAACCGCATGGCATGAATTGCCTGTGTGGCATGCTGAGTTGCATGGATCAAGGCTTCTGTTGAAAAGCAAAGTCTTGTGGTTGATGATCAAAGCACGGCCTACGTGGCAGCTTTGTGTATAACGTGAATTCGCGAGCCTCACACCTCGGTATGAGTTAAAAACGGGATACGGACCGTTGGGAGAACATGACGTTTCTTTCTAACTTTGGTGGTGTCAGTGACTTACCAGCCCTGACATTTATATACTTTTCACCTTTGTGGTTGTTGGAATGAGGCGCCTCGATTATAGGTCTGTAAGGACCGGGAAACGTGTGTTCAGGCATAATTAATCCTCAAACGTAAGAGAGGACCGGCCCAACTAATCCAGTGGCTGCCCAGAGTGTGTAGTCCTGAGCATTTACTAGAGTGTCTCGAAGCGGAGAGGAGCTTGCCCCTTGCCTCGACTCATGACGGAAATCCAATTTCCAATACGTGATATTTCAGTTTTAATTGTAGAACTAGTATGGCAATATAGTAGATGGTAGCTATGCCGCCTATGATTGATACTTATGATTGAAATTGTTTTGACACTATACACCTATAATAGTATCAAATAATGTGTTTTAAACATATCAAGCTTGCTTTGGCTGTTGTAAGGGAAAACCCTATCCTCCGGCTTGCGTTGCATTGTGTGATGCGACCTAGGTCTTATAACAGCTTCATTTTTCTTTATTTAGCATTGCGCTGTTTGTTCTATGCACTGGTATTCTTGGGAGGAACCCGTTCCGTGTTATACGGCGTGGTCCCTTGACTTACCTAACTTTAAAACCAATATTAATAACTGTTTTAGTTCTCACATCAGTCACATGACTGACCTGGAGTTTATTGTTTTAACCTAAACTCTGGGTGCACCTATTTTCCGCACGGGCAGCTAGTAGTTTTGGTTTTGCAGATTTATATTCACAGGATCCTGGTTTACAGCTGGAATGATATCCGGAAAGCTCTGTATCCGTATATCACCTTCAGTTGTGCTTTGTATTATTTTTCCGCTGCTATGTAATTTATTGTAATCTCTGATATTTATCGAATGTAATTTATTCATCTATACTCTGTATATTCTTGTATCTGATGGAATTGTTGTAATAGCAATGAAATGTTCTTCCGTCTGCGTTCTATTTTGTCGTGTTCTCAAACGATCAGGGGTTTCGAACGGTCTAGATCGGTTTAACGACTGATTCGGATCGATCGAAATTCCAGGCCGTCACATTTGGTATCAGAGCTTTGGTTTACAGAGCTCGAGAACAAAACACATTAGAACCATACGAAAGAATTCATCAGACATTGGATTAGCAATATCCAATTAGAATGACTCGTTAGAGATGGGATCAGTAGTATCCTAGAACGAGTGTGAAGAGTATATTTTTCAAATGAAAACAATTTTGTTTTGAAAATGTAAACCATTTTATACGTATTTGAATATTTATTTATTTTGAATATGGACAATCGAGTATATAAAGATTTCGCGTATACGCGTCATGAACGTATATTCGAAGTTTTAATATACTAGATAGATATAGGATCACACTCTAGTTGCCCGGCGATGGTTCTGATAATGCTGCAGCATTACCAGTATTTATTTTCGAGTGACGAAGGTGTGATTTTCTATATATTTCCATTAGACTGGTGTGAGAACCAAAACTAATATAGATAGATTTATTTGTTGTGAATTGGCATCAAAAATGTAATTTTTTGTATATATATCAAAATTGTGAATTTGAAACGTTAATCCACTAATTGATTGATGTTTGTGTGGTTTGTTTATTTGTTTGATAATTTTGAACCATTATGCCTAATTGTATCGAATATTGAATTGTATTGAAAATTAGTCGCATTTGCTTGCATATACATGTACTTACATTGAACAGGTCATAGCAAGGAGGCTAGAGCAGAGAATAAAATTTGTTTGCCCGACAAATAGGTACATGTTTACTATAATTTACTGTTTTGTTTGGGTGATGATGATTTTATGAGCCTATTGGCTATCCGCTTGGCTTTTTCTTTTTCTTTTTGAGATCAGAAGGCCTATATGGCAATTTCGGGATTTTCCCGTGGCTCCCGATGAAGGGGAGGTTATGGCGAAATTTTTCGAAAATTTAGGGTGTTAGCCAAATTTTTGAAGAATTTGAAAATTCTCAGAAACTGAAAAGTTGGAGAATGGCTGCCAGATCGAACGTAGAGTAGATTAATCAAACCACTTTCGACTTTGTTCCTTTTCGGGGACGAAAAGTTTTAAGTGGGGGAGATTGTAATAACCCGGAAATTCTGAACCAGTTTAAAATTTTTATTTTGGCAATTTTAGAAAAGTTTGAACATTTAAAATAGATTATTTTAAATAATATCGACGAGAAATTTATTTTGAATAGAATTAGAACGTATATATTATACGCGTCGTCGTTAGAACATAAATATTTATTTATAATTATTAATAGAATTGAAAATGGCACGGTAGTTCGATAATTCGATTTCAAACTTCAATTGAACGTACCGGGTGCAAAACAATCCGGATTTTAGTGAAACCAAAAACATTAGGATCTAATTGATAATATCTTTCCAACGAATCCGACAAATCAAAATTTCATAGCGGGAATCAAAAGATATGTCCAGTTGAAAATTCTGAATAGTCGCTATGGAATTCGGGCCCTTAAAAATGGGAATTTTGCAAACGACCTCGGATTTCGACGAAACCACTTTTGTTGGGTCCGTGATGTCAAATTATTGCTAGGTTTCAAATTTCATAATTTTTCGAATCAATATGTGAGCGTGGCAAAGGAAAACGCATTTGACCAGTTTTAGTTGATTTTAATCGACTGGAAAATGGCCATTTTTCAAACGGTCTCAGAATTCGTCGAAACTAGTTTTGTTAGGACCGTATCGTCAATACGAAGCTAGAAAGTATTTTTCGGGCATTTTTCGAGTTAGTATGTGACCCGGGTAAATGGAAATGCACGTTCAAAATCAATATATAGAGTTATATGTTGATTTTAACGGAAACTGATCGAAACGATCGAATCAGCCTACGATACATATCCCATTGTGTTCGGAATGGGGATGAAACGCTATGGGCGACAGGCGGTGGGCCTCGTTTAGAGGTCGAAAATAAAAGTCGCTTTTTGGTGGAAAATAAAATAATTAAATAATTAAAATAAAAACTTCTCTCTCCTCACCCTCTTTAACTTCTGCCCCCCCTTTGTTTCGATTCATTCATAGCAGAAAATATAATTAAATAGAAAAAAAAGAAGAGGGCGACGGAGAAGAAAAGGGGAGGAGCCGCCGCTCCTCCCATCGTCGTCGCCGCCAGGAGGCGCGCCCACCTGTCTCCCCCTCCTCTCGCGCCAACCCCTTTTCCCCCGAAACCCCCTGCCTCGCATCGCCACCAAAGCCCGGAGCCCCCAAAACCGCCACCGCCCTGCTGCTGAAGACCACCGCAACCGACACCCCCCATCGCCTACCCCTCCGTCGCCCTACTTGAATCGCGTGCCACCAGCCCCCCTCCCCCCCCCCGCATCCACTGACGAACGCGCAGCAACCCCCCTTTCCACCTCGACAGTTGCGCCACCTCCTCTTCGTCGCAGTCTGAAAGCGAACGTCGCCCCCCTCTCTTGATCGAAAATGGTGAGCTTCTCCTTTCTTATTTCATTTTAAATTCAGTTTTTAATATAAATGCATGATTTAAATCCAGTTTTTACTTTATATATATAATTAGCATTGTAAAAATCTGATTTTTACATATGCAGAGGATTAAAAACATGATTTTGATATGTGTAGAGGATTAAAAACATGATCTTGTATATGTAGGAAAGGAAAAGATTTGATTTTTAATATATGAAAACGATATTTTTATATGTGAAATACGAGATTTTTAAATATAAACTTTAAAGGGAAAAGGGCGATAACTTTGAAAATAAAAAGATGAGATTTTTAATTAGCTAAAGATACGATTTTTAATTGTTTAAAAATATAATTTTTTCGTATGTAAAGATAGAAAATATAATTTTCATATTGTAGAAGGATAAAAATATGATTTTCACATAGTGGGAACTATAGAAATATAATCTTTATAGGATAGAGAATATAAAAATATCATCTTTGTATATGTAGCGAAATAAAAATTTGATTTTTATTATATGTACGTTGAAATAAAGAGGTGATTTTTATAGTGATGAAATCTTTACATTTGAAAAGGCGAAATCTTTTTATATAGTAGCAAAGTAAAAATTCGATTTTTATATATTGAATAGCAAAGTAAAAATTCGATTTTTATATATTGAATAGCAAAGTGAAAATTCGATTTTTATATATTGAATAGCAAAGTAAAAATTCGATTTTTATATATTGAATAGCAAAGTAAAAATTCGACTTTTATATATTGAATAGCAAAGTAAAAATTCAATTTTTATATATTGAATATCAAAGTAAAAATTCGATTTTTATATATTGGATAGCATAGTAAAAATTCGATTTTTATATATTGAAAAGCGAAGTAAAAATTCGATTTTTACATATGTAGTGAATACGGGCAACGAAGATGACAAAAAGGCGAGAACGATGAAGATTTCTATAAATGAAGTGTCGTGAAGCTGGGATAGCTTTCGGTGAGAAATTCTCACTCTTCAATTTCTTTTTCTAGTTATATATATATACTAGGATGTAGACGGTGTTTAGCAGCACCCGACACCCGTCATCCACAGACCATGGATGGCTTGTTTGTTTAATTGTTTGGTTGTGTAGTTGGTTAGATTATTTGGTTTGAACTGAATCGTTTGGTGAAATGTAATGATTTGATTGATGTGTGAATGGCGTGGGCCTTCACTAGACCGGGGATAAGGCTAGGCCTTGTCCCGTTTCTAGTATCGTGCCGTTATGCCGCCGAAATTTTCTAAAATAAGTTAGAAAAATAAAAATATCATTTTTATTTTGTAAATGAACTGAATAAAAATTCATGTGTTAAAATAAAATGTTTTATCGTTAAAAATATAATTTTTAAGGTGAATGTGAATAAATAAATATTCATAAACAAATCGGCCGATTTGTTTATATACACTGATTTGACTGATATTGATTGGGTCGATAAATTTTACACATCGCCCAACTGCACAAATAAAATCTGTGTTTGATTGTTTGAAACCCCACACGGGTATTGGGATAATATATGACATACACTATTCCCAATAATTAGTTGTATGTCGATCGATTGATTGGCAGGCTGTTGTAAGCGCTAGATATCTATATTTGATACTTATGCAGTGTAGTGCACTTTGGATGATGGTTGATTATTTGTCGTTGCTATTATATACATGTGTTGTATGGAATCCATATAATTAACTTTATATGGTAATTGATTGGGCCTCATTCCAATTTAGAAATTAAAGAATATTATAAAATAAAGGTTCATGTGTTGACTGCACTCATCCATTGAGATTAGTCATGTGTTGAACGAAATATTTTAACAATAAAATTTACATCTTTATCATTATAACATAAAGGTTCATGTGTTGACTGTACTCATCCGTTGAGATTAGTCATGTGTTGAACGAAATATTTTAACAATAAAATTTACATCTTTATCATATTTGAAATTAGAAACTAACTGGAAAATAGATAAGATGAGTGGTCTCCTGGATATTAATCTGATGTTGGTTTCGGCCCTCGGGTTTAATATTCAGGGAATCGTTCTCTCACTAATTTACGGTTGGAGTCTGATTTAATATCAAACGATAGATACCTTAATTTTCATAAAATATAGTAAATAACAAAAATAGTCACACGTGGACAGTACTCATTCGTTAAGATTAGTCGTGTGTTGACAAAAATATAGATTCACGTATTGAATAGGATAAATATTCATTTATTGAATAGAATAACGGAATTATTGAAATATATAAAGCCGTGTTGATTAGAGATGCGCTATTTTGACGCGAACGATATTTATATCGGTTATATTCGAATTATTTGATTTGATAAGAAACCGAATTCAATTTGAATTGAATCAAATAGAAAACCAATTTGAATTGAATCGAATAGAAACCGAATTCAATTTGAATTAAATCGAATAGAAAACCAATTTGAATTGAATCGAATAGAAAACCAATTTGAATTGAATCGAATAGAAAACCAATTTGAATTGAATCGAATAGAAAACGAATTCGAAATGAATTGAATATAAAACGAATTCGAAATGAATTGAATATAAAACGAATTCGAATTGAATTGAAAACGAATTGAAATGAATTCAAATTGAATTGAAATTTGAATTGAATAGAAATGAATTTTAAAACGAATTTATAAGGAAGAATTCAATTTTGATTTAAATTGAAAAGGAAGTTGAAAGTGTTTTTGAAACGAATTTAAAACGATTTATAAAATTCATTTTAAATAGAAATCGACGAAATATATATTATATATATTATATATATAATATAATGGCCTGAATAGAACGCGTCGCGCCGCGGTAGTTCGTGAATTTCGACCATTTATTTCAAACGGACATTACGGGAGATCCGATCGTCGGATTCTCCTAAAACCGGAACCGTTGGGTTCGTATCGAAAAGAGCTTTCTAACGAATATTAGAAATTCAAAATCTAACGGTTGGATTTGGATATACGTCCAAATCAAATTTGGAAAAGGTCGCTGTAAGTGCAGTTCGATGGCCGTTGATGGAAATCGATTGTACGTGCCTTGATAAAATTATTAAAAATATCAATAATTTGTGTAAAATCATAAGAAATGATTTGGGAAAAATTGTGATGAAAACTCCATATTTGAAAAGATAAAAATAGATTTTTATCGAAATGAACTAATTTTGAACTAAAATTAAAACCTAATTATTTTTAAATAAATAAATTGGATTTGAAATGGGTTGTAAATAGAATTGATTTGAGGGTTTATCGTGAAGGGTGTTTTAAATGACACTTGTTCTTTAACCCGATAAATAAATAGAAAGTGATTTGGGTTTGTCGTGAACTGTGTTTTGAAAAGACATTAGTTCTTTAACCCAGTAAAAAGGGAGTTTTAATGAATCTGCAAGTAGACTGAAATGTAAATTGATAATCTAAATTATCAAATTTGGAAAATAAGCGAGGATGGAGTATCACCAGTTTTGCTCCAAAGCGATAGTTAAATCTTTAATTAGATTTGAACGTGAAATGGTAATTAATTTTACCGATAACACCGTGGTGTTAGATATGGAGTATTTCCAGTTTTGCTTCATGGGATGAATAGGTTGGGATTGGGAAATAAAATAAATAATTACTTCGGTACGGTTCGCTAATCTCGACTAGTTTGGAAAACCATAATTTGGTTTTGAAATGACATCCAAAGGAAGATTATAGGATAAATTTTAAAGAATTTATCTTGGATAAAATTAATGGGAACCTTTCCCTAAGAATGTGGAATTTGAATGAGGCGTATGTTGTGTTTGTGTAATATTTTTAATATACGCGGGTTGTTTGGAAAGTCCGGGTTTATACCCATTCTGAATAACCGATTCGATGATAAGTCGAAGATGAAGACGGTGGTTAAAGACCGGAAGTCTTCACATCGTTTGGGTGATTACTGATGATCTTGATTGGGCTGTACACCTAAGATGAGGGAATCAGTTGGTGGTCGTCCAGACGTACTTGGAGATCGATGGATATGCGAGGAAAGTGCCTCCGGTTTCGTTCAGACCCAGAACGAACTTGTAAATGGATTGTGTGTCTGACATTGGATTTTATTCTGTGTTGATTGATTTCTGTTAAATATATATCTGTTTGGCGGCGGAGAATTTATTCTCTTGCTTAACGCCCTTCTCTGAGACGTACGAGCTTAGAGGTTATATATCGATATATATCAATCGCATGAATTGCCTGTGTGGCATGCTGAGTTGCATGGATCAAGGCTTCTGTTGAAAAGCAAAGTCTTGTGGTTGATGATCAAAGCACGACCTACGTGGCAGCTTTGTGTATAACGTGAATTCGCTTGCCTCACACCTCGGTATGAGTTAAAAACGGGATACGGACCGTTGGGAGAACATGACGTTTCTTTCTAGCATTGGTGGTGTCAGTGACTTACCAGCCCTGACATTTATATACTTTTCACTTTTGTGGTTGTTGGAATGAGGCGCCTCGATTATAGGTCTGTAAGGACCGGGAAACGTGTGTTCAGGCATAATTAATCCTCAAACGTAAGAGAGGACCGGCCCAACCGATCCAGTGGCTGCCCAGAGTGTGTAGTCCTGAGCATTTGCTAGAGTGTCTCGAAGCGGAGAGGAGCTTGCCCCTTGCCTCGACTCATGACGGAAATCCAATTTCCAATACGTGATATTTCGGTTTTAATTGTAGAACTAGTATGGCAACATAGTAGATGGTAGCTATGCCGCCTATGATTGATACTTATGATTGAAATTGTTTTGACACTATACACCTATAATAATATCAAATAATGTGTTTTAAACGTATCAAGCATGCTTTGGCTGTTATAAGGGAAAACCCTATCCTCCGGCTTGCGTTGCATTGTGTGATGGGACCTGGGTCTTATAACAGCTTCATTTTTCTTTATTTAGCATTGCGCTGTTTGTTCCATGCACTGGTATTCTTGGGAGGAAACCCGTTCCGTGTTATACGGCATGGTCCCTTGATTTACCTAACTTTAAAACCAATATTAATAACTGTTTTAGTTCTCACACCAGTCACATGACTGACCTGGAGTTTATTGTTTTAACCTAAACTTTGGGTGCCCCTATTTTCCGCACGGGCAGCTAGTAGTTTTGGTTTTGCATATTTATATTCACAGGATCCTGGTTTACAACTGGAATGATATCCGGAAAGCTCTGTATCCGTATATCACCTTCAGTTGTGCTTTGTATTATTTTTACGCTGCTATGTAATTTATTGTAATCTCTGATATTTATCGAATGTAATTTATTCATTTATACTCTGTATATTCTTGTATCTGATGGAATTGTTGTAATAGCAATGAAATGTTCTTCCGTCTGCGTTCTGTTTTGTCGTGTTCTCAAACGATCAGGGGTTTCGAACGGTCTAGATCGGTTTAACGAATGATTCGGATCGAGCGAAACTCTAGGCCGTCACATGGGCCACGTATGACCGCTATCCGTCACCAAACATCAGCTATAAATAGCCCAGAGCTTGGCATTTTTAGGATCTTTTGACAATTCAGAGCTCTGAATTCACCATTAACATAGCTCCATTGTTTTTATCTCAAAATTACTAAGTGAATTAACATTGTACAAGGGAGATTGAGAGGAATGTTATCGATTGAACTCTGATTTCAAGTATAATCATAGATATAAAGTGGACGTAGGTTCGTTAATGCCGAACCACTATAAATCTTGTGTCTTTTCTACTTTTCTACTATTTCTATTGATACTAATCTCTAGCTATAATCGTAATTTGGGTGTTAGAGCCAATTTTGGATCTAACATTTTGGTGCTTTCATTAAGAATTGAACTCAGGACCTCACGCTTACCAAACGGGTGCTCTTTTTCTGTTGAATCTCTTGGAGGAGGTCTCTTATATTGGAGGACAACCTCAGATCCATCTTAGTCTGGTCATGGCCAGGCTAGAATGATCATCTACAGGATGGATCAGATGAATGTTCCATTACCCATTAATCACACCATGGAAACGAGGCTATGTGTCATCAACCAGACTGAGTTGCCTTCCTCCTTAGGTTATAAGGATGAGGTAGTACGAGCCTATAGAACAGATCCTGTTCAAGTAAGGTCGTAATACCTCATCCTTATAACCTAAGGAGGAAGGCAACTTAGTCTGGTTGATGACACATAGCCTCGTTTCCATGGTGTGATTAACGGGTAATGGAACATTCATCTGATCCATCCTGTAGATGATCATTCAAGCCTGGCCATGACCAGACTAAGATGGATCTGAGGTTGTCTGCATTTACAACCCGGTCACCTAGGTGCACTAGGGAGGGTTTTAAAAATGTTAGATCCAAAATTGGCTTTAACACCCAAATTACAATTATAGCTAGAGATTAGTATCAATAGAAATAGCAGAAAAGTAGAAAAGACATAAGATTTATAGTGGTTCGGCGTTAATGAGCCTACGTCCACTTTATATCTATGATTATACTTGAAATCAGAGTACAATCGATAACATTCCTCTCAATCTCCCTTGTACAATGTTAATTCACTCAGTATTTTGAGATAAAAACAATGGAGCTATGTTAATGGTGAGTTCAGAGCTCTGAATTATCAAAAGATCCTGAAAAATTCCAAGCTCTGGGCTATTTATAGCTGATGTTTGGTGACGGATCGCGGTCATACGTGGCCCACATCCCGAGGATCTCGGACTGGTTCGTAGCTTGATGGAGAATTAGTCAAATTAGCCGTTGAGGACAGGTGTCGCGATATCCATGCATTTCGGATCGTGGTAGAATGGGTCATGGCCTCCATCCTCTGGCTTCTGAAGTCGGATCGGATCGAGCTTGCTGGGGAGGATCGAATCGCATAGAAAGCTGCGATCCGATGGTACGCTGTGATCCGATATGGTGCGCAGCGATCCGAAGAAGGGTGAAAGACCGCTATCGGGTTTCCAAGGGTTGAAAGGAGTGAAGCTTCATATTTCCTTCTTGTGTGTGAACCTTGGTGGCTTGGTCAAAAAGCTAGCCAACATTTTGCCCCCTCGAAGTATGTTTCATCGATGATGGAACATGCTTCGGAATTACAGAGATGTCTTTTCATAGGGAGATGCAAATCAGTGGTTGTGTCTGTCTAAAATGTCGTCTCACTTCGGAAAGTTGCATTCTTTTGACTGATATAAATATCCAGTTAAATCTTCAATCTTTTCTCCGTTTATCGGATAATTCCTTTTTCCGGGATTTTTCTTTTTGGAAATTTCGTTGTCGAATTGCCAGGTAAACTTCTGAACTTTCCCAAGTATTTCTGAGCTTTCACTTCTGTCCATCGTTCTTCGGTTCGGATCGCGTAAGCGCGCCACGGTCCGTGGAGCGAGACGCTCAACTTTTATGTTTAGCCGTGATTGTTTATGTTTATTTTCTGTGATTCAAAATAATGAATTCCACAGGTGTGGTGTAACACCCCGTGTATTCTATAACCGTGAAATTCACAAAATAAAGTATAATTAATTTCAAATCAAAGAATTAAGGGAAACGGGATACGCCATTGCGTTCGTCTCGGAAAAATACGCGAAATAGAGTCCGAGTTTTCGAAAAACGGAGTCCGTATGAAGAAGATATGGCCTCCGGAAGTTTCTGAATTAAGTTTAAAATTCGAACCTAAGAAAAACAGCTCAGAAAAACAATTCAAAATTCAAAATCGGGCCCAATTGGCCAGGGCGGGAAAATTCCCGCCTAAGGCACCCAGGTCGACTGGGCTGTCGACCTGGGCTAGCCAGGTCGACAGGGCTGTCGACAGGGCTGTCGACCTGGTCCAGAGCCAGGTCGAACCCAGCCCACCCTGGCTGGCCAGGTCTGTGTTTGGCCGATTTTCAGAAGCTTGCTTTGTCATTAGGGCTAGGTGGCAGGCTCTAATTGGTTTCTCTTTCGAATGAATGGCTACGATCAATCCAAGCAACATCGATGGTCCTAATCAGTTCATAAACTCTATAAAAATGACCCTAGACTCTACCTAATCTATTCATTCAAAAATAAGAACGAGGTCATCATGCTGCTGAGGAACGACTAGGAGTAGCCACCAATTTGAGAGAAGATTAGGAGGCAAATTCTAAAGCATAAAGCAACTTAAACGAATCAAATCAACACCTACGTCAAGGGAGTCGCATCTCCAAATTCCAGAATTGGAGAATTCATCACACAATTGTAAGTAGAGTATTATTCCGGTATGAACAAATAACTGTGTTTGGTTTGTACACTTGATTTATGGTGATAAGTAATTCATATTTATGCATTGTTATGATTCTAATCGATTGGAATATTGTGATGTAACGATTGGATATGAAAGTATGTTATTCATTATAAAAACTACATGTTTGCGGTAGTTTTATGCAAGTATACGTTTGGATATTCGCAAAGTATGTTATTCATTATAAAAACTACATGTTTGCGGTAGTTTTATGCAAGTATACGTTTGGATATTCGCAAAGTATGTAATTCATGTTGAAGCTACATGTATGTAGTTATTTAATTGAAATTCATGCAAGTATGTGGTTTTGCTACTATGCCATCATGATGTATATTTTTGTACAAAAAACATTTTGTGTGTAATTGGAACAAATTTAGGTTATTATAATTCATATGAAATTATGTTGAAAATTTGGCATCATGATCTATGTATAAGACCATACTTTTGTATTAGAAACAAAAGTAAGCCTCTTTGCGAACTTACAAATATGACTAGGCTATGTTTGATATTTTGCATAATTGAAAAACGTGTTAGGTCTATATTGTTAACAAGAATTATATGATGACATATGTGGTACATAGCTAGGTTAGATTTATAATCCCATTTTGCAAGTTTGCATGAATAAAGTAAAAACCATGATTCCATTTATGCCATAAGTATATTCGCGCCATGGTTATGTGAATAGATTTAAAATCATGATTAAGTTGGAATAATACTTTTGTATGTTTAGCAAAAGTAGGCACCTTTGTAAACATGTAGTAATTTTATAAACATGACTTGCTTATATTTGACATTATGCCTAAGTAAAAATATAGGTTTATGTTGTAGTTAAGACTATGTGGTAATAATGATATCCAATTTAGTTAGATTCTTAACTTAACTACAAGTTTATATGGTTTAATTCATGTCACTTATGCTTTATGACCAAAGTATATGTTACCACTATGCAAGTACACCAGTTTCTATTTTGTAGTTCCAACGTTATGCTGCAAGTTCATGCGTTCACATTCCCCTTTTTGTGTATGTAATCACGCTTTAAGCCTCCCCTTTTTCACGTGGCTAAGTTGGGCTTAAAAAGGCTAAGCCCAACATATATATATAATAAACGAGCATATTAAACGGGGGAAAATAGCGTTGGGCCAAAGTAATTAATAAATGAAAATATAAAGTAAAGGGGCCAAAATTCAAGTATGGGTTGGGCCCATGATTGGTGTAAACCTTTACACCATTAGCTTAAACTGGTTTTTAATAATGGACCGCAAATATTTACATATAAGAAAATAGAGAAGAAAGACAAAATATGTAAATGTAGAAAATACGATGTGTTTAACCCGAGGTTGGATTGAGTTGTGATGTAAACCTGCCCGGAACCGCTCGGCTGTCCAGTAGTCACAACAATACCTATCCAATGTGGGTGGTTAAACATGGAGCCCAATAAGGACCCGAGGTTAGACTGAGTTGTGGCGTAAGACTGCCCGGAACCAACCGGCAACAGGCAGCCACAACAATACCTGTCTAATGTGAGAGGTCAAGGCTTTAATAAGACAATTAAGGCTGAGTCAGGATTGTTAGGATTAAGTGAACTAAAGACTTAATCAAAGTGGAACATGCTAAACTAAACAGACTGATTGGGGGTTAGGTTTATAACACACTTAACCAACTTAGCATGTTGGCTAGAAATAGAAAACCTAGTAGCGGGGGACCCTTTTCAGCAGTAACCCTATAAGGTGTATCATGATACCCTGAAACTAGGCAGGGTGGGGGCACGATTACTGGGCTTATTGTAAGAGGTCAAATCGACGGCGGTGGTGCAGCAGTGTAGGTTCTAACGGGGTGTGGACGTGCACTCACTCCGGCGTAGAAAAATAAGGCACTGGGCACCAGTAGCATACCTGTGCATTCTAGGGTTGTGTCGGGCCGCCGCCATGGGACTTGATACACCCCATGGTGGGACCAGCATAGGTAACTACAACATCGGGGGCCGTAAGACACATGTAACTATGCGAGTAGGAGCCGATCATCATAGAATGGATCACTTGACCCTGATTATGGGGTGCTAGTTGGGAACTAATTTATATGGGTTCAGAGATTAATATGGGGTACGATAGTATATTCGACCCTAGACAACTTAACTAAGTTTATAGTGCTTTCCCATTTCTTGTTTATACTTATCATACCCAGTTCTTTGTTCATAGACTGAATAGTCCTAGACTTACTCAGGCTTTATGTCTGACTCTACTTTTCTTTCGTCTTCTTTTCTTCCGTTTCCCCCCCCCAGGACCACAGGGAGGGAATACTGCAGCTTGACCAGCCTTCATATCCAGCTTGAAGAGGAAGAATGTATTGCTTGACCCTTTTCGTTTTGAACTATGGCTTTGGACAACAACTATGGGGCTTTTGCAGTTTATTTATGTTTTCTTTATGCTTCTTTAAATAATGTAATCAAGACAGTTATGAACATGTTATGTTTTTTTGGAAGTAATGTAAGACAATCATGGTGATGTTGTTGTAACACGTATTTACTTTTATGAAATAAAAGTTGCTGCTTTTCTGCTGTTTACAAATATGTGTTCTTATATTTGTCTTGTATATCTATGACTTATACTTATAAACCTCCACCAAAATTAGGGCATTCCCTTTGAGAGTGACCCTAACGGAGGTGGGGTGTTTCACTTGGTATCAGAGCATAGGTTTACCAGATAAGATAAAAAGTTTTGAAAAATTTATTTTCAAAAAGGAAATTTAAAGAAGCATTTTTAAAAGATAAAATATTATTTTGTTTTAAAAGGCAAAGTCCCCCCAAAGCCATAGGTACTATCTCTTATCCTTCGTTTTGAATCTATCCTTTTTGTTTTAGCATGTCCGAAGAACTTAACTTGCCAGAGGGTGTGCCAATACCTGGTTGGTTTAGACGGTTCTTAGAAGCAAGGGCCACTCAGCCAGGTCCCACCGTTCCTCCTCCCCCAGCTGCAGGAAATCATCCAGCTGCAGCGGCACCTCTTCCTCCACCTCCCCCGCGGGGAAACACGTTTGCTAAGATATGTAAAGATTTTAAAGCTATGGGAGGAAAGGATTTCCATGGAACTGAGTCCTTCGTGGCAGCTAGAAATTGGATGAAAGAAACGGAGGACCTATTCATCATCTTTGAGGTAGAAGATAGACAGAAAGTACAACTGGCAGTATGGCTATTAAAGGGCGAGGCTTCCTACTGGTGGGAAGTCACTAATGCAAAAAGACCAGTGGAGACATGGGAGGACTTTAGGGCAAGGTTTGAGGCTAAATTTCTCTCAGATGCGGAAAGGAGTTTGCAGTTGGAAAATTTCTTGTTTCTTAAGCAAGGGAACAAGACAGTCAGAGAGTATGTTAATCAGTTCGATGAGCTGGCTAGGTTCGGGCTGGACCTAGTCAACACCCCGCACAAGAAGGCTCTCCGTTTCGTCAAAGGGTTGAATGAGCCATTACACAGTTTGGCCATGACTCATATACCAATGGGAGCCACGTATGAAAGACTGGTGCAAATGGCATTGCTGAACGAAGAGGATAAGGGCAAGAAGGAGACAAAGGCAGAAAGCTCTCAAGGGAAGAAAGAGGGTTTGCAGCCTAAGAAGACAGACTTTAAGAAGGGCGGGAAAGGCAACAAAGAGAAGAGGAAGTGTAATTTTTGTGGCAAAGTGGGGCACTTAGTAAAGGACTGCCGGAAAAAGAAGGCCAAGGGGAATGGTGGGTGCTTTTCTTGCGGTGAGACAGACCACAGGGCTAAGGACTGCCCAAAGAAACGAGGACAGGGGCAGAGGGCTGGATCCACCTCAGGGGCACAGGTTCATGTGCTAGAAGCGCCACCTCTGCAACAACGAGGTATAAATACTTCTGTAGAAAGTGTAGTTTATCTTTATGATCACCCCGTTCACACTTTATTTGATTCTGGCGCATCACACTCCTTTATCTCGTCTGCTTTAGTAGAATCTCTGCACCTAAAAACTAGTATGGTATAGGACCCCTTAATTGTTTCAAACCCAATTGGGGGCCCAGCTCATTTGTCTATGATCTGTTTGGGATTGAAAATTTCCATTCTAAGCGTAGAATTTCAATGTAGTGCCTTTGTTTTGGGCTTTTCGGGATATGGTTTGATTTTGGGCATGGATTGGCTATCCAGTAATGGGGCCATCCTTGATTGTGAGAAAAGGGTTGTCAGGCTCCTAACCCAGCTCGGTAATACTTTGGAAATTTCTTGTAATCCCTCGTATGCGGTTATGCTTAGTTATCTTGAATCGCTAGATGCCTCCGTTGAAAATTTGCAATCAGTTAGAGTGGTCCGGGAATATCCGGATGTCTTCGAAAAGGTGAAGGGCTTGCCTCCGAAGCGGGAAATAGACTTCCGCATATACCTTGTAGATAATGCAAAGCCCGTTGCGTTGCCCGTTAGACACATGGCTCCACGGGAAAGGAAAGAGCTCAGTAAACAGATTAAAGAGCTTCTAGAAAAGGGGTTCATTAGGAGGAGCATTTCAGAATGGGGCGCTCCAGTAGTGTTCGCTACAAAGGCGGATGGTTCACTCCGTCTATGTGTTGACTGTAGGGAGCTCAACAAGCTAACGAAAAAGAATAGGCACCCTCTCCCCAGAATTGACGACTTGTTTGATCAGCTTGTAGGAGCGTCTGTCTTCTCCCAACTCGATTTAGCGACTGGTTTTCATCAGCTAAGGGTGGCTGAAGATAGCATCGATAAAACGACATTCAGAACCCCAGACGGCTTCTTTGAATGGCTTGTCATGCCTTTCGGCTTGACAAATGCACCTGCTTACTTCATGGACCTGATGAGTAGGGTATTCAGAGATTTCCTCAACAAGTTCGTAGTGGTCTTCGTAGATGATATCCTTATCTTCTCAAAGAGTGAAGAGGAACATGCTCAACACTTAAGGGCAATCATGGAAACTTTGCGAGTCCATCAACTAAAAGCCAAATTCTCCAAATGCCACTTTTGGAGAGAAGAGGTGAGGTTCCTTGGGCACATAATATCCAAACAAGGGTTAGCAGTGGACCCTGCTAAGGTAGTGGCGGTACAGGATTGGAAGACACCAAGGAATGCAACTGAGATCCGAAGTTTTCTAGGACTAGCAGGTTTCTATCGAAAGTTCATAAGGGATTTTGCGAAAATCTCAGCTCCGCTCACGAAATTGACCAAGAAGAATCTAGTGTTCAATTGGGACTTGGATTGCGAGTTTGCTTTCCAGCGACTGAAAAGGGCTCTTACAACAGCCCCAGTTTTGACGTTGCCAGATGGAAGCAAGATGTTCACTGTTTATACAGATGCATGTGGGACAGGGCTAGGCGCCGTCTTAATGCAAGAAGGAAGGGTAGTAGCTAATGGCGGGAGGAAGTTGAAAGTGCACGAGAAGAACTACCCAACCCACGATCTTGAGTTAGCCGCCATCGTCTTTGCACTCAAGTCTTGGCGACACTATCTCTTAGGTGAGAAGTTCGAACTTTACACTGACCATAAATCGTTGAAATATCTTTTCTCGCAGAAAGATCTTAACTTGAGGCAACAGAGATGGATGGAGTTTCTTGCCTCGTATGATTTCGAGATCTCCTACACTCCAGGCAAAGGCAACGTAGTGGCAGACGCGTTGAGCTGAAAGAAATTGACCCTAAGCCCGCTGTTTGTTGAAAGACAAAGCCTAGAGTTTATAGCCAGCTTCGACTTTAGGCCCTCCTCCGATTTTGTACCAGGCCTGCTAGCATCTCTCGAAGTGCGCCCAACTTTAGTGGACTCAGTAGGGACAGCACAACGCGAAGACTCTCAGCTTGTGGAAATGATTGATAGGCTAATTAGGGGTGAGACTTCAAGTCACCTCAACAGATACTCCATCGACGATAAGGGCTTGCTAAGGCGAGACGGAAGACTATGCGTCCCACAGGCAAAAGATTTAGTAAAGAAGGTTCTCGAGGAAGCACATCACTCCAAGATGACGATACACCCAGGCGGAGATAAAATGTACAAAGATATAAAAAGGACTTTCTTCTGGAACGGCATGAAAAAGGACGTGGCAGAATTCGTTTCTAAGTGTATGGTGTGCCAACGGGTTAAGGCGGAAGAGAAAAAGCCTGGCGGACTGTTACATCCTCTGGAGGTCCCGCAGTGGAAGTGGGATAGCATCTCAATGGACTTCATCGATGGGCTGCCTAGGTCTAGGAGAGGCAACACTAGCATTTGGGTAATAGTGGATAGGCTTACTAAAAGCGCCCACTTTTTACCTGTCAAAAGTAAAAGAACGGCCTCATCCCTAGCATCACTTTACCTCAAGGAAATCGTCCGACTCCATGGAATACCATCCAGCATTGTTAGTGACCGAGACCCCATCTTCACCAGTGAGTTTTGGCGGAGTCTGCAAGAAGCAGTAGGAACGCAGTTATGCTTGAGCACAGCCTATCATCCCCAAACCGACGACCAAACAGAGAGAGTGAACAGAGTTTTGGAGGACCTTTTAAGACTATGCGTCCTTGACTTCGGAGGGACATGGGAAGACCACCTTCCTTTGGTGGAATTTGCTTACAACAACAGCTATCAAGCAACCATCGGAATGGCGCCCTTCGAAGCTTTATATGGAAGACCGTGCCGATCGCCCACTTGTTGGTGGGAGTCTACTGATAAGCTCATACTTGGACCAGATATGATCCGAGAGACTTCAGAGAAAGTAGACTTAATACGAAGAAGGATGAAGACGACCCAAGACAGACAAAAGTCCTACGCCGACAAGAGGAGAACCGACCTTGAATTTGAGGTTGGGGACAGAGTTTTTCTTAAGGTATCTCCGCTAAGGAACATTGTTCGTTTTGGAACCACAGGAAAACTGGCACCAAGATTCGTAGGGCCATTCCCTATCATCGAAAAAATTGGGAAAATGGCCTATAGATTAGAGCTACCCGAAAAGCTGGCTGGAGTTCACAACGTTTTTCACGTTTCACATCTCCGAAAATGTCTACATGAGTCTGCGGAAGTGGTAGAGCCAAATATCCTCGAAGAGGCCGAAGTGGAACGCGAAGCAACCATAAGAAAAGTTCCAACCCGCATATTAGGAACGGAAGTGAAGAAGCTACGCAACCGCGAAGTCAAACTCGTCAAAGTTCAGTGGAGCGACGCCGAGGGAGACGCGACTTGGGAAACTGAAGCTAAAATACGCACTGCCTACCCTTTTCTTTTCGAGGGTACATCCTTGGTCTTTCTTTTTCCTTAAGTTGCGCTTTTATCTATCTTTTTAGGTATAATTCCTCGACCTTATCTTTTAGGTAGAAACCCTTTTGATGAAACATGTAGTTGAAACATGTTATGGATGATGGTTGCAAGTGGTTGCAAGTGATTGCTAGTGGTTGCTCGTGGTTGCATATACACACACAATCTAGGTTTTAGATCGGCTCAGTCACTTCATATTGCATATGCATATATGTTTGCATTCGTATATGGTTGAACTTTAATGTGTTGACATATGGATGTTGCATTTGTATGAATGATTGTGCACTCATGTAGAATCATGAATAGGAAAAATTTGCATACATAATGGATTCATGGCACCTACATAATTCGCATTAAGGAGGTCAACTGAATCAGTGGACCGCCTGATTTTGCATTAGATAAGTACATGTACACACACACACTGCGCATATGATCATGAAGCATTAGAAGTCTTTTAAGGACAATGGATGCTCGTGTTTGATGGATGAGTAGATGGATGATTGGATGTTAGGATATACATTCCTCCTAACTTGAAGATTTCGGGGACGAAATCCTTTTAAGTGGGGGAGAATGTAACACCCCGTGTATTCTATAACCGTGAAATTCACAAAATAAAGTATAATTAATTTCAAATCAAAGAATTAAGGGAAAGGTGATACGCCATTGCGTTCATCTCGGAAAAATACGCGAAATAGAGTCCGAGTTTTCGAAAAACGGAGTCCGTATGAAGAAGATATGGCCTCCGGAAGTTTCTGAATTAAGTTTAAAATTTGAACCTAAGAAAAACAGCTCAGAAAAACAATTCAAAATTCAAAATCAGGCCCAATTGGCCAGGGCGGGAAAATTCCCGCCTAAGGCACCCAGGTCGACTGGGCTGTCGACCTGGGCTAGCCAGGTCGACAGGGCTGTCGACCTGGTCCAGAGCCAGGTCGAACCCAGCCCACCCTGGCTGGCCAGGTCTGTGTTTGGCCGATTTTCAGAAGCTTGCTTTGTCACTAGGGCTAGGTGGCAGGCTCTAATTGGTCTCTCTTTCAAATGAATGGCTACGATCAATCCAAGCAACATCGATGGTCCTAATCAGTTCATAAACTCTATAAAAATGACCCTAGACTCTACCTAATCTATTCATTCAAAAATAAGAACGAGGTCATCATGCTGCTGAGGAACGACTAGGAGTAGCCACCAATTTGAGAGAAGATTAGGAGTCAAATTCTAAAGCATAAAGCAACTTAAACGAATCAAATCAACACCTACGTCAAGGGAGTCGCATATCCAAATTCCAGAATTGGAGAATTCATCACACAATTGTAAGTAGAGTATTATTCCGGTATGAACAAATAACTGTGTTTGGTTTGTACACTTGATTTATGGTGATAAGTAATTCATATTTATGCGTTGTTATGATTCTAATCGATTGGAATATACATGTAGTTATTTAATTGAAATTCATGCAAGTATGTGGTTTTGCTACTATGCCATCATGATGTATATTTTTGTACAAAAATCATTTTGTGTGTAATTGGAACAAATTTGGGTTATTATAATTCATATGAAATTATGTTGAAAATTTGGCATCATGATCTATGTATAAGACCATACTTTTGTATTAGAAACAAAAGTAAGCCTCTTTGCGAACTTACAAATATGACTAGGCTATGTTTGATATTTTGCATAATTGAAAAACGTGTTAGGTCTATATTGTTAACAAGAATTATATGATGACATATGTGGTACATAGCTAGGTTAGATTTATAATCCCATTTTGCAAGTTTGCATGAATAAAGTAAAAACCATGATTCCATTTATGCCATAAGTATATTCGCGCCATGGTTATGTGAATAGATTTAAAATCATGATTAAGTTGGAATAATACTTTTGTATGTTTAGCAAAAGTAGGCACCTTTGTAAACATGTAGTAATTTTATAAACATGACTTGCTTATATTTGACATTATGCCTAAGTAAAAATATAGGTTTATGTTGTAGTTAAGACTATGTGGCAATAATGATATCCAATTTAGTTAGATTCTTAACTTAACTACAAGTTTATATGGTTTAATTCATGTCACTTATGCTTTATGACCAAAGTATATGTTACCACTATGCAAGTACACCAGTTTCTATTTTGTAGTTCCAACGTTATGCTGCAAGTTCATGCGTTCACATTCCCCTTTTTGTGTATGTAATCACGCTTTAAGCCTCCCCTTTTTCACGTGGCTAAGTTGGGCTTAAAAAGGCTAAGCCCAACATATATATATATATAATAAACGAGCATATTAAACGGGGGAAAATAGCGTTGGGCCAAAGTAATTAATAAATGAAAATATAAAGTAAAGGGGCCCAAATTCAAGTATGGGTTGGGCCCATGATTGGTGTAAACCTTTACACCATTAGCTTAAACTGGTTTTTAATAATGGGCCGCAAATATTTACATATAAGAAAATAGAGAAGAAAGACAAAATATGTAAATGTAGAAAATACGATGTGTTTAACCCGAGGTTGGATTGAGTTGTGATGTAAACCTGCCCGGAACCGCCCGGCTGTCCAGTAGTCACAACAATACCTATCCAATGTGGGTGGTTAAACATGGAGCCCAATAAGGACCCGAGGTTAGACTGAGTTATGGCGTAAGACTGCCCGGAACCAACTGGCAACAGGCAGCCACAACAATACCTGTCTAATGTGAGAGGTCAAGGCTTTAATAAGACAATTAAGGCTGAGTCAGGATTGTTAGGATTAAGTGAACTAAAGACTTAATCAAAGTGGAACATGCTAAACTAAACAGACTGATTGGGGGTTAGGTTTATAACACACTTAACCAACTTAGCATGTTGGCTAGAAATAGAAAACCTAGTAGCGGGGGACCCTTTTCAGCAGTAACCCTATAAGGTGTATCATGATACCCTGAAACTAGGCAGGGTGGGGGCACGATTACTGGGCTGATTGTAAGAGGTCAAATCGACGGCGGTGGTGCAGCAGTGTAGGTTCTAACGGGGTGTGGACGTGCACTCACTCCGGCGTAGAAAAATAAGGCACTGGGCACCAGTAGCATACCTGTGCATTCTAGGGTTGTGTCGGGCCGCCGCCATGGGACTTGATACACCCCATGGTGGGACCAACATAGGTAACTACAACATCGGGGGCCGTAAGACACATGTAACTATGCGAGTAGGAGCCGATCATCATAGAATGGATCACTTGACCCTGATTATGGGGTGCTAATTGGGAACTAGTTTATATGGGTTCAGAGATTAATATGGGGTACGATAGTATATTCGACCCTAGACAACTTAACTAAGTTTATAGTGCTTTCCCATTTCTTGTTTATACTTATCATACCCAGTTCTTTGTTCATAGACTGAATAGTCCTAGACTTACTCAGGCTTTATGTCTGACTCTACTTTTCTTTCGTCTTCTTTTCTTCCGTTCCCCCCCCCAGGTCCACAGGGAGGGAATACTGCAGCTTGACCAGCCTTCATATCCAGCTTGAAGAGGAAGAATGTATTGCTTGACCCTTTTCGTTTTGAACTATGGCTTTGGACAACAACTATGGGGCTTTTGCAGTTTATTTATGTTTTCTTTATGCTTCTTTAAATAATGTAATCAAGACAGTTATGAACATGTTATGTTTTTTTGGAAGTAATGTAAGACAATCATGGTGATGTTGTGGTAACACGTATTTACTTTTATGAAATAAAAGTTGCTGCTTTTCTGCTGTTTACAAATATGTGTTCTTATATCTGTCTTGTATATCTGTGACTTATACTTATAAACCTCCACCAAAATTAGGGCATTCCCTTTGAGAGTGACCCTAACGGAGGTGGGGTGTTTCATGTGGTGAATTTGCGGGTACTTGAAGATGCAAAATAAACATATTTCCATTTCACTAAACTGTAGAAATACAAAATGAAGCTAACCAAAAGGCGAGGGCCACACTCGCAACCACATCACATAGCCAGTGGAAATCCTAAAAAAGAAAAATGCAAACTAGCAACTACGGCCTACTTATGCTTGGGGGACGATTTTTATTTCTTCGGGGAGGACTTCACTTTCCTTTCCTTCTTCTTCTTCCCCATTTTGTCCTCCTTATCATCATCGCCCTCGTCATCTTTCTTCCTCTTCTTCTTATCAGAAGGAGGATCAGCTGGAGGAAGAGAAGACTCAGAGGCAAGTTGCGAAGTTATCGATCTGGAAGAAAACCTTGTCACTAGCCCAGTCTTGGGGTCGGCCTCCCTGATAGGAGCAACAAACATAGGCTCCAACTCTTCCTTTTTGAGAGCCAGCTGCTTCTCCTTCCTAGCCTGCATCCCAGCCAGGGTCTCACCATCACCACCTTGGGCTTCGTCCACGATGAAAACATCCTCTTCCTCGTCCCCGTGGCCACCATCAGTGTCCCTCAAGGCATCAATAATATCAACATCAGTAAGAGCATCAGTACTGAGTGCCACGGGTGCTGTAACGACTGCCTTATGTGCCTTGTCCTTCGTTTGCTTCGGAGTCTCAGAAACTCCGACCTCAGAACTCGCAGGAGCATCAGCTTTTCCTGCCTCCGTCTTCTCTTCCGCATCTTTCTCAACTGGCTTGACACCTATATTATGAGTAACAAACGTTAGTGCATCGGGAGAAGATGTCACTCTGGAAAATTGCAGGGAGAATATGGAGATACCTTCGGTCGACTACTCCCCCCGGTTTGTAATTGAAGCTCCAACAGTCAGAGGAGCTAGAGCCAAGGGAATCAATGGGTCATCGGGATTGTATTCCTCGACTCTAGTAGTTGTGGGCTCAGTTGTTGAGCTAGAGCCCTCGTCAATCTTGTTCTTGCCCTTTATCTCAGCCTTCTCCCTCTTGGCCTCCTCACGAAGTAAACGTTTGCCCTCGTCCAGAGCTTGGGGTTCCTCACCCCTGAGGAAGGTCTCCATCAACTTACCCTCGTCAATCTCCTCAGCCCCCAATCGCTGCTTCTCGCCTTCAACAATAGCATCCCATATATTGGCCAAGGTGACGTGATAATCTGGGATCCAGGAAATGTCTCGAGTCTTGATAACGTGACCCAGGAAGTCGAATAGCAGCTCCTTGAACTTTCCAATCTCTTTCTCCTTTTAGGCAAGTTGATCGGTGGTGTTGGAGGCCGATTCAAGAACATTGTTAGCGTTGCTTTCAGCAAGAACCACACGTTCTTCGGCTTCGATGAATTGACCATTCAAGGTTTCATTCTCTTTCTCAACAGGGGCGAGTCTGCACTTAAGTTCCTCTTTCTCTTTCTCCCAGGCAGCCTTTTCAGCGGCAAAGTGCTCTTGCATTGTTCTCAATTCGATGTTAGCTGCCCTAAGATCTTCTGCCTCTTTCTTCAAAGCCAACTTCTCTTAGCTATTTGAGTCAAGCTCATTGCGGAAACACTCTCTAGCACCTTCTAGTTCAGACTTATAGTTTCCCGTGTCCCGCTTAGCCAATGCAAGTTGAGCTTGAGTATCCTCCAACTCCTTCTCCATCTTTTTCCTAGCCTTCTCATCGTTAGCAATCTTCACTCTAGCCCTGGCCGCATCCATTTCCAAATTACGGATAACCTCTGAGAGTTTCGTGGCATGCTTTTTCATCACGCTATACTGCTTAGCCGCATGGCTCACTTTCCTCATAACCTCAACATCCCACTCCTCGGATACCTACTCAAGGTCTGGGACGAACATCATCCTCTTGAAGTAAATATCGGGAAACTGCTTCCGCAGATATTCCAGCTTGGCTTAGGTTCCGGAAGAAGGAATAATACTTTGTGTGGCGGTAGCATCCAGGTTCTGCTGGATAGAAGTAGCAGGAGCTGTTTTCTCCTTCTCTACAATCCTGCTCTCATCCTTATCCTTGCCCTTTGGCCCCTCCTGTTTTTTAGAAGACTTAGCGCGAGAAGGCGTACTTTTTGGAGGCGTCAACTCTTTTGGAAGTTGTTTGCCCCCACCCGGTGCTGGTGGCAGAGGACGACAATGATACTTTCCAGAACCCTGCCTCGTCGGAGACCGAGATCGCGCAGAGTAAGACTTGTGAGAATCGCGAGGCCGATCGCTGTCTCTTCCCCGGCTGTCACCACGACCTTGATCAGGATCCGGATAAAGACTTGGTGTGCCTGAGCGAAGGGAACGATAAGAATAAGACCGCTTGCGGGTCATCTTTCCTGCAAAAGAAAACGAGTATATGTTAGAACAACGAATATCTGCGACACCAGAATGTTGCAATAAGATGTGTGTGATTTGTGTATCCCATATAATCCCCCTAACGGACCAGAGTCCAGAACTTGACTCGTCCGAATGTTTTCTTTGTCCCCAATCGAGGGAATAACTTCCTCAGTATCAGGAAACGGTGATTCGTCTCCAAAGTCTTCCTGCCTGTAGATATCATCTGGTAGAGGAAGTTTTCCAATTCCCTGAACATACGCTCTTCTGTTAACTCCTCGTGAGAAGCAAGATCGGTCGGTGGTAAAGCTTTTGGTGAAGACTACCCCTCAGACTCCGGGACCCTCTCAGGATCATTCTCCCGGCTTTCACCTCCTTTAGGGATATTTAAGTCCTCTTCATCTTGGTCAATATGTGGTGAAGGACTCTTGGGAAGTTCAATCACCTTAGTGGCCCCTGAGGTTTCCTCATCTCCAGCTGAGGGCACGTACTTATAAGGCTTAACACCTGCTCCAAGTCCGAACCTAATATCCAATAGACGGTGTCTGTGAAGGTTCTCATCAGTGATACATTTCTTAATTCTCAAGAAGTCCGATTTACTTTTAAGAAGGCGAGATAGTCGGTCCTTGTATGTCTTGCCTTCTGTCTTTGGGAATTTATAATCTGCAGAAAAAGGAAAGGAAACGCGTTAGTGTTTTGATTATGTAATGAAGCCACGTGCTTGAAGACTCGGAACCTACTTGATTTAAGCCACCTCCTCGCACACCCAGCCTGCAGTTTTATATAGAACCGGTCGGCTTTGTGATCCCCTATGTTGCTGTGACTGTCCGATAAAACCTTCCTATTGGCCACTGATTCAAAGAAGGAGAAATTTGGAGTCACCGTGGAACGATGTTTGAAAAGGTAATAGAACTTTAAGTCCTTAAAGGTGAGCTCTGTGTGCAAGATTTCCGCATACGCAACATAGAGAGTGTACACGGCCGCGTAGGTATTGGGGTGAAGCTGCATTGGGGTGATGCGCAACCGTTTCAAAGTTTCTATGACGATCGGTGGGAACGGAGGAATAGCACCAACGCTACACATCAATTTACTAATGGCCATATATCCAGGTGGGGCAAAGTGGGGAAGATCATCCTTGCCTGGAGTTTTGACGTCATCCCAGGGTATCCCATGTCTTAAGCATATTCTCAAGAGTTTTGCGTCATCTAGTTTGCATGCCGTAGAGTCAGTAAATTTATCGATTTCCTCAGCGTCGGGAATCTCATAAGGAGCTCGTTCGTCTACATTAGACTCCTCAGTTGAAGTGCTCTCTAACGAATCGGATTCCGTTTCTGCTTCATATTCGGATCCAGATTTCTGACCCTCTGGATTAGTTGAAGGGAGCTCAGGGTTAGACTGTTCCGATATCTCCGGGTCCATCTCTGCTTTAGACTCTTTAGAATATCGTCTACCCGACATTGCTGTTTTGGTGAGTAAACATGCAAGATTAGAACGCAATAACCCATAAACCCCGTGCATGTGCAAGTGTTTATGCGTGCAAGTGTGTGTGATACGGAAAAATAAAGTCACAAAGCAGATAGAATATGCTGTTAAGTCCTGTCATTGTTCAGTCCAAGAAGTTCATCCCGTAGGCTCTAACCTGACTGTCCATTGATATATCAAAGTTGAGCTGCAGTGTTTATTCAACAAGTTCACGGGATCGTTCAGTATTTGGATCGTGGCACATCATTGGATCGCGTATGTGGGTTCGGATCGTGAAGCAGGTACGGACTCGCAGCAAAAGCGTTAATTCATGAAAGTGCATCGCATCGGATCGGGAACCGGATCGGGTCGCTATAACACCCACAACTTACCATCACGATCTGATCCGCTCTCCAACTCCTACTCCTTCCATTTACTCCCACCACGATCTGCTCCCTTGCCATTGCCACGATCTGCGGCCTCGCCATTTTCCTTCATCTCCCTCCTCTTTCCACCTCACCCACGATACGTACCCAAACCTCACTCACGACCCGATCTGCTCAGCGCTTTTCTGCTCTTCTTCTTCTTTTTCTTCCTATCCTCTTCTCCTATCCATCGCTGAGCTCGAACGTTGGAAATCCATGGCGTCTGAGCAGCCTCTAAAAAAACCTCGAACACCACAAAACTCTGCTCTCTCCTCCCAAATCAGCAAAAGCTCAAGAAAAACGAGAATAAAAGTGTGAGAATACGTTTTTCATGATTACCTTTCTTAAAAATGGGTAAAACGAGTGGGTTTTTTCTTGGAAATCGGAGATTAGAGTTTAACTCGAAGAGGACTAGCGGCGGCAATGAAGGAAGAAATGAAGAAGGGTTCGGATTATATAGCCCACGAAGCGACCGTTATTATTCCCCTCCTTCTCATATTCGGAACGCGAAAATAGATGGGCTGCGAGCCCAAGCCCATCGTTCTTCGTGGTGAAGCCCATTACGCTTCGAGAAAAGGCCCGGATGCTCACCAAAGATCGAAACGAGCGTCTCACTCCACGGACCGTGGCGCGCTTGCGCGATCCGAACCAACGAACGATAAACAGAAGTGAAAGCTCAGAAATACTTGTGAAAGTTCAGAAGTTTACCTGGCAATTCGACAACGAAATTTCCAAAAAGAAAAATCCCAGAAAAAGGAATTATCCGATAAATGGAGAAAAGATTGAAGAATTAACTGGATATTTATATCAGTCAAAAGAATGCAACTTTCCGAAGTGAGACGACATTTTAGACAGACACAACCACTGATTTGCATCTCCCTATGAAAAGACATCTCTGTAATTCTGAAGCATGTTCCATCCTCGATGAAACATACTTCGAGGGGGCAAAATGTTGGCTAGATTTTTGACCAAGCCACCAAGGTTCACACACAAGAAGGAAATATGAAGCTTCACTCCTTTCAACCCTTGGAAACCCGATCGTGGTCTTTCACCCCTCTTCGGATCGCTGCGCACCATCTCGGATCACAGCGTACCATCGGATCGCAGCTTTCTATGCGATTCGATCCTCCCCAGCAAGCTCGATCCGATCCGACTTCAGAAGCCAGAGGATGGAGGCCATGACCCATTCTACCACGATCCGAAATGCATGGATATCGCGACACCTGTCCTCAGCGGCTAATTTGACTAATTCTCCATCAAGCTACGAACCAGTCCGAGATCCTCGGGATGTGGGCCACGTATGACCGCGATCCGTCACCAAACATCAGCTATAAATGGCCCAGAGCTTGGCATTTTTCAGGATCTTTTGACAATTCGGAGCTCTGAACTCACCATTAACATAGATCCATTGTTTTTATCTCAAAATTACCGAGTGAATTAACATTGTACAAGGGAGATTAAGAGGAATGTTATCGATTGTACTCTGATTTCAAGTATAATCATAGATATAAAGTGGACGTAGGCTCGTTAACGCCGAACCACTATAAATCTTGTGTTTTTTGTACTTTTCTGCTGTTTCTATTGATACTAATCTCTAGCTATAATCTTAATTTGGGTGTTAGAGCCAATTTTGGATCTAACAGTCGAATTCTGAGGTCGTTTGCAAAATGGTCATTTTCTGGTCGATCCAATTTAATAGAAATCGACCAAACACATTTTCCTTTGCCATGCTCACATACTAGCTTCAAAAATTATGAAATTTGAAACCTAGCAATAATTTGACATCCCGGATCCAACAAAAGTGGTTTTGTCGAATTCTGAGGTCATTTTCAAAATGGTCATTTTCACGGGCTATATAAACTCTATAGCGACCTTTCTGAAAATTCATTTGGCCATAACTTTTGCTTCCCGCTATGAAACTTCGATTTTTCTGATTCATTAGAAAGATATTCACTAACAGATTTAAATATTTTTGGTTTCACTAAAATCCGTTTTGTTTTGCACCTGGTACAGTCAGTCAAAGTTTGAAATGAAAATTTGAAACTGCCGCGCCATTTCAGGCCTTGTTTATAATTCAAAGTAATTATATTTATTTTCAAACGTCGATTCAAACTTAATTTTCATTGTTATTATTTAAAATATTTATTTTAAATATTTAAAATCCACTAAAATAGCCAATTTAAAATTTTTAAATTGGTTCAGATTTTCCGGGTCGTTACATTTAGGGTTTCAGACGACTATATATATGGCCTCATTTCTCTTGATTTTCCACACCAAAAATAATGGAGAACTAGATGCTGCCTTTGCCCAGATTAAATCAAGTCTTTTCTTCTTCAACAATCAACTAGAGTTTAGATCCGTGATTCAACAGCTGCAGCCTTTCTTCTAATTTTTCTCTAGATCCAATCATAGTGAGTCTATGTTAATTTTAGATTTAAATATTTAAAAAGTAAAACTTGACATGACTATAATTTGGATCTTTGTCTGTGACTATGTGAATCATATCAGATCTGCTATAACCTGTTTATCTATGTTATTGTGACATGACTATGAACTAGATCTGAACCTATACCTATTTATCATGTCAGATCTGCCACTGTTTGTAGATCTAATTCACTTTTTAGATCACCTCATGCCTGTTCCTATTATGTTTGTGGTTAAATCGGATATATTATTAGTTGGATATCTAATTTATTGTTTAGATCTCATCATGTCTGTTTAAGATGCCCCTATTATGTTGGAATCAGTTATATTGCCACATGTTCATCAGATTTGTTCCTATATGCCTATCTTTTCATTATGCCACTATACGTTTATGCCTATTTCTGCCGTTACATGTCAAACTTACTATTAAGATCATTTCCGTCCTCTTCCCTTCATCTTTTCCCTTTTATTTTTTATATAGCCAGGCTGCCTTCGGGCCTAGGCATGCCGCTGAAATATGCAAACGCGTTGAATTGGGAATGAGGGGAAAACGTTAAAATTGAGGAATAATTTGTAATTGAAAATTGGGCATAACTTGGAAGAAATACATGAACATGAATTTGGGGGTATAAATCAACTTGTGATAACATACCTTAATTTGGGGTATGTGGTTCATTATGAACATAACATGAGAAAGGGGCCTAAAAACCTATAATGACATGGGAACAGTTGATTAATAATGGAAATGCCTATAATTACAGTAATTAGAAATTGTAACTGCGCTTAAACACGAGGTTTGATTAAATTTTTGGTGAAAGTCTGCCCGGAACCGACCGGCATAGCCAGCGACCACAAGTATTGAATCTAATGTGAGGGGTCTAAGGGCATAAACATGAGCTATGCTAAGACACGAGGTTGAGTCCGACTTGTGGAAGACGGAACTGACCGACATATCTAGCATCCACAAGTGGTAGTCTTAACGTGGGAGGTCTAGCATAGTATAACCATGAATATGGTAATGAATTGGAATACTTAACTTAGTTGAATCCATGTGGATGGTATGAACATATAACTTGAGTAGGGGTTAAGTAAACTTGTTGAAACAGTGGGTGGGTTAAGTAAACTTGGGTGGGTGGGTAATATTTATATATATAGGCCCACAAACTTAACTTGTATGGTTATGCAATCTTTTACTCTGGTATGGCACAACCGGTGGAAAACCTAGTGGGGGTGCAAGCGTAGGGGGAAGCTTATATCATCTTGTGTGTGGAACCCATTTTAGTTAGTAACCCATATATAGGTATCAAATGAGTCCTCCGAACTAGGTCGGAGTAGGGGCACACTTACTGGGCTGATTGTAAGAAATACAAACGTGGGGGACGGTGTGGGCGGCACGTTACGATGGGGTCAGGTGCGTGCATTGGTCCAGCAGAGGAGGTATAGGTGTCGTGACACCTGTAGATATGGTTGTGCACATCCTGAAAACGAAGGGTTGCCACTTTAGGAAGTGATACATTCTACTATGGGGCCAGCACAGGGTATTTACGGAGTAGGGAGCCGATCGATTAGGGTAGTAATTAGGGTACATCTAGACTCCGGTATATTTAGGAGCCCGTTAATAACCTTAGGGGTAACTCCGGTATGTTGGGCTGCCTGTTGATTGTATGGGGGTGAAAACCTCTCACTGGAAGTACACCTAAGTCTACCATCTTATACTTGTTGGGGATCAACTTTTTAATAAGACACTAGTATTGGTGCAGAGAAATCATTAGAGAAGCGCGATATACTATATTATGTTTTTCCTATTTAACTTGTCATACCTGTCTTTTATGACGCTATCTCTCTTATCCACTTTATATGTCTGTCATGATACTTTACTTATTTATATGATAAAAGTAACTAGACTTTATGTCTGACCCATTTTTTTCCCCTTCTTACTCTTCGGTTCCCCCCTCCCCCCTCCCCCCGGTTCTTAGGGTGGGAATATTCAAGCTGGACCAGGATTCTGCTTTCATTCTACTTGGAGCTGCTTAGATGTATTGCTCAAGCTTTTATCCTTTCTACTATGGCTACGTTTTGTTTGGGGAATTATGCTTCTTTTATTATTGTACTCTGATGTTTTAAGTTCAAGACAAAATTTTAAGATGATGTACTAGGTTTATGTATTTCCACACCTATAATGTTTTGAACCACGATGTTAAGTTTTTTGCATTAATAAAATTTTAAATTCCATTGCTATTTTATATGTCTTGTAATGTTTCTGTTTCTGTTTACCTATAACGCTTCACGAAACTTAATGCATTCTTCTAATGAGTGACGTTTACAGACGTGGGGTGTCACAGATTATTGATCTCCGCTCTATAGTAAATCAGAGTGGAAGTAAGAATTCAACATTGTTAGCTCTTTCAACTCATAGGTGTCTCGCTTATCCTTACAAAGTATGGCCACAACTCTTTTTATAATTGGAATTTATAGAGTTCGGCACAGACTCAAAAAAAATGTACATACGCATACAGTGGTATTTTTTGAAAAAAAACCTTTTAAAATAGGATTTTTTTGCATACTTAACCCCTTTTTTGGAACTAGTAGCCCCCTTTTACAAAATATCACAAATATAGCCCACGTCTGGCTAGCTCAGCGGTGAGCTGGCCAAAATGTACTGGCGCAATCTGGGATTGCGCCTGTACATGTGTACATTGGCGCAATCCAGGATTGCTCCAGTATAATAAAAAGAAAAAATTCATTGGGCGCGCAATTAAGGATTGCGCCTCGATGCTCTACTTTTACATTCAACGGTCAATGTGAATCAATATGGATTGGTCAATGCACAGCTATCTGGTAGGCAGTAACTACATATTCATGCTTTTTTGACCAAAACCAAGGGCTCTAGTCCTAATTCATATAAGCATTAGAGATCTTTTAAGGACAATGGATGCCTGTGATTGGTGGATGAGTAGATGGATGTTTATGGTAGGATCGACATTCTTCTTAACTTAGAGATTATGGGGATCAAATCCTTTGAGTAGGGGAGAATTTAACACCACGTATTTTAACAGCACTAAAAGATGATAAATTAAATAATAATTAATTTAATATTCAGAATTAAGCGAAACAGACTACGCCATTCCGTTCGTCCCAGAATTCTGGTAAAAATAGACACCTGGTTTGAGTGAAACGGACACCGTATGAAGTTATTAAGGTTTGAAGTTTATATACGCATAAGAGGATTATATATATACATAACAAGCAAAATCAGTTCAAAACAGTTCAAAATCGAGCTTTTGGAGTTAGCGGGAAAATCCCCGCTTAGGGGTGTCGACCCCTGGGTCGACCCCATAAGAGGGTGTCAACCCATGGGTCGACCCTATAAGGGGGGTTAACCCACCTGCGGCAGATCTAGGAAGATTTAGGGTTTCAGACGACTATATATATGGCCTCATTTCTCTTGTTTTTCCACACCAAAAATAATGGAGAACTAGATGTTGCCTCTGCCCAGATTAAATCAAGTCTTTTCTTCTTTAGCAATTAACTAGAGTTTAGATCAGTGATTCAATAACTGCAACCTTTCTTCTATTTTTCTCTAGATCCAATCACAGTGAGTCTATGTTAATTTTAGATTTAAATATTTAAAAAGTAAACTTGACATGACTACAATTTGGATCTTTGCCTATGACTATGTGAATCATATCAGATCTGCTATAACCTGTTTATCTATGTTATTTTGACATGACTATGAACTAGATCTGAACCAATACCTATTTATCACATTAGTTCTGCCACTGTTTATAGATCTAATTCACTGTTTAGATCACCTCATGCCTGTTCCTATTATATTTGTGGTTAAATCAGATCTGTTATTAGTTGGATATCTAATTCATTGTTTAAATCTCACCATGCCTGTTTAAGATGTCCCTATTATGTTAGAATAAGTTCTATTTTCACATGTTCGTTAGTTCAGTTCCTATATGACAATCTTGTCATTATGCCACTATACGTTTATGCCTATTTCTGCCATTACATGTCAAACTTATCAGTATGATCATTTCTGTCCTCTTCCCTTCATCTTTTCCCTTTTATTTTTTATATAGCCAGGCTACCTTCGAGCCTAGGCATGCCGCTGAAATATGCAAAAGCGTTAAATTGGGTACGAGGGGAAAAAGTTAAAATTGGGGCATAACTTGTAATTGGAAATTGGCCATAACTTGAATGAAATATATGAACATGAATTTAGGGCATAAATCAACTTGTGATTAAAGACCTTAATTTTGGGTATATGGACCATTATGAACATAACATGGGAAAGGGGCCTGAAAACCTATAACAACATATGAACAGTTGACTAATAATGGAAATGTCTAGAATTACAGTAATTAGAAACTGTAACCGCGCCTAGACACGAGGTTAGAATACACTTGTGGTGTAAGTCTGCCCGGAACCGACCGGCATATCCAGCGACCACAAGTGTTGAATCTAATGTGAGGGGGTAAGCACATAAACACGAGATGTGCTAAGACACGAGGTTAAGTCTGACTTGGGGAAGAAGTCTGCCCGGAACCGACCGATATATCCAGCATCCACAAGTGGTAGGCTTAATGTGGGAGGTCTAGCACAATATAACCATAAATGAATATGGTAATGAATTGGAATACTTAACCGAGATGAATCTATGGGGATTGTATGAACCTATAACTTGAGTAGGGTTAAGTAAACTTATTGAAACAGTGGGTGAGTTAAGTAAATCTTGGGTGGGTAATATTTATATATATAGCCCCACAAACTTAACTTGTGGGGTTATGCAATCTTTTACTCTGGTTTAGCATAACCGGTGGAAAACCTAGTGGGGGTGCAAGCGTAGGGGGAAGCTTGTATCATCTTGTGTGTGAGACCCGTTTCAGTCAGTAACCCATATATAGGTATCGAACGAGTACTCCGAACTAGGTTTGAGTCAGGGCACGCTTACTGGGCTGATTGTAAGATATCCAAACATGGGGGACGGTGTGAGCGGCATATTCCGACGGGGTCATGTGCGTGCATAGGTCCGGCAGAGGAGGTTTAAATGTCGTGTCACCTGTAGATATGGTTGTGCACATCCTGAAAATGAAGAGTTGCCACTTTAGGAAGTGATACATCCTACTGTAGGGCCAGCACAGGGTATCTACGGAGTAAGGAACCGGTCAATTAGGGTACATCTAGACTCCAGTATGTTTAGGAGCCCGTTAATTCCCATAGGGGTAACTACGGTATGTTGGGCTGCCTGTTGATTCTTTGGGGGTGAAAACCTCTCATTGGAAGTGCACCTAAGTCTACCATCTTATACTTGTTGGGGGTCATCTTGTTAATAAAACACTAGTGTTAGTGCAGAGAAATCATTAGAGAAGCGCGATATACTCTATCACGTTTGTCCTATTTACCTTGCCATACCTGTCTTTTATAATGTTATCTCTCTTGTCCACTTTACATGTCTATCATGATACTTTTACTTATTTATACGCTAAAAGTAACTGGACTCGCTAGAATTTATGTTTGACCCATTTTGTTTCCTCTTCTTTCTCTTTTGTCCCCCAGTTCTAAGGGTGGGAATACTCAAGCTTGACCAGGATTCTGCTTCCATTCTATTTGGAGCTGCTTAGATGTATTGCTCGAGCTTTTATCCTTTCTATTATGGCTACGATTTGTTTAGGGAATTATGCTTCTTTTATTATTGTACTTTGATGTTTTAATTACAAGACAGAAATTTTAAGATGATGTACTAGGTTTATGTATTTTCAGACTTATGATATTTTGAACCACGATGTTATGTTTTCTGCATTAATAAAATTTTAGATTCCACTGCTATTTTTTATCTTTCTTGTGATGTTTCTATTTCTATTTACCTATAATGCTTCATGAAACTTAATGCATTCTCTTAATGAGTGACATTAACGGACGTAGGGTGTCGCACTTGGTATCATAGCTGAAGGTTACCAGATCGGATAAAGATTTTGAAATTATTTTCAAAAAGGTTTTAAAAGAAAGCATTTTCAAAAAGAAAAGTCTGTTTTGAAAACCATATTCCCTAAAGCCATATGTAATATCTTTCGATCCTTTGCCTGAATCCCTTTCCTTTTCTTTTCAGCATGTCTGGGGAACCTAATATTCCTGAGGGAATTACGATACCAAGCTAGTTCCGTAGGTATCTAGAGGCCATGACGCCTACCGGTGGTCAAGTAAACGTTCCTCCTCCAGCTGCACCCGTCGTTCTTCCTCCTCCTCCTCCACGTGTAGATAATTTCTCTAAGATCTGCAAGGATTTCTGTGCTATGGGAGGAAAGCCATTCCGCGGAACCGAGACGTTCGTAGAGGCAAGGAATTGGCTCAAAGAGACGAAGGAACTATTTGGATTTTCGAAGTGGTCGATCGTAGGAAGATTCAGTCAACTGCCTGGCTACTAAAAGATAAAGCTTTGTTTTGGTGGGAAGTGACGCAAGCAGGGCGTCCAGTGGAGACTTGGGATGATTTTAGGTAGAGGTTTGAAATGAGGTTTCTTTCTTAAGCTAAGAAAAGCATGCAAATGGAAAGGTTCTTGGCGCTCAAGCAAGGAGGCATGACTGTCAAAGTGTACGTTAACAAATTCAACCAACTAGTGAGGTTTGGATTAGAGCTAGTGGAAACTCTGAATAAGAAAGCTCTACGGTTTGCTAGAGGACTGAATGAACCCCTTCATGGGTTAGCCATGTCTCATATTCCAATAGGAGCAACTTTTGAAAGGCTTGTTGATATGGTCTTGATGCATGAGGATGATAAAGGCGAAAAGAAAGAAGTTAAGGTTGAGGAAACACAAAACAGGAAAGTATAGCCCAAGAAGGGATAACAACAACAACAAAAGAAAGGTAGAAAGAACGACAAGGCTAAGGATAAGAGGAAGTGCCATAATTGCGGATGCAAGGGTCATTTGATCAAGGACTGCAAAAGAAGGAAGAATGCTTGCTTCAGTTGTGGACAGGTCAGACACTTTCCTAAGGAGTGCTTAAAGAAGCAAGGACAAGGTCATAGGGTAGGAGCTTCTGGAGGGCAAGTGCAAGCTCTGGCGATCAGTGCTCCAGATCGAGGCAGGGTAGCTTCCGTGGAAGGTTTGATTTCTCTTTCCAATCATCCTATTAGAACTCTTTTTGATTCTGGCGCTTCGCATTCATTTATATCTGATTCTGTGGTTGAGTCTCTACACCTTAGTACTAGTATTGTAGTGCATCCCGTTGTTGTCTCAAACCTCATTGGTGGTACGACTCATTTGTCCAAGATTTGTCGGGGTTTGAGAATATCTGTGTTAGGCGTCGAGTTTGAGTGCGAAGCATATGTGCTTGGTTCTATGGGCTACGGTTTGATTCTAGGCATGGATTGGCTAGCCATGTATGGTGCCACTCTGGATTGTGAGAGGAGGGTCGTTATACTTTTGGCTTGCCATGGGAGGACCCTCGAGATTTCTTGTGACCCTAAGGAGTCTGTCATGCTTAGTTTCCTAGAATCTCTAAATGCCTCTATCAATGATCCGCAATCTGCACCAATAGTCCATGAGTATTATGATGTTTTTGAGGAGGTTCGGGGCTTACCTCTGAGGCGCGAGATCGATTTTCGAATATACATTATAGACAATGCAAAGCTAGTTGCATTACCTGTGCGCCATATGGCTCCAAGAGAAAGGAGGGAGCTTAGCAAGCAAGTAGGGGAGCTACTTGAGAAAGGGTTTATTAGGCGAAGCATGTCTGAATGGGGTGCTCCAGTAGTATTAGCAACTAAGGCAGATGGTTCGCTTCGCTTATGTGTGGATTATAGAGAGTTGAACAAACTCACAAAGAAGAATAGGCACCCACTCCCGAGGATAGATGATCTATTTGACCTGCTCGTTGGAGCATTAGTTTTCTCTCAGTTAAATTTGGCCACGGGATTTCATCAACTGAAGGTGGCTGATGAAGAAGAATTTGACGTTTTCATAGGTTATGGATTGTGATATTGCTTTCCAATGATTGAAGAGGGCTTTGACAACAGCCCTAGTTTTGACCTTATCTGATGGAAACAAAGTGTTCACAGTTTACACTGATGCATGTGGTATAGTGCTTGGTGCGGTTCTGATGGAAGAGGGAAGGATAGTATGTTATGAGGGTAGACAACTAAGGGTTCATGAGAAGAATTGCCCTACCCATGACTTAGAGCTAGCTTCCATAGTATTCGCACTTAAAACGTGGCGTCATTATTCTCTTGGAGAGAAGTTCGAGTTGTATACCGATCATAAATCTCTCATGTACTTGTTCTTGCAGTAGGATCTTAATTTAAGGCAACAAAGGTGGATGGAGTTCCTAGCATCTTATGACTTCGATATTGCTTATACCCCTGGAAAGGGTAATGTGGTGGCAGACGCACCGAGTAGGCAGAGGATGGCCTTAAGTCCTCTGTTTGTGGAAAGGAAAAGCTTGGAACTTATATCGACTTCTAACTTTAGACCCTCCATCGAGTTTTTTTCCTGGCTTATTTGCATCGCTGGAGGTGTGACCTACTCTTATTGATCAGATAAGAGCTTCGCAGCGAAAGGATCCACAAATTTCAGACATCTTGGATTAGCTCAGTAAATGGGAGACTTCTAGTCACCTCAATTGATATTCCACAGACGATAGAGGTTGGTTGCGACGAGATGGAAGGCTTTGTGTTTCCCGAATTAGGAGTTTGTTGAAGACAGTCCTAGAGGAAGCCCATCATTTTAAGATGACTATTCATCCAGGTGGCGATAAGATGTATAAGGATATGAAGAGGGTTTTCTTTTGGGCTGGAATGAATAATGATGTGGCGGAGTTTGTTTCTCAATGTCTAATTTTCCTACAAGTTAAAGCTGAGAAAAAGAAGCCTGATGGTTTACTTCATCCTTTGGAGGTCCAGCAGTGGAAATGAGAGAGCGTCTCTATGGATTTCATAGATGGCTTGCCTAGGTCAAAGAAAGGCAGCACCAATATTTGGGTTGTAGTATACAGACTTACTAAGAGCGCTCATTTCATTCCAGTTAGGAGAAAGAGGATGGCAACATGGTTGGCAGCAATTTACGTTCGTGAGATAGTCCATCTTCATGGAGTACCTTCCAACATCGTAAGTGATCATGACCCCATTTTTTCCAATGAATTTTGGAGGAGCTTGCAGGAAACATTAAGTACACATTTGTGTTTGAGCACTGCTTATCACCCACAGACCGATGAACAAACATAAAGGGTTAACAGAGTTCTCGAGGATCTTTTAAGACTGTGTATCCTAGACTTCAGAGGGACTTGGGAAGAGCACCTTCCTTTAGTGGAGTTCGCCTACAACAACAGTTATCAAGCTAGCATTGGCATGGCACCCTTCAAAGCATAGTACGGATGACCCTGTAGATCACCAACCTGTTAGTGGGATTCTACAGAAAGATTTTTACTTAGACCAGATAGGGTTAGAGAAACGTCTGAAAAGACTGATCTTATTCGCAGGCGAATGAAGACAGCTCAAGATAGGCAGAAGTCCTACGCAGATAAGAGAAGGACTGATATTGAATTTGGGGTGGGAGACATGGTTTTCATTAAGGTGTCACCTTTGAGGAATGTGGTTCGCTTTGGATCTATAGGGAGATTGGTACCAAGATTCGTAGTCCAATTTCCCATAACAGAAAGGATTGACTAAATGGCCTATAGAGTAAAGCTACCAAAGAGACTGTCTAGTGTTCATGATGTTTTCCAAGTTTCTCATTTGCGGAAATGCTTGCATAACACCACCGAAATAGTTAAGCCAAGTATATTGGAAGAAGTAGAGGTGGAACGAGAGGTGACAAATAGACGAGTTCCTACCTATATTCTTGGATTAGAAGTTAAGAAGCTACGCAACCAAGAAGTCAAGTTAATGAAGGTTCAGTCGAGGATAACCCAGAGGATGCAACTTGGGAGTCCGAAGACAAGATTCGTTCTTCGTACCCTTTTCTTTTCGAGTGTACGTTCTTAACTTCCTTTCCAAAGCTTTTATTTATGCTTGTTTCTATCATTTGAGTGTATCCTATCAATCAAATCTTCGTCCTTTAGGTAGGAAACCCGTGGATGCAAACATGTTCTTGAGACATGTTATGTTTTATAAATACAAGTGGATGCAAGTGGTTGCTAATGATTGCTTGTGGATGCATATACACACACATTAGGCACTAGATTGGCTCAATCACTTTCATACTGCATATGGATGTGTGTGCATTTTTTTCTTTTATGGATGGAAATGGATGTATCACTATATGGATGTTTCATTTGGACGGATGATTGTGCACACATATAAAACTTACATGTTATAATGGGATTATTTGTATACATGGCACTAACATACATGGCATTAAGGAGGTCGAATCTGTAGACTGCCTAATCTTCGCATTAGTATTAGGACATATACACACACCTTTGCATATGTTCATATAAGTATTAGAAATCTTTTAAGGACAATGGATGCCTGTGATTGGTGGACGAGTAGATGGATGTGGATGGCAGGATAAACATTCTTCTTAACTTAGAGATTTCGGGGATGAAATCCTTTGAGTAGGGGAGAATGTAACACCCCGTATTTTAACAACACTAAAAGATGATAAATTAAATAATAATTAATTTAATATTCAGAATTAAGTGAAAGGACTGCGCCATTGTGTTCGTCTCGGAATTCTGATCAAAATAGACACTGGTTTGCGTAAAAAGGGCACTGTATGAAGAAGTTATTAAGGTTTGGAGTTTATATATGCATAAGAGGATTATATATATATATATAAAACAAGCAAAATCAGTTCAAAACAGTTCAAAATCGAGCTTTTGGAGGGAGCGGGAAAATTCCTGCCTAGGGGTGTCGATGCATCAAGGGGGTGTCGACCCATGGGTCAACCCCCCTCCCCCCTGATAGATTTATGGTTTTGAATGACTATATATATAGCCTCATTTCTCTTGCTTTTCCACACCAAAACTAATGGAGAACTAGATGCTGCCTCTGCCCAGATTAAATCAAGTCTTTTCTTCTTCAGCAATCAACTAGAGTTTAGATCTGCGATTCAACAGCGGCAACCTTTCTTCTATTTTTCTCTAGATCCAATCACAGTGAGTTTATGTTAATTTTAGATTTAAATACTTAAAAAAGTAAAACTTGACATGAGTATAATTAGGATCTATGCATGTGACTATGTGAATCATATCATATCTGCTATAACATGTTTATCTATGTTATTTTGACATGACTATGAACTAGATCTGAACCTATACCTATTTATCAAGTCAGATACTCCACTGTTTATAGATCTAATTCACTACTTAGATCACCTCATGCATGTTCCTATTATGTTTGTGGTTAAATCGGATCTGTTATTAGTTGGATATCTAATTCATTGTTTATATCTCATCATGCCCGTTTAAGATGTCCCTGTTATGTTAGAATCAGTTCTATTGTTACATGTTCATCAGATCTGTTCCTATATGACTATCTTTTCATTATGCCACTATACGTTTGTGCCTATTTCTGCCATTACATGTCAAACTTATTAGTATGATCATTTCTGTCCTCTTCCCTTCATCTTTTCCCATTTATTTTTTATATAGCCAGGCTACCTTCGAGCCCAGGCATGCTGTTGAAATATGCGAATGCATTAAATTGGGAACGAGAGGAAAACGTTAAAATTGGGGCATAAATTGTAATTGGAAATTGGGCATAACTTGAATGAAATATACGAACATGAATTTAGGGCAAAAATCAACTTGTGATTAAAGACCTTAATTTGGGGTATATGGTTCATTATGAACATAACATGGGAAAGGGGCCTGAAAACTATAACAACCTAGGAACAGTTGATTGATAATGGAAATGCCTAGAATTACAGTAATTAGAAACTGTAACCACGCTTAGACAAGAGGTTAGATTACAGTTGTGGTGGAAGTCTACCCGGAACCGACCGGCATATCCAGCGACCACAAGTGTTGAATCTAATATAAGGGGTCTATGTGCATAAACACGAAACGTGCTAAGACACGAGGTTAAGTCCGACTTGTGGAAGAAGTCTGCCCGGAACCAACCGACATATCCAACATCCACAAGTGGTAGGCTAAATGTGGGAGGTCTAGCACAGAATAACCATAAATGAATATGGTAATGAATTGGAATACATAACCTAGTTGAATCCATAGGGATTGTATGAACATATAACTTGAGTAGGGGTTAAGTAAACTTGTTGAAACAGTGGGTGGGTTAAGTAAATCTTGGGTAAGTGGGTAATATTTATATATATAGGCCCACAGACTTAACCTGTGGGGTTATGCAATCTTTTACTCTGGTATGGCATAACCGGTGGAAAACCTAGTGGGGGTGCAAGCGTAGGGGGATGCTTGTATCGTTTTGTGTGTGGGACCTATTTCAGTCAGTAACACATATATATGTATCAAACGAGTACTTCGAACTAGGCCATAGTCGGGGCATGCTTAGTGGGTTGATTGTAAGAGATCCAAATATGGGGGATGGTGTGGGCAGCGCATTCCGACGGGGGTTATGTGCGTGCATGTGTCCGATAGAGGAGGTTTAGATGTCGTGACTCCTGTAGATTTCCCCCCTAGGTTCTTAGGGTGGGAATACTCAAGCTTGACCAGGATTCTTCTTTCATTCTGCTTGGAGATGCTTAGATGTATTTCTCGAGCTTTTATCCTTTCTACTATGGCTATGTTTTGTTTAGGGAATTATGCTTCTTTTATTATTGTACTCTGTTGTTTTAAGTACAACATAGAAATTTTAAGATTATGTACTGGATTTATGTATTTTCAGACTTTTGATGTTTTGAACCATGATGTTATGTTTTCTGCATTAATAAAATTTTAAATTCCACTGCTGTTTTATATCTATCTTGTATTGTTTCTATTTCTGTTTACCTATAACGCTTCACGAAACTTAATGCATTCTCTTAATGAGTGACATTTATGGACGTGGGGTGTCACTGATAATTGATCTCCACTCTATGGTAAATCAGAGTGGAAGCAAGAATTCAACATTGTTAGCTCTTTCAACTCATAGGAGTCTCGCTTATCCTTTCAAAGTATGGTTGCAACTATTTTTATAATTGGAATTTACAGAGTTCGACATAGAATCAAAATAAATGTGCATACATATGCAGTAGTATTTTTGGAAAAAAACCTTTTAAATTCGGAGTTTTTGCATACTTAACCCCCTTTTTGGCACTAATAGCCCCTTTTTACAAAATATCACAAATATAGCCCACTTCTGGCCAGCTCAGTGGTGAGCTGACCAAAATGTACATGCGCAATCTGGGATTGTGCTTATACATGTATATACTGGCGCAACCCAGGATTGCGCCAGTATAATAAACAGAAAAAATGCATTAGGGGCACAATTCAGGATTGCGCCCTAATGCTCTACTTTCACATTCAATGGTCAACGTGAATCAAAATGGACTGGTCAATGCACAGTTATCTGGTAGGCAACAACTACTTATTCTTGCTTTTTTGACCAAAACCAAGGGCTCTTATCCTAATTCATTCCTCCTAAAGAATTCACACCTTCATATATAGACTATTTTGTTTCCATTCTTATATTACCTCATTCTTTTATAACACATACAAAATGTCTTCTTTCCATCATCTATAGACTCCGATGAACAGACGTATGAACAGATGCGACTTCAGGAGCTTGCGGACGAATTCCCACATATAAACCTAATGGGACTTCAGGAAGAACCACCGAGTGAACGGAAGAACATATAACCTTCTCATGAAGATCAAGTACCACATGTTCAACTCTCATATGAACAGCCGGTCACTCAACCACTGCACGAAGTAGAGATATACCGAGTATCACATGTTAAAATTTCATATGGTCATGAAGTTGATTCTTATCCAATTTGTTGCTGCTGTGTTTATATGATTGAAGTGGTAGTTCGAGCAGATGACAATGAAATAAGTCGATGCATTCAGAAATGTCCAGCCTATCCAAATGGATGCAATTACATAGAATGGATAGACGAAACTTTGTGCCCAAGGGGAATAACATATGCAAGCGAACTAGAATAAGAGATAAGACGTCTTCAAAATGTTATTGAACAGTTGCGGTTTAACTGCAATCAGTAGTTTGTTTGCCTATGTTAAGTGCGATGGTGTACCAAATTAAGGTCGCTAGTAATATTGTTTCACTCGTTCTAGTTCATTTGCATAGCTTAAGTGCACTGGTTTGTTTTAAAATGTAGGATTACTATATTAAGGTCGTTCATATTATGGGTTAATGGTTGGAATTAATGTATTTTGTGTTGTATTAAAACGTTTGAATGCATGCTTTTTGGGTTGTATTGAATGGTTGGTTCTAATTTGTTTTTTGGATTGTAATGAATGTTTGTTGGATTGTAATGAATTGTCGAAAAGAGAGCAAAGCGTAGTCCAGAATTGTTAGTACATATGCTCTTTGTTTGCCTACAGGCGAAATCTAGGATTGCGCCAATACTCGGGGCGTAATCTATGATTACGCCTATTGGCAAACAGAGAGGGAATTGGCTTACTCTGTCTTGAAGTATGCCTGGGGCGCAATCCAGGATTGCGTCCTGAGTATTGGCGCAATCCTGTATTCCACCTGTAGGTAAACATAAAGCATACATGCTCTCTGATACTCAAGAAATATGCCTGGGGCGCAATCTAGGACTGCTTCCCGAGCATTGGCGCAATCCTGAATAGCGCCCAGGCATATTTCCTAGGTGCACTTTGGCCTCTTCTCGACCATTCAATAAAACTCAAAAAACCATTCATTTCGGACTACACTTTGCTCTCTTCTCGACCATTCATTACAATCCAAAAACCATTCATTCCAACCATTCAATGCAATCCAAAAAACAAATTAGAACCAACTAAACGGACAAACTATTACAAACCAACTGAAAACCAAAGTACCAACTGAAACCATTACAATTCATTCCCAAAATACATTAATTCAAACGTACAAACAAATGAAACCCAACGTACCAACCATTACAATAGTCCACCCACAACTCAAAGTTTAAACATACACAACGACCACCAAATTAGAACATACACAACGACCACTACTACTTTCAATGTACATGTCAAAATGCCATGTTAGAACAAATCAAAATGCATCTACCACTACTACCTTCCAGCTTCCATGTGTGCTCCTATTTTCTTATTTCGAGGCCTGGGAGGCGTTGGAGTTGGATTCTGCGACACTTTTGGCTGTGAAGGACCATGTTCTATCATGTTTGGGACGGTTGGTGTAACAACCCGCATTCTACGTATCATAGGATCGTAGAATAGTTATTTTATTCTCATATGAAGTGGTATAGTCATGTAACTTTGGGGAACGACTATTAGGGTCATTTCCCATGTTCCCAATTTTTGCCGATTTTTAAATGACCGTTTTGCTCCCAGTGAATCTTGTTTCTCATATAAATTTTGATTGGTAAGGAGTTCTGACCTGAAACCACTTCCATTGGATTCAGATGATGGTTTACCTTTCCGTAGAGTGGTCACATTGATCAAATGGACTTAACGTTTGGGAGATATGGCTGAAATAAGATTTGGATGATGAAAAACAGCATAATTGGGCTTAACCGGGTGATTAGCAGCTAAGCCCATAACCCATTTCGGGATTAGGGTTATGGGAGGGCTGAGAGGGTTTGGGAAATTAGTTTTATTCATTTTTCTAGCTGCCATTTACTTTCCTCTAACCCTAGTCATGGCCTCCAACTCCCAAATCACATTTTAATCATTTTCTAATCACATATTAAGCTAATCAACATCAAATCAAGGAAAGTTAACATCAAATTGGAAGTATAGCTTCTCTGTTGCATTGGGATCCATGCCAAATTAGTTAGAGTTTCATATCTGAGATTTATTTGTGGCTAAGGTGAGTGATTTTCGCTTTTATTCACTAACTACGGCTAATTAGGGGTGATTAATGATAGTTAGCGAAATTATGCATCGTAAAAATCTGGAAAAATATGTAGAAATTCTTAAATATTATTTTATGCCTCTAGTGAAAATTTGGGTTAATTTGGATTAAGTTTTCTAATCCTGTAGTTAAAACATGGTTAAGAGGATTAAGGCGAAAATCATGCTTTTTAGGTGTGTTTGATCTTAAATAACCTATATGCTTGATGTTTTGATCCTTTTGATTGAACCTATATGTTATTATTGTGGTTTGGGATGTCTTATGATTGTTTAATAAAGTTAGAATGGTTGAAAATGTCGTCGTGTGGCGAGAATGGACGAAAGATAGCTTGTTGGAAATTATGCAGGATCCGAATCGGATCGGTTAGGGGATTGGATCAGATGGGATGAACCGAACCGGAGTAGTGGAATCTTCAGCAACATGGTAAGAAGGAAGGCCATTTGAGTTGAGTTGGGGTTGGGTCGGGCTAAGGCAAGGGAGTGGGATCGGGGCGGATTTAGAGGAAAGGAGCACAAGCCGAACCGCTTCAGGAGCACCGAACCGAACTGTGGAACCCGAGCCGAACTGGAGGATCCGAACTTAATGGGAAACCTGTAAGTGATGTATTCAAACCAAACCAATAGGGGCAGATCGAGCCGAACATAACATAGATCTTGAGCATAGTATAGCCGAACCGAACCAGATTCGAGTTTCTTCTATGCGACGACTTTTTTGAAGACCAACTCCAAATCGACCAAAACCGGAGATGCAAAGGAAGTCCAAGTCGGAAGTTATTACTCAGGATCCAGATGGGAACCAGTGAGTTAACTTTTAGAGTTGGGCTTTGTTGTGGGACATGTGCAAAAGAGGTTATTGATATCCATAATTTTGGTCCACCAATGAGAGACGGATTATGGGTTATGGATCAGTGCAATGAGGTCATTGTGACTTCCAAGGGCAAAGTGATCGTAGCAAAGGATTGGGCGATCAAAATGGTGGATATCGTATGCTTTACGCACTGAGTGAGAGATGTGAGGATGACTGTATGTTTGATATTTTCTATCACCATGACATGTGCACTTCTGCTTTACACTTTATGTTAGTGTTACCTTAGAGTACTGTACATCCTGTTGTGCTAACTCTTTGGTTGCAGGTCCAGGTTCAGGTATGATTATTTATATCTGTTATTGTTTTGTTTTACTACTATCGCTCGCACCAGACTTTTGTCTGACCTAGAGTTTTATGTCTCTTCTTATTACTCTGGGTGCTCCTAAACGAGCAAATTAGAGATAGGTTAGGTGGTTATGCACGAGTAGTTGTCTGGAGACGAGCAGGAGGCTTCCACGTACTATTTACATATATTCTCCCTATGTTGTTGCTGGTCACTACTTTGGGCATTAGTAGTGTACCTTTTTCTATTTTTCTTTAGAGACAACATTTTGAAGTTGTAATAATGATGGTTTGGATCATAAGATGTATTTTGGATTCTGCAACTATGATGGTTTAGTTTTCAGCTTATGCATTGTCTCATCTATTTTATGTCAAGTTATGTTATTATTATATTTTATTCCATGCACTGTGAGATATACTACAAGTTCTTAGTGATTCATAGTTTCAAACCCTTTTTCCTTTAACGACCGTCCCGCGCTAGTTGAGCATTAGCACAGCGCATTTCGGGGAAATGTCGGCTGGTCCGGGGCAGGCCGTCACACTTGGTATCAGAGCCTGTGTTGCATAGTTAACCTAGGGGAAGACATCAGGGAGAAATAGTATACGTATATGAGAGCGCATATTTGTGATATTTTGGTTTTCAAAAGCTAGATATATATACATATATATACTATTATAGCTAAGGATGAAGTCGCACTGCACTGGCACCACTAAGGAAATGGTTAATCATTTTCCCTCTACAGACTGAACGATGAGCCGAAATATGAGGAGTATGGGTTCAGGGGCCAATAATAGGAATGCCCCTGGTATGAGGACGATGTTTACTACCTTCATGCGAGAGATTCTTAGGGATGCTCAGGGAGAAGTTCCTAATGCTGCTAGTAGTGGTAGTGCAGTGGTGCAAGCGTCTAGAACCGATTTCGCCATGCTTAACAAGGATTATACTAGTCTTGGTGGGAAGCGGTTCCACGAAACGGAATTGGCTACGGATGTTCAAGATTGGCTAGATAGTTGTGAGCGCATCTTCGAGGATTCGGGAATAGAAGATGCAATGAAGAGGAAGCTAGCATCCCGTCAACTTCAAGGACGAGATGTGAATTGGTGGAATGCTATCAAAGCAGCTATTCCTGAGGATCAAGTTACTTGGAATCAGTTTAAGACTCGCTTCAGTGAAAAGTTTATTTCAGCTGCTTAGAAATCATAATTGTTTAGGAAAATTTTGGAGCTTAAGCATAATGGTAGGGCAGTCTCGGAATATGTTGCTGAGTTCGATACCTTATCGAAATATGGATTATCTCTTCTTGATACTACCAAGAAGAAGAACGAGAGGTTCATAACTGGCTTAGATGAGTACTTGGGGGAAAGACTTATAAACCACATTGATGAGACTTTTGAATCCATTATGGGGAAAGCATTGAGATCAGAGAGCCTTTACTGTAATTTAAAGACCGAGGTTGCTATTGCATCTGCAGAGGAGCCAAAACCGCGGGCAAGCGGTGGAGGCAAGAAGGAGTATCAGAATAAAAGGAAGCAGAACCAAGCTAAGGATGGTCAGAAAAAGAGGAATAAGAAGGAGGATGAGTGCTTAGCTGTGGCAAGAAGGACCACTATGCCAGAGATTGTCAGGAAAAGCCTAGAGAAAGGAAGTGCATCAATTGCAGCCAAGCGGGATATCACAAGGATAAATGTCCACAACCTCCTAAAGAGAAGCAGATCGTGAAAGCATATGCTATCAACGTTGTTCCTTCTTCGTTGAATGCCCCAACCGCGGCGGAGGAAGGAAAGAGTGTCGTTATTCAAGGTATGCTTTCTATTTATGATGTTCCATTTCGAGTGTTGTTTGATACTGGGGCTTTCCCATTCCTTCATATTTAGTGACCTGGTAGATAAGTTGGGATTGGAACCCGAGATAGTCGATAGACCTTTAGTTGTGACGAACCCGATTGGTGGTTCGACTAGCCATAGTATGATTTGTTGCAATGTAGTCTTATCGTGTCATGGATGTATGTCTGCTTGTTATTGCTTTGTTTGGGGCTTTACTGAGTTTGGGGCTTTACTGAGTTTGGCACTATTTTGGGAGTCGATTGGCTCCAAGGGTATAAGGCGGTATTAGGTACCTACCTAGTGATGGCAATAATAACTGGAACTAGGGGAACAAAGAGATTCGGGTCGGCCATGACTCGTGAAGGAAGGGCCTTTGGAAGCATTTTTAAATGTTGTGGTGAATAGCATGAGTGTTGTGGTATTCCGTAGTAAATGAGTGATTGCTATGGATTTTTTAGTACTTTATGTTGATGTTCTCTTTGGTTCAAGAATGATAATAACTTCGGAGTAAATTCAATGGGGAAATCTCGAAGTGATAAGATGTGTTCGCTGATCATGGGGATGCAACGAAGGTTAAGACGATTCAAGTTGGACTTGAACTCGTAAACAATGGTTGTTCGTTAATCTTGGAGATGCAACCAGTAGGGAGACGACTCATGTTGGACCTGAGTTTGTGGGTAATGGATACTCTCGACTGGGTCTGAGTTTGTGGATAGTTGCCGGCGAAGCCGACTAGAGTTATAGAGAGATTATCGTTGTCGTAAGTTCAAGTAGTCCTTGGGAGGCAAATTTACATTGGACGTGCAGTAGTCCGGTTAGAACTGGGGTTGCTATTTACTGTTGACATATGGCATAGGCCATCATGCGATCAACGATAGTTTCGAAGCAGGATTGGTGAGGATAGCCAGAGTTAGTTATGAGTACTCGAGTGCTTGGTTGTTTTGTTCATATCATCTCATGTAGATTGTCTGGATTCCGGAGGAGATGTTCCTTGAGTGCTTATCTGATATTGGTTTAGGCCTTTGGGGCTTGTTCTTGGGGAATGTCGAGTTCGACTAGGATGGTTTGTGTGAGATATAAGTAGTTGTTGTGATTTCCATTGAATGATGTCTTGGTTTACTAGAGTGATGGGCAGCCGTGACATGATAAGACTGTTCGACGATGTGAACTGCCCCGAGTTGGACTCGATAAGGCTATGAGATCACTCGAGTGGGACTTGAGAAGGCTGCAAGATAATGGATTGATTTAGGTTGGACTCGAATTGAAGATGGAGTTGTGGATAGCTCATCTGATGACGTGCCAAGGAATCATCGATAGTTTGGAGTGTTCTAAACGGACTCGAAGCAGAGGTATCTGGGGGCGCCCATTTACCTTGGATCCGTTGGACGTAATCTAGTTATCCTTGGAGGATAAACGTACGTTGGACGTGCGGTAGTCCGTTTGGAGCCGGGGCTTCCATGGGCCCTTAATATTGGTTGGACAAGTTATATGAGTATCGACGTATTAATGGCTTTAGTAGGTGATAGATAGGACTTGTTTGATGGTTGATATAGTTGTTCCTATTTTTCTTCTCTTGAGTAGACTATCACCTGTAGGATTCTGGGGATGGGAAATGAAGAGATGGCGGTATGCATGGATACCTGTGCTACCAGACTAGGTGCGATAACTAGTGCATTGAGTAGGAGACATGCCAGTTTAGATGTTATGTTTCTTGAATGGAAGCAACTGGAGTATATCGCGGTATATGACTTTATACCTAAGTGTGGATTGGGTCCAGAAATGTTAGCAAGTTTGACGATTAGACTGACTTTGATTGAGCGGACTAGTTCCAGTCAGAGGGATGATCCAAACCTAATAGAAATCATCTCCAATGAAGAGATGAATATCGATGGTGAGAAAATGAACAAGTATGGAGTTGATAGAGAAGGATGGCTTCAAAAGGATGGGAGACTAGTTGTACCCAGCGTTAATGGATTGAGAGATGAAGTGCTTAGAGAATGTCATCACTCGAAATTGACTATACATCCCGATGGTAACAAAATGTATCGAGATATATGAAGAAAATCTACCACTGGAAAGGGATGAAGAGGGACATTGGGAAGTTTATCTCCAAGGGAATGAATTGACAATTAGTTAAAGCTGAGCAAAAGAAGCCTAGTGGTTTGTTATAACCGTTGGAAATTCTCGAACGGAAATGGGAACAAGTCTCAGTGGACTTCATCGATGGTTTACCAAGGACTAGATCCGACCATGATAGTATCTGGGTGATTGTGGATCGATTGACCAAAAGTGCAAGGTTTATACCCGTCAAGTCGATTAGAGTGGCAGCTAGGTTAGCTTAACTGTATATGAAATGGTGTGATAATGAAAATGACTGTACTTAGAAAACCGAGAAGAATTTAAGGAATTCATATATAGAGCTCTTTACCTGGTACGGTTTTAATATCGATATAGTACTCCCTTGTTAATAAACCGCACGTTAGGATAAGCTTGCTATGTATGTTTGATTGTTTGTAAATGGTTGATAGGCATGCAGGCCAACTTTGTATGTTTTCTCTTATTAAAGAATTTCGAGGGCGAAATTTCTAAAGGGGGGAGAATGTAACGACCCGCATTCTACGTATTGGATGATCGTAGAATACTTGTTTTATTCTTATACGAAGTCGTATAGTCATGTAACTTTGGGGAATGACTATTGGGGTCGTTTCCCATGTTCCCTATTTTTTCCAATTTTTAAATGACCATTTTGCCCCCCAACGAATCTTGTTTCGCCCATAACTTTTGGTTGGTAAGGAGTTTTGACCTGAAACCACTTCTGTTGGATTCGGATGATGGTTTACCTTTCCCTAGAGTAGTCACATTAATCAAACGGACTTACCGTTTGGGAGATATTGTTGAAATAAGGTTTGGAAGGTGAAAAACAGCATAATTGGGCTTAACTGGGTGATTAGCAGCTAAGCCCATAACCCATTTCGGGATTAGGGTTATGGGAGGGTTGACAGGATTTGGGAAATCAGTTTTATTCATTTTTCTAGCTGCCATTTATCTTCCTCTAACCCTAGTCATGGCCTCCAACTCCCAAATCACCTTTTAGTCACTTTCTAATCACATATTAAGCTAGTCAACATCAAATCAAGGCAAATTAACATCAAATTGGAGGTAGAGCTACTGTGTTGCATTGGGATCTATGAAAAATTAGTTAGAGTTTCAGAACTGAGATTTATTTGTGGCAAATGGTAGTGATTTGCACTTTTATTCACTAATTACAGCTAATTAGGGGTGATTAGTGATAATTAGCAAAATTATACATCATAAAAATCTAGAAAAATATGTAGAAATTCTTAAATATTATTTTACGGCCCTGGTGAAAATTTGGGTTAATTTGGATTAAGTTTGCTATTCCTATAGTTAAAATATGGTTAAGAGGATTAAGGGGAAAATCATGTTTTTTGGGTATGTTTGATCTTAAATAACCTATATGCTTGATGTTTTGATCCTTTTGATTAAACCTATATGTTATTATTGTTGTTTGGGATGTTTTTTGATTGTTTAATAAAGTTAGAATGGTTGAAAACGCCATCGCATGGCGAGAATGGACGAAAGATAGTTTATTAGAAAAAATGCAGGATCCGGATCAGATCGGTTGGGGATCGGATCAGACGGGACGAATCGAACCGGAGTAGTGGAATCTTCAGCAGCATGGCAAGAAGGAAGGCCATTTGAGTTGAGTTAGGGTTGGGTCGGGCTAAGGCAAGGGAGTGGGATCGGGGCGGATTTAGAGGAAAGGAGCATGAGCCGAACCGCTTCAGAAGCACTGAACCGAAACGTGAAGTGGAGCACCGAACCGGACCATGGAACCCGAGCCGAACCGGAGGATCTGAACCTAATGGGAAACCTGGAAATGATGTATTCAAACCGAACCAATAAGGGCAGATCGAGTCGAACGTAATAGAGATCTTGAGTATAGTATAGCCGAACTGAACCAGATTCGAGTTTCCTCTATGCGATGACTCTTTTGAAGACCAACTCCAATTCGATCAAAACCCGAGATGCAAAGGAAGTCCAAGTGGGAAGTCATAACTTAGGATCTAGATGGGAATCAATGAGTTAACTTTTAGAGTTGGGCTTGGTTGCGGTACATGTGCAAAAGGGGTTATCGATATCCATAATTTTGGTTCACCACTGAGAGACGGATTATGGGCTATGGATCAGTGCAATGGGGTTATTGTGACTTCCAAGGGCAAAGTGATCGTAGCAAAGGATTGGGCGATCAAAGTGGTGGATATCATATGCTTTACACACTGAGTGAGAGATGCGAGGATGATTGTTATGTTTGATGTTTGCTATCACCATGACATGTGCACTTCCACTTTATAATTTATGTTGGTGTTGCCTTAGAGTACTGTACATCCTGTTGTGCCAACTCTTTGGTTGCAGGTCCAGGTTCAGGTATGATTATTTATACCTATTATTGTTTTCTTTTGCTGCTATCGCTCACACCAGACTTTTGTCGGATCCAGAGTTTTATGTCTCTTCTTATTACTCTGGGTGCACCTAAACGAGCAGACTAGAGACTGGTTAGGTGGTTATGCACGAGTAGTTGTTCGGAGACGAGCAGGAGGCTTCCACCTATTATTTACATATATTCTCCCTATGTTGTTTCTATTCACTACTTTGGGCATTAGTAGTGTACCTTTTTCTATTTTGATTTAGAGACAATATTTTGAAGTTGTAATAATGATGGTTAGGATCATAAGCTGTATTTTGGATTCCGCTGCTATGATGGTTTAGTTTTCTGCTTATGCTCTATCTCGCCTGTTTAATGTCAAGTTATGTTATTATTATATTTTATTCCATGCGTTGTGAGATACACTATAAGTTATTGGTGATTCATTGTTTCAAACCTTTTTTCCTTTGACGACCGTCTCGTGCTAGTTGGGCATTAGCACAACGCATTTCAGGGAAATGTCGGCTGGTCCGGGGCGGGCCGTCACAGTTGGGAAGATAAAGCTGGACCCTTTCCCTTGTCTCTACGGGTGGACTTACGAGTAGGAGCAGGAGGTTGAGATGGAGGCGGTGGCAGTCTTGTAAGCTTGTTCTTCCCCAAAACCGACTAGAGAATGCGTTTTAATGCTCATGCACTTTGCCTTCGACGGCTCCGGCACCTCTTGCACTAACTCATCAACCAACTCGGCCGCGTGGTAAATTACGCCGGACTGTAAAACAAAAATTATGATCATGTAATATTATATACGGTTTGATGTTAAACAAAATGTACATAAGACATTTTGCTCAAGCGGCGCTCTAAGGATGTATGGTTATCCGCCTTGAGGAACATCTATGGGAGGGTCTATGACAAGTAGAATATATCAATGAGTGATGTTCCAATACCATATGTAGTAGTCCAAATCGTTTACCGTTGCCTCCCTTTGCTATTTCACATACCCGTAGTGGTGGTTCCATAAATTTATTGCAGATTGATAGGCCTCGATGTTTGCGACGTCAATCATGTAGTGCGAGGGTTGCTCGGGAATATGCTACAACAAGCCAAATTGTCTCATCTCTCTATCCGGAAGATGAAACGCGACGTCCCCAAAAAAAATTAGAGACACACATGCTGTTTAAAGTTAGATAGATGCAAGGCACAGTTGCAGTAGTTGAGGAATTGCGTCTGTGTAAGGGGTCCATGAAACAACATTGTAATCGAGTACATCGAACACGTTACGATATAACGCAATATGCGTCTTGGCGTCAACAACGTGCTCTTTGGACCAAACCACCTATTAAGAGCAGTAATTATTTATTATCGCGCTTTAAAAAATAAATACGTACAATTTAGAATTCTCATAATAGTACCTCCCAGCATGAGGCAAAGAAACATTATAATCCGGTCGATTCATAAATATTCCCCCAATCGGGAGATACGTCTAAGACCAAGTCTGCATACGAGTAAACATATAATAAAACATGAAATGCAATGAAAAATTGATATTCGTGATAATGAGTGACTTGTAATTGTAATATCTGCACCAATGTTTGGCAACCTCCTATGGAGTCGTCGCGCTGTAAAGCCATCCGTGATAGCCCTACATATGTGAACCCTAGGACGACGCTACCTTAAGCATACTAACGGCATTGATCGAAGTCCTCCAAATAATGAAGCCATCTGAGCCATACACGAGATTTTGAATGGGCACATACCAAACGAGGCGTGATAATGTGGATTATAATAGCTCATGCGCGCTGCTCTATTTGTACTTGAGAAGCATTTGCAGGAATGTCCTCCGCTAACTTTTCTCTAAACCACTTTGTAACGATCATCTCGGGCCCCCACCACTAATCACCGGGAGGAGTTAAGCCTAGCAGTCCCTCACACATCTTCGCATAATCAACGGGTTCAGGATTGCTGAATGGACCTCCATTGATGGGTATGCCAAGCAATACCGCTTTGTCACCCAGTGTGATCGTCATTTCACCACATCGAAGATGAAATGATGATGTCTCCGATCTCCATCGATTAAGAAAAACATGATAAGATGGCGGTCAAGTTGTATGTATCTGAGCCGATATATCAAAGGAAAGTCAGCTCGTTTAAGTAATGCTAACACACTAGCATTGTAATGACCCGAATTTTTCAGTTATTTTAATTCAAATATTTAAAAATATTTCAAATATTATATTTGGAATATTGATGGATTTTTAATATATAATCCGTAAATTAAAAGACGGTTTAATGTTTATATTCATAATCATATTAAAACGAGCGTGTAACATCTCAGTAGTTCGTAACATTGAGTTTTGAACTTTAACTGGATATACAGAATCTGTTTTAAGTCGGAATTCTGTGAAACAAGAAACATTAAGATCTTACTGATGATAATTTTCTAGTGAAAGGGAAAAATCAGAAGTTTATCATGTAAATTGTAAGTTATGTCCAAATCAAATTTTAAAATAGTCGTTATGGAATTCATTAATAAATTATAATGTTTATTTAATTTATTTAAAAGGAATTTCTATATACTTGAATATTGTTTAACTCCAAAACGTTAATTTTGAGTTATAATTTCGTATTTGCTGGATTTGAAGTGATATATTATTTTAAATATATTTGATAATAATAATTTATTATTATTTAATTTAATTTTTTGGATTTAATTTATAATATTATATCGATATTATATAAGCTATATGAATAATTATTTTCCAAACGACCTCTGTTTTCGATGAGACAAATTTTATTGGGGGTACATATAGCTAGTTATTGCTAGATTTCCAGTTTGGGGCCAATCGAAGTTGATTTGGAATTGTGCGATATTTAACCATGAACCGACGAATAATTTGGAATTAAAATAATGTTTTTGTGCAAATGGAGACGGTTTTCAACGAATTTAATTTCATTGAAACTGTAACATCAAGACATAGCAGTATGTTTTTTTCGTTGCATTTGAAGATTGTGTGTGACAATGCGTATATTTAACGTTTAACATTAAATGGCGAAAAAATAATAACCGTATAAAAATGAACGTACGAAACTAAAATCTAAACGTAATCTATTCGAGTCTAATCTAATTAATAAAGCTACCATTTACATCTTGGAGACCTGTTTCTCTACAAGATATATTTAGTATGATTAACTCAAGAAAAACATTATTTCTAAGATATGCTTTACACTTGAATATCAAATTCATTTAGTAAACAAACACATTTGTTTGCCACTATGGATAGTATAACTATATTTAAGAGCCATGAATTGTTTTCGGAATACTCATCTATATGTACACCTTCATTAAAATAATATGTCACCTACTTTCTTACTTTCTACTTGCCTAATACTTAGTGTAAATAGATTTTCTTCCTTTCTCCTTAAGCTTTCGTAAACTTCTTCTATGCGCATACCAAATAGGGGAAAATGTATAGCCTAATTTGAAAAGAAAGTCTGCCCTATTCTAAACCTTTATAAGGAAATTACCAACGCACAAATCTACGCTATATTTGCAGCAACTATATTATGGAAAACACCACCTACTTTGTACTACTAATCGTGGCCACCACGTATGTAACAACCCGAAAATCTGGGCCAGTTTAAAATTTTTATTTTGGCAATTTTAGTGAATTTTGATTATTTAAAATGAATTATTGTAGATAATAACGACGAGAAATTTATTTTGAATATAATTCGAACGTATATATTTATACGCGTTGTCGTTAGAATATAAATAATTATATATAATTATAAATAGAATTGAAAATGGCGCGGTAGTTCGATAATTCGATTTCAAACTTCAATTGAATGTACCGGGTGCAAAACAATCCGGATTTTAGTGAAACCAAAAACATTAGGATCTAACTGGTAATATCTTTCTGACGAATCCGACCAATCGAAATTTGATAGCGGGAATCAAAAGATATGACCAGTTGAAAATTCTGAATAGTCGCTATGGAATTCAGGCCCTTAAAAATGGACACTTTGCAAACGACCTCGGATTTCGACGAAACCAGTTTTGTTGGGTCCGTGGTGTCAAGTTATTGCTAGATTCCAAATTTCATAATTTTTCGAATCAATATGTGAGCGTGGCAAAGGAAAACGCGTTTTACCAGTTTTAGTTGATTTTAATCAACTGGAAATTGGCCATTTTTCTAACGGTCTCAGAATTCGACGAAACTAGTTTTGTTAGGACCGTATCGTCAATGCGAAGCTAGAAAATATTTTTCGAGAATTTTTAGGGTTAGTATGTGACCCCGGTAATTTGAAATGTACGTTTAAAATTCAATATAGTGATTTATATGTTGATTTGAACGATAACTGATCGAAGCGATCAAATCAGCTTGCGATACATATCCCATTGTGTTCGGAATGGGGGTGAAACGCTAGGGAAGACAGACGGTGGGCCTCGTTTAGAGGTCGTTTGAAAAAGTTGACTTTTTGAAATTAAATAATATAAATTATTTTTATAAAAACCCTTTTATAACCCCCCCTCTCTTTCATTTTGACAGATCGAAATAAGATAAAAAAAAAAAAAGATCGAACGCCATCGTCGTGCGCTTCCAGGCCGGCGCCTCCACCGATGAACTCACCCTCCTCCTCGTTGCGCCATCCTCCGCAAGCCGCGCCCCCACTCTCGCTTCTCGTTCGTTGTACAGCCCCGAACCCTAATTTGACCGGACCCCCATGCCCTAGAAATCGAGCAGCCCCACCGCACCCCTGTGCACCCTCGACAGCGTGCCTCCCCCTCCCGACGTCAGCGCCTCCCCCAGAAGCTCCAACTCCGACCACCACTCCGGCTATGGACCCCTCTTCCATAAAAATTCAATTTTTAACAAGGTAAGTTTTATTTTTATTCTATTTAATGTAATAGGTGTTAGGAAAAAATATAAAGGTCCGATTTATTTGTATGTAGAATAATGATTTATAAAAAAATTTTGATTGATCTTTATGTATATGATAGTTATGTAAAGACAAGATTTTGATTTAAAGAAAGGAATTGAAACAAAGATTTGATTTTCTATATGTATATAGAGCTTAAAAGGGATTTGATTTTGTATGGAAGGATGGATTTTTATTTATATAAATGACATAAAAATTATATTTTTAAAATGGAAAAGATTGAGTTTTTAAAATGGAAAAGATCATATTTTTAAATAGAAAAGATTGGATTTTTAAAATAGGAAAAAATTAGATTTTTGAAATGGGAAAAGGCGAAATCATAGCGAAATAAAAATAGGATTTTTATATGTTGAATTTCGAAATAAAAATAGGATTTTTATATGTTGAACTTCGAAATAAAAATAGGATTTTTATATGTTGACCTTCAAAATAAAAATAGGATTTTTATATGTTGAACTTCGAAATAAAAATAGGATTTTTATATGTTGAACTTCGAAATAAAAATAGGATTTCTATATGTTGAACTTCGAAATAAAAATGTGATTTTTATATATGGAATAGCAAAATAAAAATATGATTTTTATATATTGAATAACGAAGTAAAAATTCGATTTTTACATAGGTAGTGAAAGCGGGCAACGAAGGTAACAAAAAGGCGAGAACGAAGGGGATTTATATCAAAGAAGAGTCAAGATGATTGGATAGCTATCTGTGAGAACTTCTCACCTTTCAATTTCTTTTTCTAGTTATATATATATACTAGGATGCAGACGGTGCTTAGTAGCACCCGACACAATCGTCCACAGACCATGGACTTGTTTGTTTGGTTGCATAAATTAGTTAGATGATTTGATTTGAATTTGGTTGTTTGGTGATTTTGATTGATGTGTGAATGGCGTGGGCCTTCACTAGACCGGGGATAAGGTTAGGCCTCGTCCCGTTTCTAGTATCGTGCCGTTATGCCGCCGAAGTTTTCTAAAATATGTTAGAAAAATAAAAATATCATTTTATTGAATAAATGAACCGAATAGAATATTCATAGGTTGAATAAAATGTTTTATCGTTAAAAATATAATTTTTAACGTGAATATGAATATAGTGAAGTGAGTAAAATAAAATATTCATTTATAAACCAGACGGTTTGTTTATGTACACCTATTTGAAGGGCATTGATTGGGACGATAAATTTTACACATCGCCCAACTGCACAAATAAAATCTTTGTTTGATTGTTTGAAAACCCCACACGGGTGTTGGGATGAAATTTGAAGTTCACTCATCCTGATTGATTAAATATGTCGATCGATTGATTGACAGGCTGTTATAAGCGTTGAATATCTATATTTTATGCTTATACAGTGTAGTGCACTTTGGTTGATGGTTGATTATTTTTCAATGCTATGATATACATGTGTTGTATGAAAATCCATATAATTAACTTTATATGGTAATTGATTGGGCCTCATTCCAATTTGAAAAATAAAGAATATTATAAAATAAAAGTTCATGTGTTGACAGTACTCATCCATTGAGATTGGTCATGTGTTGAACGAAATATTTTAGTAATAAAATTTACATCTTTATTGATATAAAATAAAAGTTCATGTGTTGACAGTACTCATCCATTGAGATTGGTCATGTGTTGAACGAAATATTTTGATAATAACAACTATTTTGAAAAAGAAATATTTGAAATAGAATATTTGAAAATAGAAATTTATGAAGCCGTGTTGATTAGATTGACGCCATTTTGACATAAACGATATTTATATCGATTTTATTCATTTTGAAATGAATTGAATTGAAAACGATTTCGAAATGAAATGAATTGAAAACGATTTCGAAATGAAATGAATTGAAAACGATTTCGAAATGAAATGAATTGAAAACGATTTCGAAATGAAATGAATTGAAAACGATTTCGAAATGAAATGAATTGAAAACGATTTCGAAATGAAATGAATTAAAAACGATTTCGAAATGAAATGAATTGAAAACGATTTCGAAATGAAATGAATTAAAAACGATTTCGAAATGAAATGAATTGAAAACGATTTCGAAATGAAATGAATTGAAAACGATTTCGAAATGAATTGAATTGAAAACGATTTCGAAATGAAATGAATTGAAAACGAATTCAAATAGAAAACGAATTTGAATTGAATCAAATAGAAAACGAATTTGAATTGAATCGAATTGAAACGAATTCGAATCGAATTGAAAGCGAATCGAAATGAATTCAAATTGAATTGAAATTTGAATTGAATAAAAATGAATTCTGAAACGAATTTATAAAGAAGAATTCAATTTTGATTTGAATTGAAATGGAAGTTGGAATTGCTTTTGAAACGAATTTTAAAACCATTTATATAACTCGTTTTAAATAGAAATCGACGAAATATATATTATATATATTATATATATAATATAATGGCCTGAATAGAACGCGCCGCGCCGCGGCAGTTCGTGAATTTTGACCATTTATTTCAAACGGACATTACGGGAGATCCGACCGTCGGATTCTCCTAAAACCGGAACCGTTGGGTTCGTATCGAAAAGAGCTTTCTAAAGGATATTAGAAATTAGAAATCTAACGGTTGGATTTGGAGATACGTCCAAATCAAATTCGAAAAAGGTCGCTGTAAGTGCAGTTCGATGACCGTTGATGGAAATCGACTGTACGGGCCTTGATAAAATTATTAAAAATAGTAATAATTTGTGTAAAATCATAAGAAATGATTTAGAAAGGATTGGGATGAAAAACTCCATATTTGAAAAGATAAAAATAGATTTTTATCTAAATGAACTAGTTTTGAACTAGAATTATAATTCTATTTATTTTTAAATAAATAAATTGAATATGAAAAGGGTTTTAAAAATAACCAGCATTTCCAATGATTGCATTGGAGTGGATTTGAATCGAAATTGTCTTCGGAATATTTCGATGTTGGAATTCGTGATTATACAGATGTTGTTATGGAAATTTGAAAGATATATTTATATCGTTATTTCCAATATGACATTTGTTAATCATAGAATTTGATATTGAATATAAGCCGATATATTTTCTATTCAGAGCCTTATATTGAATATCAAATGTGATTTGGGTTTGTCGTGAATGGTGTCTTCACTAACATTGTTCTTGAACCCAGTTGAGAAGAGATTAAATCTTTTTATTTAGATTTAATGGAGTGTACCAATTAAATAATATTTAATTGAAATTGATATTGATTTTTGGGTTTATCGTGAACAGTGTTTTAAATAACACTTGTTCTTTAACCCGATAATTAATGGAATGTGATTTTGGGTTTATCGTGAACCGTGTTTTAAATGACACTGATTCTTTAACCCAGTCGAAGATTAAAACTAAGTGGAGTTTTAATGAATCTTTAATTAGATTGAAATGATCGAGAATGGAGTATCACCAGTTTTGCTCCAGGCGATAGTTAAATCTTTAATTAGATTTGAATGTGAAATGGTAATTGAATTTACCGATAACACCGTGGTGTTAGATATGAAGTACTACCCGTTTTACTTCATGGGATAAATAGGTTGGGATTGGGAAATTAAAACAAATGATTACTTCGGTAAGTTTCGTTAATCCCGGCTAGTTGAATCGAAATTCAAAAGAATAGATTAAAGAATAAATTCAAGGAGTTTATCTTGGATAAAATTAATGGGAACCTTTCCCTATGAATGTGAAATCAGAAACTAACTGTCGGTTAGCTAAGCAGAATGGTTTTCTGGATATTGATCTGATGTTGGTTTCGGCCTTCGGGGTTAATATTTGGGGAATTATTCTCTTGATTAATTTACGGTTAGTGACTGATGAATTGGAATGAGGCGTATGTTGTGTTTGTGTAACAATTATTTAAAATATACGCGAGTTATTCGGAAAGACCGGGTTTATCCCATTTTGAATAACTAATACGACGATAAGTCGAAGATGAAGACGATGGTCGAAGACCGGAAGTCTTCACGTCGTTTGGGTGATTACTGATGATCTTGATTGGGCTGTACACCCAAGAAGATGGAAACAGTTGGTGATCGTCCAGACGTACTTGGAGATCGAAGGATATGCGGGGTACTAGGTGCCTCCGGTTTCGTTTAGACCCAGAACGGACTCGTAAATGGACTGTGTGTCTGACATTGGATTTTAGTCCGTGTGATTGATCTCTATTAAATATATATCTGTTTGGCGGCGGAGAATTTATTCTCTTGCTTAACGCCCTTCTCTGAGACGTACGAGCTCAGGGGTTATATATTGATGGATATCAAACGCATGGAGTGAATTGCCTATGTGGCATGCCTAAGTGGCAATTGATCGAGGCTTCTGTTGAAAAGCAAAGTCTTGTGGGGATGATCAAAGCACGGCCTTTGTGGCGTAGCTTTGTGTAACGTTTACTTCGCGAGTTTCACACCCGGTATGAACCAAAAACGGGAGACGGACCTCAGGGAGGGCCTACGTTTCCTCCTAGCTAAAAGTGGCGTCAGTGGTTTTACATGCCCTGACGAGTTTGACTTATGTGGTTGTTGCTGTTGCGAGGCGCCTCGGTTAGATCGGACGATCCGGGTCCGATGGAGTCATTCGTTGGCTCGCTTACGCCCCAAAGGGCGGCGAAACGTAATGCTCAGGCATTTTAATCCACTCCGTGTGGACCGGCCCTGACGATCCAAGGCTTGCCTGCGCGCTTGCCTGAGACTCGGGCTAGGCAGTCTCGAATCGGTGGAGGACTATCTTTTGCCTCGGTTCGTAGACGGAAATCCAATTTCCAAATACGTGACTTTGCGATTTTGATTGTAAACTTATATATATGGCGACATAGTGTTATGGGCCATTCATGCCGCCTATGATTGATACTTATGATTTGAAGTGTTTTATACACTATGCACTTATAATAGTATCAAATGATTTGTTTTAAACGTATCAAGCATTCTTTGGCTGTTATAAGGGAAAACCCTATCCTCGGCTGCGTTGCATTGTGTGATGGGACCTGGGTCTTATAACAGCTTCATTTTTCTTTATTTAGCATTGCGCTGTTTGTTTTATGCACTGGTATTCTTGGGAGGAAACCCGTTCCGTGTTATACGGCGTGGTCCCTTGATTTACCTAACTTTAAAAATAAAGATTAATAACTGTTTTAGTTCTCACACCAGTCCCATGACTGACCTGGAGTTTATTGTTTTAACCTAAACTCTGGGTGCCCCTATTTTGGCACGGGCAGCTAGTAGTTTTGGTTTTGCAGATTTATATTCACAGGATCCTGGTTTACAGCTGGAACGATATCCGGAAAGCTTTGTATCCGTATATCTCTTCTAGTTGTGTATTGTATTATTTTCCGCTGCGATGGATTTAAATGTAATTTAAATCTTTGTTATTTCTGTGTAATATTTATTTGTTTATACTCTGTATATTCTTGTAATCTGATGCATTGTTGTAATATACAATGAAATGTTCTTTTGTATGCATTCTGTTGTGGCTGGTTCTCGAACTATCCGACGCTTTCCTTTACGGGGAAGTTACGGGTTTTCACAGTTGGTATCAGAGCTTTGGTTTACAAGGCTCAGAGAACAAGACACATTAGAACCATACGAAAGTATTCATCGGAGATTGGATTAGTAATATCCAACGAGAATGACTCGTTAGAGATGGGATCAGTAGTATCCTAGAACGAGTGTGAAGAGTATATTTTTAAAATGAAAACGAAATTTAGTTTTGAAAATTTAAATCAATTATTCGTATTTGATTATTTATTTGCATTGATTTGGACAGTCCAGTATATAAAGAATTTGCATATACGCCTTGCAAACGTATATTCAAAGTTTTAATATATTGGATAGATATAACATCACACTCTAGTCGCCCGAAGATGACATTGATGATGGTGCATCATCATCAGCATTTATTTTCGAGTGACGAAGGTGTGATACCTATATATTTCCATTAGACTGGTGTGAGAACCAAAACCTATATATATAGCTAGGACACATTGTTGTGAATGGGCATCAAAAACATGATTTTTGTATATGTATCAAATTATGAATTTGAAACTCTAATTCACTAATTGATTGATATTTTTGTTGTTTGTTTAGTTGTTTGCTAATTTTTAACCATTAAGCCTAATTGGATCAAATATTGAATTATATTGAAATTTGGTCGCATTTGCTTGCATATACTTGTACTTACATTGAACAGGTCATAGCAAGGAGGCTAGAGCAGAGAATAAAATTTGTTTGCCCGACAAATAGGTACATGTTTACTACATAATTTACTGTTTTGTTTGGGTGATGATGATTTTATGAGCCTATTGGCTAGCCGCTTGGCTTTTTCTTTTTCTTTTTGAGATCTGAAGGACCGGGGAAGCTATTTGAAATTCCCCGATGCTCCCGATGCAGGGGAGGTTATGGCAAAAAATTTCGAAAATTTAGGGTGTTAGCCAAATTTTTGAAATTTTGAAAATTCTCAGAAACTGAAAAGTTGGAGAATGGAAGCCAGATCGAACGTAGAGTTGATTAATCAAACCACTTTCGACTTTGTTCCTTTTCGGGGACGAAAAGTTTTAAGTGGGGGAGATTGTAACAACCCGAAAATCTGGGCCAGTTTAAAATTTTTATTTTGGCAATTTTAGTGAATTTTGATTATTTAAAATGAATTATTGTAGATAATAACGACGAGAAATTTATTTTGAATATAATTCGAACGTATATATTTATACGCGTCGTCGTTAGAATATAAATAATTATATATAATTATAAATAGAATTGAAAATGGCGCGGTAGTTCGATAATTCGATTTCAAACTTCAATTGAATGTACCGGGTGCAAAACAATCCGGATTTTAGTGAAACCAAAAACATTAGGATCTAACTGGTAATATCTTTCTGACGAATCCGACCAATCGAAATTTGATAGCGGGAATCAAAAGATATGACCAGTTGAAAATTCTGAATAGTCGCTATGGAATTCAGGCCCTTAAAAATGGACATTTTGCAAACGACCTCGGATTTCGACGAAACCAGTTTTGTTGGGTCCGTGGTGTCAAGTTATTGCTAGATTCCAAATTTCATAATTTTTCGAATCAATATGTGAGCGTGGCAAAGGAAAACGCGTTTTACCAGTTTTAGTTGATTTTAATCAACTGGAAATTGGCCATTTTTCTAACGGTCTCAGAATTCGACGAAACTAGTTTTGTTAGGACCGTATCGTCAATGCGAAGCTAGAAAATATTTTTCGAGAATTTTTAGGGTTAGTATGTGACCCCGGTAATTTGAAATGTACGTTTAAAATTCAATATAGTGATTTATATGTTGATTTGAACGATAACTGATCGAAGCGATCAAATCAGCTTGCGATACATATCCCATTATGTTCGGAATGGGGGTGAAACGCTAGGGAAGACAGACGGTGGGCCTCGTTTAGAGGTCGTTTGAAAAAGTTGAATTTTTGAAATTAAATAATATAAATTATTTTTATAAAAACCCTTTTATAACCCCCCCCCCCCTCTCTTTCATTTTGACAGATCGAAATAAGATAAAAAAAAAAGATCGAACGCCATCGTCGTGCGCTTCCAGGCCGGCGCCTCCACCGATGAACTCACCCTCCTCCTCGTTGCGCCATCCTCCGCAAGCCGCGCCCCCACTCTCGCTTCTCGTTCGTTGTACAGCCCCGAACCCTAATTTGACCGGACCCCCATGCCCTAGAAATCGAGCAGCCCCACCGCACCCCTGTGCACCCTCGACAGCGTGCCTCCCCCTCCCGACGTCAGCGCCTCCCCCAGAAGCTCCAACTCCGACCACCACTCCGGCTATGGACCCCTCTTCCATAAAAATTCAATTTTTAACAAGGTAAGTTTTATTTTTATTCTATTTAATGTAATAGGTGTTAGGAAAAAATATAAAGGTCCGATTTATTTGTATGTAGAATAATGATTTATAAAAAAAATTTGATTGATCTTTATGTATATGATAGTTATGTAAAGACAAGATTTTGATTTAAAGAAAGGAATTGAAACAAAGATTTGATTTTCTATATGTATATAGAGCTTAAAAGGGATTTGATTTTGTATGGAAGGATGGATTTTTATTTATATAAATGACATAAAAATTATATTTTTAAAATGGAAAAGATTGAGTTTTTAAAATGGAAAAGATCATATTTTTAAATAGAAAAGATTGGATTTTTAAAATAGGAAAAAATTAGATTTTTGAAATGGGAAAAGGCGAAATCATAGCGAAATAAAAATAGGATTTTTATATGTTGAACTTCGAAATAAAAATAGGATTTTTATATGTTGAACTTCGAAATAAAAATAGGATTTTTATATGTTGACCTTCGAAATAAAAATAGGATTTTTATATGTTGAACTTCGAAATAAAAATAGGATTTTTATATGTTGAACTTCGAAATAAAAATAGGATTTCTATATGTTGAACTTCGAAATAAAAATGTGATTTTTATATATGGAATAGCAAAATAAAAATATGATTTTTATATATTGAATAACGAAGTAAAAATTCGATTTTTACATAGGTAGTGAAAGCGGGCAACGAAGGTAACAAAAAGGCGAGAACGAAGGGGATTTATATCAAAGAAGAGTCAAGATGATTGGATAGCTATCTGTGAGAACTTCTCACCTTTCAATTTCTTTTTCTAGTTATATATATATACTAGGATGCAGACGGTGCTTAGTAGCACCCGACACAATCGTCCACAGACCATGGACTTGTTTGTTTGGTTGCATAAATTAGTTAGATGATTTGATTTGAATTTGGTTGTTTGGTGATTTTGATTGATGTGTGAATGGCGTGGGCCTTCACTAGACCGGGGATAAGGCTAGGCCTCGTCCCGTTTCTAGTATCGTGCCGTTATGCCGCCGAAGTTTTCTAAAATATGTTAGAAAAATAAAAATATCATTTTATTGAATAAATGAACCGAATAGAATATTCATAGGTTGAATAAAATGTTTTATCGTTAAAAATATAATTTTTAACGTGAATATGAATATAGTGAAGTGAGTAAAATAAAATATTCATTTATAAACCAGACGGTTTGTTTATGTACACCTATTTGAAGGACATTGATTGGGACGATAAATTTTACACATCGCCCAACTGCACAAATAAAATCTTTGTTTGATTGTTTGCAAACCCCACACGGGTGTTGGGATGAAATTTGAAGTTCACTCATCCTGATTGATTAAATATGTCGATCGATTGATTGACAGGCTGTTATAAGCGTTGAATATCTATATTTGATGCTTATACAGTGTAGTGCACTTTGGTTGATGGTTGATTATTTTTCAATGCTATGATATACATGTGTTGTATGAAAATCCATATAATTAACTTTATATGGTAATTGATTGGGCCTCATTCCAATTTGAAAAATAAAGAATATTATAAAATAAAAGTTCATGTGTTGACAGTACTCATCCATTGAGATTGGTCATGTGTTGAACGAAATATTTTAGTAATAAAATTTACATCTTTATCGATATAAAATAAAAGTTCATGTGTTGACAGTACTCATCCATTGAGATTGGTCATGTGTTGAACGAAATATTTTGATAATAACAACTATTTTGAAAAAGAAATATTTGAAATAGAATATTTGAAAATAGAAATTTATGAAGCCGGGTTGATTAGATTGACGCCATTTTGACATAAACGATATTTATATCGATTTTATTCATTTTGAAATGAATTGAATTGAAAACGATTTCGAAATGAAATGAATTGAAAACGATTTCGAAATGAAATGAATTGAAAACGATTTCGAAATGAAATGAATTGAAAACGATTTCGAAATGAAATGAATTGAAAACGATTTCGAAATGAAATGAATTGAAAACGATTTCGAAATGAAATGAATTGAAAACGATTTCGAAATGAAATGAATTGAAAACGATTTCGAAATTTGAAATGAAATGAATTGAAAACGATTTCGAAATGAATTGAATTGAAAACGATTTCGAAATGAAATGAATTGAAAACGAATTCAAATAGAAAACGAATTTGAATTGAATCAAATAGAAAATGAATTTGAATTGAATCGAATTGAAACGAATTCGAATCGAATTGAAAGCGAATCGAAATGAATTCAAATTGAATTGAAATTTGAATTGAATAAAAATGAATTCTAAAACGAATTTATAAAGAAGAATTCAATTTTGATTTGAATTGAAATGGAAGTTGGAATTGCTTTTGAAACAAATTTTAAAACCATTTATATAACTCGTTTTAAATAGAAATCGACGAAATATATATTATATATATAATATAATGGCCGGAATAGAACGCGCCGCGCCGCGGCAGTTCGTGAATTTTGACCATTTATTTCAAACGGACATTACGGGAGATCCGACCGTCGGATTCTCCTAAAACCGGAACCGTTGGGTTCGTATCGAAAAGAGCTTTCTAAAGAATATTAGAAATTAGAAATCTAACGGTTGGATTTGGAGATACGTCCAAATCAAATTCGAAAAAGGTCGCTGTAAGTGCAGTTCGACGACCGTTGATGGAAATCGACTGTACGGGCCTTGATAAAATTATTAAAAATAGTAATAATTTGTGTAAAATCATAAGAAATGATTTAGAAAGGATTGGGATGAAAAACTCCATATTTGAAAAGATAAAAATAGATTTTTATCTAAATGAACTAGTTTTGAACTAGAATTATAATTCTATTTATTTTTAAATAAATAAATTGAATATGAAAAGGGTTTTAAAAATAACCAGCATTTCCAATGATTGCATTGGAGTGGATTTGAATCGAAATTGTCTTCGGAATATTTCGATGTTGGAATTCGTGATTATACAGATGTTGTTATGGAAATTTGAAAGATATATTTATATCGTTATTTCCAATATGACATTTGTTAATCGTAGAATTTGATATTGAATATAAGCCGATATATTTTCTATTCAGAGCCTTATATTGAATATCAAATGTGATTTGGGTTTGTCGTGAATGGTGTCTTCACTAACACTGTTCTTGAACCCAGTTGAGAAGAGATTAAATCTTTTTATTTAGATTTAATGGAGTGTACCAATTAAATAATATTTAATTGAAATTGATATTGATTTTTGGGTTTATCGTGAACAGTGTTTTAAATAACACTTGTTCTTTAACCCGATAATTAATGGAATGTGATTTTTGGTTTATCGTGAACCGTGTTTTAAATGACACTGATTCTTTAACCCAGTCGAAGATTAAAACTAAGTGGAGTTTTAATGAATCTTTAATTAGATTGAAATGATCGAGAATGGAGTATCACCAGTTTTGCTCCAGGCGATAGTTAAATCTTTAATTAGATTTGAACGTGAAATGGTAATTGAATTTACCGATAACACCGTGGTGTTAGATATGAAGTACTACCCGTTTTACTTCATGGGATAAATAGGTTGGGATTGGGAAATTAAAACAAATGATTACTTCGGTAAGTTTCGTTAATCCCGGCTAGTTGAATCGAAATTCAAAAGAATAGATTAAAGAATAAATTCAAGGAGTTTATCTTGGATAAAATTAATGGGAACCTTTCCCTATGAATGTGAAATCAGAAACTAACTGTCGGTTAGCTAAGCAGAATGGTTTTCTGGATATTGATCTGATGTTGGTTTCGGCCTTTGGGGTTAATATTTGGGGAATTATTCTCTTGATTAATTTACGGTTAGTGACTGATGAATTGGAATGAGGCGTATGTTGTGTTTGTGTAACACTTATTTAAAATATACGCGAGTTATTCGGAAAGACCGGGTTTATCCCATTCTGAATAACTAATACGACGATAAGTCGAAGATGAAGACGATGGTCGAAGACCGGAAGTCTTCACGTCGTTTGGGTGATTACTGATGATCTTGATTGGACTATACACCCAAGAAGATGGAAACAGTTGGTGATCGTCCAGACGTACTTGGAGATCGAAGGATATGCGGGGTACTAGGTGCCTCCGGTTTCGTTCAGACCCAGAACGGACTCGTAAATGGACTGTGTGTCTGACATTGGATTTTAGTCCGTGTGATTGATCTCTATTAAATATATATCTGTTTGGCGGCGGAGAATTTATTCTCTTGCTTAACGCCCTTCTCTGAGACGTACGAGCTCAGGGGTTATATATTGATGGATATCAAACGCATGGAGTGAATTGCCTGTGTGGCATGCCTAAGTGGCAATTGATCGAGGCTTCTGTTGAAAAGCAAAGTCTTGTGGGGATGATCAAAGCACGGCCTTTGTGGCGTAGCTTTGTGTAACGTTTACTTCGCGAGTTTCACACCCGGTATGAACCAAAAACGGGAGACGGACCTCAGGGAGGGCCTACGTTTCCTCCTAGCTAAAAGTGGCGTCAGTGGTTTTACATGCCCTGACGAGTTTGACTTATGTGGTTATTGCTGTTGCGAGGCGCCTCGGTTAGATCGGACGATCCGGGTCCGATGGAGTCATTCGTTGGCTCGCTTACGCCCCAAAGGGCGGCGAAACGTAGTGCTCAGGCATTTTAATCCACTCCGTGTGGACCGGCCCTGACGATCCAAGGCTTGCCTGCGCGCTTGCCTGAGACTCGGGCTAGGCAGTCTCGAATCGGTGGAGGACTATCTTTTGCCTCGGTTCATAGACGGAAATCCAATTTCCAAATACGTGACTTTGCGATTTTGATTGTAAACTTATATATATGGCGACATAGTGTTATGGGCCATTCATGCCGCCTATGATTGATACTTATGATTTGAAGTGTTTTATACACTATGCACTTATAATAGTATCAAATGATTTGTTTTAAACGTATCAAGCATTCTTTGGCTGTTATAAGGGAAAACCCTATCCTCGGCTGCGTTGCATTGTGTGATGGGACCTGGGTCTTATAACAGCTTCATTTTTCTTTATTTAGCATTGCGCTGTTTGTTTTATGCACTGGTATTCTTGGGAGGAAACCCGTTCCGTGTTATACGGCGTGGTCCCTTGATTTACCTAACTTTAAAAATAAAGATTAATAACTGTTTTAGTTCTCACACCAGTCCCATGACTGACCTGGAGTTTATTGTTTTAACCTAAACTCTGGGTGCCCCTATTTTGGCATGGGCAGCTAGTAGTTTTGGTTTTGCAGATTTATATTCACAGGATCCTGGTTTACAGCTGGAACGATATCCGGAAAGCTTTGTATCCGTATATCTCTTCTAGTTGTGTATTGTATTATTTTCCGCTGCGATGGATTTAAATGTAATTTAAATCTTTGTTATTTCTGTGTAATATTTATTTGTTTATACTCTGTATATTCTTGTAATCTGATGCATTGTTGTAATATACAATGAAATGTTCTTTTGTATGCATTCTGTTGTGGCTGGTTCTCGAACTATCCGACGCTTTCCTTTACGGGGAAGTTACGGATTTTCACAACGTAAATTCTCCTTTATAAATACTGTTCCTTTCTCCCCATATTTCTTCTTGCGGCAGTAAATTCAACTCCGATGTACCTCATGAAGCAATATTCCTTTCCATTCTTGCAAGTATATTGCATGGCCCATCCTTTTTCCTTTTTCTTCTCTGCATAATGAAGCCTAATAATTCAATACAAGAAACCATTATATCTCCACAATAACTTCCTCTAGCGTGTACATTTGTGTTTTGTTCATGCGAGGGGCAGTTGAGGATGGTAGTAGGCGCGGTGGCTTTATTGTGTTGAACGTGGATCGTGTTATGAAGCAGGAAGGCATGGGTTTCATGGAGTTGATGGTGGCAGTGTACTGTACAGGAGTGAAAGACTGGAAGGTAAGCACTGATGATGGTCAGCGCTAATTTTATCGATGGGGAAGCGGGTCGATGTGCGGACAGAGTAGCATGGAGATGGTGTTCAGCGGAGCAGGCGGAGCGTGGGTTTCAGGGACTTCCGCTGGCAAGGTTTTTGTTACAAACAGAAAGAATTAAAAAAAAGGAAATATGCGAACCATGCATGGGAAGGAAGAATGAAAGTGAGAAGAGGTTCACTAAGCTTGGGGAAGAAAAGCATTTTGTGGTGCGGGTTTTGGTAGGACGTAGGCTATCTTTTTGCGGTGGGCTTTGGGCCTCACTATAAAAAAATATAATGAGCAGGCGAGTGGTCTTAGGTTGAACAAAGCAGCGATGGTTCATGAATGGAGAACAGTGGAGAGATGAGGAGAACTGCGTAGGAGAGGAAAATGCGTGGATAACTGGCGTAGGCCACCAGGGAATTGGGCTGAGCCTTTGACATAAAAAAATTGAAATGGGAAGAGTGGATTGGGAAGAATGTCGGTAGGAGTGGCAATCGGTTAGTATAATTAACAGGAAGAAGAAGATTGTATGTAGCATATGCAGGTCTGGAGTTTGTAAAACATGCATGTGGGCCAATAATGAAAAGGGGTAAGGCTTGTTAATTTTAAACTAAAGTTTAATTAAATTATTTACAAACACATTAATATGATTTTTCGACCGTACGTCATCATAATTTAATGCAGTCGGTCTCATTGGAATCATATCAAAAGGACTACGAGATGGAACAGGTCTGGTTAACACTAGAAGCTACCAGAATTTTTGATAAGATTAAACAACTGTTTAAATTTATTAAAATGACTCGTGTAATCAACAAACAAAATCAAGGTGAGTTAAACTCACTCAGTTCTCTCACTTATATTTATATAAGTCGGGTTTAAATATTTGTGTGCTATGTTTTTTAGTTGTTGAATGATTTGATGGTTGTTTGAGTATATACTGAATATTTTTATAAAACTGATTTAAATTAAACATTCGTTTAATTTAATCGAAACCAATTGTTATTTTTAACGATTATTTCCAATGGAGTTAACTTACGTTTATAATAATATAAATGTATCAAAATTGAATTGAATGCTTGAATTGTTATTAGTTGACCGTTATCAGTTGAATCAAATTGTTCATGTTTATTATAAACTGTCGTATTGAATGGATTAACTTATTGGATATAGCACAAAATAAAGTAGATTTAAATTTTGAATTTTACAATATATACTATTCTCTTCAATCAATATGAAATACACAAAATATTTTTGAAATTCTAAGTTTTTACTTATGCTAACTTGTATACATGTATATTTCATATATATATATATATATATATATCACTTATATACTTTAATTGATTCAAATATTATAAGTCACTTGCTTTAATTTGGTTCTACTTGATTTGATTTTTAGTTTAATTTGATTCCCTATAAAATAATGAATTCTAAAATAAACATTACTACAAGAAGATTATTAAAGAAAATTGATTTTGATTTGTTAACAAAATCTACAATAAACACTAAAGGAAGGAGATTAAAGAAACATTTAATTGATATACTAATTTCTATGGATTTTTAATAACAAGAGTTAGGTTTTATCTTATTTATTTTTCATGTGAAGTAAACCCCAAACTTACTTGCTTACATATAAATTAACATGACAAGCTAATATATACAAACATGATGTTAAAATAATAATAATTTAAATGAGTTTGATCTTATTAACATGATCAAATTCAATGAATAACTTGCGTTCAATGAATATCTTCTTTATAAAGTAAATCCAATTTTATCTTCATTTCTTACTTAGGTAATTTTATATTCATATGAGTTTAAAAGCAATCTAAAAACACAACAAAACGATAAAACATAAATGGCTTGTTTTATATACATACAATGGTTAAGGAATTTTAGATCATCAACAAATATGTTTTATTTGGAATTTTCCTGATATTTTCCAAGTATATAAATCTAATTAAATTACCTGTATAACCTATACATTATAGATTATAAATTAGTCCAAAAACTGGATCGTTACAATCTACCCCTTAAAAGAATTTCGTCCCAGAAATTAAAGAGCAAATAGGAGATTCCAGCTATAACTAATATCGTAGACTTAGTCAACATATATACAAAGGTCAAATACAATCAATTCAAACACATTTATTTCCATAGCCAAAAATATTTGTTATTACCATCGGAAAATAATTTCAATTCGTATTCATGTATTACTATTCTTCTACATTTACTAGTTCCTAACTGTAAACCGGTAAGAAAATAATCCTTTAAGTATCAACTTCGAAGACCGAAATCAACATCAGATCAACACTTAGAAAATCATTTAACTTAACCAATCTCTAGTTAGGTTCCAATTTCTTAACTTCATATCTTAAATCCTTATCAACCCATATTACCCCATTTTCCATTTAAAAATATCCTTGATTGAATTTGGAAAATAGATTCCAAATCTTATATACTTCATTAATTTGAATCAAACTTGTTCAAACATATTTATCGGCTTCAAATTCTCTTTTTAAACCCCAATCCTATTTAATTCTATTCAACTTACCTTTACTATTTCAACCTTGTTCCCGCTGAATTTTCCAATTCCAGAATCCTAACTCTTGGTTTTATTTCAAAACAGTTCAAATCACATATCTCTATTCATCGTAAATTCAAAACCTTTGAATTTTTCCAAAACATTTTGTTTTTCTCAAAAACTTTCCCAGTTTGTCTTATTCGTATACTTCATTGCAAATTTAATTGATTCATTATATAACCATTTCAAAAAAAATTATAAACTTATTTGATTATAATAATAGTCGACACATCCATATATAATAATAATTTCAAAAAATTATTCTTTTTATATCAAAATATAATTTTGAGTAAAATTATTCCATTTACCCCGCTTTTAAAACAATACCATGTCGAATTACTCTGTTCAAGAGTTTAGAAACACTTATTGATATAGTTTATATGTAACAACCCGAAAATTCCCGATCCCAATTATCGATAAAAATACGTATCCGATATCAAATATCGACTAATCAAGCACTAGAAATTACCGGTTCGTTAATAGAAATAAGTTAGAGGGTGAGAAATAGAAAGAAAGTTAGAATAAAGGAAAAGAAGAACATAACACAACATAATCAAAATATCATGAATCTCACAGTGGAACTGAATAAAATATATTATGCAACATCTTTTGAAATACAAACTATACTTGAACTTACATACATTATCAGAGTACAACATATATACAACATAGCGGAAAAAAACCCTTAAATCTAATGTTAAAGCCTCCTGCTCTAAGCCCCTTCAAGTGTATCTGTAAAATCCTGAACTATTTGACTGTCCATACAAATTTGGACACCCAAAGAATTTAGGGAAAACATAGAAAAATAAACTCTGGGTCACTCTTAGGTCTGGTGTGAGTAAACGATTTTAAAACAGCTTGATTTAACGTTTAAAAAATCTTTTTTGAAAGAAAGGATAATCATAAGACCGATCCACATATAAACACAGATGGTTTTTACCTTATGATAACCCAAAACATTCTTAAAAATTAATACTATTATGATATTATAATAATCTATAAAATAAATAAATAGCAATCTAGCGGACGCTTGCATCTCACGCTCCACATATATAGTATAAAATCAAAACTGGGGGCGCTTATTGGGTAATGGATCCCGACTATGGTAAGGTATGGAATCACCTTTCGATAGTGTATATCTAGAAAGGAATACACTGGGTTCAACAAGAACACCTTGCAACCCGACCATACATGACCGACCACCCTTTTTTGCTTGAGTATATCGAATGTATATCACCAACGGTTGGGATCAGCAAATGTTTCCCGAAAGGGGTAGCAACGATGGATTAAGGAAGGAAATGAATTTTCTCTAGACAGATGATAATATACACTAATTGGGAGCTTCCCGCTTAGTCATGATACCACCCCTATTTTTTCCATTTCCCGGTTATGAGGCTTGAGGTTAGAATAATATTTTTGGAATATCTGGCCACCATTTACTTTGAATGCCATATTGCCTTTAACAACCCGCATGGAATGGGCCTAAATTTCAACCCAAAATAGGCCCATCGAAACTTAGAGCCATTCTAAATGGGTCGTTGGTTCCTGTAAGGATTATGTTTGCACAAATAACAATAACATATACTTTTAATGGAATTCTCACACGGCGGAAAGAGAATATATAATATTCCAGTAAGATATACCATTATTTCAAAAATCTCAGAAATACACAGTTACGGTTACATTTATCCAAAAGGTACATCAAGTAGTTCATCTTTATAAAATTCCAACAGAAGCAAAGAAATAACTGCTAGTAATATCATAATAACTTCATCTTCTTCATCGTCTTCTATCACGACATAATCCATGGCTTTACCCCATCTACTTACCTGTTTGGATGTTAAGGAGAGAGGGTCAGAACATACAGTTCTGTGTGACCGAAATATATTGTTACTTAATGTCCATACCCTATATTTTTAGCAGGTTATATATGTTAAGGTATGTCTACGCAACACACAAGATTTCTCATACACACATAAATATCTAACCAATGGGGTGGATATCCAAGTCAATCGCCCATTAGTGTTTTTAGGGTAAAGGCCCATTGAAGTGGCATTCTCGGTCACTTATGGCCATATTAAAGGTGGATTCTTACGATTTCATATAACCCTAAGGCAGACCCTATCCCTTTCAGAACCTCGTCCTAGTACGTTAATGTTCTTAAGTCTAATCTCTCATTTGTACTATCAGAAGTAGTATTGCAAACGTTACTACTTAATTGATATTACCCGGTAGGACACCTATGTCCTTTAAGACTTCCCTTAGACAACTGGTGAGCAAGCGATGGCCACATATCCTTCAATTACCAATCCATCCCTAGTTGAGCCCTTACAAGCTTCTAGAGGAAGTGGACATCCCTCGTGAACTACCCTACTCCGTTAACCATTTTATGCCTAACCAGTTTTAAAGAAGGAGGACCCAAAGACTTACCTTAATACTAATAAAAGTAGGTCCCAAGACTTTGGTTCCTCTCCAAGGAATAAACCTTCGGAGGGATCCTGGTCCTAATCACTTAAGACCCAAATTAGATAAAAGGTGAGTCAGCCACTTAAGACCTTCTTAAGGCATAGTTAGCCTATTTATTTTCACACATCAACTTATATATATATATATATATATATTGTAATACATATACACACACTAGACCTCTCACATTAACCCATATACTTGTAGATGCTGGTTATGCCGGTCGGTTCCGGGTAGGCTTCTACTACAAGTTGTTTTAATCTCGTGTCTAGTGCACAAGGTTTATCAATAGCCCATGGCACATAGACATCTCACATTAGTTGGGCCCACTTGTGGTGCTGGATATGCGTCGGTTTCAGGCAGGCTTCTACAACAAATGGCAACTAACCTCGTGTCTTTGTGTCATATATATACATATACATACACACACACACACACATATATATATATATATATAAGTCATTCTATACACACACACACAAAAGCAAACAAATATATATGTATATTTGTTAAGGGGACATTTCAAATTCAAACTCTAACAAATCATGTTTATTATGCTAATATAACGTTAATTACGTCATTTACGTTTAAATAATTAATATAATAATAACGCCTAATTAACGTAACATTCGAATAAATGGGAAACGTTCTAATCGGGATTGCAATTGTCGTTTATCAAAATTAAGGCATACAAGTCTAAATCTTTCCATATTTTACCGCGACAACATAACATGATGGCATAATGAACATATATCAAATGGAAGTAATGGAAAACATACACATACATATCAATTACAACTTGTATCCTAGGCATGTAGAAAAAAGTTAAAATATTAAATTAAAAGTAGAGTATTCCATACATTCAATCTATATTTCACCCAATCCACCCTTTTTGTGGTGTTATACACCCAAAAATGTTCGCATTTGATTTATTCCAATTTATGAATGCGTTTACACCCAAACTAAGATCCAAACCCAATTCAATTATGAAACAATTCAAATCCCAACCGTTTTAGGCCAAATCAAATGATAATAGCGGTGTATTGCATAAAATATAGATAATAATACAATACTCATGTTTATCTTTAATTCAATACAAAAAACCCAATTGTACAAAACCAATATAACATGAAAATTTCCTACATGATCACAAAGTAGAAGATTTGGGTATTTTTCATGTTTAATTATCGCATAACCAAATCTTCATAGGCATAACAATTCATATAGAAAACTGATAATAATACGAATATGTCATTCAACAAAACTAAATTCCACTCACAAATCAAGTGGAGATGTGATAGAAATCTCTAAATCTGCGATGGTTCTCAATGTTCAAGCAGACTCTGATTGATCTCCTAACAATATAAATATAAGAAACATATAATTAGATTCTTATATATATATATATTGTTTGTGCTAAATTCCTACTTCCGAAACTTATATAAATTGAAATAGAGAGATATAGGAATGGAGGTAGAGATGTAGAAGAACCTTTACCCTTTTCTCTTTATTTTTCTATGGAATTCAGCAGCATGGAGGTAGAGGTTTAGAAGATTAGGTTTTCTAGTATGGGGTTTGAGGTGTTATTTACATAGCTCGTGTGAGCAGGAGCTGTCGGGTTTATAAAAAAAATTAATCTGAACCATCCATATAAACATAACCTCTTTCGAAAACTCTAATTATATAGCTTCATTGGGCTGTTCATTTTTTTTAATTACATTCTTTGTTGCTTAATTGCTTGTCTTTTATTACCAATCCTTTTTCCTTATGTAACACATCCTTTGTCCCCTTGTCTTTATCAATTTATTTGGATTCAAATCCAACTAAGGAAAAGTTAATGTTGTCCAAACATGTAGTTTATCCCTTAGATATTATCAGTTCAAACACATACAATAACGCAATTATTTATAATTACATCTTTCCATATATCCAATAGTCTCTGCCCCCTTAATATTATCTTATCACCAATTTCAAAATTTGAATTTCCCTCTTTTTATTTATTTATTTTAAATTATTATTTGGACAATATATATAATATTCACATAATTATATATACATATGATTTCTACATACACTATCCAAATTCAATTGCTCATAACTTCTTCATACGCTAACCGTTTTCAACATATTGTATATAAAAGCGATATAGAATTTCGCCACGAATCCAAATAAAAGAGTTTCATAGCCAAATTCCTAAAGCTGCCAAAATTTTATTTTCTAGCCATATTATTTAATTGCTTGTTTTAATTATTTAATTTATTTGTTAATACTTATGAATTTTACGGGGTGTTACATTCTCCCCCTTTTAAAATAGATTTCGTCCTAAAATCTGTTTAAGGGGCGAAAAATACAAATCGCTCGAAACATCCATGTTGTCCACCCATGTTATTTATAATTCATCTATAAGCACCCATGACTCGTAGTGATTATGAACTGAAGACCCACTAAAGTGAGCTCTACCCTAGCATGTTAGTGTAATAAATGATGCAGCATGCATGCAAACAACCAAAATATGCATATATTTCTATATGGCTACTTATTACGATGGTGTTGCATCCATTCCCTAACATCCAATCTAGCAATCACGATGCATCCATTAATGGAAATTTGAGGGAAAAATTACTTGTGAAAAGCTCTAGGTGAGTTTGTATCATCCTATCCTCGGTCTCCCATGTGCTTTCCGCAGGGTCATTCTCCCATTGTACTCGAACGAGGCGAATGATTTTGTTGTGGAGGATCTTGATTCCGTGCTCCACAATCCTTGCAGTTGCATGGGGGCACCCTATACTCCAACTCGAGTTTCTCTATGTCCCCAATTTCATCAAGCTCGAGTCTGATAGTAGAATCATGAAGGCATTTCCTTAGATGAGATACATGAAAAACATTATGGATTCCCAATAGACGCTCTGGGAGATCCACTCGATAAGCCAAAGATTTTATCTTTTTGATGATACTAAAAGGCCCAATAAACCTAGGAGCCAACTTCCCAGTCTTTCCAAACTGAACAGTCTTCTTAAATGGGGATACTTTCACAAACACTATGTCTCCAACATTAAATTATAGCTCCCTCCTACGCTTATCGGCATACGATTTATAACGGTTTTGTGCTGCCTTCATTCTCTGCCTAATAAAATATATCTTCTCTGTGGATTCACGGACAAAGTCTGGTCCGAGTATAACCTTGTCGGTAGTTTCCCACCAACAAGTTGGCGATTGCATGGCATCCCGTATAGCCTTTCGGAAGGAGTAATACCAATCGTTGCTTGAAAACTATTATTATATGTGAACTCCACAAGCGGTAGGTGTTACTCCCAAACTCCTCAAAAGTCGATGATATAAGCTCTGAGCAAGTCTTCTAAGATTTTGTTTACTCTCTTTGTCTATACGTTAGTTAACGGATGACAAGATGTGATTAAGTTAAGGGTCGTTCCTAATGCAGAATGTAGACTTCTCCAAAATTTGCTTATGAATAAGGGATCTCTATCACTCACGTTACTTGATGGAATATCATGAAGTTTGACTATCTCTTTGACGTATAATTAGGCCAACGAAGCTGCAGTCTTGTCTTCTTGACTGGTATGAAATGGGCGCTTTTGGTTAAACAGACAAGCACAACCTAAATGGCCTCATTACCACCCTTTTGACTTCTAGGAAGTCCATCTATAATGTCCATGGAAATATCCTCCCACTTCCACGTGGAGATCACTAAAGGTAACAACAGTCCTTCGGGCTTTCCTTGCTCCACCTTGAATTTTTGGCATGTTAAACATTTGACCATAAACTCGGCTACGTCTCGCTTCATTCCCTCCCAATAGAGATTCCTCTTCATATCCTTGTACATTTTATCCCCATCGGGGTGTATGTCAGTCTCGACCTACGGTACTCTTCTAAAATTTCTTTCCTCAACCCTTCATCCTTAGGGACGTAAAGTCGTCCATCCTAAAGTAAACTCCCATCATCATGGATCGAATAACTAATCGAGTGAGGAAAGGTCTCTCTCTTTACCACTTTCTTCTTTATTCCTCTTAGCTCTTCGTCTAGTTCTTGTGCACTTTGGACTCTTTCTCTTAGTGTAGGTCTAATTATCACATGCCCAAAAAAACCATTGGAAGTGGTCGGTGAGGGTTGCAAATTAAAATTTACGAGGAACTCTAACTATTTCCATTCTATCATCGCATTAAAGTCGCATGTTTCCTACTTAAAGCATCTGCTACAACATTCCCCTTGCCTGGGGTATGCTGGATCGCAAAGTCAAATGAGGCAATTTATTCCATTCATCGTTGTTGTCTCAAGTTTAAGTCACGTTGAGAAAATAAATACTTAAGGGATTTATGGCCGGTAAACAATTCAAACTTCTCCCCTAAGAGATAATTCCTCCACACCTTAAGGGAGAACACTACTGCGGTTAATTTAAGGTCATCCGCTAGATATCTTATCTCTGGATCCTTGAGTTTTCTACTAGCATAGGCAACTACTCTTCCTTCTTGCATAAGGACTGCTCCTAAACAGGTCTTACATGCGTTAGTGTAAATGGTGAAAACTTTGAACCGTTGGGTATAATTAGGACTGGTGCGCTAGTTAATGATTCCTTTAATTTTTTAAAGGCTATATCCCTTTTATTACTCCAAGTGAATACCAAATTCATTCTCGTTAATTAGGTTAATGGAGTAGCAATTTTTGCGAAGTCTTTAATGAATTTCCTATAATATCCGACCAATCCAAGGAAACTTCTTATCTCAGTAGCATAGGTATCCTCTATTCATTGATTGCCTCGATCTTTGGGGAGTCTACGGCCAAGCCTTTACTCAACACAATATGTCCTAAAAATCTCACTTCTTCCCTCCATAAATGGCACTTCAAGAATTTTGCTTTTAGTTGGTTCTTTCTTAATATCCCTAGCACTTGTCTCAAGTGTTTTTCATGCTCTTCACGATCTTTTGAAAATATAAGAATATCATTTACGAAGGCTACCACGGTTCTATTTAGAATGCCCCTAAACACTCTACTCATGAGGTCTACAAAGAAATCGGGTGCATTCGTTAATCCAAAGGGGATAAATTCCCATTGGAACAATCCAGATAGCATCCTAAACGCGGTCTTGTCCTTGCTGTCCTCCGCAATTCTCAACTAGTGAAATTCAGTAGTAAGGTCTAGTTGGGAAAATACTCGGGCTCCTCCCAAGTGGTCAAAAAGGTCATCGGATCTTGGTAAAGGGTACCTATTCTTTTTGGTCAACTTATTAAGTTCTCTATAGTCCACATAAAGTCTCAAAGATCCATCTGCTTTGGTGGCAAATACAATAGGTGCACCCCATTCCGAGGTACTTTATAAATAAAACGTTTTTGCAACAACTCTGAAATATACTTACCTAACTCTCTTCTTTCCATAGGCTCCATATGCCTCAAGGACAGTGCTACAGGTCTAACATCCTTCTCTAGGTCAGTAAGAAGGAGATTTATCTGTGAGGCGGAAGTCCCATGACTTCCTCAAAAAGGTCCAAGAACTCACAAACTATAGGGACCGAAGATGGTCCTTCAGAACTAGGAGAAGAGGAATGTAATAAGGCTTTGTCCTTGTTTCTGACATTATAAGGAATATTTAGGCTCTGTCCTCCTTGGCTCCTAAGACGATCAATGGAACCTGATGCATTAGACCATTCACAACAAGAAGTCTGTTCATTAATAGTGTAGTGCATAATAGAGCTTTATAGTATGCATTAGACCATTCATAACATAATTATTCGCATTATCTCGATTCTCACACTAAAAACAAAATAGAACAGAACAACCTAAGCATCCGAGCCAACCACAGTCCCAATGAATTAGTGATGAGATCCCACTTAATTTTTTTTTAACTATATTAAATGAAACGACATTCTTTTAACTATTATATTTTGTACAACGTTTTTTAAATACAAGGCACGAATTGTGTTGCTTCTTTCGTTTTGTTTTGTTTTAAAACGACGTATATTGTTCATACCATATTTAGTATGGACATTGTCGGTTTGGTTTTGTATATCTAGTTATTGGTTTGGTTTTGTTTATCCAGTTATCTACTTGGATTTGGTGTTTAATTCCGAAAGCGTTCACCTTTCTTGGTAGGTTTGAATTTTCACTATTTGAGAGACTACAGTATAAAGATAAATATCATTGTTAATATTATCATTTGCATCTTTATATTAGCAAAGATTGCTTCTGTTTTGGGTAGCAATGCTATTTGCAAAAGAGAAGGTTTCTGTTTCAAAAAATTAAAGCAACGAACATTTGGATAAACATGGGAACCATCAAATGATAAAAGTGGTGACTTGCATAAAATATAGATAATAATACAATACTCATGTTTACCTTTAATTCAATACAAAAACCACAATTCTACAAAACCAATATTACATGACAATTTCCTACGTGATTACAAAGTAGAAGAATTGGGGATTTTTCATGTTTTATTATCGCATAACCAAATATTCATAGGAATAAAAATTCATATAGTAAACTAATAATAATATGAATATGCCTTTAAGCAAAACTAGATTCTACTCACAAATCAAGTAGAGTTGTGATAGAAATCTCTATATCTGCGACGGTTCTCAAGGTTCAAGCGGGCTCTGATTGATCTCCTAACAATATAAATATAAGAAACAAATAAATAGTTTCTTATATATATTGTTTATGCTAAATTCCAACTTCCAAAACTTATATAAATTGAACCAGAGGGACATAGGAATGGAGGTAGAGAAGTAGAAGAACCTTCACCCTTTTTTTCTTTATTTTTCTATGGAATTCAGCAGCATGGAGGAAGAGGTTTATAAGATTTGGTTTTCTAGTGTGGGGTTTGAGGGGTTATTTATACTAGCTCGTGTGAGCAGCAGCCATCGGATTTATAAAAAAAAATCTGAACCATCCATATAAACATAACCTCTTTAGAAAACTCTAATTACATAGCTTCATTGGGTTGTTCCTTTTTATTAATTACGTTATTTATTTGCTTAATTGCTTGCCTTTTATTACTAATCCTTTTCCTTATGTAACACATCCTCTGTGTGACGACCCAAACTTCCCTATAAAGGAAAGTCTAGATTGCCTTGAGAAAAACACACAACAGAACACAAACTGAAGAACATTTTATTGTTGATTACAACAATTACATCAGAGTACAAGAATGTAGAAGAGTATGAATACTTATTACAAAAATAGAAATGCAATAATATCAGAGTTTTAAATTACATTTAAATAGCAGCGGAAAAATATTACAAATATACAACCGAAAGGAATACACGGATACAGAGCTTTCCGAATATCGCTTCAGCTGTAAACCAGGATCCTGTAAATATATCTGCAAAAAGCTACTCAACTGCCTGTGTGAAAAATATGGGCACCCGAGTTTGCCAGTGAAACAAACTACAGGTCAGTCATGGGACCTGTATGAGAAATCTATTTAACTTGTCTAATAATAAGGCTAATCACAGGACCACGCCGCTAACGTGGAACGGATTTACTCCATTGGATTGCCAGTGCACAAACATCAACCATAAACAACATATGGATCTACAATGCATCAATCAACATCCAATTCCTTGACCTACCCATTTAGGCTTAACCCCAAATTTAGAATTTTCAATTCCAACTCACTTTACAGAAATTATTTCTTTGAACTTTATTTCCCGATTTCTTTTATTTCAAATCATTTGAAATACGTATCTAGCTTTTATAATATCAAAGTAGACTTCACTTCGGGATTTGAAAACAAAACATTTGGAAATATGAATTCCAAAACATAACAATGCATAAAAACAAATATGCAACCAAATATCGGGTTTCCCTTAGACAAGGCAAAGGGCACGCACCTAAGCAACTCGATATATATATATATATATATATATATATATATATATGCACCTCTCACTATGGGGTAGGCTACACTAACCACTGACCAGTTCAGTCGGTCAGGGTCTTTCACTCAACCCATACTTTTAGTCGTCCGGGTTACTAGAATCTTTAGCCACATACTAAATCATTTTTATATCCCGAAGTGAAAAAAATCATTTCACAACATAATCACAAGTATAATCAAATCTATATAGATTTCTGCTTTCAAATCATTTCGAAATTATCAGGTTTAGTCCTCGAAATCCTTTCTGTTTTATAACCATTTTATAAAATATTCCCTGTCCAAAATCAAGAATAATTCTTCTTTTACTTAAGAAAATCACTTTCAGAATCATTCATTAATTTTGAAATAAACAATCGCTAAACACCTTATAGTCAAATCGTGAAGTGTTTCACAAGGTGTTAGCATACTTATATTTCTACCCAATCCAATGCTAAATGTAAAAACATAATTTGCTCATAAACTGGTCGAGCACAATCCATTCAATAAATCAACATGTCTAAATTTTTTTATGTTTCACTAATTTTATCCATACTATGAGTAATTTACATAAATTGTTCTTTACATTAAAATTGTGAATTTTAATGTTTCACTAATTTTATTCCATATATGAATATATATATATATATATTTTATCTTTACATTAAAAATGTAATTTTTAATGTTTCAACATTTTAATCTATACAATGTAAATTTTTCACAAACCATACATTACATAAAAATGTAATCTTTTTATGTCTCAACACTTTTATTTATACAGTGTATATTATTCTAAATGAAAGACAATTTTATTTACATTACAATATCCCAACAAAATGACATATATATTTCTAACATTTCTGATTCAACCAAATGACATTTTGTTATGGCAATTCTAATTCAGTAAGAATGGCAATTTTATTTTGTTGATTCTAATTCAACAAAAGTGACAATTCTATTTTGTTGATTCTAATTCAACCAAAGTGACAATTCTATTTTCAACTCTAATACAACAAAATTGACATTTTTATTTTGTTGATTCTAATTCAACAAAATGGACATTTTTATTTCGTTGATTCTAATTCAACAAAAAGGACATTTTATATTGTCAATTCTAATTTCAACAAAAATGACAATTTTATATTGTTGATTTTAATTCAACATAAATGACATGATTTACTTTGTCAATTTTGATTCAACAAAATGACATGATTTGCTTTGTCAATTTTAATTCCACATAAATGACATGATTTGCTTTGTCAATTTTTAATTCAACATAAATGTTCTAACTTGACACTTTTAACTAAAATGACATTTTATTCTATCTTGGCAATTTTAACTAAAATGATGTTTCATATTCACATGACAGTCCTAAATAAAATGATGTTTTCCATGTTAACATAATAGTTTAACATAAGTGATATTTTTCTATGTTAACATAACAGTTTTACATAAATGATATTTTTCTATGTTAACATACATTTCTTAATAAATGATATTTTCCATGTTAACATAACAGTTTTACGCAAATGATATTTTTCTATGTTAACATAATAGTTTTACATAAATGATATTTTTAATGCTTCAATATTTTACTTCGAACAAATGATCATTTTTCTAACCAAAATGATATTTTTGTTTTAATATCACATTTCCTAACAAAAAGAATACTTTTATTTTAATAATCACATCTCTAACAAGAATAATATTTTTATTTGATCATTCTAATTCAATATCACCGACATTTCATTTTGTCGATTCTAATACAACAAAATTTATTCAATCACGTCAACTGATCAACAAACAGCATCAAACCATTTAAATCAAATCACGAATGACAGTCAACAGGATATTACATCGTATGAAAATCAACAGATCTAATCATGATTAATTGATTTTGATTATATATATATAATTTTAAAATAAGAAATCTCACTTTGCTATGACGACGCCTGAAATTATAACAAGCTCTAAAAATTCTGCGGACAGTCCTGAAATGTAGATCTCGTCGTTGTGATTCCAACGCTTTCAGTTTCGTCGAATTCTGATAGGAAATGAACGAGTTACGATCTTTAAAAGATTAATAGCTTTTAAATTAAATAATTAAATAAAAAAACATCTTCTTCCTTACAGATAAAACCGGCCGTTGTTTTCAGGCTTTGTTCAGACCTAGGTCTTCGGTTTACACACGGTTCGAGGCACGGGAGGGGAATCGGCCTTCACCACGACGGAGCACTTGGAGGGGCGCGCCACCCCCCTGAACGGCGGTGAGTTCGGTGGTCCCTGGAGGGGGGAAACCCGCTTGATGCGGCGGCGGTTCTCGGGGTCGAATCTCGGAATTTGAGCCACCAGGGTGGATCCAACCGTACAAATCGATAGATCGTACGATCCACTTCGATTTCCTCCTTAGAGTTGTTGGAAAATATGGTAAGGATCAAAAGATTTTAGGGATTTAATTCTGGAGCACGGTGGCCATTAGAACGAAGGTATACGGAAGCTGCGGATTTGTGTCCTAGGGTTATACGTATACAGTATTTTATACCTGCGTATTTCTATTTAAATTTTAATTATTTTATTCTTTTAATTCAATAAATTCCTCTTAACCCATACGAACTCCGATTCAACCCAACGAGTGTCGCCCCTAGCTAAATACCCCCATCCCGGACATAATGGGATATGTCCCGTCAGCCAAATCAACTGTTTCGATAGGTTTTTCTTTAAATTAAATATATATATATATATATATATATCAATATATATTTAATTTAAATGAACATTTTAATTTACCGGGGCTACATAGATTCTAAAAATTACAGAAAAATTATATCTAGCTATGGTTTTACGATACGGTCCTAACAAGACTAATTTCGTCGAATTCCGAGACTGTTTGAAAATGGCTGTTTTCAAGTCGATTAAATTTGACTGAAATTGACAAAACACGTTTTCTTTTGCCACGCTCACATATTAATTCGAAAAATTCTGGAAAATTAAACTTAACAATAATTTGACATTCCAGTTCCAACAAAAGTGGTTTCATCGAAAACCGAGGTCGATTGTAAAATGGCTATTTTTAAGGCCAATATATTATATTAAAATATATATAAATTATACAACGACTTTTCTAAATTTTAAACTGGATATAACTTTTGATTTTTAAAACGAAATTTTAGTTTTTCAGATTCGTTAGAAAGATATGATTAAACAGATTTAAATATTTCTTGTTTCGCTCAATTCTGATTTAAAATGAATCCTGTACATTCAGTCAAAGTTCAAATTCAAATTCTCAAACTGCAGTGCTGTTTTAAACTCCTTTTGGAATTACATTAAATTTATTCATTTTAACTTTGATTTAAATAAATTTTCCATCATTATTATTTAAAATAAATTATTTTAAATATTCTAAATTCATTAAAATTTCTAAAATAAAATTTTTAAATTGGCCCCAAAATTCCGGGTTGTTACACTCTGTCCCCTTCTCTTTATCTATTTATTTGGATTTCAAATCCATCTAAGAGAAAGTTATTGTTGTCCAAACATGTAGTTTATACCTTAGACATTATCAATCCAAACACATACAATAACGCAATTAATTCTTATTACATCTTTCCATATATCCAATATTCTATGTTCCCTTGATATTATCTTACCTCCAATTTCAAAATTTTAATTTCCCTCTTTCTATTTATTTATTTTAAATTATTATTTGAACAATATATGTAATATTCACATAATTATATATACATATAATTTCTGCGTGCACTGTCCAAATTTAATTATTCATAACTTCTTCATATGTTAATTGTTTTCAAAATATTATATATGAAAACAATGTAGAATTTCGCCACACGAATCCAAATAAAAAAATTTCGTATTCAAATTCCTAAAGCTGCAAAAATTCCATTTTCTAACCATATCATTTAATTGCTTGTTTTAATTACTTAATTTATTTGTTAATACGTATGAATTTTACGGGGTGTTACATTGTCAGATCCATCAAATCACTAATTGACGTCCATAAATACACTCTGGACGTAAAAGAAGTTTCTTTCTTTGCCAACAACTTGGTATATTTGTAAAAATCAACGTCCATGAACAGGATGAACCGAAGGCATTCTCCTACTGCATCTAATATAAGAATTCACCTCATGGATCAGTAACGAATAGCCCTTGCAATCCGAAGATTTCAATTATGATAGAATCACTGCTGAAATACCTCTACGAGCTAACCAGAGAATTTCAATAAGTATTTCTTCCTCTTATGAAGATTTATTGTCTTCAAATCTAATTATTTATATAAGTATCCCTGCAAATTAGTAAACAAACGTAAAATTCGTTCGAAGTGGTTTTGGGTCCAGTTCCCCTCCGGGTATCTTCGAACTAACTTGTAACAACCCGCATTCTACGCATCTAGGATCGTAGAATATTTATTTCTTTTTCGTAGGAAGTCGTATGGTCACGTAACTTTGGGAGACGACTATTGGAGTCATTTCCCATGTTCATGATTTTTGTCGATTTTTAAATGACCATTTTGCCCCTAACTGATATTGTTTTGGCCATAACTTTTGACTGGAAAGGAATTTTGACCTGAAACCACTTCCAGTAAATTCGTTTAATGGTTTACCTTTTCGTAGGGTGGTCACATTAGCCAAACGGACTCACCGTTTGGGAGATATGGCTGAAACAAGTTTCAGATGGTGAAAAACTGCTTAACCGGGCCAAATGAGGTGATTAGCAAATGGGCCCATAACCCATTTCGGGATTAGGGTTAAGGGGAGGCTGAAATGAGTTAGGTTTTCATTCTATTTCAGTTTTCTAGCCGCCATTTACCTCTTAGAAACCCTAATAATGGCCTCCAACCTCTAAAACATCTCCAAATCACTTTCTAATCAAGGATTGAGCTTAGCAACACCAAATCAAAGAGGATTAACACCAAGGCAAGGTTAGAGCTGCTGTTAGACATCAGTATTCACGCCAAATAGAGATTCATTTCAGATTTCGTATTTTATTTGTGGCCAAGGTGAGTGATTTGCATAGTTCCTCACTAATTATGGTTAATTAAGGGTAATTAGTGTTAATTAGCGAATTTAAACATGATAAAAATCTAGAAAAATATTTATAAATTCTTAAATGATGTTTTAGACTTCTGATATGAATTTGGGTTAATTAGGTTAAGTTTTGCTAATCCTATCATTAATTATGCTTGAACATGCTTAGGGAAAATATGAGGTTTTGGCTATGTTTGATCCATTTTAACCTATCATATTGTTGTTTTGGTGTTTTTGGTTGATTATACATGTTGCTATGACTTTGTGGTAAGGTTTGTGATTGATTAGGATAGTTAGAACGGTCGAAAACGTCATCATATGGCGTAAAATGCTCGCTAGAAAAGTTGTAGAAAAACAATGCATGTTTCGGATCGGATCAGAGGAATGGGCTCGGACTGGATAAAGGACTGGGCAAGGGATCACCGAACCGAACCGATGACTTGGCACAAGGGCAAGAAGGAAGGCCACAATGGTTGAACTGGGATCGGATCCGGCTAAGGAAGAAGGAACCAGATCAACTCGAAGGGAAGTGAGGGGGATCGGATCGGAGCGGATGGGAATAGGAATGGGGGATAGGATCGGACCAGAAGATCAAGACATGGATGGATGGAAGACAGTTGACGAACCGACCCGAGGTGACATGGAGAACCCGAACCGAACCGATATACTACGAATGGACTTGGAGACCCCGACCCGACCCGTATAGCTACTTCCGAACCGAACCGATGTATGGTGATGGGTTTGAAGACCCGACCCGATCAGCCAAGGGTGATGACGATCCGAACCGCCACCAGGTGGATGCCACGAGCCAAACCATGTTGACGATGGAGAGTTGAAGACCGATCTGAACCGACAGGGAAGAGGAGCTGAGAACCGAACCAATCCGGTGATGACCAAAAACCCGAGATGCAAAGGTAGTCCAAATAGGAAGTTAGAGCTCAGGATCCAGTTGGGAACCAATGAGTTCACTTCATGATTGGGCTTTGCTGCGGGACGTGTGCAAAGGGTTTATCGGTATCCGTAACCTTGGTTCACTACTGAGAGACAGATTAGGGGCTTGTAGTGATAGTTGTACGAGATTGGATTCCGTCATGGCCCAAAGGATTAAGTGACCAAAGTAGTGGATATCGTATACTTTACACACTGAGTGAGAGATGTGAGGATGGTTGTTATGCTTGATTGTTTGACATCACTATGACATGAACACCCCACCCCCGTATTCCTTACACCATATGTTAATGGCACCTTAGAGGGTTGTACAGTATGTAGTGCTAACTCTTTGGTTGCAGGTCTAGGTTCAGGTATCATTGGATTATATCTGTTATTGTTTTGTTTTGTTGCTTATCGCTCATACCAAACTTTTTGTTTGACCCAGAGTTTTATGTCTCTTCTTATTACTTTGGGTGCTCACACGAGCAGACTAGAGACATGTTAGCTGGATATGCACGGGTAACTGATCTAGAGACGAGCAGGAGGCTTCCACGTATGATATATATAGTATTCTCCCTGTGTTGTTGAAGACCACTGCTTGGGCATTAGTCGTGCATCTTCTACTTTACCTTTCTTTTGTTTTAGAGACAGTAAATTTGGAAAGTTGTAATAATCTGTATTTGGATTTCCGCTGCTATGTTGGTTTAGTTTTCAGCTTATGCACTGTCTCGCCTGTTTTATGTCAAGATTATGTTATTATTATATTTTGATTCCATGCGTTGTGAGACATATTACAGATTCTTTGTTGATTCTTCGTCTTCTTTCTTTTCTTCTGACGACCGTCCCGTGCTAGCCGGACATGTGTTCAGCACACTTTTGGAGGAAATGCCGGCTAGTGCGGGGCGGGCCATTACATTTGGTATCATAGCTCTAGGTTGCGTAGTTAACCTAGGAAGTTCTTGGAACTCAAGCAGAATGGCAGAGCTGTCTCGGAGTATATTGCCGAATTCGACACTTTGTCGAAGTATGGGTTATCTCTTATCGATACTGCCGAGAAGAAGAACGAGAAGTTCATAACTGGATTGGATCAGTACTTGGGGGAGAGGCTTATTAACTACATCGATGAGACGTTTGAGTCGATTGTGGGGAAATCTTTGAGATCGGAAAGTCTTTACCCTAAGCCAAAGACCGAGGTTGCTATTACATCTGCGGATGAGCCAAAGTCGCAAGCAGGCGATGGAGGCAATAATAACTCCCAGAATAAGAGGAAACAAGACCAAGCCATGGATTGTCAGAACAAGAAAAATAAGAAAGATGGCGAGTGCTTCAGCTGTGGCAAGAAGGGCCACTATGCCAGAGATTGTCGGAAAAGCCTGGGGAAAGGAAGTGCTTTAGTTGTGGCCAAGCGGGACATCACAAGAATGAATGTCCACAACCTCCTAGGGAGAAGCAGATCGTGAGAGCATATGCTATCAACGCTGTTCCTTCTTCGTCGAATGCACCAACTGCGTCGCAGAAGGAAAAAGGTGTCGTTATTCGAGGTATGCTTTCTATTTAAGATGTTTCGATTGGGTTTTGTTTGACAAACCTGAGTTAGCTGATGGACCTTTAGTAGTGACGAACCCGATTGGTGGTTCGATTAGCCTCAGTATGATTTACCGTAACGTGGTCTTATCGAGCCATGGATGTATGTTTGTTTATGATTATTTTGTTTTGGGCTTTACTGGGTTTAGCATTATTTGGGGAGTCGATCTACTCTAAAGGAATGGGGTGGTATTAGGTACCTACCTAGTGATGGCGATAGTAACTGGAGTCAAGGAAGCTGAGAGGTTATCATTGTATTAAGTCCTAGTTGTCTCTGGGAGGCAAATGAGTGCTCTAGTGCTTAGTTGTTTCGCTTGTATCACTTCACGTGGATTGTCCGAATTCGGAGGAGATGTTCCTTATGTGCTTGTCTAATATTGGTTTAGGCCTTTGGGGCTTGTGCTTGGGGAATGTCAAGTTTGACTAGGATGGTTTGCGTGAGGGATAAGTAGTCGTTGTGATTTTCATTGGATAATACCTTGGTTTACTCGAGGAGTGATGGGCAGCTGTGACAGGATAAGACTATTCGATGGTATGGACTGCCCCGAGTTGGACTCGATAAGGTTACGAGATGACTCGACTGGGACTCAAGAAAGATCCAAAGTAATGGATTTTTTAGGACCCTATGCTGATGTTCTCTTTGGATAGTAGAACTTTGAAGGAATAGGATGAGTTTGTTGATCATGGAAGATGCAACGAAGGTTAGGACGATTCAAGTTGGACTTGAACTCGTAAAAGAAAATAGGTATTCGTTGATCTAGGAGCTACAACGAATAGGGGGACGACTCCAGTTGGACTAGGGTTGGTAGGTAATGGATACTCAAGACTGGGTCTGAGTTTATGGGTAATTGATTGACTCGAGTTGGACTCGAGAAGGCTACAAGGAATTGGATTGACTCGAGTTGGACTCGAGAGGGAAGCAAATGGATAGACTTGGGTGGGACTCGAGTGTTTCAGGCGGACTAAAAGCAGGGGTATCTGGGGACGCCCACTTACCTTGGATCCGTTGGACGTGATCTAGTTATCCTTGGAGGATAAACGTACGTTGGACGTACAGTAGTCCGTTTGGAGGCAGAGTTTCCATTAGTTATTGATGTTGGTTGGACCAGACATATAGGTATTGACGTATTCATGGCTTTAGCAGGTGATAAATAGGATTTGTTTGATGGATGATATGGTTGTAGTGTTTGTTCTTACCTTTCTTCTCTTGAGGATCACCTGTAGGATCCTGTTGAATGGAAATATGGTAAATTCGTTGATCATGGTGATATGGTGAGTGTAAGATACTTTACGGTAGACTTGAAGTATGTTGGGCATTGTGGAGCGTCCGTTGTCTTGGAGATTCAACGGATATAGGAGTTTCAGTTGGACTTGGACTCATAGGTAGAGTACCTAGATTCATTGGACGAGTCTAGTTCACCTTTGGAAGGTGAATGTACGTTGGACGTACAGTACGGATATAGGTAGAGTACCTAGATTCATTGGATGAATCTAGTTCACCTTTAGAAGGTGAATGTACGTTAGACGTACAGTGCAGATATTGGTGTAGTGCCTAGGGTCATTGGATGGGTCTAGTCTGCCTCTAGGAAGTGAATGTACGCTGGACGTGCAATACGAATTTAAGAAGGACTCAAGTTGGACTTGAAAGGACATTTGGAATGTAGTTGAAAATTTGGCATATATGTTTGGATTACCTAAGAAAATGACAGTATAGACGAATGCCGTAGTATCAGACTGGGTGCGATAGCTGATGCATTGAGTAAGAGACGTGCTAGTTTAGAGGCTATTTTTCTGGAATGGAAGCAACTAGAGTATATCACGGGATATGACTTCAGACCTAAGTGTGAATTGGATTCAGAAACGCTAGTAAGCTTGATGATTAGATCGATCTTGATTAAGTGGATCGGTTCCAGTTAGAGGGACGATCCCAACCTATTAGAAGTTACCACTAGGGTAGAGATCGAAATCGATGGTGCGAGAACGACTGTACTTGGGAAGTAGAGAATGACATAAGAAAGTCGTATCCAAAGCTCTTTGCCTGGTAAGATTTTAGCGGCGATGATTCTTCCCTTGTTAGTAAACCGCATGTTAGGGCAGAATGGTTCTATTTGTTTTGCATGTCTGATTGTTGTATATGGTTGGTAGGCATGCAGGATCCTTTGTATGTTTTGGGTTAAGGAATTTCGGGGAAGAAATTTCTTAAGGGGGGAAGAATGTAACAACCCGTATTCTACGTGTAATGGCGCGTTTTGTAAGGTATAATAATTAAGTTATTTAATTATTTAAATAACGAATATATTAAATAAACGATAGTTGAACGTATAATTATAAAATAATTATAATCGAGCTCGAAATGGCGCGGCAGTTCGCGAATTGGCGATTCGAACTTTAAACGAATATACAGGGTTCGTTTTAAATCGGATTCCTGTGAAACAAGAAATGTGTGGAGCTGGTGGAGTATATCTTTCTAGTGGAAGAGAAAGATCGGGATTTCGTCGTGTAGATTTTGGTATATGTCCAAATCAAATTCTAGAAAAGTCGCTATGGAATTCCTTTATAATTTATTTATATTTATATAAGGAATTTCATTGAAAATCGAATATCGATTTAATCAGGATTGGAAAAGTCGAGCTAGAAATTCATAGAGGAATATTCTAGAGCTGAACGATATCATATGTGAAGATATACGATAATATTTATTTATTAATATTTAATTTAATAATATTTAAATATATTTACATATTTAAATGGTCTATTCAGCGCTTTAAAAATAGCTACTTTTCATACGACCTCAGAATTCGACGAAACTAATTTTGTTGGATCCGGAATGTCGAATACTTGTTAGAGTACCAGTTTGGTGATTTTTGGATATCATATATGGCCGTACGTGATTTTTGGACTGAGAAACAGACAAGAAATCGACCTTTAAAAATATGCAGTTTGAACATACGGAGTCGGAATTTGACGAAACCAGTTTCGTTGGGACCGTAATGTCGAACTCTAGCTACGTGTCTAGTTTCGTGATTTTTGAGTATCGTATGTGGTCGCAGGGATTTTTCAGGACCAGAAAACGAATATAAAACCAATAGAATAAAATATAGAAAAGCAAAATAAAATATCCTATCATTTCTCGTGGACAGTATGGAGGCCACGCCTCATGTCTTCACAGCCACAATTGGTACCAACCAAGAACAGCCTAATATAACCTCATAACAAACCAACACAGCAAACAATTTCCCAAATGAAAATCAAAGAAATATAAAACAAATAATACAAATCATTCTCTATATACATATACATTCCTGGATGGATTTACTTCGGTCTGGTACAATGTTTGGGGAGTGCGACGCCATTACCGGCGGCTCAAGTTCGTCGGCAGTAGCCTAGGGTTCGAAATTCCTAATACTACAAGAGTTGATTTCAGTTTTTGATATGGGATTTGGGGTCAAGGGTCGAAACCGCACCTTGTGTGCAATTTTGAGGTGTTTCGGTTGTTGTGAGTGTCGGGTCCTGGGAGGAACAGATGGACGACGCAAGTGGAAGGAGGCCGTCGAGCCAAGGCTGATGGCGTTGGAGTGAAAGAGGTTTTGTAGTGGAGAAGGATGGCGATTTTTGTTGTGAATTTCAATGTGAAATCGAGGTGCAGTTTGGGATTGAAATCATGAAAGTTGTGGAGGAAGTGTGCGTCTGTTCTTCCTGGAGGAAGAAGATACTACGGGTGGGTCTGGGCTTAAAAGGGGAGGTGGGCCGATCTTTTAAAGTTAAGGCCCATTATCAAAAATAAAAATCCTTGTTTTATTTAATTTAAATATTCGTACAAAACTTGTATAACGCGTAATTTGATCATACGATATCAGTTTTCAGCGAAACAAGATCCGACAGGATCGTATGGACGGGAGCAACACAATGAGACTGACCGGGAGTGAATCCGAGCTCATTACAATTTACGGCAAAATAAACTGTTTGATTCAAATCAAATAACGGTTTATCGTTCTTTAACGATGAACAGCAAATGTGAGTAAATCTCACAAACTCTAAACAGTTTTATTTTCACGTTGTATTCTTAGAACTGTTAAAGTATTGTCTGTTTGACTGTGTGTTGATTGTTTGATTGAACTGCTAGTCAGTTAGTTAAAATTCTATATTGATTCTGTTTAACAGAATATATCATATGGAACTGAAAGTGATGTTATCTATATTGTCTAACATCTGTGATGCAGGGAAACAGGTTGGAGGAATCCGACTGGATTCCTCAACATTTATTTTACCGTTTTCATATATTGTGATATATGATGTGTTACGAAATCTGTTATTGATTTCATATGTTTGAATGATACCGATCATTGTTATACGACACGTTAAACACCGTGGGTGATACTAGAATGTTAAAAGGGGAATTTTCAATGTTTATATTGAAAATAAATCTTATTTATAAATCGATAGGATTTTATAAAATGAAAACATTTATTTATTTAGGAAATAAATAAAGGAACATTTATTTAGATTATAAATAAATGGAATAAAGGAATATTTATCTAGGGAATAAATAAAGGAACACTTGTTGGGAAAATAAATAGAATTATACAAGGATAGATTTAAACACGTGCTTCGCACACGGTATAACACGATATAGATTTAAATGAGATATTAAATAGGAAATCTGTTTTAAACAGATAAATTGAAGTAGATTAATTTATAAATAATGTTTTATAAATTAAATAAATTATTTATCGTTGATAAATGGAATATATATAAGTCTGGACTTATATAGAGAAGTAGAAACGTTATTAAAAGGATATTTATAAAGTGAAGAACCGTTACTAAAAGTAAGTCTTTATAAATAGATAAACGTTGTAAAAAGTAAATCTTTATCAATGGATAACGTTGTAAAAAGGAAATCTTTTGAAATGAATAAACGTTAATAAAAGGAGCTAATCGAATTTAGTTATTCGAAATGAGTTATTCGAATTAGATATTTGAATAGAGTTAAACACATTAGAGTGATTCGAATTACTTATTCGAATAGAGTTAAACAAAGTAATTTGTTAGGTTAATCAAAGCAAGTTAGTCGAGTTAATCAAAGTAATGGGTTAAGTTAACCAAAGTGAATTAGTTAAGTTAAGCTAATTGGTAAATCAAAGTGAATTAGTTGCGTCAAACTAAGTGAATTAGTCAAGTTAAACTAATTGGTTAATCGAAGTGGATTAGTTAAGTTAACTAAGTGGTTAATCGAAGTAAATTAGTTGAGTTAAACTAAGTGAATCGGTTAGAGTTAATCAACGTGAATTAGCTAAGTTAAACTAAGTGGATTAGTTCAGTTAATCGAGACAAGTAAATCAAGTTAGGTTAGACCATTTGAGTTAACCAGTTAAAGTTTACCAGTTAAAGATAAACGGTTAGAGTTGACCAGTTAAAGTTGACAGTTAGAGTCGACCAATTAGAGTTGACCTGTTAGAGTTATCCAAGTGGAGTTAATCGAGTAGAGTTGCCGAATACCACTTATTCGAAGTAGAGTTATCGAATATAGAGTATTCGAGGGAAGAGCAATCGAATATAGTTTATTCGAGTGGAGAAATCAAATGTTATTCATTTGAGAAGAGTTACCGAATATTATTTATTCGAAGAATAGTTATCGAATATTGGTTATTCAAAGTTAGTTAATCCAAAGGAGATATTCGAAGTTAGCTAATCCAAAGGAGTTATTCGAAGTTAGTTAATCCAAGGGAGTTAGTCGAAGAGTTAATCGAATATAGTTATTCGAAAGAAGGTGTTAATCGAATATAGTTATTCGAGTAAAGTCAAAAGAGTTAATCGAATTTAGTTATTCGAAATGAGTTATTCGAATTTGATATTTGAATAGAGTTAAACACATTAGAGTGATTCGAATTACTTATTCAAATAGAGTTAAACACGTATGAGTTAATTGAATATTAGTTATTCAATTAGAGTTAAATCGAATTTAGTTATTCGAAAGGAGTTAATCAATTTGAGTTAAGTTAATCGATTAGAATTAAGTTAATCGAGTTAGAGTAAATCGAATATTGGTTATTCGAAGGTAAGTTATTCGAATTAGTTATTCGAAGGAGTTAATTAAATGAGTCGATCCAAAGGAGTTAGTCGAATATTAGTTATTCGAATAGAGTTAAAGGAGTTATCGATTTTAGTTTGATCGAAAGAGTTATCGATTAGTAAATCGAAAGGAGATTCTCGAATATAGCATATTCGAAAGAAAGAGATCGAATATTGTTTATTCGAAAGAGAGAGATTTCGAATATGAGTTATTCGAAGAGAGATAATCGAATATAGGTTATTCGAAGAAGGGTTAATCGAATAGAGATTACTCGAAAGAGAGTTATACGTCGAATTCGATTATAGCGAATTCGGGAAAGTACTATTTACTTTCCAGGGTTTAAATCAAGATTCAGTTATTGATTTAGAAATTAGGTGTCTGTTAAATTATTCGAGTTAGGAGATAAAGTTATAATTTAGGTTAGATATTGCAGAAGTAGGAATTATAACGTTATAGTTATAATCAAACGTTTTCATACAAGAAGTAGATTCGTAACCTGAATCCAAGAATTTGCGTAAACAGATGATTGTAAAAAGTGAGTAATGGGCTTCATCTATTTCACAGTAAAGGACGTTGTTCAATTAAGGTCTGAGAGGTAATTATACCCCAACTTGATTGACTTCAGAATTGACAAAGGAATAGTTGTGGTTCGATAGAAAAGGTTGATTTGAAATATAGAAGTAATAAGCGATTAATGGATTAAGCATAACGATGTTTTATACAACGTTCATTTGAAATCCGTAAATGAGTTTTGGAAACGTTTTCCAAATATAGTCAGATATGTTTTCTAAACATAGAAAATGAAATGTTTTCATGATAAGAATTTAAGAAATAGAGTTAAGCAAATTCAGAAACTGACTGGAGAGGGTAAGTTGAACGGTTTTCTATGTGACGATCTGATGTTGGGTTCGACCTTCCGAATTGATACTTAGAGAATTGTTCTCATACTAGTTACAGTTAGGGACTGATAGTTGCGAAATAATAGTGATGTGAAAATAAGCTATGGAAATGTTTTCCAATGATTAATAACATATATTTTCTAAATATATGAAATAAGGAAATATGAACATATGATGATTGATCGATCGAATTTCCATTTGGAAATAAGATCGTTGTTTGTACACCGACATGTTTTAATTTGATAGTTGAATCACAGACTATCAAAGTTTTTACCATTTTAACGTTGTTAATGTGGAGAGACCGGTTGGATTATTATCCAAAGAACCACTCTGTATTGGCATAAGCGTTGCGAGCAATATCTGCCAAAGATAAATTGAAGACGGAGTAAAGTGCAAGGGCTGTTGTATAAGTCTTAGATAACCGTGACTAAGATGGATATACTGAATAGTGCCTTCGGTTTGTCCAGTCCCAGGACAACGTATATGGAAGAAGGTCTGACAGAGTATATCCAATGGATCGCGTAAGTTGATCTGTTCAAACGTATTCACGTTTGGTGGCGGAGGAATTCGTTTCTCTTAGCTATATACCCGTGTTATTTTTGGATAAGTCAATTTGTGATTTGGCGGGTATGACGATGTGGCATTCAAAGTGAATGGTGATCAGATGTTCTGAAGATAGACGTAGCTTCTAGCCTCACACCAGGAAGTAACAAAAGTTGGGCTAGGCAGCATGGCTAGTTGGGTCATTCCCAAGCAGGGTGTATTGTCACCGATCTAGGGAATATCCATATTTATACTTCTTTTTGATTCTGTATCTTCGGATGACGGTTTGATGGCCTATAACCATGGTGGCAATATATTCGCGACACTCAAGCTAAATGAGTGAGCGGTCATGTGTGGCCGGGTTGCAAGACGTTCTTGTTGAACCCTGAGTGTATCACCTCTAGAGTACACTATTCAGAAGGTGCTCCCATACCTTGTCTGTTGGAATCCAATCTTCAATAAGCGCCCTGCGGTTTATGATTTTATACTATGTATGTAGAACGTGAGATGCAAGCGTTTCTGCTAGATTGATATCTATTTGTACTTAGACATTATTATAATATCACAATGATATTGCTTGTCAAAGTTGTTCAGATACTCATAAGGGAAAAACCCGTTCCGTATTCACGGCGTGGTCTTATGAGATATCCTATACCTATTTTAAACCATTTTACTCATACCAGTCCCATGACTGACCCGGAGTTTACTTTGTTGTTTTCCCTAAACTCTTGGGTGCCTAAATTTGTACGGGCAGTCAAGTAGTCGGGATTTACAGATATACTTGGAGAGCTTGGAGCAGGAGACTTCAAGATTCTATAGCTATAGTTATTTCCGCTGTGTTGTAAGTGTTGTACTCTGATAAGTGCTATTGTATATATATAACTGTTTACTTCAAAGTTATGTTATATATTATATGTTATTCGTTCCGCTGTGAGATTCGTGTTACTCTGATGATTCTGATGTTCTTCTTCTTCTTCTATTCTATTAGTTCTATCTTTTCTTTCTCACCTTCTAAAATTCTTTCACTAACGTCTCGGAATTTCCGACTCTCGAGGAGTCGGAAATTTCCAGCCGTTACAGTTGGTATCAGAGCTTAAGTTAAGAATTACTTGGCTCTGTGGCGTGACTCGGTAGAGATAGGGTTAGTAATACCCTAGACTGAGATTGAGTGTATATATACGAGTGCGTATTTGTATTTGATATAAAAATGGTTTTTATTGTGGAGCTTCATTGGTTGAGTTGTTTATGAGTTCTGGTCGATCAGTTGATCCACTGTATCGGTAGGAGTTAATAAACACTCGAATACGATGGGTCGTCACGATATGTTTTGCAAGAGGGTAAGTGAATTTAACTTTACCCAAAGTATATTTTAATATAGAGATATATATATATATATCAAAATTATAATATATTGGATATATTGGTTGTTATTATAATCGAGTAAGATTATAAATTAAATGGTTATATATATAACCAATCAGAATTCCTATAAGTAAAATTCGTGGAATCAGTTGAATTAAAATCTGAAATTTAAATCAGAATTTGGAATTAAAATAAGGAAATTTTAATTTCCTGGGAGATTTTGAAAATGTTTTTCAATTTGAAATAAATATAGTATCTAACTCACCTGGATGACTGGAAAATAATTCCGAGGATGGATCGATACATCGTCGGTGTGATTTTCGAGTTTCTAAGTGGCGGATTACTATCAAAGGTTTTGTTTCCAAATTAATGTGAGAAAACAAGTGTTTAGAAATTCAAATGTTTTGAATTGATGTTATGGTTTGAAATTGATTTGAAATAAACCCAGGAAATTTGAATTCTGGAATTAAAAATTTAACTAATAAAGTTAAATGGATTGAGAAGACATAAGTGAATAAATACATTGGAATTTAAACTTGAACCAAGTTAAATAAATCGGGATTTGGTTAGAGAATAATCTGGATTGGAATTAAGTTGATGGGTTAAGAGTTTGAAATCTGATATTGGAGTTTGAATTTGAATTCGACTTGGAGATAAACGAATGGTTGAATTTGTGGGGGAAAACAGATTTGAGTTGGGTTGAGATAACATGGGTATATGTTGGGTTGATACAGGTGAAAGTGATAAAGTTAATATGCCCGACAAAAAGGTACAAGTTTATATTTGATATAAGCATGAGATTTATGAGCCGAATTGGCAAGCCGCTTGGCTGTTTGATTTTCTTTTGGGTTGGAGAAGGCCTAAAGAGGCGAGTTGTGGTTTTACCGATAAGGCTGTACAAAGGAGGTTATGGCGAAATTTTCCGAAAATTTAAAATGTTAGAAAATTTTCAGAATTTTTGAAAATTTTAGTTAGTCGGAAGAATAAATATTTCAGTCGATATTAATTGGTTCGATTGAAATCAGAAATAAGGGGTAAACAAATCTTAGGAGTTCCAATATATAGGGTCATCCTCTAACATGGCAATTTCGAGGACGAAATTTTTTTAAGGGGGGAAGTCTGTAATGGCGCGTTTTGTAAGGTATAATAATTAAGTTATTTAATTATTTAAATAACGAATATATTAAATAAACGATAGTTGAACGTATAATTATAAAATAATTATAATCGAGCTCGAAATGGCGCGGCAGTTCGCGAATTGGCGATTCGAACTTTAAACGAATATACAGGGTTCGTTTTAAATCGGATTCCTGTGAAACAAGAAATGTGTGGAGCTGGTGGAGTATATCTTTCTAGTGGAAGAGAAAGATCGGGATTTCGTCGTGTAGATTTTGGTATATGTCCAAATCAAATTCTAGAAAAGTCGCTATGGAATTCCTTTATAATTTATTTATATTTATATAAGGAATTTCATTGAAAATCGAATATCGATTTAATCAGGATTGGAAAAGTCGAGCTAGAAATTCATAGAGGAATATTCTAGAGCTGAACGATATCATATGTGAAGATATACGATAATATTTATTTATTAATATTTAATTTAATAATATTTAAATATATTTACATATTTAAATGGTCTATTCAGCGCTTTAAAAATAGCTACTTTTCATACGACCTCAGAATTCGACGAAACTAATTTTGTTGGATCCGGAATGTCGAATACTTGTTAGAGTACCAGTTTGGTGATTTTTGGATATCATATATGGCCGTACGTGATTTTTGGACTGAGAAACAGACGAGAAATCGACCTTTAAAAATATGCAGTTTGAACATACGGAGTCGGAATTTGACGAAACCAGTTTCGTTGGGACCGTAATGTCGAACTCTAGCTACGTGTCTAGTTTCGTGATTTTTGAGTATCGTATGTGGTCGCAGGGATTTTTCAGGACCAGAAAACGAATATAAAACCAATAGAATAAAATATAGAAAAGCAAAATAAAATATCCTATCATTTCTCGTGGACAGTATGGAGGCCACGCCTCATGTCTTCACAGCCACAATTGGTACCAACCAAGAACAGCCTAATATAACCTCATAACAAACCAACACAGCAAACAATTTCCCAAATGAAAATCAAAGAAATATAAAACAAATAATACAAATCATTCTCTATATACATATACATTCCTGGATGGATTTACTTCGGTCTGGTACAATGTTTGGGGAGTGCGACGCCATTACCGGCGGCTCAAGTTCGTCAGCAGTAGCCTAGGGTTCGAAATTCCTAATACTACAAGAGTTGATTTCAGTTTTTGATATGGGATTTGGGGTCAAGGGTCGAAACCGCACCTTGTGTGCAATTTTGAGGTGTTTCGGTTGTTGTGAGTGTCGGGTCCTGGGAGGAACAGATGGACGACGCAAGTGGAAGGAGGCCGTCGAGCCAAGGCTGATGGCGTTGGAGTGAAAGAGGTTTTGTAGTGGAGAAGGATGGCGATTTTTGTTGTGAATTTCAATGTGAAATCGAGGTGCAGTTTGGGATTGAAATCATGAAAGTTGTGGAGGAAGTGTGCGTCTGTTCTTCCTGGAGGAAGAAGATACTACGGGTGGGTCTGGGCTTAAAAGGGGAGGTGGGCCGATCTTTTAAAGTTAAGGCCCATTATCAAAAATAAAAATCCTTGTTTTATTTAATTTAAATATTCGTACAAAACTTGTATAACGCGTAATTTGATCATACGATATCAGTTTTCAGCGAAACAAGATCCGACAGGATCGTATGGACGGGAGCAACACAATGAGACTGACCGGGAGTGAATCCGAGCTCATTACAATTTACGGCAAAATAAACTGTTTGATTCAAATCAAATAACGGTTTATCGTTCTTTAACGATGAACAGCAAATGTGAGTAAATCTCACAAACTCTAAACAGTTTTATTTTCACGTTGTATTCTTAGAACTGTTAAAGTATTGTCTGTTTGACTGTGTGTTGATTGTTTGATTGAACTGCTAGTCAGTTAGTTAAAATTCTATATTGATTCTGTTTAACAGAATATATCATATGGAACTGAAAGTGATGTTATCTATATTGTCTAACATCTGTGATGCAGGGAAACAGGTTGGAGGAATCCGACTGGATTCCTCAACATTTATTTTACCGTTTTCATATATTGTGATATATGATGTGTTACGAAATCTGTTATTGATTTCATATGTTTGAATGATACCGATCATTGTTATACGACACGTTAAACACCGTGGGTGATACTGGAATGTTAAAAGGGGAATTTTCAATGTTTATATTGAAAATAAATCTTATTTATAAATCGATAGGATTTTATAAAATGAAAACATTTATTTATTTAGGAAATAAATAAAGGAACATTTATTTAGATTATAAATAAATGGAATAAAGGAATATTTATCTAGGGAATAAATAAAGGAACACTTGTTGGGAAAATAAATAGAATTATACAAGGATAGATTTAAACACGTGCTTCGCACACGGTATAACACGATATAGATTTAAATGAGATATTAAATAGGAAATCTGTTTTAAACAGATAAATTGAAGTAGATTAATTTATAAATAATGTTTTATAAATTAAATAAATTATTTATCGTTGATAAATGGAATATATATAAGTCTGGACTTATATAGAGAAGTAGAAACGTTATTAAAAGGATATTTATAAAGTGAAGAACCGTTACTAAAAGTAAGTCTTTATAAATAGATAAACGTTGTAAAAAGTAAATCTTTATCAATGGATAACGTTGTAAAAAGGAAATCTTTTGAAATGAATAAACGTTAATAAAAGGAGCTAATCGAATTTAGTTATTCGAAATGAGTTATTCGAATTAGATATTTGAATAGAGTTAAACACATTAGAGTGATTCGAATTACTTATTCGAATAGAGTTAAACAAAGTAATTTGTTAGGTTAATCAAAGCAAGTTAGTCGAGTTAATCAAAGTAATGGGTTAAGTTAACCAAAGTGAATTAGTTAAGTTAAGCTAATTGGTAAATCAAAGTGAATTAGTTGCGTCAAACTAAGTGAATTAGTCAAGTTAAACTAATTGGTTAATCGAAGTGGATTAGTTAAGTTAACTAAGTGGTTAATCGAAGTAAATTAGTTGAGTTAAACTAAGTGAATCGGTTAGAGTTAATCAACGTGAATTAGCTAAGTTAAACTAAGTGGATTAGTTCAGTTAATCGAGACAAGTAAATCAAGTTAGGTTAGACCATTTGAGTTAACCAGTTAAAGTTTACCAGTTAAAGATAAACGGTTAGAGTTGACCAGTTAAAGTTGACAGTTAGAGTCGACCAATTAGAGTTGACCTGTTAGAGTTATCCAAGTGGAGTTAATCGAGTAGAGTTGCCGAATACCACTTATTCGAAGTAGAGTTATCGAATATAGAGTATTCGAGGGAAGAGCAATCGAATATAGTTTATTCGAGTGGAGAAATCAAATGTTATTCATTTGAGAAGAGTTACCGAATATTATTTATTCGAAGAATAGTTATCGAATATTGGTTATTCAAAGTTAGTTAATCCAAAGGAGATATTCGAAGTTAGCTAATCCAAAGGAGTTATTCGAAGTTAGTTAATCCAAGGGAGTTAGTCGAAGAGTTAATCGAATATAGTTATTCGAAAGAAGGTGTTAATCGAATATAGTTATTCGAGTAAAGTCAAAAGAGTTAATCGAATTTAGTTATTCGAAATGAGTTATTCGAATTTGATATTTGAATAGAGTTAAACACATTAGAGTGATTCGAATTACTTATTCAAATAGAGTTAAACACGTATGAGTTAATTGAATATTAGTTATTCAATTAGAGTTAAATCGAATTTAGTTATTCGAAAGGAGTTAATCAATTTGAGTTAAGTTAATCGATTAGAATTAAGTTAATCGAGTTAGAGTAAATCGAATATTGGTTATTCGAAGGTAAGTTATTCGAATTAGTTATTCGAAGGAGTTAATTAAATGAGTCGATCCAAAGGAGTTAGTCGAATATTAGTTATTCGAATAGAGTTAAAGGAGTTATCGATTTTAGTTTGATCGAAAGAGTTATCGATTAGTAAATCGAAAGGAGATTCTCGAATATAGCATATTCGAAAGAAAGAGATCGAATATTGTTTATTCGAAAGAGAGAGATTTCGAATATGAGTTATTCGAAGAGAGATAATCGAATATAGGTTATTCGAAGAAGGGTTAATCGAATAGAGATTACTCGAAAGAGAGTTATACGTCGAATTCGATTATAGCGAATTCGGGAAAGTACTATTTACTTTCCAGGGTTTAAATCAAGATTCAGTTATTGATTTAGAAATTAGGTGTCTGTTAAATTATTCGAGTTAGGAGATAAAGTTATAATTTAGGTTAGATATTGCAGAAGTAGGAATTATAACGTTATAGTTATAATCAAACGTTTTCATACAAGAAGTAGATTCGTAACCTGAATCCAAGAATTTGCGTAAACAGATGATTGTAAAAAGTGAGTAATGGGCTTCATCTATTTCACAGTAAAGGACGTTGTTCAATTAAGGTCTGAGAGGTAATTATACCCCAACTTGATTGACTTCAGAATTGACAAAGGAATAGTTGTGGTTCGATAGAAAAGGTTGATTTGAAATATAGAAGTAATAAGCGATTAATGGATTAAGCATAACGATGTTTTATACAACGTTCATTTGAAATCCGTAAATGAGTTTTGGAAACGTTTTCCAAATATAGTCAGATATGTTTTCTAAACATAGAAAATGAAATGTTTTCATGATAAGAATTTAAGAAATAGAGTTAAGCAAATTCAGAAACTGACTGGAGAGGGTAAGTTGAACGGTTTTCTATGTGACGATCTGATGTTGGGTTCGACCTTCCGAATTGATACTTAGAGAATTGTTCTCATACTAGTTACAGTTAGGGACTGATAGTTGCGAAATAATAGTGATGTGAAAATAAGCTATGGAAATGTTTTCCAATGATTAATAACATATATTTTCTAAATATATGAAATAAGGAAATATGAACATATGATGATTGATCGATCGAATTTCCATTTGGAAATAAGATCGTTGTTTGTACACCGACATGTTTTAATTTGATAGTTGAATCACAGACTATCAAAGTTTTTACCATTTTAACGTTGTTAATGTGGAGAGACCGGTTGGATTATTATCCAAAGAACCACTCTGTATTGGCATAAGCGTTGCGAGCAATATCTGCCAAAGATAAATTGAAGACGGAGTAAAGTGCAAGGGCTGTTGTATAAGTCTTAGATAACCGTGACTAAGATGGATATACTGAATAGTGCCTTCGGTTTGTCCAGTCCCAGGACAACGTATATGGAAGAAGGTCTGACAGAGTATATCCAATGGATCGCGTAAGTTGATCTGTTCAAACGTATTCACGTTTGGTGGTGGAGGAATTCGTTTCTCTTAGCTATATACCCGTGTTATTTTTGGATAAGTCAATTTGTGATTTGGCGGGTATGACGATGTGGCATTCAAAGTGAATGGTGATCAGATGTTCTGAAGATAGACGTAGCTTCTAGCCTCACACCAGGAAGTAACAAAAGTTGGGCTAGGCAGCATGGCTAGTTGGGTCATTCCCAAGCAGGGTGTATTGTCACCGATCTAGGGAATATCCATATTTATACTTCTTTTTGATTCTGTATCTTCGGATGACGGTTTGATGGCCTATAACCATGGTGGCAATATATTCGCGACACTCAAGCTAAATGAGTGAGCGGTCATGTGTGGCCGGGTTGCAAGACGTTCTTGTTGAACCCTGAGTGTATCACCTCTAGAGTACACTATTCAGAAGGTGCTCCCATACCTTGTCTGTTGGAATCCAATCTTCAATAAGCGCCCTGCGGTTTATGATTTTATACTATGTATGTAGAACGTGAGATGCAAGCGTTTCTGCTAGATTGATATCTATTTGTACTTAGACATTATTATAATATCACAATGATATTGCTTGTCAAAGTTGTTCAGATACTCATAAGGGAAAAACCCGTTCCGTATTCACGGCGTGGTCTTATGAGATATCCTATACCTATTTTAAACCATTTTACTCATACCAGTCCCATGACTGACCCGGAGTTTACTTTGTTGTTTTCCCTAAACTCTTGGGTGCCTAAATTTGTACGGGCAGTCAAGTAGTCGGGATTTACAGATATACTTGGAGAGCTTGGAGCAGGAGACTTCAAGATTCTATAGCTATAGTTATTTCCGCTGTGTTGTAAGTGTTGTACTCTGATAAGTGCTATTGTATATATATAACTGTTTACTTCAAAGTTATGTTATATATTATATGTTATTCGTTCCGCTGTGAGATTCGTGTTACTCTGATGATTCTGATGTTCTTCTTCTTCTTCTATTCTATTAGTTCTATCTTTTCTTTCTCACCTTCTAAAATTCTTTCACTAACGTCTCGGAATTTCCGACTCTCGAGGAGTCGGAAATTTCCAGCCGTTACACTACGCATCTAGGATCGTAGAATATTTATTTCCTTTTCGTATGAAGTCGTATGGTCATGTAACTTTGGGAGACGACTATTGGAGTCATTTCCCTTGTTCATGATTTTTGTCGATTTTTAAATGACCGTTTTTCCCCTAGCCGATATTGTTTTGGCCATAATTTTTGATTGGAAAGGAATTTTGACCTGAAACCACTTCCATTAGATTCGTTTGATGGTTTACCTTTCCGTAGAGTGGTCACATTAGCCAAACGGACTCACCGTTTGGGAGATATGGCTGAAACAAGTTTCAGATGGTGAAAAACTGCTTAACCGGGCCAAGTGAGGTGATTAGCTAATGGGCTCATAACCCATTTCGGGATTAGGGTTAAGGGGAGGCTGAAATGAGTTAGATTTTCATTCTATTTCAGTTTTATAGCCGCCATTTACCTCTTAGAAACCCTAATAATGGCCTCCAACCTCTAAAACATCTCCAAATCACTTTCTAATCAAGGGTTGAGCTTAGCAACACCAAATCAAAGAGGATTAACACCAAGGCAAGGTTAGAGCTGTTGTTAGACATCAGTATTCACGCCAAACAGAGATTCATTTCAGATTTGGTATTTTATTTGTGGCCAAGGTGAGTGATTTGCATAGTTCCTCACTAATTAAGGTTAATTAAGGGTAATTAGTATTAATTAGCGAATTTAAACATGATAAAATTCTAGAAAAATATTAATAAATTCTTAAATGATGTTTTAGACCTCTGATATGAATTTCAGTTAATTAGGTTAAGTTTTGCTAATCCTATCATTAATTATGCTTGAACATGCTTAGGGAAAATATGGGGTTTTGGCTATGTTTGATCCATTTTAACCTATCATATTGTTGTTTTGGTGTTTGTGGTTGATTATACATGTTGCTATGACTTTGTGGTATGCTTTGTGATTGATTAGGATAGTTAGAACGGTCGAAAACGTCGTCGTATGGCATAAAATGCTCGCTGGAAAAGTTGCAGAAAAACAGTGCAGGTTTCGGATCGGATCGGAGGAATGGGCTCGGACCGGATAAAGGACTGGGCAAGGGATCACCGAACCGATGACTTGGCACAAGGGCAAGAAGGAAGGCCACAAAGGTTGAACTGGGATCGGATCTGGCTAAGGAAGAAGGAACCAGATCAACTCGAAGGGAAGTGAGGGGGATCAGATCGGAGCGGATGGGAATAGGAATGGGGGATAGGATCGGACCAGAAGATCAAGACATGGATGGAAGGAAGACAGTTGACGAACCGACCCGAGGTGACATGGAGAACTCGAACCAAACCGATATACTACGAATGGACTTGGAGACCCCGACCCGACCCGTATTGCTACCTCCGAACCGAACCGATGTATGGTGATGGATTTGAAGACCCGACCCGATCAGCCAAGGGTGATGACGATCCGAACCGCCACCAGGTGGATGCTACGAGCCAAACCATGTTGATGATGTAGAGTTGAAGACCGATCTGAACCGACAAGGAAGAGGAGCTGAGAACCGAACCGATCTGGTGATGACCAAAAACCCGAGATGCAAAGGTATTCCAAATAGGAAGTTAGAGCTCAGGATCCAGTTGGGAACCAATGAGTTCACTTCATGATTGGGCTTTGCTGCGGGACGTGTGCAAAGGGGTTATCGGTATCCGTAACCTTGGTTCACTACTGAGAGACAGATTAGGGGCTTGTAGTGATAGTTGTACGGGATTGGATTCCGTCATGGCCCAAAGGATTAGGTGACCAAAGTAGTGGATATCGTATACTTTACGCACTGAGTGAGAGATGTGAGGATGGTTGTTATGCTTGATTGTTTGACATCACTATGACATGAACACCCCACCCCCGTATTCCTTACACCATTTGTTAATGGCACCTTAGAGGGTTGTACAGTATGTAGTGCTAACTCTTTGGTTGCAGGTCTAGGTTCAGGTATGATTGGATTATACCTGTTATTGTTTTGTTTTGTTGCTTATCGCTCATACCAGACTTTTTGTCTGACCCAGAGTTTTATGTCTCTTCTTATTACTATGGGTGCTCACATGAGCAGACTAGAGACAGGTTAGCTGGGTATGCACGGGTAGCTGATCTGGAGACGAGCAGGAGGCTTCCACGTATGATATATATAGTATTCTCCCTGTGTTGTTGAAGATCACTGCTTGGGCATTAGTCGTGCATCTTCTACTTTACCTTTCTTTTGTTTTAGAGACAGTAAATTTGGAAAGTTGTAATAAGCTGTATTTGGATTTCCGCTGCTATGTTGGTTTAGTTTTCAGCTTATGCACAGTCTCGCCTGTTTTATGTCAAGATTATGTTATTATTATATTTTGATTCCATGCGCTGTTAGACATATTACAGGTTCTTTGTTGATTCTTCGTCTTCTTTCTTTTCTTCTGACGACTGTCCCGTGCTAGCCGGACATGTGTTCAGCGCACTTTTGGAGGCAATGCCGGCTAGTGCGGGGCTTGCCGTTTCATAACTCGTAAGGAATATTCGTTTGCTAGTTGGTGTTTTAGCTATAAATTTAAAGAGTGTAGACTAGTTAAAACTATTTATTCAAATTAATCCAAAATTATATGAAATTTTCATAACTTGTCTATTCAATTTAATTAGTTTATACAATCTCATTTCTAATTTTAGAACAATAATTGGTACAGGATGATTTAAAATTAAATAAAATGTGTCAGCATTTTATTTTATCTAATCTAGATCCGTTTGGTCACTTCATAGCATAACATATAGTTAACAACAATCATTCATTACATTTTAATTTCAAACAATTAATAGGTTGAAAAATTTGATCATGGGTAACAACTAATTTTACATCATATATTTACACTTCTTTGGAAAATAAATACATTGATTTTGTCTAAACATTTATTTCGGTTTCAATAGACTATAAATAAGTATTGGAGATTTAATCTTAAGTTTACATGACATTTATCCTTTCTTTTATTTATATATATTGATATATTTATCCTTTACTTCTGTTAAAAACTATTTTTTTTAAATTGATTAAATTAAATAACACAAATTCCTAGACCCAATATGATCCAGTTTGATGCACATAGCCAAACTTCTTTTTGTCATTTCCTATAAATAATTTACATGACTTCCCATTTTTTAATTTAAATGAAAAAACGTTTAAATTTTAAAAAGGAGACTTAAAACGAAAACGAACATTCATTTCCTTAAATTAATCCCAGACCCATAGCCCAAACCAACGACATTACCCAATATCTTCTCCCAGCTAAAGTGATCAACATTTTCCCTTTTCCTGATTTCCTCCTTTTCCCATGCTTTTGCCATGCCAAGTGATCAAAATTGAAGAGTAAAAACATGGATCTGGCTACACTAAAATAGGGATCTACACGCTTGGATCCTTGAAATTTTCCCTACCGATTCTTTCTCTTCTTCCCCATTCTTTTTTCTTCTTCCTTTCCTTTTATTGCCTACTATTCCACTTTCTCTTGTGCACCAGCTTAACCGTGCACGTGCACGAAAACTCCACTTCCATACCATCGTCTATGTCACTGCCACAAATCCCAAATCCATCCCTGAATTTACCTCAATCACCAAAAAGTTCATTACTTAATTGTGCCAAAATTTCGAAGCTTCACTGAAGCTTAAAAGTTAAACCACCTCCACGAAAAGCACTTTACTCCACCACCCTGGTCCACCAATCATCACCATAATTTGACTCGAGCATGCTAATGACCCCACCTTCGATTCCTTCCCGGTCCACAACCCTATACTTCATCGTCGACAATGCAGTTCATCATTATTCTGACCCTACCCAAAATAGTAGTCAACCTATATTAAAAATCAAAATCTCTTAAAATGCTTATTTAAACATTACGATTGTAATTTTCCTATAATCCTTGACCTTTTACGCCCCTATGGCTCCACCACCAACAACCACGATCAACCCCATCGCTTGAATTCAACCAAAGTTCCCTTTTTGATAAACCTTGAAATTCTCGCAACCTAGGCTATTAAAAATTCTAATTTTGATATTAAAATTCAAGAAATTTCAAAATGAAACTATCCATATACCTGAATCGTATAAATATGATGGTTGAAAATTCAAGTGTGAATAATTTTTTTACTGTATTTTAATTATTTCAGATGATAGGTGTTATGGTTTGAAGCAAACCAAATTTTATATTGAACTTAAGTCGTACATGAACTTTCATGTTATACCCAAATCCTAATACACACTAGAAATTGGATTGATTATTTTTGAAATAAATAGAGGATGAATATAAAATCCTATTAAACACACAGACCAATTTTTAAATAACTTGAAGTGATTAAATGAAGCAAAACTAACATGTATTTATTATGATGCATATTCAGTAACAACCACAAGATTCGTATTTTTGCATCCAATCCATACATAATTTTGAAAGAGATCTCAAAGGAAGAAAAAAAAGGGGGTTACTTACTTATATTTGTTACTGTTACCTTTTTTATTTTCTAAGGTTATCAAATCCTCCAATAGTAATCTAAGTATACCCACAAGTACTTCAGTACTTGCATAAAATATGGTCGGTTTATATCAGCATACATATATTTTAAATCCTACTTAAGTTAAATATAAACAGTAGAATAAATGTGAGGTGTCAGTGTTTGCATTTACTCGCTGCCTTGCCAATATTTTCGGGTTTATTCACATGATGTTTAACCCTCATAAGATGATAACATAAGTCAGATATATGCATCTAATATATATGCTTGAACTATAATAGAACATTCATAGACTAGGATAAGAAAACGAGAATAAGAGGAGTTCACTCACAAATATATATATATATATATATATAATACTGCTGCTTGTATTTGGTTTATTGCCTTTTGCTTGTGTCTCCCAGGTTTTGTACTCACTGTTTTGCTTCTAATTTTCAGGTCTTGCTCTATGATTTCTTCTCTATTTTAGACTTTGATTTCAGTTTAATACACTTCAGTTGACTTTCCATTTTTCACAAGGTTTACTTCACATTTCTTACCATTGTATCACAGTATTTTGTACACAGTTTTAGTTCTAGGTTTTTCTCTTTTGTTTCTCATTGTTTTCCCACTATTCTAGTTCTAAGCTTTGATTTGTGTACATTTGGTTTTCAGGAAACTTAATGTGTGTTGAGGTGTACCTTAAGTGTATTAATAGATGAGTTTCAACACATAAAATTAGCTAGTCATTTGGTAATGTAGGTATAGGTTTGTAATAGCCCTAGAAGTGAAAGTCGTATTGATTTAACAATTCATTTATTGTCTTCTACTTTGCTTCTAAGCAAGAATCAATTCCAATATCTTTGTTGCACCATTCTCACATGTGTGTACCTTATATACATAAACAAATCAATCCTTAGTCCCTAAGCAACTAAGTTTATTATGGCTTTTGATTTTCTATCACTTCCTATATACTATGGTTGATCATCCACTCTTTCACATCTAATCTAGGCTGAGCACATTAGAATTTTGCACATGGATAGATTTTTCTTTAATCTCTCTCATTTAGGCAGCTTGACATCAACAAGGATGTAATTTCACATGGCTAGATTGCCTTAAATTTACAGGATATCACATTATAGGTCTACACTTCTTATGCTCTGTTTTCTTTTATTTTTTGTTTAATGCAATGTCTAGTGTAACGACCCAGATTTTTGGTCAATTAATTTTAAAACATTTAAATTTGTTTTAAATGTTGATTCGAAAATATAAATGGAATTTATCGATTTAATAATCGAATTACGATTTAATTTCGATTATATAAAATTCTTGTAATACAAAAGTGGGAATAATTGAGTCTGAAGTTGAAACTAAATCAGGACAATTTAAATGGTTAATATAAATTTTTATTTGAATATAAATGATTATAATAATAATAATTTATTATCGGGAAGTTGATTGTTTTATATTTTCTCGATTTAAATTGATATATGAAAAGAATTCATTTCAAACGATCACTGAATTCGACGAGACCAGTTCCATCGTGTCTGAAATATTCAGTTACCTTAAGAGTACAATTTTCGTCGTTATTGGAGCTCATATTTAATCATATACTGATGAAACTTCAAGGGTAAGTTTCATACGAATAATTTAATAATAAAATCCGTTGGCTTCTTTAACACACCTCAATAGCTGTGAACTAAGATTCACAGTTTGTTCCTTCTACCGAAAGCCTTTCTCCTATTTAAAACGCAGTCGTTTCTCACTTCCTTCATCCAAGAATACAACACAAAGCTTCAGGAATCAATTTTAAAAATGCAATCCCCTCAAAAATCAAATAGGATGTCTTCCACTTTCCAAATAAATCAAGCACGCCTTTGTTCTTTCTTCATTAGAAAGAATAAAATTTGATTCCTCGGTAGAAACCGAAGCACTCTTAAAATCATAACTGTTCTTCAATCGTTTAAAATCGATCAAGTATTGGAATTTAAATCATGATTTCCTTCTTCCGCGCTTCAAATCGAATTCGCCTCAGAAGTAAAAAAAACATGGAAAAGGGATCTTGATGTGGTCTGGTGGCGCACATGAATTTGGGGCTTTTCAACTTTGAAGTCACGATCGATATTGGAGGTCGATATTGGTTCCTGTAGCTGCGTTGATGAGAGGTTACAACTGGTGATGCGATGTTGAGTTGATGATGGAGTGGGCGGGACATTTATAGTCGCTGCGGAGTTTTGGAAGAAGGAAAGTAGATGTGGGATTCATCAGTAGCACGATGATGGGGGAAAAAGAAGTAGCAGGTCACAGTAGTGCGACAATTTGATGTTTGAAGAGTTTGGCAGTGAAGTTTAGATTGTTCGAAGGGGTGTTTAGGCATTTTAGTGGAGTTTGAGCTGTGGACTATGGGATTAGGGTTCATATTTTTTCCCTGATGGTTTAGGGGGGCTTGCAGTGAGATGTTGGGGAGGGTGCGATGATGGAAGGTGAATGTCTGAGCTCAATGAGGCTTGAATAAGGGAGTTTGGATCTGTTTGGATAACTAAGGAGTTTTGGAGGCACTGCAGTGATGTTGAGGTCACTGGGATGATACTACAACAGTTTGATAATAGGTATTAGTGGTGAAAGGAAATTGAGACTGTCCGTGAGTTGTCCAATGGAAGGTCGAAGTGGGATAATTGCAGTATTGGGCTGTTGTCAATAGAAGATGATTAGCGATTCTGAAGTAGCTTAGTGAATTAATCAGTATATTGCAAAGGTGCAAGGTATAGGTTTCTAATAAATTTAAATTGCATAAAATAATTTATTTATTGATTAAGTTAATTAATTAAATGTTTAACCTATAAATAAAATAAATTATCATAGGTGGCAGGTAGATTCGCTTGAGACAGTTCATAGTTGCGACGTTACGAGATTTAGTTGGATATTCGTCAAAATAAAAATATCAGGTGAGTAAATCCCACTCATAGTTTTATTTTAAAAATAAATTGTTGGTTGTTTGGGTGCATGAATGAATTATTGAATTATTTTGGTTGCATATGTGTTAGTTATTTTAGTGATGGTTGAATATATATACATATATAGTATTGGTGCTTGGATGTTCCTGCAGTACCATTAGCGGATGCCCGTAGTATCATTAGCGGATGATTTCCCTATGCGCCCCACAATATATATAGTGGATGATCTTCATACCGCGATATCCTGCCTTGAAGCAGGATTGGGATTATTATTGCTATTGACTAACATCTGTATATGCAGGGAAAAACAGGTTGGAGGGGTCCAACTGGATCTCTCAAAATTTGTTTATCGTTGTTTTTATATGCGTGATATGTTAAAGTGAATTGATGTTTGTGTGTTTGAATGTTTGTATACCACTGGCCTAGATATCGATATCTAAAAATATAATACTAAGGGATTTTAGATTTAAAAAGGAAAATTTAATTTTCGAAATAGAAATTGAGTTACGAATGGATTCAGAAATATTAACTTGTTTTTAATAATAAAAACAAGTAGCTAAATTATAAACTATGTTATAAAAGGGAAAGAAAATTATCATTTGATAATATAAATTTTAAATTCAAATATGAATTTAAAAAGGAAATTTTATTTTTCTCGAAGTGGAAATTGGATTTCAAATGGAATTTGAAATCGAAAACTTGTTTTAATATTTAAAACAAGGAGTGAAATGTATAAACGGTATTTTTTTAAAAAAAATAAAGAGAAATAATTATTATAGGATAATTAGAATTTAAATTCAAGTATGTATTAAAAAGGAGAACTGAAAATCATTTTCAAAGACAATGATGTAATTCATTCTGATGTTCGAAAGGTAAATTGAATTGGAATATATTCGTAAGGGTTTATAAATAGAACTCGACTATGTCGAATTTATAAGAATATTTAATCTCAGAAAGGATATTAGATTTATATTAAATAGAAATTGTAATTGAATTTTGATGTGAAAATAGATTATATATTTATATTATATATATATATATATTTATATATAAGTTATATAAAATGAACTATTCCGAAATTGGAATCGAGTTTCAGATAGATTGTTAAAATGGAAATTTTGTTTAAACAAGAAAGCTAATTTATAAACAACATTTATAAATGTGATGAAATAGTTTTAATATAGTAATTTTTAAAATAGATTCCAAATGTAAGAAATGGAATAAAAGGTGAGGTTTAAACAGAGTTGTTGTATTACAAACTTTTATCTGTCTCTAGATAAGAACGTTGTCGAGCAAGGTCTGAGAGGTAAATAAAATACCCTAACTTGAACAACTTCACTATTATCAAGTGATGATATTAGTTTGTAATGGTAAAAGAATATTGAATTGATTGATTATTTCCATAGAAGAAATCATAATTGGATTCCAATTATATCGAAATTATATAGAATAATTTATGGAAGTTGGAATTTTATATAGAAATTTAGTTGTGAATAATTTACACTCGGGTTATAAACCTTGAGCTGAAGAAATCAACGATTTTGGAAAAATCGAGCTATTCAAGTTAGATTTGGAAACTGATTTAATTTATATTTAAATTGTAGAGAATGAAGTTGGAACTCAATTATAAACAAAGTTTAAACGTTTAATTAAAACAAACTCATCGCAGCGCGGTAATTCTTAATTTGACGACTCAGACTTTAATTGAGTACATATAACTCAATATAAGTTGGAATTTGATGAAACAAAAAACCCCGGACCTATTGAATAATAATTTTCTAATGGAAGGGAAAAATATGGATTTTGACTTAAAGATTTTGCGTTATGTCAAAATCAAATTTTAAAAAAATCGTTGTGAAATCATTAAAAAACAATAACAAATTAATTAATTAATTTAAGGGATTCTTAGTGAATAAAAATCCGGATTTCAATTAGACAAATCCATATTTGAGTTATAAAATCGATTTGAACTCAAATTGGGTAAGTGGATCGATTTTTGGAATAAAAGTTAAATCTTTAATCATTAAATAAAATTAACTAATTAGAAGAATAATTAGTTAATGAAATTCTGGAAATGAAATCAACTTCGTGTAGTTGAATAAGTTTCGAGAATTTAAATATAAAACTCGAGTTAGAGATGGCATGCAACTTGTGTATAAGTGAACTAAAGTATATTTGGATATGATGTATTCAAATCAAAGTGCATTAAGCAAAAGAACTAATTAAAAGAGTGGTTGGCGAATTTTGTTAGAAAGAATTAATTTGACTGAAATAGAAGGGGAATAGACATATATATGTTAAACAAGTATGTGATGAAGAGTATGAAGATTTTAATTTAAGTGCCCGACAGAAAGGTACATGTTTAAATTTCCATATGAGGTTTTATGCGCCAAATCGGCAAGCCGCTTGGCTTTTTTATTTTCTTTTTGAATGGAAAGAGCCTAGAGAGACGAGTTGGGGTTTGAACGATTGACCGGTACAAGGGAAGTGCTGGCGAAATTTTCCAGAAATTTAAGGAGTTAGAATATTTTTAAGAAATTTTGAACATAGAAATCAATATATCGAAATATATAAAATTCGATAAGAAAATTGGAAATATAGTTAATGAATGAATATTAATTAAAAAGGGGCCAGTGATTGTTTGATTGTTGACGGATGTTTGTTTTTTTCCTTTGATGGTTAAATCACCGGCTATCAAAGAATTTTTGGACCATCGTTGTCAATACGGAGAGACCGGTTGGATTTAATATCCGAAAACCACTCTGTATAGGCATAGGCGTTGCGAATTTGATTATGCTGAAGATAATTGAAGACGGAGTGAAATGCAAGGGCTGTTTTGTTTGTCCAGACCCAGGACAACTTGTATGGACGAATGTCTGACAGAGTATTCCTAAAGAATTACATAAGACGTTCTTTTCAAGATATTATGTCTGGTGGCGGAGAAATTCGTTTCTCTTAGCTTTTTATACCCGTAATATTATAGGAAGATCAACCAGTGATTTGACGGGTTTGACGATGTGGCATTCAACGTGAATGGTGACCATATGTTCTAAATAGATCAACGTAGCCTCAAGCCTCACAACCAGGAAATGACAAAAATCGGGCAGGCAGCATGGCTAGGTGGGTCATTCCCAAGCAGGGTAAATTTGTCACCGATCTAGAGAAAATTCATTATTTATTCTTCTTTCGATTCTGTATCTTATGGATTATGGTTGGACGGCCGATAACCGTAGGTGACAATATATTCGATACACTCAAGCTAATTGAGTGGTCGGTCATGTGTGGGCCGGGTTGCAAGATGTTCTTGTTGAACCCCGGTGTATGCCTATAGAGTACATTGATCGGGAGGTGGTCCTATACCTTGTCATAGTTGGAATCCAATCTCCAATAAGCGCCCTGCGGTTTTTGATTTTATATTATGTATGCGGAGCGTGAGATGCAAGTGTGCTGCGATTTGGTTATTTATTTGATTAGACATTATTATAATATCACTGGATTTCGATATCAAAAATTGTTTGGTTATAGTAAGGTAAAAACCGTCCATGTTTATTTGTGGGTCGGTCTTACGATTACCCTTTCTTTCAAAGGATTTTCAAAGTTAAACAATATGGTTGGAGTTTACTCACACAAGTCCCATGACTGACCCAGAGTTTATTTTGTTTGTTTTTCCCTAAGCTCTTGGGTGCCCAAATTTGTACGGGCAGTCAAGTGTTTCATGTTTTTATAGATACACCTGGAGGAGCTTGAAGCAGGAGGCTCCACCATTAGATATTTTAGAGTTATTTTTCCGGTGAATCAAATATTGTTTGTACTCTGATATGGTATGTATATACAGTATAGGTTTGCATTTCAAAGTTATGTTATATATATTATATTTTATTCATTCCACTGTGAGATTATGTGTTGTTATTTCTATTCTTCTCCTATCTATTTCTATTTCTTTAGCCCAAATGACAATTATTTCTGTATTATTTGAGTTGGACGTGTGTTGTATTAGTCAGCTCAGATAGTGCGGATTTGCGGGCCACTACAGTTGGTATCAGAGCTTAGGTTGAGCGAACACCTAGGCTTTGGTGGGGGTTTACTCATTAAAGATAGGGCCAGCAATACCGTAGAATGAGTTGAGTGTATATATACGAGAGAGCGTATTTGTAAGTTGATATAAAAATTGTTTTATTTTGTGTTGGCTTGTCTGTTGAGTAGTTTATGAATTCTAGTCGAATTGTGGGAAGCCACGACGTCGATAGTTGTATCTAAACACTTGAACAGAAGAATTGACATAATATTGTTTTAAAGTGGGTAAATGAAATAATTTTACCCAAACTTATATTTTGATATAATAATGGATAATTTTCAGAATTATTTATATATGGATAAGTTGGTTGCTATTATGAGATTACAAAATTGGAATGGTTATATATAACCAAATAAAATTTGTATATGAATAATATATACGAATGAGATGAAATTGAATTAAATTAAAACCAGAATTTGGAATTTAAATCCCGGAAAGTTGAAAAATAATTCTGATGATAATTGCGATATCATCAATGTTCATTTTCGAGTTTTTAAATGACGGATTGCTACCTTGGGAAAATTCTCAAAGGAAATTTGTTTAAAACAAAACAAGCTGTTTTGGAAAGTTCAAATGTTTTGAATTTGAAATGTAAATAAATATATGTATACATATTTATATGATTTCAAAAGAATTGAAACAAAAACCCAGTATCTGAATTCTGAAATTTAAATTTAACAAAAGCAAGTTAAATAGATCAAAGTGAATAAATTGATTCTAATCAATTTGAATGAATTAGAATGTATATGAATGGAATATGAATCGGATGTGAATATATTGGTTGTAAATCATTCAGATTAAATGAATGTAAACGTATATAGTGTGCAATGTAAATAAAAACCAAAAGTTTTGGTAGAACTAAAATTACAGGAATGTGAAATGTTAAGTTTCATCATAAGTGGATTTTTAAAAGTTAATGAGCTTGTAGCATTTTCCTACCTTAGTAATTTCGGGGGCAAAATTCTTTTAAGGGAGGAAGAACCTAACGACCCAGATTTTTGGTCAATTAATTTTAAAACATGTAAATTTGTTTTAAATGTTTATTTGATAATATAAATGGAATTTATCGATTTAATAATCGAATTACAATTTAATTTCGATTATATAAAATTCTTGTAATACATAAATGAGAATAATTGAGTCTGAAGTTGAAACTGAATCAGGACAATTTAAATGGTTAATATAAATTTTTTATTTAAATATAAATGATTATAATAATAATAATTTATTATCAGGAAGTTTATTGTTTTATATTTTCTCGATTTAAATTCATATATGAAAAGAATTCATTTCAAACGATCTCCGAATTCGACGAGACCCGTTCCGTCGTGTCTGAAATATTCAGTTACCTTAAGAGTACAATTTTCGAGCTCGTATGTAATCATTTACTGATGAAACTTCAAGGGTAAGTTTTATACGAATAATTTAATAATAAAATATGTTGGCTTCTTTAGCACACCTCAATAGCTTTGAAATACGATTCACAGTTTGCGAAAGCTTTTCTCCTATTTAAAACGCAATCGTTCCTCACTTCCTTCATCCAAGAATACAACACAAAGCTTTAGGAATCGATTTTAAAAGTGCAATCCCCTCAAAAATCAAATACGATGTCTTCCACTTTCCAAATAAATCAAGCACGCCTTTGTTCTTTCTTCATTAGAGAAAATCAAATTTGATTTCTCAGTAGAAACAGAAGCACTCTTAAAATCATAACTGTTCTTCATTCGTTTAAAATTGATCAAGTATTGGAATTTAAATCGTGATTTCCTTCTTCCTCGCTTCAAATCGAATTTGCCTCAGAAGAAAAAAACATGGAAAACGGATCGCGATGTGGTCTGGTGGCGCATGTGAATTTGGGGCTTTTCAAATATGAAGTCCCGATCGATATTGGAGGTCGATATTGGTTCCTATAGCTGCGTTGATGAGAGGTTGCGACTGGTGATGCGATGTCGAGTTGATAATGGAGTGGGTGCGACATTGGTAGTCACTGTGGAGTTTGGGAAGAAGGATAGTAGATGTGGGGTTCGTCAGTAGCACGATGATTAGGGAAAAAGGAAGTAGCAGCTCATAGTAGTGCAACAATTTGATGTTTGAAGAGTTTGGCAGTGAAGTTTAGATGGTTCGAAGTGGTGTTTAGGCATTTTAGTGGAGTTTGAGCTATTAACTATGGGATTGGGGTTCGTATTTTTTTTCCTGATGGTTTAGGGGGACCTGCAGTGAGAAGTTGGGGAGGGTGCGATGATGGATGGTGAATGTCTGAGCTCAATGAGGCATGAATAAGGGAGTTTGGATCTGTTTGGAAAACTGAGGAGTTTGGAGGCACTGTAGTGATGTTGAGGTCATTGGGATGATGCTACAACAGTTTGATAATGGGTATCAGTGGTGCAAGGAAATGGAGACTTGTCTGTGAGTTGTCCAATGGAAGGTCGAAGTGGGATAATGTGACGACCCGGCCCGCCTCGCACCAGCCGACGTTTCCAATGAAAGTGCGTTGTGCCTATGCCTGACCAGCATGGGACGGTCGCCAAGGAAAGGAAAAGAAGGGAATTTGAACTAGCAAGGAACCTGTAGAAAGTATCACAGCGCTTGGAATAAAATATAATAATAACATGTTTGACATAAAAAAGGCGAGACAGTGCATAAGCTGAAAACTAAACCATGATAGCAGCGGAAAACTCAAAATACAGCTTATGTTCCACATCATCGTTATTACAACTTTTCAAATTGTCTCTAAAGCATAATAAGAAAGGTACACAACTGATGCCCAAAGTAGTGACCAGCAGCGACACAGGGAGAATATCTATATATATCATACAAGGAAGCCTCCTGCTCGTCTCCGGCACAACTACTCGTGCATAGTCACCTGACCTGTCCCTAGCCTGCCCGTTTAAGAGCACCCAGAGTAATAAGAAGAGACATAAAACTCTGGGTCAGACAAAAGTCTGGTATGAGCGATAAACAACAAAACAGAACAATAATAGGTATACTAAACCATACCTGAACCTGGACTTGCAACCAAAGAGCTAGCACAACAAGATGCACAATACTCTAAGGTGACACTAACATATGGTGTAAAGATACGGGGGTGGGGGAGTGCATGTCATAATGATGGAAAACAATCAAGCATAGCAACTATCCCCACATCTCTCACTCTGTGTGTAAAGCATACGATATCCACCGCTTTGATCACCCAAATCCTTGGTATGATCACTCTGTCCCATGGAGTCACAGTGACTCCACTGGACTGATTCATAGCCACTAATCCTTTGCTATGTCCACTCTTCCCCATGAAGTCATGATGACTTCACTGCACTGGCTCATAGCCATGCTACGATCACTCTGCCCCATGGAGTAATATCTACCCCACTGCACTGATCTGTAGCCTAACAATCGTCCCTAGGTGGTGAATCAAAGCTATGGACGTCGATAACCCCTTTGCACACGTCCCGCAACAAAGCCCAACTCATGGAGTTAACCCGTTGATCCCATTTGGATCATGAGTAATAACCTCTCATTTGGACTTCCTTTGCATCTCGGGTTTTGGTCGAATTGGAGTTGGTCTTCAGAAGAGTCATCACGTAGTAGTAATGGAAGTTCAATTCGGTTCGGTCCAATCAGCTTCAGTTGGTTCGGTTCGAATACATCGTCCCCAGGCTTCCCGTTCGGTTCGGTGCTCCACTTCATGATGGTTCGGTCTAGTCATCTCCATCCGGTTCGGTTAGGCTACGTCGAACCAATCCAGTTACTTCAGCCCTCTCGCGTTGATCTGATCCCTCTCCTTAGTTCCAGTCTGATCCCACGTCCCTCGTGTTCATCCGATCCGATCCCCATGCTAAATCCCGACCCAATCCCCAACCCAACTCCAACTCTATGTAGGTGGCCTTCCTTCTTGCCAAGCCTCCTATGATGCCAAGATCCGATCTGAATCGAATTCCCTTGCCCAGTTCTCCTATCCGATCTGAGCCCTATATCTGATCCGATCCGAAACCCTACATATTTTCCTACAACTTTTCCAACGACTGTTTTACGCCATCCAACGGCATTTTAGACCAATCTAACTTTTCTAATCAATCACAAAGCATACCGTACAGTCATAGCAACATAGAGAATCAACCATAAACACCAAAACAACAATTTGATATGTCAAAACGGATCAAACATACCCAAAACTCATGTTTTTCCCTTAATCATGTATAACAATAACTAATGATAGGATTAACAAAACTTAACCAAATTAACTCAAAATTCTAACAGAGGCTTAAAGTAGTATTTAAGAATTTCTAAACATTTTTCCAGATTTTTGACATGTATAATTTCGTTAACTAACACTAATCACCCTAATTAACTATAATTAGTGAGGAACTATGCAAACCACTCCCCTTTGCCACAAATAAAACTTTCAGAACTTAAACTCCTCTGATTTGGGCGAATACCAATGTCTAACAATAGCTTCAACCTTGCTTTGGTGCTATTTCTCCTTAATTTGGTGTAGATTAGGCTAATCTTTGATTAAACGGTGATTAGAAATGATTCTAGAAAGTGGAGGCCATTGCTAGGGTTGAAATGGTGTTAGTAGTGGCTGAAAAATGACAAAGAAAAGGTTTCCCTAACCCTAATCAGCCTTATAATGCTCTATTCACGAAATTCCCCAATGGGCCTAGCTGTTAATCACCCTATTTGGCTCAGTTAAGCTGTTTTTCACCTTCTAAACCTTAATTCAGCCATATCTCCAAAACGGTAAGTCCGTTTGGCTAATGTGACTACTCTACGGAATTGTAAATCATCATCCGAATCCAATGGAAGTGATTTTTGGTCAAAACTTCTTACCAATCAAAAGTTATAGCCAAAACAAGATCAGCTAGGGGCAAAACGATCATTTAAAAATCGGCAAAAATATGAACATGGGAAATGAACCCAATAGTCGTCTCCCAAAGTTACATGGCTATACGACTTTGCATGAGAAAGAAAGAAATATTCTACGATCCCCTGATGCATAGAATGCGAGTCGTTACATTCTCCCCACTCCCCTCCCACCCCCTCCCCCCCCCCCCTTTTAAGAAATTTCGCCCCCGAAATTCCTTAACTAATAAACAAGCAAAGGATCCCGCATGCCTACCAACCATTCACAACAATCAAACATGCAAAGCAACAAACAAGTCTATCCTAGCTTGCGGAAAAATAAATTGCGATTAAAATCTTACCAGGCAAAGAGTTATGGATACGTCTTCTTAATGCTCTCCTCTGTCTCCCAAGTACAGTCATTCTCATTCTCGCCCCACTGAATTCTGACTAGATTCACCGCTTTCCTTCGAAGTTGCTTCGTATCGTGCTCGATAATACGAATCGGCTTGCGGTTCCCAACCGCCTCAGGTTCTACTTCTATATCATCCAACTGATCAGGTGAAATAGTCATATCGGGATCGTGCACGAATTTCCTTAACTGGGAAACATGAAATACGTTATGAACTCCTGCCATCTTCTCTGGTAATTCAACTTTATATGCCAAATTCCCAACTTGCTCGAGAACTGGGAATGGTCCAACAAATCTTGGTGTTAACTTGTCTCTCCTGCCAAATCGTATCACGCTCTTTAATGGAGAAATCTTGACAAAAACCAAGTAGCCAATGGAGAATTTTAAATCTCTTATCCTCTTATCAGCATAACTCTTCTGCCTATCTTGGGCAGCCTTCATTCGTTGTCGGATAACCTTGATCTTATCTAAGGTTTCTCTTATCACATCTGGCCCAAGCACAAACTTCTCACCAGTTTCTAACCAACATGACAGTGAGTTGCACGTCTTCCGTACAAAGCTTCAAATGGAGCCATACCAATACTGGACTGATAACTATTATTATATGCAAATTCTACAAGATGCAAATGGTCATCCCATGATCCACCAAAATCCAATATGCAAGCTCTCAAGAGATCTTCTAATACTCGATTGACCCTCTCTGTCTGACCATCAGTTTGAGGATGGTACGTGGTACTGAGATGTAATTCTGATACTAAAGCCACTTGTAAGCTCTTCCAAAATCCACTAGTAAATAACGGATCTCGGTCGCTCACAGTGCCCTTGGTTATTCCATGAAATCTCACTACCCACTTTATATATAGTTCTGCTAACTTAGCTGCTATTCTATTCGACTTGACGGGTATAAACCTTGCACGCTTGGTTAATCGGTCCACAATCACCCAAATGCTATCATGGCCCGATCTAGTCCTTGCTAACCCATCAATGAAATCCATTGAGACATGTTCCCATTTCCATTCTGGAATTTCTAATGGTTGCAACAAACCACTAGGTTTCTTTTGCTTGGCTTTAACTAGCTGGCAGTTCATGCATTTGGATATAAACTTCCCAATGTCTCTTTTCATTCCTTCCCAGTAGTAGGCCTGCTTCAGGTCTCGATACATTTTGTTACCACTGGGATGTATAGTCAGTTTTGAGTGATGACATTCTCTAAGCACTTCATCTCTCAATCCATTGACATTGGGCACAACTAGTCTTCCATTCTTTCTAAGCCATCCATCTCGATCAAGCCCATACTTGTTCATCTCCTCCTCGATACCCATCTCTAACTTGGAGATGATTTCCAATAGGTTAGGATCGTCTCTCTGACTGGAACCAATCAGCTCAGTCAAAGTGGGTCTGATCGTCAAACTTGCTAATACTTCTGGATCCAATTCGCACTTTGGTCTGAAATCGTATCCTACGATATACTCCAGTTGCTTCCATTCTAGAAACATAGCCCCTAAACTGGCATGTCTTCTACTTAATGCATCAGCTACCGCATTGCTCTTTCCTTGTGTATATGCGATATCGAAATCGTAGGAAGCCAAGAATTCTAACCATCTTTGCTGTCGGAGATTTAAATCCTTCTGAGATAAAAGGTACTTTAACGATTTATGATCGGTAAACAACTCGAATCTTTCTCCCAAGAGATAATGTCTCCACATCTTCATTGCGAACACGATTGCTGCCAATTCCAAATCATGAGTAGGATATCTTTTCTCATGCGGTTTAAGTTGCCGACTAGCATAAGCTACAACCCTACCTCCTTGCACCAATACAACACCTAGTCCGGTACCACATGCATCTGTGTATACCGTCATCTCTTCATTCCCCTTAGGAATGACTAACACTGGTGTACATGTCAAGTTTTCCTTTAGGCTCTTAAATGCATTCTCGCACTTTTCGTCCCAGATGAAAGCTTGATTTTTCTTGGTCAACTGAGTCAACGGTGCCACTATCTTGGAGAAGTCTTGGATAAACTTACGATAATATCTAGTCAATCCCAAGAAACTTCTTACATTTGTTGCATTTTGGACATAGACTAATCTTGTACCGTAGCCACCATTGCAGGGTCCACGGCAATACCATTCTCTGAAACAATATGGCCCAAGAATCTTACTTCCCTCCTTTAGAAGTGACACTTAGAAAACTTTGCTTTCAATTGATGTTTTCTCAACACCTCCATCACTATCCTCAGATGTTCTTTCTGTTCTTCCTCTATCCTCGAATAAACCAAGATATCATCTACGAACACAAGAACAAACTTATTCAATTGATCCCTGAATACCCTATTCATAAGATCCACAAAATATGTTGGTGCATTGGTCAACCCAAATGGCATGACCAACCACTCATAGAATCCAGACGGCGTCCGAAATGTCGTTTTAGCTATACTCTCAGCTTCCACCCTAAGCTGATGAAAACCTATCGCGTGATCAACCTGGGAAAACACTCTCGCGCCGCTCAACTGGTCAAACAAATCATCTATCTGTGGTAGAGGATACTTATTCTTCCTCGTCACCTTATTCAACTTGCGGTTGTCCACACACAATCGAAGGGAACCATCTTCCTTGGTAGCAAACACAACTGGTGCTCCCCACTCAGAAACACTTCTTCTGATAAATCCCTTCTTCAACAGATCACTTACTTGCACCCCGAGCTCTCGCTGCTCCCTTGGTGCCATACGACGAAGTGGCATCACTATAGGTCTGACATCTTTCGCTAAATCAATACGAAACTCAATCTCTCGATGTGGTGGAAGTCCAGTCACTTCCTCGAAGACGTCCGGATACTGGCCAGCCAAGGGCACATCTGACAACTCATCATGCGGGATGTCGAGAGAATTTAGAAAACCAGCCATTACCCCATCACTAGGTAGACCCCCAAACACTATCCTCTGCCCATCATCCGCTCTAACTGTCACCAAAAAGCCCTCACAGTCTACCACCACCCCGTATCTTTGGAGCCAGTCGACTCCAAAAATAATGCCAAACCCAGTGAATCCCAAAACAAAGCAATCACAAACAAACATGCATCCATGACTCGATAAGACCACATTATGACAAATCATGCTAAGGCTAGTTGAACCACCAATCAGGTTCGTCACCGCTAAAGGTCTATCGACTATCTCGGGTTCCAATCCCAACCTATCTACAGGTTACTAGATATGAAGGAACGGGAAGCTCCGGTATCAAATAATACTCGAACAGGAACATCATAAACAGAAAGCATACCTTGAATGACGACATTCTTTCCTTTCTCCGCCGCAGTTGGGGCATTCGACGAAGAAGGAATAGCATTGATAGCATATGCTTTCACAATCTGCTTTTCTTTAGGGGGTTGCGGACACTTATCCTTTCGATGTCCCACTTGGCCACAGTTGAAACACTTCCTGTCCCCTGGCTTTGCTCGACATTCTTTAACATAATGGCCCTTCTTGCCATAGCTAAAGCACTCAACATCTTTCTTATTCTTTTTCTTCTGGCCATCCTTCGTCTGATTCTGCTTTCTCTTATTCTGAGAACCATTCTTGCCTCCACCGCTTGCTTGCAGTTTTGGCTCCTCTGCAGATGCAACCTCAGTCTTCGACTTAGGGTATAGACTCTCTGATCTCAAAGCTTTTCCCACAATCGATTCAAAAGTCTCATTGATATGGTTTATAAGCCTTTCCCCCAAGTACTGATCTAAGCCTATTATGAACTACTCATTCTTCTTCTTGGGAGTGTCAATAAGAGATAATCCATGCCTCGATAAAGTATTGAACTCAGCAATATACTCCAAGACTGCTCTACCATTTTTCTTAAGTTCCAAGAACTTTCCAAACAATTCTGACTTCTAAGCAGCTGGGATAAACTTTTCACTAAATCGGGCCTTAAACTGATCCCATGTAACTTGATCCTCTGGAGTAGCTTCCTTAATAGCATTCCCCTAATTCATCGCCCGTCCTTGCAGTTGACGGGATGCTAGCTTTCTCTTCGTCGCATCCTCGACACCCAAGTATTCGAAGATACACTCACAACTAACCAACCAATCCTGAACTTCTGTAGCCGATTCCGTTCTGTGGAACGGCTTCCCACCAAGACTAGTGTAATCCTTGCAAAGCTTGGCGAAATCGGCTCTAGGCGCCTGCACCGCTGCACCACCACCAGTTCCAGCATTGGGAACTGCTCCTTGCGCATTTCTAAGCATCTCTCTCATGAAATCAGTGAACATCATCCTCATATTAGGAGCATTCCCATTATTAGCTCCTCTACCAGCACCCTTAGTATATCGGCTCATTGTTCAATCTGTAAGGAGAAAACTATTAACCATCTCTTCAGTGGTGCCAATGTAGTGCGACTTCATCCTTAAATATACTAATAGCATATATGTATATATATAGCTTTTGAAAACCAAAATATCACAAATACACGCTCTCATATACGTACTATCTCTATCTGGTGTCTTCCCTATGTTAACTACGCAACCTAGAGCTCTGATACCAAATGTGACGGCCCGCCCCGCATCTTCCGACATTTCCAATGAAAGTGCACTGTGCCTATGCCTGACCAGCACGGGACGGTCGCCAAGGGAAGGAAAAGAAGGGAATTTGAACTAGCAAGGAACCTGTATAATGTCTCACAACGCATGGAATAAAATATAATAATAACATACTTGACATAAAACAGGCGAGACAGTGCATAAGCTGAAAACTAAACATGATAGCAGCGAAAAACTCAAAATACAGCTTATGTTCCACATCATCATTATTACAACTTTTCAAACTGTCTCTAAAGAAAAATAAGAAAGGTACTATACTAATGCCCAAAGTAGTGACCAACAGCGATACAGGGAGAATATCTATATATATCGTACGTGGAAGCCTCCTGCTCGTCTCCGGCACAGCTACTCATGCATAGTCACCTGACCTATCCCTAGCCTGCCCATTTAAGAGCACCCAGAGTAATAAGAAGAGACATAAAACTCTGGGTCAGACAAAAGTCTGGTATGAGCGATGAACAGCAAAATAGAACAATAACAGGTATACTAAACCACACCTGAACCTGCAACCCAAGAGTTAGCACAACAAGATGCACAATACTCTAAGGTGACACTAACATATGGTGTAAAGATACAGGGGTGGGGGTGTGCATGTCATAATGATGGCAAACAATCAAGCATAGCAACCATCCTCACATCTCTCACTCAGTGCGTAAAGCATACGATATCCACTGCTTTGATCACCCAATTCCTTGCTATGATCACTCTGTCCCATGGAGTCATAGTGACTTCAGTGCACGAATCCATAGCCACTAATCCTTTGCTATGTCCACTCTGCCCCATGAAGTCATGATGATTCCACTGCAATGGCTCATAACCATGCTACGATCACTCTGCCCCATGGAGTAATAACTACCCCACTGCACTGATCCATAGCCTAACAATCGTCCCTGGGTGGTGAATCAAAGTTGTGGACGTTGATAACCCCTTTGCACACGTCCCACAGCAAAGCCTAACTCATGAAGTTAACTCGTTGATCCCATTTGGATCCTAAGTAATAATCTCCCATTTGGACTTCCTTTGTATCTCAGGTTTTGATCGAATTGGAGTTGGTCTTCAGAAGAGTCATCACGTAGTAGTAATGGAAGTTCAATTCGGTTCGGTCCAATCTAATTCAGTCGGTTCGGTTTGAATACATCATCCCAAGGCTTCCCATACAGTTCGATGCTCCACTTCATGATGGTTCGGTTTAGTCGTCTCCATCCGGTTCGGTTCGGCTACGTCGAACCGATCCAGTTACTCCAACCCTCTCGCGTTGATCCGATCCCTCTCCTTAGTTCCAGTCTGATCCTACGTCCCTCGTCTTCATCCAATCCGATCCCCATGCTAAACTTCGACCCGATCCTCAACCCAACTCCAACTCTATGTAGGTGGCCTTCTTTCTTGCCCAGCCTCCTACGATGCCAAGTTCCGATCGGAATCGAATTCCCTTGCCCAGTTCTCCTATCCGATCCGAAACCCTGCAACTTTTCCAACGACTGTTTTACGCCGTTCGACGGCGTTTTCGACCAATCTAACTTTTCTAATCAATCAAAAAGCATACCATACAGTCATAGCAACATAGAGAATCAACCATAAACACCAAAACAACAATTTGATATGTCAAAACGGATCAAACATACCCAAAACCCATGTTTGTCCCTTAATCATGTTTAACAATAACTAATGATAGGATTAACAAAACTTAACCAAATTAAATCAAACTTCTAACAGAGGATTAAAATAATATTTAAGAATTTCTAAACATTTTTCCATATTTTTGACATGTATAATTTCGTTAATTAACACTAATCAACCTAATTAACTGTAATTAGTGAGGAACTACGCAAATCACTCACCTTTGCCACAATTAAAACTTTTAGAACATAAACTCCTCTAATTTGGGCGAATACCAATGTCTAACAGCAGCTCCAATCTTGCTTTGGTGCTATTTCTCCTTAATTTGGTGTAGGTTAGGCTAATCCTTGATTAAACGGTGATTAGAAATGATTCTAGAAAGTGGAGGCCATTGCTAGGGTTTAAAGGGTGTTAGTGGCGGCTGAAAAATGACAAAGAAAAGGTTTCCCTAACCCTAATCAGCCCTTATAAAGCTCTAATCCCGAAATTTCCCAATGGGCCTAACTGTTAATCACCTTATTTGGCCCGGTTAAGCTGTTTTTCACCTTCTAAACTTTAATTCAGCCATATCTCCCAACCGGTAAGTCCGTTTGGCTAATGTGGCCACTCTACGGAATTGTAAATCATCATCTGAATCCAATGGAAGTGGTTTCAGGCCAAACTGCTTACCAATCAAAAGTTATGGCCAAAATAAGATCGGCTAGGGCAAAACGGTCATTTAAAAATTGGCAAAAATCATGAACATGGGAAATGACCCCAATAGTCGTCTTCCAAAGTTACATGGCTATACGACTTCACATGAGAATGAAACAAATATTCTACGATCCCCTGATGCGTAGAATGCGGGTCGTTACAGATAACTGTAGCCTTGGGCTGCTGTCAATAGAAGACGATTAGCGATTTTGAAGTGGCTTACTGAATTAATCAGTATATTGCAAGGGTGCAAGGTATATGTTTCTAACAAATTCAAATTGCATAAAATAATTTATTTATTGATTAAGTTAATTAAATAAATGTTTAATCGATAAATAAAATAAATTATCATAGGTGGCAGGTGGATTCGCTTGAAACGGTTCATAGCTGCGACATTACAAGATTTATTTGGATATTCGTCAAAATAAAAATATCAGGTGAGTAAATCTCACTCATAGATTTATTTTAAAAATAAATTGTTGGTTGTTTGGGTGCATGCATGAATTGTTGAATTATTGTGGTTGCATATGTGTTAGTTATTTAGGTGATGGTTTAATATATATATAGTATTGGTGATTGGATGTTCCCGCAGTACCATTAGCGGATGCCCGCAGTATCATTAGCGGATGATTTCCATATGTGCCCCGCAATGTATATGGTAGATGACCTTCTTACCGTGATATCCTGCCTTGAAGCAGGATTGGTATTATTATTGTTATTGACTAACATCTGTGTATGCAGGGAAAAACAGGTTGGAGGGGTCCAACTGGATCCCTCAAAATTTATTTATCATTGTTTTTATATGTGTGATATGTTGAAGTGAATTGATGTTTGTGTGTTTGAATGTTTGAATACCACTAACCTAGATATCGATATCTAAAAATATTATACCAAGGGGTTTTAAGATTTAAAAAGGAAAATTTAATTTTCGAAATAGAAATTGAGTTACGAATGGATTCGTACATATTAACTTGTTTTTATTAATAAAAACAAGTAGCTAAATTATAAACTATGTTATAAATGAGAAATAAAATTATCATTTGATAATATAAAATTTTTAAATTCAAATATTAATTTTAAAAGGAAACTTTATTTTTTTCAAAGTGGAAATTGGATTTCAAATGGAATTTGAAATCGAAAACTTGTTTTAATATTTAAAACAAGGAGTGAAATGTATAAACTGTAATTTTTTTAAAATAAAGAGAAATAACTATTATTGTATAATTAGAATTTAAATTCAAGTATGTATTAAAAAGGAGAACTAAAAATCATTTTCGAAGAAAATGACGTAATTCATTCTGATATTCGAAAGGTAAAATGAATTGGAATAAATCCGTAACGGTTTATAAGTAGAATTCGACTATGTCGAATTTATAAAAATATTTAATCTCTGAAAGGATATTAGATTTATATCAAATAGAAACTGTAATTGAATTTTGATGTGAAAATAGATTCTATATTTATATTATATATATATTTATATATATAAGTTAAATAAAATGAACTATTCCAAAATTGGAATCGAGTTTCAAATAGATTGTTAAAATGGAAGTTTTGTTTTAACAAGAAAGCTAATTTATAAACAAAGTTTATAAATATGATGAAATAGTTTTCATCGAGTAAATTTTAAAATAGATTCCAAATTTAAGAAATGGAATAAAAGGTGAGGTTTAAACAGAGTTGTTGTATTACAAACTTTTATCTGTCTCTAGATAAGAACATTGTCGATCAAGGTCTGAGAGGTAAATAGAATACCCCAACTTGAACGACTTCACTATTATCAAGTGATGATATTAGTTTGTAATGGTAAAAGAATATTGAATTGATTATTTCCATAGAAGAAATCATGATTCGATTTCAATTATTTAGAATAATTTATGGAAGTTGGAATTTTATATAGAAATTTAATTGTGAATAATTTACACTCGGGTTATAAACCTTGAACTAAAGAAATCAACGATTTTGGAAAAATCGAGCTATTCAAGTTAGATTTGGAAGCCGATTTAATTTATATTTAAATTGTAGAGAATGAAGTTGGAACTCAATTATAAACAAAGTTTAAATGTTTAATTAAAACGAACTCGCCGCAGTGCGGTAGTTCGTAATTTGACGACTCCGACATTAATTGAGTATATATAGCTCAATATAAGTCAGAATTTAATGAAACAAGAAACACCCGAACCTATTGAATAATAATTTTCTAATGGAAGAGAAAAAATCTGGATTTCGACTTAACGATTTTGCGCTATGTCAAAATCAAATTTTAGAAAAGTCGCTATAAAATCGTTAAAAAACCATAACGATTTAATTAATTAATTTAAGGGATTCTTAGTGAATAAAAATCCGGATTTCTATTAGACAAATCCAGATTTGAGTTATAAAATTGATTTGAACTCAGTGGGGTAAGTGGATCGATTTTTGGAATAAAAGTTAAATCTTTAATCATAGAATAAAATTAACTAATTAGAAGAATAATTAGTTAATGAAATTCTGGAAATGAAATCGACTTCGTGTAAGTGAATAAGTTTTGATAATTTAAATATAAAACTCGATTTAGAGATGGCGTGCAACTTGTGTATAAGTGAACTAAAGTATATTTGGATATGATGTATTCAAATCAAAGTGCAATAAGCAAAAGAACTAATTAAAAGAGTGGTTGGCGAATTTTGTTAGAAAGGATTGGATTGATTGAAATAAAAGGGGAATAAACATATATATGTTAAACAAGTAGGGGATGAAGAGTATGAAGAGTATGAAGATTTTAATTCAAGTACCCGACTAAAAGGTACATGTTTAAATTTCCATATGAGGTTTTATGCGCCGAATCAGCAAGCCACTTGGCTTTTTGATTTTTTGTTTGAATGGAAAGAGCCTAGAGAGGCAAGTTGGGGTTTGAACGGTTGACCAGTACAAGGGAGGTGCTGGTGAAATTTTCCAGAAATTTAAAGAGTTAGAATATTTTTAAGAAATTTTGAAAATAGAAATCAATATATTGAAATATATAGAATTCGATAAGGAAGTTGGAAATGTAGTTAATGAATGAATATTAATTAAAAGGGGCCAGTGATTGTTTGATTATTGATGGATGTTTCTTTTTTTCCTTTGATAGTTAAATCACCGGCTACCAAAGAATTTTTGGACCATCGTTGTCAATACGGAGAGACCGGTTGGATTTAATATCCGTAAACCACTCCGTATAGGCATAGGCGTTGCGAATTTGATTATGCAGAAGATAATTGAAGACGGAGTGAAATGCAAGGGCTGTTTTGTTTGTCCAGACCCAGGACAACTTGTATGGACGAATATCTGACAGAGTATTCCTAACGAATCACATAAGACGTTCTTTTCAGGATATTATGTCTGGTGGCGGAGAAATTCGTTTCCTTTGCTTTTTATACACTTAATATTTTTGGAAGATCAACTAGTGATTTGACGGGTTTGACGATGTGGCATTCAAAGTGAATGGTGACCAGATGTTCTAAAAATATCAACGTAGCCTCATGCCTCACAACCAGGAAGTGACAAAAATCGGGCAGACAACATGGCTAAGTGGGTCATTCCCAAGAAGGTTATATTTGTCACCGATCTAGAGAAAATTCATTATTTATTCTTCTTTCGATTCTGTATCTTACGGATTACGGTTGGACAGCCAACAAGCGCGGGTGACAATATATTCGATACACTCAAGTTAAATGAGTGGTCGGTCATGTGTGGGTCGAGTTGCAAGATGTTCTTGTTGAACCCCAGTGTATACCCTCTAGAGTACACTGATTGGGAGGTGGTCCCATACTTTGTCATAGTTGGAATCCAATCTCCAATAAGCGCCCTGCAGTTTTTTTATTTTATACTATGTATGTGGAGCATGAGATGCAAGCGTTCTGCTATTTGATGATTTATTTGATTAGACATTATTATAATATCGCTGGATTTTGATATCAAAAATCGTTTGGTTATAGTAAGGTAAAAACCGTCCATGTTTATGTGTGGGTCGGTCTTACTATTACCCTTTCTTTCAAAGGATTTTCAAAGTTAAACAATACGGTTAGAGTTTACTCACACCAGTCCCATGACTGACCTAGAGTTTATTTTGTTTATTTTTCCCTAAACTCTTGGGTGCCCAAATTTCTACGGGCAGTCATGTGTTTCAGGTTTTTACAGATACACCTGGAGGAGCTTGAAGTAGGAGGCTTCACCGTTAGATATTTTAGAGTTGTTTTTCCGCTGAATCAAATATTGTTTGTACTCTGATATGGTATGTATATATAGTACAGATTTGTATTTCAAAGCTATGTTATATATTATATTTTATTCGTTTCGTTGTGAGATTCTGTGTTGTTATTTCTATCCTTCTCCTATCTGTTTCTATTTCTTTAACCCAAATGACTCGTATTTCTGTATTATTTGAGTTGGACGTGTGTTGTATTAGTCAGCTCAGATAGTGCGGATTTGCAGGCCACTACATCTAGGCTATATATGCCTAAGGTTTCATTTGTCAATTCTTGTATGTATAGCAGGCTATAATTTCTTTCATGTCACATTATTTTTCTTATGTTCCCCTTTTCATTTCATTCTTGTTTTAATAACTTCATGTGTATATTTATTTTAATTAGTGTGCCATGTACAAACAAATTATACATTCTTACTTGTCTTATATATACACATATATATTTTCCTATACACATACTACACTTATACATATTCAAATGTACAAACAAGTTTGAATTATATGCTTAGACTTATGTAACTTGTCTACATACATATATACGTACGTACATACATATATATATATATTCAGCTATATATATTTCGCTTATATATTTTAATTAAGGCAAATATTATAATCCACTTGTCTCACTTTGTATTTGAAGTCATTATCTTCTTACATGTACTTATATGTGAAGTAAGATAGTATTCTACTTTATGTATATTCTCATTAGTTACCTATGTAACTCAATATTGTCATGAATTCAAAAGCAAGTTCAAGTGTAAACAAAAAGTGTTAAAACAACATATACTTGATTATATACACATATAACAAGTTAATACATACATACACATGATTTTATAATATAATTATTCTAATTTAAACCAATTTGATCTTATCAATATTATAAAATTAATGTATATCCTGTATTTAACTTATATTTTCTTTTCTATGAAATAATTAAATATTACTTAAGTAAATTATTATTTTAACTTCAAGTGAATAATCCAGATTAAATTACATATGAAGTAGTCAAATCTCCGTTTCTATTTCTTGCTTAAGTAATCTATATTCATGTGCGTTTAAAAGCAATTTAAAACACAATAAAATGATAAAACATCAATTATGTGTTTTATATACATATGAATATTAGTTAAGGAATTTTAAACCATCAGCAAATATATTTATTTGGAATTTCCCTGATAGTTTTCCAAATATATAAAACTTAATTTAATTAATTAAATTAAATTATTGGTATAATCTATTCATTATAGATTATAAAATTAATCCAAAAATTTGGTTGTTACAATCCACCCGCTTAAAAGAATTTCATCCTAGAAATTAAAGAGTAACAAGGAGATCTCGGTAATAACTAACATTATAGACTTATATTCCTACATAAGCTATATACCAACGATCATAGAAACCACAGCATGCAGTACACACAAGTTATCTACTAAACATCCACAACAAACAAAGCATACAATACATACATCAGCAATTAGCTATCAATCACAGTCATTTCGTAACTATAAATATATGTTATTATGTTTTGAAAACATTTTCATTTCATATTTATGCATTACTATTCTTCAACATTCATCAGTTCCTGACCGTAAATTAGCAAGAAAATAATCCTCTAAGTATCAACCCCGAAGATCGAAATCGACATCGGATCAACACTTAGAAAATCATTCTACTCGACCAATCTTCAGCTAGGTTCCAATTTCTTAACTCCACATCTTAGCTCCTTATCGACTCATATTACCTCATTTTCCATTTTTTAAAAATTCGTTGATTACATTAGGAGAATAAATTCCAAAACATATCTACTTCATTCATTTGAATCAAACATGTTCAAACATATTTATCTGCTTTAAATTCTCTTTCTATACTCCAATACAATTTAACTCTATTCAACTTAACTTTACTATTTCAATATTGTTCTAGTTAAATTTTCCAATTCCAGAATCCAAACTGCTGGTTTTATTTCAAACAATTTGAAATCACATATTTCTATTCCATTATAAATTCAAAATCTTTGATTTTATTCAAAAATATTTAGTTTTTCTTAGACAATTTTTCAGTTTATCTTTATTTGTATATTTCTTTCTTTACACAAATTCAATTTAGTTCCCTATATAATTATTTTAATTTTTATAATCTTATTTGCTCAAAATAACAATCGACACATCCATATAATAATAATTTCAAAAAAACAATTATTTTTATGTCAAAATACGATTTTTGAGTAAAATTATTTCATTTACCTGGCTTTTAAAGCAATATTGTGTTGAATAACTCTGCTAAAGTGTTTAGAAACACTTTTTGATTCAGTGTTACACCACTGTAATGACCAAAATTCATAAACCACTCGACAAACCAATCAACACAATATAAAATAGTTTTTATACAATTAACAAATATGCGCTTATGTATGTACACTCGAACTCAATCTAAAGTATTACTAACCCCATTCCTACCGAATTGCACCACAGAGTCAAGATTATAACTAAATCAATGCTCTAATACCAACTATAACGGCCCAAAAATTCTCGATCCCGATTATCGTTACAAATACGTATCCGGTGTCACATATCGACTAATCAAGCACTAGAAAAAACCGGTTCGTTAATAGAAAGAAGTTAGAGGGTGAGAAATAGAAAGAAATAAAGTTAGAATAGAAGAAAAAGAAGAATATAACATAACAATATCAGAGTATCACGAATCTCACAGCGGAACTAAATAAAATATATTATATAAGATCTTTTGAAATACAAACTTTACTTGAACTTACATATATTATCAATGTACAACATATATACAACACAGCGGAAAAAACTCTTATATCTAATGTTGAAGCCTCCTACTTCAAGCTTCTTCCAGTGTATCTGTAAAATCCTGAACTACATGACTGCTCGTACAAATTTTGGCACCCAAGAGTTTAGGGAAAACATAGAAAAATAAACTCTGGGTCGGTCGTGGGACGGGTGTGACTAAATGATTTTAAAACAGCTTCATTTAATGTTTAAAAAATCCTTTTTAAAAGAAAGGATAATCGTAAGACCGACCACACATAAACGCAGATGGTTTTTACATTACGATAATGCAAAACATTCTTAAAAATATAATTCTAATATTATAATAGTGTCTAAAACAAATAAATAGAAATCTAGCGGAATGCTTACATCTCACGCTCCACATATATAATATACAGTCAAAACCAAGGGCTCTTAATGGGTAATGGATTCCGACTATGACAAGGTATGGAACCATCTTCCAATAATTTATATCTAGAAAGGAATACACTGGGTTCAACAAGAACATCTTGCAACCCGACGATACATGATCGACCACTCATTTTGCTTGAGTGTATCGAACGTATACCACTAATGGTTGGGATCAGCAACTGTTTCCTAAAAGGGGAAGCATCGATAGATTAAAGAAGGAAATGAATTTTCTCTAGACAGATGATAATGTACACTAATAGGGAGCGACCCACTTAGTCATGCTACCTCCCCCATTTTATTCATTTCTCGGTTATGTTGCTTGAGGTTAGAATTACTTTTTGGAATATTTGGCCACCATTTACTTTGAATTCCTCATTTTCAGATCCGTCAAATCACTAATTGACGTCCACAAGTATACTCCAGATGTAAAAGAAGTGCCCTTCTTTGCCACCAACTTGGTATGTTTGTAAAAATCAATATACATAATTTTTAGGAAATACTATGTCACACATTCCCCATATAAGTCATCCAGGAACATGATGAACCGAATGCACTCTCCTATTACAGCCTATACAAGAATTCACCTCATGGATCAGTAACGAGTAGTCCTTGCAACCCATAGATTTCAATCACAACAGAATTGCTATTAAAATATCTCTAGGAGCTTAGTAGAGAATTTCAACAAGTAGTTCCTCCTATTAAGAAGATCTACAGTCTTTAAATTTAATTTTTTATATAAGTATCCCTGCAAATTAGTGAATGAACGTAAAGTTGGTTCGAAGTGGTTTTGAGTCCAGTTCTTATCCTGGTCTCTTCGAACTAACACATAAGGAATATTCTTTCAATAGTCGGTGTTCTAACTATCAAAATTAAACTGTAACAACCCGGAATTTTGACAATAAATAGTTATTCAATTAGAATATCAGAAATAGGATTTTATGAAAACGACGGAATTTGGCCACGAAACTTTAATCGATGTGTTCGTCTCGAAATTTTGGTCAACTTTCATGTTTGGAGTTTCGCAAACGGTGTCCGTATGAAAAAGTTACAGACGAAATATGAAATACAGATGGAAATAATTAAATAGAATAATTAATAAATTCCTTTCCCTTTTTAGCCCTCCTTCATTGGGCATTATGGCCGAAGGGAGGTCGACCGCTCATGGGGGGTGTCGACCGCTACGGACCAATAGTGCCCAGTGACGGCTAGGTTTTAAGAGGAAATTTCGTTATATTTTATAATGTAAACGGAAGGATGTTAATTAAAATAGATCTGACGGTAAAAGGCCAATTCCACTCCTATAAATAAAGGGGCAAGTCCTCATTCTTTTCCACATAAATTTTTTAGCAGCAGCGAAACTCTGTCATTTTTTCTCCTTCTTCTAACGTAATTTTTTGAATAAAAATATATTCATGCACAACAAATCAAATCCAAATCATATAGAATTGAGAGAATTATCAGAACCATTGGAAAAGAATGCAAATTGACGCTCCAAATGAGATTCTCTCCTCTCTTCTTATTTTCTTACATTTTTACAGATCTGAAATTATCCCCTTTTCTGATAAATTCTAGATTTATAAGAATTTGGGAATTGTAGGCCTAAAAGGTTCAAATTTTGGATTTGGATGCTTTAAGGTGACTGGGAAATTTACGAATATAGTTATAATAGCCTATATATTTCGTTTGAATTAGATCTAAATTTCTATGCCTATTTCTATCAGATCTATTCACTAAATTATTGTAATTGAATTGACGCCTATCAAATCTGATTGTAAACATTGTTCTAACTTGTATATTGTGAATTGTGGTTAGGCATAATATTAATTGTGGGATTCTTAAATTTATTTACACTTATGTTGTAAAATGTATTGTGAATGTTGCAAAGCACTGTAGATCTGGAAATCAGTCTTATTAAACACCATTTAATTAAAGTTATATTACAGGTCTCTATTTTCAGTGTTGAATAATAAATTATGTGAATATTGGATAAAATGTTAAACTGTGTGATTGTAATTTTAAAAGAATTGTACCTACTTGTATTCAATGTTGTTGGGTTTTGACTTAATTGTTGTAAATATGTCGTTTTCCTCTTTTTGGACAAAAAGATATTATTTTGCATTCACAAGAAATATGAAAAAAAGATTTGAGAAAGGGAAAAGTGGTCAAACATACGTATAAATATAAATATACATATTTGTGCATAGTCTACATCAAATATTCTAAAAATATGTATACATATATATATATATTTCTTGTGAAATTGAAATATGACTATCCAAAAATCAGGCATAATTAACAATTATTACATCTAATGGTCTTTGTAATGTCCTGAATTTCCGTGTCCTTTGAGTTGACTAAGTAAACCCTATGTCTAACCCAAATTGCACAGAAATACGAATCATTAATAGAAAGAAGTTAGAGGTTGAGAAATAGAAAGAAAGAAAAGTTAGAATAGAAGAAAACGAAGAACACAAATCTCACAACAGAACGAATAAAATATATTATATAACATAATTCTTGAAATACAAGTCTATTTTACAGAAATATACCATTATCAGAGTACAACAAAACACATCACAGCAGAAATAAATAACTGTTATCAAATATGGAAGCCTCCTGCTCGAAGCTCCTCAAATAAATCTATAAAATTCTGACTACTTGACTACCCATACAAATTTGGACACCCAAGAGTTTAGGGTAAAACAAAAAAAAATAAACTATGGGCCAATCATGGGACTGGTGTGAGTAAACTCCAACCACTGGTTTAACTTTCAAAAATCCTTTCGGAAGAAAAGATAATCAAAAGACCAATTCACACATAAACACAGATGGTTTTTACCATTATCTGGTGATATTATAATAGTGTCTATATCAAATAAAAAGAAATCTAGCGCCACGCTTGCATCTCATGCTCCATATATAATATAAAATCAAAAACCGCATGGCACTTATTGGAGATTGGATTCCGACTATGACAAGGTATGGAACCACCTTCTGATCAGTATACTCTAGAGGGGATACACTTGGGTTCAACAAGAACATCTTGCAACCCGGCCACACATGGCTGGCCACTCATTTAACTTGAGTGTACCGAGCATATTATCACCAATGACTGTGACCAACAACTGTTACCAAAAGCATACAGCAGTGAATATAATAAGAAGCAAATGAAATTTCTCTAGATCAGGTGATAATGCCCCTAATGGGAATGACCCACTTGGCCATGCTGCTAGCCCGATTTTTGTCATTTCCCAATTGATGAGGCTTGAGGTCACGATTTCCTTTTAGAACAACACATCATCATTAACTTCGAATGCCACATCATCAGATCCGTCAAAACACTAACTGACGTCCAAAAATATACTATGGGTATTAAGCTAAGAAAATAAATTCCTCGCTACCGTATGTAACACCCCGTATTTTCTGTGAACGTATAAGTAACAAATTAAAATATACTTAATTTTTAGGAGAAGAATTAAGGGAAACGGGTTGCGCCATTGCGTTCGTCTCGAAATTCTGCTTGAGAGAGAGTCCGAGTTTGTGTAAACGGATAACGTATGAAGAAGATATGGGTGAACGAAGTTAGGCAGAAAAACCGGAAACAGGCCAGAATACACTGGCGCACTTGTGAAGTGCGCCAGTACAAAAATACACTGGCACACCTGCCAAGTGCGCCCATACCGATCCAGCATAGAATTCTGGAGTGTTCTGTGAGGAAGTCTTCTTCTGAGTGGCTGGATGACCTGTCTTCGAGCTGGGTGGTTCTGATGACTTCTGGACTGATCTGAAGGATCTAAATCACCCTATTCTCCTATAAAAACACCCCAAACCTCACTTTCTCTCCACACAATTTCATTCTGCCTATACTCTGCATCTATAATAAATAAATAAAATAATGGCGTCACTACTCTGCTGGGATCAAAACTAGAACTAGTGCATCTTCTTCCAAATCTGAATAAGATTAAAAGGGAACTACCGCAACTCTTCTTCTATAATCCAATCAAGGCAAGTGCAGTTATTTTCCGATATGAATTTTAATCATGATCTTGACATAATTATAAAACTGAATCTGATATTATGCCCTTTTTCTATTTATCAGATCTATTCCTCTGTTTGTTCTGTATTTCTTCCTCCTTTCTTTCTTTTTGTTTGATAGCCAGGCTACCACGAGCCTGAGACAGATCTCATAAGATATGAACGCATAAACGCTAAATTTGGGAAGAATATTGAATGAGGTATATTTGGGCATAATTGATTTGTAACTAATTTGAGGATACAACGCATGTTGTAATTCTGGACATAAATTTGAGGCATATTGTATAAGACGATCTATGACTTGGAAGGAGATGATTATTGTGACTTAGAACATAAAGAACATAGGTTGAACTTAGAACATAAATCTGAGACATATAATTGGGCATGTTTTATTTAAAACATAAGGTGTATTTAACATATATCTTGAGTTTTGAGGCATAAAGAATACTGGACATATGACTTGGGATTTGTGGCGTAAAGTTTAACTATGTACATGTAACTGATTTGGATGCATAGTACAAGTTGTAATTCAAGATCTAGATCTGGACATACTATATATATTATAGTCTGAAATTTGGAAAAAAGAGAATTAATTTGCATTTAACTTAGGTGTAAAGATCCATATTAAGATTGGATAATTATTAAGTGTGAATACACCTAAGTAAGGGGGGAGTTTTGGATATGTGACATGCATTGTAATCAATGGCTATATTTGGCATAATTTATATGTAAGGTTTTTGGAGAATATTCTGAACTATGCAAGTTTAACTAAAAATTGGGACATATGTTATATGGTGGATTATAACCATAATTTTGGCATATAAGTTCAGGCTTACCTTATGAATTAGGCAAGATATGTGAATAGGACTTTAAGGAATGTTTAAATCGGCTAAAACTGTTATCTGCTTATTATGTTATGTTAAATTCGCCTAATCTGCTAATTTGCCTAATCTGCTAAACCTGTTACCTATTTAATCTGTTGAATTGCCTAAACTGTTACATATGTTGAATCGCCTAATCTGCTAATTTTGCCTAATCTGCTAAATCTATTGAGTTGCCTAATCTGATAAATCTGTTGAACCGCTTAAGCTGCTAAATCTGTTAAATCTGTTGAAAAGCTGAATGATTGTAATTTGTGTAAAACATGTTAATTTGTTTAATCTGCTGCGACTTAAAAAGAAGTCAAATCTGTTAAATTGACATAAATAGTCTAATATTTGTATAATTTGTAATGGAATAAACTGGTTAAAATAAAAATGCTGAGACACGAGGTTAGACTCATGTTTGCGGTAGAAGCCCACCCGGACCCAATCGGCTTAACCAGCAACCGCAAACTGCTATTCTAATGTGAGAGGTCGTAGGCATAACTAAAATATGCTTAGACACGAGGTTAGGTCTGGCTTGTGGCAGAAGTCTGCCCGGAACCGCCCGGCTTATCCAGCGGCCACAAGCTACCAACCTAATGTGAGAGGTCTGTGCATTAATATTTAATTAATGAAAATCTGAGATAAATATAATGTCTAAAACGTGTTGGGTAGATAAGGCTAAACCAACTGGACTGATGAATTAATAAACCTGTTTCGTGAATCTATAGGCCCAATACAAAGTTAGACAATCTGTAAGTCTGTTAAAACTATACATCTGATCCGTTGGTCTGAAAACCTGTTGACTTGATTTTCTGGTCTGCGAACTAGTTGATTTTGAACTCTGTAGGCCTAAAACTTGTAAACAAGTTAATCTGAAATCTGTTAGTCTGGGGACACAAGGTTAGGAGGGAAAATACTTGTGTCATATGTTGTTTGGGACCCATATTAGTCAGTAACCCTTCCTGGTATCAAAACGATGACCCAACAGTAGGTATGGTCCGGGAACGCTTACTGAACTAATTATAAGTGGTTCATTCTGATAATGGCGAGGGGTGTTGATGGTGCGTTCCAACCGGGTCATGTGCGTGCATGGATCCCAGTCTGCCTCTGAGGATGTAAGACGCCGTGACATCTGTAAATAGGTCTGTGTCATTTAAAAGTTGCCACTTTGGAGAGTGATACACCCTTCTGTGGGGCTGGCACATGGTATTTATGTATTAGGGAGCCGATCGCTTGGGGTAGATTTAGGGTACACTTAGTTCTGTCTGTTTCCGTTGGGGTATCGTCTGTTTCTATTGGGTGGTAACACCCGTCTGGTTCTGCGTGGTACCGTCTGTTGGGGTGGTAAAGGCCAATTTACTAGTGTACACCTAATTCTAACATTCTGTTTCTGTAGCGGTTATTCTGTTTCCGTCTCTGATTCTGTTTATGTACCTTCTGTCTGTTGGGGTGGTAAAGGCCCATTACTGGCATTCTGTTCCTGTATAGTTTATTCTGTTCCGTTTCTGTTTCAGTTTGGACATTAGGGTAACACCTAATCCTGTTATATTAGTATTAGTGCAGAGAAGTAAAATATAAGTAAGAAGCATAACTTGGGCTATATCATTATGTTTCTTCTGTTTAGCTTAAGTATACCAGTTACTCCTGTTGCTGTTGTCTCTTATCCAGTTTTATTTTCATGTCATGATATTATTATCTGTTCATATGCTGAAAGTCACTGGACTTGCCAGACTTTATGTCTGACCTTGCTTGTTTTCACCACTTTTCTTTCGTTCCCCCTCCCCCCTAGGTTTTTTAGGGTGGAAGTATAGGAGCTTGATTCGGATTTTCTCTGCTTGAAGTACCGCTTGGCCTTGGCTCTATCTTTCCATGGCAGTTTATGTTGGGGATTATGATTTTAAAAACTATGCATTATGAAGGCTTTTGTACAAGGCTGATATTTTGTACTTGAGTTCTGATATTGTGATTTGAAAAGATGTAACCAAACTTACTTCGGTTTCTGTTGTAGTAAAGTTATTAGTTTTTCAAGTACTGTTTAATCTATCTTGTAAATTTTTGTTCTGTCTACTAAAACGCTCCATCAAAGTTAAGGCATTCCCTTTGTGAGTGACCTTAACGGAGGTGGGGTGTTACACTTGGTATCAGAGCTAAAGATTACCGGATTTGATAAAAAGTTTTGGAAAACTATTTTCAAAAAGGTTTTTAAAAAGGAAGTATTTTCAACAGTAGAGTTTATTTTGAAAAACATAATCCCCAAAGCCGTAGCCTATCTTTCTATCTTTTGTTTTGAATCTTTCCTTTTTCTTTCTTTTCAGCATGTCTGGGGATCTTAACCTTCCAGAGGGCGTACCGATACCTGGCTGGTTCAGGAGGTACCTAGAAGCTAGGACTAATGATGCGGGCCCAACAAACGTCCCTCCTCCCCCGGCTGCAGCGGTTCCTCCTCCTCCTCCGCGCGTGAATACTTTCCCGAAGATATGTAGAGACTTTCGAGCCATGGATGGGAAGAACTTTAATGGAACTGAATCCTTCGTGGAAGCAAGGAACTGGCTCGAAGAAACTGAGGATTTTTTAGTTATCTTCGAGGTGGACGATAGGCAAAAGGTACAATTGGCGGTATGGTTGCTTAAGGACGAAGCTTCTTTTTGGTGGGAGGTCACAAATGGAGAGCGTCCGGTAGAGAGATGGATGGATTTCAGACATAGGTTCGAGATGTAATTTGTCTCACGAGCGGAAGAGAGTCTATACGTAGAAAGATTCTTAGCGTTAAAATAGGGGGATTTATCAGTGAGAGAGTACGTCAACAAGTTTAATCAATTGGCAAGATTCGGCTTAGAATTGGTAAATACACCGCATAAGAAGGCACTAAGGTTTGCAAAAGGTTTGAATGAGCCGCTACACAGATTGGTGATGTCCCACATTCCTATGGGGGCAACCTTCGAAAAATTGGTGGACATGGCGTTAATGCATGAAGAGGAAGCCGAAAGTAAAAAGAAAGAGGAAAAGCTTGAAGGACCACAGAAGAAGAAGGTGGGGCCCAAAAAGGAAAAAAAAAAGAAGGATGAGAAGACTGAAGATAAGAAAGAGAAGAAGTGCTTTACTTGTGGAAGCTCAACCCATCTGAACAAGGATTGCAGAAAAAGGAAGGGCACTTGCTTCAACTGTGGAGAAATGGGGCACTTCACAAGGGACTGCCCAAAGAAACGGGGGCAAGGGCAGAGGGCAGAACCCACTTCTGGAGGACAGGCGAGCGCTCAAGTGACTGGTAGATAGGGAAGAAATAAGAAAATTTATGTAGAAGGTTTAATTACCTTATCTGATTGAGGAGTTAGAAACTCTTTCTGATACTGGCATTTTGATTCTGTAATTGAAACTCTGCACTTTAATACTAGTCTTGTTTCTGTTTCCTTTTTAGTCTCAGACCCCAAGGGTTACGACTCATCTATTTGTGATAAGTTGGGGTTTGAGGGCATCTGTGTTGGGCATGACGCATACATTCTGAGTTTTTATCACGCTTAGTTTCCTAAGAATCATTTGGTAATCTGATCTGTATCAGTAGTCTGTAGGTTTCTGAAAAGGATAGGAGTTTTTACTCAAAATGTGAAATAGGTTTCCAGTTGGGCATTTGTTTAATGGGAGTGATTCTCTGAGTATTAATCTGACGTTGATTTCGGTCTTCGGGGTCGATACTTAGAAGTTATTCTCTTAAACCGATGTCTAATGGGAACCTAGCTTTACTTTTATACTTGCTTCTATCACTCGACTTTATCCTTCGACCTTTAGGTAGAAACTAATGGGTGTAAACATGTGTTTGAGACATGTTATGTTTGATGGTTGCAAGTGGTTGCTAGTGATTGCTCGTGGATGCATATACACACACTAGGCACTAGATCGGCTCAAAAACACTCCCATACTGCATATGGATGTGTGTGCATTTTTTTTATGGATGCAAAATGGGTGACTCAGCACATGGATGTTGCATATGAATGAGAGGTTGTGCACTCATATAGAAATGAAGCGTATCAAATAGGATTTCTTGCATACATAATTGGACTCATGGCATCAATATGGTTCGCATTGAGGAGGTCAACTGAATTAGTAGACCGCCTGATCTTTGCATTAGATAAGAGACATATACACACACTTTTGCATATGTTCATACAACATTAGAAGTTTTATAAGGACAATGGATGCTTGTGGATGATGGTTGAGTAGATGGATGATTGGATGATAGGACACATTCTTCTTAACTTGATGATTTCGGGGACGAAATCTTCTAAGGAGGGGAGAATGTAACACCCCGTATTTTTTGTGAACGTATAAGTAACAAATTAAAATATACTTAATTTTAGGTGAAGAATTAAGGGAAAAGGGTTACGCCATTGCGTTCGTCTCGAAATTCTGCTTGAGATAGAGTCCGAGTTTGTGTAAAACAAATACCGTATGAAGAAGATATGGGCGAACGAAGTTAGGCAGAAAACCGGAAACAGGCCAGAATACAGTGGCGCACTTGTGAAGTGCGCCAGTACAAAAATACACTGGAACACCTGCCAAGTGCGCCCATACCGATCCAGCACATAATTCTGGAGTGTTCTGTGAGGACGTGTCTTCTTCTGAGTGGTTGGATGACCTGTCTTCGAGCTGGGTGGTTCTGATGACTTCTGGACTGATCTGAAGGCTCTAAATCACCCTATTCCCCTATAAAAAAAACCCAAACCTCACTTTCTTTCCACACAATTTCATCCTGCCTATACTCTGCCTCTATAATAAATAAATAAAATAATGGCGTCGCTACTCTGCTGGGATCAAAACTAGAACTAGTGCATCTTCTTCCAAATCTGAATAAGATTAAAAGAGAACTACTGCAACTCTTCTTCTATAATCCAATCAAGGCAAGTGCAATTATTTTCCGACATGAATTTTAATCATGATCTTGACATAATTATAAAACTGAATCTGAGATTATGCCCTTTTTCTATTTATCAGATCTATTCCTCTGTTTGTTCTGTATTTCTTCCTCCTTTCTTTCTTTTTGTTTGATAGCCAGGCTACCACGAGCCTGAGCCAGATCTCATAAGAGATGAACGCATAAATGCTAAATTTGAGAAGAATATTGAATGAGGCATATTTGGGCATAATTGATTTGTAACTAATTTGAGGATACAACGCATGTTGTAATTCTGGACATAAATTTGAGGCATATTGTATAAGACGATCTATGACTTGGAAGGAGAGGATTATTGTGACTTAGAACATAAAGAACATAGGTTGAACTTAGTATATAAATCTGAGACATATAATTGGGCATGTTATTTTTAAAACATAAGGTGTATTTACCATATGTCTTGAGTTTTGAGGCATAATGAATATTGGACATATGACTTGGGATTTGTGGCGTAAAGTTTAACTATGAACATGTAACTGATTTGGATGCATAGTACAAATTGTAATTCAAGATCTAGATCTGGACATACTATATATATTATAGTCTGAAATTTGGAAAAAAGAGAATTAATTTGCATTTAACTTAGGGGTAAAGATCCATATTAATATTGGATAATTATTAAGTGTGAATACACCTAAGTAAGGGGGAGGGGGTTTGGATATGTGACATGCATTGTAATCAATGGCTATATTTGGCATAATTTATATGTAATGTTTTTGGAGAATATTCTGAACTATGCAAGTTTAACTAAAAATTGGGATATATGTTATATGGTGGATTATGACCATAATTTGGGCATATAAGTTTAGGCTTACCTTATGAATTAGGCAAGATATGTGAATAGGGCTTTAAGGAATGTTTAAATCGACTAAAACTGTTATCTACTTATTATGTTATGTTAAATTCGCCTAATCTGCTAATTTTGCCTAATCTGCTAAACCTGTTACCTGTTTAATCTGTTGAATTGCCTAAACTGTTACATATGTTGAATCGCCTAATCTGCTAATTTTGCCTAATCTGCTAAATTTGTTGAGTTGCCTAATCTGCTAAATCTGTTGAACCGCCTGAGCTGTTAAATCTTTTAAATCTGTTGAAAAGCTGAATGATTGTAATTTGTATAAAACATGTTAACTTTTTTAATCTGTTGCGACTTGAAAAGAAGTAAAATCTGTTAAATTGACATAATTAGTTTGATATTTGTATAATTTGTAATGGAATAAACTGGTTAAAATAAAAATGTTGAGACACGAGGGTAGACTCATGTTTGCGGTAGAAGCCTGCCCGGACCCAACTGGCTTAACCAGCAACCGCAAACTGCTAGTCTAATGTGAGAGGTCGTAGGCATAACTAAAATATGCTTAGACACGAGGTTAGGTCTGGCTTGTGGCAGAAGTCTGCCCGGAATCGCCCGGCTTATCCAGCGGCCACAAGCTACCAACCTAATGTGAGAGGTCTGCGCATTAATATTTAATTAATGCAAATCTGAGATAAATATGATGTCTAAAACGTGTTGGGTAGATAAGGCTAAACCAACTGGACTGATGAATTAATAAACCTGTTTCGTGAATCTGTAGGCCCAATACAAAGCTAGACAATCTGTAAGTCTGTTAAAACTATACATATGATCTGTTGGTCTGAAAACCTGTTGACTTGATTTTCTGGTCTGTGAACTAGTTGATTTTGAACTCTATAGGCCTAAAACTTGTAAACAAGTTAATCTGAAATCTGTTAGTCTAGGGACATAAGGTTAGGAAGGAAAATACTTGTGTCATCTGTTTTTTGGGACCCATATTAGTCAGTAACCCTTCCTGGTATCAAAACGATGACCCAACAGTAGGTAGGGTCCGGGCACGCTTACTGAACTAATTATAAGTGGTTCATTCTGATAATGGCGAGGGGTGTTGATGGTGCGTTCCAACCGGGTCATGTGTGTGCATGGATCCTGGTCTGCCTCTGAGGATGTAAGACGCCGTGACATCTGTAAATAGGTCTGTGTCATTTAAAGGTTGCCACTTTGGGGAGTGATACACCCTTCTGTGGGGCTGGCACATGGTATTTATGTATTAGGGAGCCGATCGCTTGGGGTAGATTTAGGGTACACTTAGTTCTGTCTGTTTCCGTTAGGGTACCGTCTGTTTCTGTTGGGTGGTAACACCTGTTTGTTTTTGCACGGTACTGTCTGTTGGGGTGGTAAAGGCCCATTTAGTAGTGTACACCTAATTCTAACATTCTGTTTCTGTAGGGATTATTCTGTTTCCGTCTCTGATTCCGTTTATGTACCTTCTATCTGTTGGGGTGGTAAAGGCCCATTACTAGCGTTCTATTCCTATATAGATTATTCTGTTCCATTTCTGTTTCAGTTTGGACATTAGGGTAACGCCTAATCCTGTTATACTAGTATTAGTGCAGAGAAGTAAAATATAAGTAAGAAGCATAACTTGGGCTATATCATTCTGTTTCTTCTGTTTAGCTTAAGTATACCAGTTACTCATGTTGCTGTTGTCTCTTATCCAGCTTTATTTTCATGTCATGATATTATTATCTGTTCATATGCTGAAAGTCACTGGACTTGCCAGACTTTATGTCTGAGCTTTCTTGTTTTCGCCCCTTTCTTTCGTTCCCCCTCCTCCCCCCCAAGGTTTTTTAGGGTGGAAATATAGGAGCTTGATTCAGATTTTCTCTGCTTGAAGTACCGCTTGGCCTTGGCTATATCTTTCCATGGTAGTTTATGTTGGGGATTATGATTTTAAAAACTATGCATTATGAAGGCTTTTGTACAAGGCTGATATTTTGTACTTGAATTCAGATATTGTGATTTGAAAATATGTAACCAAACTTACTTTGGTTTCTGTTGTAATAAATTTATTAATTTTTCAAGTACTGTTTTATCTGTCTTGTAAATTTCTGTTCTGTCTACTAAAACGCTCCATCAAAGTTAAGGCATTCCCTTGTGAGTGACCTTAACGGAGGTGGGGTGTTGCACTGTACTTTGTATATTTGAAGAAATCAATGTACGTGACTATCTAGAAATAATTTATCAGACATTAGCCCATATACGTTGTCCTGGGACTGGACAAACCGAAGGCACTACTCTATCAATCCATCTTGGGCAATTTCTACCTAGGATTAAGAACAACCCTTGCACTTTACTCTTTCTTCAATTATCTTTGGCATAATTTGATTTGTAACGCTTATTCCTATACGGAGTGGTTTTCAGATAATAAATATGACCTTGCTCTCTCGGTATTGACAATGGAGGTATGAAATAAAACAAAACCTTTAATAGCCAGTTATTTAACTATCAAAGGAACATCCATTCAACAAACGATCCTATTTCCAAATGGAAATCCTACCAATCAAGCATCAAACAACATTGGCCCCTTTTCAATTAATTTCTTATTAAATTATCATTTTCCATTTTCTTATCTTTTCCAAAATATTTCTCAAAGCTTGCTTATCTCCACGATCCTTGGAAATGTTTTCCATGTATCACAAATTATCCATTTTCCAGAAAATATCTCTTATTATGGTTGGAAAACATTTCCATATATTCATAGATTCTTATTTTCTATATTTAGAAAAATATACGTTATTAACATTGGAAAAACATTTCCAATTGTCATTTCTTAATTTCCTATTAACTAATTCTTCCCATTTCCTATGCTTAGAAAATATCTCTGATTTAACTTGGAAAACATTTCCAGAATATTTTTATTTGATTAAACCGTTGTTATATAAAATATTGTTACTATATTTAACACCTTAATCATTCATTAATCGTGCCACTAAATAATCTCGCTATCGAACCTTAACCATTCCTCAATCAATCATGAAGTCAATCAAGTTGGGGTATGATTACCTTTCAAACCTTGATCGAACATCATTCTCAACTTCAAAACAGTCAAGTACACCACTTCAAATCTTTAACAGTCATTGCTCACGCAACCCTCGGATTCAATTTAAGAATCCACTTCTTTTACGGAATACATTGATTATGACGATGGTGTTATAATCCTTGCTTCCGAAATATTTAAATTAAAAGTATAACGTTAATTTTTTAATTTGGATAAATTAACTAATTAATTAATTAGTAATTAAACAAATTAATAATTTAAATATTTAAACCTTTATTTTAAATGGAAAGTAAATAGTACTTTCCTGAATTCGATATAATTGAATTTAATAAATAACTCTCCTTTGAATATTCTATGTTTGATTAATATTCCGAGCTTCAGAATAAATCTACTATTTCAGGTCATCTCAAATTTTACTTTATAATTATATCCATTCATGAAACATTTGCTTTCCAATCGTTATTCATTTCCAAAGATGAATGTCGACCCTTAATAGGAATCTAGACTCGTTTTTAGATCAACTTGATTTTTTATTTAAAAATATCAATACAAATTCAAATCGAGTCATTTTACAAATCCACATCACATTTATAAATTTTGTTTGTAAATCTGCCACTATCACCTTCTTGTTTATATGAACAATTCCATTTTTCCTTCTCAAAAAACATATTTACCAACATAACTTCTGAAATCAATTTTTATTTGATTTCTACCATTTCCTTTTCTTTTGATAATTCTACTTAAATAATATTGAATTATACCAAAATATGGAGTTGTATTTTCATAGCTATAAGTACTGAAATACTAGCTTCTTAACATATTTCACTTAAATTATAGAATTTAAATATCCCTTCTAAGAATAAACCATTAAAATTTGATATGGTCGAATTCTAATTATAAAACCCTTAGATTTATCTCAATTTATTTTATATTCCGAACTACGAAATAAAACCCATTGTCTCTTTCAAAAACAATTTCTATTTCCTTGTTCAAATTCCCATTTAAATTCATATTCTTTTGGTAACTATTAAGTTCCAAACCCAATGAAAAATATCGGTTTTAAAGCCCATTTCCACTTTTCTATAAATTCAATTGGAATTCATATTTCAATTCATCAAATAGTACAAATGTTGTTTATAATCAACCTTTTGTTTATTTATTAAAACAAGTTCCTATTTTAAATCCATTCGAAATCTGATTTCTATCTTGGAAAAATTAATTCCCTTTTTAAATCTAAAATTTGTTTTCTACATTCGAAAATATTTTATGGTATTAAGTACCAAAATTTTAGGGCTAGTGTGATTCAAACACAACGTAATCAATCGCCGATTATATAACACATAATATATCACAATAAATAAAAACGGTAATACAAAAGTTGACGAATCCAGTCGTATCCCTCTGACCTGCTTCCCTGCATCTACAGATATTAATCAACATCAATAATATTAATTTCACATTAATATGAAAGATCATAGTGAACAGAATTAATAATCAGTCAACGATATAAATATATCAACCATTTCAACAACTTTTATCAACCATTCATCCAAACAACCATCACAAAGAATAAAATTACTATAAGTAAATTTAAAACTCGTTTATATAAAAGTATAAACGATTCAGGGTTAGTGAGTTTACTCACATTGTTTGCAGTTGATGGTTAGGCTTTCGTTCTGTTTAAAATCAAATAGACGTTTGATTTTATCACGAAATTCTAGTAGCCTTGTTCTCAGTTAAATTAGTTCTACAACGCAGATCTCCTTGTTATGATTCCAATGTGACCGATTTGATTCAATTCTATTCACTAATGAGTCAGATACGGTTTATATAAGTTTGGACTAAAATAAGGTTATTAAATTAATTATTAATACATTGTTACCCTTAATTAAAACAATTAGGCCATAAATCAGATGTATCCCATAAAACAGTCTACTGATCCTTTTCCATGCCAGGCATTCGAACAGTGTTGCTTCACTTAACTTTCCCGAAAAACCAATTTGCCTGCTACCATATTTTCCAAGTCATCAGCGATTTTCCCTACACTTCTTTTTTATATATATATGGCTCACCCATCATGAAAGTCGTCCAAGTATCAAACCTGCTACTCACTTTAGCCTTTCTTATTCCCATATAAACTCCTACTGCTCCTCTAAATACAATTGGCTCGATACCATTTTCTTCATGCAAATAAACAGTTTCCTCTTACAAAGGATATTGGCTTCTTCTTGCATTAACGAAGCTTTCAAAATCCTCACTCTACACCGTTATACACACAACTTCATCACCCCGTATACATCCACCAAGATTTCACTAATACCAACTATAAAACCTTCCTGATGCTAACTCTTATATCAGATTTTAAATATTACTCATTTCATCATAACTACCGAGACCCTGTATCAAAATTCATACAGCAATCCAAGATTTACTTCACCTACAACCAATCATTCATCCACATAGTAAACCCTCTCCATCCTGTCATCTCATAATCAACTTCCTCCTAAAAACCGTTACTGCACGTATAAGCCCTCCTAACTCCTCACAACTTCCACCACGTGTTTCAGGCAATAAAGAAAAGAACAAGTTTCATCCTTCCTTGTTTCACAAAATGCCGAACAGCTCCGGGAACCTATAATCAAGCTCCCTCCCTTTAAAAATCTCATATAAATCACTAAAATTCCCTTCTTCATCTCCTATATCTATCCGTCACCCCATTATTAAACTCGCATGCGTCTCCTGAGGAACCTGTCTCTAACATACTCACGCAGTACTGTGCTTTCATCGAACGATATCACCACCGACCACCATGAATTCTTCCCGGTCGAACTCATTCGATTCTCTGATCATAACGCAAATCTCTAATTCCAGGATTAATGTTTCAATCCTTAAGATTTCCGAACCCTAGGTCTCGAACCGTGCACGGCAATGAATAAAAAATATTCAATCTCCAGGAAATGCATATCAGACTTTAGAGGATCTCGATTCCATTCCATATATATTTATTTTGGAATTCATATACTTTTATTTGATTTATAGAGGAATTTTGAAGTTGGCTTTCCATTATTTTCCTTAAAGAAAAACGAAAGAAAGAGATAAAAGGTTTGTTGTGTTGCGAAGAACGACATAATTTATAAATTGAAACAGGGATAGGGTCGTTTTCTATTCGTACATCCTAGGTGGTGCATTTTCAACGTAGCATGTGCATTAGCACTGGTTTTTCTTACAACTAGGTTGGCGCATTAAAATTTTAAGGCGACAGGTTTAACATGGCTGTAGAAGTTTTTAAAGTGATTAGATAGGGTATATTATAAAATATTTGATTTGATATTAATTTATGAAATTTATGGTCAAAGTAACAAATTTAAACTACCAAACATGATCTTCAATCGTGATGGAAATTGTAATCTTACAATTACTTAATATTGCTAATACGATGGAACTGGTTTTGTCGAATTCCGAAATCGTTTGGCTAAACTTCTTTTGAATTAAATTATACTTAATTAACCGCTACACATACTAGCAGCGCGCTTATCGGTACCGAGGTCACATATGACATCAAAGCGCCACGAAATTTGTTTTCATACAATAATTCAAAATTACGGATCCAATGAAATTAATTTCATTGGAAAACGGAGGTTGTTTGCAAAAAAGCTATTTTTAAGGCTTAAATAAACTGATTAAAATATGAAAAAGTTCAAAAACAATTCAATTAAATAATAATAAATTATTATAATCTTGCATATCTGAATAGAACGTTGTATAGCTCTAAAATAATCATATGGATTTTAAATTCGATATTTCAAAATAAACGCTACTTAAAAATTAACTTATTTATATAATAAATCATTATAATTTATAAACCATTCCATAGCGACTATTTGAAATTTTGATTTAGACATAACTCACAATCTATAAGATGAAATCTCTAATTTTCACTTCCATTAGAAAAATATACTCAAACAGATCTAAAAATTTCTTGTTTCAAAGACATCCGATTTATATTGGATTCTGTATATCCAGTTGAAGTTCAAAACGTAATATTACGAACTACCACGACATTACGAGCTCGTTTGTAACTAAATTATAAATAATACGTTCAAACTTCGATTTAATTAATAAATTCCATATAAATTTCCGTTCATATTTCTAATACAACATTTAAAATAATTTAAATATTCAAATTTAAACGGTTAAAAATACGGGTTGTTACATTCCTCCCCCCTTAAAATAATTTCGTCCCCGAAATTGCTATGGTAGGAAAAATGTTACATACCCTATTAACTAAGTTAAAAATCCTTTAGTTTACTTTTTAAATTCAGTTTTCATTGAACCAATTAATTTCAAATATTACTTCATTCCTGCTCACGAAAATTTTCAAAAATTCTGAAAATTTTTCTAACACCTTAAATTTTCGAAAAATTTCGGCAGAGTCTCCCATTTACGGAGGGACTTCTACGATATCGCAGGAACAACAGATATATATATACATATATACATCGACCCACATGGTCGGAAAACAAATTCAAAACCCTATTTTTGTATTTATGCATAGTCGTACCTTATATAAGCATTGCTAAGCGAACTCGCTCAATTCATATGTTGTATACGTAACCAAAATCAAGTCATTCAGCTCCTAACCTGTACTTACTCAATTCAACATGTGAGTTTCAATAATTGACGTTTTAATTCACATCATTTCACTTGGGTTTCAATGATTCCCAATCCATATTTTCATGTCCAGTCCAAAATCCACATAGAAACATTCACATTAATCCAAATTGATTCTAGATCATTTTATTCACTTTCAATTTATAAGCTATTCAACTTAATTTTCAATCCAATATAATTCTACTTAACTTAAGTTAAACTTTTAATTTATTCGATTTACTTATACCATTTCAATTTAGTTACTTACCCAAGTTTAATAAAAATCCGGAATTCAAATTAACGACTTTTATTTCCAAATCGGTTTGGAAATCATATAATTATACACATATATTTATGACTATTTCAACTCAAAACATATGAATTTCTAAAACAACTTCATTTTTTATCAATAAATTTCCATTAATAAATCTACTATGATAGAAGTACGTCACTCGGAAACTTGAAAATGAATAGCGATAATGTCGCAATCCATTATAAAAATTATTTTCTCGCCACTCATGTGATTTCAGTGATTAATCACATTCAAAATCTATTTAAAAATGCTTTCCATTCAATAATTTCTTCCAAGTAATAATATATTACTTATAATACTTCAGAAAATATTTGCTAATCATCTGGGTTTTAAATTCTTACATTCTGATTTGAATATAAATCTTAGTTCATCTCATTGGTATACATTACCCATATACCAATTTATATTCGGTTATATATAACCATTTCTATATTTTATAATTTCATTTGATTGTAATAACAATCAACCATCCACATACTATAATATCTCATAAATTATTCCTTTTATACCAAAATAAGTTTTGGGCAAAATTATTTCATTTTACCTATTTTAAAACAATAATGTATCGAATTGCTTTGTTCGAGAGTTTATGAACACTTATCGATACAGACGTACATTCTATATCGACTAGAATTCATAAACCACTCAACAAACCAGTCAACACAATATAAATTTTTTTTACAACAAATCTACAAATATGCTTTCTCATATACATATACTCAAACTCAATCTAAGGTATTACCAAACTCATCTCTATTGAGTTACGCCACCGAGCCAAGATTACTACTCAACCTTCAGCTCTGATACCAAATGTAATGGCTTGAATTTCCATGCCCTTTGAGTTGAATAATTAAACCCCACATCCAACCCAAATTGCACAGAAATACGAATCATTAATAGAAAGCAGTTAGAGGATGAGAAATAGAAAGAAAAGTTAGAATAGAACAAAATGAAGAACATAAATCTCACAACAGAACGAATAAAATATATTATATAACATAATTCTTGAAACACAAGTCTGTTTTATAGATACATACCATTATCAGAGTACAATGAAACACGTCACAGTGGAAGTACATAATGGTTATCAAATATTGAAGCCTCCTGGTCCAAGCTCCTCAAGTAAATCTGTAAAATCTTGACTACTTGACAGCCCGCACAAATTTGGGCACCCAAGACTTTAGGGTAAAACAAAATAAAATAAACTATGGGTCAGTCATGAGACTGGTGTGAGTAAACTCCAACCGTTGGTTTAACTTTCAAAAATCCTTTTGGAAGAAAAGATAATTGTAAGACCAATCCACACATAAACACGGATGGATTTTACCTTACGGTAACCCAAAACATTTTGATATCAAAATTTGGTGATATTATAATAGTGTCTACATCAAATAAATAGAAATCTAGCAGAGTGCTTGCATCTCACGCTCCATATATAATACAAAATCAAAAACCGCAGGGGGCTTATTGGAGATTGGAATCTTACTATGACAAGGTATGGAACCACCTTCCGATCAGTTTAATCTAGAGGGGATACACTAGGGTTCAACAAGAATATCAATTTAACTTGAGTGTACCGAGCATATTATCACCAACAGTTGTGATCAGCAACCATTACCGAAAGCATACAGCAGCGAATATAATAAGAAGCAAATAAAATTTCTCTAGATCAGGTGATAATACCCCTAATGGGAATGACCCATTTGGCCATGCTGTCAATCCGATTTTTGTCATTTCCCAGTTGATGAGGTTTGAGGTCATGATTTCCTTTTAGAACAACATATCATCATTAACTTCGAATGCCACATCATCAGATCTGTCAAAACACTCATTGACATCCACAAATATACTATGGGTGTTAAGCTAAGAAATAAAATTCCTCGCCACAATACTTGGTATATTTGAAGAAATCAGTGTATGTGACCATCTAGAAATACTCTATCAAACATTAGCCCATATATGTTGTCCTGTGACTGGACAAACAGAAGGCACTACTCTATCAATCCATCTTGGGAAATTTCTACCTAGGATTAACCGAATAGCCCTTCCTCTTTACTCCATCTTCAATTATCTTTGGCATAATTTGATTCGTAATGCTTATGCCTATAGGAGTGGTTTTCAGATAATAAATATGACGTCGGTCTTCCCGTATTGACAATGGAGGTATAAAATAAAACAAAACCTTTAATAGTCGGTTATTTAACTATCAAAGGAGCATCCATTCAATCAAAGATCCTATTTCCAAATGGAAATCCTACTGATCAAACATCAAACAACATTGACCCCTTTTCAATTAAATTCTTTTTAAATTATCATTTTCCATTTTCTTATCTTTTCCCAAATACTTCTCAAAGCTTGCTTATCTCCATGATCCTTGGAAAACATTTCCATATATCACAAATTATCCACTTTCCATTTTCCAGAAAATATCTCTTATTACGATTGGAAAACATTTCCATATATTCATAGATTCTTATTTTCCATATTTTGAAAAATATATGTTATTAACATTGGAAAAACATTTGCAATTGTCATTTCTTAAATTCCTATTAACTGATTCTTCCCATTTTCTATGCTTAGAAAATATCTCTGATTTAACTTGGAAAACATTTCTAGAATCTTTTTATTTGATTAAATTGATGTTACATGAAACATTGTTAATATATTTAACCTTTTAATCATTAATTAATTGTTCCACTAACTAATCTCGCTACCGAACCTTAACCATTCCTCGGTCAATCATGCAATCAATCAACTTGAGGTATAATTACCTCTCGGACCTTGATCGAACCTCACTCCCAACTTCAAAACAGTCAAGTTCACCACTTCAAATATTTAACAATCATTGCTCACGCAACCCTCGGATTCAATTTAAGAATTTACCGAATACATTGATTATAACGATAGTGTTATAATCCTTGCTTCCGAAATATTTAAGTTAAAAATATAACTCTGATTTTTTAATTTGGACAAATGAATAAATTAGAAAATAAGTAAAAAAAAATTAGTAATTTAAATATTTAAGCCTTAATTTTAAACGAAAAGTAAATAGTACTTTCCTGAATTCGATATAATCGAATTCAATAAATAACTCTTCTTCGAATATTCAATGTTTGATTAATATTCTGTGCTTCAGAATAAATCTACTATTTCTGGTCATCTTAAATTCTACTTTATAATTAATTCCATTCATGAGACATTTGCTTTCCAGTCGTTATTTATTTCCAAAGATGAATGTCGTTCCTTAATAGGAATCTGCACTCGTTATTAGACCAACTTGATTTTTTATTTAAAAATATCAATACAGATTCAAATCGAGTCATTTTGCAAATCCACATCACATTTATAAATTCTGTTTATAAATTTGCTACTATCACCTTCATGTTTATATGAAAATTTCCATTTTTTCCTTTTTAAAAAACATATTTACTAGCATAACATCTGAAATCAAATTTTATTTGATTTCTACCATTTCCTTCTCGTTTGATAATTTTACTTATAATAATATTAAATTATATCAAAATATTGAGTTGTATTTTCATAGCTATTAGTAATGAAATACAAGCTTCTTAAAATATTTCACTTAAATTATAGAATCTAAATATCCCTTCTGAAAATAAACCATTAAATAAGATATGGTCAAATTCTAATTATAAAACCTTAGATTTATCTCAATTTATTTTATATTCCGAACTTCGAAATATAACCCATTGTCCCTTACGAAAACAATTTCTATTTCCTTGTTAAAATTCCCATTCGAATTCATATTTTCTTTGTAACTGTTAAGTTCCAAACCCAATGATAAATATCAGTTTTAAAGCCCATTTCCACTTTTCTATAAATTCAACTTGAATTCATATTTCAATTCATCAAATAGTACAAACGTCATTTATAATCAACCTCTTGTTTTATTTATTAAAACAAGTTCCTATTTTAAATCCATTCGAAATCTAATTTCTATCTTGGAAAAATAAATTCCCTTTTTAAATATAAAATTCATTTTCTACATTCAAAATATTTTATGGTATTAAATACCAAAATTTTAGGGCTAGTGTAATTCAAACACAACGTTCAATCACCCATATATAACACATGATATATCATAATAAATAAAAACAGTAATATAAATGTTGAGGAATCCAGTTGTATTCCGCCGACCTATTTCCCTGCATCCACAGATATTAATCAACATCAATAATATTAATTTCACATCAGTATGAAAGATTATAGTGAACAGAATTAATAATCGATCAACGATATAAATATATCAACCATTTCAACCAATTTTATCAACCATTCATCCAAAAAATCATCACAAAGAATAAAATTATTGTAAGTAAATTTAAAACTCGTTTATATAAAAATATAAACGAGTCAGAGTCAGTGAGTTTACTCACATCATTTGCAGTTGATTTTGTTTCGTTTAAAATCAAACAGTTGTTTGATTTTATCACGAAATTCCAGTAGCTTTGTTCTCAGTTAAATCAGTTCTACAACGCAAATCTCCTTGTTACGATTCCAATGTGACGGTTTGGTTCAATTCTGTTCACGAATGAGTCAGATACGGTTTATATAAGTTTGGACTAAAATAAGGTTATTAAATTAATTATTAATATATCATTACCCTTAATTAAAACAATTAGGACATAAATCACGTGTATCCCATAAAACAGTCTACTGATCCTTCTCCATGCCAGGCATTCGAACAGTGTTGCTTCACTTAACATTCCTGAAAAACCAATCGCAGTGTCTGCTACCATATTTTCCAAGCCATCACCGATTTTCCCTATAATTCTTATATATATATATATATATATATATATATATATATATATATATATATATATATGGCTCACCCATCATGAAAGTCGGCCAAATATCTACCCAAACTTGCTACTCAGTAGCCTTTCTTCTCCCATATAAATTCATGTTGCTCCTCTAAATACAATTGGCTCAATACCAATTTCTTCACGCAAATAAACAGTTTTCCCTTACAAAGGATATTGGCTTCTTCCTTCATTACCGAAGCTTTCAAACTCCGGCCCCTACACCGTGATACAAATAACTTCATCACCCCGTATACATCCACCAAAAGTTCACTAACACCAACTATAGAACCTTCCTGATGCTAACTCTTAAATCGCATTTTAAATATTAATCCTTTCATCGCAACTACCGAGACCCTATATCAAACTTCATACAACAATCCAAGATTTACTTCACCTACACCCAATCATTCATCCACACCGTAAACCCTCTTTGTCCTGTCATCTCATAATCCACCTCCTCCTAAAAACCATTACCTGGGGAATAAGCCCTCCTACCTCCTCACAACTTCCACCATGCGTTTCAGGCAACAAAGAAATGAACAACTTTCATCCTTCCTTGTTTCATACAAATGCCGAAAGCTCCAGGAACCCATAATCAAGCTCCCTTCCATTAAAAATCTCATACAAATCTCCAAAGTTTCCATCTTCATCTCCCATATCTATCCATCACCCCATTATTAAACTCGCACGCATCTCCTGAGGAACCTGTCTCCTATATACTCACACAGTAGTGAATCTCGATTTTTCACTTCCTTTAGAAAAATAATGATCAAATAGATCTAAACGTTTCTTATTTCAGAGAAATCTGATTTATATTGGATTCGGTATATCTAGTTGAAGTTCAAAACGTAATATTACGAACTGTCGCGACATTACAAGCTCTTTTGTAATTAAATTATAAATAATATGTTTAAACTTTGATTTAATTAATAAATTCCATATAAATTTCCATTTATATTTCTAATACAACATTTAATAATTTAAATGTTCAAATTTAAACAGTTAAAAATCCGGGTCATTACAGTCTTTTTGGAAAATTGAAACCTTTTGGTAAGATTGAATGCAAAAAGGAGCATTTGGTTATTGATTAAACCAAATCATTAAATTTAATAATAATAATAAAAGATAACTGCGTTGACTGCACAAAAACATAAATATAAATATATACATATTATCCGTCCAAATCAACGTAAAATAGTAAGGTATGCATTGTATTGAATGTATGAGTGTTTGAATAATGTTCAATTATGGAATCATATGAAAATGTAATCCATATTGAATTGATATATTTGTGGTGACCATTGTAGCAATTAATATAATTTTTTTGCTATAAGTGGTACCTCAAATCAATAAATAACAATTGCAATGAATGGGGAAAGTAAATATAATAGGACAATGGTTACAATTTCTAAATTAGTTAGGGTTAATCCTATGCACCCCAATTGGGAAATTTGAATTATAATGGCATTTAGACATGAGGTTAAGCTTAACTTGTGGAAGAAGTCTGCACGGAACCAACTGGCATATCTAGAATCCATATGTTTTCAGCTTAATGTGAGAGGTCTAATGCATAGATATAAATGTTCCCAAGGCACGAGGTTAAGTTCAACTTATGGTAGAAGCCTGCCTCGAACCGACCGACAAATCCAGCATCCACAAGTGGTCAACTTAATGTGAGAGGTCTTGTTCACAAACAATATATATATATAACAAGCAACAAATAAATAATAATAGTAATTTTCTGATTGGGGGTACAACAAATAGATACATGGGGACCGATAAATGGTTGCCTTAGGAAAATATGACCATTATGATCATAAAGGGCAGTAAACAAAGAAACAAGAAGTAAATTGGTCTAATAAGGGGATTAATGGACATTGATTGTTGTTTAAATACAAAGTCTAATTAGGGAATTAATAAAATAAATATCCTAGGGTAAAGAGGTTATAACTTTCCTTATTTATATTAATAAATACAGAACTTATAATTAAAAGTAGACTTGGACTTAGTAGGTTAATGATATAAAAATATTATTAACCATAGTAACCCGTGATGATAATAATTTTTATGCATACAATATTTCCATGAAGAGTAACTAAACTGAAAAGAAGGAATGACATGGCACACTTTATCCCAATAAGGAAAGGTACTAAGGTCTAATGGGATACGAACCTGATAACCTTTGTGTCTAGTCCTCTTCCTGGGACTTAAGCGGCTAGGGTTGAAGAGTCCACCTGGGAATGGGCCTTTCAATATAGGGGTCTTAAACGACATGTGTGCGTATTGCTTACCCAAACCTAGAAACTTAAAATGTCATATATGGCTACCTATCCTGTAGGAAGTAGTAAGAGACTAAGGGGGTTATTCAATAAGGTCAGCTAGAGGTATAGCGTGCGATAATATACAATCTCTCACCTTATACGAGGTAAGGGTATATGTGTGAACGATGGTAGCCTTAACTAGTAAGGCCCGTAGCTAGTGCTCTATAGCTTACAAGAATGTGGAACAAATTACTGAGAGGTATTAAGAGACCAATAAGTCCGCCTGGGGTCTTAAGTGATTGGGAGAATCCACCATATCTATCATTGGTAGGGAGGCGGAAAACAGTAAAGGGAAAGTGGATGGTAGGTATATATATAAGAACTCCGTAGTTAGGGATTCACTTCTCGGTTGAATAATCGGTTAAATTATGGTTTATGGGCTTCCAAAATATATGCGTAAACGTTCTACGTTGGTATTATATCTTGAAATAATACCTTGGGAGAGTAGTAGGATCGTGCGTAAACATTTACAAGGTTAGGCTAGAATCACTAACCTTGGAAGGCATACATCTTTGGTTAAACCAAACGGAATACATCTATGTATTATAATTTGTGTTGTACATTTCCTGTTTCCCAGAATTTTTTAATTCTGACCCCCTCCTCATTACAACTACCCAAGTTTTCTAGAGAAGGTCGAGTTCTCATAGGTGTTTTAGTTTGGCTTTCAATTCTCGTTTTTCTGCATGCTCAGTATTGGCAAAGTGACTTACTTTGAAAAAGATAGTTACCTAAGTTAGTACTAGTTATCCTGTCTAGTTATCCAATTTTTATTTCCGCTGTGAGTTTTCTTGTATCATGCTCTAATTATGCTAATGCTCATTTATTGCAGGTACCAGATTTACACACTGAAACACTCCACCTCCGTTAAGGTCACTCACAGAGGGAATGCCTTAATTTCGGTGGAGCATTATAGGCAAAAGATGCAAATAAATTAAAAGACAGACAAATAAAGCAGCGGAAAATAAAGTCATTTTATAAACAACTTAATTCAGTCAAGCTTTTACGAAAATTTCCTCAATCATACTTAAATGTAATACATAGAACTTTTGTCTTGATTTAAAAACTTCCAAGAATAATAGAAGCATAAAAGCAATGATATTCCCCGATAAAGCATGAACCAGCCATAGCAGTGGAAGAGAGAGAGTCCAAAGCGATACACCAACTAATCTTCAAGCTTGGAAAGAGAAGAGATCCAAGTTAGGTTGAGCTATTCCCTCCCTGACTACCTGGGGGAATGGAAGAAAAGAGGCGAAAAACAAACTAGGTCAGACATGTCTGGTAAGTCCAGTGATCTTTCAGCATGCAAACAAGATAAAGGATCATGACATGAATAAACCGAAAATAGGACAATACCATAAAAACAAGGTAACTAAAGACAAGATAAGTGCAAGGTGAACTGAATGCACTTCTACTTTCTCTCTGCTTCGCTACTACTCCGTTAATCTGATTTCTATATTTATCTCTGCACCACCTAATTAGTGTCCCAACTAGTAATCTGTAGAAAATGATAATCGTGATCCCAACCCCCGTAATTGTGGTAGCCTTCAGGTGTACATCTATCGTGAGGATTTCACCTCAATCAGCCTAATTTCCATGGACATGTTAGATGTACCCTTACTACCCTAACGATCGGCTCCCTACTTGTATTAATGTTCCATGTGTCTGTGTCAGTCGGCCCTCTCTTGTGTGTAGATACCATGTGCTGGTCCCACCATAAGGTGTATCAATCCTTATGATAGCAACCCGACACGATTCAAGATGCACAGTGTATAACTACTGGTACCCAAGGCCTGCTTTTTCCCACTCTGGAATACGTGCATGCTCGTAAATCTTTGGAACCTACACTGATGTACCCCCTGCCGCTATTTTGACCGCTTATAATCAGCCCAGTAATCGTGCCTCACCCTGCCTAGTTTCACGGTACCATGATACATCTATGTGGGTTACTGCTGAAATGGGTCCCTGTTACTAGGGTTTATTATTGGTTAAGTTTGTGGGCCTATATATATACTTATATATATATATACACAAATATTACCCACCTACACGAGATGTACTTAACCCTTCCACCGATTCTAGCATGTTTACTTAATGGTTAAGTTTGTGGACCTATATTTACTAATATTACCCACCAACCCGATATGTACTTAACCCTTCCACTGATTCAAGCATGTTTATTTAATGGTTAAGTTTTGTGGGCCTATATTTACTAATATTACCCACTAACCCGATATTTACTTAACCCTTCTACTGATTCAAGCATGTTTATTTAATAGTTAAGTATTGTGGGCCTATATTTACTAATATTACCCACCAACCCGATATGTACTTAACCCTCCCGCACATTACGCCATATTAGTTAAGTGTTTTCCACTCATGTTAACTTAACCCACTCATTCATCATGTCATGTTGGTTAAGCATTTCTTATTAACTTGACCCTCCTTACTTATCATGTTGGATCGATTAAGTGTTTCCTATTAACTTAACCCCGTTCGTTCATCAAGTTATATTGGTCAAGTGTTTCTTGTTAACTTAACCCCACGTATTCATCTTGTTGTATTGATTAAGTGTCATCAATCAATTCAAGTTAACTTAACCCACCCACGTGTCATGTTACTTTGGTTAAGTGTTGCCTTCTTATGTTAACTTAACCCTACTACAAACCAACTTATATTGGTTAAGTGTCGCCCTCTTATTTTAACTTAACATTTCCATAAATCAAGTTATATTGGTTAAGTGTTTCTAAATTTACTTAACCTCACCCACTTGTCTAATTAACATGTAATAAAGGTTAAGTGTTCTAAATTTACTTAACCTCACCCACTTGTCTAATTAACATGTTGTAACGATTAAGTGTTCTAAATTTACTTAACCTCACCCACTTGTCTAATTAACATGTTATAATGGTTAAGTGTTCTAAATTTACTTAACCTCACCCACTTGTCTAATTAACATGTTATAACGGTTAAGTGTTCTAAATTTACTTAATCTCACCAACTTGTCTAATTAACATGTTATAACGGTTAAGTGTTCTAAATTTACTTATCCTTGCCCACTTGTCTAATTAACATGTTATAACGATTAAGTGTTCTAAATTTACTTAACCGCACCCACTTGTCTAATTAACATGTTATAACGGTTAAGTGTTCTAAATTTACTTAACCTCACACACTTGTCTAATTAACATGTTATAATGGTTAAGTGTTCTAAATTTACTTAACCTCACCCATCAGTTTAGTTAACATATTGAATTGGTTAAGTGTTTCCTTAATTGACTTAACCCTACCAATCTTGACTTAGCTATATTAAAGTACCAACCACTCACATTAGACAAGTATTGTTGTGGTCACTGGATGTGCCAGTCGGTTGCGGGCAATTTTACACCACAACTCAGTCTAACGTCGGGTCCTTTTTAGGCTCAATGCACTAACCACCCACATTAGACAAGTATTATTGTGGTCACTGGATGTTCCGGTCGGTTCCGGGCAGTTTTACACCATAACTCAGTCTAACCTCGGGTTAGGCATATTCGTCTTTTCTAAATTTACATATTTCTTATTTATGACAAATTCCATATGTAAATTATTCCCAATTTAATTATGCCATAATTATCCTTTTAATTATGCTCACAATTAATGGTATACCAAATACCCCATTTCATAAACCAATCTATGCCATGTAATTTTTAATGTTTACCCTACATATTTACATGTAAATTATAAATCAATTATTGTCATGGCCCACTTTCCTTCTAAATCACGTTCAAAATTTTAGGTATATAGATTATACCATTTTCATGTCACTTATCATGCTTATGTGTCAAACATGCCAATTACATGTAATTTCATGCTTTCCCCAATGTTACCCCCGTTGTACGTTCGCAAAATTACATAGAATGTTAGGCTCGATATTTTAGCCTAACTTATAAAACAAAAAGGGGAAAAGAGGAACTTTGCAACATTCCAACATCAAACAAAAATATGGATCTAACTACACATATGTCACATGGATTTGGCATTGAACAATATACTTTTAACTATGAACTTGCAAATTTGATCTATGCAACATGAACCACAAGCATATGAACTTACATAAAACTATACAAGTTAAACTTGGCATGTAGTGGTGAACTTGCAAATTAGATCTATCATAAAAGCATATGGATCTAACATATAAAGTTGTAGATCAAAACATATAAGGTCGTAGATCTAAACATGTATGCATAATGGCTCTAAACAATTAGGCATAAACGACATGACTTAGCCTAAAACTTGTATGTATCATAATGTCACTAAACTTAAATACGACAATTTCATTCCCAAATTCCTATACAACATCATAGGTTTACTCACCAATTTCCACATAACATGATAGGTTCGATAGACCACAATAGTTCATAGGCATATATGATAAAATAGACATGAATAAACATGAATCAGCATCACATACAACTTGATACAATTCTATTTTACAACTCATTACAAATCATGTCTTTAATTTATTCACATCTGAAAGATAACTACACTTACAATCAAAAGGAAAACTTGATTTCAGGGATCTGTATTCTGAAACAGAATTGCTCGCCTTTGATGTAGATCGTTGAATTCTCTTAGTTGAATTAGATTAGATTTAATTTGACTTAAGTTTTAGTGGCGGCTAGGTTTAGATGAGAGTGAATAATAGAATTATATTTTAGGTTTAGGGTCCTTATATAGTTGTAGAGAGTGTTTTAGGACCATTAGATTAACCCTGAACCACGAGAACCAATCAGATGCCACATCTGCCTTAGAGCGAATCGGCCCACGGGTTGACAGCCAAACACCCTGAATCAACTCCTAGTCGACCCAACGAGTCTCGGGTCGACCTCAAAAATGGTCCGATTCGGTTATTCCCCCTCCCGATTCGCTGTTTTGAACTTTTTTGCATATTTATTTATTTAATTTATATATATATATATATTTCTCTCATATGCATACAAACTTCAAGGCTTAATAACTTCTTCATAAGGTATCCGTTTTAGGCAAACCAAATGTCTATCTTGACCAAAATTTTGAGACGAATGTAATAGCACAACCCATTTCACTTAATTCTTCTTCTAAAAATTAAGTGTTCTTGAATTTGTTAATTTTAATATTCTCAGAAAATTCGGGGTGTTACATTCTACCCTCCTTAAAGGATTTCGTCCCCGAAATCTTCAAGTTAAGAAGAATGCATCTTAACATGCAATCATCCATCTACTCATCCATCATCCACAAGCATCCATCGTCCTTAAAAGACTTCTAATGCCATATGAACATATGCAGAGTGTGTGTATATGTCTCTTATCTAGTGCAAAATCAGGCGGTCTACTGATCCAGTTGATCTCCTTAATGCGAATCATGAGAGTGTCACGCGTCCAATATGTATGCAAATATCTCTAATCATGTAAATACTATATGTGTGCATATTCACTCATCCATATGCAACATCCATATGATAACACATCAAGTTTCAATCCATATACAAATACATTCATATGCATATGCAATATGAAAGTGACTGAGCCGATCTAGTGCCTAATGTGTGTATATGCATCCACGAGCAAGCACTAGCAAACACTTGCAACCATCAATCATAACATGTCTCAAACACATGTTTTCATCCATTGGCTTCTACCTAAGGATCGAGGATAGGACCGAGAGGATATACTTAAAAGATAAAGACTAGCATGCAAATAAATATTACAAAAAAAGGAGGAATCAAGGATATACCCTCAAAAAGGGTATGATGCGCGTATCTAGTCTTCAGTCTTCCAAGTCGCATCTTCTTTGAGCTTCACTCCACTGTACCTCAACTAATTTAACTTCACGATTGTGAAGCTTCTTGACCTCCATTTCCAAAACCCACTAGTAAAGATAGGACCTCGATCATTTACCATGCTAGAGGGTATCCAATGTTGTGAAACTATCTTTCCAAGATAAACAGAAGTTAACCATGATACCAAGTGTATATACTAAGATGATTAAAGGTCTCTCTTCTACTTAGCTTATCCCTCATGTCACAAATCTGAGGGTCGATATCTCTCATGCAAACCATCCTAGTCGAACTTGGCATCCCTCAAGTACAAGCCCCAAAGGCCTAAACCAATATCATACACGCACCCAAGGAATACCTCCTCCGAATTTGGACGATTTATGTGAGATGATACTATTAAAACAACCAAACAATTGAGCACTTAACCGACTCTGACTATCCTCGCCAATCCTGCTCCAAAACTATCGTTGATCGCATAACCGGCTTTGCATTGTCAACTAGATATATGCGGAAGTCTATCTCCAGCTTTTAGGGGGAAAACTAATAACCTTAATCAAAAAAACATCTGCGTACTCATGGACTACTCTAACGGATCGAAAATCATCGATAAATACATAAAGTGATTCTAGGTAGCTAAGACAAACTGATCCCTTAGGATCGCACGAAATTTCGAGGGTATTCCCGAGGCAAGTCGAAAGTCTAACTATCCTCCTTTCACAATTACTAGCTAACTAATCCATTCCTAGAATCAACCCATAGCCCATGAAACCAAAAATATAAGTATCTCAAATCCTTACAAACCAAAGATAAATGAGCTGAACCACAAATTGGACTTGAGACAACAATGGGATCCTCTACTATACAAGCTCTAGGGTGTAGAGACTCAACTATGGAAGCAGATATAAATGAATGCTAAGCACAAAAATCAAAAAGGGTACTAGTAGGATGATCAAGAAGAAAAACTAAACTTTTCAACAGAAACCTTACTACCTCTCTCTCAGGTATGCTGGTGGTGAGAGAATGCACTTGCCTTTCGGAAAATCCTGTCTTTTGTTCTTGCCATTGCCCTTAATTATACGACCCGTTATACCAAAATAAAGATACTTCCTCTTGTTTTAGGTTTTACTATTCTTTCCTCCCCTCCTTTGTGAACCAAGTCCATATCCATGAGTTCTTCATCCTTGTGTTGTGCTCCTTAGCCAGACTCCCTCATTCTCATCTTTGCCATCCTTGTGTAACTTGTTGACAGGTCTCTCGAAAGCTGCCTCCATCGTACGGAGAATCTTACAAAGCTCGAAAGAAAATTAGCCGCAAGTGAAAATACTACGGCTATAGATGGAAGTTGGGCACTTGTTTGCCTTTTGACAAGTGTCGTAGTCTCGTCGAGCCTACGGAACCATGCCGCGATGAGGTTACCTCCCAGAAAGCCAGGAGCCCTGGAGACTCAGGAAAGAAGGAAACAAGGATTCAAACAGAGGATCAAAAGATAGTGCACAAGGCTTTGGGGAATACGCCTTTAAAACAAAACTTTTCTTTTGAAAATGCTTCTTTTAAACCCGTTTTGAAAATAATTTTTCAAATCTTTTATCTGATCCGATAACCTTCAGCTCTGATACCAAGTGAAACACCCCACCTCCGTTAAGGTCACTCACAGAGGGAATGCCTTAACTTCGGTGGAGCATTATAGGTAAAGATGCAGATAAATTACAAGACAGGCAAATAAAGAAGTGGAAAATAAAGTCATTTTATAAATAACTTAATTCAAACAAGCTTTTACAACAATTTCCTCAATCATACTTAAATGTAATATATAGAACTTCTGTCTTGATTTAAAAACTTCCAAGAATAAAAGAAGCAAAAAAACAATGATATTCCCAGATAAAGCATGAACCAGACATAGAAGTGGAAGAGAGAGAGTCCAAAGCGATACACCAACTAATCTTCAAGCTTGGAAAGAGAAGAGGTCCAAGTTAGGCTGAGCTATTCCCTCCCTGACTACCTGGGGGGGACGGAAGAAAAGAGGCGAAAAACAAACTAGGTCAGACATAAGTCTGGTAAGTCCAGTGATCTTTCAGCATGCAAACAAGATAAAGGATCATGACATGAATAAACCAAAAACAGGACAATACCATAAAAACAAGGTAACTAAAGACAAGATAAGTGCAAGGTGAACTGAATGCGCTTCTACTTTTTCTCTGCTTCGCTACTACTCTGTTAATCTGATTTCTATATTTATCTCTGCACCACCTAACTAGTGTCCCAACTAGTAATTTGTATAAAATGATAATCGTAATCCCAACCTCCGTAATTGTGGTAGCCTTCAGGTGTACATCTATCGTGAGGATTTCACCTCAATCGGCCTAATTTCCATGAACATGTTTGATGTACCCTTACTACCCTAACGATCAGCTCCCTGTTTGTATTAATGTTCCATGTGTCTGTGTCAATCGGCCCTCTCTTGCGTGTAGATACCCTGTGCTGGTCCCACCATAAGGTGTATCAATCCTTATGATAGCGACCCGACACGATTCAAGATGCACAGTGTATAACTACTGGTACCCAATGCCTGCATTTTCCCACTCCGGAATACGTGCACGCCCGTAAACCGTCGAAACCTACACTGACGTATCCCCTGCCGCTATTTTGACCGCTAAAAATCAGCCCACTAATCGTGCCCCACCCTGCCTAGTTTCAGGGTACCATGATACATGTAATAACCCGGAAATCTGAGCCAATTTATTTTATTTTTTTGGCAATTTTGATGAATTTTGAATATTTAAAATGAATTATTTTAAATAATAACGACAAGAAATTTGTTTTGAATAGAATCAGAACGTATATATTTATTTGAATCGTCGTTGGAATATAAATAATTATTTATAATTATAAAAGGAATTGAAAATGGCGCGGTAGTTCGAAAATTCGATTTCAAACTTCAAATGAATGTACAGGGTTCAAAATAAACTGGATTTTAGCGAAGCTAAAAATATTTGAATCTACTTGAGAATATCTTTCCAACGAATCCGAAAAATCAAAATTTCGTAGCGGGCGTCAAAAGTTATGTCCAGTTGAAAATTCAGAATATTCGCTATGGAAATATAGCCCTTAAAAGTAGCAATTTTGCAAACGACCTCGGTTTTCGAGGAAACCACTTTTGTTGGATCCGGAATGTCAAATTATTGCTAGATTCCAAAATTCGTAATTTTTCGAATCAATATGTGAGCGTGGCAAAAGAAAACGTGTTTTGTCAGTTTTTGTCAATTTGGATCGACCAGAAAATGACCATTTTTCAACCTGTCTTCAAATTTGATGAAATTAGTTTTGTTAGGACTGTATCATCAATACGAAGCTAGAAATATTTTTTCTGGAATTTTTAGAGTTCGTGTGTAGCCCTAGTAAATTGAAATGTACGTTTGAATTGAATATATATAGATTTATATTTTAATTTTGATGGAAACTGATCGTAACGGTCGAATTGGCTTGCGGTACATATTCCATTGTGTTTGGAATGGGGGTAATTAGGTAGGGATGACAGTCGTTGGGCTCGATTTAGAGTTCGAACAAAAAAAGTGACCACTTGGAAAAAATAAATAAATTAATTTTATGCCCCCCCCCACCTTTTTCTCCCTTCATTAGCGGTCAAGCCCCCTCCCCAGTTGATTTTTCAAACCTGATTCATTCAAAAGAGGGGAAAAAACAACAAAACCTAAACCTAACGACTGCCGTCGCCGCCGCTCCTGGCGTGCCTGCCGTCGCGCCGCTGGCGAAACCCCCCCTCGACGCCGCATCCCTCTCCTCCCTCTGGCGCCCCTAGCTCCTCCTTCCTCTGTCCACTTCAATTCCCCCAACCCCCAAATCGATGCAACTGAGCCACCGCCGCTTGAACAAACCTCCGGCGCCCCTCCCCGACCGTGAGCAACCCCCTCCAATCGGCGAACAGCACAAACACCACCCCCTCGTTCGATAAAATACTGTAAGTTTTAATAATTTCTATTTATATAAATTAACCACAGTTCATTTTCAGTTTTTTTTTAGTAAATACATTGTTTTGAAATCAGTTTTCTTATATATATGTAGTGGGATTTTTATACATGAAAAGTTATCAAAAAGATTCGATTTTTATCTAGGAAGAGGAACGATTTTTTTATTATTATATATATAGTTAAAAATCTGAAATTTATATGTATGAGAATAAAAATATAATTTTTATTACATGTAAAGTATAAAAATATGATTTTTATATTATAGAAAGTATAAAAATATGATTTTTATATTATAGAAAGTATAAAAATAAGATTTTTATATTATAGAAAGAATAAAAATAAGATTTTTATCGCCATAAAGAAATGATTTTTATCGCCATAAAGAAATGATTTTTATCGCCATAAAGAAATGATTTTTATCACTATGAAAATATGATTTTTATCGTATAAAGAAAATAGTATTGGCAAGTTAGAAATATGATTTTTAACTAGTGTAGGGCACAGAAATATTCTTAGAAAGATCAAAGTACTATTTTTATATATGTAGCGATATAAAAATATAATATTTTTTTAATATGAGTAGCGTTGTAAAAATATAATATTTTTTATATAGAAAGTAGCGTTATAAAAATATAATTTTTATAACGAAGTAACGATGTAAAAATAGGATCTTTATATATAAAACTGGATAATAAAAATGCGATTTTTACTATGAACAGCGGGAAAGGATCACATTGGAATTTCTAGCAAATCCAAATCGTTCAGAAAGAAAGAATGATGGAATGGATCCCAAAGGTGAGAACTTCTTACTTTTAATTTACTTTCTAGTTGAAATATATACTAGGATGCATACGGTGCTTAGCAGCATCCGACACCCGTCGTACACAAACCAGGGATGACTTGATTGTTTGATTGATGTGTTGTGAAAGTTGATTGTGTGATGTGGAATCAAATAAAATATTTTATAGTCAAAAATATAATTTTTAACGTTGATGTGAATAAAATAGATATTCATTTGCAAATCAGGACGATTTGTTTACGTACACCTATTTGACTGACATAGACTGGGATGATAAATTTTACACATCGCCCAACTGCACAAATAAAATATGTGTTTGATTGATCGAAACCCCACACAGGTATTGGGATGATATTTGACGTACACTAATCCCGATTATTTAGTTGTATGTCAATCGATGGGTTGACAGACAGTGTAAGCGTTAATTATTTATATTTAATGCTTATGCGGTTGTGTGGTGCACTCTGGATGATGGTTGATTATTTATCGTTGTTATTATATACATGTGTTGTATTTAAATCCATATAATTAACATTATATGGTAATTGATTGGGCCTCATTCCAATTTGAAAAATAAAGAATATTATAAATTAAAGATTCATGTGTTGAATAGAATAAATAGTCATGTGTTGACGATACTCATGTGTTGAGAATATTCATGTGTTGTACAAAATATTTTTAACAATAAAATTTACATCTTTATCATATATAAAATCAGAAACTAACTGAAGACTAGTTAAGTTGAATGGTTTCTTGGGTATTGATATGATGTTGGTTTCGGCCTTCGGGGTTAATACTTAGGGAATCGTTCTCTTACTAATTTACGGTTGGAGTCTGGTTAAGAATTAAACGATAGAAATCATAATTTTACAAAATATATTAAATAACAAAAATAGTCATGTGTTGAGAATATTCATGTGTTGAAAAAAATATTTTAACAATAAAATTTACATATTTATCATATATAAAATCAGAAACTAACTGAAGACTAGTTAAGTTGAATGGTTTCTTGAGTATTGATCTCATGTTGGTTTCGGCCTTCGGGGTTAATACTTAGGGAATCGTTCTCTTACTAATTTACGGTTGGAGTCTGATTAATAATTAAACGATAGAAATTATAATTTTACAAAATATATTAAATAACAAAAGTAGTCATGTGTTGACAATACTCATGTGTTGAAGAAAATATTCATTTGTTGAACAAAATAATGAAGTTATTGAAACATACAAAGCCGTGTTGATTAGATATGCGCCATTTTGACGTGAACGATATCCATATCGGTTTTATTCATTTTTATAATGAGTATCAAAAAGGAATTGATTTCAAAATATAATATTTTGAAAATACTATCATTTATATATCGATGATATGGAATATTCAATTTTGATTTGAAATTGAATATGAAGTTGAAATTATTTTGAAAACGAATTTTAAAACGATTTATAAAATATGTTTTAAAAGGAAATCGACGAAATATATTATATATATATATAACGGCCAGAATAGAACGCGTCGGGCTGCGGCAGTTCGCGAATTTCGACCATTGACTTCGAATGGACATTACGGGAGATTCGACTGTCGGATTCTCCTAAAACCGGAACCGTTGGGTTCGTATCGAAAAGAGCTTTCTAACGAAAATTAGAGATTTGAAATCTAATGGTTGGATTTGTAATTATGTCCAAATCAAATTTGGAAAAGGTCGTTGTAAGTGCAGTTCGATGGCCGTTGTTGGAAATCGACTGTACGGGCCTTGATAAAATTATTAAAAATAGTAATAATTTGTGTACAATCATAAGAAATGATTCGGAAATAATTGGGATGAAAAATCCCATATTTGAAAAGATAAAAATAGATTTTTATCGAAATGAACTAGTTTTGAACTAGAATTATAATCCATTTATTTTTGAAATAAATAAATTGGATTTGAAAGGGTTTTAAAAGTAACCCGAATTTCCAATAACTGAATTGGAATGGATTTGAATCGAAATTGTCTTTGGAATATTTCTATGTTGGATTTCGTGATTATACAGATATTGTTATGGAAATTTGAAAGATATATTGATATCGCTATTTCCAATACGATATTTGTTGGTCGTAGAATTTGATATTGAATATAAGGCGATATAGTTTCTATTCAGAGCCTTGTATTTAATATCAAATGGGTTTTGGGTTGTCGTGAATGGTATCTTTAATAATACTGTTCTTAGACCCAACGGAGTTAAGAAAATCAGAAACTAACTGAAGATTAGTTAAGATGAATGGTTTCTTGGGTATTGATCTGATGTTGGTTTCGGCCTTCGGGGTTAATACTTAGGGAATTGTTCACTTGCTAATTTACGGTTAAAGGCTGATGGAATGGAATGGAATGTGATTTTGTGTTTATCGTGAACCGTGTTTTAAATGACATTGGTTCTTTAACCCAGTTAAAGACAGGATATGATTTCCCAAGTTAAACATTCATTAATATTGATTTTTGGGATTGGGAAATTAAAACAAATGATTACTTCGGTAAGGTTCGTTAATCCCGACTAGTTTGGATAAACATAATTTGGTTTGAATTGATATTCAAAGGAAGATTAAAGAATAAATTTAAAGAATTTATCTTTGATAAAATTAATGGGAACATTTCCCAAAGTATAAGAATATTTAAATAAAAGAATATTCTGAATTGGAATGAGGCGTATGTTGTGTTTGTGTAACACTTGTTTGTTATATACGCGAGTTATTCAGAAAGACCGGGTTTATCCCATTCTGAATAACCGATTCGATGATGTGTCGAGGGTGAAGACGGTGGTCGAAGACCAGAGGTCTTCACATCGTTTGGATAACTACTTATGATCTTGATTGGGCTGTACACCCAAGAGGAGGGAATCAGTTAGTGATCGTCTGGACGTAATTGGAGATCGATGGATATGCGAGGTACAAGGTGCCTCCGGTTTCGTTCAGACCCAGAACGAACTTGTAAATGGACTGTGTGTCTAGCATTGGATTTTATTTTGTGTGATTGATTTCTATTAAATATATATCTGTTTGGCGGCGAAGAATTTATTCTCTTCCTTAATGCCCTTCTCTGAGACGTACGAGCTCAGAGGTTATATATTGAGGGATATCAATCGCATGGAGTGAATTGCCTGTGTGGCATGCCTAAGTGGCAAATAATCAAGGCTTTTATTGAAAATCAAAGTCTTACGGTTGATGATCAAAGCACCGCCTGTGTGGCACAGCTTTGTGTAGCGTTAATTCGCGAGCCTCACACCCCGGTTGTAAAATAGAAACGGGAGAGGACCTCAGAGAGGGCATGCGTTTCCTTCTAGCTAGGGTGGTGTCAGTGACCTACCAGCCCTGACATTTATATTATTTTCACCTGTGTGGTTGTTGGATTGCGAGGCGCCTCGGATATATCGGTGACTATGTGAAGCCGATGGAGTCATTTGGCTCATTTACGCCCCCAAATGGCGGGGAATCACAGTGTTCAGGCATTTTAATCCACATTGGTGGACCGACCCTGACGATCCAAGGGACGATGCATTCTGTTCCTGAGACTCGGGCTAGACAGTCTCGAATTTGGTAGAGGATGATCCCTTGCCTCGTTTCACAGATGGAAATCCAACTTCCAATACGTGACTTTGCGGTTTTGATTGTAAACCTATATATGGCGACATAGTGGTATGGGGCACTTATGCCGTCTATGATTGATACTTATGATTGAAATTGTTTTGACACTATACACTTATAGTAATAATAAAAGATGAAATTTAGCGTATCAAGCATTCTTTGGCTATTATAAGGTAAAACCCTATCCTCCGGCTTGCTTTGCATTGTGTGATGGGACCTGGGTCTTATAATTGCTTCATTATTCTTTATTTAGCATTGCGCTGTTGTTTTATGCACTGGTATTCTTGGGAGGAAACCGTTCCGTGTTATACGGCGTGGTCCCCTGATTTACCTAACTTTAAAATAAAGATTAATAACTGTTTTAGTTCTCACACCAGTCACATGACTGACCTGGAGTTTATTGTTTTAACCTAAACTCTGGGTGCCCTTATTTTCGACATGGGCAGCTAGTAATTTTGGTTTTGCAGATTTATATTCACAGGATCCTGATTTACAGCTAAAGCGGTATTCGGAAAGCTCTGTATCTGTGTATATATTTTCAATTGTGCTTTGTATTGTTTTTCCACTGCGATGTATTTAAATGTAATTTAAATCTCTGATATTTTCTGTGTAATATTTATTCATACTCTGTAATATTCTTGCATTCTGATGGAATTGTTGTAATAAGCAATGAAATGTTCTTCTGTTTGTGTCCCGATGTGTCTTGTCCTCAAAGCAATCTGGGCCATCCTTCGTGGAGAAGTTTCGGGTTCTTACAGTGGTATCAGAGCTTTGGTTTACAGAGCTCGGGGAACAAGACGCCTTAGAACCAAACAAAAGAATTCATCAGAGATTGGATTAGTAATATCCAATGAGAATGACTCGTTAGAGATGGGATCAGTAGTATCTTATAACGAGTGTGAAGAGTATATTTTTGGAAACGAAAACAAAATTTGTTTTGAAAATAAAATTCAATTACACGTACTTGATTATTTATTTTATATTGAGTTTGGACAATCAAGTATATAAAGATTTTTCGTATACGTCTGATCCACATATATTCGAAGTTTTAATATACTGGATAGATATAGAATCACATTCTAGTCGCCCGGAGATGGTTCTGATGATGGCATGTCATCATCAGTACTTATGTTCGAGTTTCGAAAGTGGGATTTCTATATATTTCCAATTGACTGGTGTGAGAACCAAAACTAGGTAGAGCTTATTGTTGTGAATTGGCATCAAAAACGTGATTTTTGACTATGTATTCAAGTTATGAATTTTAAATGAAATCAACTAATTGATTGCTGGTTGTGTTGTTTGATTATTGTTTGATTAATTAAAATGTTGAGCCTTTAGCCAAATTGAACCAAATAGTGAGTTGTATTGAAAACTAGTCGCATTTGCATGCATACACATGTATTTATATTGAACAGGTCATAGCAAGGAGGCTAGAGCAGAAGAATAAAATTATCTGCCCGACAAATAGGTACATGTTTATTGTATTTCTTGGGTTTTTGATGATTTTATGAGTCGATTGGCTAGCCGCTTGGCTGTTTCCTTTTCTTTTTGGATTGATGAGTGCTATGGGAGGCTATTTCACTTAATTCTTCTTTTAAAAATTAAGTGTTCTTGAGTTTGTTAAGTTTAATATTCTCAGAAAATTCGGGGTGTTACATACACTCCATGATTGGATGTGTTCAAGTTTTGATTTTTGTCAGAATTTGGGCATAGAAAAGTGTTGGGTGTTACATTTGGTATCAGAGCTTAGGTTAAACGATCAGAGGAATTAGTTATATTAGGACTCGTGAGGGAATGTAATTTGATTTTCTTTTCTGTTTTCTTTCGCCTTTCTTACTTGAATTTAATTTATTTCAACGATGAATTAGTTGTGGCCCTAATTATATAAGATAGGCTTTAAGAGACTAAGAGTTGAAATATGTTGAGTTCGGGTTTTTAGCCAATTCTGTCTTACCCCACAATACGTTGGCAATCTCGTTGTGAAGAGCATGAGGATGGGATAAGGTGGAGTCCATTGATTCGAGATTGAAAACTGGGAAAAAATTTAGCTACTACCGAGGTAGTCACGATTTCTGTTTTTTTTTTTTCGTTTGGTAGTTCCGGTTAAGACCATTGCTCGGTCCAAAACGGGAAAAGTTCACATTAGTATGTCGTATCTATTTCGGAAATATAATTATGAGGTAAATCCATTCATTACTTCACTGAATTTCCGAATCTGCCTTTATCGAAATATTCTTTTGAGTTCTTGGCCTTATATTCGAAGAAATTCATTTTTAAAACTATTTAGAAAAATAAAATAGGTTTCAATGGTTTTGACTGATGGTTTCGAGAAATGGTTTAGGCCTGGTTTTATAAAGATATGATTTTGAAATTTTAATCTATTCATGTTTCAAAATTAGTAGGGCTATTGTGCAATTTTAATGAATATAATCCGATTGGTAGAAAGGAAGGAATTATAAATAACAAGGAATATGCCACTGAACTTAACAATAATAAATATCCATTCCTTGTGATTTTTAGTATCCCTCTCCCTATATATATTGGATAATTTATTGAAATCATCACAATTAATTATTAAGATTTTTAAAGCTCCAAAATTTTGAACATGAAAAGGTTTTTCAGTTTGTAATCTAAACTTGAACATAAATAATAACAAAAATATAATGGGTTTATAAATATGAAACCATTAGTTTATAATAAATTCCATTTTTGAGAATTTTTAATTTTTCTTCAAAAAGGCTAAGGAAAATCTTTCGTTCGGATTTTCTGGGTATGTGATATCATGAATTGTTTGTTTGTTGTCAGCTAGGTAAGGGGAAAATTCATTTTAATTTAGTTACGGATTTATAACTGAATTATTTTTGGAATTCATTCGTTCGCCGTGTAGTCGTAGCCTATTGTTGAGACTACTTGGAATCCTTGGAGTTGATTCGGAGTTAACTACGGTCTTTAAATACCGCGGTGAAGTAGATAATTATTTTTCAGATCGCGTAAAATCTTAAAAGATAATGTGGGACGATTAATATTTTGATCCGACCAAATAAGGTCAAGGTTCAATCTTTGTCCAAAGCCATTTAATAGTTAACCATTTAGCGTTATACAAGAATGTTCAACTAGTCGATGAGTTTTGGTACAACTTGGACCTAGGAGTCAACCATAAAAGTTGTGTCCAAATTACACCCTTAACTTCCTTCTTTCATCCTTTCTTCCTCATCTAGCCGAACCATATCTTTATCCTTCTTTTCTTTCTTTGTCGTCGCCTCGTCTCCTCTTTTTTTCGTGCTAGTTTGCGCATTAGATCTTGCCTCACTAGTATTCCAAGATCTAATTTTTCTCTCCGATCATTTCTTGGCCTATAATACCTACTTGAAATATTCGATCTTACTCACACCATTTAAGTCTCATCCTTAGGTAGGGATCAGTGACAGCCACCCCGTACCAGCTGACATTTCCTCGAAATGCATTGTGCCAATGCCCGACTAGCATGGGACGATCGTCAAAAGAAAGGGTTTGCAACGATGAATCATTAAGAACCTTAGTGTATCTCACAACGCATGGAATAAAATATAGTAATAACATAACTTGATATAAAACAGGCGAGACGGTGCATAAGCTGAAAACTAAACCATATCCATCAAAGCAGCAGAATCCAAAATAGAGCTTATGATCCAAACCATTATTATAACTTCAAAATACTGTCTCTAAAAAGGAAATAGAAGAGGTACACTACTAATGCCCGAAGTAGTGACAAGCAACAACACAGGGAGAATATACGTATACAGTACGTGGAAGCCTCCTGCTCGTCTCCGAAAAGCTAGTCGTTCATAACCACCTGTAACAACCCGGAAAATAAGAACCAATTTAAAAAAAATTATTTTAGGAATTTTGAATATTTAAAATGAATTATTTTAAATAATAACGACTAAAAATTTATTTTGAATAGAATTAGAACGTATAAATTTATTTAAATCGAAATTAGAATATAAATTTTTATTTTAATTTAAAAGGAATTGGAAATGGCGCGGTAGTTTGAAAATTCGATTTCAAATTTCAAATGAATGTACAGGATTCAAAATAAACTGGATTTTAGTGAAATCAGAAATATTTGAATCTGTTCAAAAATATCTTTCCAACGAATGTGAAAAATCCAAATTTCATAGTGGGAATAAAAGATATGTCCAGTTGAAAATTCAGAATGGTCGCTATGGAAATATAGCCTTAAAAATAGCGATTTTGCAAACGACCTCCGTTTTCGACGAGACCACTTTTGTTGGATCCGGAATGTCAAATTATTGCTTGATTCCAATTTCATAGTTTTTGGAATTAATATGTGAGTGTGGCGCAGTTAAACGTGTTTCGACAGTTTCAGTCAATTTGGATCAACCAAAAAATGATCATTTTTCAAACGATCTCCAAATTTAATGAAATTAGTTTTGTTAGGACCGTATCGTCAAAACATAGCTAGATTTATTTTTCTAAATTTTTGGAGTTAGTATGTGGCCCCAGTACATTGAAATGTGCGTTAAAAATCCATGTTAAACATTATATTAATTTATATATTAATTTTGATGAAAACTGATCGTAACAGTTGAATTGGCTTACGGAACATATCCCATTGTGTTCGGAATGGGGGTAATTAGTAATGGACGATAGTCGGTGGGCTTGATTTAGAGTTCGAAATAAAAAGTTACTTTATGGGATTAATTAAACAAATAAATAAATAATTAAATATATTATATAACCATCCCCCCCTTTTCCTACATAGCGGTCAACGAAGAATAAAATGGAAAAAAAAAGAAATCACTCAAATCCCCTGTCGTCTTCCCCACCGGGCCATCGCCGTGCCCTCCAGGTGGCGCCACACCACCGCTGGTGGACCCCTCCCCTCCTCCGATCCGCCTCAGGAAATTTCCCCCTCCCCTTTTCTCTGCGAAAACCAAGCCCCCAATCCCTAAAACTTCCTCCGCCGGCCACCAACCTCAACCCTCCACACCCCCGCAAGCCACCTGCCTCTGTCGCGCCCCACTGACCTCCCACCACCATGTTGCGCCCCTCCTTACCTGATGAATAACAAGTGGGCCTTTTTATTAATTTTGGTTAATTCAGTTTTTATATATATTTTATTGTTTTCAAAATCCGAAAAGTAAATAAAAGCACTGTTTTGAAAATTGTTTAAAAGTATATATATAACACGACATCAAAAATGTAATCTTTTTATGAACTAGCATTGTAAATATAAAAAGATAGGATTTTTATATATGTATTAACATGAAAAAGATTAGATTTTTTATATACGTATTAACATATAAAGATTCGATTTTTATTTATATATATACCATATAAAGATTTGACTTTTATTTTTATATATATAACAACGATATAAAGTAGTGATTTTTATATAGAAAACTGATGATAAAAATATGATTATTATTATATGATTAACGAGATAAAAGTATGGTTTTTATTTAAATAACTTTGTTTTAAAAATGTGATTTTTATAATACAAACATTGTATTAAAAGTGTGATTTTTAACATATACCACGTAAAATAGATTACGAAGGAATGGTGGAGAAACAAATCCATACTGTCTAATAAGGAATGGAGGAGTGAAAACCAAGGGTGAGAACTTCTCACTAAAAATATTTCTGTACAGTTATTTATTTTACAACTGCATATATGAACTGCTTCCCATCGTCCACAGACCATGGACGACTTGTTTGATTGTATTGTGATGTTGATTGTGATTGTGTGATGAGAAACAAAAATTAAAAATATTCATGTGTTGAAATAAATAATTTATCGTTAAAAATATAATTTTTAACGAGTATATGAATAAAATAAATGTTCATTTACAAATCGGACGATTTGTTTATATACACCCATTGGACTGATATTAATTGGGACGATAAATTTTACACATCGCCCAACTGCACAAATAATATTCAGTGTTTGTTGATTGAAACCCCACACGGGTATTGGGATGATATTTGACGTACACCAATCCCAATTATTGAGTTGTATGTTGATCGATTGGTTGACAGGCTGTTGTAAGCGTTAATTATTTATATTTAATGCTTATGCAGTTGTGTGATGCACTTTGGATGATAGTTGATTGTTTATCGTGTTATTATATACATGTATTGTATGGAATCCATATAAATAACATTATATGGTCATTGATTGGGTCTCATTCTAATTTGGAAGATAAATAATATTTTAAAAACAATATTCAGAAAAGGATAAAATATATTCATGTGTTGAATAAAATAAATAACGAATATTTTAAAATAATATTCAGTAAAAGATCAAAATATGATTTTGATGTCCGATTTTGGATGGATACGAAAATATTGAAATATATAAAGCCGTGTTGATTAAATATGCGTCGTTTTGACGCAAACGATATTCATATTGGTTTTATTCATTTTTATAATGAATATCGAAAAGGAATTGATTTCAAAATCTGATATTTTGAAAATATTATCATATTTTGGTTAATGATTTAAAATATTCCATTTTGGTTTAAAATTGAAAATGAAGTTGGAATCGTTTTTAAAACGACTTATAAAATACGCTTTAAAATGGGAATCGATGAAATATATGTAATATATATATTATATATATTAAATGGCCTTAATATATATATTACATGGCCTGAATAGAACGCGTCACGCCATGGCAGTTCGCGAATTTCAACCATTGAGTTCGAATTGAAGTTACGGGAGATCCGATTGTCGGATTCTCCTACAATCGGAACCATTGGGTTCGTAACGAAAAGAGCTTTCCAAGGAATATAAGAGATTTGAGATCTAACGGTTGGATTTGGGATTATGTCCCAATCAAATTTGGAAAAGGTCGTTGTAAGTGCAGTTCGGTGACCATTTATGGAAATCGACTGTACGGGCCTTGATAAAATTATTAAAAATATTAATAATTTGTGTAAAATCATAATAAATGATTTCGAAAGAATTGGGATGGAAAATTCTATATTTGAAAAGATATAAATATATTTTTATCGAAATGAACTAGTTATGAACTAGAATTATAATCCAATATTTTTTTTGAATAAATAAATTGGATTTGAAATGTTTTAAAAATAACCATAATTTCAATATATGAATTGGAATGGATTTGAATCAAAATTATCTTCGGAATATTTCGATATTGGATTCTGTGACTATACAGATATTGTGGAGGAATTTGGAAGATATATATATATATATATATATATATATATATATATATATACATATATACATATATATATATCATTATTCCAATACGATATTTGTTGATTTCAGAATATGATATTGAATATAAGCCGATATATTTTCTATTCAGAGCCATGTATTTAATATCAAATTGGATTTTGGGTTTGTAGTGAATGGCGTCTTCACTAACACTGTTCTTAAACCTCGTGTGAAAAGAATAAATCTTTTAATTAAGATTTAATGAAGAATTACCAATTAATTAAAATTTAATTGAAATTGAAATGGAATGTGAATTGGGTTTATTGTGAACTGTGTTTTTAACGACATTCGTTCTTTAACCCGATTAACAGAGGAATGTGATTTGGAATATATAAATCTTTTATTATGATTTAATGGGATTTTCCAAAGTAAAGTTTTCCAATTAATTAATATTTAATTGGAATTGAATGGAATTCGATTTGGTAGTAATCGAAATGAGCTTCTATGGAGGAAGACTGTTAATATATATGGAATTTAAGAGGCTTTGTCGTTATTCCATTTATATTATTAGTTGGATACGGAAACTGATATCGATTATATATTGATCCATTTTCCGTGAAGATTCCATAATTAATGGAATGAGATTTTGGGTTTATCGTGAACTGTGTTTTAGATGACATTAGTTCTTTAACCCAGGTAAAGACAGGATTACATATGTAGCATTGTATTTTGAACTGTGTGGTTGACCTCTGCTAAATTTATATCTGCTTGTAGCGGAGAATTTATTCTCTTGCTTAACACCCTTCTCTAAGACGTACAAGCTTAGAGGTTATATATCGGCAGAAATCAATAGTACGGTGCAGATTGTCGATGCGACATGTTGCGTTTCCAAAGTTAAATAATCATTAATATCGATTTTTAGGAAGATTAAAATTAAATGGAGTTTTAATAAATCTTTAATTAGATTGAAATGGGAATTGGTAATTTAAATTATCGAATTCATGAAATGATCGAGAATGGAGTATCACCAGTTTTTCTCCAAGCGATAGTTAAATCTTTAATTAGATTTGAACGTGAAATGGTTATTAATTTTTACCGATAATACTGTGGTGTTAGTTATGGAGTATTACCAGTTTTTCTCCATGGGATGAATAGGTTGGGATTGGGAAATAAATGATTACTTCGGTGTGGTTCGCTAATCCCGACTAGTTTGGAAAACCTTAATATGGTTTGTTGTCCAAAGGAAGATTAAATAATAAATTTAAAAGAATTTATCTTTGATAAAATTAATGGGAACCTATTCCCTAATGATGTGAATATTTGAATAAAAGAATATTCTGGATTGCAATGAGGCGTATGTTGTGTTTGTGTAACACTTGTTTATTATATACGCTAGTTATTCAGAAAGGCCGGGTTTATACCCATTCTGAATAACTGATTTGACGATAAGTCGATGATGAAGACGGTGGTTAAAGATCAGAGGTCTTCACATCGTTTGGATGATTACTGATGTCTTGATTGGGTTGTACACCCAAGACGAGGTAATAAGTGGTGATCGTCCAAACGTACTTGGAGATTGACTGGATATGCGAGGGCCTCTCTCCTGTATTGGACATATGAGATGAGGAATAAGGTGCCTCCGGTTTCGTTCAGACCCAGAACGAACTTGTAAATGGATTATGTGTCTGACATGGGATATTATTCTGTGTTGATTGATCTCTATTAAATATATATCTATTTGGTGGCGGAGAATTTATTCTCTTGCTTAACACCTTTCTCTGAGACGTACGAGCTCAAAGGTTATATATCGATAGACATTAGTCCCATGGTGTGAACTGCTTGTGTGGCATGCCTGAGTGGCAAATGATCAAGGCTTATGTTGAAAAGCAGAATCTTGTGGTTGATTATCAAAGCATAGCTTTAATGTAGCGCCGCTTTGTGTATAGCGTTAATTCGCAAGCCTCACACCCCAGTGTGAACCAGAAACGGGTTGAAGGACCCCAGGGAGGACATGCATTTCTTTCTAGCTAGGAGTGGTGTCAGGGTTTTGAAAGCCCTGACATTTTACTTATGTGTATATTGGAAAGCGAGGTACCTCGGATATATCGGTTACTACGGAGCCGATGGATATTGAGTCATCTGGCTCATTTACGCCCCATAGGGCAGGGAACCGTATTGTTCAGGGATTACTAATCCACTTAAAATGTGGACCGGCCCTGGCATTCCTAGGTGCAGTTGCAACTATAGCCAGAGGCTCGGGCTAGAGAGTCACGAATTCGGTAAGGATGATCCCTTGCCTTGTGTAACACCCTGAATTTTTGAATAATCGAATCAACTAAATAAAAGAATAATTAATCTCAGATGTGAGAAATAAGGGAAACGGGTTGCGCCATTGTGTTCGTCTCGGAATTCTGGTTGAGATAGAGTCCAAGTTTGCGTAAATTGGATTCCATATGAAAAAGATATCTTTAAATTAAATATTGCAGCAAAACATGAAAAAAAAAGAATGAGAAAAGGATAAATGTTTAGCATTGTTCTAAGGTTTGTAAGCAAAAGACTTAGTAGCTCATTTGGTTGGAACACGTGACTTGCATACAAGGGGTACAGAGTTCGATCCCTGCCAACGCCATATTTTTGTTTTAGGGGAATGGCTTAAAATGGCTTAGTGTGAACGCAGTTCAAAAAGTGGTTTAGTGTGAAAATGGGTAATGGGGAAGATAGATAAAAAGAAAAAAAATATAGAATATATATATATATAAACACACATATATATATATGACGTGTACGCATCATGTGGCGTACGTGGCGCATTTTTTTGGTTGTCAATGATTGTTTTTTTATGTGGCCTTCTTTAATTGGCTTTTATGACAAATTAAAGTTAAGAAAGATTTATGCATGTATAAATGGATATTTGTATATGGGTAATTAATGTATATGGTAAAAGGGAGAATATGTAATTAACAATAATAGATTTATAATTTACATATAAATATGAAGGATAAACATGAAAATTACATGGCATAGATTGGTTCATGAAATGGTATATTTAGTATACCATTAATTGTGAGCATAATTAAAAATATAGTTATAGCATAATTAAAATGGGAATAATTTACATATGGAATTTGTCATAAATAAGAAATATGTAAATTATAGAAAAAAAATGAACATTTAATACACTGTGCTGAGTCATTAGGGCTGAGGTGTCACACTATCTTGTTTGGATGGTTCAGGTTGCTTCTAGGTTGATCGGATGGCCTAAATTAATCCTAAACTCTATAAAAACACCTCTAGACTCAAACCCTAAATCAATCCTTTTCAACTTTAACAACGAATCTTCTTCCAGTGAAAGCTACTACAACTTCAGAACTCAGAATTCAGAATTCAAGACCTTCTCTGAATTGTGAGTTCGATAATTTTAATAAAATAATTAGCAAATTAATTGGATTGAATTATGATGTGGACTATTTGGATATGATGTGAATTATTGACCGCATGTTATTATTCATGTAGTAAAATTGTGATGTTTATGTTGTAAATTCTATGATGCTATCTTGTAAAGTTGTGATCATCTATGTTGTAATTTTATGATTGGCTTATGTATAATTGAATCACCATGTTGTTCATATGCTAGTTTGGGTATGTTGATTCATATGATAAATCATAAGTATGTATGCAAGTTTAGATTTTTATTAAGACATGAATCATATGCAAGTTGGGGAAAATTATATATATAACCTTATATGCTTCATGACACCTATTTTAGATCTAAAGTTAGGCTATGACATGTGTGAGTTATATGCCAAATTCTACATGCTAGTTTACATGTTTGAATGTAAGTTTATACTATTGTTATGTTGCATAAATCACATATGCAAGTTTATATGAATACATGTGTTTGAATATGTATCATGTTATGCAGGTTTGTGGTTACTGCCTATGCAAGATTACACCTTTATATGTAGATCTATGACATACATGATTTATGCAAGTTTGTGACCATTATCTAAACAAGTTCACACCTTTAGATTTGGATTTATGACATATGTAATTTTATGCAAGTTGTAACTTTGTTCTATGCAAGTTTTAGATGTAGAACATCATTCACACATGCAAGTTCACCCCAATGTTTAGATCTGGTTTTAATTATATGTATGTTGTGGTGTTTTCTCTTTATTCCATGAGTTAGACTATTCGAGTCTAACGTATATTTTACGTTAAACGAACGAACGTACAACGTGGGATAAAGGGGATAATATTAAAAGATTTAATTGGCATAAATGCCTTAAAAGACATAAAATAAATTTGTGATGAAAATTGGTATGATTTTACATACCATAAATGGATGGACATAATTGAGTCAATTATGGACAACGTTTAATTTGGAACTGATTGATAATTTGAATAGGGAAAGCAATTCAAATTGGGGAATGATTAATTAGGAGTAATTAATCGTCTAAGACACGAGGTTAGGCTCTTTTGTGGTGTAAGACTGCCCGGACCTGCCCGACAAATCCAGCTGCCACAAATGCCAGTCTAATGTGAGAGGTCTTAGGCATAAATTAAATACGTAACAATTGTAAAGACACGAGGTTAGGCTCTTTTGTGGTGTAAGACTGCCCGGACCCGCCCGGCAAATCCAGCTGCCACAAATGCCAGTCTAATGTGAGAGGTCTTTATGAGGTTACGGTCTTAATGAATTAAGAAACACTTAACCAGATAAACATGTAGTGGGACATGAGGGGGTTAAGTGGGTGCCTTGGGTGGCATGTGGAATCTAGTGGGTGCCTTGGGTGGCATTTAAAATACGATTAGAAATACTTAACCAAAATTGAAACATGTAATTGAAACATGAATAAGAAGTGGGTTAAGTGGGAAATACTAGAGGGGACCAAGCTTAGGTGGATAGCTTGTGTCAAGTCATGGGGGGCCCATTTCAACCAGTAACCCATATGTTAGACCCAAAAGTGGTTCTAACACCCAAATTGATTAGAAACAAGATAAAATAAAACAAAAATAAGAATGAACACACAAGATTTATAGTGGTTCGGCGAAGAAATGCCTACGTCCACTTAGTTTTCACTATATTCAGTAATTCAGTTACAAATGCAATGTAAGATTCACTCACAACTCACTTTTGTTCACTCAAATGATTAAAACAAGAAATGAAAGATGATTTGGGTTCTCCGGGAGTAAAGGAGTTCGGATGATGGAGGTACTTGGATTCTCAAAAGTGCTGAAAAAGATCCTTCTCTTTGTCTCTAGATGGGGTATTTATTGGTGTGAATTTGCCTGAGATTCAATCCGGGTCGGAACACGTGTCATCCATCGCACTCTCTTCGGGTTCGGATGGGCTATCAAGCTGACAACACATCAAAGAGACGGACGTTAGGGGTAGGAATTAGTCATATCCGGTCCGGTTCTCCAGGCGGTTTCATAGGAGATTTTCCTGGATCATGGGTGCGGGTCGGAGACGTGCAGGTTGGGGGCTCGGATCGGAATACCCGATCCGAACCGGAGTAGCTTGGACGTCTCTCCTTCTCTAATCATACTCCGCTCCGCTCCAGCGTCGTGGCAAGCAGATGGCTTTCCGATCCACTTGAGATTTATTGGCCTTCCGATCCGATCAGATATGCTTTGCCAATTTATCCAGTAAGAGACATCCGATCCGAACAGAGAATTCTACCCGATCCGAACCGATATGCTGCTATCAATCTGAATTGTGGTGTTTCCTTCCGATCCGAACCGGAGTCTTATAACTTGAAATACTCTTCAATGGTTGGTTTCTTGACTTTGTGTTGCCTAGTTCACAAAGTAGGCTAACATTTTGCCCCCTCAAAGGATGCTTTCGTTGTACAAAGCGTGCTTTGATGTCGTTTAACCAGAATTGTCAAGAGTAATGCACAGATTTCTGTTCGGTTCGGCGTCCGACCCGAACACACTTTTTTCATTTCTGAGCAAATTTGGGAACTTATCTCGCCATGTAATGCTTCTTGCAGGTATGCTCCTCCTTTACTCTCCTTCTCTTCAATTCGAGTCGGATGCTAAATCAACGTGTGAAGTTTCCACTCGGTTCGGATTCCGATCCGAAGCGTATTCGAGGATTTATTTCTTAAACATTGGGCCTTCAGAGAGAGTTGTGCTACTGGGCTTCCACTCCGGTCCGAGCGGGCGAGACAAAATAGGGAGACGAGGAGTCAACACCATTCTTTATATAAACCCATCACCGTCTTCATTCCTTCCTTCTTCGTTTCTATTGCCGCTCGGACCTAAGTATTGAAAACATCAGAAACTCGAATATTCTGAAACTATCCCTCGTAGATTTCTTAACTCGAACACGTAGGTAGCTCTTTAATCTCGAATAGCTTCATAGTAATTGCTCTTGATTTCAATTTGTGTTGGATTGGGATGGTTTAGCCACAGGCTTCGCTTGAACTCCACATCGTTACTGGTGGACGCGCCGTCGCTTCGAGGCGTTGCGAAGCTGGAGAGGGCAAATTTCTGCCCTTGACGATAGCTTTGGTGATAACATGGACCTGTTTGTGAGAAAGGGGGGAGAGAGGAAGAAGACGAGGAGCGTGGTGACCAACTGAAGTCGGTTCGGGTAGAAGACGGAGGAGCGGAAAGGAAGAAGTAGGATAAGGGGTCGGTCCGGGTTACACACTTTAGAAAGACAGGGAGGACAGAAAACGTCGGTTCGGGTCGGAGAAGTGAAGGTCGAAGTAAATGGATCGGTTGAGTGGTGCTAGTTCGGTTCGGATCGGGCCATCCGACCCGATCAGATCAGTCCTGCTTCCGAACCCATTGCTTCCCTTGTCTTGAACTGGCCCTGCTCTAATGACGCATCCGAACCGATTACTATCTGTGTTTGTATTGAGCCAGCCATCATACGTATATCCGAACCGAACCGAACATATCAAACTTGGCACATAAAGACTACCCAATTAATTCAACTAACGCTTACTCTAGACGAATATGCTTCACGAACAGTTAGGATAGTGCCTTGCGAACATAAACGAGAATCAAGGACAACTCTGACTATTACTTTCTCTTTAAAGCTTCGTCTTGCATTGCTGTACTTCTATTTTGTATTTCCCACATTTGTTGCACACACTTAAGTTCACACACATACACAAAAAAGGGGACACGGGGTAATTCACTCTAATCTGTGCTATTGCTTCTTCAATAGTTCCATGACAATGAGGCCCAGACGCTCTTCTCGTTTAGCTGAGAGGAAAGAAGCTCCAGAAACTTCCAACAAAACCACTCTCGAGGATATATCTTCTTCATCTGACCCAGAGTGGGACAGCGAGGGTCCGGATTACGGAGTTGGTCATCGGGAAAGCGATGAAATGTCTTCAGAAAAAGAAGTTTCCCTAGGCTTTGAGGAGGAAGGAGGGATTGGTGACAATCGAGCACCCGATGAATTTGACTCAGCCATTATATTGGAATCACCTCCAGATTCCGTAGAATCAACAATTGACAATGACCGACTCGTGAGAATTTGCTTGAAGTATGGAATAATGAAGAGAGACACTTTAGTGCCCTCACGTTCTGACCGTCCCCATAACCCTCCAGAAGGATATATGACGGTCACTCGTCTGATGTGCATGGTTGGCGCCATTCCTCCATTCTCGCCTTTCATCGTCGACTTCTTAAGACAAATGCGGATTGCCACCATGCAGCTGCATCCCAATTCATATGCCTATCTGCATACCTTATTCATAGCATATCGTGAAATTCTAGGCGTGGAGCTTACGTTTGACGATGTTCATTTCTTCTATAATTTCAAACATCGGACTAGAGAAACCCCTTCTTTCTGTTACTTTGAGTCGGTCCCAAAGAGGAAGATAATCTCTACGCCGTTTAGCAGCAAAGCTGGAGATTCCAGACTAGAGTGGTTCTATATAAAGCAACAGTCTGGATGCGCCAGAAGATGGACAAAATCAAGTAAAGCACTGATTTTCTGACCCTGGACTCTATACACTTGAATCATCACCCTGACCTGTTTTCCTTTTTATTTGCAGTCGACAATCCCAAACAGGTATCGGACCAAGCGTTCTTTGATCGAATGCACCGTCTCCTCAATGGCGACCAAAAATTCCTTACTATTGACGAGGTTCTTAAAGATGAGTACCTTCATTTTCACGGGCTGCTATCCGTTTTCCGTAGCATTGGTCATGGGACGGTCCCTTATGCATATATTCCTCCAGTGGAAACAGTTCCGGAAATAGGAGAAGGCTCGGGAATTCCTGCAGCTTCTCTTCAAACTTCACCCTCTCCCTCTTCCACTCAAGATGATGAACTGGCTAATCTGGCCAAAAAACATCGTGAAGGGTATATTGCCCCCGAGGAAACTACCTCGCTAGACAAATCAAAATCTCCCCAAGGGTCACCACTTCACGCTTCCGAAGGGGATGTTCCTAGCACCGACGAGCACATATTTCAGGGTTTGGGGGATCTCCCCTTACCCGAGACTATATATACTTCAGAAGATTTCAGAAAGGACCCTTTAGTCTTCACTTCTTCTGAAGAAACTACTCCTGCTAAGGCCAAAGAGCCTGCCCGCACCAGTCTAGCTTCAGACTCGGGTTGGTTGGGGGGACACACACACCACATAGGATGCACTTTACACCGTAGCACTAGCATTCATTGCACTTCTTTCTCCATGGATCCGTCGATTCTAAAATTCGTTTAATTTATCGTGCAGGTACAATGTCTCGGTCCTCTTATGACATAAGAAAGCTTCGCCGCAGCATGTCCAATCCTCCTCAGGACGCCGAGTATAATCGCCGGGATGACCGCGGTAGGGAGGAAAGAAGACCCTATGATCCTTATCGATCTCGATCCTCACGCTCCCGCTCACCAGTTCGACCGGAACAAGAAAAATACAAAAGCTATCAAGGTCGTAGGGAGGAGGATAGACCACAATCTAGGGATTCCACTTCCTCCCATGAAAAGCGGAGTAGAGAGAAAACTCCTCCAAAGGAAACTGGGTCTAGAAGTAAGCAAAAAGTCCCTGCTACTAAGCGACCTCGGACAGACAAGGGTTCTACAGAATCTTCTTCAGGAAGGGACACTGAACTAACAATCCTCGCCCCTCCTCCACCAGATGCGGGAACTGCAGTAAGGCTGGCATATTTAAAGGAGCAATTTCCCGAGCACTACTTCGAGACTCTGACCTTCCTTCCTAGCCTTGAACCCATTTCTTCTAATTGGGCAGAGGAGGCCAGAGCAAAGATTGATTTGGTGGAAAAACAATATACCGAAATGTTCAAGTATTCCCGCACTCTTTCTAGAATCATCCGCACTCTAATGACAAATGCTGACTCAATGCAGAAGACCGCAGAGGAGGATGCTAAGGCCCTAAAAACCTTAGGAAAACACTTAGAAGACACTCAAGCTCAACTAGCTGTCGCTCAAAAGAACGCTTCTAACTTCAAACAACAGTTTGAGGACATGCAAAAGCGCTATCATGATTTGCTAGAATCCCACACTCAGGAGCGTTCTGAGTTGAAGAAACAAGCTGACGAGGCCAAATCAGAGGCTGCGAAGACACGTCTTGCTTATGCTGAGCTTGAGCAGAAAAACGCCGAGTTAGCGAAAAGAAGTGCTGAGTTAGAAAAGAAAAACGCAGACTTGGCTTCAAAATTGTTGGAGGCGGAAAACAGGGCTGCTCTGGCTGAGGGCAATGTGGAATGCGCTATTAAATCCGCGGAGGAAACCCGCAAACAACTATCAGAGGCGGAGGCTGATATTCAGGGCTTCGGCGAGCTAATGATCGAATTCTTTGCGCACATTATTCGTCGTCGAAACATTTCTTGGATCGAGGACTATCCATCCACTTTGGTTCAGGTGTGGAATCAAATCGTCGAGTGGGAAAAAGAAGAGCTTAAGGTCGATTCCCTCGATGAAGATAAACTGATGGAGAAGTACTTGAGAGACGACGAACCGGAGCGCCTAGCTGAAGGGCGCCGCCTAATTGCTGAGGCCATGGAAGAAGAGAGGCGGAAGTCTAAACAGAAAACCATTCCTGAAGCTGGTTCCTCTTCTTCTGCTCCTGTAACTCCTGAAGTAGAAGGGTATGATCCCGAAAACCCGGGAATTCCTCGATCAACTTTACTATCTCCCATTCCTGAAATAACTCCAGAGGTAGTAGTCACCCCCGCTGAAAAGTCTTCAGAAGGTATCCCTATCTTTTCTCCTCAATTTGTCAAGGCTACTACTACCTTTGGCTACATGACTGAACGTTCGATAAGAAATCCTTTGCTCTTGCCTGAGTTGATAACCGATGTTTCTCATTTTGTAGGCGTTGAATCCTCCGCGAAGACAGATGTTGTTCAAGGAATTACCACCGGGACAAAGCCCGCTGATAGGGTCAAAGAAGGGGAAGACAAGGCTGCTTCAATAGACCTGGGGGAAAGAAGTGAGCCAATTAAGGTCACTACTCCCCATGATGAAGAAATGATTGCAGCTTTAAAAGACGACGGAGGAGACGAGGGGCATGATGAGGAACCGGAGGTTACAATAACCGGGGATTCAAAAGGTGCTGATGACGTTACCTTGGCGGCCATGAAGGCTGATCAAGACAAGCGCTTACAATTAAAGGCTGAAGAATTAGACCCTGAGGTTCTCAAGCCCCTCGCAGTGGTGGATGCAGGTTCAAGGTTAGTTGTTAAGCTCTCAACTAGATCTATTACCGAAGAACTTGCTAAAAAATCTTCTCTTGATTCCAGCGCCCCGCCCTCCGGGAAGAAGTCTGCTGGCTCCAGTACTACATCTTCAGGGAAAAAGAAATCAAAGCGGATCTTGACTGAAGCCGAGAAGGAAGCAAAAGATGCAGAAAAAGCTGCCAAAAAATCGAAGGCTCATCCCAAACCCAAATAGTGGGTTCCCCTGTATCTTTTTAGCATCTTTATAAACCAATAAGTGCTGCTACACCAACAGCTTCCGCACTTTCTTTTTCAGTTATTTCCCTGTACAAATTCATTCATTTGTAAATAAAAATAATTCACTTTTTGCAATGTTTATTTGTTAGCAGTTCTGCACTTATGTAAAAATGCATATCTATAGTTATGAAACAAAGTTGTGGAGAGGGGAGATATGTATATATATATGTGTCCCCAGTCAATCTCCATAGGTTATTCAGTGCTTAACCATGCAATTTGAACGCTCCCGATTCTCTAACGGGATAGCATTTCCTGTGTCATCAATATCTGTTGTTTTTCCTGGCATTTCTTTTATACTCTTTCTCATTCTCTTGAGAGTTAGAGTTCGAGTTCAGTTATTTGTTTATCCCCGGTCGTTCAACGGGAAAAGATTTCTTTCTCGGCGCTCGGTCGGAGACGCCTTTATACTCTCTTTCTCTCTGGAAAGTTAGAGTTCGGAGTTGAACCTCTTTCTCAGCGCTCAGTCGGAGACGCTTTTATACTCTCTCTCTTTCTCTGGAGAGTTAGAGTTCAGAATAGAATTTCTTTTTCAGCGCTCAGTCTGAGACGCTTTTATACTCTCTCTCTTTCTCTGGAGAGTTAGAGTTAAGAATGTCGTTTTCTCATTCTTTTATGTCTTATTGCACAAATAAGTATTGTGCTTCTTTTTATGTCCAAACTGTTTCAACCTTTTTAGGCTCTAAGTTATCCTGTATTTTATAATCACAACAGAACAACTAACGAATGTAAATGCATAAAAGTAAATAACACACAATATTTTTATAGTGGTTCAGCTAATTCATAGCCTACATCCACTTTATAGACCTTTATTCATATCATCAGATTTTCCCAAGGCAAGTCGTGCCTTATTACAGAGTTTATAGGAAGAACAACAAAAAGTATAGCATTTCTAATCCAAATATCGCATTAAGTGTTGGGCATTCCATGCTCGAGGGACTTCTTCGCCATCTACGGTCGTTAACTTGAATGTTCCTTTATCAAGTTTCCGTTGGATGACAAAGGGTCCTTCCCATTTTGGGCCGAGGTGAGGAAGAGATGGAAAAACTCTCTTTAGCACCAAATCCCCTGGTTCAAAAGTTCTGAGGCGAACTTTTTTGTCATAATAGCGTGCCATCTGACGCCGATGTCTTGCTGCACGCAAGTCTGCTTCGTCCCTTTTCTCTTCGACCTCATCAAGAGACTCAAGTAGAAGTGCCCGATTCGTCATCGGGTCATAATACGTAACCCTGTGGGAAGGAACTTCCAGTTCAACTGGAATTACTGCTTCTGAACCAAAGGAGAGAGAGAAAGGGGTATGACCGGTAGCCGTTTTAAATGTTGTTCGATATGCCCACAAAGCTAGGGGCAATTCATCAACCCATTTTGCCTTTGCACGCTCCAACCGTTTCTTGAGGATGGATTTTATAACTTTGTTTACCGCTTCTACTTGCCCATTCGATTGTGGATAGGCGACTGCAGTATATCGCTTGTCTATCTTATATTTCTGGCAAAAATTTCTGAACTCAGAGCTGTCAAACTGGGTTCCGTTGTCAGTTATAATCGTTCTTGGGATCCCGAACCGGCATATAATATTTCTGACCACAAAACTTATCACTTTTCTTGCTGTGATCTTGGTCAAGTGCTCAGCTTCCACCCATTTCGTGAAATAATCCACGGCTACTATGGCATACTTAGCCCCTCCTTTAGCAATTGGTAAAACTCCAATGATATCGATTCCCCATGTGGCAAACGGCCAAGGACTCACCATCGATTTAAGCTGGGTTGACGGTGCCCTGGGGATTTTGGCGAATCTCTGGCACTTATCGCAGCGTCGTGAATAATCAGCTGCATCCTTGTTGATCGTAGGCCAGAAGTATCCGTACCGCAATATTTTCTTTGCTAAAGTTTGACCTCCTGTATGATCTCCACACTCACCTTCGTGCACTTCTCTCAGTACACGCTTGATGTCGTCGTGTGCGATACATCGTAACAGGGGCATAGAAAATCCTTGTCTATAGAGAGTATCGTCTTGCATAACATATCTGGCAGCTTTGCGGACTACAGCTCTTTTCTCACTTTTCTTCGATGGGAGTGTCCCATTCTTAAGAAAACTCTTGATTGGAGTCATCCATGACTCCTTCTCTGGTTCCGCTTCAAGAACGAATTCAATTTCCATTGACTCAAAGCTTGGCGATTCCAATGTTTCAATTGGAATTACCTCAGTCCCTTCTGGATTGTCAGAACTAGCCAGTTTTGCCAGTCTATCCGCTTTCTGGTTTTCAATTCTGGGAATATGTGTTATGCTGTACCGATCTAAGCTATTCAATAGCTCTTTCACTTTCTTGAGGTAGGCGATAAGTCGAGGTCTTCGAGCCGCGAATTCCTCTCGCACTTGACAAACAACAATCTTAGAGTCACAAAATATGTCCATCATTTTTACTCCGAGGTCTTTAGCAAGTTTCAGCCCGGCAATCAGGGCTTCATACTCAGAGTCGTTGTTAGTTGCCGAAAATTCTAACCGTAGGGCGTAATATAACGACCGTCCCTCCGGAGTGACTAAGACAATTCCAGCTCCGGATCTTCGGTCATTTTTAGCTCCATCTGTATATAATCTCCACGGATTCATCTCTAGCTTATCCTCAGATTTGACCACTTGGTCATTGATTATTTCTTCCTCTGGA